>OW626788.1:18041264-19370362 GCA_939628115.1 Tribolium freemani
GGCATGTTTTAACAAGAACTTCCAAACTAAATAAGTTTAAAAACAAACTAAAGTGAGCGAAATTACCTGTTCGCACAGTTTTAACTTTTAATGAATTATACGAAAAAAATGCTTTAACAAATGCTGAAATAACACCATTTCTTGGCCGAATTTGGTGTGTTCTTAACGAAATTTAGTGAAATGATTAGGTATATGTTGGCGGCTATAAGCCCGATTTAATTTCGTGTTGTTTTAGTCTTTTTCACCAATGAGAATTAAATTTAGTAGCAGAATAAATCGACAGAAATGATTGTTATAATCATAGTAACCATTGTTTTTAAGTGTTGGTGAAACCGGCTCTGAATGTTGTGGTTTTTTGGCTTATTTTTGATTAAATTTTGTTTAAAAACAAACCAAATCCGGTTCCGGTGCGATTAGGTACCTAGATTTTGTGATTTTTTGTGTTTTGACAAGATCTTGCAAAATAAATGAGTGTTAAAAACGAACTAAAAGCTAAAACAACATCATTTTTAATTTCCTTATCTGCTATAAACACACCCTCATCATACAGTATTGTTTTGTTTGAAAAATAAATAAATAAAATAAAGTAAAATATGGTCCAGACTTTCTACTATTATTTCTCTTCCTGTTCTCCTATATTTGTTTAAAAAATGATTTAAATTAGGTACATTAAGTCAGTTTATTGTCGATATTTAGTACAACCTACTCTGTAACAGGGGCGGATTCAGAAATTAATTTTGGGGGGGGGGGCTTCCAAAAATTTTTAGAATGGTGAAGCTATTGAATGAAACTTTTGTTATGTTAAAATACATGTTTAAATAAATTTGCACAAAATTTAAGCCCAAAAAACTTTTTCCCAAAAAATTTTACAATGCAAGTTTATATTTTCTCAAATAAAACACCCTATATGTTGTGCATTTTTTGTATATTCATAGGTAGTTGTTGATCATAACGTTTTTTTACTAGTCGGTTTCGCTAAGTTTTTGAAATAATTAGTTCTCATTAACAAAAACAACACACTCTTTTAATTATTAAAAAAAAAATACAACATAAAATACAACAAGCAATGTTAATTTACATACAGTTGTTTAAGTAAGTTTAAGTAATAAAAAATTCTGGACGTAAAAAAATTTCTAAACAACTTCCTTGTTTTACTTTTCGAGAATCTTCGCATAATATTTTATTAAGTGGTAATAATCTATTTTCATTGTAAGGAAAGGTATTTGGTATTTTTTGGCTATCATCTAAAAAATACAACTTTCTAGAAACGTTTCGATGTTAATTTAATTTTCTTTAGGCATCAATTGTTTTTTATAAACGGATTGAAGAAGATTAAATTAAGACGAAACGTTGCCAGAAAATTGTGATTTTTTTAAGTGATAGTCTAAAAAACACCAGAGGTACCTTTCCTTATACTAAAACTAAACAAAATGGACACAAACACATTAAAAATTAATAATTTATGTATTTATTTATTAAAAAATGTGCATTAAAAAGACTTTTAATGTGATTATTTAAAAAACATTTGTTCATTAAGCTTTTATATTATTTATTAAAAAATTAAAATTGGTGTTGGATCCGCCCTTGCTCTGTAATTAGAATTGTCTTTCGTACAAAATATAGCTCAAAAAACATAAACAACTAAAGTTAAAAATTAAAAGCACGAAGAAAATTTAAAATTAAATGATTATTATTAGAAAATGCATTTAGTACAAGCGGAAGCGGAAGCTATAGCTTCTCAGAATCACCTTAAGTCTTGAGTTATAGCTTATTAAACGTAGGTATTCTGAAGAAAATCCATACAAAATTTTTGAAACAATTAAAACGTGTTCAGTTTATTGTTAAAAACATTTTGCTTTGCCGCCACAACCATTGGAATTCGGCAAATCTGCAAAGCCCTGGACAGGGCAAAAGAGAAAGTGATGACAAAGCACAATGGGAGGTTGGTTACTTGAAAGTTCCGAGTCATTATTAGCGAAAAGTGCAGGTATAAAGGGATTATCTCGGTTATAATTATCCCACGAAAAGGGAAAATTTGTAAAATAATCGCCACCAGACCAGAGGGGCCCTCAAAGGATTAATCCCCAAATAAAAGCCAAAATTTAGAAATGACCACAGTTCAGTGCCAAAATGTCGTTCCTACGGATCGGATCTTCCAGACGCTACAACGGTAAGTAAATTTTTCGATTTGTTTTTTTTAACTCGAACTAATCGTTTCTTATTGCAACTGTTGCAAATTTTTAATCGGGATAATTTTTTAGTGACCAGCTCTCCACCTCCATTCCAGTTGCGTGCTTTCCATGCCCCCGTGATCGCCGAACTCAAACAACTCCACGCAACCCCGCAACAATTCGACCTCAAAGTCCGTTTGGAGTTTTTGAAGAGTCAGGCCAGGACAATCGAACGCCAAATCGTCTCCGACTTGCGACAAGTGCACAATTTGTACCGCCAGGAAATCGCACTGCTTCGAGATGAATTCAGGACGAGAAATCTCACGTTTCAGAGGGACCTGGAGCACTATTTTCGCCAGCAGAAGGGTCACATTGAAAATGTTGTGTATAAATATGCAGTCGAGATGCTGGAATTGGACCCCAGTTCGGGCAAAGAAATCGAGAAGTTGATGAAACGGATGATGGATGAGCTAGGGGTTGAGGCCGAGGAAGTGGTGTGGGGAGGGAAAAGGCGGAAATGGTGGGCTTGTGGTTGTTTCTAATGTGAATAAATAACGATTTTATGTGTTCTTTAATTGTTTTTACAAATAAATATGAGTTGTGAAGGTTTAACAATTTTTTATTTTCTCCCGCTACCTACATACAGGTGTCCCAGCGATGTGAAAAAATTCATTAATTTGTTAACCTTTAAATGTTAGAAAATTATTTTTTTTTACGAAAGATACTAACCCCTGACTCATGATCTAAAATAATTTTCAAGTATACCTACAGGGTGCTTTTGAAACTAGTTACAATACAAACTTATGTTTTTTTACATGGAACACCTCATATTTTTTGTATTTTTGGCTGTAGCTTTTAACACTGATGCCGATTTTGCTTTGTTTTTAAATAATCTGATTTTTTTACAAAAACACGCATTTTTCAAAAAATTATTACATAAAAACTAAGAATCTTAGAAAAGTAGGACTTTCACCACTTTAAAGAAAAAAGTTGAAACTTAAAGGATATTATTATTTTTAGCTTACTGCAGTCAAGAAGATAAAAAAATGAAAAGGTTTGTTACAAGTTGAATAACTTAAAAATTTTAAATGGAACACCTTATTTCTTATTTTTGCGTCTAAAACATTTTTAGGGCTGGTTTATAGAAAACTTCGTTAAATTTTAATTCGTTGTTAAAAGTTAACAACGCGAATAATCCAATCAAATTGGTTCAATTTCGTCACGTGATCAGTTAATCACGCATTTAAATGCGGATTAAATTAATGACGCTTTTATAAACCGGTCCTTAAATTATCTCTCCAAAAACATTAACAGTTAAGTGTCTTTTAGGTACTGATTACTTACAAGATATTTAACTTTAAACATTGTTATTGGTCGATTTTGCTTCGTTTTTGAAATAATTTGTTTTTTTTACAAAAACACGCATTTTTAAAGAAATATTACATAAAAACTACGAAAGGATATAATTTTTTTTAGCTTACTGCAGTCAAGAAGATAAAAAATGAAAAGGTTTGTTACAAGTTGAATAACTTAAAAATTTTAAATGGAACACTTTATTTCTTATTTTTACGTCTAAAACATTTTTAGGGCTGGTTTATAGAAAAGTTCGTTAAATTTTAATTCGTTGTTAATAGTTAACAACGCGAATAATCCAATCAAATTGGTTCAATTTGGTCACGTGATCCGTTAATCACGCATTTAATTGCGGATTAAATTAATGACGCTTCTATAAACCGATCCTTAAATTATCTCTCCAAAAACATTAACAGTTAAGTGTCTTTTAGGTACTGATTACTTACAAGATATTTAACTTTAAACATTGTTATTGGTCGATTTTGCTTCGTTTTTGAAATAATTTGTTTTTTTTTTACAAAAACACTAATTTTTAAAAAAATATTATTTAAAAACTACGAAAGTAGGACTTCACCACTTTAAAGAAAAAAGTTCAAACCTAAAGGATATAATTTTTTTTAGCTTACTGCAGTTAAGAAGATAAAAAGATGAAAAGGTTTGTTGCAAGTTGAATAACTTAAAAATTTTAAATGGAACACCCCATTTTTTATTTTTGCATCTAAAAGACCTTTAAGTTGTCTCTCTAAAAACGTTAACAGTTAAGTGTCTCTTGCTGATTATTTAAAAGATATTTAACTTTAAACATTAAAAAAATTATTAATTATTGTTTCAGTAGTCGAAAAGTGAAATTTTCAGCTAATAATAACTTTAGTGTTACTTAGGCCATTATTCGTCATTTATTACAGTGAAATAACTAACATTTTAATATTTTTTGCTGAATTTTTAAATTCTTTATAAAATCCAACAAATGGTCCTTGGTGGAGTTACCATTGTTATGGTATGGTTTACTAGGGTAGGTAACAACAGTGCTCATGAATAATGTGCATTGTTGCTGAAATTAACTTTTAAAGTCAAATATCTTTTTAGTTATTAACTTTAGCCACTTGAAACTTTTTTTAGATAGATAATTTAATAATCTTTGAGAAGCAATAACAAAAAATAGGGTGTTCTATTTAACTTTTTTAAGTTATTCAACTTTTAAGAAACTTCTTAATTTTTCCACGTTTCTAATAGCAATCTCTAAACAATTAGATCAGATTTAAGCTTGAACTTTTCCCTATAAAATGGTGACAGTCCTACTTTTCTACGATTCTTCGTTTTTGTGTAATAAATTTTTAAATTAAACGTGTTTTCGTCAAAAAAATCAAATTATTTCAAAAATTAAGCATAATCGACCAAGACAAGTTTAAATCAAAATCATCAGTACTAAAAGCTAGCTTGAACCTAAATGGAACCCTTTTTTGTTTTTGCTTCTCAAAGATTATCAAGTTGTCTTTTAGATGCGAGAATAAAAAATAGGGTGTTCCATTTTCCAACTTCTTAATCATTTTGACTGCAGTGAACTAAAAAAATTTTTTTTAAGTGGTGAAGTCCTACTTTTCTGAGTCTTAGTTTTAATGTAATAAATCAAAAAAAATGTTTTTGACAAGAAAATAAAATTATTTCCATACTCAGCAAAATCGACCAATAACAAACATCAGCGTTAGAAGTTGTTACATCCAAAAATGGCTTGAACGTCTGTACGTACAAAAGTGTTTAAATAAAATAATTATATTGAAACTAGCGACTTTTTTACTATTTTCCTTTGAAAAATTTCTCAACAACTCAGCACATTATCGCTGGTTTATTTATAAACTGTCACACTAGCGAAACTGTGAAGACACATCAGCGTATAATTATAGATCAAAGCAGCGATAGTCATAAATTACGTTGCGCTGAATCAAAGGTATGTCTAGGTTTTTATTCTAACACAATGTACAAGATGCACTAACATTCGTATCATGTACCTACTCACACGTATAGGTGTCATTATTTTCAATTTTTTAACTCTTTTATTAATCGGCGATTCGCTCAAACACTTTTGCCTTATTATACGTAATTTTATTTGAATTGCAAATGCAAGTTGTAGGTAGGTAAGGCTTAAATACACAAAGTATTTATGCCGCCTCTTGAGGTGTTCATTAAACGATGTTATTTCATTTTAAAAATGTCCTATACAATACAATTCAACAGAAACTAATTAAAATCCAGTCTAGTATCAATCAAATTTGTAGTTACAGTGAAACCTCTATAATCCGAACTAATGATGTAGGTATAGGTACTGTAAGAGGCTTTTCGGATTGTTAATGTTACCTACTTTACTGAACTAACTTTTTTTAATTGAAACGATTGAACAACTAATAACTACATGGCTATGAATAGTAGGTATACTTATACTATACAATTACTTGCTCGTATCTAGCTTAAAAAAATATAAGTAAGTACCTAAAATATAAATACAAGGTGTAGGTAGATGGCTAGGTATTTTTAAACTTCTACAAAAAACAGTAACTTATGACAAAAGCTAGGACAACATAGTATGATAAAGAGTAGGCCAATTAATTCGTTGCAAGCGCAACAATACTAAGCTGACTCATTGTAATGTAGCTGTGAGCGAACGTATCCATGGCAATCAAAGGGCGTACCGTATTAGGGCCTACAAAAATAATAATTATCCATTATTTTAATAGCAGATGCTATTTTCTGTGTGATTATTAATTTCTGAGTTACAGTAAAAAATACTTCACCTTGTGTATGCAAGTTTTGTGAATCTTTGTTGCTTTACAGTTTCTTTTTTCTATATGCTGTTCGATCTATTTAAAATCGCAGTTTTTTCAAAAATGATAAAAATAAATGTCAAAAGCTAATTTAATTTGTGTTGATTCATTTAATTAATTTAACGCACATGCTAGTGCACCGAGAGAAGTAGTTAAATATTTATCTTAAATGTAAGCCAATAATTTTTTAGAATACGGCGGAAGAAGCGATTATATTATAATAAATAATTTATTTGGAATGTCCAAACATATTTGTTATTTTTTATGTGATACCTACTGCTTTTATAAAAACTTAACATCTACATTGCAATGTTAGTTATTAAGAAATTTTATTGCCGAGTAACAAACTTCATTAAAAATGAGTAGTCCTCATTTAGAATAAAAATATGTGTTATTTAGTATTAAGACATATATTTTAATATTATATACATTTGCAATAATAATTGTGAAATATTTATTAAAGTTAAAATCCCTAATCTCTTTTATTACGTAATACGAATCCAGGAACTGTAGGAGTTCTAAAACTGCACTGAATTACAATTTCGCAATGCAACTATTTATTTACGAATAGAAACTCTCGAGGTCGTAAGCAGAAAGCCGTAGGAGAGACAGGGGCATTTATTAACAAATTTTACATTTTTACTAGTTAGAGATATACCTAATTTTTAAACCTTATGAAGCGTCACTTACTTATCTCTAATAAAAAATCGCATTATATCCTTTGTACTTTCTACGAAATTATACCATTTTTAAAAAAGTGCGCTTGTTAATACTTACCCCACATTTGGGGCAATTTTTAACAACCGTGGGGTACCTAAGTACTAAATATTATTAGGTATAGTAATATTTTTTACATATGAGTAGTAAAATTATGTATTATTTTTACGTTTATATTATCAAAAAATAATCAACTGAACATACAGGGTTATTCGTATTTATGAGACAAAAAATAAACCTCAAAAAGGACCTATAAAATGATGGGAATTGAGATTATAACGCGTGTCCTATCGAAACTGATAAGAATTTTACAGCCCTAGGAAGTAGGGGTATGGAAACACGTTTTTGCACCATAACTTTTTAATTATTTGACCAAATATTACAAAACTTGGTAGATTTACTAAAGAGAACATAAAGAGAACCGGATACATCCACCCAGTTTCCGGTTGCAGATTTTCCGGGTCACACTTTTTGTGTTTTTTTAATTTTTTGTCCTCTTAACACTTTATTTTCAGCATCGGTCTTTTTGTTTACATTTTGTCTTGTAGTATTAACATGTTAATACTTACCCCGTGTGTTTTGTTACCACTTGCCGTATATTTTTTTCTAAGTTAAAGACTTTAAGAAAACTACATTGATGCAACGTAAAATGAAGAGGCTGCCATTTAAAATAAGTTCAATCTAGTTTACTTATATAATAGTGGCAGAAATAAATAAACTTCTACCTAAAATTGTTTAATTACCACACCTCACATCACATAACTTTTTTTAACAGCGTTCTATTGACGACTATCAAATCACAACGTGTCTTTGAGCATTCGGTGATGTCAACAGCGATATTTATTTAAATTTTTTGTGTATAGTTTGGCGGAAAATGGCTTGTTAATACGTACCTCCGTTAATACAAGCCCCTGTCTCCCTACTGCCATCTCACAGAGAACTGTGAATTGGATGTTTATTTATATTTATTTTGAAGAATCGTTTGTTATTTGTTGAACTGTTGTTTCTGATAGATATTGTTTAAGAAAATATATTAGTAACTAAACAGAAATTTAAATAGGTTTGTTAATTATTAAATTATTACTTATTTATTACGATTTATTGTTTAAATACTAAATAACAGCCCATAAGAAATATTCTGTTCAATAATAATAGTTCGATTACTTAGTGAAAAAACAGACATGTTATTTTCCAATTTTAGCTATTCTTTGGGAACATTCATGGATTATTAAACTTTTCTTACACCCGGGTTTTCTCTTGATGGTTAAACTAAAAATATTCTGGTTACCAATTTATTTCTTGGTTTGGCGTATTTCACTGCTTGGTTATGCTTTACCCAAGGTTAAAATCTTTACCGAAGGAAATGTGTTGGGTTACCAACCTTTCTCAGGGTTAGTCATACTCATGCGCAGTGTCTTTGTTTTTCTAACCTAAGTTTTTTCAGAGATGTCACGCCGTTTTGCCACTTTCTGTGACCCTGTTTTGATGGCACGGTAATTATTTTATACGAAACATGAGTGCTGTGACTGCTGTGGATATCTATTGCATTTTAAGGAACAATAAAAAAAATCATCTAGAAGTCCAATACAGATTCCTACTTTTCAACGTCAACAACGCATGCGCATTTAAAATCCTAGCGCGGGGTGTTGCCAAAAAGCTGGAAATTAACCCAATTTCTACTAAAGCACTGAAATACGTATTCAGAGTTTTAAATCTTGGGTAAGATTTACCATAGGTTAGTTACCAAAGATTTTAACCAAGCACTGAAATACTAATCTATCCATCAGTTAGCTATTAGGTAGGTACTATTTATATTCTTCTCAGTGTGCAATGCGTCGGAGCTTTGGTTTAAAATATTACTAATTCTATTAAACATAAGATCAATTAAACAATTTTTTTGTAAAAACTTATTCACAGTTTTGTGAAATCGATAATCTAACTAATATTGTCAAGTGTTAAGTACCTAATTAACATAGCTCTTTGAACGCAGATATTTTAATGCACAGTTTGGCAACTTGGAGAATTTTTTCTTAAATCTGCTACCGCTGTTAATTGCGCAATGGTTTTCCACATAAGTGAGCTGAATTGCAAAATGATTGGTTAAATACTAATTAATTTAAAAATTAAGTCACGAAATTGGCATTAAAGCCGTCGTTTTTTTTACAAATGACGACAAATCTCGCTGTTGAAATATGCTAAAACGACTTTAAATTGTCTCTGAAAACAAAGATTTAATGAGTGGTTTTTCCTGAACTCATTTATTTTTGGACAATTCTTTGGTTCAAAAGGAAAAAAAATTGCGGTATAAAAAAGCTGCAATCGCTGTATTTTGCCTAAAAACGACAACTGAAACAGTGTTAGTACAGACTGGTTTATACATTATTGTTTTTATGCTTAGCCACAATTTATTAATTTATTTTCCGTTAAAGCGTCTTCAAGGATAAAACACCAGACAAAGAACTAATCTAAAATCATCAATATCTCGGTAACCTTTCACTCGAATTAAAATCAAAATTTATTTTCGGCTCCCCCTTTTTATCTAGTTGCCATTTTCTATAACAAAAATCTCCAAAAAATTGTAATTTCTTAGAAAAAAAATCCTAGTTTTTGATCAGAAATAAACGCTCCACATCGAGAAGGCTTCGAAGTCGGGGGCGTGACTGCCTCACTATTGGTTACTTTGTAGCCAACTGCGATTGAGCGTAACCGTATGACCAACCCATGCTTTGACGGAGCGTCTAGTCCAACACCTACTACGATTTTGCCAATAAAACTATTAATTACCTTACTTGTTAACAATAATTACTTGCTTCAATTATTGTAACTGTCATGCAACTAATATTATTTATTTAAAGTGAATTAGGACAAAATCGTGGAATCAACGGACGAAAAATTGCAATTTTTTGCTAAATATTACGCATAATCGAGTGAGACTTTAGTTAAATTCGTTTGTTTGCAATTTGAATGTGTAACGCCATGTCTATAGTGACTCGATTATGTAACACGTACGAAAGTATTGATTTCAAGGCGTGTCCCGTGAAACAAATGAAAAATGTCAACGCGACGCTACTCTTACGCACACTAGATCCATCTAGTAACGAAATTTTAATACAAAAGCGCCCTCTCTTAGTAAAACAACCTAGAATTGTGTAAACGTCACATTTTTACGCTTTGCTACTCGTCACTAGATGTCGCCACAACATTAAACGTGCGTCACAAACTTATTGCTTTTTAACGAGTCAATAAATAAATATCTAAGGAATCTAGTGAATGGTTTCGTTATGTTTTTTGTGTCTTTCTCCAATCAGAGCGTGACGAAAAAATGAAATAACCACGAATGACACAAAAAATTTGCTTGAAAATCGATTATAAAAGAATTATGTGTGTGATTAATTAAGTGAAAAAAAAAAAGGTTACACAAATGTGGCGTTTTTAGGAGGAATGCCTTGAGATTTATTGTCGTGGCGTAATTGCAGGCCGGGTAAAAGTATATGAAACAAAAAGTTATAGTATTTGATATAAATAAATAAATAAATAAAGAGTACACAGGCTGTCTCAGATTTCTGGGGGTGTAAATTTTAGTTGGGACATCCTGTATGTATAATTTTTGTTTGTTATTTTATAGATTCGTAAAATCATAGATTTATTAACCAGAACTTTACAAAAATATCGAAAATGTACAACATGTAAAAATATTTATTCGTAGCAATCGTAGTTTGCAAGTTGACTGAAAAAAAGAAAATTGCCCTGATAATTTCAGGAATTTGTAGAAGAACAAAAATTAGTGTGTGGGTCTATCTTGCGCCCATGATCCGTCCCATCTCTACAGTACCATCACCATGACTCTCGTCCTTCTCGGATGGGTCTATTGGAGCGTGTCGGTTGATGTTTTTTCCGAGTTTGAACGCACGTACCTCATTAAAGGCGGGAAGTGTACAGCTCGTTCACAATACTTGTGGTTCACCGCGCACTAAAACAAAATAAAATTGCTGATTGAATAGGAGAAGAAGAAGAAAGGGGAGAGGAGGAAAAAAAAGAGGAGCGATCGACCTTAGCACTGATACGATACGGTCCGTGACAAACATTTAAGGGGGACAAGGGGACATTGCCACGCACGAGGCTCTAATGATAACACTCTAGTAACGTAACATAATATGTAGTTTTAAAAGAAAGAAATAAAACGTTTAGGTCTCCAAATCTATAATTTAGTTTTGAGTATATGAATAATTATTGTTAATCTATAAGTCTTCAAATCTGGAAGAAGACAATGTTTACTAATATGATAATAATAATAATAATAATAATAATAATAATAATAATAATAATAATAATAATAATAATAATAATAATAATAATAATAATAATAATAATAATAATATTTATTTAGGTAACTCTACACATAGTAAAAAACCGTGTGTAGAGACCACGTCAATACATACATTAAAAAGACATACATACATTAAACTAGTGTTGGGCATAATCGATATATTTTAATAATCGAATGAATCGAAATAATCGTTTAAAATAATCGAATGATCATTCGAATGATCGATTATTGTCCAGTGCGCATGCGTGTCATCACGAAATATAAATTTATTAATTAAGGCGGTCAACAAATAAGTATTGGAGTATAAATTTGAATAAGTGGAATGAAAATATTGAAAAAAGACCCATTGTAAATAAATAAATTTAAAAATTATAAATAGTTTTATTTTCCAACATTACACACGATTCTTGTATTGTTAAACTTTCTTCACCCTCGCCTTATCTAACAAATAAATAAATAAATAAATAAAAAAGTACGTATAATGATACCAATAAAACCTATAGGTCTTACGAAAAAATCGTCTCGTGATTGGAATAAAAATTAATTCGACAAAAGTCACTTCAAAACGTCAAATAAAATTTTTCTAAAATATTGATTTAGCCTTTATTGTCTGACTGTGGTGTGGATAAAACGTTGTATTGCATTTGGGTCTTACACGTATTTTATCCCCTTAGAAAATTTTAATAAATTTTGTTTTAAAAAATTTCTTGCTCTCACTGTCATATGTGTCACTTCACAAACTTCAAACAACCGATGAACCACCAACATAATAACAAAAAAATCACTATCAAGTTCGATTATTCCCCAGTTTACCACCACGATTAATTGATCATTCGATCATTTAAAAAACGAAATATCATCGAATCGAAAAACAAGTGTTCGGAACGAAACGAATGAATCGAATTTCGATTATGAATGATTTTTAAAGTATAATCGAATGATCGATTATTCAGACATAATCGAAATATTTCGATTATATCATTCATACATACATACATTAAAAAGACTTAAAATCTAAAAATTTTGGAAAAATTCTTGAAAATTATATATTGTATTTCCCAGTAGTAACTTTTTTACTTTTTTCTTAAAGATATAAGCATTTGCCGAACATTTGATTTCCTCTGATAATTTATTAAAAAATTTGCAACAGTTATAATTTATACTTTTCTGAAATAATGCAGTTCTATGTTTATTTGGAATCAAATGTTCTTTACATCTGGTGTTATAGGCGTGGTTATCACTAGAATCCTTAAATTTGACTTTATTTCTGAAGACAAAACACACTGCTTCATATATATAAATATTGTATAAGGTTAAAATATTGAGTGTTTTAAATGCCTCTCTACAGGAATCTGTCTTTTTTAATTGAGCAATATTTCGGACAGCCCTCTTTTGTAATCGAAATACTTTAGGACACTTGAAGAATTACCCCAGTGTAGTATGCCCTGGCGCAACAAATTATGAAACATACCAAAATAGAGGTGTTTAACTATATCCTTACTACAAGTTTTAGAAGCCGCTGAAAGGGCATAATACGTTTTGTATATACATTATCAACATGTTGTGTCCAACGTAAAGTCGCGTCAATAGTTAGCCCTAACATGGTCACAACGTTTACACAGGGAAGAATCATGGAATCATCTAAAATCAGATCATTGCTTACATTTTTTGATTTAGAGCTAAATATTATACAGTTAGATTTTTGATGGTTAATAACTAATTTATTACCCTCTACCCAGACATTTATTTTATGATATACCTCCGTAAGAACTGTAATCGCCTCTTGCATACTATTGCTAGTACTATAGTACAACTAGGATTAGAAATATATTGAAACATGTCGTTTATGAAAATCAAGAATAATGTAGGTCCCAGTATCGACCCTTGTGGAACGCCTAATTTAATCTTTTTTTTAGCCGAAGATACCGATGCTAAAGACACCTGTTGTTCCCTATTCTCCAAAAAACTTTGGAACCAATTAAGGGCAACTCCTCTAATACCATATTTCTGCATTTTAAACAATAAGATGTCGTGATTCACACAGTCAAACGCTTTTGCAAAATCAATGAATAAACCAATTGCTGTTTCCTTTTTGTCTATGGCTGAAACAATAGCTGTTAAAAATTGAAAAAGGGCCGTATCTATACTTTTACTTTTTATGAAGCCATGTTGACAGTGTGACATTAAATTATTAAATGATAAAAAAGATGTTAATTGCTTATTTACTACTAGTTCTATTGTTTTAGAAATACTGGAACACAAACTTATAGCTCTATAATTGGATATATCAGTTTTCGGACCTTTTTTATGCAAAGGAATAACATTAACAGTTTTCAGTTTATTTGGAAAAATGCCTTGCTGAAAAGATAAATTTATTATATGAGTTAACGGAGTTACTGTTGCTAAGGCAATTCTTTTTAGTAAAATATTAGAAATTCCATCTATACCCGAAGCACTTGAGTTACTCAAATTGTTGATTGTTAAAATGACATCATTGTCTGTTACACCAAGTAAAAAAAAAGGATTTACTAATATTTGACGTGCATGCTTTGTTTATAAATTCATAATCAATTTTTTCAGAAATGTGAGAAGTCGCTTTTGAGGGCGCTTCAACAAAAAAATCATTGAAGGCGTTAGCTGTTTCGGTTTGACTAAGTAGTTTATTGTTTTTGTCTGTAATTTTAAATTCGTGTTTATTGTCCATTTTTCTACCAGTAGTTTCATTGATAATTGTCCATATTGCTTTATTTTTGTTACTTGAATTAAGTATAAAGTTGTCATTAGATGTTCAGAAAAAAAAAGAACTTAAAGTGTGGAGAAATGAATCTACACATATTAGTGAGTTAGTGATTAAATCTGCAAAGCTACGAATAAATACTGCAAGTCTATAGTTCTTAAAACATTGGAATAAGAGTTTTTTACACTCTTTTCAGTTCAGCCAACAAATAAATCTATGCCAATATTTTGTACGATTTTTTGTTATAATTACACAAGTAGGGGAGAGTGGCCCAAAATGATCCCCCTAAGCTGAAATGCCTGTAAAAAGTAAACTATACAAGAGAAGGAGGGTGGTTCACTGTCAAAAAATTCAAAGAAAAAACCAAATTTCATAAAATTTTTTTTAAGTCCAAAATATGTAGTAAACATAATTTTTAAACGGTAAATACAAAAAATACAAAATCTGAGATAATCAAAGATAATTTTGTGTAAAATCTTCGTTCCTAAAAACTGTTTAACCAAACTAAAATAGATGCAAAATAATTCAATCTAAAAATTTCAGTGCTAAAATGTTCAAAAACAAAAAGTGAGTAACAGGTTCGCAGAAGCGAGTCTAACGTCGGATGTCATATTTCTATACTCAAACTCCAACAACCTGTATTAATATTTCTAGAAAAAAATCTATTTTTGTTATATCAACAACTTGTAATTAAAAATCACATTTATTATTACTATAATAGAACCTAAATTGAGTTTTGTTTACGCCCATGCACTCCTTGCACTGCTGTGCTCCTAATACCAGGATTTTGTTTTTGAACGCTTTGCGATATTCCGTTTTGCTCAGAAACATTTTGTTTTGAAATTTTTTTGTCTAATTTTAGTTTTGCGTGCGTACTTTTTCGTTAATGATTATTTCTTGATTTAAACATTTTATTAGAAGGAGTTTTTTATTAAATTTTTTTGAAAATATTTGGTTTTATGTTTGAACATTTTTAAGAAAAATACAATTTGTTTACAAAGTCTTTGCAATCACACGGACGCCCCAAGAGAACATGTTCAAATGTATTTTTTTGGAATGCCGGTAGACTGTACTTAAATATTGCCTTACTAATTTTTTATATTACAGGTTAGCAATTTTTTGAGGACAGTAATGTAGATGTTTGCAAAAGGATCGTTTTACCAGCGTAGGTGGGGCAAAATGATCCTCTAAAGTAAGACACAACTGCCATAACTGCCTCTCAGTTTTTCTTTTATATTTTCGAACTATGTTCTTATCTGCAACAAAATAAAAACAATGAAACGATTTAGTATTTGTTAAAAATATAAAAATAAAGTCGAGCGGGTAAAATAATCCCTGATCATTCAGTAAGGGATCGTTTTGCCCCAAAGTGTGAATATTGCATTAGGTTATGGTAACTTCATAACGGCTCTATTTAATATTTTCGTAAACTCGTCAAATATTAGGCGAAACTATGTATTTTCATAAAATATATTCCAACTTAATACTCCTACTTCTATGACAACACTGCAATAGTTTAAAAGCACTTATCTTAGATCAGGCAGCATAAAAACACGTTTTCACAAATATTTTTATAAAAAATGTTACCTTTTGCATTTTTTGAGGTCAACCAAACATGGCGGCTCGTCTAATCGTAACCACCCACTCAAACCACAGAAGGTAACATTGGTATTAAAAATAAAAGGGGGGATCATTATGCCCGCAGGGATCATTTTGGGTACTTTTGTACTAGTACAAAAAAAAAATAAAGCAACAAGAAAATAAAAAAATATAAATAAAAAAGTTCTGAAAGTTATTGAGAGTATTGCACAAAGGGCTTTATTATCTTTTCGTTCTTCTTTATTTTTTTTGGTTATTTTTTGTGTTTATTAGCTGTGTAAATAAAGTACTTTATTACTTATTAGTGATTAGATCTCTTATTGAAACAATAAACTACACTTTATTGCACGGAAATCGACTACACTGAATTTTTGCCTCGTTCATTCAATCCTCCGGAGATTAAATAAAGTGTTACAAAAATATGGTGCGATGACAAAATATTAAGATTTGTTGTGTTTGTGTTATATTTTCTTGTTATTAAACTACTATTTTCTGCTTTGTTCTTAATTATGATGGATGATAGCGCAAAATACAATCTGTCTATAAATGAATGTAGGATCGTAGTAGGTATTAAAAGTTTGCCGCTTCTTTCCAGAAAGAGCGAACAATGTTAGTATATGAAAAATATGGTTTTAATGGTTGCCTGAGTGGATAAAAATTGGTACTTTTCAGAAATTTCATAGAAATAAAATAACTAAATGCGGCAAATTCAAATTCCTGAACCACCTAAGATCCTACACTCTTTTATAGACAGTCCGTATTATTGAAAACGTGAATGTAACATGATTATCGTAACCTTATTTCATTCTGTAGAAAAAGCTAAAAATAAGGCTCACTTGATTTTTTTAGGTGTAGTCGATTTCCGTGCAATCAAGTGTAGGTACATTAGCTATTAATTTTTTGAAGTGCGTAAATAATTTATAGCAACTAGTTTTAGAAGTTGTCATATTAAGCGTTTTCAAGCTAATTATCCAAAAAAACATAAAAAACAATTACCGCTTATAAAATAAGTCAAGAACAAAAGATAAAGTCTATTATGTTTAGTTAATAATGGCAAGTTATCGGATCAAGAAAGGTTAAACTAACTTTAATCTACGAGGGGTGCCAAAAAATTGTATTTTGGGTTAAATTAGTAAATATAAGTTTATAATACCTAATTGTTTTCGTTGTTTTTTAGTTTAGGTAAATGATTGTTATGTAAAAATTATATGTATTACCCATATAAATTGTAAATTGGTAATTGATAATAAATTGATAATTTTATCCAATAAATTTTGTTATTTTATTCAAGAATATATAATATATGGTTTGTATTACTTTCGTGCAAAAATAAAAAGTTACAACGGTGCGAATACCAAACTGAAACACTCGGTATGTTTCTAAGAACTGATAAAATAAATGTGTACATGGTAGGTACATGATTATTTGAAAAATAAAGACAAATGTGGGTATACATCAAAACCCATCTTTAGATCCGTCAAATTTCCCTTATTCTACTTAGTTAGGCATCTAGTAGGCGACCCCTGCCGCTAATAAAATCAACACGGCTCTGTCGGACAAAAACCTAATTTTAAATAATTGAAAGTGTACGAGTTTGAGTCAATTTGTTTAAATTCGCTATGGTCCTACCTGATACAGGCAGGCGGCTGTGACCCGTGTTGATGAGTCTCGCTCTATCTCTCTCTTTCATTTCGCCGTTCATTTGTTTTAATCTGTGTGTAGGTATAGTATGTAGATATTCCAATGTTTTGATTCTTTTGTCTCGCGTGCCCGCTCGATCTAAGCAACACCGAATTTTTCACTTTCCATTGTCGAACAATGAAGGAATTTTCAACGGTGTCGGTGCATCGCCAACTTCGATCAGCAGCACCTTCTATCTATATTAAAGCGATACTAATTTCAATATTCATGGGAAATTGGCGGCGGATCGTACAAGGAGCAGGAACAATAAGGCGCAACAAGCTATTATGTGGGTACAGTCGGCGACAAAAGTAATGACAAAGCCATTTTGGGCCAAATCTAATCAAATAATTCGTATACCCGTAGGTACTTATTTTTTGGTTTCTTCGACAATATTTAGTTTGAGTTCTGAATATCTTTCTACAGGTTTCTACGGTTTCTAGAAACAATTTACAACTATCTACAGGGTGTCTGTTTTTCGAGCTCTACCGTGGGGATCTCAGTTATTATAAGAGATATGAGGTCGGTTAAATTAGGGCAAAGTTGCGCATTTTTATGCTGAACAATTATCTGCAAGAAAATTTGCTGTGCCATTTTTAGTTTTTGGATTATTGGAAAAAACGAAAATTTGTAATTTTTGTTTTTATTTTTTTAAGCAAAAACCAAAAGAACTATACGTTTTTAGCTAGGACATTCTTCAGGCACTTTTTTACAAGAAATCTAAATCTGTCATTGCCTTTTCCAAGGCGTTCTTGATGTCATAGTTACAACAGTCAACTTTGGTTTTTCTTATGGACGCCATATTCAATATTTGTATTTTTGAAAAATGTTTTTATTTCTGATTACAACGATGTATTACATGGTATGATCGAATCTTATATACTAATCAAAATAAAAAAAAGCATTTTTGCAAAGAGTGCTTTGGAAAAAACGTCTACAATTTTGTTTTTAAACATACTAGATTTTGGAAGTTTAATTGAATTTGGATCTGGAAGGTCCACATTTCCGCCAAGCTTACTTATTTAAAAACTATAAACGATATGATAAGTTAGAAGTTTATTTTTTGTAAAACAAAACAAGACAAAGTTATAAAAATTCTGCTCACATATCTAATAGACCTGTCAAAAGATAGTTTGGTAAACAAAATTTTTGGCGTTTTTTTCCAAAGCACTCTTTGCAAAAACGATTTTTTCTTAATTTTATCAGCATGTAAGATTCAATCATATCATGTGATACATCGTTGTAATCAGGAACAAAAAGACTTTTCAAAAATACAAGTATTAAATATGGCGTCCATAAGAAAAACCAAAGTTGAATGTTGTAACTATGACATCAAGAACGCCTTGGAAAATATGACGACAGATTTAGATTTGTTGTAAAAAAGTGCCTGAAGAATGTCTTACTTTAAAACGTCTAGTTTTCTTAGTTTTCGCTTAAAAAAATAAACAAGAAAATTACAAATTTTTTATTTTTCTCAATAATTCAAAAATTAAAAATGACACATCAAATTTTCTTTCAGGTAATTGTTCAGCATAAAAATGCGCAACTTTGCCCTAATTTAACCGACCTCGTATCTCTTATAATACCTGAGATCCCCATGGTGGAGCTCGAAAAACGGACACCCTGTATAAATCTGCTAAAATCTAAAAAGTTTCTTAGACCTTAGGTAGATGTTGTAGATACAGTAAATCATCTTTAATCTAATCTAATCTAATATAATCTATTTAAAAAAATAATATCTATAATAATTTCTCAATTTTTTGATTTTATGAGATCTACGGATGTAGTTATACAGGGAGATTCAAAAGTGTCGGTCCAACTCTCGTAGGTGAGACTGAGAAGGGACGTTCGTTCAGTACAGCTTAAAAATTAAGACTTTTCTTTAAGGATTTTTTTCCAAGCAACTTGATTTTTCAATATTTAATATATTTTTTTAATAGTTGGTGTTTTCTAATGACTTAATGAGGGTCTTATTGACATTATTTTTATTTCTAATATTAACTAAACGTTTCTACATTTATTAAGTTATGATTGATTTGATTTGTTGGCTTCTAAAAATTTCTAATGTGATCTGCAATTCTGTCTTGATATAAATATGTGAACTCGTACACTTTTAACTGAAAATCTGTAAATGTATTAAGTTAGTAATCTGTAAACAATAAACTGTAATCTTGTAAGTGAACAGTAAGTGTGAAAAATCCAGAAATGCAAAACGTTGCTTTTTTAATTATGAATGAAGCATCATTTCTCGCTATTCAAAATCGTGCTTCTGGTCAAAGTCGGCGTTGCCGTCGGCCAATTGAGCATCAATAAACAAGTGAATGACTCGATCGTAGCCTCGCTTGATGACTTGTAGGTGCCTCGTAGTTTTATTTGAGTGCAGCAATAAACAAGTGACCAGGAGCTGCTACATAGGTAAATTACTTAAAAATCAACGATATAGGCGATAAGCTTGAATAACTTTAGGAGCGCGACCGGATGACTACGTTTACACGCCGCTCTGGCGACGACGAAAAAATTACTCCTCGTACGTAATTATACGGTTTGTTGTAAAAATTGTACGTTTCGTGCGATTTAAATGCGCTAATTAATTGTTATCGCACTGTGATGATTAATTATATATTGCGTTTAAGGAAGAAATTATATTCAAATGTTAATTTAATTCAATTTATGGCGAGATTATCTCGAATTTCTTTATATAAATTGGAAAAAATGACGAGAAAAATGCAAAAAAATCGCAAACAACTTAATTATATTGTAACACACCTACAAACATATCGGAAGTCATTTTTTTCCGATTTTTTTATTTATTAATAATACAAAACACAATAATTAACTCTTATTTCTTATCTTTACTGAGAGACAAAATTATTGTAGATTTTGTCTTTAGCACCGCATGTAAACGCAGTCACTCGTTTCGTTCCATCTCCCCATCTCGAATCACTAATTTGTCCACATTGATCGGTCGCCGACTAATCTCTTGGTCGACTGCACCACTCTATAGTCATTCTTACGTGAAATTATCGTCTTATTTTCGTTTATTTATGGGAGATAATCGTTTATTGAAAACTGAGTACATTGAATGGGCATCAAGATACTAAAAATTGCACAGATCTAGTCGGCGTTGTCAAGCCGTCTTGATCCAAACGGAGTTAATGTCGCTAATGAGGAAAGTAAAAGTAATATTACTGTAGTCATAAATTTCGTCCGCTAATGAAGGTTGAAGCACCATCAAGGAGTTTATTTCGTAATTAGGGACGACAAAATGCAATTTTGTTCACGATTTCTTAAATTTTGTTCGCTCCTTTACATACACTTCTAAGAACTGGAACAACTTCTTATCCCGAAAAGTAATCACATTATTAAATAAAAATACAAAACGATAGCAAGAATCATTGAATTTCGTTTAACTAATATTTTATATTGATCTGATACATTTTTTTTTGCAAAATTCTTATAAAAATGTCGAGCAATCAAGTAAGTAGCTCCTAGTTAAAAGCTTTTATTTAACTCACAATGTTATCTGTCTGTCGGTTATTTTTTTGGAGCCAAATTTGAAAGGGTTCCCGTTGTCCCAATGAATTGAAATTTTGCATACTTACTTAATCTGCGTTACAATGCAATCCTATGTATTTAAATACCCCCTAAAAGGGTTAAATGGGGTTTTGAAGTTTTAGGTTATGTTTACAAAGGGGTTCTCGATTTGTAAATTTGAGAGGGTTCCTGTAGTCGCAATTGAAATGAAATATTTAACATGCTTACGTAATCTGCGTGTCAATGCAATTCTACAGGGTGTCTCACCGAAAAGGGCACCCCCCCTCATAACTTTTTTATTTATTAATCAATTCGAACAAAATTTAAATTACACATGTTTGGACCAAAGGTCCACATTTTAAAGTAACCATTTCTTTTGAGGAGTTTACCATTTGTGAGATAAAAAAATAAAAATCATGAAAAAAGATGCAAAATCCTTAAATTGCATATTATTAGAAGAAGCTATGTTACATTGCCGTGTTGGCAAACTTTTTTTCAACAAAAGTAATCCAAATTTCCTTAAATTCTTTTTTAAAAATCTCAAAAAAAATTGAAAATTTTGTGTGATATATCATCGTCCATGGAGCGGTGTTGTGAGATTGCTGTAAACAATTACCTGTAAGATTTTGTCAACCTGTTAACAACTACTGTTGACAACTAATTTCAAAAATGTTATCAAATCAAGAAAAGCGAGAAATCATTCTAGTCTACGGTGAATGTGGCAGAAATTTAGGACTCACAATGCGAGTCCTTGAAGAGCGCTTTCCAGACGTGCGTTACTCTTTGAAAAAATCCGCAAAGTCGTCCAATTATTTGAAGACACAAGCTCAGTGGTTAAACTTAAAAGGGTTTATTTTCCTGTAAGACACAATCCTGATTAGACAACATTTTTTGAGATTTTAATGTCAGAGTGACAGTATAAATTCACAGGTAGCTTTTACAATCTCACAACACCGCTCCATAGACGACGATATATCGCACTAAAAAAAAGATTTTTGGCGAGATTTTTAAAAAAAGATTTGAGGGTATCTGAATGACTTCTGTTAAAACAAAGTTTGTCAATACGTTATTGTAACCTGGCTTCTTCTAATAATATGAATGTTAAAGGTTTTATACCTTTTTTCATAATAATAATTATTTTATCTTACAAACGATAAACCCCCCAAAAAAAGTAGTTACTCCAAAATGTGGACCTTCAGTGCTTACATGTGTAATTTTAATTTCGCCTAGATTAATTGAAAAATAAAAAAGTTACGAGGGGGGTGCTCTTTTCGGTGGGACACCCTGTATATAGTTAATTACCCCCTAAAGGTGTTAAATGGGGTTTTAAAATTTTAGGTTATGTGTACAAAGGGGTTCTCGATTTGTACATACCGTAACTTATACCGACATAGACGGTATGTTGGTCATTTGGACGTCACGGTAGATGCACAGTGTAATAACAATAAATTTATGCAATAAATAAAGACTAAAAAGCAAAAAATAAAAATATAGAAAAATTGTTTTTTAAAAAAAGCTTTTATTTAAAAGACGCACTAAAAAGTAAAAAATAATGTATTTCAATCACAGGAGAATATTTACTACGGCATGACAGAATTACTTTGTTCAGTTGACAACTCCCAAAGCTTTTATAAATTTTAGAATTTTAACCTGTAAGAAAAAATATTCGCCTGTGATTGAAATACATTATTTTTTACTTTTTAATGCATATTTTAAATAATAGTAGGTTATTTTATAAGGGGTAAATGTGATAGTTTATGTGGGGAAGCTGAATGTTTATTTTGCCGAATGCAATGAGGCAAATAATTCAGCTGAACCACATAAACTCACATTTACTCCGAATAAAATATACTATTTTATCCGCAAACGTATTGGTGAAGAGTAAAGAGCAAAATAAACCCTTGTGCTTTCGTTTATAAATTATGGACTCATTATCTACTACCCTTGCTTAGACAGTCTTAACAAATATCGTCTGCAAAAAATTCAAAATAATTGCTGCAGTTTTATTTTTGGTTTGAAGAAGCATGATCATGTATCAGAAAAAAATAAAGAATTGGGATGGTTAAAAATTGATAAACTTTTTTTATGTCATTTGTCTGTGTTTATTTATCGTTTATTCTTAACATCGACACCTCTCTACCTAAGGAGTAAGTTTCATTCTAGAAAAAGCGTTCTGAATCTCAAAACAAATCTTCCTAATTTAAATGAGTAATCGATGCCACAGTTTCGTACCACATTGTATCAAAGGTCATTCACGTATAATGTAATTAGAACATACAATAAATATATCGAAGTTTTTAATTCTGGAAATTCAGTGTTCACCTTCAGAAGTAAAATTAAGAATTTGCTTTTTAATAATTAACTTTGCACAACGAATAGCTGACTGTTGGTAATAAATGCTAAAAAACTGTTTTTATTTTTTTTGCCTTTCATCTTCCATTTTAAAGAATTCTTTTTTATTTCTGGTTTCTTGAGACTGGCAACGGCTTTTCTTCTGATGGTTCTTTCTCTTATAGTGTTTCTTTTAGTTCTTCAGTAATTTTTCTCCGAATAAAATATACTATTTTATCCGCAAACGTATTGATGAAGAGTAAAGAGCAATTTTGAGCAACACTAATTTAAAGGTAAATGAATAAAATAATCAGGAATAACAATGTTTATAAGCAAACGTCAGTCTCGGATTTTTGTGTTGAGATTTTCGAATGTGTTGAGTATTTTTTAATTTAACTAGTGCAGTGACTCCCGTTTCACAATGAGGGAATCATCACCTCTTGAGCGAAGCAGCGAAAGACACAAGAAAGTGAAAACAATGGTAAGTCATGATGACAGAGAAAAGTAAAAAATGCTTTATCAAATAAAAATGATTTACCACATGTCCGAAAAAAGTGGTCCGAGAACTAGATCTTTTACCTGAGCCATTCTGTCACAAATGTTGCCAGTTTTGTGACGTTTGTGGATAAAAGCTTTTTTTAAAAAACATTTTTTTGTATATTTTTATTTTAGAGATTTGAATACGTTTGGAGTAGTAGAGACTGTAAGTTCTCTTCTATAAGTTTCAAGATTATTAAAAATTGTCAACTGTGAATGTATCGAGACATAGATAATAAGTCGAAAGCAGCTTTATTTTCCCGTTTGGCCACACATCCATCTTCCCCCCTCTGCGCCCTCGCCCTTAATCCCCCATGTCGTGGTTAATTTTTCGGGCCAATCCTCTTTCCTATGACGGACAGTATAATTCTGCCGTCGTTCGTACTTTTGTGACACACGATTAAAACAAGCGTCAGAATGTAATCTGCATGGTCATAACCGCCCCCGGCCTTCTTTCCCATATACAAGAACCGTAGCAGTATTATTTGTCACAAGCAAAGCCACTTATGTGCGAGTGAGAAATGTAAGATATGGCAACAAACGTGATTTATAGAAACAAATCTGGAGAGTGGACCCGAGGGACGGCGGTCAGTGTGACGGCGGCGCTCGTAACTCATACGACTGGGGGCGGAAGATGACATGTTTTAAGGAGATTCGAACGGAGTCTAATCGGGGGCGGTGGGCCGGAAAGATACACTTTTTGTTATAAAAGGGGACAGAACATAATGCTAACATAAAATTTTAAAAATCTCTATGTCAAAAATTAACAAAAACAGAGAACCCAGCGTTTGCTCAATTATCAAACAAATACCCAAATGTTGTTTTGTGTCAAAAATACGTTAAAAATCAGCCAGCTCCAAAAATAATCAATTAGTAAATAAAAAATTCAAATCAACGTAATTTTAGGGGTAGTGACAATAGTCTCACGTATTTTTTGAACGAAACTTTATTATTGTACTCCCCTGTTTAGGTAGAAATAATGAAAAATTAGGTGGGTACTACAATTTTATTAATATTATTTATCAATATTTTTAATTAAGTAATTAACACAAAACCACCTAAAGTTTTTGTTTTTTTTTAGCAAATACGATGTGATTACTATGTGTTAGTGCGCCTTTTCATTTAGGGTTTTTTTTGTGATATTTTGCTAAGAGATAAGTAGTAGTCGAGAAGCGATCGGGTGGCAGCAACACGCCGCATTTCGCAGTGTATTTATTAATTGTTAATTTAATTGTGCCGTGCCGTCAAGGTTCTCTTTCTTCCTATTCTTCCTCTTTCCTTCCTTCTTCCCTCTTACATCGATCTGCACTTTGACGGACCACTCGGTAAGTTTTTTTTTGTGTTGTTTTGGATTCAATTAAATAGCCTTTCTTTTACGCAATAACACTATGTTTTGCGTTAAAATTCTACAGGAATATTCCGGAGTATTACAATTTCTCATAAAATGTGTTCATGTGACCCGGTTTTAATTTGTTTTGTTTCAAAATCATCCGAAATTTCCGATTTGTTTTGACAAATTCGAACTGTTCGAAACATTTTGCTTAAACGGTAATAGATAATAATAATAAAACAATAACAAAATATTTAAATAATTTCCCACATTTTTTTTTAGTTTTAGTTTCATTTTTTGTTTTATTTCTAATTTTAAAAAAGTGCAGTTTTCGTAAATTTTATTTCATTTACTTATCTATTAGGTATATTGTACAGGGTGTTTCAAGTTTTAGGTCCAGTCTAGTATTCCAAAATAAAAAATATATATCGCAAACGATAGAGTTTCTAACACACTTCAATTTGATGCTTTGCTGATATCCCAAATTTTCATGATATAAGCGTAAAACGCAAAAAACTACATTAAAACAATTTTTTTTCAAATTATTCCAATAATTTTTTTATAATAAAATTCCTCCTATTTTTTAAGTAAGACTTCCGAAACTGAAACAGTAAAAAGCCCAAGGCGTATTGAGCAATTGAAATTTCAATTTGCAAAAAAAAGGGCATTTTTTAATTGACAAGTAAAATTTTAGTCTGACAGTTAATGACGTTTCAATTTTTTGTGAATCAAGCAAAGACACGAGCTCTGTTTTTTCAAAGGTGACTAAGATAAAACATTTATTTGATCTTTTGCAAATTGGAATTTCAATTGCTCAATACGCCTTGGGTTTTTTACTGTTTCAGTTTCGGAAGTCTCACTTAAAAAATAGGAGGAATTTTATTATGAGAAAACGATTGCAATAATTTGGAAACAAAAAATTTTTTATCTAGTTTTTCACAATTCACGCTCATACCATGAAAATTTCGTATAACATTAAAGCATCAAATTGAAGCGTGTTAGAAACTCTATAGTTTGAGATATATTTTTTTTCTTTTGGACAACTAGAAGTATTTATTTTTTGACTGGACCTAAAACTTGAAACACCCTGTATGTATTCAAATGTCATCAACTATTTGGAATAAAGTACTCAAAAGACGTAAACCAGTTGGTGTTCCATTTTTTTGACGCACACTCTATATCTCTAAAAGTAGGTAAAACATTCGGATAAAGCAAGTTACAAAATGTTTTCAGTCAGTGATTCATTAAATTTATTCATCAGCTAAGACTTTTCTCACTGTTTTGTCGTCATCAACTTTAACATACCTATTCTTTAAAGTTAGGTATAGAGTTCGATATAAAAGGAAAATTGCATTACATTTTCCGAATTAATTACATTCGGAAGCTCGTTATAAGTGGATTCACTATAATCACTGTACTTTAATCCAAAAACGAATTAATTCTAAATAATATTTGCGATTAAAATTACTGAAGAATCATCGCAAGGTTTTTTTGGGATAAGGGCACGAGTTTTACATTTTCTACATTCTTTAGACTCAACCCTCAATTTTCGGACTGTACTTTAATTTATCTAAGTATCGAAAAATCAAGAAATATGGTTATATCATCTATATTTTTAGATTACAAACAATTTACTGAATTTTTTATAAATCTAACTGAAGAATCTAGGTACATATAACAAAGCTTAGCAGTATAGAAATACGACCACATTTCGTATTTAAATTTATAAAATCTAGAAACATGGAAAGTTTGCTGAAATATCCACTGATTTCTAGAAACCTATTTTAGAAACGTATACAATGTATTTTTAAATTATTCTCATCTAGTTAACTTTGAAATTGGTTTACATGTAAAAAAATTTGTGCCGCTCTGCTCAATTGAATTCTGTCTCAATAATCAAAACTGTCACTTGTAAAATTCACCAATTGTCAATTAATTAATTTTAAAAATTTCCTTAAATGCAACTAAATTGTTACACTGTGCCAGGAAACACTTTTATTATCGAAGCTTATTTCCGAATTGAAGACTTAATAAATGGAAAATGGTAATATTTGGTGTCTAAATGCCCGTCATTAATTCTATAAAGCGGCATTTCTGATTTTACTTGGGAAATTCACAGACGACTAGATGAGAATCATTTAAAAAAACATTGTAGAAAGATTTTAGGAAATCTTGGAGAATCTAAGTATCAGAAACTCATCGAGAAAATTTGGCAACCTAAAAAGGTGATTACCTACGTGTAGCATCTTAATCTAATAAGTCTTAGAGATCTAGAATGTTTCTGAAACAATTTATACTGGTTTTTAAAATGTCTATAAACCTACAGAGAAATGTCCAAATCTAAAATTCTGGATATGTAATTAATGGTCATGAAGAATTGAGATATTAGAAAACCTAGGATATCTACGAGCAGGAATATAGCTTCATCTACATCTCTATAGATTTTATAAAATCAAGGTCTTTAGTGTTATGGAACTTAATTTATGATTTTTTGGAAATTGAGAAAAACTTTTAAAATATACCTACTTACTAGAGAACCTAGTAATTAAAAAAACTAACAAGCGTTTAAAAATGATTTACAACCAACGTAGGTCTAATTTACATATAGGTACGCTGGCCTAACCAGAATTATTTTTAGACGCTTGTTTAACTTTTCTATCTAGACCGTTTCCTAAAACAGTTTACGAGTATACTAATTCCAAAAGTCTAGAAACAAACAGAGAAATTCTTAAATCTCAAATTTTAGATAATTATTAATATTATTAATTTTAGATTTCAAATTCGATAAAAAAATAGGGAACAAATAAATACAATTCCAGCAAACTTTAAATGTACTTAAGTCTGCTTAAATATAGAAATCTAGAAATTTTTCCCATTTACTGATTTCTGGCTGTTTTTTACATCACTGGATCGAAAATGCGAAATAAAATTATTCTGCAAAGATTTGACTTGAAAAAAATCGTTAGAGTTTGATTAAAAGCCATTTTAATATTATCCATCGGGAATTTCAGTCTAATTTATGAGGGACAAGATTGAGTAGTAATAAATCTCCGCCACAAAAGGACCCACTACCTACCCCAATAACAGTAATGACTACAGAAATTTTACAACTAGCGGCACGGTCCCATCGGGTGGTTTTGAAGCCAGGACCGGAATAAGCACACTAACGTGTTAAAAATGTTTTTATTAAAAAATTACATAAGATGTTCAAATTGATGACCATTTTGATAAGATAATTTACCTGAGTTAGAAAGTTTGTCCCAACCCTAATTGCGATGTTTCCCTATTTCTGCGAAAAAGATTAACATTCCATTTACAGTAAACAGATAAAATAAATCGGAATCCGGGCAGCTGCCGCAACCTTCAGACCCAACAATGATCGCGTGCCATTTTTACGACAAATGCAATAAATTTTTGGAAACCACCACCCTGATGGAGACCTTTTGTGAAGTGATTTACAATTCTACCGAAATTCATGGGAAAAAACTGCCCCAATATCAACACGCAAATTAAAAATCAACGACACATTTTCTCGAAAATTTAATTAGGCACTTTGATGCACTACCTCAAAATACACCTATGGACAAAAAATCGTTGACATTAGATTATAGTTAACTAAGCAAAAGTGAAAAAACACACCATACTAGTAATCATTTTAAAAATTGGTCAAATCGGTCTTCTATACAGGGTGTTTCAAGTTTTAGGTCCAGTCAAAAAATAAATACTTCTAGTATTCCAAAATAAAAAATATATATCGCAAACGATAGAGTTTCTAACACGCTTCAATTTGATGCTTTGCTGATATCCCAAATTTTCATGATATAAGCGTAAAACGCAAAAAACTACATTAAAAAATTTTTTTTTCAAATTATTCCAATAATTTTTTTATAATAAAATTCCTCCTATTTTTTAAGTAAGACTTCCAAAACTGAAACAGTAAAAAACCCAAGGCGTATTGAGCAATTGAAATTTCAATTTGCAAAAAAAAGGGCATTTTTTAATTGACAAGTAAAATTTTAGTCTGACAGTTAATGACGTTTCAATTTTTTGTGAATCAAGCAAAGACACGAGCTCTGTTTTTTCAAAGGTGACTAAGATAAAACATTTATTTGATCTTTTGCAAATTGGAATTTCAATTGCTCATTACGCCTTGGGTTTTTTACTGTTTCAGTTTCGGAAGTCTCACTTAAAAAATAGGAGGAATTTTATTATGAGAAAACGATGGCAATAATTTAGAAACAAAAAATTTTTTATCTAGTTTTTCACAATTCACGCTCATACCATGAAAATTTCGTATAACATTAAAGCATCAAATTGAAACGTGTTAGAAACTCTATCGTTTGAGATGTATTTTTTTCTTTTGGACAACTAGAAGTATTTATTTTTTTGACTGGACCTAAAACTTGAAACACCCTGTACAATAAAATCACATACGATTTTTTTTAGAATTTTAGATAAATTACAAAGAGGTGTAAAGTGCCTGAGTGTAAAACTTGACTCACCCGGTATATCAAATAACCTAAAGATCTACAAAAATGACTACTTTTGGCATCTAGGTCTGATAATATCTAAAAATCTATACGCTTCCTGAAATAATTTGAATGATTTCAAAAAATGTAGGAACCTACAGAGAAGTATTTAAATCTAAAACTTAAGATAATACTAAATACAAGGTGATTCTTAAATAGACCGACAAAATTTTATCACATCTTTCCAAAGATAAGCAGAAACGATCTGCACCATATTTACGTCTTTATTTCGTAGGGGTAGAAATCCCTTAATCCGTGCCACTTACGACGCTCGTGAGTTCAAATTAATTGTATTGGAAAAAATTTGCTCGTTTTCATCATGAATATCGATAATAAACAGTGATCATTGTTGCATTGATCAAGTACATTGTCATCAGATGATTATCATGCCTTCCACTAAGTGTGCTAATACTTCTTACGAACACATCAGTGGCGTACACTTTATCTCTAACACAACTTTAAAAAATTTTATTTCAAAAACGGTTATGAAAAAAATTTTTTTACTATTTTTCCCAGCATGTACTCATTTCAGATTACCATGGGTAGAATTTTGTCGGTCTATTTAAGAATCACACTGTATAATCTCAAGGAATCGAGATATAGAGCTTTCAGGATTAGATTTCTATAAATGTCTTGAGAAACCCAACATATTTATGAGATAATTAGACACGCTACAGATTTGTAGATTACGAGCGTTACAGTTTGTGTTAATTTTTGAATTTCGGTGTGATGTTTGGGCCCCTTAGTAAGGCCACTTTAAACTCATTAGGCCCGATATAATTACAGACAAAAGCCAGCTCGAGTCATTTCCATCCTCGTGGATCATTAATAATCGCGATACTAGTTATAATAAACCATTGTTACGAAGTCATTGTCGACGTGTCTCCAAGGATGTGTTGATTCCGGGATAATTAATATCGGTGGTTCCCCTTTTTGTTTGTACGCTACAACCACCACTGTTGAAAATATTTACGTCTTTAAGGTGGCCGTTAATGACACGATCCGTCGTCCGGCAGCAAGGGGAGGGTGGTAATCTCCTCTTCGCTCATGTGCCGAGCGAGGACCCACAAAAACTCATATTAGACTCGGCCTTAATTAACGCAAAAAACGGGCACGGGATCCGGGCTTGATTCGCCGCCGCCTCCGGATTGTGGCGGCGCAAGGGCGGCCGAAAATACAACGCTACCGAAAAATATTTTCCGTGCAGCATCTCAATTAGATTTATTCCAAGAGATGTCATCCGGTTCTCTATAATTATTGGGCTACCGCGCACGTAAGTCTATTAAGAGCAGCAAAGAGATTGAAGAATAGAAGGTCATTCTGCATCGTTAGCTGAGCAAAGACCTCACGCATTCCTCGCCTACCGTGTGGATGGATGGATCATCCAGTCGACTAATTTCACGGGACGTTTTAACGGTGAAAAACATGCATCAAGAGATCATTTTCACAAATCTACTACAAGCTCGGTCGATGGTAATTTCTAATTTGGTTACGGGACGTTGCTTCTGATTGCCCGAACCGTTTTTTTATTCAATTAGGCTTCACAATACTCTTAACCGAAATTAAGTTTTGGGAATTCCTCGAAAATCCAAACTTCATAATTTATTGGTGTTAATCTGCAAATTTGCCAGTTGAAAGTCGACAGCGGTATTTTAATAGTTGTGCAGAAATTTTTGAAGGAACAAAAGATGCGAAAATAGCTGAATTTGGCTTCTACGAATGTTAGTTTCGAAATATATAGGGTTTTGGTCACCGAACAAACTTTACAAAAAAAATGTAAACAAATATGATCTCTGATGATAGCTCTTCAAATCGATTAGCAAAAACAGCCACGGAAAGAAAGAGGGGGTCAATTTTTGACATTCTTTTTATTATGTAATTATGTATTGTAATTTAACGAATGACTTGTAAAGACAGCATCTAAAAAGACCTCCGTTAACACACGTTAAGACAGTAACCAAACTAGAAAAAAAATTACTTACCTATACAGGCTGATTCTTTTAGGGCCTACATTAGAAACTTTTTAAGTTCTAGTATAGCTAGAGATTTAAAATTTTGTATACGATCCACATCGACCATTCTGAGTTCAACTAAATTATTTTCAAAATGGCTGAACTTCCGGAACGATGGGAAATTAGCGCCAACTTTGAAATTTTAAATAGTAACCACCAATTTTTATTGCATTTTTGAATTCGCCATTTGAAACTGATTAAAATATATCCTATTTGTTAATACTTATCTGTCATAGTTTTTGACGTATGTCTATTTTTTTGTACAAATTTTCATTTGCAGGGTTTTATTTAAAATATCACAGCTTTTGAATCCTTTAAAGTAAGTGAATAATTCTTTTTGCATTTGATAACCAAAGGTCCGAAGGGTTTCCTAAAATCTTCAGAATTTTGAACTGTCAAATTGCAAGGCTACTATGATTTTTTGAAAATGATGATCAAAAAATGATTATAACACAATTTTTTCAAATGGAATGAACCTATTTTTTCAATGGCAATCAAAGGAACATCGATTTTTATGGAGACTTTTATCAACAGTTTCTATATCTATCTCTTACAGTTTTTGAAATAATCTCAAAAAACGAAATTTTAGCTCATTTTCATTTTTAATCGAGTAAACTTTCGAAAAATACGATAAAGTTGTGCTAATAATCAAAAGAAGCATTCGATTTGTCTACCATTTTCACTGAATAAGTTCAAAATTAGATGGCAGACTGTCTGAGTTATTTTACATAATTCACTGTTATAATAAACCATAATTAAATATTACTGTTTTACTGTTTGTTTCACAATAAGCCAGTTAAAAACTAAATCAAATGTTGAAGTTTGACAATTGTTGATCATTTTGCAAGGCCTACTTGATTACGATGAAAATTACAAAGTACAATCCGTTTTTTGTAATTATTCCAAAAACTATAAGAGATAGGTATAGAACATGTTGATAAACGTCACCATAAATATCGATGTTCTTTCGATTGCCGTTAGAAAATATGGTCGTTCCACTTGAAAAAACTGAGTTATAGCCTTCTTTGATAACCATTAGAAAAAAATCATACTAGCCTTGAATTTTGACAGTTGACAACTTTGAAAACTCTAGAAGGCTCTTCAAACCTTTGGTTATCGAATGCAAAAAAAATATTCATTTATCGCAAGGGGTTGAAGGGCTGTGTTATTTTAAATAAACCTCTGCAAATGAAAATTTTAACAAAAAAATTGACATATGTCGAAAATTATGACAGATAAGTACCAACAACTTGAATAAAGTTTACTCAGTTTAAGAAAGTAAATTCAAAAATGCAATAAAAATGTGTGGTTACTATTTAAAATTTCAAAGTTGTGGCCAATTTCTCGTAGTTTCGGAAGTTCAGCCATTTTGAAAATAATTTAGTTGAACTCAGAATGGTCGATTTGGATCGTATACAAAATTTTAAATCTCTAGCTATACTAGAACTTAAAAAGTTTCTAATGTAGGCCCTAAAAGAATCACCCTGTATGTTTTTTTTATTGTACCTATAAGTGGTTTAGAAAGCATTTTATTCACACAAGAATGAGTATCATTCTTAGGTAGATAGAATGCGACTAAAACACGAATGTAATACAACGTTTTATCCACAATCACCACATTAACAAAATGGAATTAATCGAAGTTAAATTTTAATTTTTTCATTATTTCACTAGTGGAATAAAGTTACTTTATTCCACTAGTGGAATAAAGTTACTTTATTGCATGGAATAAGTAACTTTATTCCACTAGTGGATAATAGTACCTAGTGGAATAAAGTTACTTTATTTCACTAGTGGAAAATAGGTCTCTTTATATGCTTCATAAGTGTGGATAAAACTCCAATTATAATATGTAGTAGGTATATTATGTTATGTGATAGAAATGCATCATTATATGCGAGTGAGAATTTTGACCCACTTCTCACGAGCTTCATAATGGTATTTTAATCACGTGTGATATACGACATTTCATCTTATCTTATTTTATTTTATCTTATACCATTGCACATTATACCAATGTTTTCGGTGAGATAGATTTGGCTTTATCTCTCTTGTGAGAGAAATTTGATTTCTCTCACTGAAAACAATGGTATAATGTACCTAAAAAACTGCACCTGTAAGATAATAGTTATTTATTTAACGAGTTTAAGTGTAAATCGGGTTTTTATTTTACGAGTGGATTTTTAAACGTCGAGTGTTAACGAGACGTTTAACATCCACGAGGTGAAACAAATGAATCGATTTACACGAAAACGATTTGGATACAACACTCGTGAAATAAAAACCCGATTTACACTCAAACTCGTTAAATAAATAACTATTATTTCTTATAGTGAGCCTCGGAGATTACGAACTTATTTTAATAAAGTCTTTTTTGATAAAATTACATGATTTTAAGCTACATACTCACTTTTTTGCAAAACTGATCTAAAAATGTCAAGCAGTTAAGAATTAGCTCTGAGATTTATTGATGTTATTTATAGAAATTTTACGGACATGATAATTGATTCTGGAACTTTAAATGCAGATATTTTTTCTGACCACCGAATTATACATTGTACTTTAAAAATGAAAATCACTCTAAAGTCTTATGTTATGAATTATGTTACTTATAGAGATTACAAATATTTTTTATACTCCGATTGTCTTGAGGATTTACAAAATATAAGGTGGGATGAAATGTTTTACATTAACGATATTGAGTCTAAGTTATACCTTTTTAATTAAAATTATTTGACAAACATACCTCTTTAGTCGCTAAAAAAATTACGAAAAAATATTCACCTTGGCTAACAGATTACATTAAGAAATTAATGAAAAAAGGGACATAGCCCTAACAAAATTTAAACGTACTAAACTTGATCTCGATTGGGAAGCATATCGCCAGCTTCGTAACTTTTGTATGTCTAAAGTTAAAAAAGGAAAAGCAGCTTTTCTGAATCAGATTAATAATAATAATAAAATGTTGTGGAAAACATTTAAAAAATTTGGTGTAAAATCTCGTGAAAACACCCATATTCCCTCGCATTTAAATGATATTAATAAAATCAATGATTATTATTTTTTTATCGGTTTTTACTCTAGTTCTCATCATGAAGAAACACTTAATTATTATTTACAAAATACATACAATAAAGACTTTAAATTTTCTTTTCAGCTACCTACTATTAATGAAATTCATGATATTATCATTAATCTTCAATCGAATGCGACAGGTTTTGATGAAATAAACGCAAAAATGCTAAAGCTTTGCAGTCCTAAATACATAACTCACATAATAAACTCTTGTTTGGGTATTTTCCAAAACTTTGGAAAACCACTCTAGTCAAGCCGTTACCAAAAGTAAGTGAACCACAAAATTATAGTGATCTCAGGACTATTAGCATTATTTCAACTGAAATTAAACGTTGAAAAGTGCTCTCTTATAGTTTTCGGACCTAAATTAAATGACATTGATCTCAACATACATTTTGAAAAATCTAAATTAAAAATTGTCAAAAGTATAAAATTACTGGGCGTTGTCTTGATCAAGAATTACGATTCAAAAGTCATATCTCCCTTTTAGTAAAAAATAGTTACGTACGTTTGCGTCTACTTTACCAAAATCGTATTATAATTAACTTCAAATTAAGAAAAAACTTAGTGAAACACTTGTATTACCTATTATAAATTACTGTCTAACTCTTTTTTACCCTTGTCTTGACCCTAGTTACAAAAATTGTTTACAAAAATTCAAAATAATTGTTGTAGATTTATATGCGAACTTAGAAAATATGATCACATTTCTCTTAAAATTAAAATTGGATAAAACTTGATTATCATTTTAAATGTTTGATGGCAGTTATGGTTCACTCTATTTTGTCTACCTAAAGACCTTATTACCTAAAACAAAAACTTGTGCATCGTAGATCTCTGCACAATGTAAATCTACGTCATGTCTTGTTTCTTAGATCTTTTACCTATCAGCTGTTGTCATTTATAATAATGGTGAAAACCATTTGAAGTCAAAGCCAGTAAAATTATTTAAAAAACAAATAAAGTTGAAATTTTTATTGTTACAGTAATTATTCTTTTGCTGTTTTGTTTTCATTTTGTATTATTATTTTTTTAAATTTTTTTCAATATTATTCAGGACATTTATTTCATTATTATTTAAAAAATTATATTATTATTATTTTTTTTATATTAATATATTACATTATGTTTTCTTTTCGCATTTATTTCTAGTTTTGGTATTATTATTATTTAGAAATGTAAAACACTTCACGTAACACTTAATAATTTCATTAAAAAAAATTAGTAAAATAAATAAACGGTGTATAAAAGTATCGTCCGCATAAATGCAAATAACCGTAATTTCAAGCCGAAACCCTGCAATTTCCGCCACACAACTTGCAATTATCCAAATTTGAATACTTAATCATGTAATGACTTAATAGTGTCTTGCACACGTATAATTAAAATATGTGAAAACGCAATCTTTCAGTGTCTGTATTTGTCCGAAAGCTTGTCATTCCATGGACTATTCATCTTCCCGTCTTATAGATTAGTGGTATCTCAGCCCTCCCGCCCCCTTGATGCATTTTCGACGAGTCGCTGCTGCCCCAAGACATTCCTTATCAGACAAAGAGTCGCCTTGTAGTGACGTGGAAAAATCACACCACAACATAACATTGACCGCGCGTCTGGAGATATCCATTGTGACGTCCCGGAGTTTTTTCCGGGGCGCTGATCGCATCGCTGGGGGTGCTAATGACACGCATCATCCCTCCGTCAATTAAAGCCATCGCTTCTTATTTTTTTCGCCAGTCCGGGAGAGCTTAACCGGAAGGAAACTCCGGGCCCGTTCGTTCGAATGTCGCTCCGGGCCCGATAAATCATCCGCCAGATGGCATATTTTAGCATTCGTAATGCGATCGCAGTGACAAGCGAGATATATCGATAATATATGCACTTTAAAATGGTTAAGAGACGACGACTGTACGAAAATGCAGAAATAAACAGGAGCGAGAGAGCTTGATGATAAATAATAGATCAGGCGATGGCAATTAAAAATTGCAAATACAAGCAGGGTTATCTGATCAAAGGGGAAAAGAAATCGGTGATGGGACGACGGGTGGCCATTAAAAATACAAGGAGACGACCAATTTGCAACATCAAACCACTCAAATTCAACGGAAAAACAACCAATCACTATTAAACAACATTCGCACAATTTGCAGATTTGCATTTTAAAGCACCACGTTATTGTTATAGCATATTTAAATTATATCTACAAAAGATAGATTTCACAAAATTCAAAATTATATCTTTGTGCCATTATTGCCAAGCTGATGTTTCTAGTCCCAGTTTAGTCTAACTATTATTCTATACAGTAGCTAACAAGAAAGAGTAATAGAAAAATAAAACTAAATACAATAAAAATATATAAAAAAATGTTTTTTAAAAAAGATGTTTTTTTAAAAAAAAAGATGCACTACCAAGTAAAAAATAATGTATTTCAATCACAGGAGAATATTTTTTCTTACAGGTTAAAATTCTAAAATTTATAAAAGCTTTGGGAGTTGTCAACTGAACAAAGTAATTCTGTAATGCCGTAGTTTTATAACTCCCAAAGCTTTTATAAATTTTAGAATTTTAACCTGTAAGAAAAAATATTCTCCTGTGATTGAAATACATTATTTTTTACTTTTTAGTGCATCTTTTAAATAAAAGCTTTTATCCGCAAACGTCACAAAACTGGCAACATTTGTGACAGAATGGCTCAGGTAAAAGATCTAGTTCTCAGATCACTTTTTTCGGACATGTGGTAAATCATTTTTATTTGATAAAGCGATTTTTACTTTTGTCTGTCATCATGACTTACCATTGTTTTCACTTTCTTGTGTCTTTCGCTGCTTCGCTCAAGAGGTGATGATTCCCTCATTGTGAAACGGGAGTCACTGCACTAGTTAAATTAAAAAATACTCAACACATTCGAAAATCTCAACACAAAAATCCGGGACTGACGTTTGCTTATAGACATTGTTATGGTAATGATTCACGTGCAAAGCTTCCTGATTATTTTATTCATTTACCTTTAAATTAGTGTTGCTCAAAATTAATAATAATAATAATAAAGGGCTTTATTAAGAAAGAAAAAAAATGTAAACAATAAAAACAGAAAAAGAGGCGAAGTCTAGCTAATAGCTATTCAACTTAATCTAAATTGAAAATTAATGAAAATTATATAAAAAAAAATAAAATAAAATATAAACAATAATTTAACAGCAAAAATAAATCTAAAAATTACTGAACTAAAAGAAACACTATAAGAGAAAGAACCATCAGAAGAAAAGCCGTTGCCAGTCTCAAGAAACCAGAAATAAAAAAGAATTCTTTAAAATGGAAGATTAAAGGCAAAAAAAATAAAAACAGTTTTTTAGCATTTATTACCAACAGTCAGCTATTCGTTGTGCAAAGTTAATTATTAAAAAGCAAATTCTTAATTTTACTTCTGAAGGTGAACACTGAATTTCCAGAATTAAAAACTTCGATATATTTATTGTATGTTCTAATTACATTATACGTGAATGACCTTTGATACAATGTGCTACGAAACTGTGGCATCGATTACTCATTTAAATTAGGAAGATTTGTTTTGAGATTCAGAACGCTTTTTCTAGAATGAAACTTACTCCTTAGGTAGAGAGGTGTCGATGTTAAGAATAAACGATAAATAAACACAGATAAATGACATAAAAAAAGTTTATCAATTTTTAACCATCCCAATTCTTTATTTTTTTCCGATACATGATCATGCTTCTTCAAACCAAAAATAAAACGGCAGCAATTATTTTGAATTTTTTGCAGACGATATTTGTTAAGACTGTCTAAGCTAGGGTAGTAGATAATGAGTCCATAATTTATAAACGAAAGCACAAGGGTTTATTTTGCTCTTTACTCTTCACCAATACGTTTGCGGATAAAATAGTATATTTTATTCGGAGTAAATGTGAGTTTATGTGGCTCAGCTGAATTATTTGCCTCATTGCATTCGGCAAAATAAACATTCAGCTTCCCCACATAAACTATCACATTTACCCCTTATAAAATAATCTACTAATTTTAAAAAACACTTTTTTATATATCTTTATTTTTTTCTTTTTAGTCTTTATTTATTGCATAGATTTATTGTTATTACACTGTGCATCTACCGTGACGTCCAAATGACCAACATACCGTCTATGTCGGTATAAGTTACGGTATGTACAAATCGAGAACCCATTTGTAAACAAAACCTAAAATTTTAAAACACCTTTAGGGGGTAATTAACTATATAGAATTGCATTGTCACACAGATTACGTAAGCATGTTAAATTTTATTTCATTGCGACTACAGGAACCCTCTCAAATTTACAAATCGAGAACCCCTTTGTAAACATAACATATAACTTCAAAATCCCATTTAACCCCTTTAGGGGGTATTTAAATACATAAAATTGCATTGTCACGCAAATTATGTAAGTATGCCAAACTTCACTTCAGTGGGAGAACAGGAACCCTTTCAAATTTGGCTCCGAAAAAATAGCAGACAGAAAGATAACATTGTAAGTTAAATAAAAGCTTTTAAAAACTGGTACATTTACGAAAAATGACCAACGATCCGAATTAAAAAACGTGAATTCGAACCCGGGTTCGGTCCATTTTTTTTCTAAGAGTAGAATATACAGGGTGTTCATAGATGAGATATGAAAAAGAAACAACTTTCAATACTTCAATACTTTTAATGTGCGGTTTAGACGGAACAGGCTGTACTAAAGTGGTTATGCGCCAAGTTGTATAGGTACAGGCAGAAGTAGTAATAAACCAAAACAAACAAGATACGAACCTGCATTTGTAAATGTAGGAGTAAAGCTGTAAACTTATTAGTTCTGTAATTTTGTTTGGAAAAATTCGGAAAATTATTTTGGAAATGAATTTATTTCGAGATAAGCAGAGTTTGCTGAGGTTTTGATAAAACGGGCCCAACTTTTGATTTGAAAAATGTCGCCTAGCATAATCCGGTGTCGTTATTAGTGCCCCTCTGTTCTCAACATGCGCTAATCCGCTCCAGTGTCGGTCCGGCGGCTGGCTCCGGTGGAGCCTTCGCCTAGATCCGGACTCATTTTTCACTCCGGGAGGGTGGCTCGGAAAAAAGCATCACTAGTACGCCTTCCCGGTTTTTTCCTTTTCCCGTCTTTTTTGTCCCTTATTCGTTCGTTCGGTCGTTTGCCGAGGCCGTTCAGGGACATTACCGCCCGATCAAATATATCACATTATTTCATTTCGGCAACGCAAATAATTAAAACAAACAATAAAAATAGGCGGGGGTGGCTGGCGACCGCCACCACCGCCACCAACTCAACAAAGGACCGAGTAAGTAATGATGCAGTCGGAGCATCTTAATTCAGTGAGATTAATGCGATGTCACTGACATTCCCAACTCTTATACATACCAGGAGCGCCCCTTTTGCCTGCATATGCGGAGGCAGGGGCGCCCATAGAGAAATTCACAAATATAAAGAAAATGTATTTTTCTTAGCTATTTTCTCAAAAAAGTGATTGCTCAAAAAGTGCGAATTCGATTCCGGGTGCGGTCTAGTTCTTTTTTTGTATCTCAATTTCAAACTCTATTAGAATTTTAATCGTTCAAATAATACAGAGTGCGTCTGTTAAAAGTTATATTCTTACTGTAACTCAAAAACTAATAATCACAGGGTGTCTATGACACTAGGGGCCGGTTTATAGAAAGTTCTGTTAAAATTTAATTCGTTGTTAAAAGTTAACAACGCGAATGGACCAATCAAATTGCTTCAATTTGGTCAGGTGATCAGTTAATCACGCGTTTAATTGCGGATTAAATTAAGGACGCTTCTATAAACTGGTCCCAAGTTTTGTTCAAACTCATATTTCTCTAATATCAAATTGCTTCATACTCATTCTACTTTTAGAAAAGTAAAAAAAGTGGGCCGGACCCGGGTTCGAACTCACGTTTTTTGATTCGGACCGTTTGTAATTTTTTCGTAAATGTACCAGTTTTTATTGAACAGATTGGTTTGCTTGATTTTGCAATCTTATAGCTTGGCACGTCCTAATAGGTAATCAAATACCTAAGTATGAAGATGAAAATCAAATATTTATTATTATTATTATTATAACTTATAACTAACTAAACTAACCTTTTTTAAAAAAAGCAATCATAATTTCTTTATCGATACATTTTTACATTTTTTCTTATTTTTAGTTTAGTTGCTAAAGTGATAAAGCTAAAAATATTTGCGTCCGAAAAAAATTGATGTATTTTTCATTGAAGAAAAGCAAGTTTCTTTACTAATCGCTATTTCCGAATTTTTACAAAAATTTTCTACAATCCCTTATAACTACTTATACCTACTTACAATTGTAATTATAATAATTTATTAATTAATACAAGGTTATTTACACGAGACTCCGAAACAAAGTAAAAAAGTGCAACACGATTTACAAATTATAAAGCTACCTAGATTCCTGTTATGATGTCATAGTTAAGTAATAACTACTTGAATTTATGATTTGATTTTAATAATAATAATAACAATAATAATAATAATAATTTATTTAGACGCCAAGGGGGCATTTTGCATTTTAATTATAATAAGTAAGTACAGAAAACATCACAAAAATTTTTTACACGTAGATGTAAAAACATTAAGTGAGACACCAGAATTGTATTTGCATTTTTACCTAGTCAAGCTCGGAGTCTTATGTGAATAACCCTATACATTTTTTTATTTTTTCAATGACATTCTGAAACAAACGATACTTAAGTAGTGTAATTTTGTGCTATGGGGAAAGTTCCCTAAAAAGTTTATTGATTGTGTATATGTAATTGTAATCAAATTCTAACTCGCCATTATTTTCTTCTTTGTCTAGTGAATGGTAATTTAATTTTATTAATAATTATTTAATTCTTAAGTAATGTTCAATCAAATTTTGTTACTATTTGCTTTGCAAAAGTCAAATTAATCGTGAATTTCTAATTCAATTACAGTTGGGTAAATGTGCACTATAATATGTGAACTCACAACAAATAATCTTTTTTTTTTAACTAACATTTTTTTTTACGAAATTTTTGTACAAAACAAGATTTAAGCATCGTTTGTGTCGGAATATCATTAGAAATAATAAAAAAAATTTTTTTCACTGACTAAATTTTAATTAATTAATTTTAATTATAAGCAATTGTAAAAAAATAGTAAAAAAATCACAAACATAGAGCAAAGTTTCTGTGTGATTGTTATTATTTGAGATACAGTAAAAATATGCTTTTGGTAGACTCACCCTGTAGGTATTATTTATTAGCGCTTCTGTATTTTTTGGATTAAAAGCATAAATTGAGAGTTTCTGTATAAGAAAAAATTTCTTTCCCAGCGACACATTTTGAGCCAAGAAACTCTCAATTTGTGTGTGAAATGGGATAAATTTTAAATCATATTAAATATCAGAACACTACTACATATTCCAAAAAAAGTAAAAAAAAGATTGGCGGCACATGGGTTCGAACTCACGTTTTTCGACTCCGTCCGTCTACAATAATTATTTTGTCGTAAATGTGAACAGTTTTTTAATGAATAGACTGACTTAAATTTGTTATTGGCGGCTTGATTTTGCGTCTAATTTGTTTGGTCCTAATTTAACAAAGAATGAAACACGAAATTAGCTTTTTATGACTCCGAATTTTGTTCATACTTGTATTTCTCGTATATAAAATTGCTTCAATGTTGTTCATACTACTAATTTTACTGTTAGGAAAAAAAAATGGGCCATAGCCGGATTCGAACTCACGTTTTTTGATTTGGACCGTTGTAGTTATTTTTTTACCTGACCTGGCCTGACAAGATTTTAATAAATAGATGATAACCGCCAATTTTTGGTGAAACTTGTTATTCCCCAATACAATAAAATTGCTTCGTACTACATATTCTATTATTAGTAAATTTAAAAAAATGGTCCAAACCCGAAGTGAAACCCGGACCAATGCGTAGTTAAATATTTTTTCGTAAATGTAACCAGTTTTTAATACAACATAGATTGGCTTAAATTTGTCACAAACGGCTTGATGTTGCATATAGCTTGGATTGTCCTTATTATCTTATTAAACAAACAAAAAAAACGAAATTACACCTTCTGTCACAAAATTTTGATCAAACTTGCATTTCAACGACACAGAATTGCGACATACTTATTATTCCACAGTCAGGGAAATAAAAAAAAAGTTGGCCGCAGCGGGGTTCGAACCCACGTTTTTTGAGTCGGACCGTTGCGAGTGCATTTTTGAGTGAATTAAGTTTGTCATAAAGCGCTTGATTGTGTCTGTACCTCTGTTCGTGCTAATTAAACAAAGCTTAAAAGGCGAAATTAGCTTCGTATCATCTCCCTCCCTCGAGCGTCTGTTTTATGAAAATGCGTATGTTAATGAATGCAAATGGCCCCCCATTTAGCAAAGGCAACACGACGGCTGTCGGTTCGCGTTTAACGTTACGAGATATTAATTGTGAACAGCCATTATTATTACGTCATTAGCACTTTACCAACAGCTTTTTATTAGGCTAGATTTTTGCATAAATTTGAATTCGGTCCCGCCATCTTTATTTTTGGCAAAGTTTTGATTAGTTTCGGAAAACGCCGATTCATCGGCGTCTAATTGACTTTGGTAAGTGTTTAAATTAATTAGGGAAGTTTCGAGAAGGGTGACTGGAAGGGCGCATTTGAATAAATGTCATATAGGAGTCGAAGAAAAAGTCGGTTCGTGTGTGAGATATGGGGGCATTAGAAAGGGGTGATAAGAAAGGGTGGACGGACACTCGGCCACTTACTGTGTATGAATATTTGATAAACGGCGGCACTTATCGCTTGTTTAACGCGATTAGGACGCAAGGGTGGAGATTTATTTTTAGTTTGATCTTTGGAAGGTTTAGACGACGGGTAAACCTCTTACGGTTAATTAGAGAATATTCACAAATACTTGAAACGATCGTTTTGTTTTCTGAGGGCACAAACAAAGCAACCACATGCTAAGCTCGCAAAACTCAGTTAACATATGAGGAAAGAAAACACAAGGTTTTACTCGGCCGGAATTTATGCTAATGCTTTCACTTAAATTATTAAAGCCAAAGAAAACATTATTATTTCACACAAAAAATTAAATAATTGAAAAAAACAGCAAAGTGAATGTAAAAAAATGTGTATAATGTCTGTATTAATAATCAAACAATTAGAAAGTCATTTAAATGTTGAAAAAATCACTACAAAAAACTATTATAGATGCAGAAGTGAGAAGTAATCCTTGCACGTGACATAATGTATGTAAATTGTTTATTATTCATTATCATAATTAATCATTTAAAATGGAAACAATTACTTACATTTTCTAAAGTAGAACACAAGAGTCAGCTTTAGTTTAAAGTATTTTTTTTAAAACGTCAGATTTAATCCTAAATAATTTTAGATGAACTTGCAAAAAAAAGTAACTTCGCACACAGGCCGGGTAATTTTTTACAAAATCGTGAAAAAATTGTAAAAATACATTCGTAGCCTTCGTTGTTGTTTATAATGTGCTGATTAGTCTGAATTTGTTACCAAAACTTTTGCATTCTAAGGGCCGCTTTTACAATCGCCCTATAAACCCCGGATAAGTTATTTCTAGTATAATTACTGTGGTTACAATTGTTACAACAATGTATTTTTCAAAATTTATTCCCAGGATAAAGTTATCCGACGATTGTAAAAACGGCCCTTAATCAACATTTTATTTCGATTATGAAAGTGGCCCTTAATTATTGATTAATTATTGATTAGTGTTTTAAAGCACTGAAATACCTAATAAATAATGTTTTAATTTTGTTAAATAGGTGATTGCTGTTATTGAAGACACTTTCAGATTTAGGAAAATGAGATTAAATTGAATAAATGTAGGTTCGCACCCTGGTTCGGCCAAGTTTTTTTTTAAGTTTTTGTCAAGAATAAAAATCTAGTGCTAGATTTAACCACAAATCGTGTTTGTCTTTTGTTACTTTGTAACTTTATTATAGTGGTTACATTATTAAACCAACCAGTTTACCAACTTACCAGTTGGTAAGTTTACCATGCAACCTTCTGACAATCATTAAAATGCGAATATAAATCTCTATCCTACAGGGTGTCCGTTTTTCGAGCTCCACCATGGGTATCTCAGTTATTATAAGAGATACGAGGTCGGTTAAATTAGGGCAAAGTTGCGCATTTTTATGCTGAACAATTACCTGAAAGAAAATTTGATGTTATTTTTAGTTTTTGAATTATTGAGAAAAATCAAAAATTTGTAATTTTTATTTTAATTTTTTAAGCGAAAACTAAGAGAACTAGACGTTTTAAAGTAAGACATTCTTCAAGCACTTTTTTGCAAGAAATCTAAATGTGTCATCGTCTTTTCCAAGGCGTTCTTCATGTTATAATTACAACACTCAACTTATGGACGCCATATTTAATACTTGTATTTTTGAAAAGTCTTTTTGTTTCTGATTACACTGATCTATCACATGATATGATCGAATCTTACATGCTGATGAAATTAAGAAAAAAGCGTTTTTGCATAGAGTACTTTGGAAAAAAATGCCCAAAATTTTGTTTAACAAACTAACTTTTGACAGTTCTATTAAATATGCGAGCAGAATTTTTATAACTTTGTCTTGTTTTGTTTTACAAAAAATAAACTTCTAGCTTATCATGTCGTTTAGTTTTTAAATAAGTAAGCTTGGCGGAAATGTTAACCTTCCAGATCCAAATTCAATTAAACATCCAAAATCTAGTTGGTTTAAAAACAAAATTGTTGGCGTTTTGTCCAAAGCACTCTTCGTAAAAATGCCTTTTTTTCCATTTTGATCAGTATGTAAGATTCAATCATATCATGTGATACATCGTTGTAATCAGAAATAAAAGCACTTTTCAAAAATACAAAATTCGAATATGGCGTCCATAAGAAAAACCAAAGTTGAGTGTTGTAACTCTGACAAGAAGGCCTTGGAAAATACGATGATAAATTTAGATTCCTTGCAAAAAAGTGCCTGAAGAACGTCCTAGTTAAAAAAGTTTAGTTCTTTTGATTTTCGCTTGAAAAAATAAAAACGAAAATTACAAATTTCAGTTTTTTTCCAATTATTCAAAAACTAAAAATGACACATCAAATTTTTTTTCAGGTAATTGCTCAGCATAAAAATGCGCAACTTTGTCCTAATTTAACCGACCTCGTATCTCTTATAATAACTGAGATCCCCATGGTGGAGCTCGAAAAAAAGTAAAACAGTGAATATACTATGAGATCGAAAATGTGCTGAATAGGAACAAGCCTTGAAAGTGAGTTACAACTTTTGCCACATCATATTCTCTTGAGTCCTTTTGGAAGAACGACCACTACTTTTTTTGTACCACAGTTTCTACTTCTCTAATTATTGTTTTCGTTAAATTTTGCAAATCACAATAAAACGTGTGGTAATTAAACACAAAATTAGGATATTTCTCACGAAATTTGGCTAAGCTTCTCGAATCGAATATTTCGGAATAATTTTACTTCAGCCAAGAATCAGTTTTTGAAAAATTATTTTTAACTTCTGATCTGTAAATTTTTGACATGTGGCCTGCTCTAATTCAGTTCATTATCGATCTCATGTTATTATGACTTCTCATTCGAAGATGTAAATATCTTTACTAAGTTTCTTACAAAATAATGAAATACCAGCAACCAATCTAATAGTTTTTTTAGAAATTTGTTTATTTTTTATTTATTTGAAATATTTTCAAAGCTGAAAGGTGGGGAGCTGCCCCACCGTGCCCCACCCTGTATACCCCTTGCACATTAGCCGTAACATATCCAAGTTTACATGAACATGTATCCAAAAATGTGTTTCAATTTCCCGAAATTAAACCAGTAGTTAAATGTTTCTACACTACAATGAGGCTATAATTAATATAAAAAATTAGAAGTGGTTTTTTACCTATTGTCGTATTTGGAACCAAGGGCGGATTTTTATTATCAATAAATAATATAAAAGCTTAATGAACAAATTTTTTTTTAATAATCACATCATAATTCTTTTTAATGAACATTTTTTAATAAATAAATACATAAATTATTAATTTCTAATGTGTTTGTGTCCATTTTGTTTAGTTTCAGTATAAGGAAAGGTACCTCTGGTGTTTTTTAGACTATCACTTAAAAAATCACAATTTTCTGGCAACGTTTCGTCTTAATTTAATCTTCTTCAATCCGTTTATAAAAAACAATTGACGGCCTAAAGAAAATTAAATTAACATCGAAACGTTTCTAGAAAGTTGTATTTTTTAGATGATAGCCAAAAAATACCAAATACCTTTCCTTACAATGAAAATAAATTATTACCACTTAATAAAATATTATGCGAAGATTCTCGAAAAGTAAAACATGGAAGTTGCTTAGAAATTTTTTTACGTCCAGAATATTTTATTACTTAAACTTACTTAAACAACTGTATGTAAATTAACATTGCCTGTTGTATTTTATGTTGTAGTTTTTTTTTAATAATTAAAAAGAGTGTGTTGTTTTTGTCAATGAGAACTAATTATTTCATAACTTAGCGAAACCGACTAGTAAAAAAACGTTATGATCAACAACTACCCATGAATATCAAAAAAATGCACAACATATGGGGTGTTTTATTTGAGAAAATATAAATTTGCATTGTAAAATTTTTTTGGAAAAAAGTTTTTTGCGCTTAAATTTTGTGCAAATTTATTTAAATATGTATTTTAACATAACAAAAGTTTCATTCAATAGCTTCACCATTCTAAAAATTTTAATTAATTTCTGGATCCGTGCCTGTTTGGAAAATGTGTATTTCTTGGCTAAAAAAAGTAAACACAAGATTCAAGTAAGCAATTCAGTTGATCGGTGTAGGTAATTATAAAGCCACTTTAGCATTGAAAATGTTCGTTTTCTGGTCCAACCTGTGTGTCAGCTCGTGTCCTGTTCAATGCAACGTAATTTTTCCCCGTCGCTTCCTTAATGAAATTGTTATCATTAGATTAATGCGTCAAGTGTCGTTTCTTATCAGTCCCGTCTGCTAGTCTTGTTATAATTCAGGTACTCATTCCGTCGTCCAATTAACAAAAGATGAATAATTAAGGTCCATCATCACAGGCCATTATCCCTCACGATATATCAATAGCCGGCGAAAAGAACCCTTTTTAAGCGAAATTCCTGCGATATTGCCACCAGATTAATTAATGTCCAAGTGGCGGAAGCGCTTCCCTTGGGAGCTCCTTCCCCGGACACGGGTCAACCATAATTAACGCTTCTCGTTAATCATATCAAAGTTTACGGCCGCCTTTTGTGCCAGGAATTTTTTCCTGTTTTTGAGACGGGACGCTCTCGCTCTCTCCCGCTGCTTTAATTTCGGGAATTGGGGAGTAGGAAATCAAATCTGGACAATTAGACGGGGCAAAACCGAGTGGTCAAGCGTGCCGGCGATAAATCTAAACGTTTCTTACATTGTGTACAGATAACGTTATATTAATTAAATGTTCTTGCTTGTTGTGCGCCCTTTCATGCCGACTGCTATAATTTACACCGAGGACAAATTTACTACGGGAGTCTTATCGGCGGGGGGTGGACGAAACGAGATCTACCCCCGTGACAATGGACAAAGCGCCTCCTGCTTATAATGCAATGCGGCCGAGAGACTCGTTTAGAATAATAGAAATGACATACACTATTATAGCGCACTAAATGGATTTCCTTACACAAATATGCACCAAAACCAAGATCTTGGGGTTAAATCTAGCGGAAATATCCATTTTTGAAGGAAAAAAAAAGTGACCAGACCCGGGTGCGAACCTAAGTTTTTTCAGTTTAATCTTGTCTTCCAGTAACCCCTTCCCTTACATATGGGCAAAAATATCTTTACTTTGATTAATACATTTGAATCTACGGTCCTTTACGGTTAACATATTAATCGTTTGTTGTTAATTATACATAGGTGGAGTGTAATTGTTGAATTGTTTTTCCGTATTCGGTTCACCCACATTCAAAATAAGTAGCACAGTTGTAAAGGCCTATTAGTAAAGCTTCTAATTATACAAAAAAATTGTAACATTCCATTTTAAAAAATTATGATGACGTCATGACTGGTCAAATTTGAGCTCAATTAAAATGCTAAGTTACCTGTTTTTGCATTTTTTTGTTTTTAAAAAATAAAAGAATTACGAATTTTATGCTTACTTTAAACTCACTCTGTACAATGTTATACTCGTACCCTACTTAGATGAAGAGAATTTTTGAAAAATCTTGTATTGATGAAACAATATTTTACATAATTCGAAATATATTTTTTTAAATAAATATAAAGGTTAAACTAAAAAAGTCCGGACATTCGGTTTTACAATTATTTATTTCAAGTGATTTTATAAATATCCAATTGTAAAACCAAATGTCTGGACTTCTTCAATTTAACGTGTACATTTATTTTACAAAACAATTATGTAAAAGTGGTTGTGAACTATATTTCCCTAGACGATAAAATTTTATTAAAAGCTTTTATTTAGCTTCCAATGTTATCTGTCTGTCGGTTATTTTTTCGGTGCCAAATTTGAAAGGGTTCCCGTTGTCCCACTGAATTGAAATTTTGTATACTTACTTAATATGCGTGACAACGCAATCCTATGTAGTTAAATATCCCCTAAAGGGGTTTAATGGGGTTTTAAAGTTTTAGGATATGTTTACAAAGGGGTTCTCGATTTGTAAATTTGAGAGGGTTCCTGTAGTCGCAATGAAATGAAATTTAACATGCTTACGTAATCTGCGTGACAATGCAATTCTATATAGTTAATTACCCACTAAAGGTGTTAAATGGGGTTTTAAAATTTTAGGTTATGTTTACAAAGGGGTTCTCGATTTGTACATACCGTAACTTATACCGACATAGACGGTATGTTGGTCATTTGGACGTCACGGTAGATGCACAATGTAATAACAATAAATCTATGTAATAAATAAAGACTAAAAAGCAAAAAATAAAAATATATAAAAAAATGTTTTTAAAAAAAAGATTTTATTTAAAAGATGCACTAAAAATTAAAAAATAATGTATTTCAATCTCAGGAGAATATTTTTTCTTACAGGTTAAAATTCAAAAATTTATAAAAGCTTAGGGAGTTATAAAACTACGGCATTACAGAATTACTTTGTTCAGTTGACAACTCCCAAAGCTTTTATAAATTTTAGAATTTTAACTTGTAAGAAAAAATATGCTCCTGTGATTGAAATACATTATTTTTTACTTTTTAGTGCATCTTTTAAATAAAAGCTTTTTTTAAAAAACATTTTTTTATATATTTTTTTTATCATGAAGTAAATAGTGGATGAAATACTTACGATTGTAACGTTTACGGCGGAATAACTAAATATTTTTTACTGTGTAGGTATACAGCGTGTTAGGGAATGGTTTAGCATAAATTGAAAGGTAGATAGAGAATGGCAAAACGAATCGATTAAGAATAATTTTTGTAAATCGAAAAGTTTTCCCAAAAAATCGTTCTGAAATTAAAGTCCCAAATTTTGAGAACCGCAACTAGAATGATAGAAATCAGCTTAAATTTTAATATTATTGACAAAACAGCAGAGGTAAATTAACTTCTTGATCCACTCCGTAATTCTTCTAGTTCAATTTGTGTCTTGTGATGAAAATTTCTAAAAAAAAAAAAAACAAAAAGTAAATTATGCCAGAACTCGGGTTCGAACCTTCGACACAAATGACCATGCTATCTACAATTTTGAAAAATTCTCAAAACCTCCATGCCCACGTTGTTTAAATAAAAAATTAACCGCTAATAAACTACCATAAACGACACAGTGGCTCTCAACAGGTGGATTAATAAAAAAATTTGAAGAAAGTATCCACTTTTTGGAAAAATGGTATAAGGCTTTTTAACTCGTCTGATCATGACAAATTCACATACGAAATATTGCTAAGCCATTCCCTAACACCCTGTATAGGAAAACAAAGCCACTTTAGAAAAACGTGAAGTTGACCCGGCATGGTCAATTATTTTTAATTCTTAAAAAATAAAAAAAAGCATATAATATGTAATATGTAACTTACATATGCAGCGTTAAAATGTAACAACGAATATTTACCTTAATTGGACATTAGTTTACAAATTTTTTTTTTTATAATCCTGTTTCAGTGGTTGTACTATTTATTTGTTTTTCTGTATTCTCTATTCTGTAAGATTAAATTGCAAAAATGTAGGTTCGCACCCGTATCTGGCATATTTTTTTTAAGAGTTTTCAAACTTAATTTTATTCTAAGATATAAAAAGTCTCAATATGTAGATAATTTATTAAATTATTCTTTGTTACCTATAGATTTTCAAATTTTGTATTTTCTACCTACTCTTATTTTTATTTTAATAAAAATCGAAATTGTTCGTTTTGTCTTTTGTAGAAATGTTAGTTTTCAACTCAATATGCTCAGGTACACTTACAAATTCAGGTTTAAAATTAAATATTCCCCGTTTAGCTTTTTAATTTTTTGTTATTCTTCGATTTTACGTATCGATTTTTTGAAAAGTGTGGAACAAATAAACGCCTTGTCCACATCATTTCACCCCTTCTTAAACGCCATAAATATCATCCCTTTCTCGCCTCCTCGATCCTCAAAGAATAACTTTGGCAAACTCGTCCCGCCACAATAGTTCCGTTTTAATACAGTTTGTATGAGACTTTGATAATTCCTCGGAATCGAGGACAATAGAGACGATATAAAACACGGCAAAGTTCGCTACAAGGGCCTTTATATGACCATAAACACCCCCGCGGGTGCACTTAGACAACTCTAACACTTTAGCAAGTCTGTGCATCATGCACCACACCCTTTCCCTAATGATTTTTCTCCTTTTCGGATCATTAACAAGCGCTCACGTGAACGCAACAAATTTCATTGCATCATTCTTCTTCTTCTTCCACCGGCGGTCTGTGATCCTGCGGACACTTGCCTTTAAAGGGGATCATCCCCGGATCATGTCCGGACTAATTCCGGTGGTTTGACCGCTTTTTACTCAACAAGACCAATTTGGAAACGTCTTATCGCCGGATTAATAATAAGCGAGCAATTAGATTGGAAAGGAAACGGATACGGCCTGATAGGGGCTGGGAGGGCAGATGTAGGCAATAATTTTTAATTGAGTCGGGCTTTTGTTTATAACTAATTGCGTCAACGAATAAAACGACTAAATCATACATCCGAGAAACGACTGGCTTAATTACCGATACTCGATCATATTTATTTTGGTTAAAAGGCAAGAATTAATATTGCAAATTAGCATTCTGGGAAATTTGTTATACCTCTCACGAGCTTTGATTCTTATCAATCAATCAGGTTTAAGCATTCTGATAAATAAAAGACATGGCAAGATATGACGGAATGATGAAGTAAAAGACTAGATGATTGCTTATAATTAAGTCCTTCTAATTATTATTGCTTGCTACTTCACATTAAAAAGTTTATCTCTTACTTATGGTTAATTAATAACTGAATTTTTAATATTGTTACATTTTGTTACAATAAGACGAAAAGCCATATAATTTTTAAAGCAACTTGTTTCTTTTAAAACTTGAGTGTATTTCTGACTATTTGCTCCTTATTATAGGCCTCCGGTTTGCTGTCTCTTCCGTTATGATTTTGCCATTTTAGTTACTTCTTTTGTGTAGGTAGATATTATGTATTGCCATTTCGTGTATTATTTCGTATTAAATTTTTTGTATTTGTAGATATTTTTCGTTTCCATTTGTGCTAATCTTTTCTGAGTGGTATACTGTGGTAAAATTTGGGCAGTTAAACATTTCAATATTTATATTGATTACTTTTTTACTCATTTATTATTTTTTATTTTTTGTTTCCTTCACCTTCAGTTTAATCTAAATCTCTTGATCACGACTTAAATGCTTATATTATTTCCTGTAAATTATAAACAAAGACAAAATAACTAGATAAAACTAAAATTAAGAAAACAGAAAAATATATTAAAAAAGTGAAAAAGATTAAAATATAAAAGAATGGATTACACATAAAAAAACATAAAGGATTATCTTGTAAAGTGGACGCAAAAGAAATAAAACTGCTGTAATACGGTAATCGAACTTTCTAAAACAACCGTGCTTAAATGATATTTACGAGCAAAAAATTCTTAGTGGCACTAAAATTATGTTTATTTGCATTTTTAATTTTAACTTAATTAATTAATTTTTGGGGTTAGCGACTGTTTTAACGGATTCTTAATACAAAACTACATTTAAGCATCGCTGGTTCTCAGACGATACAAGAAATAACAAAATTAATTAATTAATTTTAATCAATTGTAGGAAAATTCTGAAAAAAAATATAGGCTTAGAGAAAAATACAAGGTATTTAATAGCAAACGCTTAAATTCTGTGCGATTATTAGTTTTTGAGATATAGTAAAAATATACTTTTAGTAGGCACAGCCTGTAGATATTTTTAGTTTTCTTCTATGTACTAACACGTCTTTTCCGAATGGTATTGTAATATTTTTTTTAGTTAAACATTTAGATATTTTTATAACAAGTTTATATATTGTTACTTTTTACACATATTTATTATTTTTTGTTTTTTTTTATTTCCTTTAGTTTGTGTTTTTAAATACCATCTACCTAATTCATCTTTCAGGTTCAGGTTATATACTTCTGTGTTTACTTTTGAATCGTTGTTTTTACAACATTTTATTTAATTAGAAAATGTAGAAACAATTATCCAGATCCTAGTCTAAATTTCTTTACTTACTTTCAAATAAAACTGACCATATTTGTTTGATTTTCTGTACATTTTGGAAGTTTCATATTACCTACTATGAATTATAAACAAAGACTAAATAACTAGAAAGAGGAAAATAAAAAAACTAAAACACAGATAAAAAATATTAAAAAAGGAGAAAAAATAGGTGCAGAAAATACAAGTGTAATAACTGTAATAAGTAATTGAAAAACTAAGGAATTATCTTTTAACAGAGAAATCACATAATTTTAGAAATAAAAACGGCAAATATAGAAGAAAAAACAGAAAAATACATACAGAAAGACAACAAACAGAAAAGTAAAGAACTTATCATTTAAAACAAAATATTTAGGAAAACAAAATAACTGAAAATAACAAGTAAAGAAAAGAATAGCAACAAATTATGTAAAAAATTAAACTAGGTACAGTCACGATCATAAAGAATGTCACTCATATAAACACGGCCGGCTAGTAAGAGGCAGAACTCAAACCGTAGCAATAAATCTATTGGTAAATTAATAAATGTAATTAATTTACTCAAAATGATTAAAACTGTATTATGTAAGTTAGACGAGGAATTATTTAGAACCGGCTTATAGAAGCGTCAGTAATTTAATCCGCAATTAAATACGTGATTAACTGATCACGTGACCAAATTGAACAAATCTAATTGGTCCATTCGCGTTGTTAACTTTTAACAAGGTATTAAATTTTAATAGAGCTTTCTATAAACCCTCTCTAGATGTATAATCTTTTTAAGTAATGTAAGGTTTTACTTTTCTAATTATCTAATAATAATTTGTTTTTTTAATTACCTAATTAAGGCGGTTTACGGAAGCTTTGATTGCAATTCGAGACTAATTTGATGTTTGTCAATGTAAAGTAAATAATAACTTACTTTGAATTAATTTAACGTCGAATTAAATTTTAACTGGTTTTCTGTACACCGACTCTAATAATATTAATTATACGATTTTAGTATAATTTGCCTAAAATCAAATAATGAATCCATGTCGAAAAAACATTCGAAGGAATGCTTGATATTTACGACATTTATAACCTAAAAGATTTACTTATTGTTGTGGTTTGCGCTCAGCCCCTTGCTACCCTATAGAGGTGACATTTTTTATGATAGTGACTGTACATAATTATAAGAACCATAGGGTTTAAGAACGCACAAAAATTTACCAAAAACAGGTTAATTTTAAATCACTGTGTATTTTGTAACTGGAAATAAATCATAAAGAGTATAAAAAGTACAAAGAATGATTGAAAAAAAAGTCAAGAAGGTTTATTGATTATTAGGTACAGAAATATAAAATAATTTGTATTAGAGACAGAAAATTGAACAAACTATAAAGTAAATAAAAATAGGAATGATCTATAAGACAAAACTGTAAAAAAGGAAGAGCAAATTAAATAAAAATATATAAAAAAATGTTTTTGAAAAAAAGCTTTTATTTAAAAGATAAAACTACGGCATTACAGAATTACTTTCTTAAATTGTGCACCATTCCCAAAGAATTTTAACCTGTAAGAAAATATATTCACCTGTGATTGAAATACATTATTTTTTACTTTTTAGTGCATCTTTTAAATAAAAGCTTTTTTTAAAAAACATTTTTTTATATATTTTTATTTTTTGCTTTTTAGTCTTTATTTATTGCATAGATTTATTGTGCATCTACCGTGACGTCCAAATGACCAACATACCGTCTATGTCGGTATAAGTTACGGTATGTACAAATCAAGAACCCCTGTTAACACCTTTAGGGGGTAATTAACTATATAGAATTGCATTGTCACGCAGATTACGTAAGCATGTTAAATTTCATTTCATTGCGACTCCAGGAACCCTCTCAAATTTACAAATCGAGAACCCCTTTGTAAACATAACTTAAAAGTTCAAAACCCCATTTAACTCCTTTAGGAGGTATTTAACTACATAGGATTGCGTTGACACGCAAATTAAGTAAGTATGCAAAATTTCAATTCAATGGGACAACACGAACCCTTTCAAATTTGGCCCCGAAAAAATAACCGACAGACAGATAACATTGTGATCTAAATAAAAGCTCTTAAAAAAACCGTAGTAGTTTAAACTACGTATTAAAAAAATTACCAATATACTTAAACCAGAAACAGATTTATGAAGAACATAAAAATATGCAACGTACAGAGTCTGAGTGATGGTGTTAAGAAATAGCAAAAATGTACAGTAGGTAAAGTAATGAAGAAAACAGACTGAATACCAAAAAAAAAAACAACAAGGTGGACAAAAGTAGAGTTTTCATATTATAAAATTAGTAGATTTAGTTTGTCGAGTGCTAGTGGCGTCCATTCAACACCTCTCGATCAATAAATAACTCTGTCAATGGTTGTAAACCCATGTTGGTCCGCTTGCGGTCGTAATAAAGTGTTGTTGACTTATGCTTCTGGCCCGGAGGCTTGAGATAATCAACGTCTTCCGGAGTAAAACCCGGAGCACGAACGCCTCTCGTTACTCGCCTCAATGGCCGAAAACCATCCAACAACATCAATGAAGCATCAATTTTTTTTCAACAAATTAAAATCCGGACTCGTGAAACAATCGTCCATCGATCGGTCGATAAAAACGCCACGTTATTATTTCAACCGGTACGGTTCGAGTCGGCCGATAATCAATTAGCTAGACAACGATGGGTCGATGGTACCATTGATGGTCGGACAGAGACGGCCGCTGGTACGGCTTGCTGCTTGTCGCGGTTTTTCTAAATTCTTACGGGACGTGCGTGCATTTTATATGACGAGTTTTCAGACAGTTTTTAGTTATGTTTAAATTGATTTCACACTTTCTGCTATTTTAATTTCGTTTTTCACTGTTTGCCGATGCATAATTTAACGCCTCAAAGACTCATAGTTTAATTGATTCACGTACAGGGGAAAAACACTGCAATTGCTATTAATTGTGATTTGCTCCTTGCCTCCGTTCAATTCTTTTAAGGCCTACATTTGAAACTATTAACTTCTAATAAAGCTCGGGCTTTAAAATTTTGTGTTTCACACAACTTTACCCCCCACCCCTCCCGCATATACAAAAGTCACAAAACACTAGATACAAAAAATACACACTCAATTATTTAATTTTTGGAAAACCATGACACTAGTTGTCAAACTAATCATTGTTTCATTAATAGTCATAAATTGCAGTTTTTCTGAAACAATGTTCATGTCTTCTGACAAGAGACGGAATGACTATGATTCTAATCTATCTAACTTAATCACTAACTAACTAAAAATGTTGCAATTTTTTTAAGGGGTGAACAAGCTAGAAGAGTCCAATTTTTCAAAATTTGTAATCGGGTTCGTTTTGGCTTATGCATCGTTGTTTGCATTTTAAAATTACGTGAAACACCCTGTATAAAACAAATCGACCATTTTAAGGTCAACTCAATAACTTTCAAAATGACTGAACTTCCGGAACGAGGAGAAATTGGCGCCAACTTTGAAATTTTCAATAGTAACCACCTATTTTTATTAAATTTCTGAATTTGCCTTTTCAAACTGAGCAAAATTTACAGAAGTTGTTGATACTTATCTGTTATAGTTTTTGACGTATGTCAATTTTTTTGCAAATTTTTATTTGCAGGAGTCAAAATATCACAGTTTTTGAACCCTTTATAATAAGTGAATAATTTTTTAGCGTTTCATAACCAAAAAGTCTTCAAAAAATTTCAAAATTTTTAATTGTCAAATGGCAAGGCTACTATGATTTTTTTAAATGATGATCAAAAAATGATTATAACAGAGTTTTTTCAATGGCAATCAAAAAAACATCGATTTTTATGAAGACTTTTATCAACATCTACTATATCTATCTTTTACAGTTTTTGAAAAAAATTACAATAGAAATATATAAAAAAATGTTTTTTAAAAAAAGCTTTTATTTAAAAGATGCACTAAAAAGTAAAAAATAATGTATTTCAATCAGAGGAGAATATTTTTTCTTACAGGTTAAAATTCTAAAATTTAAAAAACTTTGGGAGTTGTCAACTGAACAAAGTAATTCTGTAATGCCGTAGTTTTATAACTCCCAAAGCTTTTATAAATTTGAGAATTTTAACCTGAAAGAAAAAATATTCTCCTGTGATTGAAATACATTATTTTTTACTTTTTAGTGCATCTTTTAAATAAAAGCATTTTTTAAAAAAACATTTTTTATATATATTTTTTTTTGCTTTTTAGTCTTTATTTATTGCATAGATTTATTGTTATTACACCGTGACGTCCAAATGACCAACATACCGTCTATGTCGGTATAAGTTAGGGTATGTACAAATCGAGAACCCCTTTGTAAACATAACCTAAAATTTTAAAACCCCATTTAACACCTTTAGGGGGTTATTAACTATATAGAGTTGCATTGTCACGCAGATTACGTAAGCGTGTTAAATTTCATTTCATTGCGACTACAGGAACCCTCTCAAATTTACAAATCGAGAACCCCTTTGTAAACATAACCTAAAACTTCAAAACCCTATTTAACCCCTTTAAGAGTTATTTAACTACATAGAATCGCATTGTCACGCAGATTAAGTAAGTATGCAAAATTTCAATTCAGTGGGAGAACGGGAACTCTTTCAAATTTGGCTCCGAAAAAATAACCGACAGACAGACAACATTGTGAGTTAAATAAAAGCTTTTAAAAAGGGAATTTTGGTTCATTATTTTCATTTTTAATCGAGTAAACTTTCGAAAAATACGATAAAGTTGTGCTATTAATTAAAAGAAATGTTCGATTTGTCCACCACTTTCATTCAAGAAGTTCAAAAATCGATGGCAGACTGACTGAGTTATTTTAGATAATTCACTAAGTTATAATAAACCATAATTAAATATTATTGTTTTACTGCTTATTCGAGAATGAACCAGCTAAAAACTAAATCAAATGTTGAAGTTTGACAATTGTTGACCACTTTGCAAGGACTACTTGATTTAACGATGTAAATTACAAAGTAAAATCCGTTTTTTGTGATTTTTGTCAAAAACTGCAAAAGACAGGTATAAATAAATGTCAATGTTCTTTCGATTGCCGTTAAGAAAGTAAGGTCGTTCCATTTAAAAAACTGAGTTATAGCATTTTGAAAAAAATCATACCAGCCTTGAATTTTGACAGTTGACAACTTTGAAAATTCTGGAAGGCTCTTCGAACCTATGGTTATCGAATGCAAAAAAATTATTCATTTATCGCAAGAGATTCAAGAGCTGTGATATTTAAAATAAATTTACAAATAAAAATAGTTGTTTATTTGATTCTACGTTTCCTGTTATTATTTTATATCTTTATTCTGGTCGTTTCAGTTATTTTTTTTTTCATCTTATTTTTGACGGTTTTTTAAGTTTTTGTTTGTCGGCACTCTTTATTTTCTTTTTTTGTCTGCCTCTTCTATTTTCTCTTCTTTTTACTCTGAGAAAAAAAGAGAAGTTATTTCTTTTCTCTTTCCTCATCCCTATGAAGAAAAAGGGGAAATTCTCTTCTCCCTTGTCCTCTCTTCTCTATTTCCTTCTCTCTCTGAAAAAAAAGAGAAAAGTTCTGTTTTTTTAAGCTTCTCTCTTCTCTCTCCTATCTTCAATCTTTTCTCTTCTTTCTTCTTTTTGTTCTCTATTCTCACTACTATCTAATTTGCCAAAAAAAAGAAAGTTCTTACTTCTTTTGTTCTTCTCTTTTCTATCTTCCGCCTTCAGTTTTGTTTTCTATCTCTCTCTTCTTTCATTTGTAAATACTTACTTAAATCTAAGTTTATTTTAGAAGTTAATTTTGTGACATGTGTAGAATACTCTACTAGTATATTATTAATACAAATAATGTATATTTTATCTTCTTCTATTCTTGAACTTTCTTCTCTTTATTGTAAGACAGAAAGCGAAAAGTTTTCTCTTTTGTATAACTTGTATAAGTCGGTTGTGTCTTTGGTGTTAATATCAATAAATTTAAAGTATTATGTAGGAATCGTTTTGGTAACTTGAATTAATCATGTATTGCGTTTATGTTCTGTTATTATTTTGTTCTATTATTGTTATTTTTACTACTTTCATTTTGTAACCACATTTGAACTTTTGTCTGTTGGTTAATAACCTATTATTCTCCTCTGTTATTTATTGTCTTCTCAGTCTGAAAAGAGAAAAGAGAAGTTTTTTTCTGTTCGCGCTTCTTTCTTCTCCCTTCTGTCTTCAGTTTTCTTTCTGTTCCAAGAAAACAAGGAAGAAGTTATTTCTTCTCTTTTCTCCATGTTTTTTATTGTTTCTAGTCTCTAGATACTCTGTGAAGAAAAGAGGGAAGTTCTCCCTTCTTTTCTCCTTTATACTGTCATTTCTGTTCTTCTTTATTGAAAAGCAAAGTGGGAATATGTTCTCTCATCTCTCTTCTCTTATTTTTGTTTTCGTTCTCTCTTTTTTATGTTCCGTCTTCAGTTTTATGTCCCCTGTCTTCTCTCTTTTTTCTACGACTTTGACAAAAAACCTTCTTGTTTAAGAAGGTGAATTCAAAAATGCAATAAAAATGTGTGGTTACTACTGCCAATTTCTCGTTGTTCCGAAAAGAAAATAATTTAGTTGAACACAGAATTTTAAAGCTCTGGCTATATTAGAAGTCAAAAGAATCGCCCTGTATTTCAAAGTGTTGCGGCATAAATTTGGCAATGGACTGGAATAGTTTTTGATAGCTCATATATTCCGGTCTCGCAGCGGCCAGATGTTGCCTTTGGTCACTTGGGGTTTGTCTTATATTAAACCTGGAGCTGCACTCTCGAAAAATGAGCACGAAATTACCCAACACACGTGCATTTATGTCAAATTATTTGAAAACTTTTCGTTTCAATGTGAAATTGATCGATTTTTCGTCCGAAAATTAGGAAAATTCGTCGTGTTTTTGGCCGTTGGGAGCGCAAAAACGCACTCCCTTCTTTCATAATCTACTCGCCGAGAATTCATAACCAGAGCTTCAATATTAGATAACCGCTGTTTCCATTCATACCCAATAAACGTGATTTATGTGCGTCGTGAAAAAAAATCCAAAGTCCGGCGATTTTTTTCGAGCGCAGCTGTGCAATTATCGTAATTAACGGCGTTTTCTGGCGTTTGTTCTTTTTTCAATAATTATTATAGGTTTAGTTTCCGCTGCCGTGGAATGTGTAATTGCTCCGCTTCGTTAATAAATTTACCTACATACAGTTTATAACTAAATTATTGGGTGGTAACGATCACTCGATCGATGCTGAAAAAATTCTGCAAGAACTCGACTTGCCTTTAAAGATTTGCAAAAATCTCAATCGGATCAATAAGAAGTGACATCATTCATCGATTAATGACATGAAGAGCGTTATTTGCACTATTTGCTCGGCTTGGGTTATGCGCTTAATTAAGTTTCTTTAGAACGTACTAATCAATTAGAATTTTAAATCAGGAATAATAACTGTTATTTAGGATTTAATGTCGCAGATTGGGGTTTTTTACTAAAATAAAATAGCACCGTTAGTGGTGGCTTTTTTGCACAGATGGGAGCTAATGGGACCGGTGGATTAGCACGCGCCGGGATTACCGATTTTGAAGCGAACAAATTATTCTAAAAATGCAAAAGTAGCACAAAACTAAAAAAATGCTAAAAGAATATCAAAGCAAAAGAATGATAAAGAAAATTGTGTTAACAAGCCAAAATGAAACGTAAACGAAGAGAAAAAAATTAAGATATAAGTACACTCAGAAAAGTTAAAAATGTCGTGTCCATAAACCGACCCTCATTACTCGGGTCCTCCTACATCTGCGAGGGAAAAGTAATAAAGATGCATTTGCATTGAGTTTCAACATCTGTTTATTTTAAATATCTGGTACCGTTTTTAGAATGCATATAATCGCAATTAAATTTTAATTCGGGATTAATTCCGCGTTTGTTAATGCAATCTAAATGACAACTTAATTGAGTTTAATCTGGAATTAAATTTTAATTTGCTTTTTGGAAACTGACCCTAATGAGTGTCATTAAAATTTAATCAACGATCAAATTAATTTGACATTAAGTTGTCATTTAAAATGCATTGACAAATGACAAATTAATGGCAATTAAAATTTAATTGCAATTTAAATATTCTGTAAATCGGCTCTAAATATTATTAAAACAATAGTTTAATCAAAAGTATGAATCAAATAAATAAATGAAAATAAAATAAAATATTCAAATTCTGTGGGGCGAAATCTAGCCGCAGGCTACTCAACTCAATTCCAAAATAATAAAAAAAGGAAATCAAAACAGTGTCTATTATTTTATTCGAATTGGCAGTAGCAATTTGAATAAAGTGTTGCAATAAATAAAAATAATAATAAGCAAACAAAATAATAAAATCCTGTGAAGGGTTGTTACTTTCACACAGAAGCCGAAATTAAAATTTAATTCCGAATTAAACTAAATAATTCGACATTAAATTGCCATTTAAAATCCATAGAGAAATGTCAAGTTAACCACGAATTAAACTTTGATTGCGATTAAAACGTTCTGTAAACCGGCCCTAATAGAAGCGAAATGAAAATTTAATTGCGAATTAAAGTAATTCCACATTATTAATGTTAAGTCAATCTCAAATTAAAATTTCACTGAAATTAAAATGTTCTGTAAACCGGCCCCACTTTATTCACACTGCTATTGCCATTACGAATTTTGATTCATTTTATTCATCCTTTTCGTTAAGCTATTGTTTTAAAATAATATTTAGGGCCATGTTTCCAGAGAGAGAATTAAAAGTTAATTCTGGATTAAACTAAAGTTGCCAGTTAGTTGCATTGACAAACGCTTAATTAATTGCGAATTAAAAGAAACACGAATAAAATAATAGACATTGTTTTGATGCATCTGACTCATATTTTTGATTAAACTATGGTTTTAGTAATTTTTAGAGCTGGTTTAAAGAACATTTTAATTGCAATCAAATTTTAGTTCGAGATTTACTTGACATTCTTGAATAACTTAGGGTCGGTTTACAGAACGTTTTAATTGCAATTAAAATTTAATTCGTAATTAATTTGACGTTTGTCAATGCATTTTAAATGGCAACTTAATTCGAATTAGTTTAATCTTGAATTAAATTTTAATTTCGCCGCTTTCTGTACACCGACCCTTAATGTGGAATTAGTTTAATTCGGATTTTGCTTTTTGTAAACCGGCCCTTAATTTTTAATTTCAATTGCAAACAAATTTAAATTGCGATTAACTTGACATTTCGTTCGGTTAGAATTACACTGTCGTTTAATGTATGTAATGTCCTATGTTTATATGACAGTGTAATTCTAACCGAACGATGAGTCAATGTATTTTAAATGGCAACTTAATGCCAAATTTGCTTAATCTTGGATTAATTTTAATTACGCTAACAATAATAATAAATAAATCAACCCTTACGGTCAATTTCCAGAAAGCAAATTAAAATTTAATTGCGAACGAACGCGTTCTAAAAACGGCAGTAGATATTTAAAACAAACAAATGTTGAAACTCAATGCAAATGCATCTTTACTACTTCCCCTCGCAGATGATTTACAACTGCGGTTGCGAGTGATGAGAGTCGGTTTATGGACACGACATTTTTAACTTTTCTGAGTGTACGTCATATGCACAAAATACGGAAAAATGATACCATAAATAATTAAAACACAAAACAAATTATTCAATATTAACAAATCTAAATAAAAAATGAGAAGATTTGAAAGGTATAGAATAAAGAGATCAAGCTGGAGATGAGTAGCTCACAATTTTTTTTTAATCTTAATTTTTCCACCGTTCTGTTGTAAATTATTTCTTTTTCAGCTCTTTTTATTTTTTTGTATTTTTGTGTTTTCTGTAATATTTTTTATTAAAGTGTTTGTCATTATAAGTCAAATTTGTGTTTCTGTTTTATATCTTACGTCGTGAGAAGCAATTTCTTCTAAAAGCCCACTTTCCCTGTCTCTTATCATTAGCCCTCGCTTTTAATAATGGCAATAATTTCATCAAGTCGTCCGTAGAAAGTCTTGTTTTTCTTGTCGATTGTTTCGGTTGCAACGCCACCCTCGATGACAACCGAGGCTTACCTAATGATCCGGCTGAAATTAACGTGGCAATCTTCCTTGATGAATTAGGAAAGATAATGGTGGTGGAGGATGAGGGTGGAGTGAAGAGGGTACAAAACGAACACGCGTACAAATTAGTCCGGAAATAAGACCGGAAACGAGTCTCAATTCCAACAAAAATTCACTTTTTTTCTATATTGATGTAAGTCAAGTGCACCCCGCCGTTAAAAATTAGGTCAGCGAGGGTAAGCCACCCTTCAAGATTTTCGGATAAAACCGCAAGAAATATATTGCGACGTTATTATAACAGCCGTCCCCGAAGAGTCGCAAGTCGGCGGCGGCGGTGAAATTCCTTCGGGAGAAGCCGCCTTGTTTTGATATTTTGATAAATGTATACAATAACGTGCAACAGTGTGTGATATTAATTAATCGCGGGTGGGATTTATTGCCGCCCCCGGTGGCGGCAACCAAGTTCCCGTGAATCTAAATTCGTTAAACATAAACTGCCGACTTTTATTTACTTTTTTATTTGATTTTGTTCTACCTTTCCTGGCTTTTTTTTATTTTTGTTTTGTTTTTTGTTCTCTCTTCTTTTTTATCTGTCTTTTCTATTCTCTCTCCTCTCTACTTTGAGAAAAAAAGAGAGAAGTTATATCTTCTCTTATCTCTAAGAAGAAAAAAAGGGAAAAATGTTTTCTTCTTCCTTATCCTCTCTCCTCTGTTTTCTTTTTTTTTCTGAGAAGGAAGAAATAAGTTTTTTTGTCAAGTTTCTCTCTTCTCCTTTCTATCTTCAGTTTTCTGTATTCTTTCTTTTCTCTATTTAGAGAAAACAAAAGAAGTTATATCGTCTGTCTTCTCCAGTTTTCTCTATTCTCTCTACTTTCTAGTCTACCAAGAAAAGAAAGAAATTCTTTTTTCTTTTCTCATCTCTTCTTTGAGAGAACGAGTCTGAGAAGCAAAGAGAGAAGTTCTCTCATCTCTCTTCTTCTTTTCTCTCTGCTATCTTACGCTATCAGTTTTATGTTCTCTGTTTTTTTTCTTCTTTCTTCTTTATCAAAAAAGCCTTTTTTACTTTAATAAGAAAAGAATTAATTTTTTTCCTTACTTCTCATATGTTTTTTCTTTTCTTTTTTTCCTGAGAAGAGAGAAGCGAAGTTCTTTTTTCTTTTCGAGCTTCTCTCTTCTCCTTCTTCTTATCTTCAATCTTCTGTTTTCTCTATGTTCTAAGGAAAAAAGGAAGAAGTTATTTCTTTTCCCTTCTTCACTATTTTATTCTCTGTACTCTTCACTCTGTGAAGAAAAGATGGAAGTTCTTTTCTCTATTCTCCGCTCTTCTCTCTACTCAGAAGAAAAAAGAAAGTTCTTTCTTCTACTCTCATTTAGTCTTTCTTTTCTTTTCTCCTTTCTTTGAGCAGCAAAAAGAGAAGTTCTCTCATCTCTGCTCTGTTCTCCTCTTTTTTTTTTGTTTTCTCTCTTCCATCTTCCGCCTTCAGAGTTATGTTATGTTTTCATCTCTCTTGTTTCCACTTTGACTGACTAAAAAGCTTCTTTTTCGTTTTCCTTAATTTTCTCTCCTTTTTCAACTCTAAAAAGAAAAAAGGAAATTTCTTTCCTCACTTCTCATTTGTTCTCTATTTTTTCTTTCTCTGAGAAAAGGGAAGTTCTTTTTTGTGCTTTTCTTTTCTCCCTTCTGTCTTCAGTTTTCTGTTTTTACTCTGTTCTAAGAAAAAAAGGAAGAAGTTATTTCTTTTTTCTTCTCTACTTTTTTATTCTCTCTACTCCCCACTCTGTGTGTACCCTGAGAAGAAAAGAGAGTTCTCTCTTCACTTCTCATCTGTTCTATTTTTTTTATTTGAAAAAAAGTACTCTCCTCTATTCTTTATTCCTTCTTCTCTTTTTGCCTTTCTCTGAAACGTAAAGAGAAAAGTTCAATCATCTCTCTTCTTCTCTTTTCTCTCCTCTATCTTCTGTCTTCAGGTTTATGTTATTATTTATTTTATTTTCCTTCCTATTTTGAAAAAAAAGAAAGAAGTTTCACTTTTCTCCCTTCTCTCTACTCTGAAAAGAAAAAAAAATAGTTTTTTTATATTTTCTCTCATCTCTGTTTTCTTTTCTCTTCGCCCTTCTCTCTTCTATTTTTTCTATTCTGCTTTCAGTCTTCTATTTACTCTCTTTTCTTTATTCTGAGAGAAAAAAAAGAAGTAGTGTTTAATCTCTTTCTTCTATTCTCTCTAGTTTTATTCTGTAAAGAAAAGATGGAAGTTCTTTCCTTTTTTCTCCTCTCTTCTCTCTACTCTAAGAAGAAAAAAAAGTTTTCTCTTCTATTCTTTTTTATTCTCTCTTTTCTCTGAACAGCAAAGAGCGAAGTTCTCTCATCTCTCTTCTCCTCTTCTCTTTTTGTTTTCTCTCTTCTATCTTCCGCCTTCAGAATTATGTTCTCTTTCATCTCTGTTTTTTCTACTTTGAATAAAAAGCTTCTTATTTTTTTCTCTTTTTTCAACTTTAAAAAGAAATAAGGGAATTTCTTTCCTCACTTCTCATCTGTTCTTTATCTTTCTTTCCCTAAGAAGAGAAAACGAAAGTTTTGTTTTCTTTTCGCGCTTCTCTCTTTTCCCTTCTGTCTCCAGTCTTCTATTTTCAGTCTGTTTTAAGAAAAAAAAGGAAGAAGTTATTCCTTTTCTCTTCTCTACTTTTTTATTCTTTCTACTCTACACTCTGTGAAGAAAAGATGGAAGTTCTTTCCCTTTTTCTCCTCTCTTCTCTCTACTCTGCGAAGCAAAGAGAGAAGTTCTCTCCTTACTTCTCATCTGTTCTTTATTTTTTTCTCTGACAAGAGAAAGTACTGTCCTCTATTCTCCTTTTTTTGTCCTTTTTCTGAGACGTAAAAAGAGAAGTTCTCCCATTTCTCTTCTTCTCTCTTCTATCTTTTGCCTTCAGGTTTATTTTATGTATTTTTTCTTCCTTTCTATTTTGAGAAAAAAAGAAAGAAGTAATCTCTTTTTTCTTTTTTACTTTTCTCTCTTCTCTCTACTATGAAAAGAAAAAAAAGAGTTCTTCTCTCTTCTCTATTTTCTTTTCTCTTTGCCCTTCTCTCTTCTCTTTTTTCCATTCTGCTTTCGGTTTTCTGTTTACTTTCTTTTATCTATTCTGAGAGAAAAGAAAAGTTATTTTTTCTCTCTTCCCTACTTTTCTCTATTCTCTCTCGTTCTCCCCTGTGAAAAAAATAGGAAAGTTCTCTGGTTTTTGTTCTCTTCTCTCCTCCCTACTGTCTTTTTCTTCGCTTTTTTTCCTCTTGTAACTTGTTTATCGTTATTCTTTCTTCTATCGATTAATTCTTTTTTACTATTGATTGCTCGTTGATTCTTGATTTTGTTAGTTAAAGTACGTTAAAGTATAGTTTTCTTGGGTGATTTCAATGTTGCATTTTCGGTCCTAATTACCGTGCAATTCGTTCGTGAGCAATCCGGGCTCGAGATTTTTCAATGGCCGACAGACATTCCATCAGGATTAGTCCGAGTAAGCGTCGACAAGTTTCAGCTAATGACGTCATTTGTCAAATTTTTTTCCCCACCACAGGTACGTCCCCTTCCACTCGCTTTTTGACCATATTTGATCCAATTTGTTTGATTTATTTTCGCGTTGTTTGGTTTAAAGCCACACCACCCCCTCGGCTTGTAAACTTGGCCAAGTTGGGGTCTCTCCATCCATCATTTATCACTCGGATGTCTGTCTCGGACGTCTACTTATGCTATTATGAAGTGGCCGACTTCACTTTGGGGTTAGGCGCTCCTTCTAGCGAAGGCTTAAATATTCTTAAACCGCCACCAGAAACCCTAGTTGCAAACTCAACGACTCGTTAATAATTCACCTGATTTTCGTTAGAATTATATATTTCGGGGCTTTGTATGGAAGTCACGTGATGGCGAGCCTTTTGCCCGTTTAATTCAATCTATCGGGACGTTTGTTTAATGGAGATTTTATCGCGGATATCTATTGCAGTTGAGGAAGTGCTCCTGAGGATGGATATTTCGAGGGGCAAATGACCCAACATGCCACAAATCGGTTTCTCATTAGGAAAAGGGGAGAAAGATGCGGCTGAAGCGAATTTTACAGATTATTAGACGAGATATCTCAGCTTGTTTTCCTTCAAGTTGAGAAACGCAAACGCAAAAATTAATTGCTCAAATTTGAATTTGGCGCTAATTAGAGTCGAATGGGGAAATAATAAAAATACGGTGAAAAACGCTTATTATTTATTAGACAATAATTAATTGAAGATTTGGGCAATTTTTTGACAAATTTTGGCTTGAAACAAACTTACAAATCTTTAATTGTAGACAAAAATAACTACAATAATAATAATAATAATAGTTTATTAACCAACAGACAGAAGTCCAAATGTGGTTACAAAATGAAACTAGATACTATAAAATAATAAAATAATTGAAAAAAAGAAAAAATAATAATAATAGTTGAACATAAATACATGTTTACTTCTAATTACCAAAATGATCCCTACATAATACTTTAAATTTATTTATATTGACTCCAAAAACATCTATCTCACTAGCCGAAGACACAATCGAATTTATAAATTACACATAGTTTTGGGCAACTCACAATAAAATGTAACATTACATCTCCCTTCCATCCTAGGTATATAAAAGTTTAATAAAGATAGTAATTCTGAGCTGTCTATAATATTGTTAATAAGTTTATATAGAAATAAAATTACATCAAGTTTTCTTCTCACCTCTAGCTCAACTTGGTTAAATTCGCCTAGTAAAATTTTATGTGAGAACCCTTGTTCTGGATAGATGCCAAATTTAATATAATGAAAATATTTATGAAACTTTCTTTGAATATATTCTAAAGCATTAATTTGATTATAATAAAACGGACACCAAACGACACAACAATATTCAAAACGAGATCTTACAAACGTGGCGTATAATATTTCTAAACACTTAATATTTTTGAAGCCTTTGGTATTTCTTATAATAAATCGTAACATCTTACTCGCTTGAGCACAAATCATTTCTATGTGAGGAACAAAAGAGAGCGAGGTGTCCATACAGGGGCGGATCCAGAAATTAATTTTGGGGGGGGGCTTCCAAAATTGTTTAGAATGGTGAAGCTATTGAATATTGAATGAAACTTTTGTTATGTTAAAATACATATTTAAATAAATTTGCACAAAATTTAAGCCCAAAAACTTTTTTCCAAAAAAATTTTACAATGCCAATTTATATTTTCTCAAATAAAACACTCTACATGTTGTGCATTTTTTGGATATTCATAGGTAGTTGTTGATCATAACGTTTTTTTACTAGTCGGTTTCGCTGAGTTTTTGAAATAATTAGTTCTCATTGACAAAAACAACACACTCTTTTTAATTATTAAAAAAACAACAACATAAAACACAACAGGCAATGTTAATGTACATATACAGTTGTTTAAGTAAGTTTAAGTAATAAAAAATTCTGGACGGAAAAAAATTTCTAAGCAACTTCCTTGTTTTACTTTTCGAGAATCTTCGCATAATATTTTATTAAGTGGTAATAATTTATTTTCATTGTATGGAAAGGTATTTGGTATTTTTTGGCTATCATCGAAAAAAAATACAACTTTCTAAAAACGTTTCGATGTTAATTTAATTTTCTTTAGGCCGTCAATTGTTTTTTATAAACGGATTGAAGAAGATTAAATTAAGACAAAACGTTTCCAGAAAATTGTGATTTTCTAAGTGTCTAAAAAACACCAAAGAGGTACCTTTCCTTATACTGAAACTAAACAAAATGGACACAAACACATTAGAAATTAATAATTTATGTATTTATTTAATAAAAAATGTGCATTAAAAAGACTTTTAATGTGATTCTTTAAAAAACATTTGTTCATTAAGCTTTTATATTATTTATTAAAAAATTAAAATTGGTGTTTGGGGGGGGGCATGGCCCCCTGGGCCCCCCCCCTGGATCCGCCCTTGTGTCCATAGTGACACCGAGATCACGAATTTTGTCACATCTATCCAAAATTTTGTTCTCAATTTTATATTCAAACGTGATGTTAGTAACTTTACGAGAGAACGACATAACATGACATTTGTCAATATTCAATTGTAATTTATTTTTAATACACCATTCAGTTACTGTAGTTATGTCTTTCTGGAGTAAATCACAGACTTCGATCGAACTTATAACTTTTACTAATTTAAGATCATCTGCATATAATAGAGGTTTGGAATCATTTAAACAGTCTGGTAAATCATTTATGTATAAAAGGAACATAAGTGGGCCCAAGTTTGATCCTTGGATTACACCCGACGTAGCTTGATAACTAATAGAACGAACATTTTTATATTCCACATACTGCTTCCTATCATACATCAACGATTCAAACAACTGTAACAAGTCACTACTCAAACCAAACTTATCTAATTTATTTAACATGATTTTATGATCTACTTTATCAAAAGTTAAGTTAAGTCTGTATATACGACATCTACCTCATTTCTATTATCCAATGCTTTCGATATAAACTGAACATTTTCACATAAGTTGGTGGTAGTAGACTTGCCTTTAACAAAACCGTGTTGAGCTGGATTAATTAGTCTATTTACATGGTTATATAAAACAGTGGACAAAATAATCTCAAAAATTTTCGAAAAGATTGAATTTAAAGATACCGCTCTATAATTACTTATATCACATTGTGACCCAGACTTAAAAACAGGACAAACCTTTGAAGTTTTCCAGCAATCAGGAAATGTACATTTTTCTATAATTAAATTGAACAAATAACAAAGAGGTTGACAAAAGGAACTTAAGCAGTCTTTGACTAGAAATGCAGGAACACCATCGGGCCCCATCGTGAGGTTGGGTTTGATTTTCTGGGCTAAAAACTGCACATCACTTTCTTCAAAGCGGAATTTATGAAGCACATTTACACTAACAGGCCATAGAGATTTATAATCCTTAATTACAATTACGGTAGCAAAAGTTGGTTCTTGGAATATTTCGTCTTTTTTTTAGGCGCCACAAGTATGTCGAAATTGTTTAAATTAGGATTCTTCGATTAATTTAAAAAAGTCAATAGGCAAAAATATTCAAAGATCCATAGTTTTACGGTAGAAAGCGTTTCAATCTTCTTGTTTTAATCCTTCGAAAAATACGGATACTAATAAACTGCTAGGTAAATAATGGTCATTTTCTAAGTAAAATATTGTAAATGCTAAGTAAAATAATCTAAATGCTAGTGGTAATGTATTTTTAAATAAGATTTGCTAAGAAAAAATAATAATAATACTTATAACACCCTATACCTACCTATTAGCTGTTTCAAAACTATAAAAACGCCAACGTCGCATTTTCTTTCAAAATTAGCTGTTATAAATTATTCATGCACTTCAAAAAATTAGTAGCTAATGTTATTTATACTTTCAATGAGAGATCTAATCATTAATAACTATTTTACATTTTTATCAATCTTATTTAAAAAAATAATTCGGTAAATTGCAACGTTGGCGTTTTTATTGTTTTGAAACAGCTAATAGATATTTACTTGCTAAGCTATATTTCATATGCTAGACATGGACTAAAAACAATTTTTGACGTGAAAATCCGGTTAGAATCTTGAAAGAGATGGAATAGGAAAATCCAGTGGTGTATTTAGTAGGGGGAAGTAAAAAGTGTAGTTGCCCCTCTTATTAGGCAAAAGGATTTGCCTTGATACATTTTTCTTTCTTAAATATAAATCATTTTTAATAGTTCACCCAGCGTTTGCTATTTTACCTAGGGTTTACGATTTACACTTAGGAATGAAACTTACACTTAGCGTTTAATGAAATAAACCTAGCCTTTAATTTTTTTCCAAAAAAAAAATGTCTCAAACATTGATCCATATCTTAAAGACTATGCATTGAAGACGAAACCTAATTGTAGATTTGTAATCTCTGAACAATATTGTGTTGAAAAGCTCAATTTCCTGTCGACGTTTTAGTCTGATTTATTAGAAAAACATTGAAAAAAATATTAAAAAAATTTGAAAAGTCTGATTTGAAAGAAATTGCAAATCTTTACGAAATATCTCGTCACCTACTATACTCTTGAAATGCACTCACTTGGTTAAGATAATGAAATACATGGCCGTGCATTTTTTTTCTCTAAAATTTACTTAATTGAGGACGAATATACATAGAAATATTCCTATTATTATTAATAATTTGTTCATTATTCTTCATCTTAAGCATCTTACTATATTTTTTTAAAGACTAACAGTCTTCATTTTTGTCAGTTCAACACCAGGTTTAGAATAAGCTCGTTTACTTTTCCGCTATCAGGCAAAAATTAGAAATACTTGAACATTTTTACGGTGGAAGAAATATAATTTTTTTGTCGATCTCTTTGTTATATTATTATAACCAATGGAATAAAATGTGTGCCAAACATTAATCGATATCTCATTAGGACTATTTACCTATTCATTGTACACTAAAACTAAGTAATTACAGATTTGTAATTTCTCGCCAACTTGAGTTGAAAAACTTAAGTTTTGAGTGATTTTTTGTACATCTTGGGAAAAATTAATAAAAACAACAAAAATAAAAATAAAAATTTTGGTTTAAAACCAATTTAAAAATTCTTTGTGGATTGTGGATATAAGTCACGTAAACTACCTACTCATTGTAGATTAAAACTAATTACAGATTTATACAGTTTCTCGACAATTTTATGTTTGAAAAACTTAATTTTTGACCGATTTTTAGCCTAGTTTTTTTAATAAAAATTGATGTTTTATTAGAAGAATTGGTTTTACAAAACTTGTTAAACTTCATAGACCAACTAAACCGAGTACGAATTTACAATCCCTAGACGTAGTTTGTACCCAATAATAAAAAGTAACGACCTTTTATAAATGTGGAAAAAAATAAACCACCTGTTTTTTTGGAACTTGGGAAATATGAATGCAAAATACAAAACTGAAGCCAACAATTTTGAACTACTTTCTCAAACTGAAATTTGGCGGTACAAGTGTACAGTTGAGCGAGAAAATAATGTCAGAAATAAAAAATATAATTCAGGTTTTTTGGAAAATATTTACACTGAAAAATTAGGTAATGTTAGCCTCATAATAATCCTTTGCAGACAAAAAAGTCTGCTTATGCAAACCAATTAAAATTAAAAAAATATATATTATGTAAGTAGTAAATGGTACCCCTATAAAAATAAATAAAGTACCTAATAACAACAGACTTAATTCGTTGGGTAAATACAGTAAAAATTTTCTTTTGCAAAACTCTTTACCATATAATACTAAACATCTAAGAACTCCAGTAATGCATTGATATGAATTTTTTAAAACAGATCATAGATTTAATAGCGTTATGTGTGGTATATGGCTTATAGACTGCAAACCGCCTAACTCCATAATAGTTAATTTTACAGGAGACTGAAAAAACTTAATATGTTCATAAAGCGTAATTATTTTGAAAATGTTAAGTACTGATTTGATAGTGAGAAAAATGAGAAATAATACTGTATTATTAATAACACATAAATATTTATAGTTTTCTCATTATTTTTTATAAATTGTGGAATTAGATGTTTTGCACATTTATAAATTAATTTGATTTTGGAGTTCGATGCTTTTATTACATCATTTAATTAATTTTTGCTATTTAATTTAACATATTTGATAACAAGTAAAGGCATTGTTAAAAAAAATAATTTTCATATTGAATATTATCATAAAAGTTGTGGTCAAATTTTTTTGTTATCTTGCGTCTACAAGAATACAAATTTTCTAGTTGAGAAAGATCTACTGCCAACACGCTTTTGTTACGTTTCTGAGGCAGAAGTCTCCATTTTTCCGTAAATCTTAACTTGAAAAGTATTTCTCCTCGTAAATCAGTCACCTTAAAAAATTAGTTCTAGAATTAATATTTTCAAATAAAAATGTCATCAAACCAAAATAAAATCAAATAAAACCAAAACTCCGTGTTTGGAGTTTTTGCATATTAAAATTTTCATCATAAGGAGTTAGGCGGTCTACGGCTATGCAATTTTAGCGGTAAATTTTTTTAAAACTTTTTAAATATTTTTAGAATACTTCTGAATGTTCATTTAAGTGATTGCCATTAAAATCTAAAATTCGACCAAAATTGGAGTTAGAAGGTTTGCACTCTAAGCCATCGTTATGTGATGTTCATTCAGTAAAATAAAATTTCCCACTGTATGTAGGTATACAGGGCTTTCTTTTCAAAAGGAGTCAGTCTCAATAACTTTTGACATTGAGCAAATCTATTTTTAAGCAAAAACAGGTCGATTAGCATCGCGAGGGGGAAGTTCAAAACCAGCATTTGTTACATTTTAGATTTCATCCCTTAGTCGCTAGCGACCCCTACTTTAAAATTTTAAATGGCATCCACTACTTTTAGAAACATTTTCGGAAAAGGAAAAAAATTGCGTATCTAACTGTCAAAGAAAAAAAATTTTTGTCGATTTGTTTTTTAGTTAAGGGTGGATTTATTTTTGAAATTTTTAATCTTAGTAGCCTTTGATTTAAAACCAATTTAATTTAAATAAAAAAATTGTCAATAAGTGATACAATGAAATAGTTCAAATTCAAGATAAAGTACATTTTAGATTTCATCCCCAAGTTTCTAACCAACCAAATTTTTGGAAAGGGGATGAAAAGCTTATCTAACCGTAAAAGCAGAAATTTTTTTTTGAATCGTTTTTGAGTTCAAAACCAACATAAAATGTTTCAAAATGTTGGGGGTGCTATTACAAATTTTAAAGTAAGGGTGGTTAGCGACTAAGGGATGGAACTTAAAACGTATAAAATATAAAACATACCTACTTTTTATTTAAATAAAATTGGCTTCAAATCAAAAACCACTATAACTAAAAGTTTCAAATATCAACCACCCCCAACTAAAAAACAAATCGACATAAATCTTTTTTCTTTGATAGGTCGATCCCCAAATTTTTCTTTTTCCGAAAATGTTTGAAAATGTATAGGATTAAACCTAAAATGTAACAAATGTTGGTTTTCATCAAAATTTGCTCAATGTCAAAAGTTATTAAGACTGGCTCCTTTTGAAATGAAAGCCCTGTATAATTAAATTAGTTTTAAACTAAAAACTGGTTTTGAATTTGGCGCCACAAAATGTACAGTTGGCTATAAAAAGAGTGGCCCCCCACCCTACTAGATTGAAAAATGTGTGTAGTTTGATTCAATTTTTTAAATAAAAAATTTCCGACGTTTTGTGTCAATGAACGTGGCCATTCTTAGAATCGTCTGTTCAATGTAGCCAACATTTGTAATTTTTTTCGCTCTTGTTTCGATTGCATCATTCTTGTGTAATGTTTTCCCGTTGAGTGCCTAAATAAGCGTGGAAAATCGTTATATTTTTATTTTTCGATTTTATTCGATACAAGGTAGCCAATCACCGTGTTCATACGTGCATACGAAAGTTAAAAAGCCAACGCCAAGCTGACCGTTCTTTTTCAACCGTGCCATTAATAATAATAATAATGATAATGTCGAGAAAAAAAGTGCGCGCTGCATACCATCGAGCCGCTTGAGCCGAACAATTGAAACGAATAGAGATGAAAGGAGCGAAAAAACGCCACTGAGTCACGGGCCCATGGCAATCGCCATTTTTAAATTAACAACACTCTTAATCCGAGCCACCCTTGACCAATTCCTTCGAACGAAATAAATGGGGCAATAACCGGTACAAAAGTTGACAAATGTGGCCACTCAATCGCTGCAACGATGCAAATTCGCCCCCTTTTGTGCACGCAGTGACCTACATACCGCCCCCCGTGTTCACGCTCAAAACTAAGTCCACCCCCGATGTGGGTGGTTGGCAATACTGGAGTCCTCGCTCGCTCGTTCCTGCAGCAAGTTTTTGCTCGCTAGTTTTTGCCGCTGAGTTTTTGCGGGCCTTGTCGGATCCACAGTTAGCTAGTTTGTCATTCGGTTGGCACCACTGTTCTCCCTACTTTCTTTGTAAGCCCTTCCGGCACCCCCGCGGCCCTTGCCGCAGATCCAAATCGATATACACACATTTTTAGGGACGGAACAACATCTAATCAGGTTACAAGGTTGGCAACGGTTCACTTTAATAATTCAATTCCATATTGCAATGCTCCGGTGAAAGTACGCACGTTTCAACATTTTGGACATTTTTTTCAAACGCAACTGTGCACCGCCTGGCGCCAAATTCAAATTGAAATAATTAATTTTACAGGTTTTTGAATCTCATTTAGTTGTTTTGGGTAAATGGGAATTATTTTATTAAAAAACACTTATTTAGGATTTTTTAGTATGATGGCCACTTTTTTTATCGTCAGCTGTACATTTTGTGGCGCCAAATTTAAATTTTGTAAAAATTAGAGTTTGTTTTTGTAGAAAATAAAATTGCTTTTTGTCACAAGTTGTCTTTTTTAAGTAGGTAATAAAGTATAGTTATAGACATCAAACTTTTTGACGATTTTTTGACTCACACCTCTTATCTAAACGAATTTTAGTTCATTTTTAAATATTTAAATAAAACACGTACAGACTGTTTCGTCTGTACGTGTCCACATTAGAAGTATTGAAAGTTCTAATAAAGATATTTATCTAAAAGTTGGTGCTCAGCCATAATTAGTTAAGTTCTGCTTAATGAAAATATTTCCAAGATGGCGGCACTTCCGGTTATAACGGAAGTCGCTATCAACTTTCTTATTTTAAATGAAAAGCTATGTTTTTCCTGCGTTTTTGGATTTGTTGGGTTATTTTAAGGAGGTTTTTATCACTTCTTTCTATACCTAAGATTAACTGTTTTCGAGATATTTAACATTTTTTGAAAATTTTTGGATTTGCACCTTTTACTTAAAAAATCGGTAACTCTCTTTAGAGATTTCGAAATCATATTTAGAGAATTAAAAGAGAAAGCCCATATCTGATCTTCAGTATGTCCAAAATTAGAAAATAAGTTAATAAACCGAAAAACTTTAAGGTTAAGTTTGGACAACTTCAACATAACTTAACTTTTTCAAATAGGATTTTTGACTTTCATAGATTTTTACAAAAATTTTGCAGAAAACAAAAGCAGTTCATCCTTGATAGCCTTTGCAAAATATAATAACTAATAGGAAAAAAATCTAGTAAAAGTCAACAATAGCACTTAAAAGCAATAATTATTCGTTTCGCAATTTTTGAGCAATTTTGTTTTAAGAAAAGTTTTTTTACAAAATGTTCTATACAAAATAGGCCGATTTAGAATTTTGGCCACTTTTTTCAAACCTAACTGTGCACCTCGTGGCGCGAAATTCAAATAGTTAATTAATTAATTTTACATTTTTAGAGTCAAATTATTTTTTTTCTGTTAAATAGTAATCATTTTGTTAAAAAACACGGGATTTAGTATGACGGCCACTTTTTCTATAGTCAGCTGTACACGTTGTGGCGCCAGATTCAAATTTTTCCCCTTTGGAAAATTAGTTTTGGTGCTTTTGGCTTGAAGATCGTTCGATTAGTCTAAGTGCAGGCCGTAATCCCGCATAATCGATGGTGTGGAGATCCGTCCTGCTGATAGACAGGCGGTATTAGAAGACAGTTAGCAAAGTGTCTCTTTGCAAATCCACCCTCTCGTCCCTTCCGCCCCAACTTTTTATCTATCCTAATCTACTATTATAAATGATGACGGAAAAAGACACCGCCTACTGCAACGGATCGTACAGTCAATGACTCAGCAACAGCCACCCCTGATGAGATTTATTGGAGGGATGCAAAAAGGGGATGCATGTAGGTCATACTTCGATCGTTTGGTGATCAGCTGTTTGGGGATGTTGCCACGAAACTGACCCGAGCTCAGTCCGGGTCAAAAATTAATTTTTTGGTTTGGATATCTCAAAACTGACAAAAAAACTTGGCAAACTTTGAAATTATTTGGGAAAAAATTAATAAAAATTCTAGACAAAATTGATTTGAACTATTTATCCTACGCAGGATGTAATTGCAGATTTGCAATCCTTGGACAATTTTGTATTACCAATTGACAATTTCTTGATTAAAATTTTCTGGAAAAAATTAATAATAATGTTGCATAAAATTGAACAAACTGATTTGAAGAAACTAGTTAATATCACAAAAAGTATTTATTTTAGGCAAAAAACAATTACAGATTCGCAATCCTTGAACTAATTCATATTAACAAAAGGTATCTTTTGACGACTGCTTGGCTGAATGTTTTTTAAAAAATAAAAATAAAAAAAATGTATAAAATTGGAAAAAAATTATTTGAATAAACTTAGTTAACTTATTTAATCAATATCTCAAGAACTGCTTATCTTAGACAAGAAGCACTTACAAATTCTTAATTCTTGATCAATTTTACGTTTAGAAAAATTAAATTTAGGACGATTTTTTGGTTTATAAATAAATGTTTTAGAAAGTTGGAAAAAACTGATTTCAATAAACCTCTCAAACTTTGAGCCATATCTCAAAAACTATTTATTTTAAGCTGAAAATTTCTTGGTAGTTTCTTAAAAAAAAAAAAATTACACAAAATTGAGAAGTTCGCTAAAAACTCTCATGATGGTTGGTTATGGCGACAGAAAGCCAATGGAAATCATTTTGAGCAACATCTTTTGTAGCAAAAATAAAAATATATAAAAAAATGTTTTTCAAAAAAAGCTTTTATTTAAAAGATGCACTAAAAAGTAAAAAATAATGTATTTCAATCACAGGCGAATATTTTTTCTTACAGGTTAAATTAAAATTTTAAAATTTATAAGAGCTTTGAGAGTTGTCAACTGAACAAAGTAATTCTGTAATGCTGTAGTTTTATAACTCCCAAAGCTTTTATAAATTTTAGAATTTTAACCTGTAAAAAAAATATTCTCCTCTGATTGAAATACATTATTTTTTACTTTTTAGTGCATCTTTTAAATAAAAGTTTTTTTTTAAACATTTTTTTATATATTTTTATTTTTTGTTTTTTAGTCTTTATTTATTTATAGATTTATTGTTATTACACTGTGCATCTACCGTGACGTCCAAATGACCAACATACCGTCTATGTCGGTATAAGTTACGGTATGTACAAATCGAGTACCGCTTTGTAAACATAACCTAAAATTTGAAAACCCCTTTTAACACCTTTAGGGGGTAATTAACTATATAGAATTGCATTGTGACGCATATTACGTAAGCATGTTAAATTTCATTTCATTGCGACTACAGGAACCCTCTCAAATTTACAACTCGAGAACCCCTTTCTAAAACTTCAAAACCCCATTTAACCCCTTTAGGGGGTATTTAACTACATAGGATTGCATTGTCACGCAGATTAAGTAAGTATGCAAAATTTCAATTCAGTGGAACAACGGGAACCCTTTCAAATTTGGCTCCGAAAAATTAACCGACAGACAGATAACATTGCGAGTTAAATAAAAGCTTTTAAAAAGCATTTTCAGATTCGCAATCCTTGGACAATTTTACGCCAGTATAAATAATTTCTTGTCAAACTCTTATTGACTCAATTCTTTGAAAAAAAAATTGCAAAAAATTTGGCAAAATTATTTATTAGGATTCACAAACGTGGTACAATTTTTTATTAGACAAAATTTAAGTTGAACAATTTTTTGGCTTCGTGTAAGTTATTTTTTGATGATTTCTTAATTAATAATTAACTGAAAACAGAAAATTAAATTTGAATAAACGATTGATGTCTCAAAAAATATTCATCCTAGGCAAAACCCTATACAGATTCTTAGTTTTAGACAATTTTAGTTAAATTGTGAGCAATTCGTGTTCCAGTGCTTTGAAAAAAAAAAAAGAATGTTTTATAAAACCGCCAAAACCGGACCAAAGTTTTAGCGATTTCTCAAAAACTACAGAAAGGTATTTGAGATCGTAATCCTTGAGTACTTGGCGTTTTTTTGACTGAAATTCTTTGATAAAAATAATTCGGAAAGAAAAAAATTTTAATACACTTGCCAATGTTTGGTCTCGGTTTGGTCAATATGTTAGACAAAAATAATAACATATTTTTAGGAAAAATTAAAACTAAGGCGATTTGTTGCTCAAAATGTTGTCGCAAATCGGTTTGAATTAATCTATGCTGTGGTCCAGGTGACGTAACACCGATATTAATACACTGTCAAGTGTATAACATCCTGTGCGGTGCTTAATGTAAATATTTCTCACGGATCGAGCACATGTGGTTTTCTGTTATCACTTCAGACTCCATCACATGTGCATTTGATATGTTCCATACTCACTCACCGAAACCTCATTAAAGTTTATTTCACGACTGTTAAAAGCGTCTCTGCATTGTCATCGCCATTGATAATTTTAAGCCCTTACTGGAGTACCTACATGATGCAGATTCATTAGCCTCTCCCGTTTGAACAATTCACAAAAAATCGAAAATTATCCCAACCAGCAACACACGGTGGGTACGTGTTGAACTTTCCCAACCCTAATCAACATATCATTACGGCGTAATTGTAATAGGCGTATCCTTAGCCTTAATACCTCTCTCCATATGTCAGAAATCGATACGAGGGCTGTTTGCAAAGTGAGCACAAAGCGAAAAGTACAGTTTTTAACAACACCTCGTATCGTTTCGATCTGCACTGACAAAGAACAGATCCGTTGCAATTACTTGTCTACGCGACGAAATTTCAAAGAGGTATAATTTTAAAGTCATCAAGACACCATTTTCACACCGTTGGCTTATTGTAATTTGACATTTCCGTTTTTTATTAAATTGCCATTATATGACAGCGACACCGTGGACGATACGCTGATAGATTTGATGTTATCTGACGGTTGTGATAAAATTACAACCAAATGAAACTGATTTATTTTGTGGATTTTGAGTGGACTGAGATCGGGTCAAGTTGGTGGCTGCTGGCCAAATGTAATCATCATTTGGGTAATGAAGCGTTTCATAATTTGGCAAAAAATCTAAATGAGTTCACGTTTGACCGTTGTTTTAAATGTTTTAAGAAATATTTCTTTCAGTGATTTTTTTCAAAAAATTATCAACTTTGCTCGATGTCAAAACATTTGCTACAGACAAAAAAGTTATTTTGGAACGATTTCTTTGGGAAAATCCTTAAACAAATTTATGTTAGAAAAAATAAAATTTGGGCAATTTATTTTCTCAATTCTTTATAAAGAAAATAGGACAAAACTAGTTTGGAGTTTTTGGATAAACTTGTGAGTGCAACTTTGATGGATATCTCAAAAACTGCATAACCTAGGCAAAAAATAATTACAAATTCTAATCCTTGGACAATTTCTTGGGTAAACTTTAAGGAAAAAAAAAAGTAACAATTTGGACGAAAATTGACCTCACTACACTTGTCAAACTTCGATTTAAAAATTCTTAATCTGTTGTTAAATTACAACAATTATTTAGCTCAGTTTTTTTCAAAAAAATTAATAAAGATTGGCATAAAGTTGAATAAACTTAAATTGAATAAACTCGTGAAACTTTATCTCAACAACTGCTTAACCTAGACAAAAAGCAATTACAGATTTTTATTCTTTGGGCAATTTTACGTCAGATACCTAAAGGTAAATTGGGTTAATTTCTTGTCAAAATTTTTTGGAGAAAAAAATCAAAAAACTGGTTAAAAATTAACTTCAATTATTAACCTGTCAAACTTTAATCGATAACTCATAAATTATTTATTCTAGAGAAAAAGCATCTTAAGGTCCTTAATCTTTCGACAATTTCACGTTAGGAGAAATTAAATTACGGTGATTTCTTGACTCAAATCTTTGAAAAAAAAAATAAAATAAAATAAATCACTTGAATAAACTAGTGAAACTTTCATGAATAAATATCTCAAAAACTGCGTAACCTAGACAAAAAACAATTACAGATTCTTAATCCTTGAGCAATTCTATGTCAGATAAGAAAAAATTTAGTCGATTTCTTGGCTTAATTGTTTAGAAAAAAAATTCGAAAACTGGATAAAAATTAACTTCAATAAATCTATCAAATTTTGATCGATAACTTATAATTTACTTATCCTAGGGAAAAATCATCTAAAGATTCTTAATCCTTGGACAATTTCACCTTAGGAGAAATTACATTGCGATGATTTCTTGGCTCAGTTCTTTGAAAAAAAAATTAAATAAATAAAAATGTTGTGAAGTTGAATAAAATCATTGTGAATAAATTTGGGAAGCTTTCATGAATAAATACCTCAAAAACTGCATAACCGAGACAAAAAGCAATTACAGATTCTTAATCCTTGAGTAATTTTACGTCAAAGGTACATTTGGTTAATTTATTGGGGTAATTTTTGGAGAAAAAAATTAAAAAACTGGTTAAAAATTAACGTCAATAAACCTGTTAAACTTATCCTATAAAAAAAGCACCTAAAGATCCTTAATCTTCGACAATATCACGTTAAGAGAAATTAAATTTCGATGATTTCTTGGCTTGAAAAAAAAATTAAAGAAGTAAAAATGAAGTTGAACAAAATCAGCTTGTATACACTTGTGCAGCTTTAATGAATAAATATCTCAAAAACTGCATAATCTTGACAAAAAGCAATTACAGATTCTTAATCCTTGGGTAATTTTACGTCAGATAAAAGTAAATTTGGTCGATTTCTTGGCTAAATTTTTTGGAGAAAAAAATTAACTTCAATAAATCTATCAAATTTTGATCGATCAAATTTTGATCGATACCTCATAAATTACTTATCATAGAGAAAAATCATCTAAAGATTCTTAATCTTTGGACAATTTTACGTAAGGAGAAATTACATTACAACGATTTCTTATTCAATGTTTTGGAAAAAAAATTAAAGAATAAAAAATGGTGTAAAGTTGAACAAAATCAGTTTAAATAAAACTGTGAACTTTCATGAATAAATATCTTCGAAACTGGTTAACCTAGACAAAAAGATATTACAAATACCTAATCCTTGGATTTTTGATTTCGATAAGTAGTTTTCAAGGTATCATTGAAAAAATTGAAAGCTTGCAAGTTTGTTTTAAACCAACATTTTAAAATACTTGTAAAATAAATTGTGTTTTTTCCTTTTTTAGTTGCTTCAAAATTGACTTTTTCTAACGCAAAAGTATCTAAAGACTACAAAACTGAAATTAGTTTTTTTTCCTGCGACGGGTAGTTTTCAAGATATGTATGTCAACTAAAATATAGTATACCTAAGTTGATTGAAACTATATTTTTTTCAAAATATAATTTTTTTTTCTATTTATTTATTTCCTAAAATTTTGAAGTAGGAAATTTCTTAAAGCTGTAAAAATTACGAGTTTGTAATTAATTTTTGATTTCGACAACTTGATTAAAATTTGGACCAAAAGCTGGGTTAGGGGCGCCGAGTGACATTTTCGGTTCATTGCCCCCAATACCAACCTTCGAAAGAAAAGTTTTCCTAAACAAAAAATTGATCAAATAAAATTGTTCTTCATGGTTGGTGCTTGTGGCTAATAGAGTCTTTTCCTCGAATCGTGAGTGTCACATTTGCAAATACATAAAGCCGAAATTTTTCACTTCCGCCGGCTCCGCTCCTAAGACAGCCCAATTTTCGAAAAATTCCACGTTATCATCATCACAAAACCAAATTACTTAATTGGTCCTAATCACGTAATTAGATCAATAAAATCCACATTTTTACGATTTGTTTAAAGTCGGGACGAGTCGGGCAAGTGTTTTCGATATTAATATTGTTAGGAATAGTATCACGAAAGCATGTGTTTTGGGTTTTTTGTCGCCTTGAGACATGTGTGGATGAGTTAGGAGGAAGAAAAAAACGGTTTTTATAAGGCCACTGCTCCGTAATTTAAGAGAGATGTTGGAGTGTTAGTGGATGCGTATGACGTCGAGCTACTGGTTTCAGACTGTGACTCTCAAAGGGGGGAGTGGAATTTTTTTGCGTTATTTACTGTTTTTGTGGTGAATGCAACGGTTTTTGTTGCGTTTTTTGCCACTGCTTTGTATTAAATGGGTAATTAGGGGGTCTCTGATGGGAAATTTCATACCTAAATGGGTTAAGTTTTGATTAAAAAAAATTTAATTAATAATATTGAGTTAAAAGAATTGTTGCTAAGGTAAAATTGTACAAAAGTTAGTTAGTTGTCAATCGTAGTTTGACAATTTTATTCAAATTAATTTTTCGCACTTTTACATCTTAGTTTTTTTTTTTTTCAAAAAAAGTGAGCGAAGAAATCGCCAAATTTAACTTTGTGTAACGTAAAATTGTCTAAAGGTTTCAGAATCTGTGATTGCCTTCTGCCTGGGTTAAGCAGTTTTTGAGATACGTACCTATCAAAGTTTCACAAGTTTACTCAAACTATATTTTTGTCCACTTTTATTCAACTTTTTTTTCTAATTAAATAATAAATTGTATATATTTATTTTTTCCCAATGTAAAATTATCCAAGCATTAGGAGTCTGTATTTGCTTTTTGCCTAGACTAAGCAATATTTCAGATATCCATTAAAGTCCAAAATCCATCAAACTAATTTTGTCTGTTACTCTATACAGTGTCCGTTTTTCGAGCTCCACCATGGGGATCCCAGTTATTGTATGAGATACAAGGTCCGTTAAATTAGGGCAAAGTTGCGCATTTTTATGCTGAACAATTATGAGAAAGAATTATAATTAATTTCAGTTTTTGAATAATTGTAAAAAAACGAAAATTTGTAATTTTTGTTTTTATTTTTTCAAGCGAAAACCAAAAGAACTAAACGTTTTTAACTAGTACGTTCTTCAGGCACTTTTTTACAAAGAATCTAAATCTGTCATCGTATTTTCCAAGGCGTTCTTGATGTCAGAGTTACAACATACAACTTTGTTTTTTTATGGACGCCATATTCAGTTTTTGTATTTTTGAAAAGTGCTTTTATTTCTTATTACAACGATGTATCACATGATATGATCGAGTCTTACATGCTGATCAAAATGGAAAAAAAGCATTTTTGCGAAGATTGCTTTGGAAAAAACGGCGACAATTTTGTTTTTAAACAAACTAGATTTGGAAGTTTAATTGAATTTGGATCTGGAAGGTTCACATTTCCGCCAAGCTTACTTATTTAAAAACTAAACGACATGATAAGCTAGAAGTTTACTTTTTGTAAAACAAAAAAAAGCCAAAGTTATAAAAATTCTGCTGGCATATTTAATAAACCTATGAAAAGTTAGTTTGTTAAACAAAATTTTTGGCGTTTTTTTTTCAAAAGCACTCTGGAAAAACACTTTTTTCTTAATTTTATCAGCATGTAAGATTCGATCATATCATGTGATACATTGTTGTAATCAGAAACAAAAAAACTTTTCAAAAATACAAGTATTAATTATGGCGTCCATAAGAAAAACCAAAGTTGAGTGTTGTAACCATGACATCAAGAACGTCTTGGAAAAGGCGATGACAGATTTAGATTTCTTGTAAAAAAGTACCTGAAGAATGTCTTACTTTAAAACGTCTAGTTTTCTTAGTTTTTGCTTAAAAAATAAAAACAAAAATTACAAATTTTTGATTTTTCTCAATAATTAAAAAACTAAAAATGACACTTCAAATTTTCTTTCAGGTAATTGTTCAGCATAAAAATGCGCAACTTTGCCCTAATTTAACTGACCTCTTATCTCTTATAATAACTCAGATCCCTATGGTGGAGCTCGAAAAACGGACACCCTGTATACAAATTTTTATTTATTTATTTTTTCAAAGAATTGAGTCAAAAAGTTGTAATTGAGTTTTTGACGTAAAACAGTCCAAGGATTAAGAATCGTTAAATGTCTTTAACTTATGGTAACTAATAGTACGTGAGATGCCACTCAAAATTTGACAAGTTTATTGAAGTCAATTTCTGTCCAATTTTATAATTTCTTTTGCAAAGAAATTGGCCAATTTAAGTTTACCTAACGTAAAATTGTTCAAGGATTAAGAATCTATAATTGTTTTTTGTCTGGGTTCAGTATAAGCTCAATTATAAATAATAAATAAATAAACAAATAGTCATTTATTTCCAACAGGCACTTGCCCAATTACAGGAAATGTAAAGAAAATCAAAAATTAACATTAAAAACCAAACCCAAACCCAACTAAAAACAAACTAAATTCTTATTACAATAAGCGAAATCCCGTTCAATTGGTAATAAATTAAAATGGTTACACATTACCGACATTGGCACTTAACTAGTGCGTTCGTTCTATTTGGCGCACAATAAAAAGTTAAGTTGTCACGGGCATTAATAAGTCTGGGTACTAAAAAATAAAGTTTTTGCAGAAGTATAGGACAGTCAACTTTATTCTTCACTAAATTAATGAGAAAATTAATAACTTAAAAATACGTTTCATGTTTAATGAATTAATTTTAGAACGATTTAATAAAATTGATTGACCTATACCTCTTTCTGGGTACAGACAATCGCAAAGGTAACAAAATGATGATGACGTCATCCACTAAGCTCAAATAAATTTAACCGCGCTGTTAAAAGTTAACAACGCTAATTGACCAATCAAATTTGTAAAATTTGGTCACGTGATCAGTTAATCACGCATATTATGTATTGTATTTTTGTTAATTTCAATTATTTTTTTGTGAAAGGTCTGCGTAAAATAAGCATGTGAATATTTTTTCCATTTAAAAATACTAATACGTACAGCGGAAACTCTGTTAGTCGAACGGATTGATTTCGAATTTCGCGAAACCTTAAATAAGTTCAAAAATAATACAATGGTGAGCTTAGTTTAGTAGTTTTTGTGCAAAATTATGTAAACTAAATAAAACCAGAGGTGTCCATAAAATGGACAAAATTAACTCAATCGAATTTAGTTCAGTTATACCTCTTTTTTTTTTAAATCAACTGTCAGTGTCAAAAATTTTGAAATTATGTTGGAACCCTGCCACATTGCCATAGGAACGAAGCCTGGACCACTAATTTTATATGGAGTTGCCAACCTTGAAACAATTTGACAAATGATTTAAAAAAAACCGACTGTACGTTTTTTGGTTTTATCATTTTGAACTTCTTCGAATGTTACTATCTCCTTCGTTTTCGTAATTTTGTTTTTCGTTTTTATTCGATTTTTCAACCCTTACATGTTTACCATTTTCTAACAGATTTTTATCGATCAAATAAAGCTTAATACGTCTGTATTAAGTTTATTACATACTGTTACTCGTATTTCTTATATTTTTCCAACAGTCAGCCGAAGATCTTTAAACTCGAGAAAAATGAAATAAAAGGTATTCCCAAGCAGCACACAACAGTTTAATAAACGTATAATTAAATACACACTACTAAAGTAATAATAAAGTTTACGCACAATGTATATAAATACGCGAAGAATGTCCGCCGCTTAAACGTTTATTTTCGGTAAAAATAAAACTAAGAATATACGTTTACGAAAACAGTAAGAAACAGGTTTGTAGTAAATTATATTTATTATTATTGAATAAACGGTTTTACAACTAATATGTAAGCATTAAAATATAGGTACAATTTAAACTTTGAATAAACGTAAATGAAAATGTTGTTATATCGGTGTTTCTTCATTGGTGTTAAAACGTTGAGGAACATACAAGGGAAGGTCCAAAAGTCCGTGGGATTAAGGGTAAGGGCAGGGGGTATGCCCACAGGCTTATAGTGTCATACTAATTGGGATCTTTTGACTATAGTTGTCAAATCTTAATTCTCTGTCGTCATGCCTTTAGGAGATATCACTTTGCAAAGAACTCAGTATTGAAGAGAAAACAAAAATCACACTGATACAACATTTTTTGCTCTCCAAGAAAATTTTTTTCAAACTAATGGAAGGCAGATTCCACCTCATTCACAATAGTTTAACAAAATTTCTTTGCTTATGAAGGAATTTTGTAATGGCGCGATTTTCATTTTCTCGATCTTTTCAGTTTCTTCAACAGTGAGTTGTTTGTAAAGCGATATCTCGTAAGCGCATGGCGCCATAATATTGAGACTGACACAAATACTTATAACAAATCCCAGTTAGTATGACACTACAAGTGAATGGACATACCAACTTCCCTTACTCTGAATTCCACGGACTTTTGGACCTTTTCTCTTAAGGTGTTTCTCCTGTAACAAATTAAATATGATTAGAATTAGAAAAACTAATAGCATTCAAAGTTGCAGTCACTCTACTATTTACAACAAGGATACATTCACACCCTTAAAATAAGCTTAATTATAATGATGATAGGTTTTACTGCAACCCAAAATCAAGTCAACTTAGCTCTATCTGATGTAAAGATGTAAAAAATAACATATCTACGATTCTACGTATTACCTACATATACGTATATACAAAGCGTACTTTATGAAATTAATATACCCTACACCACAACACACTACAACACAAAACGAAATTACAAAAATGTTGTACCTCTAACTCAAAAATTATTACGTTTCATCCATTTATATGAAAAGTAACTGTTTTTATATGTTTTACTAACATTACGATGGATATAATATGTAGAAGATGCAGGTATAGATATAGCAAAAACCGTGTATATCCCATTTCAGTTCATTGTAGAATTTTGCATCAACGCATTTGCATTTTTTTGGAGTTTCTGGTGTTTTTTTTTTGGCTCAAAATTTGTCGCTGGGATTTAGTTTAACACAGAATTCTTTTCTTATACAGAAGTTCTAAATTTGTGCTTTATTTCACCCCAAAAAATTCAAATGCGCTGTCAAAAAATTCTACTATGAAATGAAATGGGATATAGGTATGTCTAACATAATCATAGCTAACAGCTCGTGTATATAAAATATTGAATTGAAAGTTGTACTTACCTTCTAGCCGTTGAAATAGGTTATTAATAACTGATAGAAACACAAAGGATGAGGAGCAAAATTACGGTTCTTATTTTTGGTCTTGTGATATGAGCTTGCTATTATCAAGTGCAAGTCAAACCCACTGCGCAGTCAACTGTTACAAACGCTTGCGCAGTCACTGTTTGTATTAACTTGGTATATTCTGTACGTTGTAATAACGTTACTGTTATTGGGTTATTATAAAAAAACGTGTATATAAGTTTTTTCTCTGGATAGTTTGGCATACGTAAAAAAGCACAAGATGTAATAATACTTAAAAAGGTATATTTTCTCTGTAAAAGTATAAAAAGTATATACACTAACAAAATTATGTCTTAATATTTGACCATAATTATTTAGGGTTATAAGATCCCATTTTTCTACGTTAATAATATTTTCTTGTCATAAAAAGGGTATTTACAATTGTTTCTGTTTTGGAGTATGATATTCCATTAAAATGCTCAATCTCTACAAAGGAATATTAACGTATATTTTTTAATCAACGTTTAATAAAAGTAATACTTATTCTAAATAATGAACGTTTAACAGAGACGTTTTTTTTACGTACACGAAAGCAAAACATTTAACATATCTGTCAAATATCAGTTAAAAAAACGTTTAAGTATAAATCAAGTATACTATATACGCGTTTCTTTTATACCAATTGCAAAATAAACCAATTTTTACGTATATTAAACGTATTTGTAACGAACATGTGTTGCTTGGATAACACTAATCGCCAAATTTGTTCTCAACAGTCAACACACCAACGGAACAAATAATGTATCGCATACACGAACCCTAGATCGTAGTAGATCCAAACCAAAACATTGAACATAAATGGGCTACAAAAAATGTTCACTTAATCGAGATCCAAGTTGTCCACTTTATACAATGTGTTTAAAAATGGCTGTTCATCAAGTCACCTATGAAATTTGAACGTAACGTGCCGCTTAATTTAAATTGTGAATGCCGTCAAAGTGACAGATCCGTCAAAATGATGCAAAAAGGCTGCGAATCCAAAAACGAAAGCATTCACAACAAAAATGACGGAAATATAATACACAAATCAAGACAAACCCTACATTTGAAACAACTTTGCCGAAAAATGCAAAAAAGTGAGTAAAAGGCTAATTCAAAGATTTGACAGAGAAACTACAATAGTCATATGGACGAGGCGGCACATTGAATTTGAATTCCATAACCAACTTGATGAACAGCCATTTTTGAACACATTGTAGAATAGTGTGTGTATTTTTTTGTCATTCATTTAACTGGATAGTCTGTTCGCTTAATCCAGCTTTGAAAAACTTAAGCTTTATAAAATTAAAAATGCGCCAAAAATAGTGGTGATCAATAATCAAATTATCAAATTATCAAAAATAGATACGAATTGGTTTTGTAGAATTTCGGCGACAATTTTAAAATTTAGGTCACACAAAATAATTTAAAGTAATGACTTTTGCAACATCTTGATGAAATATGTGTTCGAAATGCTTGTCAGACCCAGCTCTAGATTATTTTATTTTATTTTTTTTTGGTGGGTAATACTTAAGTCCAGACTTTAAAATCGAAGCTATGATTAACTAGAGTGTAGAAGAAATGAATTAAGAATTAAGTGAAACTTTGCGGAGCAGAAGTCTGTAAAGAATTCGTTTCGGGCAAAAACGTTTCCCGTGATGTGTGTTTGTTCTAAGCTGAGGTCGCATATCTGTCGTCGATGGTCCTCCCAATCAATCTCAGATTCGTCAAATACGCCGTCGGTCCTCTGACTAACAGACATACATTATGTGCATATAATCCGGTCGCCGTCGCCGAAACACACACACCGACAAAAACGACGGTCTTTTGTTCGGACCGCGCACTTCTTTTGTCAAGCCGCCTCGTAACTGGTTAATTCAGATAGTCGAGAATGTTAACTTCTTCCAAAACGTTAATGGGAGGAGGCGGCGAGTCTTCTGTTTTAGGACCGTCCGTACTGATTTAATTTTTCAGACGGATAGATGCGGACGAGTCGGAATTACGACCGATTCACAACCACCAACACTTTTTGCCATATGCGCATTCCAACAGCCTAGAAGACGATACCACGACATTTTTTTACATTTGGACCAATTTGCGACACTAATTCGCTCATTTGGGCCAAAAGTTGGGTTAGGGGCGCATGGATTTGACATTTGGGGGGCGTTCACCCCACTACCAACCTTGTAAAGAAAATTGGTCCTAAATGTTTTCCATAAAGCTGTGTTGGTACTATAAATCGAGAGCAACAGTTTTATGTTACTTTCCATCGGACATTTAATGCGTTATGGCATGTTAGATCGTAATAATGCTATACGCAAATTATTAATTTTCATGGCTTTCACATCATGAGTCATAAATTTGAGCGACTAAATTATAAATAATAATTCTACATAGTGGAAATTACAATAATTGTAAAAACGCAAATAAATGATTAAAAGATTCTTTAGTGTTGCACTTCCCGTGAAATTATAACACGTTTCTAACATCCACGGAATGCCACAAACATCTGAATATACCGTTGACAATTATTTGAAATAATAATTAAGCTGACAGAAAATGCCACGATTCACATTAATAATCGCTTAATTATCGGCGATTCTTAATTGACAATTTCAAGCGGTTGTGCAGGTGTTATTGATAAGAAAAATACACAAGAAAAATGGTTTAAGTCAGAGCCGGACTAGCAATTGGAGAACAAATAATTTCTTTAGACATTTTGGTCGATATCTCCAAAAATTATAACAACCTTAAACAAAAAATTTTACTATAGAACAGTGTGATTTTTTTATGCAAAAATTTAATAGAGATTTAGAAATTAATTTTCAGGCGATTATTAGGTCAATTTTTTTTAGAAAAAAAAACCAACTTTTCATAATTTTGAAAAAAAATATTTTCATCAAACTCAAAAATCTGATTTATACATCTAAAACTATTCATTGCAGATAAAATAGTACCGAATTCTTAGACAATTTGAAGCTAGAAAAAGTGGATTTCTAAGCCCATAGTTCTTTAGAAATCAATTTAGAAGTGTTTTCTAAATTTAGAAAAATTTTAAAATAAAACTAAATTAACTACAGATTTGTAATCGCAAGCCTTGAATAATTTTACGTTAGAAGCTGCTGGTTTTGAGGCAGCTTAACCAAAAAACTAAAAAAATGACACTTTATAAAGTAAAAATTGGATTTGTTTGCTAACACTATAATAGTACCTTTATTTCAAAAACTTTTCAATTACAGATTCGTAATTCACGAATAATTTCACGTTAGAAAAGTTGATTTTAGAGACAAGGTCAATTTGTTAAAAAAAAAAAAATTTGAAACGTAGAGATGTAGAAAACATTAGTTTGAAAGATGTTTGTAAAACTTCTATCAATATCTTGACAAACACTCAATTTTGATAAAAACGAATTACATTTTCAAAATTCTTACACAATTTTACTTTGGAAAAGTTGATTCTAAAACGATTTTTAAGTCCAATTCTTTAAAAAAACAATACTATATATATATATATATAACATGTGTTCAATAATTGTTCTGGTCGTGGTTTGCTGTGCTTTTTTCTTTCTAGCATGAACGTTGGTTGATGTGATAAGTTCATATGGTTTGCTGTCAACTGTCTAAATGTTGTCTTACTTTTGCATTTAAGGATTTTTGATAAAAATCATATTGCAAATCATAATAATTGTATATGCAGACGTTCAAGAATGTACTCTGCAAGCGTTATCTCAGTTGAACTTGTAAATTTTTGGTCGCGGAGTTCTGACAGCGTCATTGTTTTGTAATGTTAACCGAGACATACGTTTTTTGTGACACTTGCCACACATAGGCGAGCTGAGCAGAACAATTATTGAACACTTTTTACTATAACAATACTATATTGAGACACTTAAATTTTGACTAATATCTTGTAAACAACTCATTCCAGACAAAAACTATAAATAATTATTGTAGTTTGGCCATCTTGGAAAAAGTGGGTTTCTTATGACAGTTTTTCTACCAGTTAGTACCTAATAGCCTTGTCTTATTTTTGAAAAAAATTCATTTAACACAAATCTGCTAAACTGTAATCAATATCCAGAAAATTATTCTAGAATTATTCTATTTATTCTAGACCAAAACTGAATTTATAATTCTTGAAACCGTCTTTATTAAATTATTAAAAAATTAGTTCTTGTCCACGATAGAGTAGTTTTCGAGACGAACATAGAGCAAGTTTTTCTTAGAATACTTAGAATAGAATAGAATTTTACTTTATTCATGATAAAAACCATATGGCGTTGAGCATGTCAGAAAATATAAAACACAGTAAAAAACAGTTACAAAATACAAAATACTAAAACCTAACTAAAATAAATTTATACAATACAGGGTGAGTCAATAGTGGGTTACTTCTGACATGTCCTAAGATGCAACCAAAAATACTAATTGCACTTACCACTTGATACTTCGTTTGATTTCAAACGAATCAATATTGGTTTTTTATCTTTTAAATAATAATGGTCTATAATGAAACTTTAGCAAAACTGTCAAGACAAACTTGACAATACTCAGAACAATGTAATCGTGGATTAATTTTGAATTTTTTTAACAGTTACCGATCTGGTCAGCTGGAACCAGTATGATTCTGGTATTACTAGTTGCATATTAAAACAAAATCAGAAATAACCCACTAGTGACTCACCATGTGTATCACAAAACTTCAATTGATTCTTGGTAAAACTCATTTAGGCTATAAAAGCATTTGCTCAACAAATATAACTTTATTAGACTATGTTTAAATATTTTCAAGCGGTACAAATGACTTGACTTTGGAAGATGGCTAAAAAATTTAATAATTCCATTTTTTCAGCTTTTTTGGACAATTTTAAATTTTGTTTGATCTTGAAGTAAATCGTGTTTATTTCGGGTAGGGTAATAATGTAGAAATTATTGTTCTTCAAAAAATTTCTCCTTCTTTTTAATTAATAATGCACATTGGAGGATGCATAATGATGTCATTATTATAGGGTGTTGTATTTTTTAAATAATAGCCTACAGGATGTTTGCAAGCTTACTTCGAACATTGTCCTTAAACATCTTTTCTGTAACACCATTACCCTGTTAATTTTAGTTTCCCCAAAGTACAATAATGCCGTATTTGTTGGTAGATTCAACGTAAGCATTATAAGAGTCTGGATGTTCACGTTGCTTCTTAAAACTCGTAATTGGTAACACAGAAAGCTTAATTCAGTTACAATTTTTTCAATATGTGAACTCCAAGTCATGACACACACCCCCCCCCCCCCCACACCAATTTTAATTTTTTGATAAATACATACCATAAAAGCTTAATGAATAAATGTTTTTTAAATAATCACATTAAAAGTCTTTTTAATGCACATTTTTTAATAAATAGATACATAAATTATTAATTTCTAATGTGTTTGTGTCCATTTTGTTTAGTTTCAGTATAAAGAAAGGTACCTATTTGGTGTTTTTTAAACTATCACTTAAAAAATCACAACTTTCTAGCAACGTTTCGTCTTAATTTAATCATCTTCAATCCGTTTATGAAATACAATTGACGACCTGAAGAAAATTGAATTAACAACGAAACGTTTCTAGAAAGTTGTATTTTTTTAGATGATAGCCAAAAAATACCAAATACCTTTCCTTACAATGAAAATAAATTATTACCACTTAATAAAATATTATGCGAAGATTCTCGAAAAGTAAAACAAAGAAGTTGCTTACAAATTTTTTTACGTCCAGAATTTTTTATTACTTAAACTTACTTAAACAACTGTATGTAAATTAACATTGCCTGTTGTATTTTATGCTGTAGTTTTTTTAATAATTAAAAAGAGTGTGTTGTTTTTGTCAATGAGAACTAATTATTTCAAAAACTTAGCGAAACCGACTAGGAAAAAACGTTATGATCAACAAGACCTATTAATATCCAAAAAATGCACAACATATAGGGTGTTTTATTTGAGAAAATATAAATTTGCATTGTAAAATTTTTTGGAAAAAAGTTTTTTGGGCTTAAATTTTGTGCAAATTTATTTAAATATGTATTTTAACATAACAAAAGTTTCATTCAATAGCTTCACCATTCTAAAAATGTTCGGAAGCCCCCCCCCCCAAATTAATTTCTGGATCCGCCCCTGCTCCAAGTCAGTTTTTTATCAGGAAATACACCTAAGAACTGTACTGTATTACTAGCATTTATGATATTATTGTGTTTATATAAATTACATTGTTTATAAAAAAGCGTCTGTATTAAATTTATTTAAAAGAATTTGGTTACGAAATCAAGTTGTTCTGACGTAAAATTGCTCAAGGATTAAGCATCTGTAACTAGTTTTGATCTAGAATCAGAGTAGTTTTTGGGACATTACTCAAAGTTTAATGAGTTTTTCAATTAAATTTTATCCAGATCCAGATGTGTAAAACGTTCTTATTTTTTTTTAAAGACTGATGGCTTAAGAAACCGCCAAAAAATTAACACTTTCTGATGCAAAATGTTTTAAGGATTACGAATCTGTTATTGGTTGTTGTCTACGATGAGTGGTTTCTGAGATATCGACTAACATAAAACAAGTTAATTCAGATCTTAGAAAATGTCTCGCTTTCTTTTTCTAATGTAAATTAGTCAAGAATTACGAACCTGTGAATAGTTTGTACTTAAACTGAGTGGTTTAAAAAATATTGATCAGTGTGTTTCCGATTTTTTTTAATTTAGTGAAAAGTGCAGTCGCCCCTATTCTCGCTTATTTTTTCCAATTCGCTTATTTATTAAACGGCCCCTTTCCAATTTCCCAATCTGTTTAAAAGCTAATTCATCGTCGCGTCAATTCATCATGCATCGAAGGGCACTGCGATCTCGTTTCCGACATAATTTAATAATAAGCCTTTTGTTATTGTGTTTCATTTTTCATTTGTATGCGAGGAACAAAAGCCCAAGTCTCCGGCGGAGTTGTTTACGCGCATTTGCGCCGCCATTTAATAAAATTATTTTCTCTTGATTAATTCTTTAATTATGTCCGTGTGTGATGGTGATTATGGGCGAGGATCACGCGAGTGAATGACTTATAAATTAATAGCATTAATTTTCAAAGTGGCTCAAAAACTTGTTATAAAACAACGTAATTTAATTAAAGAATAATGATACAGCATTTATAACATTGCTGCATTCCTGAGAGACCAGAGGACTTTTCAGACGTGGTGGTGGTGGTGGTGGTTGACCATTGTTTGAACCATTTACAGACACGACATGGTGCGAAAAAATTATATTATTGAGACGGGTTTGGACAAACGACTAAAACTCTCAAGAGCATAACAAACGCTCGGAGAAAAAGGAAATGCCGACACTATTATATTACAACGAACTGTTGAGAAGTCTATTACAATATCAAAATGTCTATTTCCTGCGATATGACAGACTTGCAAAATATTTGAATTATTTACGTTAGAGTCATGAAAAAATTAATCATGCGTCCAGTATTACTGGCTTAATGTCTGTATCAAATCTCCAACAGAAATAGAACAGATTTTTCAGCATTTTACACCTGATTTCAAAATTTTGGGCAATTTAAAGCAACTTTTAAATTTCAACAACAACAGACCAAAAGTTTTGGCTTTGTTCAGAAATCAACTTTTTCCACCATTTTTTTCTTAACGAAACTTTGTATTAAATTTATTTAAAAAAATTAGGTTAGGAAAGCTTACAAGAATCATAATTTTCTAACGTAAAATTATACCTACATGTGGTAATAATATGAGTAGCTTCCAAAATACTCAGCAAACGTCTATTTTTTCTAATGACTAGCTTATGGAATCGGCCAAAAGTAGTATTTTTCTTTTGTAAAATCGTCCAAGGATTACGAATTTGTGAGTGGTGACTAGTTTCTGAGATAAAAAAACTGGATGTAAATTAACTCGCTTTAGTTTAGTAGATATTTCAGAATTTACTCGTCATAGATAACAGTCAGTTACAGATTTGCAATTGTTGGACAATTTTGCTACAGAAAAAGTTCACTTTTTGACGGTGTCTTAAACCAGTTTTTAAAATAACCTAATAAGAACACATTTGGATAATATTTAATCACAAAACTCATTAAACTGTGATTAATTTCCCAACAACTACTGATTCTAAATTAAAACTAATTACAGATGCTTAACCCTTCAGCAATTTTATGTAAAAATATCTAACTTATTTCTTAACCGATTTCGTAACCTAACTCTTTTAAATAAAATTAATACAGACACTCTATTATAAGAAAAAATGGATTCAAATTAATATTGCTTAATTTTGCTCGATATCTCAAAAACTTCTTACTGTAGACAAAAACTAATTACAAATTCATAATCTTTAGATCCTTTTACGTTGGAAGAAACTGATTTGTAGACGATATTTTATCCAATAATTATAGAAAAAATTAAAGAACCACACTTTCTCAATTTTGAAAAAAATGGATGTAAATTAACTCGATTTACTTTATAGTCGACACCTCAGAATCAGCTCACCGTAGATAACAACCAGTTACAGATTCGTAATCCTTGAACAGTTTTGCTACAGAAAAGGTTTTTGGCAGTTTCTTAAACCAGTCTAAAAAATGCAATAAGAACCTTTTACACATCTGCTTAAAATTGAATTAAAAAAACTAATTAAACCTTGCCTGACATCTCAAAAACTACTGATTTTAGAACAAAACTAATTACAGTAGCTTAATCTTGGGCAATTTTACGTTAGAACAACTTAAATCCTAACCCAATTTTTTAAATAAACTTAATACAGACACTTTACTATAAGTAAAAAAATACAGGGTGCTAAAAAGTATGGATACAGTTAAATATTTTAAAAACTATTCATCAAAACTTATTGAAATTTGGTATAAGCTTAAAAGTATATAAATTCTATCGTTTTAGATGTTTATCAAATTCGTATCTTCTTTTATTCTGAGGATTTTTTTAAAATGGCAAGAAGGGTCAAATTTAATATTTTTAAAAAGAGCATTTTTTTCTGAATTCTATGGTGTAACACATGCATACCTTATTTTAATCGAAACTTAAAAAAAAAATTATCGAACTAATAAAATTTTCAAAAATGTAGCCTTGGAAATGTTGATTTTATCTATCGTTAGCTCTTTGCCGCTGAAATTTTGACCAAAAAATAAGTAAAAGTTAATAATAATTGTTAAAATAACACTTTTAACTAAAAAAGAACAAAAGATGTTGCTCAAAATGATTTCCATTGACTTCTTGGCTTTCTGTCGCCATAACCAACCATCATGAGAATTTCTGTACTCTCAATTTCACTTAAATGTACCATTTTTACACTAATTATTGCACACATGTTTAATTTTTGGCTAACATACAAGTGACAGATTGCTAATGACAGTATTTTCAAAGTTATCTTAGTTTCACTTTTGCAGAAATCCTGAATAAAATTTTTGAATTTTTGTTTTTTTTTGTCTTTTAATGAAAATAAAGGTGGAAACATGTTACATCACTAAATTCAGAAAAAAATGTTCTTTTAAAAATTATTAATTTTAACCTTTCGTGTCATTTAAAAAAAATCAAGTTAGCCTTGTATTTTCAAAACAAATGACGGTAGAAAATTGAAAAAAATCTCAGATGATAGAATTTAAGCACTTTTAACAGTATGCTAAATTTCAACGTGCTCTGTTAAACCGTTCTGAAAATATTTAGCTGTATCCATACTTTTTAGCGACCCTGTATATTAAAAGCAATGTTGCTCAATTACTGTGGATTGATTAATTGCTACAATTAAGAAAAAATTGAGTGACACTTTCAATTTTGCAAAAATTTCGTTCAACAGACAATAACTAGGTTAAAGCTTTGAAACCCTTGAACAAACAATGATTGGATTTAGTCGATTTTTTGTCCATTTGTTTGTGAAAAATAAATAAATGATGAAGCTTTCTAAACTTGAAAAAAATATTTTAACACTTAATGATCAATCATGTAACGTTGTAACACCCTGTATATTACGCGAGAAACAGACCGACACGGCCTAATCTAGTCACCTTTTAACTTCACGCTTTGATCCAACCATGATTGAACCCTTTCACTTTTTTCTATTAAATCCTAACCCTTTGTGAGAAGTGGGTCATTTGAGGGGAGTAGGTAAAAGCAGGTTTACCTCCCCTCCTGCGGCCATTACCGCCGGACGGTAAATTCCAATTAGTACGATCTATTAATTACGTGGATGTTCGTTTGTCGGATAATAGCCAACTACCGGGCAATAATATTACGCGGCAATTGTCTTAAAGCCGAAAAAAACTTAATGACTAATTTTAACGATGAGATTTAAGTACGGTCGTTAATGTAAAACTGGTCTTTATTACACTCATTTGGCGTATTTCTGCATAAATATTGCATCGGGGGTTGTAAATCATCCCGGCTTCGACGTAGGCCGTGGAACAAATGAAGCGACAAGACGAAAAATTCGGATTTAATTGCAAGGGAGGGGGACAACATTGTATTTTAATTATACGTCGTAAACGGAGCCTTAATTAGGCGCCACTGCGATTTACGAAACTTACTCTAACTCGAAATGAGGCTTTTTCTGCCAAGGAGAGAAAGTAACAATTTTTACCCGTTTTTACTGCTTCCGAATAGCTTTGCGTCAAAAATTCAGCAAGTTTGTTATTTAAAGCCTCATATTTAATTTTTCTAGAGATTGGGCAAGAAATCGCCGAAAATTTAGTTTATAATTACTTTGAGCTTATGATGAGAAATACACGTCAGAGTTTCTAAACACAATTTTTCCACATCCATGTAGCGTCATTTTTTTGTAAAGATCTGTTACTTTAACTCTTTCTTACATAAAATAGTTCAAAGATTACGAATCTCTAATTAGTTTTTGCCTTACAAAAGATTAAAACAAATATTTAGTCAGAAATCAACTTTTACTAACGGCCTAAAACTGCTAAGGAATTTTGAATTAGTTTGTTTCAGACCATTTTTTTTTCTTAATAAAACGTTTCATTTTTATCCGAAAGAATTTGGCTACGAAATCCTTCAAGAATAAAATTTTTCTAACGTAGAATTATTATCCAAGGATTATACTTCTGTTTAATTAGTAGATAAGTTTTTCTCTGGAATGAGCATCTTCCAAGATATTCAGCATTCAACATTTTTTCCATACTCTGGTTTAAGAAATCACCTAAAAGTAACTTTTTTCTTATGAAAAATAGTCCAAGGATTACGAATTTTTAATTGTAGTCTGAGATATCGACTAAAGAAAGCAAGTTAATTCAAATCCAATTATTTCAAAATTGAAAAAGCAACAGTCTGTAATTTTTTTATAGGCTAAAATATCGTTTACAAATAATTTTTTTCCAAAGATTAGGAATTTGTAGTTAATTTTTGTCTACGATAAGTAGTTTTCAAGATATCGAGCAAAGTTAAGCAATGGTTTGAATCAATTTTTTTTAAATAAAGTTTTAAATAAATTTATTGAAAAGAATTGGGTTACAAATCAATTACAATCAAGTTTTTGTAGGTAAAATTTTTGAAGACTTAAGCATCTGTAATTATACTTTTGATGTAGATTCAGTAGTTTTTGAGATATTAGTCTAAGTTTAATGAATTTCCTAATTCAATTATTTTAGACAGATGTGTTAAAAGTACTTATTACATTTTTCTAAAGACTGGTTTAAGAAACCTCAAAAAAGTAAGCATTTTCTGTGGCAAAATTGTCCAAGAATTACGAATCTGTAACTGATTGTTGTCTGCGATGAGCAGTTTCTGAGATTTGACTTAAGTAAAGCAAGTTATTTTAAATCGAATTTTTTCGAAATTGAGAAATTGTCACTTTGTGTTTTTTTCAATAGTGGCTAAAATGTCGTCTAGTCGTCTACAAATTAACATTTTCTTAACGTAATGAGTCCAAAAATTCCGAATGTGTAGATAATTTTTGTCTACGAACAACGAACAAAATTAAGCAAAAGTTTGAATTTTTTTTTAGGTATAATAAAGCATCTGTATTAAATTAATTGAAAAGAATTATTGGTTTACGAAATCAATTAGAATCAAGTTGTTTTGACCCAAAATTGCTCAAGAATTAAGCATCTGTAATTAGTTTTGATCTAGGTTCAGTAGTTTTTGGGATAATAATATAATAATAACTATAATAAGAAACTGCCAAAAATATTTTGTCTGATGCAAAATTGTCCAAGGGTTATGAATCTGTAACTGATTGTTATCTGCGATGAGTAATTTCTGAGATATCGACTAAAGTAAAGCACGCTATTTAAATTACAATTTTATCAAAATTGAGATAATGTCATTGTTTAATTTTTCCAGTTTTTTCTCTAAAAAATAATGGCTAAAATATCGCCTCTAAATAAATTTTTTCTAACGTAACATAATCCAAAGATTACGAATTTGTTACTAGTTCTTGTCTACAGTAAGTAATTATATCGAGCTTTGAATCCATGTTATTTCTTATAATAACGCGTCTCTGTATCAAAATGTCTAGATATTTACAAGGTTGCTCTAGAATCAGTAGTTTTTGAGATATTAGTCAGAGTTTAACCAGTTTTTTTTTAAAGCTTTTATTTAACTCACAATGTTGTCTGTCTGTCGGTTATTTTTTCGGAGCCAAATTTGAAAGGGTTCCCGTTATCCCACTGAATTGAAATTTTGCATACTTACTTAATCTGCGTAACAATGCAATCCTATGTAGTTAAATACCCCCTAAAGGGGTTAAATAGGGTTTTGAAGTTTTAGGTTATGTTTACAAAGGGGTTCCCAATTTGTAAATTTGTAGTCGCAATGAAATGAAATTTAACATGCTTACGTAATCAGCGTGACAATGCAATTCTATATAGTTAATTACCCCTAAAGGTGTTAAATGGGGTTTTAAAATTTTAGGTTACATACCGTAACTTATACCGACATAGATGGTATGTTCGTCATTTGGACGTCACGGTAGATGCAATAAATAAAGACTAAAAAGCAATAAATAAAAATATATAAAAAAAATGTTTTTAAAAAATAAATTTATTTAAAAGATGCACTAAAAAGTAAAAAATAATGTATTTCAATCACAGGAGAATACTTTTTCTTACAGGTTAAAATTCTAAAATTTATAAAAGCTTTGGGAGTTATAAAACTACGGCATTACAGAATTACTTTGTTCAGTTGACAACTCCCAAAGTTTTTATATAGAATTTTAACCTGTAAGAAAAAATACTCTCCTGTGATTGAAATGCATTATTTTTTACTTTTTAATGCATCTTTCAAAAAAAAGCTTTCTTTAAAAAACATTTTTTAAATATTTTTATTTAGTTTCAATTCAGTTTTATCCGAATGTGTAAAACGTTCTCTTTTTATTTTTATTTAGTTTCAATTCAGTTTTATTCGAATGTGTAAAACGTTCTCTTTATAAATTCTTCTCTAGATTCTTCTTTGAAATTCTTTTGAAGACAGCATTCAAAATTGTTTTTAGATTCCACTTTGCGTGTTTTCAAAATTCTTCGATAATTTCATTTAGAATTTTCTGGATTAGGTAGGTATTCTTTATTACTATTTCTAAATCTTTCGGGAAAGGTCAAAGTCTACCCAGAGATTATCAATTTTATTAAATTTTGTAAATTACAGACTACATTAACAATTCTAAAATTTTACATGGAACAAGAAGACGCAAGCAACAAGGATATAAAAAATTTACCAAAATAAAATTTGCGGTTTGAAAAAAATTTTACAATGCATTTCAAATCGAATAGAGCACATGATTTTAAATGACCAGTTACGTAACCAAAATTGTAAGTTCAAGTTAAAAATAATAATAAAAATACAACCGACAAGACTAGTGAAGCTAGGCAAGCCGAAGTTAACAATAAAGTGGCATAAATGAAAAATATTATTGTTTCTGTACAAAAACTAATTCTAAAACAAAGGCAACTAATATGCTATAAAAATAAATTTTCTCTAATCCGGATACTTCACCAAAATTCACCAGTATGGAGGGTCAATAATCCGCTTTACCAACTCGCTGAACACTCTATATAGAGATGGTTTATTGCGGTTGTTAAAATGGTTATTTTTGTTTTTGGTTTTTTCAGTGGTTAAATGGAATTGCCACACATCATAGCAAGCCGAGAGTGCCTCAGATTGGTTTTGCTCGTGGCGTTTCACGCATTTTAAGAGATGGAAGTTATTATTCTTAATTGATACTCGTAATTCGCTTTTTTGCAAAAACCAAGTGTAATAAATTTTAGAATGCGAGTAGAGAAAGGTCAGAGGTCGCCCACAAATAGCTAATAATGAAACGAAAACTTTATCCGATTGTATGAAGTGAAGCGTCACATGAAGACGTAAGTAGATACGTGTACGATTTTTCATGGCATGCCCTCAGGAATTACGATCGTCTTTCCTTTTCTCGCTTCGGCTGATATCAACACGGCAAAAACCGCTCCGGCTACTGGAATTCATCCTCCGGCCCGTCTAAAGCAATCTCCTCCCGTTCATAAAGGCAGAAGGCAACACTTGAATGGTCCACTGTTGCGGTCGTTCATGTTAACGATAATTATGGAGGAGCCTGGGGCGGTAGGAGGACACGTTTGGCCGATTGGATCTGTCTTCTCGAGACGAAAAATTATTGACTGTGTTTGCAGCAGAGAAAGTGAATTTACATGCGATTATATAACACAATAATTAATCGACTGCATGCCCCTGAAATTCTGCAATCAGGGTTTTTGCATTATTTTGCATATGTTTAGCGCGAGCATTTTATTGCAATTTAATTGATTTCGAATTGGATTAGTAACAGTCGAGCTAAAAATACGGTCCATCACGCCCTGAAAAATCGACACTTCCGTTTGACCCAAACAACAATCAATCATTTCAAATAAATATAACAATTGTTAAAGAATTTCGCGCACGAATCGACAATTGACATTTTTAATGCGAGATAACTGCAAATTTGAAAAAACACCCTTTAATCATATCTAGAGCAACGTTTTTAGAAATGATGAAATGTCAGGGTACGGCAGGAATATTTCAGTAGGAGTGTTTTACCTAATCATTTTTTGAGCCGAGAGGGAATTTTAAGGATTCATTGAGATTCGTTCGGAATTTGTGAACATTTTTTAAGAGTCTACTACCAGCTACCTGCTCTTCCGATGAAGAGTTAAATAATTATTTGGTTTGGTTTTTTCGTATATTTAGGTAATTGGATTTTATCAAATATTTTAGACTGAACCAAAAGTAGCTGTAACACATAAAATTCAGATCTTGTTAGTTATAGGTCATTTTTCAAAAAATCCTCAAACAAGTCGATTTTTGACTACCTATATACAGGGTGAGTCATTGATATGGGCGTGCTTGATGCACCTACACCGTCAATGATATCGAAATGAGTCAAAGGACATTGCAAATGGGAGGCCAAAGTGCATTTTCTAAAATTATTTTGCTCTATACAGAGTGTTTCTTTAAATGGCACCCCCTGTATATTTATACATATTTCAATTTGCACTTTCTTAGGCTTTACAAATCTATTTAGTTTTTGTAATTTGCTTTAACCGTTCAGAAGTTATTTAATTTTTTCTACAATTTAGTGCGTCTGCAAGCACTTTATTAAAAAATCGCAGTGCGCTTAGTTTTCGAGATATCAAGTTGGGACTTTACCAGTGTATAAACTACTGTCTGAGGTATCTTTCGGTGGCAAGGTCGTCCATTTTCATTGTAGTGTCTCCTTGCTGTGACATATTCATTTTAGAGCAATTTGAAGGACCATAAATTGATTTTTTTAAATAGCACTCCCTGTATTTTATTACTAGATCCTATTCAGTGTCTCATTTTACATCTTTTCTACCTCTTAAGTTTTTTCTTAAAAGTTGATAGTTTGGGAGATAAATCGGTTTTTTTGAAAAATGCACACAAAATATCTTGAATATTAACGTAGCCTGTCATAAAAAACAATAACTTTTGACATATTAATGTCAAACTGGCGTTTATTGTACGTATTGATTTTTTTATGTAAAATGCATAGAAATCATCGAGATATAAACTCTAATTTTGACAAAAAATTATTAAACAAAAATAAAAGAAACGACGGCTCTACCAGAGAAAATATGCAAGAAGAATTATAAAAGCTTTTCATAGAATATATTTTTGAATTAATTTGCCGATTTATTTTCGACGCAGTTTCGCTGAACATATGTTTTTTGTAAACTAAAACGATTAAAAAAAGCAAAATGTCGTAATTTTCGACGAAATTTTGTGACTTTTATCTTTAAAACCTGTCAAAACGTGCGAAAAATGTAAAAATCATTTATTTTTGACAAAATTTTGCTAAATAAGTGCCTTTCTGGTTGACTACAATGACCAAAAGAAGCAAACAATTAGTTTTCTTCGACCCAATTTATTGATTCTTTAGATCGGAATTAATGATTATAAAATAATGTCGTTTTCAGCCAAAAATTTTGTGCAAAACTGACTTTTTTCTTACCAAGTGCTTATTCACTCGAATAATGTAATAAAAAGTGCTCCAATTTCGAATGAATTTCGAGATTTTTTAGTAGGTACTTATTTTTTGACAAAAATTTGGAAAAACTAAGTATTAGGTAACGTCTTTTCTCTTCTGTTGGGGAATCGAAAAAGTCAAAATATTGTAATACTTGTTGCAAGAAAAAGTGAGTTTTGGCGTTAAAAACGAAGTTAAACTTTTTAAAAATGTGAAAAGTGACCAACTTTGATATAATTTAGTGAGTTTTTGGGTTATTTTTATTTTGAGTTTAACAAAATCATAACAAAACCGAGAAAAGTGCAACTACATTGGACTCTGTTTAATTACATATACCTACCTAATAATTATTATACAGTTATAGAAATAGGTAGGCAGGTACCTATACCAAAATCCGTAGTAATCTGCACAAAATTATAAGTAAAAAATAAAAAATTATAAAATAAGAAGTAATAAAGTGTTAAAAAAAGTAATAACAAATCGTGAAAAATCCTCCTAGATGTGTAAAAATTGTAACGGAATGTGACTGTTTAGAGATTTTTCTGGGTAGTTATTAACAAATAGACTTTTAGATTTTTTAGGATTTGTGGGTAAGTAGTACCTATACGAGTTTAAAAGGGTCTATTCAGAATAAAGTCTAAAAAACTATATCTTCTGATGCTATTTATTTAAAGGTAATAAATAAATAAATACTTAAAGAAAAATAGAATTGTTTGTGGTTCGATTGTTTCTGGAACACTTTCATACAGTATTTTGAATAAATCGCTAAAATATTTAGGTAATAGTTTCAAAAATGTTTCAAAACTAAGAACCTTCAAAAATAATTTCAAAAAATCGTAAGTTAATAAAAGTCCAAAATTCCAAAAAAATTATAAAACCATAAAGAACAACAGCAAGATAAAATTAATGTTGATTGTCATTAAAAAAATTACATAGGTATCATGTCATATTAAACATTAGTGACGTCATAAATGTTGTTATACAGGGTGAGTCATTGATATGGGCGTGCTTGATTGCACCTACACCGTCAATGATATCGAAATGAGTCAAATGTCACAGCAAATGGGAGGCCAAAGTGCATTTTCTAAAATTATTTTGCTCTATACAGGGTGTCACATTTTTTCACATAGATTTTTTTTCTACAATTTAGTGCGTCTGCAGGCACATTATTAAAAAATCGCAGTACCCTTGTACTCCATATGTAAACAACTGTTTGAGGTAACTTTTGGTGCCAAGATCGTCCATTTTCATTGTAGCTCCTTGCTGTGACACATTTATTTTAGAAAATTTTGAAGGACCGTAACTTTTTTTTTAAATAGCACCCCTTGTATTTTGTTATTAGGTCCTATTCAATGTCTCATTTTACATCTTTTTTGTCCTTTCTAAAAGTTGATGGTTTGGGAGATAAATCGGTTTTTCTGAACAATACACACAAAATCTCTTGGAAACTAATGAAGCGTGATGCTATGAAAAACAATACATTCTGGCATACTAATGTCAAAATGGCACGTTTTGATTTTCTTGTGAAAATGATTTTTTCGCGTAAAATGCAACTCTCATCGAGATATAAACTTTGACAAGAAATTATTAAATAAAAATGAAAGAAATTTACAATGGAGAAATAAGGACATAAAAAAATATTTACTGAGGTATAACAAATCAATAGCGATAGCATTTTACTTGCAAGTACAAAACTGTTTAAAATGATGGCTTTCTTGAGCAAAATAAAGCACTACATTCTTAAAAATTCAGCGCTTCTAATGTGGCATAATCTATATATTTTTAATCCAGAAATGATTTAGCAAAATTTTTGTCAAAAACAAGCCAAAAAATGGTTAAAAATAGTTTTATTTTCGCCTTTTCGAGCACGACATTAAATTAACCAAAAATTGGTAAACCAGAAACACAATTATTTTGAAAAATCTCGTCAACTCAGCCACTATTTAATTAAGAAAATACATAAAATACCTTGGTGCAATAAAGATAGATCCACTTTTAGACACAATTTCACTCAGTTTTTGTAAGATTGTGTAAAATTAGAGCAAAAAATTACGAAATTACCTACGTCAAAAATAGTGCTATTTTTATGCTTAGAATTCACTTTTTTTACCTTTAAATTTTCCTAAACCAGATTAAAAAATTACTAAATATGGTCCAAAAATCACATTATTTTGCATTTTCAAGCTTTAAAGCACGTTTCTAAAGAGATCACTACTTTTTTTTTCTTCTTTTATACCTATGGCATGATATTTCGTGAAGATTTATTAAACTGAATTCAAAATCGTGTTACTTTAACCATTTCCGAGCACATAAACATGTTTCTCAGCCAAGCACTCAATTATCTCGCTAAATTTCGCCAAAAATTATTTTGGCATTTTTGCTCTTTTGGCCTCTAAAACCAGCTTGAATTAAGAAAAAACACTTTATTTCTCAATCTTCTCAAAATGGAACAAGAAACACTAAATTAGCACGTTGTTCGTCCGGAACCGCAATTAATCGGAGGAATTTCGGCTAAAATAAACCGAAAAGTGCTATTATTGCCAGTTTTATTACTTATCTAAAACAATTTTTTCAAAAATGAATTGTTTCTGTTTGTGTTTTTAATTAGCTTTTATCATTTTCGATTCACACACATTTTCTCAAAAATTTAATTAATTTTCTTAAAAATACATCTAGCTACCTACTTATATGGACAAAAAATCCTTGATGTTAAATTATAGTTAACTATCTAAAAGTGAAAAAGACGACACCTACAAGTAAATATTTTACAAATTGGTCAAGTCGTGCTTCAATACGAGAAAATCACCTACAATTTTTTTTTTAATTTTGGGTAAATTAGTGAGTCTGAGGATAAGACTTGACTCAGCCTTTATTTTTTTAATTGTATAAAAAATAATATTTTTGAGGGTTGTTTCTTGTTGTTATCTCGCCTTGGATGCAAATTTGGCACAAGCAACCCTTTAAACCCTGTTGAAACTTGCTATAACGCACGTCGCTTCGCTCTCGCGCCGTTCCCGTCCTTTGCTCGGCGTTTCCGCCAATCGCATCGTATCAGAGTTGTGCGCCCGCCTCCAATTGGCCGTCCGTTCGGCTCGTGTAGATCAAGGTAGCTTGGAAAAAGCGTAGACTCCGCCCTTCGCCAATGTTATGTTTAATGTATTTACCGTTGCAAAAAACGGGGCTTTTGTCTGGCGTTGAGCTCCGGTCGTATATCAGCAGTCTTGCTATAAGCTATCAAAATGCATACACACACACACATTGCATAGAAGACGGCGATCGTAGGACGAGGCATTTTGCCATTGCGAAAAAATCACGATGGGCCATGATGGGCGATGATGGATGGACGGCCAGGAAGCTCACAGGAATTGCTATTTAGCGGCTCGATGTGAATACGAAAACGAGGAGGCGACGACGGGACGCCATTTTGGTCGATGGGTGATGGGTGCGAGACCATCGCACCACCACCCAATCAACCATACCGAAAGATTTTCGACAAAGTAAAAATTAAGTCATAATGTCTTACAGTTTGTTAAAGTTCCAAAAATAATAGAAAAGAGGAGTCCCCCAAGGCAGTGCAAGTAGCCCTTTGCTTTCTCTAATACCTATACCATCAGGTACCTATATTATAGCGTGTTAGAGAATAAACAAAACACAAAGTTAGATTAGATAATGTTATAAACGTATAGTGCCGGCAAATCCAAAATAATACCTAACACATGCATATATCTCAAAAAAGATCTGACAAAACATCCAAAATGTTAAACAATCACTTCATGCAATAAGAGTTACCATTTTGGGCGGTTACTTCATTTAATTAACACAAAACGCACTAACAATTGTTGACTATAGTACAGACTGATTCTTTTAGGGCCTACATTAGAAACTTTTTAACTTCTAATATAGCTAGAGCTTTAAAATTTTGTGTACGATCTAAATCGACCATTCTGAATTCAAATAAATTATTTTCAAAATGGCTGAACTTCCGGAACTACGAGAAATGGGCGCCAACTTTGAAATTTTATATAGTAACCCCACATTTTTGAATTCACCTTCTCAAACTGACTAAAATGTACCTTAGTTGTTGGTACTTATCTGTCATAGTTTTTGGACATTTGTCAATTTTTTTGTTAAAATTTTCACTTGCAGGAGTTTATTTAAAATGTGACAGCCCTTCAACCCTTTGCGATAAGTGAATAATTTTTTTTGTATTCGATAACGGAAGGTTTGAAGAAAGAGCCTTCTAGAATTTTCAAAATTGTCATCTGTCAAAATTCAAGGGTAGTGTGATTTTTTCAAAATGGTTATCAAAAAACGGCTATGACTCAGTTTTTTCAAATGGCACGACCCTATTTTCTTAATGGCAATTGAAAGAACATCGACATTTGTGGTGACTTTTATGTACATGTCCTATACCTATCTCGTACAGTTTTTGAAAAAATCACCAAAAACGAAATTTACTTTGTAATTTTCATCGTTAATCAAGTAGGTCTTGTAAAATAGTCAACAGTTGTCAAACTTCAACATTTTATTTAGTTTTTAGATGGTTCATAATCGAATAAGCAGTAAAACAATAATACTTAATTATGGTTTATTATAACTTAGTGAATTATGTAAAGTAATTCAGTCAGTATGCCATCGAATTTTGACCTTCTTAAATGAAAATGGTAGACAAATCGAACATTTCTTTTAATTAATAGCACAACTTTATCGCATTTTTCGGAAGTTTACTCGATTAAAAATGAAAATAATGAGCTAAAATTCAGTTTTTTGCGATTATTTCAAAAACTGTAAGAGATAGATATAGAAGATGTTGATAAAAGTCTCCATAAAAATCGATGTTCTTTTGATTGCCATTGAAAAAACAAGGTCATTCTATTTGAAAAAACTGAATTATAATCATTTCTTGATCATCATTTTCAAAAAATCATAGTAGCCTTGCAATTTGACAGTTCAAAATTCTGAAGATTTTAGAAGATCCTTCAAACCTTTGGTTATCAAATGCAAAAAGAATTATTCACTTACTGTAAAGGTTTCAAGAGCTGTGATATTTTAAATAAACCCCGGTAAATGAAAATTTGCACAAAAAAATTGACATACGTCAAAAACTATGACAGATAAGTACTAACAACTAGGGTATATTTTAGTCAGTTTCAAAAGGCGAATTCAAAAATGTAATAAAAATAGGTGGTTACTATTTAAAATTTCAAAGTTGGTGCCAATTTCTCCTCGTTCCGGAAGTTCAGCCATTTTGAAAATAATTTAGTTGAACTCAGAATGGTCGATTTGGATCGTATACTACATTTTAAAGTTCTATCTATACTAGAAGTTAAAAAGTTTCTAATGTAGGCCCTAAAAGAATCACCCTGTATACCTAGTTAAGACTTAAAAATTCGCATCAAAAAGGTACTACACAGTAAAAAATTTTCTGGTGTTATTCACACTAAAATAACACTAAGAGTGGTCCCCAGAGGACCACACTCTAGAGTGTAATATTTTCTAGTGCAAATTAACTTTTTTGAATATGTACTTTTAACACCTAAACTAGTGTAACGATCATATTTTATAAATGTTTTACACACTTAACTAAATGTTCTAATGTACTTCCTGAGTGTACAAAGCATTGAATTCTAGTGTGGTTACAGTGTGAATAACATAAAGGCATGTATATATATTTTCAAACGTTTATTAAAAAAATTCAAATGCACAAAAAACAAAATAAAGAATAAATTCAAACTATGAGTACATACCTATTTAACAAAAATATGTTTGTAAAAGATCTGAAATCATGAACTGCCTTATTTATTTATTTAAAACCACTATGGTAGGAGGCACGATATTTTTCGATTTTCAATCATCTAATAGTATAGTGAACAGTCTTTTTCTAATTCGGCCCCTTCCAAATCTGTTTTCCTCACAATTCAAGTTATCACATTTTGGTTTTGCTGTAAAATAATAACATTTTGAACTAAGTAGTTATATTTAATAGTCCTACTCTAATACATTAAAACAAGAATAAAGTTCTTATAATTGAATCAGTAACTTACCTAATTCTGAGATATTTTCGAAAGTACATTTTTCTTTACTTTACAAAACTTTATTGGCTTTTTGTAACATAATTTGAAAATCACATTAGCTGTTTTAATGGACCCAGTACCCATCATAATAAATAAAATATGTGTGCTTATCTGCAGTCTGTACGTACTCTGTCTCTTGTTTAAACTAAGATTTAAGACTATTGAACACTATGCAGTTATATTTTACACTATAAACAGCAAACATCATTTGAGAGTGTAAAAAATGTACTCTAAAAAGGAAAATTCATGTTTTTAAGTAATTTCGACAGAGAGAAAATGTTTTTCAATTATAAGTTATTTTGTAAAAGATGTATAATGTTAACAGTCATTTTAAACATAATCTAGTGTCAAAATTAACACTAGAAAAATTAACCACTTGCCAAAATGTTTTTTACCTTTACTTTTTTTTTACTGTGTACTAATTTGAAGATTTATCTCGAGAATTAAAGTTGCTACAAAGTTTCAGAAAGGTTTGAGAATTAACATGAAATAAAAGATATTTGTCAGAGTTATTTATTAGATACGCTATTGGTAAGTCAAGGATTGATATAAGATTTTGAAAGTTTCAATTGCTTATTGCTCTACAAGTTACCTTCTAACAAAAGTTAACAATTTGGGAGAATATATCATTTTGAACACAGAAATAATAAAAACACTTAAAAACCTCCAAGGAAAATTTGAAAGTTAGTTTTAAAAATTAAAACATTTCAGCTTGTTCGAGAGTTATGTTGCAAAAAATTTTATATGTGAGAGTTTATTATTAAGTTAGGTATTTTGGATTTTTAAACGTTTCAGATTGTTTAAGTTTTATGGTGAATGTTATAGTAAAGATTGAAAGTTTGAAAGTTAGAACATTTTTTGAAGTTGTGCAGGTTGAGTTTAAAAGTTAGTTGTACCTAGTTATAATAATTATACAGACTGTTTGTAAAAGAATGTAGGATCTCAGGTGGTCCTGAAATTTGAATTTGCCGTATTTAATTATTTTATATATACCTATATGAAATTTCTGAAAAGTACCAATTTTTATCTACTCAGGCAACCAGTAAAGTTTTAATATCTGCTACAATCCCACATTCATGTATAGACAGATTGTATTATATTAATTAATGAGTTTGATAGACTGGAAATTAACTGACGTTATAGGCTCTGCATAAAGTTAACACAAAATCTAAGCTAACCAATTTGAAAGCTAGTGCATTTGTAGAACCTTCAAAAGTTAGAAGTTAGAAAAGTTAACACACTGTAGAAGAAAAAAACAAATAGTTATAACAGTGTTATAATTTTTAAATTTTATTAAAGAATTCAAAATCAAGTTTAAGACCTTTTAATTCTTTGTTTTCGGTGGGCATTAGTTATACCTACAGAGATAAAATTTCTCACTTTTAAGAGAAAAACTTAATCGTTGTAAATTTGAATATTTGAAATTGTTATTTATTGTGAGTTACCTACTCATTAAAATCTTACGTTACTGACACGATTTTTTAACGTTTCCGCTTGTTTGAGTTTTATGGTAAAACAAACAAAAGTTATTTGTAATAGTTGCTTACATATTGGATAACTAGCAAGTTAAAGGTTGACAACTTAAGATTTTAAAAGTTATTGCAACCGGAAACGTGTAATTCTATTCTATTGTTCTAAACACTGAAAAATTTCGAGTTTAAGAGTTACAGAGGTTACATCAACTAATAATAACTAGTTAACACTGAAAAATCACCGTCAGAAAGTTTCTATTTTGAGAGTTTATCTCAAAAATTACGCTTACTAGAAAGTCAGGTTTTTTGAGAATTATCATGAAATAAAAATTGTTATTAAGGTTACTGGCAAGTCAAAGGTTAAAACTCTAACAAGTTTCAAAAATAAAATATTAATAAAATAAAAGTTATAATAGCACGGAGATCTTTATAGTTTAAAAGTTGCTGCAAATGAAAATTTCTGGGAGTTTATTTATTAATAGGTATATCTTAGATTACACAGCCTGCTGATGGCAAACATTTTTTAAACGTTTCGAATTGTTTAAGTTTTAGAATGAAACAAAACTGATTTGTAGAGTTACTCATAGTTGTATCTTGGATTACTGGCAAGATAAAAGGTTTGAAAATTTAGGATTCTAAAAGTTAATAAAAAATCTGAAAATTAATTCGAAAGTTAGTGCATTTTTTGAAAAAAATGTGATTGTTTTAAAGGTCTGAAGTTATTTTATAAGTAAAAAACAAAAAATAGGTATTGTCCGTTTTAAAAACTGAAAATCGAGTTTGAGGTCATTTTTCTTTGTTTTCGCTGTAAAGTCACTCTACCACTTGCATGCATTATTCTCAAAAGAGCTTGGTAAAAATCGTCTAATTCGTCATATTTAAACAAGAATGGTTAACAGAAACATTAAGGGCCAGTCTCATAATCAACTTGAAAGGAGCTTTAAATTATTTGTTGTTTAGAATGTAAAATGTTTGTGAACAGATCCGTAGTAACTGAAAACTGGCCCTAAGAAATAAAAAGACAAAGAGACTGACACGTTTATTTATTGCACAAAACACTACTCTGCGACTTTTCACAATTCTTCTGTATAGTTTCGTTTAAAATTTTACCAGTTATTCCGTAACATTTTTTTTGGTACTCTTCAAATTTTTGTTAAAATTGTTCTCAAATTTCTTGAGATCGGGACTCTTCTTTAAAGTACCTATATTCTACCTCTATCGCTAGATTCGTTTATATATTCTTCTCCAGATGCTTCACCACAATGACTAGGTACATGTGTTCTAAACTCTACTCAAAAAAAATTATTTTATAGGTAAACTATTTTTCTACATTTTTTGTTCATTGTTCATTCTCGTATTGTAAATTCTCTTCTTTTCAGAATTATTTAAATTTAAGTTTTGTTTAGAATTTTTCCAGATTATTCGTTGGCAAATTCTTCTCTAAAGCTGCCTCTAGATCTAAAAACTGCACTCTTTAGATTATTTTATCTTTAGATAAAATTCTCCTTTACAATTAAGTACAATGTGTTTTTAAATGATTCTCATCTAGTCGTCTGTGAATATCTCATGGAAAATCAGAAATGCCGCTTTACAGAACTAATGACAGGCATTTAGACACCGAATATTACCATTCTACATTTATTAAGTCTCCAATTCGGAAATGAGCTTCGATAATAAATGTGTTTTCTTGCACAGTGTAAGAATTTAGTTGCATTTTAACGAAATTTTTAAAATTAATTAATTGACAATTTGTAAATTTCACAACTGACAGTTTTGACATTTATTGACAGAGAATTTAGTTGAGCAGAGCGGCACAATTTTTTTACATGTAAACCAATTTCAGAGATAACTAGATGAGAATCATTTAAAAACACATTGTATATTTCCTAAATTCTACCCAAAATTATTTTATAGTTTTATCTACATTCTCCAAATTCTCGTTTAAATTTTACACTGCGTTTTTTCAAAATCATTCTAGGTATAGTTTTGTTGAGAATTCTTTCAGATTATTCTTTAGCATTGTTTTTGTCTTCTCTATATTTTTCTTAAAATTTGTTTTGATTCTCATTTAAAAATATAGTTCTCTTTAGATTAGGTAGGTATGCTATAAATCTATATTTACACTCTTTTAGGTAGGTATATAAATTCTTCTTTAGAATCTGCTTTAGAATTAGTTATTTTCTGGACCGTACTCAAAATTATTCTGTAGATCTTTCTGCATTTTTCAGATTCTTTTTTTAGATTCAACTCTGCGTCTTTTCATTTTTTTAATAGTTTTACTTAGAATTATTTTTAACATTGTTTTTGTACAAAATTTAACATTTAAGTTTTAGATCTCAAAGTAAGGATAAAAATCTGTGATGTCAACATTAAAACATTTCTTATTAAAGTTACCTATTTTAAAATAAACAAGAGTCGCACTGTTAAGACATAGATATTGAGAGCTTATTAACTGTGTCATAATCACAAATTAAGCCATTTATTTGAAAGTTGTTAAGTTGTTTAAGTGCTGCCATGTCTTGGTATAGTAGGTATTTAGTTTGTGTGTTATTCCTATACAGGCTGATTCTTTTAGGGCCTACATTAGAAACTTTTTAACTTCTAATATAGCTAGAGCTTTAAAATTTTGTGTACGATCTAAATCGACCATTCTGAATTCAATTAAATTATTTTCAAAATGGCTGAACTTCCGGAACTACGAGAAATGGGCGCTAACTTTGAAATTTTAAATAGTAACCTCACATTTTTGAATTCACCTTCTCAAACTGACTAAAATGTACCTTAGTTGTTGGTACTTATCTGTCATAGTTTTTGACATTTGTAAATTTTTTTGTTAAAATTTTCTTTTGCAAGAGTTTATTTAAAATGTGACAGACCTTCAACCCTTTGCGATAAGTGAGTAATTTTTTTCGTATTCTATAACGGAAGGTTTGAAGAGCCTTCTAGAATTTTCAAAATTGTCATCTGTCACAATTCAAGGGTAGTGTGATTTTTTCAAAATGGTTATCAAAAAACGGCTATAACTCAGTTTTTTCAAATGGAACGACACTATTTTCTTAACGGCATTTGAAAGAACATCGACATTTATGGTGACTTTTATGTACATTTCCTATACCTATCTCTTACAGTTTTTGAAAAAAATCACAAAAAACGAATTTTACTTTGTAATTTTCATCGTTAATCAAGTAGGTCTCGTAAAATGGTCAACAGTTGTCAAACTTCAACATTTTATTTAGTTTTTAGTTGGTTCATAATCGAATAAGCAGTAAAACAATAATATTTAATTATGGTTTATTATAATTTAGTGAATTATGTAAAGTAACTCAGTCAGTATGCCATCGAATTTTGAACTTCTTGAATGAAAATGGTAGACAAATCAAACATTTCTTTTAATTAATAGCACAACTTTATCGCATTTTTTGAAAGTTTACTCGATTAAAAATGAAAATAATGATCTAAAAATCAGTTTTTTGCGATTATTTCAAAAACTGTAAGAGATAGATATAGAAGATGTTGATAAAAGTCTCCATAAAAATCGATGTTCTTTTGATTGCCATTGAAAAAACAAGGTCATTCCATTTGAAAAAACTGAATTATAATTATTTCTTGATCATCATTTTCAAAAAATCATAGTAGCCTTGCAATTTGACAGTTCAAAATTCTGAAGATTTTAGAAGATCCTTCAAACCTTTGGTTATCAAATGCAAAAAGAATTATTCACTTACTGTAAAGGGTTCAAGAGTTGTGATATTTTAAATAAACCCCGGTAAATAAAAATTTGCAAAAAAAATTGACATACGTCAAAAACTATGACAGATAAGTACTAACAACTAGGGTATATTTTAGTCAGTTTCAAAAGGCGAATTCAAAATGTAATAAAAGTAGGTGGTTACTATTTAAAATTTCAAAGTTGGCGCCAATTTCTCCACGTTTTGGAAGTTCAGCCATTTTGAAAATAATTTAGTTGAACTCAGAATGGTCGATTTGGATCGTATACTAAATTTTAAACTTTTATCTATACTAGAAGTTAAAAAGTTTCTAATGTAGGCCCTAAAAGAATCACCCTGTATACCTACCTACTTAAATTCATATCAATATCAAGGATTTAAAATTTTGAAATGGTGAATTAACTTCACCATTTAAGATGTAAGTGATGAGGTGACGTTATGTTATGAAAATAAAAGCTACATAATAAAAGTGTTTAGTATTTTTATTAGTATAAAAATGCAAGCAAATAGAGTGAGTAATTTTGCGGTCCTCCGACGCCGTCGTCCGTCGCCTTCCAGTTCACAAGTAGTCGTCCCGGACCTTCCTCAACGTCGGATAAGAAACCGTCGTAAATAGCTATGAAGGAGGAAGTGCTCCCGGTACAAAAACGCTCTATTTTGGTTTCTTATGTCGTCGCTGTTTAACCGGTGGCGGATGGAAAAACGCGCCTTGGAAAAGCGCCACTTATAAAAAGGGCCGACATATTTTAGTTCTTGTGCGTGTGCCAGTGAAAACGGCGATGGCTGCATGCGACGACAACGTCGGTACCTACCTTTTTATAGAGGGTTGGCCTAGGTCGGAATCAATGGAATAACGAACAAAAACTGAGGGGTGTTTCAATGGACGTATGGCACGAATCGAATGACGGCTTATTAGCTAATTGAATGGAGACAGTGAATTTATTGTAATTTTTAGTGCGCTTTTTTTCGTGGGTTGTGATGGGGAAAGTTGGTAGTGTGCCAAACGCCAGGGACAAAAAATTTCATGCTGATTACTGATGGGCTCTTGGACGGTTTTAGACGACTCGGGTGGGCGCTATAAATAGATCTTGCGTTTGCCATACTTAGACCAATATTGTTTCAACACGATGGCTTAACACAATAAGTTTGTGTTAAGTAAATGGGTTTCGAAACGTTTCATCACAAAAGAACATTCTGTTAAACATTTTATTTATTTTAAATGCTTAGAAAAGGTAAAATCTTGGAATTGCGATTACGATTATTATTTTCATATTAACTATAGATTTTTTGTTTATTTGTTAAATACAGGGTTAGTCTACTAAAATATCTTTCACTATATTAATGTCAAAAACTAATAATCAGCGTATGCTATTAAATACTTAAAATTTTCCTCTATGCTTGTACATCTTTTTAGAATTTTTCTACCATTCTACCAAAATTTTAAAATTTATAAAAGCTTTGGGAGTTGTCAACTGAACAAAGTAATTCTGTAATGCCATAGTTTTATAACTTCCAAAGCTTTTATAAATTTTAGAATTTTAACCTGTAAGAAAAAATATTCACCTGTGATTGAAATACATTATTTTTTAATTTTTAGTGCATCTTTTAAATAAAAGCTTTTTTAAAAAACATTTTTATATATTTTTATTTTTTGCTTTATAGTCTTTATTTATAGCATAGATTTATTGTTATTACACTGAGACGTCCAAATGACCAACATACCGTCTATGTCGGTATGTACAAATCGAGAACCCCTTTGTAAACGTAACCTAAAATTTTAAAACCCCATTTAACACCTTTAGGTGGTATTTAACTACATAGGATTGCATTGTCACGCAGATTAAGTAAGTATGCAAAATTTCAATTCAGTGGGACAACGGGAACCCTTTCAAATTTGGCTCCGAAAAAATAAGCGACAGACAGATAACATTGTGAGCTAAATAAAAGCTTTTAAAAATGTGAATTAATCGAAATGTTATGGACTAGCGACATTATTACAAAACAACATTTAAGCATCGCTTGTTGTCAAATGACACAAGAAATAACAATGTTTGGCAGCCCCTTTAATTAATTAATTTTAATTATAAGTAGTTGTAGAAAAATTCTGAAAAAAATTACAGATATAGAGAAAAAGACCATGTTTTGTTTTTATTTATACGTGTACTTAATAGCCAACGCTCAATTCTGTGCGATTAGTAGTTTTTGAGATAGTATAGTAAAAACTTCTTTTAATAGATTCACCCTGTACCTACATTATTCAGTTACCTGAATGTTTCCTTTTTAGTTTATCTTGAATTTCTTGCAAAAGTCTTGTCGCTAAACGCAATACAGTTAATTCTGAAACATCTTGAATTTGAATTAACTTTCAAATAATTAAATATTTCAAGTAACATGGCTATAGAACATTTATCCTTGTTTTTTGTTCGTTTATTGTTTCTCCTTTGACTTTTTAACTACAGGGTGTATCAGAAATACGTGTGTTAATTTTAACGTGTAACAGAGCTCAACAAATAAAACATTTTTTCTATTTGTAATTTTTCAATAAAAGTTTCCCAAATTTAGTTAAAATTTGTGTATCTGCCAATGGTTACAAAAATAAGAGTGCCGAACTATTTTCGTTGTGATAGAAACGGACAATTTAAACAATTTAAAACAACAATAAAAATTGTTGCTATGAATACAAATTAATTATTAAACACTGACCTGTTCGTTTGCTCAAAAGAAAGGAGGAAAACAGTGAAAATAATAAATAAAAACTGCAAAATAGAAAAGTTGTTCTTGATGAGTTTTATTAGTGGTAAAATTAACACACTGATATACCCTGCAGAGGTAAGAGGTAAATTGTAGAACAGAATTTTTTTACATGAAAAAACAGACCAATTAATAAATTGTAGCTTGGCTTTGTCTCGTTTAGATGTTATCCAAAAATCTATTCTTTCAAAATAAATTAAACACATTTTTATTATCAGATCCTGCGTTTTACTGTACGATATTTACAAATTAACACACTAAATTGCTATTCATTGTTTGAGATTATTTAAACTTTTGACTAATGTCGAAAAATAAAAATTTCTTTGGGTTTTATTACGATTTTCAAGAAATATTTTGATTGAATAACTGAAGTTTCCCGACTTTGTTGGTTTAAGAATTTTCTAGATTTATAGATTTAAAATAAAAGCATTACACGTCATAACAAGATGTGCTGAAACTTTGTAAAACCATAAAACTGTAAACAACATTAATTCTGAACTGCATTTTTTAATGTCAAAGTACAAACACCTTTTTATTCAATAAATCACTAATTTTGAGCGATCAGGTAAAGGAGTAATTACGTTTTACAAAAGACAGTAGTAATGAATTAAAATAAGGTATTGTGCTTATCTATATTTTTCAGTATTTCCAGATATTTCTAGATCGACCTGAGACTGATGATATAATGAAACTTCTTTTATTTTAATGTTTCCTTTTTAGTTTATCTTCATTATTTAGCAGAAACCATACCATTAAATACAAAATGTTCGATTCGATAATAATTTTATGTTGATTCTGAAAAATTTTGGAATTGTATTTTTCTTCTTTTTTAAAGAATTAAACTCACAATGAGGTTTGGCAATTAAATTACACTAAAACTTCACATTTATACGTTGCTCGAGCTTGATCAATAATCACGTATTTACGATTGTTTTTTGTTTGTTTCTTGCAGCTAAGTATTTTACAGGACAAGAAGTAAATGTACCGAAAAAAAATATTTCTCTGAATTTCATCAGAATTTTCAAGCATTCGATTCAACAATTCGAATTTCTCGACTCGACACTTCACATTGTGAAAATATTATGAAAATTCATAGAGTTTTCGTAAATTAGAGTTTTTAGAATTTATATAACTGACAATTTTTAATGTCAAATTGTGGTTGTTTTTGTCGATTTTTAAGAAATGTTTGACTTTCGGTAATAATTGGAAAAAATGCCTAAAACTGATTTGTTTTCTAATTCATTATTAAATTTCCTTCTTGCACTATTTGTGATAAATAAGAGCCTGGACTAGTTATTAACCCAATAGTTAATAAATTAATAAACACTTAAGTAACAAAAAAATATCTATTTTAAAAATAATAAAATTAAAAAAGTCTTAGAACTATTCTTTAAATTGTTTAATAGTAACTTACACCAACAGAAGAAAATGACAACTTATGCCAATTTTCTTAGCATTTCTTGACTCTACAGGTCTCAGTCGAGAAAATGCGTTGTTTATAGAAATTACAAAAAGACAAGGAACTGATTAAAAATAGTGCAGTGCAGTAAATAATCACCTTTCATTAATAATATTATAATAATGTATTTACATAACACGAGTTGTTACAAAGTCTCGTTGCTTTTTAAAAGATCGAACTCATGTAAGAATGTCCGTATTACCCGTTTACATGCATGCATAAACTGCCACTTGACTAATTACCTATAAATCATCGACGTAACATTCTTCAGCCTTGTTTACATATCCGTTCTCGGAACTAGCTTCTGTTTCACAAAAATTGGAAAAAAAATGCCCACAATAGAAGCACACCAAGCGGCGGCTTCTTTGATCACGCGTTGATTTTTTTCCGCCGACACTTGTTTTTATAACTCTCCGCTTATTAATTATTTATTGTTTCGTTTAACATGTGTTTATGGTTTATGGAATAATTAACAGGTGATCGATGGCGCAAGCATATTTTATCACATTTTTCAAATTGTTGCTAAACATGAATGAAACGCAACGGTATTTGCGAGTTTCATTATCATTTTTACGGCGATTTTAGCGAACCGTTTAGACATTATTCTTCGATAATTACCCGTATGTAAATGACATTTTGTGTCTATGGTGGGGTATAATTAAGCCATTTTTTTATTGGGTTTACCTCGTAAGTGCAAAGTGGACCCGCTTCTCTCTGCCCACTTTATCCGGTTTGTTTACAGTGCAAATTTTACCCAGCAATAGAAATTTAATTACTTGCCTAATTAACGCAATTTTGAGAATTTCATTAATTCAAGCTATTTTTATCTACAACGTCGCTCGGTTTCTATTTTGTTAATAAACTTTTATTTTTGTTGTTAATAACGTTACTAATCATTAAAATTGATTATAAATACATTTTCTAGGTGATACAGTTGACTAGGTTTCCTGTATATTTTTGTTACACTGGTATCACTTATTATAAAGTGTAAAAACTGCTTAGTTAATTGTTAATTAAAGTATAATTTTTTGTTTTTATCTCCATTAATATATCCTTTAGCACAAGTTGAGGCAAAGTGACGATTGAAACAGGAACAAATCAAATTTTCAGTCTCAATTAATTTTTATTTTAAAATTAATTGAAATTCAAAAATTCTAAAGTTTAAGAATTGGCAGCGAGTGATTGAAAGTTACACTAGTTAAAAATCAATGTGTTGGAAAGTTAGCATTTTTGCGCTTACATACATCAATTAATAGGTAAAGGTTGACTAGTTAACACTTAAAAATCATCGGCAAAAAGTTATATTTTGAGAGTTATTCATTAAATACAAAATACGTCTTAGGTTATACCTACTGCAAGTTAACGTACTATTTTGAAAGTTATCTATAATAAGAGATCGCTTTATAAGTTACAGATTGCATACGTAATTTGAATAATAAAAACTTGGGGCATTTAAGAGTTAAAGGCATAAAAATAAATTTGAACGTTACCATTTAAAAATAGAAATTTAACGTTACATTACGTCCAAACCCCTAAAAAATCACTGTTACAGCAAGAATTTCAAACACACATTTGATGTTTGAAGGTTACTGTATGCAAAAATGTAAATATTTGTATGTTAAACTTTTTCTTTACAATAAAAACTACCTATACTACAAGCTATTAATTACATGGAGTAGGTAGAGATAACCATCTCTAAATTTTAAGACTCGGTTTAAAGAGACAAAAATTATTTAAATACATAATTAAGTTACGGTGGTTAAAACTCAAAAAAAATAAATGTTGTTGAAAGTTAAATTACGTTCAAGAGTTACCAGCTGTAGACTAGAACATTTTGAGTTTAAAAGTTACTGTAGATAAAATTGAATATCAATAATAAAAGCACTGTTTTAATAGCTAACAGTAAACTTAGGTTACATCTTTAAAATATTCCACATGGTTTAAGTGTAACTGTGTAACTAACATTTGTATAATCTGGAAGTATTACCAAAAAAATTAACGCCAACTGTTTAAAATTTAAAAGTTACTGATTAATCAAGTCACACTCGAGAGTAACTTTAAAAAGGGAAGAGTTACATGTTGGATTTTAAAAGTAAAAAGTTGTTCAAAGGTTACCTATTAATTAATAATTAACTGAAACGATTAAAAACTAAGAAGAAGGCTTTGAATGTTAGTGAATCTTTGCAACACTTTTGCAACAAACTTTAAAAGTTAATAATTGAATGCTAACACACATAAAAACTTGTTATAACTGTTCAAGTAATAAAATTTCTAACGTCTGAGAGTTATCAGTAATAAACTAAAAAATTTAAATTTGAAAGTTACTGTAGATACACATCATTGTTTTAAAAGTTAATTTACTTTATACATTAAGAACTAATAATTATGCACAAATCAGCACTTGTCATTAAATAATATATTATTGTTTAAAGGTTACCTAATTAATAATGAATTTGAACGATTTATATCAACAAGAAGGCTTTCTAACAAAAAATCGTATACTCACTGTGAAAGTTGGAAAGTCTTTTCAACAGTTGAAAAAACAAACTTTAAAAGTTAATAATTGAAAGTTAACACACAAGGAAAGTAGAAAACAAATACTAGCAGTTACGTATAACTGTTACAGTGAAAAAATTTCTAATGTTTAAAAGTTATTAAAAAATACGTTCTTTTTGCACAAACCACATTTAGAGAAAAAATAAATAAATATATGAAAAAAGTTTTTTTGAGAGTTAGGCGTTTATAGCCAGTTGGGTAAAAATTAAGTTACATATTTGAAGATTCTAATTTGTTTGAACATTACCATGAAATTAAAATTGTATTACTGTTAACGTGATGGAGTGATGGTAAATAATTTAAGATTTTGAGAGTTAACTGTAAAAAAATATGACGTAAAAGGTAAGTAAAGAGTTACATTATTGTTTAACAAGTTCCCTAAAAGTTAACCCATGAAATGAATCAATTGTACTTTTTAAAAATTAACAAACCTTTGAAAGTTGTAGTAGGAACCTTACGAACACTTGTAATTACAAACTTTAAGGGTCGGCTTATAGAAAGTTTCCTTAAAATTTAACACGTTTTTAAAAGTTAACAAAACTGGTACATATAACTGTCAGTAAAAAAAATTCTAATGTTTAAGAGTTATGAGCGATATACTAAAAAATGCGTACTTTTTGCACAAAACACATTTAGAGAAAACAATAAAGTATAGGTATAATAGCAATAGATTTTTGAGAGTTAGGTGTTTGTAGCCAATTGTGTAAAAATTAAGTTACATATTTGAAAGTTTTCAATATGTTTGAGCTTTACCATGAAATGAAAATTGTAATTTGTGTATAACTTGCATTACTGTAAAGGTGAAGGTAAAGAATTTAAAATTTGGAAGTTAACTGTAAGAAGAGTTACAGTGTTTAACAAGTTCCCTAAAAGTTAACCTGTGAAGTTATCAATCGTGCTTTTTTAAAAGTTACTAAAAAAACTTCGTTATTTATAAAAAAAAATAATAACAACTGTTCGTAAGGTACAATAACTTTCGAAGTTTTCTTAGTAACTTTTAAACTTTAAGGGCCGGTTTATGGAAAGTTCCATTAAAATTTAACACGAATGGACCAATCAGATTGGTTCAATTTGGTCATGTGATCAGTTAATCACCCATTGTGGATTAAAATAAAAAAATTGCATTTAACACATCTTCAAAGTGTCGGTTTTTTATTTATAACCTTGTTAACTCTAAAAAAAATTTGGTTTTTTTCTTTGTTTTCGTATTTATTTCCCTATTACTGCACTGACTTTCACTTTCTTCCCGAAACCATCACAAATTCCAATTAAAAACCATCGAAATTTTTAATCAAATTTAAATTTCCTCGAGTCATCGAACCCTCGTCACGACCAAGATTAAAGGGCCGGAAAAATTCGTCACACACCTCAAACCAATCCGGAAGCATCAGTTTCGCCACTTATCGAAAAAAAACCCTAAGAAATGGTAAAAAACACCAAATTAACAATCGGTAATTATTCCTCTAATTTATATCTTCTCTGCACTCGCATTATCCCTTTCAAACAAACATAATTCCGACATAAATCTTTCTTTATCTTTTTTTCACCACCCGTCTCTCTCCAACCAATTGTTCCAAGTCAGCTGTCTCTCTCTTTGCATTGTTTCAATACGCCGCGTGGGCGTGGCTTAGCCCCGTCTTCGGCCGATGTCCCCCGAACGTCCAGCCACCGAATTCAAACACACATCGAGTAGTGTAAGATCGCGGCGCTTGCAGCAAACATAGACAAAAGCGCGTCGGCTTTCCGGTCACAGCTTACTTCCCAAATTTAAAAAATTGGCGCGCGCGCGATTAAAAAAACGCAAATTGTCCAAAATCGCTTGTGTTTTGTTTGGGTGTCATGTGCTGGACCTCCGAAGGAGCGTCGCAGGTGTGTGTCGGTGTTTGTGATTTCGGATAGAATCGACGGACGTCATAGTGTGCTTGTTGGTGGGAGAGAAAAAAGTGAGTGTTTTTGTGGGAGAAAAAAGGTAAAGTTTTTTTAATAGTAGAGGAATGAACGACCTTGGCGACCATTTCGGGTGGTGTTAGAGGGGTGACGTCACGAGGTGCATTTTTGCAGTTATTTGAGGGTTTAATGCGATAATGCAATCGCTCTAATCGGAAGAGGTACTCAAGGTGTCGGGTTTTTTGCGATTTTTTTTGCAACGACATGGTTTTTTCATCGCGTGATTGGTGTTGTGTGAAGGGAATCGGTCAAACAGCCATAAAAAATTTTAGTCAACAAATAAAAAACTACTAATTCTGCTTAAAAAAATCTTCAATAATCAAGCAATGTTACAATTATTACATTTAATTTTTTTATTATTTTTGGATACGATTTGGTTCGTCCCTAAGTGTTCAAATTCAGACGTTTCAACTTTTCGTTCACCTTCGTTTGTTTTGGAGATGCAAGGCCTACTTAATTTTTTTAAATAGCTGGAGTGGTCAAATTAAACATTTTTTCACCATTATTTATGTTACACAGAGTTTTGCATGTGCAAGCATTAAAAATAGATTGATCTGTGTTTTTTATTTTTTTATTTTTTATTATTAGCCTCCAAAAGTTCCCCAAAAATACAATTTTTATTTTTTATGTTTTTTTTTAAATAATCATTTAACAGTACGAATCTTACAGTTGTAAACATTTTTAAAAGGCCCTTTGGCATAACTTACGTCATAACTTTGTAGCACGAATTAGTTTGGCTTTGGCATTACTAGAATATAAAAGCCGATTCAATTTAGAATTTTTTTCGTCTCTTGTGATTTTTTGTAAAATGTACCGTTTTCGGGTAAAATAATAAAATGTGAGAAGATGCAATTGAAAATTTTTAGAAAAAAAATTGATTAAAATTTTGCACTTATACACCCTGTATAACTTGATCAATTAATTTAAATATGTTATAACTTATTCAACTTATTTTTCATTGCCCCGGAAGTAAATTACAAGGGATTTTTTCTAGAACAAAAAAGTTAAACTTGTTTTGCCTTTTTTGCATATTTTGGTGATTTTCTTAATAACTATTAGGCACAGGATCATGATTTTCTTCCCAAAAAATAGCTAATTAAAAGTGCTTTCGAACGATACTAAACTGAATAGAATCAAAAGCTAGTTAGAGTTGCAAAATTTTCCAAAAAATCGAAAAAACTTAAAATTTCAAAATTTGAGAGAACAATTGGTACAGGACCTAAAAGAATCCGGGGAATCCCTCTGTACTAACTGTTTTGGTCTGGAATTTTTAGTTTTCGAATTATAATTTTTTACATTTTTTTTAAATATTAATTACTACTTATTTATAATGTTGCACAAAATTCTGCAAGCAGTCAAAATGTGCCAAGTAACCTGGGCACCTAACATTTATTTCATTTGTTTAATTAGCTCAATGTTGTATGACACTTTCTTCAAGTTATTTAAGTAAATTCTCCAATAAAAAATCAAATTGGTTTTTCCTATTTTTTTTTCTCAATAACTATTAGTCGCAGGACAATCTTTTTCCAAAAAAATAGATAATTAAAAGTGCTTTCCAACGATACCAAACTTACAAAGTTACAGGCAATAGTTTTGAAAAAAATCGAAAAAAACGTAACTTTTAGTTTCTAAATTTGATTTATGAATTTTTTTAGTGAAAAACTAAAAATTTCTGGCCAAAACAGGCAAGCTGTATTAGGAACACTTTGTAAGTGCGTCTTAAATCCTTCTTATTAAAAACTAACAAAAAATAAAATCATCTCAGTTAAATCTTTACAGGGTGACTCTGCTAAAAGTATTTTTGAATATATCTTAAAAACTAATAGTTGTACAGAAGTCAGCGTTTGCTAGTAAATACTTTATATTTTTCTCTATACTTGTGAATTTTTTACAATTTTTCTACCCTTCTGTTATAAGTAAAATTAATTAATTAAAATATTAATATCAAGAAAATAATAAAAAATACGAAAATATTAATTAATTGAAATTTTATGATTTTTGTAGCGTTATTTGAAAACAGCGATGCTTTAAATAATGTTTTCGAGCAAAACATTTTTAAGAATTTTTAATTTTTACTTAATTATTTTTTGGGGCTAGCGATATTTTTTACGGATTTTTTTGCACAAGGCATTTAAGCATCGCTCAGATGACACAAGAAAAAAAATTTCGCAGCTACTTAGTAGTAATTAATTAATTAATTTTAATCATAAGGAATTGTAGAAACATTTTGAAAAAAATCATAGGTAGGCATAGAGAAAATTAGATAGAAGGTATTTAATAGCAAATTAGTTTTGGTGGACTCATCCTGTATAACTCGAACTAATTAATAATTATTTTAAAATTTAAAATTTTTGTAAAGTGAAATGAGTAAACAATAGAAGTACGGAACCAAGCTTTTTTTACTCGAGAAGAAATAAAAATTCTTGAACATTTTGTTCAAAACATAAATGGGTCAAGCAAGAAAGACATTTTTATTCACATAAGCTGTTAAAAAATACTGTAAAAACACTTCAGTAAGTTACGAAGTTCGGCATAAAGAGGTTTAACTGTATTACGGAAAAGTAGGCGTCTCCAATTTTTTTCATTCAAGACGATAAAATCGGTTCAATTTTTGCCCAAATTCATGTTATGGAAGTGACTTGATTTTTTGTTCGAATGAATTAAATAATTCAAACGAGCATTTTATTATAATTTTATTGTCCCTCCCATTGTGTGCAAATAGCTTAAAAAACGAAGCCAACCAACCAACCAAAATTCCAAAATCCCGCTTTATTTAAATAAATTTTCGCATAAATCGCGTCATAATTGCGCTAATTGAAACCGACAACCTTTTCAATTCGCATAAATTGCGCTATTTAGCCATTAGACGTATTTTTTAAGGGCATCTCCTCAGTATAATAGGTCAGTTAATAAATGCAGCGATTACTCGCTTTTTTCCTGTCGATAATTGCCATTGATGCAATTATTCTAATTAATATTATTACTTCCAACGCGTAAATAAAACGCCACAACTCGTTAAAATCATTGCCTTCAACCTGCGAGGAGACGAGATAATTTTTTGTTCGCTTCATTCGATGCGTTTATCAAAAGTTGTGTGTGCTGGAAGCAGTCGCGAAAAAGCGTTGAAATCACCACAAGTGAGTTCAGTTCACCGGAACCCGGAATTCAGCCCGGAACCGGCGGTCAAGTTCAAAGGCGTGATTATGTAAGTTTGCGATGTAAATATATGGAGTAACAACCGAGAAAGGTGACTGGTTCGAAATGTGGTCATTAACGGCGGTTTTGCATTTGATTATGGCGGAAAAAGGGGTTTCGGGGGCGGATTTTTATGTTCAAGGTTTTAAATAGAACAGCGGTCTAAAAATAAACATCTTATAAATATAGCCATCAGCGATTATCGTAAGGTGGCTATTTATTACTCAAATAATATTTTACTGTTTTAATAGCAGGTGTGTCAGTAGCTATCACTTGATGTAAACAAAACGTACGTTTTATCTTTTTATTACTCATTGGCTAGGATTTGTTCGTTAATTTATGCATCTGAAGTAAAAATATGAAACGTAAAAAAGACTGAATAAAATAACAAGTCTGGGAGATTTCGACCACTTTTTGGGTGCAACATCTCCAAAACCACGAATCATGGAACGAAAATGCAGACAGATTTGGAATTCTGAGACGATTTTACAATAAATAGACGTATTTTTGACCCAAATTTTTGGTTATTGTAATCTCGATGATTTTTTTATTGGTGGAAAAGTAAATAAAATTTTTGACCAAATTGTTTTATTCGTATTATTAGCACACTTTTAGCTCAATTGCTACAAAATCATTTTCAGAGGTAGGTAATTAACTAGGCATTTTGACATAAATTTTTGATTATTGTAATCTCGATGATTTTTTTATTGGTCGAAAAGTAAATAAAATTTTTGACCAAGTTGTTTTATTCGTATTATTTGCACACCCTTAACTCGATTGCTACAAAATCTTTTTCAGAGGTAGGTGGTTAACTAGTAAAGAGCGCCATAAGTCGGTTTTAGAAGTAGATAAATTTCTTTTTTTTTAATTTTTGGCAGAGTGGAAAAATTAAAATTGACCGTTTTTTGTCTAATGTCTCCAAAATTACGAGTCCTAGAACAAAAATGAGGACTGATTTAGAATCCTCAGACAATTTTACGTCATATAGGCATATTTTTGACCTAAATTTTTGATTGTTGTAATCTCGATGATTTTTTTTATTGGTGGAAAAGTAAATAAAATTTTTGACCAAGTTGTGTTATTCGTATTATTTGCACACCTTTAACTCGACTGCTACAAAATCTTTTTTAGAGGTAGGTGGTTAACTAGTAAAGAGCGCCATAAGTCGTTTTTAAAAGTAGATAAATTTAATTTTTTTTTTTAATTTTTGGCAGACTGGAAAAATTAAAATTGACCGTTTTTTGTCTAATATCTCCAAAATTACGAGTCCTAGAATAAAAATGAAGACATTTGGAATCCTCATACAATTTTACGTCAGACAGGCATATTTTTGACCTAAATTTTTGGTTATTGTAATCTCGATGATTATTTTTTTATTGGTGGGAAAGTAAATAAAATTTTTGACCAAGTGGTTTTATTCGTATTATTTGCACACCCTTAACTCGACTGCTACAAAATCTTTTTCAGAGGTAGGTGATTAACTAGTAAAGAGCGTTATAATAAGTCGTTTTTAGAAGTAGATAAATTTCAATTTTTTTTAAAATTTTTGTCAGACTGGAAAAATTAAAATTGACCGTTTTTTGTCTAATGTCTCCAAAATTACGAGTCCTAGAATAAAAAATGAGGACAAATTTAGAATCCTCAGACAATTTTACGTCATATAGGCATATTTTTGAGTAAATAAAATTTTTGACCAAGTTGTTTTATTCGTATTATTTGCACACCCTTAACTCGATTGCTACAAAATCTTTTTCAGAGGTAGGTGGTTAAGTAAAGAGCGCCATAAGTCGTTTTTAGAAGTAGATAAATTTCAATTTTTTTTTATTTTTGGCAGACTGTTTCCAAAATTAAATTGACTATTTTTTGTCTAATATCTCCAAAATTACGAGTTCAGATTTGGAATCCTCAGACAATTTTACGTCAAATAGGCATACCTTTGACCTTAATTTTTCCTTATTGTGATCATGATGATTTTTTCTAGTGGCAGACAAGTAAATAACGTTTTTGACCAAGTGGTTTTATTCATATTATTTGCGCAATTTTGCCTCGATTGTTTCAAAAGTTTCCCCAGAAGTAGATAATTAACAAGTAAAGAGAGCTACAAGTCGTTTTACGAATAGATCAATTTCTATTTTTTTTTTAATTATTTGGTAGAATGTAAAAATTAAAGTCGACCAATTAAATTAAAGTATTTCGTCCAATATCTCCAAAAGTACCAATTGTAGAACAAAATTGAAGACAAATTTGGAATCCTCAAACAATTTTACGTCAATTTATTTTTACTTTTCCTTTGATAGGGCCAAAAATTTTCAATAAAGGTCGAACATAATGTTTCCTATGAAATTTTGCTCAAATACGAAATTATGTAAGTAGATAATCAAAAAACGTTTGTCATTGTATTGTGATATTTTTAGATTTTTAATTTCGGAAATTTTTTGGCTTATTTCGAGCAAATCTCTTGAAATAAATGCGTTTCTCTGACCCAAAAATTAGTTAAATCACTCAAAAACGGCTGAAATACTAATCATACCTAAGTTTTGTGACCTTCTACAAACAATGAAAATTGCTCTGAAACAAAATAATTCCTCTAGTCTTCAGTTTGTTGAAATTCTGATTTTATATTATTTTACATAAGACTGAAACTAACCACGATTTTAATGAAACTGGCAAAAATTTGGTCAATAGTTGTGATAAATACTTTTTGCTCTGACTGTTAATTTATTTACTGCTTTTTATTATTATTTTTTAGTTTCAGTATGTCTGAAGGGCTACCTTTTATGAAATTGTCTTACGAATTATTTTTCACTGCTTAAAATTAGTGGAAATCAGTTGCGAAATTTATTGTCTTTTATTTATTATATTTATTTGTTTTTATTTTTCAACTTTTTGTTACTTTAATTATTTATTTAATAATTTCAAATTCTAAGACATTTTTATCATTATCAAGGCTATTTTTTGCTATTCCTTATTGAAATCGGGGTTTTTTCTTTTATTTTTTCTCTGTATTTATTTACCTTTTCGAAAACTTATTATTTTCTTAAGATTAAAAAAATTAGTTTCAAGATTAGAGAACAACACGTTTTTCCGTTTACATTAATTTATTGTATTAACTATACCTACTAACAAACTAGATTTTATTAAATTTGTTTCACTTTAATTTATTTTAGTAATTTTGACTGTTTTTGCAAACTAGTCTTAATTTATTTAACAATTTTCAAGGGAAAGATCAAATACCTATTTACCAGTTTACCTTGAAAAAGCTATACTTTATACAAACTGCACTCAAATTGTGATTAGAATAAATTATTACCTTCAATTCAATTTCGAACCAAAGTGGCCTTTGTTTTTGAAATTGGTTGGCAACCGTGCAACAGAATTGTGATCTTCTATCTTTTTATTATTCAGTGTCACCAACTTAATCTCAAAAGTCAGTTAAACTTAGCGACGGTGGAACAATAAATCTAACCACAATTTCAACAGAACTTAATTTTTGATAATTTTTTAAATTTAAAAAAAGTTTGGCAATTGTTTATAGCTTTTTAGTTAATTTTTGGTGACACCTCCATGCACTTAAACACAGTCATTATCGCGTTAAACGTCAAACCCGATTATGACAAATTGAAAACTTGCGTAAAAGCCTTATCTTTCGTGTGTATTAGCTCTTTCAAAACTATAAAAATGCCAACATATAGCTAATATGTATTGAAAAGTTTGAAACTCATTAGTTATAAATAAACAATTTGCAATGTTGGTATCGGTGTCAATGTCCGGCAAGTGTCAAATCAAACCTCACCTAACCTCACTTTGTCACCGCACACTATTGTGATCAATCATGATGTGTTTATATCTCTCCAACTCCAATTGTGCTAACGACTGTTTCACATGATTACGGGTTACGTCGGAGAAACGTTGCGGTTGCACGCTATTTGTAGTAGAATTCGGTCGCTTGTTATATCTTTTTGTTTTTTTCCCTTCTCTCTTATTTTTTTTTGGGTTCGGTAATGACCGCTCAGGTACGAGGGGTCCTCGTATGTTGCTCCTTGCATTCCATTCATTGTGTTTGATATTCATTCATGAACGGAGTCCCTTTTTATCGAGCGAGGATCAATGAACGCGCGATTTATTTGACAGTTTTATTGGTTATTAAGTGCGAGGGTGGTGAATGGTTTTTTTAATGGCAATCAGACGAGAAACGGTTATTATTACAATTGCCTGAGGCTGCATTGCATGATGCTTCCTCTTCCATGATTGCTCTATTTGTTAGCGGAAAAAAGGGGTAATTTAGGGACGTTTCGCTTTTTTTGGTTTGATGCCCTGCAATGACACGAAATAAAACAACTGAAAACGAAGTATCTTCTTTCACTCAAATAAAAAAAGGACTAAAAATAAAAATAATAAAACAAAATAATCTCCAAATAATGAAAACAAAATACAGAATACAGAATTTGACGCCCACTTATTTAATTTTTTAATTAGTAAATGAAAAAAATATATAACACGAAAAATAGATTAAAAAAAATAAAACAAAAACCAGAATAGCAAATAAATGTATTTTTGTTTAGAAATTTGGACGTTCAATGTAAGAATTTTGTCGTTTTCAACTTTGGACTTGGATATTTGATAATACATTTGTTTGATTTTTTCGAATTTTTAAAAGTATGAAACTTTTATAAGAACTTGTAAACATCGGAGTATAGAAGTTATTGTATGTTAATTATTTTATTTTTTAAATTTGGACTTCTAACTTCATAAATTGAACAAGCCCTAAAACTCCTTAATTTGTCCATTAGCTTCAAATATGCCGTCATTTGAACTTGGTCTTTTTAGTAAGAAAGCGTTTATTTTGATCCTAACTAAGCGTTTCCATTCTCTCTCGAAAAAAAAATAAAGGTTAAAGCATGTGTAATGGCTGAGACTACAAGGGGATAATTAAGGACATTTCTATTTTTTAGGTTTGATGCCCTGCAATGACACGAAATAAATCAATTTTAAACAAAAAAATGTTTCAGGAATTACATTACGACACCAAAAAAATTAAAAAAAAAGATAACGAAAAAAAAAATAGAATTGAAAATAAAAATAATGAAACACAAAATAATCTAAGGGACGGGTATTATTGCGAGATATGTCTACAAGATACCACAATATTTTTACAAAACTCAAAAATGCGTTTTTTGGACAGTGGCGACTCGTGTTTTGGACTTCAAAAACCAAAATAGCGTATTAAATGTATTTTTGTTTAGAAATTTGGACTTTCCAATGTAAGAATTTTTTCGTTTTCAACTTTTGACTTTGAGATTTGATAGTACATGTTTTTAAATTGTTTTTGGAATGTTTTAAAATTATGAAACTTTTATATTTGTAAACAGTATGGAAGAGTTGGGTGTTAATTAATTAAAAATTGTCTGAGACTGAGACAAATTGAATTTTTAAACTTGTCAAGGTTAATTAACATCTCGTGCTATCGTCAGAATAAGAAATAATGTCATGTTCATGTTATTATTATTCAATTTCTAGCTTTGTTTTGTATTTTTTGTTTTTTGCTTCTAACTTCATTCGATGTCTCACTTATTTACTATCTCATTCAAATTAAATGAAAAAAAGATAACACGAAAAAATGGAATTAAAAATAAAAATTATAAAACAAAATAATTTTGGAGACGAGTATTTATTGCGAGATGTGTCAAAAAAAAATTCAAAAATATGTTTTTTGAACAGCGAGGATTCAAGTTTTGGACTTCAAAAACAAAAGAAAATTTGTTTGTCGTTTTCAACTTTGGACTTTGAGATTTGATAATACATTTGTTTGACTTAATTTTGGAATTTCTAAAATTATGAGACTATACTCGTAAACATCACTATGGAAGTTTTATGTTAATTAAGTATTTAAAAACTGTCTGAAACTGATTGGATGTTTAAACTTGTGAAGGTTAATCAACATCTCGTGTTATTTTTAGAATTAGAAATAATGTCATGTTATTATTATTAAATTTTTAGTCGTGTTTATATTTTTTATTTTTTAAATTTGGACTTGTAACTTTATAAATTGAACAAGTCCTAAAACTGTTTAATTTGTCAATTATCTTTTAAACTTGGAGTTTTTGAGTAGTAAAAAACGTTTATTCTGATCTTAACTATAACTGCATTCATTGTACGTACATTAAGTTAGAAAGGGGATAGTTTATGGAAATTTTGATTTTTTATCGAAAATGAAACAGTTTTGATTAGCAGTTCATCAAAGAATTCATCTCTTCACTTTTGCATTTTTTATATTATTTTTGTCTTTGATTATTGAGACACAGAATAAAAAAAAATAAAAAATTGGTTGGGTTAATTCCAGTTCGATAAAGAATTTTCTTTCATCGGTAGTTGTCCATTTTTATTATTACACTTCAAGAGCAGTTGAACCTGTTTTTAATTAAAAGTCGATTAAATTGGCACGTTTTTCATTATTATGGTGTTTTACATAATTTTTTTTGCTGGTAATAATTGACTTTTTAATAAAGTTTGTTCAACCCTTGCTAAAGTTTTATATTACAAAATAAATTAAACGACAAAAAATCGAGTTGTGAATTTTCTGGGATTTTGTTGAAATTGTGGTTCCAATTATTGAATTTTAACTAACGACGAACGACAATCTTGCTAAAAAATGATCTAATACTTACCCTAATAATGGTAAATACTTTCTTCGTCAGCTGTACCTACATAATAGGAAATTAATTTGCTGATTTTTATAAAACTTGTTTTTACTTTTTTAATAAGGTTTCTTCTATTCTTATAAAGTAATATTATAAGAAATAATACACAAAAAGAAAGACTACAAGACTGTCACCTTTGACATCATCAGGTACAGTTGCAGAAAAAAGTCGTGTTTATTTTTCTAAAAGCTGTATTTCTCAGTGCGTTCTGTTGAAAATGTGATTCGAATTATTGAATTTTTGTTAATAAGCCAGCAACTTATTTAATCTTTTTATTTATTTTATTTTTATTTTTATTTTTATTTAAAAATCAACTAACCCAAAAAAATGTTAAATACTTTATTCTTAAAAAAAATAAAATTGTGTACATCTAGAAAAATGGGATTATGTTTTTTATATTGTTTTTTGTGTTTTTATTTTTAATAAACAATATTGACAAAACGTTTGTCTCTTATTGTAACATCCAAAAATTATTTTTTTAACCAGTATTCTAAACGTTGGCTAATGGGTAGGTAGAGCTGTTAAATTTCCCTAACAACAAAAATCAATTTAATGCATTTGTTGCACTTAAAAACGATTAAATTTAACGAGAAAACTAGCAACATTATGATTAATGACAATACAACCACGTCGATATAGTAATAAAAATAAATTGAAAATCGAAGTTTAAATTTGTCATTTGGCCTCTTCATCGAGCTGAAATCACATCAAAAATCACTAAAGAATTTGATGTTTTGGTAAAAAAAATTAAAACGCGGACAGTGCAGAAAAACCCCTAGATGATCAAACGAGTGCGAAATGAGCAAACTGTTATTTTGTTTAGGTATCAGTTCATCTCTCCCCTAGTTTTCTCCCCAAGGCCTTGTACAAATCTTCGGTCAATCGATAACTAGACCATAATTTGCATTTATATTATTTAAGTTTCGAAAAGTGCACTCTTGTCGTTGACACTCTCTCTAACACGAAACACCTGTTTCACAACCTGACGATCTTTATCTCGTTTCAAATTCGATTCATTCTGCATTAACGACTCCCTTAATCGCAATCGGATGTCTGGCAATTTAAAAATTAAATCGGCGATGCCAGAGACGGATTAAGCCCACAACTGGATGGGTGAACAACACCCAAAAAATACGCAATGTAAAAAATAATTTAGAAAAAGTTAATAAAACTATTTCAATAGTTTTTGTCTGAAATACTAAATAATTATGCATCTGGTAGTAAATAAATTTTTGTCAAGTTAAGTAGGTACTATGTGAATTCTCCTCACCTAGTGGACCAGTGGTTATTATTATTATTATTATTTAAATAGCAAATTTTACGTAACAGCTTTGAAAAAGTGTTTATTTAATAAATTCAAAAATATTATTCTGGGTGAAAGGGTGCTAAACATTCAAAAAAGGCAAAAATTATGTAATTTTTGACTTAATTTGATATTTTTTTAGCCTATTTTTAAGCAAAATAATTGCCTTTTTGAGTGAAAACCGTGCTCAAAAAAGGCAAAAATAAGATCATTTTTTATTTAAATTGGTGATTTTTCGGTCTCTTTTAGCGATATCTTGGGAAAAAACTGAGATTTTGGCTCTAAAATGTATGTAAATGCTTAAAAAAGGCAGAAGTAACATTACTTTTGACCAAAATTTATTTTTGTAAAAAGTTCTTGTACAATAAATAAATAAATTGAAATAATGGTATTTTCACCTACTTTAAAAAAAAATTCTAAAAATAAACTTAGTTCGTATTTCAAAAATGTGCTTAAGAAGTCGAAAAACAAAAAATTAGCACAATTTTCGGTGTAAAACTTCGGTTTCGGTTCTAAAAAATTCTAAAAAAAAACAGTTAGTATTTAAAAAATGTGCTTTAGAAGTCGAAAAACAAAAAATTAGCACAATTTTCGGTGTAAAACTTCGAAATTTCGGTTTGTTTTTTCCATAATTTTGAGAGGCTAATGATGACAGTGTTTTTAGAAAACCAAAAAATTTACGAAGTTCATTAAATTTTACAGTCGAAGGCCAGTTTAATTAGCTTTGTTTCCTGCAAAAATCAGGAAAATTTTGTGAATGATTCGCCAAAAAATAATTCTTTTAAAAAGGGGCCAGTGACAGAATATTTTAAGAAAACCAAATAATTTATTTAAGTTTCAAGAAGTTATTGTCGGTTTGAAAAAAATGTCAATTCTGAAACTAGAGTTGTAGAATTTTGAAATTGCTCTAACTTTGAGCTCACTACGAATGTTTTATTCGACCAAATTTAGTTATTTTTCACTCTGTATCTCACAAGTACCTGAGAATATAACAAACTTAAAACAATAAGTGTCTTCTTGCTTAAAAAATATAAAGACAATACATTTTTCGACTAAACTTTTTAAACTTTTGTAAAGAAATTTCGCTCAAAAAATCACTAAATCGTGCGAAATAAGCTTTTATGGTTGATTTTACGCTTTACCATAAGGAAGTATAGCGAAAGTTTTTGGCCGAAAAATGTGCTAAAACACTTGAAAAAATCAAGACTATGTAGTGCTAGACTTGACTTGGTGCTCTTTTAGCAAAATCTTGCAAAAAATTTCGACCAAAATTTGTAAACGAGCTAAATGAACTAATTAAATCAATTACGATCTGATTTCGTGATTTTTTGACTAAGAGGCTTGAAAAGTATAAGAATAACACTATTTTTAACAACAATAAAATTTTGTGTTTTTTTTATTCTTTATTTCTGATGTAATTTCGCACAAAAATCAACTAAAACGATTGGAATACCACCAATTACAACTTATTTTTGTGGCTTTTAGACTCATTTTAGATTTAGTATATTTAATTCAAAAATTAATTAAATCGAGTGGAACAGGCTAAAATACAAGGTGTGTTAAAATGATCGACTTTAGTTAACTTTTTACAAAAAAATACTCAAATGGATCCGCTTTCAATAAATGTCAAAACTGTCGGTTGTGAAATTCACAAATTGTTAAATGGAGAATGGCAATAATATTCGATGTCTGAATGCCTGATTTTAGTGATTTTACATAAGAAATTCACAAAATGAAAATCATTTTAAGACACCGTGTACTTAACATGAATTTCAGTTAACAATTTTTTTTGACATTCTTTCAAAGAATCGAAACATTGCAACAAAATTGAAAATTGTTTTATTTCTTATTTGTCATTATACAGGGTGTCCGTTTTTAGGGCTCCACCATGGGGATCTCAGTTATTATAAGAGATACGAGGTCCGTTAAATTAGGGTAAAGTTGCGCATTTTTATGTTGAACAATTATCTGAAAGAAAATTTGATGTGTCATTTTTGTAAAAATACGGAAATTTGTAATTTTTGTTTTCATTTTTTCATGCGAAAACTAAAAGAACTAGACGTTTTTAACAAGGACATTCTTCAAGCACTTTTTTGCAAGGAATTTAAATCTGTCATTGTATTTTCCAAGGCGTTCTTGATGTCAGTGTTACAACACTCAACTTTGGTTTTTCTTAAGGACGCCATATTCGATTTTTATATTTTTGAAAAGTGTTTTTATTTCTGATTACAACATCACATGATATGATCGAATCTTACATGCTGATCAAAATGGAGAAAAAACATTTTGCGAAGTGTGCTTTGGAAAAAACGCCAACAATTTTGTTTTTAAACAAACTAGATTTTAGAAGTTTAATTGAATTTGGGTTTGGAAGGTCCACATTTCCGCCAAACTTACTTATTTAAAAAGTAAACGACATGATAAGGTAGAAGTTTATTTTTTGCAAAACAAAACAAGACAGTTATAAAAATTCTGCTCGCATAATTAATACTCTAGAACTGTCAAAAGTTAGTTTGTTAAACAAAATTTTAGGCGTTTTTTTCCAGAGCATTCTTTGCAAAAACGCATTTTTCTTAATTTTATTAGCATGTAAAATTCTATCATATCATGTGATACATCGTTGTAATCAGAAACAAAAATACAAATATTAAACATGGCGTCCATAAGAAAAACCAAATTTGAGTGTTGTAACTGTGAGATCAAGAACGCCTTGGAAAAGGCGATGACAGATTTAGATTTCTTGCAAAAAAGTGCCTGAAGAATGTCTTACTCTAAAACGTCTAGTTTTCTTAGTTTTCTCTTAAAAAAATAAAAACAAAAATTACAAATTTTCGATTTTTCTCAATAATTCAAAAACTAAAAATGACACATCAAATTTTCTTTCGGGTAATTGTTCAGCATAAAAATGCGCAACTTCGCCCTAATTTAACCGACCTGGTATCTCTTATAATAACTGAGATCGCCATGGTGGAGCTCGAAAAACGGACACCCTGTAGATGTAGACACACCTATTTCTTTCAGTTTTAAGTTTTTGTATACATTTTAGTTTAGTATTTACATAAAAAAATTCAAAAAAGTAATTTCCCAATTTTTGGGAAATTGGACCAGTGGCCCCACAATTTTGGGGCCCCCAGTTACTTAATCCGCCTCTGGTTGCTTGAAAAAAAAAGCTTGCGACACTTAACACAGTTGTTTCATCTTTCCATTGAGTTCACCCCTTGATGACAATCTTTAACTCGTCAGTGAGAGAATGGTGTCATTTTCCAGCTCCGTCAGAGATGTATCCTTGGTACCGTGACTCCGTCGGCGGTCAATTAGGGCAATTATGCGGCCCGATGGCCACCACAATCAAAACCGAAAACGGCTACAACGACTGCATGCTGGCCCTCGACTACGCCACGCAGAGTAAGGTGAGTGAGTAAAAGAGAGACAATACACCCCCAACTTAAAATTCCCCTTATGTAACCTACGTTGCTTGAAAAACGCCAAGGACCTTCAATTAGCAATGTAGATAGATGGCTGTGTTTACACGTGTGTGGGGGTGGGGGCGGGATGGCACGTGCCACGGGATCACTCTCTGTGTTTGTGATTTTAATATAAAGGCGGTCGGGTTATCTGACAGAGGATCGGCAATACGTTGGACTGATTTATGGGATTATCGGGGGATCTTGGCGGCGGTGCGGTGGCGGCGACACGGCGAAAGCCGAGTTGGGACAATTTTTTAGGTGTTTTCCATTTCCATTTATTTAGTGATTGTTTCCATTTTTTTTTAATTCAAACTTAAAAATTTATCTTCAAATTTGTTCGCTTGGTTCTAAACAATGTCTAAATTCATGAATTCAAAAACTTCCATTAAAGTAAACTTGATTTTTGCTTAAATTATTCATCAGTCTTTGACTTGGAATTCTGACATTGGCAAGCGAATTACGAATTTAATTTCCAAACTTGGACTTCCGAATTTTTCTAATGTTGAACTCGATATTTGGGCTTCAATAACTAAAATTGCGAATTAAATCGATGTGTTGTTTAAAAATTTGGGCTTCCAGGTTCATAATTCTTCGTTATTTGGAAAATTATAGATTCATTTTTCAAATTCGGAGTTCAGGCCAACAAACTTAAATTCTTCCAAAAATTTAGTCTTTGATTTGGAATTTTGATATTTCTTAACAAGGACTTCTAAAAAAGCGATGAATTTAAATTCCAAATTTGGACTTTCGAATTTATAATTTTGAACTCGATATTTGAACTTGAAAAACTAAATTTGCGAATTAAATCAATGTGTTGTTTGGAAATTTTGACTTCCAGTTTAATAATTCTTCGTGATTCGAAAAATTATAGATTCAGTTTTTAAAATTTTGACTTTCAAATTCAAACTTCAGGCCACCAAACTTAAATTCTTTCAAAAATTTAGTCTTTGATTTGTAATTTTGATATTCCTTAACAAGGATTTCTAAAAAAGCGATGAATTTAATTTCCAAATCTTGGACTTCCCAATTTCTAATTTTGAACTAGATATTTGGGCATCAAAACTAAAATTGCGAATTAAATGAATGTGCTGTTTGGAAATTTGGACTTCCAGTTTGATAATTCTTTGTGATTTGGAAAATTATAGATTTATTTTTCAAAATTTTGACTTTCAAATTCGAAATTCAGGCCATCAAACTTAAATTCTTCCAAAAATCTAGTCTTTGATTTGGAATTTTGATATTCCTTAACAAGGACTTCTAAAAAAGCGATGAATTTAATTTCCAAATCTTGGACTTTCGAATTTCTAATTTTGAACTCGATATTTGGACTTCAAAAACTAAAATTGCGAATTAAATGAATGTGCTGTTTGGAAATTTGGGCTCCCAGTTTCATAATTCTTCGGCGATTTGGAAAATTAGTAGTGTTGATTTTTAAAAATATGAATATTGATTTTCAAAATTTGATTAAAATAAACTTTATTTTTTCTTAAGGTTTAGTCTTTGACTTGGAATTCTGACATTTGCAAACTAGGCCTTTAAAAAATTAATTAATTTAAGTTTCAAATTTTGGACTTTTATATTTCTAATTTTGAACTATTATTATTATTATTATTATTATTTTCAAAATTCCATTAAAATAATTTTTTTTAAGTTAGTCTTTGACTTGGAATTCTGACATTGCAAACTAGGATTAGTAAAAAATCTATTAATTTAATTTCCAAATCTTGGAAATTTGGACTTACAGTTTAAAAATTCTTCGTTATTTGGAAAATTAATAGTATTAAGTTTTTAAAATTTGGATACTTATTTTGACTTTCAATACAAATTTTGACTTTCAAAGTTGGAATTCAAGCCAACAAACTTGAATTCTTTCAGATAGTTTTTGATTTGTAATTTTGACATTCTGTAAGGACTAAAAAAAATCTATGGCTTATTTATTAGTTTCCAAAGTTGGACTGCCGTATTTTTAATTTTGAACTTTGAATTGTGAAATATTTCAAAGAGCAGAAATCGATATTTCATAATTCGGCGTTATAGAGTCAAAATTTTCTCGTTTTTGATTTCTTCATATTGTTTGTTTTCTTTTATTTTCAAAGTTCTTTAAGTTTTAAACTTGAAATCTAAAGTAATTTGTATTTTAAGTCTCAAATTTTGATATTAAAATCCCAAATTTGGCTACAAAATTTAGAACACTGTTTTGTTGAATTCAAAATTCTACATTTGAAATTTAAATTTATTTGAAATTTGTATTTCCAAACCAAAAATACTAGAAATTGTGACTTAAGAATCTCATGTTTAATTCAAACCGGCTTTGGATTTGGAAATAATATCAATTCATTTTGACTAATTTCAATAAAAAATTTGTCTTGCGAATTCAGTTTTTATTATTAACTAAATTTGGACTTCTAATTAAAAAAAATGGACTGCGGGACCTGAAACTCCTTCTATACCTAATGTTTGAATTTTTGTTAGCCCTAAAATGTGTTGTCTTTTAGACGGTGAAAAATCGAATTTTTTCGAAAACTAAAAAAAAAATATCAAAAAAATCATTTTTCTTAAAAACTCGCTCTATCAAAGTTTTAAGCACTTTTCCCTGTCTTTAGAATCCTCTACACTCCTTGAAAGTGCAAAAAAAGTCAATCAGTTTGATTTAAAGATGTTTGATTTTCGATTTTTGTCAAGATTTTGGATTTTTGGCACCCGGGCAATAACTCCGAAACTATTAGACGTAACCCCATTAAGTTTATTATCGTTGGAAAGCCCTTCTAATTGTCTATCTTTTTCAAAAAAGACAATTGTTGTAGGAATAACAGTTTTTGGGAAAATTCCTCATATATGCATAAATAGGTAAAATACAAAAAAAATCATAACTAAAAAACTATTGTGAATTTTGCAATTTGCTCGACGCCAATCGATTCCCCGGATCATTTTACATAGGCCTGCATTAAATTAGTTCCCTTATTTGGAATAGTTTTGCCGTAATTAAGAAAAAATGATAAAAATTTCTGCACCCAGTTAGTGGCATTTTTAGTTTTTCACTCAAAAAAATCAAAACCCGAAAACTGAAAGTCCTACACCAAAATGGTTTGCTCCAGCGAATTCTACGGTTTATTTTACGTATTAGATATACTTCTAATTATTTTTTGCAACATTGATTTTTTGAAAATTTTGCCTCAGTTTTTTATGTACCCAGAAATTTTGAATTTGCTTCCACTTTTCAAACCAGAATACACACGTAAATGAATTCACAATCAACAACTTTATACGTGCTATTATTACGTTAATTACTCCCCCTCCCCTCTCAAAAAAGATCCGCGCCATTATCTGATCTCGTCGGCACATTTAAAGATCCCCAAGATAAAGATAGCGTCGATCTTACTTTTAATTAATTGGTCGAACAAGACAACGCTACCGTTAATTACGTCGGTTGTGTTGCCTCCATGTGTGGCTCGAAAACATGAAACGTTGTCTTAGTCGCGATGCCGCCAATATTCTCCGAAAAAATCGCAGTCGGCTTAGCACGAAAAACAAACGAAATTTTTACAAACAACTAACAGTGGGGCAAGACACGCCCACCGAAACAAAACAACATCGAATTCAAAAAACCGATCACGTGACACCCGTCACCATAGCGACGATTTGTTTATCGGAATTTCGGCGGTTTTGATTCAACGTTCGGTGCACAGATGTCGCCACACACTAAAATTTAACAATCAAGTTGGCTAACATAACTAAAATCGATTCGCTCTTGTTTTGTAAATATTGCCAACTGTGGCAAAAAAATTGCAACCGGAAGAAGCGACAAAAGACGCCGGTGGCGCCGGTTCATTTGTCATGACGTCACTTCCGGTGCGCCCTCGGCGCCGCCTAATGTGCATCCAGTTCCAGGGCCGGAGCGAAGATTCTGGGCCCTTTGTAAAGCTGATGGTTGTCTTTTTTTCGGATGATCGGTGGCCGCTTTAGCGCTCGCTCTGCATCAGACCGATTCGGCTTTTTTTCTCCTCCTCTCTCTTTTCTCTTTATTTTTATTTCGAGTCATTAGCTCTAAATATCTACATTTCCTGCGTTGGCTGGGACGAAATCCGACCAACGACGGGTAATGATGATTGCTCTCGACGTATGCGATGTGTCGCCGGCTTAATGCGTTCAGGGGGGCGCCGGGGGCCTCAAAAAATACTTCCAAGAAGAGGATTAATTTGGTATTAAGTGCTATGTTGTTTGTTTATACGGGGCACAAACAAAGAAATTATTAAGTTATTTTTAAAAATTCTTTGGTGTTATGATATTCAAAAGTTTCTGACTTTTTTGGAATATTTAAGTGCGAATGTACTAAGTTGTAAGTTTCAGTTTAAATTGTAATACTTTCTAGATAGAGTTTTAAGTTTGTCGGCTGATAATAATTAAGTATAAAAATGTTGAATATCAAATTCAAGTAAAATGGGAGGTAATACAAAGTATAAATATTTAATCAAACTTAAAACATCTTCTATAAGTCCGCTGTCTGTGTTTTTAAGTGTGTAAGACGCTAAGTCAATGTGCTGACATTAGATAATATGTTTTAAGTAATTTTTAAAAATTTAAATTTAATAATAGAAGTTTCGACTTTTTTAAATTACGAATGTGAGTATTAATACTTTCTAAACACCTATATTTTATCAACTAATAATTAAGTAAGAAAATGTTGAATATCAAGTTCAACATATTAAGATTAGAAGGGGAGGTACTTTAAAAGATGAATACTTAATTAATACTTAATAATACTTAATCAAACTTAAAACCCGAAGATTATAAGTGTGTTGGGTATTTGTGTTTTTAAGTTTATAAGACGCCAATACAATCAATGTTTTGAATTAGATATTAAGTTCAAACAGGAATAAAGATAATATGTATGTGTAGTGCTATTAAGTATTATATTTTAATATTAAGTACTAAATCCTTTCAGTAAGAGTAACTTACCTGTATTAAATTTTAAATATTAAGTATTTGGAAGTAAAGAGTAGACTTAATAGAAAACTTGAAATTGAGGAATGTTTTAATTTTACAGAGAAATTTAAAGTTTTTCCATTTAAAAGTTCTTTTAATTAAGTATCTGCTTAAAACAGCTTCTGACTCTTAAACTACACTAAACCGCCGAGGCAGAAGGTTTAACTTTGAAATAATATTACATTTTTCATTTTGTCAATTTAATTTTAAAGTCACAGGTTATTTTGATCACAGATTTTATAGAACGCATAGTTATCTTTTATGGAGGTAAAGAAAACTCAAAAAAATTATTAGGCACTAGTGGGCTTTAAATTTGTCGAGAAATTTGTGGATTTTTTGACAACGCAAATTATCTAAGAATTAGTTATTAATAAAGAAAGTTAAATGCGAGAGTACTTATACTACCTAAGTACCAATTATATCAATTTGTTTTAAGTTGTGTATCAGTAAGTATAAAATCATAGATATTTTAAATATTACTATCACGTTTTAAGTTTTACAGCCTAATTAAAGTGTTTCCATTTAAAAAATGAGTATGGCTTTTTACTTCAAGAATTTAAGTTCATTTAATTAAATTATTATTATTTTATTATTATTATTTTTATTAAATTAATATTACATTTTTTATTTTGTCAATTTAATTTTAATGTCACATGGCACCTTGATGACAGATTTCATAGAACGCATAGTTATTTATCGCTATTATGGAAGAAAAAAACTTAAAAAAATTATTGAGCAACGTGGGCTTATATCTACCTAATTGGAGAATTTTTGGACAAGGCAAAATATTTAAGAACGAGTTAAGTACTTGTAATAGAGAAATTTAAGTGCGAGAGAACCTATACGACCTAAGTACCGAGTCTATGCTAATTGGTTGTAAGTTGTGTGTGTGTATAATATTGCCATCAAGTCTTAAGTTTATCAACTGATAACAAGTGTTCATTTAAAAAAAAACTCTAGTGCTTTGAAATTAAAAAACAAATATTTTGTATGTCTGTGATTAATTCGTTCTTTTATAACCTTACTTTTTGACAATTCAAAAGATAACAGATTTCAGATAACAGAAATATTTATTTATTATTTATCCTTGTTGTTTAACACACATAACACATAGCCTTTGAACACTATTAATCAGTTTTAGGTTATGAATTCTGGTGAGCTAGTTTAATAGGCAACCAACAATACAATGATAAAAATTGTTCTACGACTTCCGTAAAAATCTCAGGGCACGCTGCGAGTTTTTCTAATAATGAACACCTGATATTATAAGTAGGTAATTGTGAATGACAAGTTAACTACCTTGGTATATTCAAAGTGAAATGGCAAGTTGAAATGTAAGTTTTTAAGTTTTAAGTTTGACGTGCTGTTATAAGTGTATTAAGTGTAAATACTCTTCATGAAACTTAAGTTTAATATACCAATTCCTTAAAATGGTTTTTAAATTAAATGCTTTAAAATTAAGTATTAATTTTAAGGGAACGTAAAGGTAGGTAATATTTGCAATGCTATTAAGTATGCATATTATAGTTTAAAGTTTATTAACTATGAGTAACTGTCTGTATTACATTTTGAACATTGAGTATCGAGTTACTTAATACAGATTTTTTTTTGCTTGTAACTGATATATGAAAATAAGTCAAAAATTACATCATATACACTTTAGAATTAAGTACTACGAAAACTTTAATTTTTGTTTTTAAGAACATAAGTTCATTTAATTAAATTTCAAACTTTTAAACTCTGCTCCCAATTTATTGTTTCAGAAGTCCAAGGCACTTTGATCTGATATATTATTATCTAAACTGCACAGGAACAAAAAAACTTAAAAATAAATATATATGAAAGGCAAGTTAGGGACAAAAATTAAGTTTTTGAGTTTGTTGTCTGAGTAAAAATTTAAATGGGGAGGTAAATGCGAAGGTAAGTACATACTAAGTTTATTAAATATATTAATTATATTTAATTATATTGTAGTATATTAAATATCACGTCAAACATCCTAAACAGTGAAATATAATAGAAATAAAATACCATTTTTAATTTAAGTACATTTCTTTTTTTTATGAGGTTCAAATATTTAATGAAACTTAAAATCTGTAATAAATACGAAGTCCTTAAATATTAAGTTTTATTTATTAATAATAAGGGTAATATGAAGTGACCATAATATTTATTCAAACTGTACCTAAGTTTGGAATTTAAGGTCAAAGTATACACGTAGAAAAATATTAAGTTTTAAGTAACTGAACTCGCGCAATTACGTTGACAAGTTGAAAACCGTTTTATTAAGTTCAAGGAATTCAAGCCTTGTATGGGAATTTAAATCAAAATAAAATAAAACGCTGACACTGATAACAAACGCGAGATGTATTGATTTTAAGCTGACTTTGTTTAATCATGCAATATAAAGTTCAAAGAACTGGTGCTACGATATCAAGTGCAAAATGTCAAATATTGAGTGAGCATAGAAAAAATCGTGTTTATTAACAACAAATTAGAAAAAAAATGATTTCCTCAATACTGAATGAAATCGTTTAGGCCATGCACTTTGTTCAATGGTAAGTCGGTATGGTCACATCCTGACGACATTCAACCCATGCCCACGATGATTTATCAATTAGTATCATCAACTGTTAGCGTAACAAAATTAGACAATTAATTACAGGTAGTTTAATTATCATTAATTTGTCCAAAACTAATCGAGTTTAGTTAAGACAGGTGCGTGTCCAAAACTACCACAATAATCCGTCGCTAGATGTCGTTCTCACCTCGTCTAGTAATTTTTTTCACTTCACGGTCAGTTATGTTATTAACGCGTCGGCATACTAGAAAAACCAGTTATTGTTAATAAATAATTTCATGAACTTGAACGAGGTTCAATAGTTTTGCAATCGCGTCAATCAAACAAATTCATTCCCTCTTCGTAAAACGGAAACGGAAACTCGGTTTCCCTTCCAACTGGTTTGACAGATGCGTGTGAGATGGGGATTATGATACGGGGTGGTCGCGAAAAAGTGAAAAAATTTCGCGATGTTGTGCGCAGACAGGTGGCAGCAATGGCCTTGAGTTGGAGTGTTAACGGCTGCGGAATTTGCCGTGATCTTGACGTGAAAGCGGCGAAGGCGTTCACGTTTCACTGTCATGGCACCAAAACGGAAAAAAAATAACCAAAAAACGCAAGTTTTGGAAAAATGCAATTTATAGCTACCGGGGGTGATCAAAAGTGGAAGCTCAATTTTAATTTAATAATTTTTTTTTGTTCAAACAAAATATATTTTTTGATTTTTTTGTTGTACTATATTATTGTCCTGTACAGAAAAAGCAAAAATCACGAAAAAATTGCCAAAAATGTGCGCTGTTCATAAAAAAATAAGAAAAACGACAAAAATTATCAAAAAACTCGAAATTTTGAAAAAAATCAATTTTGGAGGTACAGGGGGTGATCAATAAGTATTGTTACGGTGTGAGGAATGTGAACTAATTTATCTAATAATCTAATTTCACCGTAATACAGGGTGCGACCAATAAATTACATTCTCTTTTATGCAAAAAATACAGGCTGTCCCAACTATCCGAAATAGGTCCATTATTTTTAGAGTTTATTATTAGAGATATTGACTTTTTCTTTTTTTTTAGATTATATTTAGATTAAAATATTGCGTTTTATGTACAGCGTGTCTAAATCTTTAAAAAAAACTTATGTTTTTTCAAATGGAACACTCTAAATTTTATTGCATTTTTGGACGTTTTTTAATGCTGATGATTTCGATTTAAACTTGTATTGGTCTATTTTGCTTATATTTTTTGATTTTTTAATTGTATGGTATTTCCTATATAGGCTGTTCTGTCTAAATCTTTCATTAGAAATGTTAGAAGTTGTGATGGTGCAATCAGTCATAGCCAATCATAATAAATATAATAACAATATATATAAAAATGTTTTTTAAAAAAAGATTTTATTTAAAAGATGCACAAAAAAGTAAAAAATTATGTATTTCAATCACAGGAGAATATTTTTTCTTAGAGGTTAAAATTCTAAAATTTATAAAAGCATTGGGAGTCAACTGAACAAAGTAATTCTGTAATGCCGTAGTTTTATAACTCCCAAAGCTTTTATAAATTTTTGAATTTTAACGTCTAAGAAAAAATATTCTCCTGTGATTGAAATACATTATTTTTTACTTTTTAGTGCATCTTTTAAATAAAAGTTTTTTTTGAAAAATATTTTTTTATATATTTTTATTTTTTGCTTTTTAGTCTTTATTTATTGTTAGATTTATTGTTATTACACTGTGCATCTACCGTGACGTCCAAATGACCAACATACCGTCTATGTCGGTATAAGTTACGGTATGTACAAATCGAGAACCCCTTTGTAAACATAACCTAAAATTTTAAAACTCCATTTAACACCTTTAGGGGGTAATTAACTATATAGAATTGCATGGTCACGCAGATTACGTAAGCATGTTAAATTTCATTTCATTGCGACTACAGGAACCCTCTCAAATTTACAAATCGAGAACCCCTTCGTAAACATAACCTAAAACTTCAAAACCCCATTTAACCCTTTTAGGGGATATTTAACTATATAGGATTGCATTGTCACGCAGATTAAGTAAGTATGCAAAATTTCAATTCAGTGAGACAACGGGAACCCTTTCAAATTTGGCTCCGAAAAAATAACCTACAGACAGACAACATTGTTCGTTAAATAAAAGCTTTTAAAAACAATGAAATGAAATACGCAATTCTGAGTAAAAAAAAATAAAATATTTCTCCTTTTTTTCACTTTATAATAAATAGCATTGTAGAACTTTTTCTGTCACAATCAATTACGGAAAATAAGTTGATTTTGTGTTTTACGAAAAAATTCCGCAATCGGATCGTCTGATCGTTCCGCAACATTTTTGCCGGTGACCTTCAAACCCAACATCCTGCTCCATATCTGTATTTTTTTTAAATATTCTAATCCGTATCTAATCCTTCCACACAAAAATTTCCTTATTTGAATCATCAACTCGTACCAGTTGATTGTTTACAATTTTTTGTCCCCATTTTCGCACCAATTTCAATCAATTTCCATCATTCGAAAATATTTACAATTTTTTCTTCACTCACTTCTCACCCAAAAAAAGCAGTCATTCATACATCGGTGGCGATGACGCTTCGCTGAACTTTATCATTTGCCAAAATATTGTGAATTTTTTTATCTCGTCGTTACTTGTTAACCCCATGACCCCAATTTTGTAATCCGCAATCTATTTAAGTGTCAAAGCGCGACACGTGCGTCTACCGGGACGCGTCAATAATTTTTTTCTCGACTTTTTACGTGGGACGAAGGCCGGTTTCGACCATTTGCACATGGCCTGTTTTACATCGAAAACATATTAAGAGCATCATCGCAGGCAGCAGGCAATTAACTCCTTAAAAGCCACCCTGATCGAGACGATTTACATTAATCAGTGGATCAGGTGTGGCAGGATTGGTGTTTTTTTCGCGACATGTTGGCAGTATGTGCGGATGACGTGACGAAAATAATAATTATGCGATCATGGCATTGATTATGTATCTGGGTCATTCAACCAGGGCTCGAAATTTGGAAAACCTAGCAACATTACTGGACTCTGGTGACCTTGAACTTGGCCAGGGTTATGCAATCAACGAGGAAATGATAACATTGATAAGCAGAGAAAATCGAAAAATGAATTGTGCTTGGTTTGTTTTCACAAAACATGAAAAATGTTTTAAAAAGATAAACAAATAATAAAAACTGTCCTCTGATCTTTGGTTTTTTATTTATAAATCAAGTGACGCAAAATACTAATACGGTTCTTATCAGTATTGTTTTAACTCTTTATAGTAGAATACAAATGACAAATCAAAAAATATATTTCTTTGCCGGAAAGAATTTAATTTATTGATCGCACCCCGTATATGACAATTTCAGTTCGGTAAAAATTTTACATTTTTCACATTTTCAACAATGTAACCAAAACTTATTAATTACCTCCCGTAGCTTTAAAAATTGAACTTTTTTTTCAAAATTTTGTGTTTTTTTGATATTTTTTGTATTCTGTAATTTTTGTTCCGTCTATTAGACGTATTGGAAATTTTAATAACACTATTTATCTGAAAGTTGGGACTTGACCATAATCGGTTAAGTCCTGTTTAATAAAAATATTTTAAAGATGCCGTCACTTCCGGATTTAATTGATCGATATTAAATTTTCTATTTTAAATGAAAAGCAATGTTAAACTGTGTTTTTGAAATTTGAAGTTATTTTAAGGGAGTTTTTAATCAGGGTTTTTTGAAAATTTTTGAATTTGCTCCTTTTATTTAAAATTTTTATTAAAAAGTCGGTAACTTGGCCATTTTTAAATATTTTGAATTCGTTTTTGGGCATTTGTTAGAGAAAGCTTAGATCTTCCTTTTAGTATTTTTGAATTTTTAAGAATGATATTTCGATATTATTGCTCCAGTTTTTTTATTTAAAGTTTCGTATCCTCGTTTTAAATTTATTTTTGTTTTCTTTTCGTGTATTTTGTTATTTTATTATGGGCATTTGATTCTTCAAATTTCAAATTCAAATTTCTGTAACTCATAGGTTCACTTTCCTGTTTTTCATTACTTATAGGTTTTACTCAGTGGACAATTTTGTGGAGTTTTTTGTTTTATAGACCTCCCTGTTCTTTTTTTATTCTTTCTGAAAATATCTTATTTTGTCTTTTTAGTATTCCTGTCTTGTTAATACGTCCTTCTGATTCATTTGCTTTGGAATTTTGGGCACATTTTTTGTTTTGTATACTTTGTTTCATTTTATTATTTGTGTATATCTTCTCTATCATCTTTATCTTTTTCAGGATTCAAAAAAATATGATATAACCATCTCTGGTAGACCCATGTTAGCTTTGGAAAAAATTAAGTTTTGATTTAGATATGTGTAGGTATTAAAAAATATTTTGTTATTATTATTGCTTTGTTTTAATTATCCTCTTATTTTATTATTTATTATTTTATAATCCTCTCCATTTTGTTTTTTTTTTGGTATTTTTTGGTGTTATGGTATGATACGTTGGCAAAACATCCCAACTCAAATTTTAGCAATTTTTGTTCATTTTTGTATGTTTCATTAGGTTTGATCCCGTTGAATAAAGTTCTTCTTTTTTCTTTAGAGTTTTGTGTTTTCCTAAATTGTTTTCTAAGAGTATCTTAGTTTTGTCTTTTTTGGTATTTCTGTCTTCCAAATAATGTTTTCTAGTTTTTTAATCATTTGCTTTGTCAAGGTAGTTCTGTGTATATTTTCTGTTTTGTATAGTTATTTAATTTTATTTTGACGATTGTATATTTTTTCTTCAACATCCTTTTTCTTTACGTCAAAAATGTTTTAATAAATAACAAATACAGCACAATACAGATAATAATTTCGGAAATTGAAAAAAAAGTAATGTAAGTAAAGTAATTAATTTTTTTGTTTTTTTTCCTTAGTTTGCTCGAAATAAACTGTCTCTTATCCTTCTGTGCTTAATTTATGTTTGTTTCCTTTTTCTGTATTTTTTTGTTCTTTGGTATTATGCAGATAAGAATGAAAATTATTACATCACAATACCAATAATAATCTCGGAAATCGAAAAGAAATTGTAATGGAATATAAAGGATGAAGCGATCTTAAAAACTTGATGAAGATAATTGCAGGTGGAGCTATCAGACATTAAAAAAATGCCATATCTATTTTTTGAGCAGCCCTGGTAGTATATGTTAGCTTATGAAGAAATAAATAAGTTCAAATGAATTGGACCTAAAAATAATGTAGAAGCAAGTGCTTGTTTATTTAATTATGTGTAGTTTTAAATGACATGTCATTATTCATTTTTGTTTTGTTTCTTTTCAGTTTGTCCTAAATAAACTGTCTCTTATCCTCTTGTGTTTAATTATTGTTGTTTCTTTTTTTGATAATAGGTAATAACGAATGAATGAAAAATACATCACAATTCAAATAATAATCTTAGAAAATGAAAAAAAATTAGTTAATCAGCCCGAAAATTACGTAGAAACAAGTGATATTTTTTCGAAACTAATAAGATGAAAACTTCCCGTCGTGGAATAAATTTCCCGTCTCGTCGAATCCGCTCCGTCATTATTATTTATTAAATCATTTTATAACTCATATTTTCCTTTTATTTTAAACCGTTCTGACTTTAATTAATTATAAATCGCATAATTACGTACAGTGCGTTCTATTATACACAATTATAATTCTCATTTTATTAATAAACCGTTTTATGTTTATCTATACCTACTCGATTTGCATTTAATAATACAATCTTCAAACGAATAAAGAAATTCCGATGACTAAGTCGAAGGACAGACACTCAAGTGCGGCCCTGCACCACTCCCATCCGGGGCTCGCTTAACGATAATGGCGGCACCACCCCCACGTCATTTGTTAGCGTCCGGTGGCGGCGTCGCCGACGGCAGAACCGATAAACGCATTACAGAGGAATGGAAAACGACGCCACAAGCGGAGACGTAATTACTACCAAAAAATATATATTTAAGGCACTCGCGACGCTGCTCGTGCTGTAAACCGAAAATGCGTCCACGTAAATTTGTGTTTTTGAGCCACTCTATATACAGGATGCCCCATTATTGACCTTTAAATGTTAGAAAATTAATCTTTTTTTTAAGAAAGTGGCAGATACTAACCACCTGACTCACCTAAATTATTTTCAAGTATACAGGATGTTTCCAAAATCAGCTGCAAAACAAACTTATGTTTTTTTAAATGTAACACTTTATATTTTTTGCATTTTTGGATGTAGCTTTTAACACTGATGTTTTTAAGCTAAATTGTTATTGGTCGACTTTGCTTTGTTTTTGAAATAATTTGATTTTTTATACACAAACAGGCTTTTTTAAAAAAAATATTACATAAAAACTAAGAATCTTAGAAAAGTAGGACTTTTACCACTTTAAAGAAAAAAGCTCAAACGTAAAGGATATAATTTTTTTTGGCTTACTGAAGTCAAGAAGATACAAAAATGAAAAGGTTGGTTGCAAGTTGAATAACTTAAAAATTTTAAATGGAACACCCAATTTTTTATTTTTGCATCTAAAAGACTTTTAAGTTGTCTCTCTACAAACATTACTACTTTTCTACTATTCTTTCTTTTTGTGTAATAATTTTTTAAATAAAACGTGTTTTCGTCAAAAAAATCAAATTACCTATTTCAAAAACTAAGCCAATACAAATTTAAATCAAAATCATCAGTATTAAAAGCTATGTATGTCCAAAAATGCAATAAAATTTAGGATGTTTCATTTGAAAAAACAGCTTAAGTGTTTTTTTAATATTGGGACACCTGTACAGGGTGTTTCAAGTTTTAGGTCCAGTCAAAAAATAAATACTTCTAGTATTCCAAAATAAAAAATATATATCGCAAACGATAGAGTTTCTAACACGCTTCAATTTGATGCTTTGCTAATATCCCAAATTTTCATGATATAAGCGTAAAACGCAAAAAACTACATTAAAAAATTTTTTTTTTCAAATTATTCCAATAATTTTTTTATAATAAAATTTCTCCTATTTTTTAAGTAAGTCTTCCGAAACTGAAACAGTAAAAAACCCAAGGCGTATTGAGCAATTGAAATTTCAATTTGCAAAAAAAGGGCATTTTTTAATTGACAAGTTAAATTTTAGTCTGACAGTTAATGACGTTTCAATTTTTTGTGAATCAAGCAAAGACACGAGCTCTGTTTTTTCAAAGGTGACTAAGATAAAACATTTATTTGATCTTTTGCAAATTGGAATTTCAATTGCTCAATACGCCTTGGGTTTTTTACTGTTTCAGTTTCGGAAGTCTCACTTAAAAAATAGGAGGAATTTTATTATGAGAAAACGATTGCAATAATTTGGAAACAAAAAATTTTTTATCTAGTTTTTCACAATGTACGCTCATACCATGAAAATTTCGTATAACATTAAAGCATCAAATTGAAGCGTGTTAGAAACTCTATCGTTTGAGATATATTTTTTTTCTTTTGGACTAGAACTAGAAGTATTTATTTTTTGACTGGACCTAAAACTTGAAACACCCTGTACATATACTGCAATATTTTAAAAATATACAGCAGGAACGCAGATAATCTAAAAAAAACAAACGAAAAAATATCTCTAATAAAAAACAAGTTGTGGAGCTTTTTTGGATCGTTGGGACAGCCTGTATGTGTATTTTGTATAAATAAAGTAAATAAAAAATAAAAATAATTCAAAAATAGAATTAACTTATCGAAAATTTGTTTATTGCGAATAGGACGATGCTATCTGCGATATTTGTCATAAATTTAAGTGCTTATCTGTTTGTCCATTCTTAAAAAAATAAAACATAAAATTGTATTTTAGTGCCTAGTCAGGTGATTTTATTGCAAATTGTTTTAACCAAATAAGAATCCGAGTAAGCTGGGCGTGGGACAGAATCGTCGATCGCAACTTTCGCCTGTTTCTCGATTCGCATCCGCTTATCGACTTCCTTGTCGTATAATAACGTAAATACAGTCATCTGTGTGTGTAGGTCATCGTTTATCGCGTACGCATGCATAATACAGCGAAACAATCGCGTTTGTGTGTTGTGATCGCGGTCGGCTGGGGTCAAATGACAGGTAGCAAGTGAGGTATAGTTGGCGCGATGCTCACCTGGATGACGTCACTGGGACGTACGTAAGATGTGGGCGTGTCAACGAGTCAACCACTATTGGTCGTGTGGGTGGCAGGAGACAAAGGCCGCCGCCCACTTCGCCCACTCGACCGACACGGCCTACTGCGACAAGCGGGTGTCTTATTGCGATTTTTTGTGGGAAAATAAACAATTGAACAAGTTGAGATGGATGGACGGTGGATGAGAGACCAATGGTTGCGGTTTAAATTAATTTGGACTTTAGACCCGGCGCATCCACCATTTTTGCTAATTAAATGCATAATTAAATTAAATCACATTGAATTATTTGCTTGAGATAATCATAATTACTTGAATTAAAATTAATTAACAGATGATACTCTAATTTCCTATTTTTTTGTTTTTCTAGTTTTTTCTAGTTTTTTGTGTTAGAATAGGATTAAGCTTGTTACCTATATAATCGAGTTTTGTGGTTTACCAGTTTGACTTCTTTTGATTTTTCAGTTATTTAAGTACGGATTAATTTCACGTTTTCAGTTTTTGTTAGGTTAGAAGTCGGGCTGGGCTTATTTTTAATTTTAGTTAGTTTGAGTTCTTTCGTTTTAGTTTTTCGGAAGTTTTCTGGTTTTGCGCATTTGAATCTATTCATTTTTTTAATTTTTTAAGTTGGAATTCATTATTCATTGTTTCTGAGGTTTAAATTTTTCAGTTTTTGCTAAGTTAGTTGGGCTTATTTTTTCAGTCATGTTCAAGTTCATTGTTTCTTCAGTTTATTATTAAGTTCGGGTTCATTCGTTCTTCTACTTTTCCACGAGTTTTCTAGTTTTTCCAATTTTTTTTCAATTGAGTTTTCTGTGAGTTCCGTTTCTCGTTTTCCCAGTTGTTTTACGCAAGTCGATTTTTTTGGTTTTTTAATAAAAAAGTTATAACTATCACTTATCAGCGTTTTACTTTTTAAGTTAGAGTTTATGATAGATTAGAATGAAGACTTTTTTCTTTTTTTTTGACAAGTTTATTATTCCCAATTGTTTTTAATTCATTATTTTTTAATTTTTAATTTCGGGTTTATTTTTTCCAAGTGCTTTCTTTTTTTTCCAATTCTTCTTTAATCGAGTTCTCTAGTTTTATGAGTTCTTTTTTCTTTAAGTTGAAGTGTTCCAAGTTTTTAGGTTACAAATCCTAGTTAAGTAACTTGAGTTTTCTCGTTTTTGTCCTTTTGATGTATTTTGTTCAAATTTGAGTGAGTATTTGAGTTTATAAATTATTAACTTACCCAATTCATTCAGTTTTCTAAATTTAGCTATCTAGTTTATTTTAATTTGTGTTATTTTTTTATTTTCTTTAATATTTTTTTGTTCTGTTTTTTTTTATTTTCCACTTTTTTACATTTTTGTGACTAAGATTTTCTAGTTTTTTGAAACATTTAGGTATTTAATTTTTCTTTGTTCGAATTTCTTTGAGCTTTCCAGCTACCAGTTAAATTTGAATTTGTTTAGTTCAACGTTTGAATTAATTTTTTTGCAGTTTTGCTTTCGAAAAGGTAACTAATTAAGTAAAGTTGTTAAACCAAGAGATTAATGTAAAGTGTACTTAACCTTAGGCACTTTTTTTAAATGTGTTTAATCTTTTTGAATTAGAAACAATTCTTGTTTGTTTAAATGTGCCTTAATTAACTTTAATTTTTCACCAGATAAGTATTTGAGTTTGAGTTAATCTAATTCGGTCTGTTTTACAAATTTAGGTATCACGTTTTTTTTTTGTCTGATCAAATATTTGTTATAATTTTGTATTTTTTTAATGTGTCTAAATATTTAATTTTGTATTTTGGTTTAGCTTTGTTCTAGGTGTCTAGTCAGATGAAGTCTTCAATTTTCTCATTTTTTCTACTTTTTCAATTTTTTTTGTTCAATTTTTTCCAATTTTGTGTATTATTTAGGTGTTTTTTCCTTTGTTCGAACTTATTCTAGTTGATTTTAGTTTCGATGGTCCAGTTTTTATTTGATAATTTTTTTGATTCTTTCGAATGAAGAGAAGAACCTATTAAACCACACGCGCTAATTAACTGTAAATATACAGGGTGAGCCTGCTAAAAGTGTTTTTTTACTAGGTATGCCTATCTCAAAGAATGTGAATTTTTTCAGAATTTTTCTAGAAATGAGTATATTCTTTTATTTAAAGTTAATTACAGTGAAACTCACTTATAACGGAATTCGGAACAGATAAAATGTTAAATACAAACAAAACTAAGTAAATAAATAGAATATTTGCCATATAGTACTATCTATGTAATTATGTACAATAGATTAATATTTTAATTCCTGTATCAATTTCAAACTTTAGAACTCATTTAACTTGAAAATTACTCCATAAGGACGACGTTCGGTTATAACGAACAAATCCTGAAGTCTCCAGAATGTTCGTTTTAACCGGGTTCTACTGTAATTTAAAATGTTATAATCAATGATATTCAAAATATAAAAATATTCTAGATCTCTAGAGTTTATCTGAATTTTAAATTGTTCTTTAATTATTGTTTGAGGCATCTCTTCTTTTAGAATGACATACCTAAGTTGTAATAAATTATTTTTTTAATTAATTAACTGACTAGAAAAAAATACATGCACACCTAGGGAAAAATATAAAGTGCTGAATTTGTGTGATAAAAATATCCTCAGAGTAAGATAAAGTTTCGGTAAGAAAAATTATCTAGTTTAAAAAATGGTAAAGACCGAAATGTTAGCGTCCGTGTCGAGGTAACGTTATCTAACGACGTTTCGCAACATCCAGGTCACCCATCAGTCACCCATTACCCAACAATGACACAAAGCCGTTCATTTTCAAATGACACTATTGACACCGCATCTAATTTTTACAAATATCGCACCTCAATTACCATATTATCTCTCTCCACTTGACGTTTATTAATAATGGTCCCATTGTTCCCTCGTAATAACTCAATTATATAACCGGTGTTTACCATATTGTTTACGCTCATTACCCATTGTCCCAGCGCCCTCTAGCTTTAAGCCACGGCCACTCGATCCGACACACCCTGCAATTAACCCCCGAATTTCATCCCCGAAATTCGTTCGTCTACTCGCCACCAGAGGGCGGCGCCAAATTCTAGTTTGACGGGGTGGCGAGTGGCGGCGCCGCCACCACGCACCGCCGCCATCGATCCGAGCGAAAAAATTGCATTTATTTTCCCCGAAAAAAAAAACACAAGCGAATGGATGGCGGCAACGAACGACAAAAGAATTTTTGAAGAAGTCGAGACATTGACGGACCGATGTCGTCGATTGTAAAAAGTGGTCGCGGTAGGCCGGGCATGCACACATTATTATAAGACAGAGACGGTGATTATGTCGGCGGAATTTCGGACGCAAGGGGTTGATACCAATTTGGCTGAGAGTAGGCTAGGTCGGAAACAAAAGACTTTCGCTCTTAACTAATGTATGCAGGAGAAATGATAAATGGGCGCGTTTGTTTACGTTTTCGAGCGAAGTTGGCTGCGAAAATGATGATAATTGAGGTTGCGAAAGGTTAAGGAATTCATTTTATGACACGGGATGGAATGACAGGTTTTTCTGCAATGATAAATTGAAGTAATTGGCCAAAATGTTAAGAGCTAATGGCATTTTTAACTAAGTAGTATATAACTTTAATGTAACTAATGTAATTGTGTCATAGTTAATAAACCAATTAACTAATGTAAAATTGTGGAATGTAGTACAGGTTAACTACTCCCTAGTTACATACATCGAGTGTTTCAATTTGGTATTCGTCCTTTTTATAAAAAAGTGGAATAAACCGTATCTATACAGGGTGTTCCAGCTCAGTTTCCATCTTCTGTAGCTCAGTTATTACTAAAGTTGGGCTTTTGAAATTTTGTAGACGCGATTTATACTCTAGGATGCATTTTAGGAAAATATTTTTGATTACACAGAGTGTTACAAAAAAGTATGACGTCATAAATATATTTTTTGTAATGTCATGCTATTATTTTTTTGTGTTCATTAGAATACCTTTTTAGCTTCCTACATTTTTTTCAAATCGGGTTAGGGATTACTGTTAAAAAATAAAAACCAATAATGGGTTAGTTGTAAAAATTAATAAAAATACAAACAATGCTTCTTCATTATTACTAGTTACGTATTGAACAAGGTCTAACTTATTAATTAAGTTTAATTGATCTGAATTACTACAGGGTTTTCACAATTTATTTCTTTTGCTTATTTTAAGAGGGAACTCCATGCGGAATTAAAAAGTGAACATTTTTTCTCATTACAACCCTAATTCAGATCTTAACACGTTGGGAGTTATCTGCTAAAAACTCGTTTTGACGAAATTGTTGTTAACTAAAACATTGGAGGGTTTAATGCAATAAGTATCACTTTTTTAATAATAACTAACGTAAATGCCACTGCAAAATAATAACGTAATTATGAAAAGTTAACTCCAAGTTATTGTTAATTAGATCTGGACATAAGTTTACCATCTTCTTAACTAACTGATAATCAATTTATACCTTGCTTTCATAGTTAATAAATCCTGGTAACTAATGTAAAATTGTCATAAGAAGCCAAGTTTAGCTATCTTTAAACTATTAGTTAAAAATGTGATATGATAAAATCAAAGTAACTGTCGAAATTGAAGCTAGCTATAGTAACTTGACTTGTAACTAATGTCAGAAATACTTACTCGCATACCTAATTGTTTAATTAATTAATTAATTTAATAAAGCAATGTAACGGAAAGTTGACTAAAACAGTGGTTAAACATAACTAAATTCAAAAGAAGATTGTTACAATACAGTTTGATACAGACAAACCCAATTGTACCGGTTAACTTAAAATTGTTGATTAAACCAGACAAAAATTTCTAAAGTTTACAGATAACGAGAAAAACCGTTAATTTTTTCTCGACACTTTTTTGGTCTCGAATGTCGTATTTCCTAAGAATTATACTTGCTTCGAAAAGGAAAAGTCTCGACCATAAACTCTACACTTAACTCAGAATGTAGAAAAAAGAATTAAATTTTAGTGTAATTTGCATAGATTTTTATAAAAAAAAATAAAAAGCAAAAAATGTGTTATGCAGAGGTAGATTAGGCAGATATTTAGCGGTGACGAAAATATCAACAACCAAGCTTTTTATGCTTGTTTTTTTGTATTATTGTTATTATCTGTGTTATTATTAATGTCCTGATTTTGGTCACCCCAACTGAAACTGGTTACTTTTTTGCGACCTGACCTGAACTTTCCGTCATAGTTAATAAAACCTATTACCTAGAGTTAAATTGTAAATTTGTCTTTATTTTAGCATTAGGCCAAGGCCAGCTAAATTTGGCAATGTTTTAAACTTTAACTAATTAACGAATGTCTTAAGCCCGTTATTTCAATGTCGAGTTAAGTATAAACTTCAGGTTAAAGTCAACTTCGAGATAACCTGACTCTTGAGTTTACTTAGACTTTTTCTCTCAGACCTAAGAGTTAAACTAATTTATTTCAAGTGTCATAAGCGGTAGAAGCGTTCAGGTTGACTCAGTTATTTGACTCTAAAGTTAACTCACTATTGTAATAACGGGCCTAAGAAGTTATCGTTACAATAGAATAAATGGGAAATAGTTTGTGCACCTAATTTGTTAAAACTTTATTAAACCACAACTAAATTTAAAAAATTATACAAAATAAGCTTTTTTACTAGTGTCACTAGTGAATGCCGCATTTAAACTTTTTAAACTTAGTTATTTTATTAACTTGATTAAACTGCAGGTTGTGTATAAATTAACTCTGATTTTACGCTTCATTTGTTCCAGAGAGAACCTCGTTTAAGTGTTTATTTATTTTGTATCATTTCAAAGAGTTCTCCAACCACAGAAAGTTGCCAAATAGTGTCACTTTTGATGTACGATTTGTAACTGATGCGCACTTTAAATGTTAACGATTTGTACATTCTTAACAAAGTAGTACTAACATTACATTATTAGTTAACACGTCCTGTAACTATAGTTGTCATTGTTATAGTTCCATATAGCTGATGACAAGTTTGTTATACAACAGCTAACACAAAAAATGCCAAACAAAAGTTGCAATATCGTATTTTTACATTATGTAATTAATTAATGCTTAATGATTTAATAATTTATTCACTGAACAACTTTTTAAGCTAATGTAAAGAATTTATATGCATGAGGATAAAGACATGTCTCTATTGTCGTAAGTCGAGAAATAGTAATTTTTTGAGTTGTTCCGGTTAATAAAACCGCACTTAGATGTAGTTATTTTAATAACTTAATTAAGCTTCAGGTTGTGTATAATTAATTAACTCTGATTTCGCGCTTCATTTGTTCTAGAGGGTGAACCTCAGTTTAGCTATTTATTTACTTTGTATAATTCAAAGTGTTGACGTATTATACTAAAATTCGGAGAGGTCTCACTTTTAGTAAATATGATTAACACAAATAACAAACAAAACTGACCGTTTTTAGCTTTATAATTGCTATCACAATTAGTTAATAAATACGTAAACATCATCATTTTCACTCGAAACTTCGTTTTTAATTCATCCATTGTTTGATTTCACGCAAATATGTTGGGTCAATTGATATACATAAAACAAAAACCCAAATCACAACAGTTGTGATTTATTAACCCAAAAACAAAAAATATATTTTAATAGACAAAGATGCTATTGCTATTTACTTAGATAATAATCAACGTTTATTAGCTTCAAGACCAACAACAACAATTACCGCCGGCTGTTATTATTTAGGTTTAATCAAGTAGTCGGCGGATTCGGTTAGGTTAGGTCGCCCCCGGGAGGCGGCGGGGATCGATAGGGTCGCGCCGTCAATGTCTTGACCTACATTAAGAACAAGGGACGCGTTATAACCGAATCTTACCATTTTTTGACACTCTTTTTTCCACCAACTGTGCCTATAGTAGTTAATCTATTTAACATTTTCTGCTTCCAGTGTAGTAAATTAGGTACATTAAATTTAACTAAGTTTATACTTTACCGTCATAATATACAGGGTGTCCCAGCGAGTTGAAAAAGTCTATTATTGACTATATCATACATAGCCATACATACCAACCTCCTGACACACCTAAACTTATTTTCAAGTATACAGTGTTTCCAAAATTAGCTACAATAGAAACTTACGTTATATATATATATATTTTTTGCTTTTCTGGATGTATCTTTTATCACTGATTTTTTAAGCTACATTGGTATTGCTCGATTTTGCTTAATTTGTGATATAATTCATTTTTTTTTTGACGAAAATACTCTAAAAAAATATTACATAAAAACTCAGACACATAAAAAACTCTTAGGACTTTCACCACTTTAAAGAAGAAAGTTCAAAAAGTAAAGAAGAAAAGAGTAGAACTAGAGAAAAAAAAGCTAACGAAGAAGAACACAAGCGTTTTGAGGAAGACGAAGTAGAAGAAAAGAGCAACAGAAGAGAAGATCTAGAAAATAATCGCTGAAGAAGAGAAGAATTAAAGAAGAGAAAATCTTGATAAGAGAGAGGTATAATAGAGAAGAACGACGTTGTAAAGAACAAGAACAACGTGACGAAAAAGGGAAAAAATAATAACGTCACAAAAAAGCGAAAGAAGAAGAACAGCGTCTTGAAGAGGATGAAATAGAAGGAAAAACCTACAAAAGAGAAGATCTTAAAAAAATCGCCAAAGAAGATATTCTTCTTTGACTTAAAAAATAATCTCTTTTTTAAATAATTTAAAGAAAAAAAGACCTAAGAAAACAGAAAAACTAGACAAGAGGAGAGCTAGAAAAGAGAAGAAGAACGACATTGTAGAGAAGAAAAGATCTAGAAAAAAGAAGAGAAAATGTAGAAAAGAAACAACAAAAGAAAAAAACAACAACAGCACGAAAAAGGGAAAAATAACGACGTCACTAAAAAGCGAAATAAGAAAAACCGCGTCTTAAAGAAGATGAAATAGAAGACAAGACTTACAGAAGAGAAGATCTAGAAAAGAGAAAAACTTGAGAAGAGAAGAGCTAGAGAAAGTAAGAGCTAGAAAGGAGAAGAAGAATGATGTAAAGAAGAACAACGTCGCAAAAAAAAGTTCAAACTTTAAAAGGATATATTCTTTTTAGATCACTGCAATCAAGAAGATAAAAAAATGAAGAAGTTTGTTGCAAGTTAAATGACTTAAAAATTTTAATTGTTACACCCTATTTTTAAAAGCTTTTATTTTATTTTTTTATTTAACTCACAATGCTGTCTGTCTGTCCGTTAATTTTTCGGAGCCAAATTTGAAAGGGTTCCCGTTGTCTCACTGAATTGAAATTTTGCATACTTACTTAATCTGCGTGACAATGCAATCCTATGTAGTTAAATACCCCCTAAAGGGGTTAAATGAGGTTTTGAAGTTTTAGGTTATGTTTACAAAGAAGTTTTCGATTTGTAAATTTGAGAGGGTTCCTGTAGTCGCAATGAAATGAAATGTAACATGCTTACGTAATCTGCGTGACAATGCAATTCTATATAGTTAATTACCCTCTAAAGGTGTTAAATGGGGTTTTAAAATTTTAGGTTATGTTTATAAAGGGATTCTCGATTTGTACATACCGTAACTTATACCGACATAGACGGTATGTTGGTCATTTGGACGTCACGGTAGATGCACAGTGTAATAACAATAATTTTATGCAATAAAAATAAAGACTAAAAAGCAAAAAATTAAAATATATAAAAAAATGTTAAAAAATGCTTTTATTTAAAAGATGCACTAAAAAGTAAAAAATAATGTATTTCAATCACAGGAGAATATTTTTTCTTACAGGTAAAAATTATAAAATTTATAAAAGCTTTGGGAGTTATAAAACTACGGCATTACAGAATTACTTTGTTTAGTTGACAACTATCAAAGCTTTTATAAATTTTAGAATTTTAACCTGTAAGAAAAAATATTCTCCTGTAATTGAAATACATTATTTTTTACTTTTTAGTGCATCTTTTAAATAAAAGCTTTTTTTAAAAAACATTTTTTTATATATTTTTATTTAACTTGCTTTGTTGTCTGTCTGTGTTTCATATTTTCCGAGTCACATTTGAGAGGGTTCCTGTTGTGGAAATGAGTTGAAATTTTGCCTACATACGTAATCTGCGTGACAATGCAATATTATTTAGTTAAATCACCCCTGCGGGGGTTAATTGGGGTGTTAACATTTTAGGTTATGTTAACCACAGACTTGTGATTTGGGTATTTTTTTACTTTAGCTACTTCTGGTGTTAAATAATACAAAGAAAGTAATTCTCCGAGGAAAAGACGATTACAATAAGTAAAGACCAAAAAGCAAAAAATAAGAAAAAATAAAAAAGTATTTTTTAGATAAAAGCTTTTATTTAAAAGATGCACTAAAATGTAAAAATTAATGTTTTTCTATCAGAGGAGAATATTTTCGCTTACAAGTTAGAACTCTAAAATTTATAAAAGCTTTGGGAATGGTAATAACGGTATTACAAAATTACTTTCTTCGACCACTGTTCCCAAAGCTTTTATAAATTTTAGCGTTCTACCTTCTAAGCGAAAATATTCTGATAGAAAAACATTATTTTTTACTTTTTAGTGCATCTTTTAAATAAAAGCTTTTTTCTAAAAAAACATCGTTTTCGCGTCTAAAAGATTTTTAAATTGTCTGTCTAAAAACATTAACAGTTAAATGTTACTTCTGATTACTCGAGAGATATTTAGCTTTAAACATTAAAAACATTATTAGTGGTAAATATTTAGTAGTTACATTAACTCTTAACGCTTTTTCTTGATTTACTCTTCGGTTCACTCTTTATTTTGTTTTGTAATTTTAATGATTTTACAGTGGTTACATAATCAACTTAAAAAATAATTAGACAAGAAATGTGATGTTAACTGATCTCAGATGTTTTCAAGCTAATGCTCGAGCTAATGTAAATTTTCATTACCTCATCTAAAGACAGTAGTTAATTAATTATTAGCCTTTGAACGGCAATCTTTTTTAATTACTTAACTGATTTAACAATCTATCTAATAGCCAAATAGAATTAGCTAATGCTTAATTAATCATTCGGAGCTTTAGTTAGAAGAATTTTAACCAAATACCTAAAATGTGAGTGGAAAATATTTACAGTGCTACAAATAAATTCAGTTAATTGTTTAATTTTAGGCTCTTAACTAGTTAAGAATTTAGTTAGAAGGCCAATTTCCTCGCCTATTTCCCTCCGTGTTGTGACAGCCTTTCCCCTTCCACCCTTTCTTCATCGTCCACCCTCCATTCACAAACCCATCATTTGCGTAAGGGCAGTTCCACGCCGCTCCCTCGCCTTGACCTCCATCCGCCCCCAATTTCCCGCCGCAATGATAGAACAGTGTTTAGCAATGATTGTCGAAAAATGACACGAAAAAAAATCGGTAATAAAAAGTCGCCGTGTGCGTGCAGTAAAGTTGGCCCGTCGTCCGTTCGATATGCCGCGACGCCCGCCCCCAGCAGCGTCGCGACGCATTGTGTTCGCTTTTTTCGGGCAGGCCTACTTTAAAAAAAACTTGCCGTCACATTCCCTTTAAGGCGAGACGGGGGACCTGTCTGGGAACGGCAGCGCAACCAGGCCTTGAGAACACACATGGAATATTCGCCGCCCCCGAATTTGAGGCGGCGATCGATAAAAGGCCAATCGCCGATGGGGCTCACAATTTGAATCTGCCGCCACGGCGGGTACAGCCGACACTGGAAAAAGTGTCCAACCTATACACTATATCGCTATAATATACATAGTATACCGGGTGTTTCAGGGTATTCGCACCCTTGTAATTTTTTTATTTTTGGAAAAAGTAATACACACCATATATACAAATTTTTGCTTTTTAGCTGAGTTATTTTAAGAGAGTTTTTATCAGCTAAGTTTAATCGTTTTCGATATACAGGGTACTCAAAAAGTGCCTCACCAACTCAGCGGTACGTTATTGAGAAACGTATGTAGATTACGGGAAAAATCTTGAAAAAATCCCTAAAGTCATATTTTAAAAAATCTGGAGCTTCAAACTTATTTTGTTAACTTCGTTAGTTTTCATTATTTTTTAATGTTTTTATGTGTCACACTAAGTAATCGTTCACTAACAAAACGATGAATAATTATTTTTAAATTTACTATCAGACTTTAGCAGTTTTTTGAATTTAAAAAAATTAAAATTCATCAAAAAAATCACAATTTGTAGATATGCCAACACTGGGAATTATTTCGTAGGAAACCGTTTCAAAATTAATTTATTTTCATTGTTGATCAAATTCTATTCTAATAACGTCTGTTAGACAACGTTGCCACATTTCATTTATTTAAAATTTGTTATTTATCAATAATTTTAATACAAAGAATTTTTTTTACTATTTTTACCTTTATATGTAAGCAATTCTTTACCACAGACCATTGAGTTGGTGCGCCACTTTTTGAGCACCCGGTATTTAGAATTTTTTGAAAATTTCTCTTAGTTTGAGAGATTTCGAATTTATATTTGGAGAATTAAAAGAGAAAGCTCATATATTATGTTCAGAGTGTTCAAAATTGGAAAAGAAGTTAATAAACCCAAAAATTTTAAGGTGAAGTTTGGACAATTTTAAGAACCCATAACTTAATTTTTTCAAATAGGATGTCCCAAATTTTACTCTACTAGATGGAGGAGATTTTTTTTCTGCATCTATCTGTATTAGCATTCCTTATACCTATCTGTGATAATCTTCAAGTTATGTTGTTTTTTTTTGACATTGTATAGGAAATTCCTTGCTAAACATAACTATTTTTGCATAGTTTGTCAAAAAAATATTTCTTATTAAACAAACGACAAATTTTGTTCAACATTGAATTATACATCTCGTGAAAACGAAATAAATTCATTAACTGTTGGTTTGAAAAACTTTTTCTTTTTTGACCTATGGTTAAAAAAGTTATTGTAACTTGAAAACTATTAAACATATAGGGTTATAGGGAATGTTAATACAGATCGACGCGGAATTAAATTCTCTATCATTTAGTGAAATAAAACTTGTGGCTTATCATTTGAAAAATTGAGTTATGGGTCCTTAAAGTTCTGCAAACTTAACTTTAAAAATTTGGGGTTTGTTATCTTTTTTAAAAATTTGAAAACACCAAAGGAAAGATCTAGGCTTCTTCTTTTTAAATGAGCTGAAAAATATTTCTAAATTTTAAAAAATAGCAGTTATCTATTTTTGAACTGAAAAATGCAAATCAAAAAAAAATTAAAAACCCTAAATATTTCGTAAACGGCTAAATTTAGGTATAGGGAAAGCTTATAAAAACTACCTTAAAATAACTCTAGTAATCCAAAAACGTATTAAAAAGTAGCTTCCCATTTAAAATACGGAAGTTAATAGCGGCTTCCGATATAACCGGAAGTGTCGCCATCTTGAAAATGGTTTCATTGAGCAGGACCTAAGAGATTATGGTTGTATACAAATTTGTAGATGACTATCATTATTAGAACTCCCGATACTTCTAATGACAAAACAAAAATCAACAATTGATTATTTTGTATGAAAAAACAACTAAAACAATTGTGTTATAAACTTTTATTTACTAATTTAAACTAAAATACTTTCTTTGGCACTCCTCGTAGATTAAGATGTCTAAACTTTCTTGATTCCAACAACTAGATTTTTTTATCAAATTTTTATCGAATAGATTTTGTCAATAATTCATCTAAGGCCCGTTATTTCAATAGTGAGTTAACTTTAAAGTCAAATAACTCTGACTCACCCTAAACTTAATGTTAACTTATAGTTAAATAATAACGACTCTTTCAATTACTACCTTTGGTCTGAGTTAGAAACGTTTTTTTTTATTTTTTTTTAATTCTAACATTTTCTGTTTTGCAAGTTTATGAAACGCTTCAGGAAACAAAAATGTTTGATCTTCACTTCGTTATTGTAATATTTGAGTTTTTAGGAATCTTAAGTTTTTGATTAAAGATTCCATTCAGCAAGCAGAAATCATATTATGCTCTTTTAACCAAACAGTAAAATTTTTAACAAATCTTTACGATTTTAATCTTGATGTTCAGTTGCAAAAGTTCTTTATTGAGTGATCTCATGTTCTTCAAGATTAATAATAGATATATAATTTTTAGATTTTATTGTTTTTATTCAAGACTTTCAAGCCGTATCTGCAAATTTTTAACAAACCCGTAAATGTTAAACATTTGTAAGATTAAGCATGTTTTTAACTCAACTCAAGGAAAATATTTAGTCTTTATTTGGGCGAAGTTTAGCCGAGACTACTTAACCCAGTACAAAAACAAAATAAGTTAATTAGGTGTAATATTAATCGAGAAGAAAAAGTAATGCAATAAAAAAATGAAAACAAAACAAGTAAAAAAAGAAATGAGAAAGAGGAAATAGTTTAGTTCTAACTTAAAACTGTGTGTGACTGTGTGTGAAAAAGAAAAAAAACTTTAACTTATTCTTAACTTAACATAAATATGTACAGTCACGATCAAAAAGAATGACACCCCTAAAACCGCAGCCACAAACCTTTTCGATATGATACGGTTAATAAATGAGCTGGACAGTTTGTAAACTAACCTGTTTGTTTAAATTTAGAACCTAAAAGATTTTAGTCGGACTTTTTCTATCCGTCCCGGTTAGTAGGGGGTTAGTAGAACTGATTTAATTCAATTTAATTTAATTTTTTAATAAATAATATAAAAGCTTAATGAACAAATGTTTTTTAAATAATTACATTAAAAGTCTTTTTAATGCACATTTTTTTAATAAATAAATACATAAATTATTAATTTCTAATGTGTTTGTGTCCATTTTGTTTAGTTTCAGTATAAGGAAAGGTACCTCTTTGGTGTTTTTAGACTATCACTTAAAAAATCACAATTTTCTGGTAACGTTTCGTCTTAATTTAATCTTCTTCAATCCGTTTATAAAAAACAATTGACGGCCTAAAGAAAATTAAATTAACATCGAAACGTTTCTAGAAAGTTGTATTTTTTTTTTAGATGATAGCCAAAAAATACCAAATACCTTTCCTTACAATGAAAATAAATTATTACCACTTAATAAAATATTAGATTCTCGAGAAGTAAAACAAGGAAGTTGCTTAGAAATTTTTTTACGTCCAGAATTTTTTATTACTTAAACTTACTTAAACAACTGTATGTAAATTAATATTGCCTCTTGTATTTTATGTTGTAGTTTTTTTTAATAATTAAAAAAAGGTTGTTGTTTTTGTCAATGAGAACAAATTATTTCAAAAACTTAGCGAAACCGACTAGTAAAAAAACGTTATGATCAACAACTACCTATGAATATCCAAAAAATGCACAACATATAGGGTGTTTTATTTGAGAAAATATAAATTTGAATTGTAAAATTTTTTTGGAAAAAAGTATTCTGGGCTTAAATTTTGTGCAAATTTATTTAAATATGTATTTTAATATAACAAAAGTTTCATTCAATGGCTTCACCATTCATTCAACACCTACCCCCCCAAATTAATTTCTGGATTCGGCTCTGGTGTCATACTTTTTGATCGTGACTATATCTTGATTAAAAGGGGAAAGCTTGAAGAATTATATATTTTTAAAACATTTTTAACAAAACTGTTGTTAACAAAAGTTGCGCCAAAATATAAAAATGCCATTTTTTTTTATAAAGAAATGAAAGAAAAAGTGTGAAATGACGTAGGTACTTTTACAATTGGCATAGGTATGTTGCTCGGATATAAATGGTAGATACAGTTAAAAAAAACACATTTCTAATTTTATTTTAAATGGTTAATTAAAGTAGTAAAGTAAAGATGGATTGGTTTTTTATGCGATATAGGGTAACATGGGTGTTACAAAATGCAAAACACAAGGTGAGTCAAAAATGGCAAAATCTCCGCGCATTTTACCGTGTTTTAAGCTGTAATTAGGAAGAATTTATTTTGAAATAACTATCAGTGAGACCCATTCCAGGCATTTATGTATTTTTTACGGGCAATAACATTCCAATGGTCATAAAAACCTCAATCATCGTGACGACATCATTATCGACGTATTTAAAACCTCCTCAACCCACCTCAATAGAAATTCTCTTTCTCTCCCCTGTTGTCGCCTGGTGTATTCGATTGATTCATTTATCAGCTGATGACCCAAAACTTGCGTCCTTGTGGACAAAAACACCTATTAGTGCCCTCAGGCCGCCCCCCATGTAAATCCGGTTGCTACGCTACTATACATATAATACACAAACAAGAGTTAAAAAATAAAGCAGACGTCGAAATAAAAATTTTCGGTCATCGGACGCCCAGTTTCGTGCAAACCACCGCCAGCCGGTGGCGGCGTGCGCGTTTTCCACCGCCGAAGAACGAAATCACGCCGCCTCCAAAATTCGCAGCAAGGTGAGTCAAGGTCGCAGTGTGCGGGGGCTGGCCGCCCCATCGGGAGCCCCGATGTCTACATCTCATTTTAATCGCGTTTGCCATGGACAGGTGGTGTAAGAGAGTAAAAGTGAAGGTCGCGGCTGACTTGGATATCTATTATGTGTGTACACTCACACATACATCGACGTGATATTATTTATAGGTGTTAGGTGTGAGAGTTATTACAAGGGGAGAGGGGAGGTGAATTGGTGCCCCTTTTAGACGAGACGCTCCTGGTTTTTAGTTTGATGATGATGATGGGTTTTGGTGAGAGGTTTCGGCGGTAGATGGCGACGGGATGGCCGAAAAATACCCAATTTATACAGGGTGATTCAAACAAAACGCTTGTTTTTCAAAAATTGTTTTTCAAGTTTTCAAAATTTTCATTCCTCTCCAAGAACCAGAATTTTTTTTGATTCTGTAACAAATCCTTAAGACTTGGTTTTTCAAAGATATGAAACGTAACAGTTCACTCAAGATATTGGCAGGTCTTAAAATCTAAGATTTAAGTATTTCTAAGAATCTTAAGTTTTTTTAAAGATTCTCATCAGTAACCAAAAATCTTGGTTTTCTTATTCTATATTTACATCATTTAATATCATTAACATTTCAGTTTTTGCAAAATCATGACACGCTTAATCTTTAACTTAACTTGAAAACTTTCCAGTATCTCTAAGGATTTTAAGTTTTTTGTTAAAGACTTTCATCAGTAACCAAAAATCTTGGTTTTCTTATTCAATATTTACATCATTTAATATCATTAACATTTCAGTTTTTGCAAAATCATGGCAGGCTTAATCTTTAGCTTAACTTGAAAGATTTTTAAGGATTTTAAGTTTTTGTTAAAGATTCTCATCAGTAACCATAAATCTTTGTTTTCTTATTCAACATTTACATCATTTAATAACAAACCATTAGCATTTCAGTTTTGCAAGATCACGACACGCTTAATCTTTAATTTAACTTGAAAACTTTCCAGTATCTCTAAGGATTTTAAGTTTTTGTTAAAGATTCTAAACAGTAACAAAAAATCTAAACGTTTTATTGTATTCTAAAATCTTTATCAAATATTTATGAATTTGGCTTTCAGGTTTATAAAACTTTGAATAATAAAATTAACTTAAAACTTTTTAGTTTTTCTAGGAATCTTAAGTTTTTGATAAAGATTCTCATCAGTAACCTAAAATATTGGTTTTCTTATTCAATATTTACATCATTTAATATCATTAACATTTCACCATTTCAGTTTTGCAAGATCATGACACGCTTAATCTTTAACTTAACTTGAAAACTTTCTGGTATTTCTAAAGATTTTAAGTGTGTTGTTAAAAATTCTAAACAGTAATCAAATATCTAAATATTTTTTCCTCATCCTCAAATTGTATTCTAAAATCTTTATCAAATCTTTACGAATTTGGTTTTCAGGTTTACAAAACTTTGAATCATAAAATTAACTTAAGACTTTTAAGTTTTTCTAGGAATCTTAAGTTTTTATTAAAGATTCTCATCAGTAACCAAAAAGCTTGGTTTTCTTATTCAGTATTTATATCATTTAATATCATTAACATTTCAGTTTTTGCAAGATCATGACACGCTTAATCTTTTTAAGTTTTTTGTTAAAGATTCTAAACAGCAACAAAAAATTAAACGTTTTTTCTTCATCTTTAAATTGTATTCTAAAATGTTTATCAAATCTTTACGAATTTGGCTTTCACATTCATGAAACAGTGGATCATAAAATTAACTTAAGAATTTTTAGTATTTCTAGGAGTCTTAAGTTTTTGTTAAAGATTCTCATCAGTAACCAAAAATCTTAGTTTTCTTATTCAATATTTACACATCATTTAATAACAAACCATTTCAGGACTTAAGTTTTGCAAGATCATGACACGCTTAATCTTTAACTTAACTTGAAAACTTTCTAGTGTTCCTAACAATTTTAAGTGTTTTGTTAAAGATTCTAAACAGTAACCAAATATCTAAATATTTTTTCCTCATCTTCAAATTGCATTCTGAAATCTTTATCAAATCTTTACGAATTTGGTTTCCAGGTTTATGAAACGTTGAATCATAAAACGAACTTAAAACTTCTTAGAATTGCTAAGAATCTTTAATATGATACGCTTAATCCTAGCTTAATAACTTAAAATCTCTCTTTAGTATTTCTGTTAATCGCAAGTTTTTTGTTAAGTAAGCTAAAATCTTATTTTTTTCTTATTCGATTTTCATATCACATTTTGAAGTGTTTTAACAAATTTTTACGATTTGCGTTTTGCATTTTTATGAGACACTTAAGCGGTTAGAACTCTAGAATTTCTAAAAAATTTTCACCATGAAATACTTAATCCTAAATTTAAGTTAACAACTCTTAGTAAGTATTTCTAGGAATCTTACGTTTTTTGCTAAAATTTCTCCAGTGAAGCACTTTATCTTAAACTTGACTTAAAATTCTTCAGTATTTCTAAGAATTTCGAGAAAAATCTAAAATTATATTTTTATATTTTTATCTTAACTGAGTATTTTTATAATACACTTAAGCTTAAACTGAACTTAAAACTCTAAGAATTCTTCAATACGAAACTCCTTTAATCCTAAATATGACTTAAAAACTTTTCGGCATTTCAAAAAATATTAAGTTGTTTTATTAAAGATTCTAATCAGTAAGCAATTTTTGTTTCTTATTCGATCTTCCAACCATATTCAAAAAATTTTAACAAATATGAACCGCTTAATTTTAAACTTAGTTTAACATATCTTCAGAATTTCTTTAGATTCTAAGTTTATTGTTGAAGATTCTAAACAAGAAGCAAAAAACTTGATTTTTGATCCTTGTATATGTTACGTCCTAAAATCTCATAAGAAAACTATTAATATTTGAGTTTTGCAAAACTATGAACTTAACTTGAAGTTTTTCAGTATTTCTAACGATCTTAAGTTTTTTTATTAGGAATTGTAATTAGTAAGCAAAATTTTAAACGCTTAATTTTAAACGAGCAAGAGTCTTTATTATTTATATTAATCTTCAGTATGGTACACTTAATCTTAAACTTAAAAAAATTCAGTTTAGGAATCTTTAAGATCAGTTTCACAAAATTATGAAGGCACTTACCTTAAGCTTCTTTATTGAACTATTTCCAGCTCTTCAAGAACTTTTTACAACATTTTAAAGTCTTTTTATGATTCTAAGAATCTCTAGTCGAAAATCTTGATTATTCTTATTGAAGATCTTTAAACCGATTTCAAAATTTTCCATGAGAGTTTTATTAAATTGGTAAGATTATGGAATTTTAAAGTTATTCTTTAAACATGTTTTAAAATTTTATAAGAAATATTGAAATTTTAAGCTTTCTCAGAATCTTCAGTTCAAATTATCTTAAATTTTATAAATTTGAGTAACATGAGAGCTCTTAATATTTTTTTGGAATCTTAAGATTTTAACATAATTCAAAAATCTTGACACAGTCTCAACTGTACGAATTTGAAATTTTCTATAAGATTCTAATCAGCACCTAAGCAAAAATCTTGGTTTCTTGTTCGATTCTCTAAACACACCTCTTTAACACTTAAGTTTTGCAAAACTTAACTTGAAAACTTTTCAGTATTTGTTCAGAGCGTTAAGTTGTGACGTTCTAAAGTCTTCTCAAGACTCGTTGTTACAAATTCTTCTGGAAGATTATAAATGCGAATCAATTAATTTCAACAAAAAAAAATAAGAACAGTAATAAAAAAAAAATTTTTGATCGGTTTTCTAAGTCAGTGGGATTTCTGCCACGTGTTGTCCTCACCCTCCCACTTCCAAAAATACCTCTGAATTTCCCGTCACCGTGAATTTTTTGCCGCCCCATTTAAAAATTAAATCTCTCATTTGTGTCTCCGTCCCAGACCGAGTTTATTAGTAAACACACAACAAAAAATCCTGACCATAGTGACGTCACACCTCCAATCTGAATAATTCCTCGTTTTTTTGCTCGCAAAAACCACCAGACCCGTCATCGTCTCATTTCCCTTTTTTTTTTCTCTTCCACTCCAACAATAACGTCACAAAGTCGTTGGAAAAAATTCCAAGTGTCACTCTTAATTTTGCTATAAATGTGAATTCGGTCGAAGCGATGATGATGAGGTCGTTAGAAGTGAGACCGAATGATGTTAATTACAGAAAGAGACTGTGCCCTCAGGTATAAGGAAATGCTTCGAGGACAACGAGTTTATCAAATTACTTAATCAGAACCAGCATCGCTAAAGAGCGGATTTTATCTTGACCCCGAACTGCGATGACTGATGAGCCTTTAACGAGATGTATTTTGAGAATCAACGAAAAACATAATAGAGTCGTTAGGCATTTTTCAACGGAATTATTTTTAGGAACGCGACTTGAAACTCTACATCGAGTCGCCACTAATTAATTCTTTTGTTTCATAATTTACAGCAAATATTCGGAGTTGGCGAGACTGGAATTAATTAGCTCGCCTACTTGCCGGATTATGGCATCAAATATTCCACATTTCAAACGCGAAATTTTGCATTTTTTCGAGCCTCAACTGTGGTATTTTATTTTCAAAAATAGAGTCTTGACATTTCTATAAAAAATCTCAGTGATTTTATGAACCAAGAATTTGAGGAACAGATCTTTTCCAACTTCAACTGGGAAAAGAAAGATTGCAAAATATAAATTTTATGCTCAAGTTTCAAGATTCAGAATCTTACAAAATCAAAATTTTGAGCAAGACGAAGTCTTTAACAAAATTAAGAGAATTTTGACATTTCTAGAAACACTGGAGAACTTGAAAATGATCGTCAAAGATTTTGAAGAATATCAAATGTTTGTAATGAAATTTTGATAGTTTTTCGAAGATTCTCAAAGCATTTGAAATGATTTTTCAATTTAGAGTGGTAGAAAATATCACTTTGATGACTGGTTGTCAAGGGAATGTAAAAAAAGCGAAATGTCAAATTATCGAAACCGAGGCGAAGCCGAGGTGTTTCAGGTTTCTCTTATTTATTATTACATTCTGTATTACATTACTAGTTATGACACATTTTGCCTATCAGTAATACAAGGCATTTATAAATTTATAGATACTCAGTATAGACTGCATACTCTCTGTTTCAAAGCTACGGTTGAAACAGGTTGATAAAAATAAATTTTCGGTACCTGAAGCATTTATCGGGCCATAACTCTGGAACTATTAGACGTAACCCCAAAAAGATTGTTATCTTTGGAAAGCTTTTTTAATTGTTTATTTTTTCCTTAAGAGTTCTTTGTCCTACGACTAATAGTTTTCAAGAAAATTGCTAACAATTGCAATAATAGGTAAATTGAGCTAAAATGAAAAATGATAAATCATAACTCAAAAACTATTGGAAATTTGGCGATTTTCTCGACGTCAGTCGCTTTCCTGGATCATTTTACGTAGGTTTACCTCAAAATAGTTCCATTTTTTTGAATAGTTTTGTCCGAATCGCGAAAATAAATAAATTGAAAATTTTCTGAGCACTAAAGTTGGGAAAGATGGAAAAGAAACATTTATCGGGCAATACCTCTAGAACTATTAGACGTAACCCCAAAAAGATGTTTATCTTTAGAAAGCTCTTTTAATTATTTATGTTTTTCAAAAAAGGTCTATGTCCTCCGACTAATAGTTTTCGAGAAAATTGCTAACAAAAGCCAAAATAGGTAAATCGAGCTGAAATGAAATGAAAAATCATAACTTAAAAACTATTGAGAATTTCGCGATTTTTTCGACGTCAGTCGATTTCCCGGCTCATTTTACATAAGTTTACATCAAAATAGTTCCATTTTTTCAAATAGTTTTCCCCTAATCGAGAAAATAAATAAATTGGAAATTTTCTGAGCACTAAAGTTGGGAAAGATGGAAAAGAAACATTTATCGGGCAATAACTCTTAGACGTAACCCCAAAAAGTTTATTATCTTTGGAAAGCTCTTTTACTTATTTATATTTTTCAAAAAAGGTCTTTGCCCTCCAACTAATAGTTTTCGAGAAAATTGCTAACAAAAGCAAAAATAGGTAAATCGAGGTAAAATTAAATAAAAAATCATAATTTAAAAACTATTGGGAATTTCGTCACGTTCTCGACGTCATCGTCAGTCGATTTCAATCAAAATCAAAATAGTTACATTTTGTTGAATAGTTTTGCCGTGATCAAGAAATTAAAAAAATTGCAAATTTTCTAAACACTAAAGTTGGAAAAGAAACATTCTTAAACCTAAATTTTGAGCTCTAATGTTTTTAAAATTTTGAATAGTAGGAAAGATTTTGGATAAAATTCGAGAGATGATCTTAAAACAAAACAATTAAGGAAGACACAAATTATTATGAAATAATAACAAGATTGGTCAATTTACCCTTTGATGAAACATTAATTTAATAATAAATCTTAGATGGAAAAAGAGGTTTGAGCTCAAAATTGAAGATGATTCTAAGAAAAGTTAACATCTTAAGCAAATACCAAGCTTTTGAAAAAAATTAAAAACTTGTGAGATTTCTAAACTGAATTAAAATTAAGATAATCTTGAACAGCATCAAGGTTGAAGTCTTGACATATCTTCAAAGATTTTGTTCTGATATTCCAAATTAGAATTCGAGAAAATAATATTTAGATAATAACTAAAGTGATTCTAAAACTTAAATTTTGAGTTCAAGTATTTTAAGATATGTTGTTATATGATCTTGACTCTTAAAAGAAGTGTAAACTTTGAGCAAAACATGAAATTTTGGAATAATTTGAAAGAGCATTTTAAAGAAATCTAATGAAGTAAGTAACGATTGAAAAAAAAAAGATTCGAAAAGATTCAAGAACAAGATCCAAAAAAAATTCTAAGAAAAGATAGTATTTTGAAATCATTAAATCATTTTCAAAGGTATTGACATCATTTTCCAATTAGAGAAGAGATTTTGACACAATTTGAACTCGAGAAAGAATTAAAATGTAAACAGGTTAATTGAAAATAAAAATCTGAGCTCTAGGTTCGTAATTTTTATTATTTGACGATTTCAAGTCGATTTAACATAAAACAATTTGAGAAACCCGCAAAAACCACACAACTTTCCAATTCCTCCAATTTTTTTTCTTTTAATTACCCTCCCCTGTTTTTCCCCCTCAATTACCATTATAGTCCTTTATTATTGTTATTTCGCGGTGCGGCCGTCCACTTATCCGCGTTGAAAAAGAGCACTCTTGCGCCGCCCCCGCCGTTTGTTTTCTTTGAAAGCAAACGAAAAAATGAAAAAATAACAAACGCACGCTTATTGCAAAAAAATTCCGCCGTTCTCTCCGTGTTTGGTGAAATAACATCGGTGGCGGCGTGTTTTTTCATGTTTTGCCATGGCCCCGGAGGGGCGGCGGCGGCGGCGGCGGTGGCGGCAAAACGAGCGAATTTATACAGCAGGAATCGGTGAAACGGCACTCGGTTTCCTGCTTAACGTCTTAATTGGAATATTTATATGGAAGGGTAATGAGCGAGTTGATATGAATGTGGGCAATTAATGGAGCGAGGAAGGCATGATTGGTGATTAGTAAGTGGTTTAAGGGCATTGCGGGACACGAGCATGCAAAAATTGGCGCAAAAAGAAAAGGCGCTGAATTGGATTTGAATAATCAAGCGATATTGTATTTAACTATCAACTCGAAGTTTAACAAATAATTTATATGCTTTTTAAGTTTTCTTCATGACTCGATGTTAGGATACTGAGGATTGTAGCTTATAGCAAATGAAAGGAGATACAAAATCTGTATCCAAAAAAATAGTACGGCAGAGTAAAAATGAGCAAAACGAAGTCTTTAACAAAATTAACAGTCATTTAACATATTTTTGAAGATTCATTGAAGTATCAGTATTTCACTGATGACTGGTTGACAAGGAATTGTAAAAAAGCGAATTAAATTATCGAAACCGAGGCGAAGCCGAGGTGTTTCAGGTTTCTCTTATTCATTATTACATTCTGTATTACATACAGGCTGTTCCAACGATCCGAAATAGGTCCATAACTTGTTTATTATTAGAGATCTTGTCTTTTTCTTTTTTTTTTAGATTATAGCTGCGTTCCTGCTGCATATTTTTAAAATATTGCGGTAAATGTAAAGCGTGTCTAAAACTTAAAAAAACAATAAAGTTATGTTTTTTCAAATGTAACACCCTAAATTTTATTGCATTTTTGGACGTAGCTTTTAATACTGATGATTTTGCTTAGTTTTTGAAATAATTTGATTTTTTTTTGACAAAGACACGTTTTATTTAAAAAATGATTACACAAAAACGAAGAATCGTAGAAAAGTTGGACTGTCACCATTGTAAAGAGAAAAGTTCAAACTTAAATCTGGTCTAATTGTTTAGCGCATTCAATTAGAAACCTGGAAAAATTAAGGAGTTTGTTAAAAGTTGAATAACTTGAAAAAGTTAAACGGAACGCCTTATTTTTTGTTCTTGCTTCTCAAAGGTTATTAAATTGTCTATCTAAAAAAAGTTTCAAATGCCTAAAGTTAATAACTAAAAAGATATTTGAGTTTAAATGACCATTTGTTGGAGTTCATAAGGGATTTAAAAATTCATCAGAAATATTCAAATTTTAGTTATTTCACTGTAATAAATGACGAATAATGGCCTTAAGGTAACATTAAAGTTATTATTAGCTGCAAATTTCACTTTTCGACTACTGAAACAAGAGTTAACAATTTTTTTAATGTTTAAAGTTAAATATTTTTTAAGTAATCAGCAAGAGACACTTAACTGTTAACGTTTTTAGAGAGACAATTTAAAGGTGTGTTAGATGCAGAAATAAAAAATTGGGTGTTCAATTTAAAATTTTTAGGTTATTCAACTTGTAACAAACCTCTTAATTTTTTTATCTTCTTGATTGCAGTAAGCTAAAAAAAATTATATCATTTAGGTTTGAACTTTTTTCTTTAAAGTGGTGAAGTCCTACTTTCGTCGTTTTTATGTAATATTTTTTAAAAAAGCGGGTTTTTGTAAAAAAAAACCAAATTATTTCAAAAACGAAGCAAAATCGACCAATAACAATTTAGCTTAAAAGCATCAGTGTTGTTAAAAAAAGCTACATCAAAAAATGCAAAAAAAATAAAAAAAATTCGGAAACACCCTGTATACTTGAAAATAACTTTAGGTGAGTCAGGGTATAGTATCTACGACTTATGTAAAGAGAAAGATTAATTTTCTAACATTTAAAGGTCAATAATGGGCGTTTTCACATCACTGGCACATTTTGCCTATCAGTAATACACAGGGCATTTATAAATTTATAGATACTCAGTGTTTCAAACCTACGGAAAAGCCAACGTCGCATTTTACCGAATTATTTTTTTAAATAAATAGTTCAATTTTTTCGAGTAGTTTTGCCCTAATCAAGAAAATAAGGAAAATGAAAATTTTCTGAGCTCTAAAGTTGGGAAGGAAGGAAAAGAAACATTTATCGGGCAAAACTCTAGAACTATTAGACGTAATCCCAAAAAAGATTATTATCCCTGGAAAGCTCTTTTAATTATTTATGTTTTTCAAAAAAGGTCTTTGTCCTCCGACTAATAGTTTTCGAGAACATTGCTAACAAAATCAAAAATAGATAAATCGAGCTAAAATGAAAAATGATTAATCATAAGTTAAAAACTATTGGGAATTTGGCGATTTTCTCGACGCCAGTCGATTTCCCGGATCATTTTACATAATTTCACCTCAAAATATTTCCATTTTTTCAAATAGTGTTGCCCTAATCGAGAAAATAAATAAATTGGAAATTTTCTGAGCATGGAAAAACATGGAAAAGAAACATTTATCGGACAATAACTCTTAGATGTAACCCCAAAAAGTTTATTACCTTTGCAAAGCTCTTTTAATTATTTATATTTTTCAAAAAAGGTCTTTGTCCTCCGACTAATAGTTTTCGAGAACATTGCTAACAAAAGCCAAAATAGGTAAATCGAGCTGAAATGAAATGAAAAATCATAACTGAAAAACTATTGAGAATTTTGCGACTTTCTCGACGTCAGTCGATTTCCCTGCTCATTTTACATAGGTTTACATCAAAATAGTTCCATTTTTTCAAATAGTTTTGCCCTAATCGAGAAAATAAATAAATTGGAAATTTTCTGAGCACTAAAGTTGGGAAACATGGAAAAGAAACATTTATCGGACAATAACTCTTAGATGTAACCCCAAAAAGTTTATTACCTTTGCAAAGCTCTTTTAATTATTTATATTTTTCAAAAAAGGTCTTTGTCCTCCGACTAATAGTTTTCGAGAACATTGCTAACAAAAGCCAAAATAGGTAAATCGAGCTGAAATGAAATGAAAAATCATAACTGAAAAACTATTGAGAATTTTGCGACTTTCTCGACGTCAGTCGATTTCCCTGCTCATTTTACATAGGTTTACATCAAAATAGTTCCATTTTTTCAAATAGTTTTGCCCTAATCGAGAAAATAAATAAATTGGAAATTTTCTGAGCACTAAAGTTGGGAAAGATGGAAGAGAAACATTTATCGGGCAATAACTCTTAGACGTAACCCCAAAAAGTTTATTATCCCTGGAAAGCTCTTTTAATTATTTATGTTTTTCAAAAAAGGTCTTTGTCCTCCGACTAACAGTTTTCGAGAAAATTGCTAACAAAAACAAAAAAAAGGTAAATCGAGCTAAGATGAAATGAAAAAGCATAACTTAAAAACTATTGGGAATTTGGAGATTTTCTCGACGTTAGTCGATTTCCCGGATCATTTTACATAAGTTTACGTCAAAATAGTTCCATTTTTTCAAATAGTTTTGTCCTAATCGAGAAAATAAATAAATTAAAAAATTTCGGAACACTGAAGTTGGGAAAGAAGAAAAAGAAACAGTTATCGGGCAAAACTCTAGAACTATCAGACGTAACCCAAAAAAGATTATTATCTTTGAAAAGCTCTTTCGTTTAATAATTTTTTTCATGACTGGTCATTAGTAAGTGGTTTAAGGGCTAAAATTGGCGCAAAAAGAATTGGATTTGAACAATCAAGCGATATTTTATTTAACTACCAACTGGATGTTTAACAAATAATTTGAGTTTTTTTTTAATTTTCTTCAAGATTCGATGTTTAATTAATTAATTAATTTAAATTCAACTAATCCACTAATTACTTGAAAAAATACATAAATGTTGAGCTTTGAATTCTTAATAAAACTTAGTAATGGATCAACTGCGCTCGAGTCGGGGACGTTTGATTTGTTCGTTTCGTATCCTAAGCTATAGTAATCCGTAGTTTGGACTTGGAATTTGGCTAAAACAACCCGACCTACACTAATTCAATATTCCTTGTCGCACCTTTTCTTATTTTTCCTTATCAGACGTCAAGTGTCAAAGCGGCGCTAATCGAAATGCCGCCCCCATGCCACCCCCAGCTGCCGCCGCAGACAAAGACCTTGTGATTAGCGTGCGGAAAACTAGGTGGAAAGCAACAGCCGCCCCCGCATGCCTTTAGACAGAGAGAGCGTTCCCACAAAGGTGGCAAATCGATAGAGTCGGCTAGACATCGTGCAGACGGATGTAAAAGAGACAAAGAAAATTCCACGTTACATACGTCACGAGCCGACGAGGACGGAACGATTTATTATCAAATTTTCACAACGATTTCGAATGTGTGAGGTATTTTTTCGACGTCATTTCACCCTCATCCACACAAAAAAGGGTCGCGATCTTTGAACTTTAGCCACACGGATCAATTTCGTTAATTTTTATTGGGTGGCAAAAATAGAGAGACGAGTTGCACAAGAGATGAAAAGTCGGTGGAAAGCTTTTTCGATTTCCGACATTCGAGAGGTTTATTTTTATTGAGACTTGTACAAATACATATTCGGGGCTTTAGAGCCGGAGATAGGAGTCGCGACAGACGGGATATTTGTTTCGAAATTGCAAAGTCGGTGCTGAAAGATTTATCTCGAGTCGAAGAAATCTTAACAATTATTATAGCCACCCACATAAGGAACAAAATAATCTTCATTCTGAGTGCTAATCACTGTTTCCTATTGTAACACTAATTCTTAACACTTTAGAGATCTTTAGAATAAAATGAACTCCTTGAACATCAGACTAAAAATAAAATTAAAAAAAAAACGAATGAAGTATCTTGAGATACTTTGAAATTAAATATCTGTTAAAAGGACTGGTCTCTGTCAATTGGATTTTTCACGTTTGATCTCAAAACTCTTTGTTCTTTCTTTCCTTTTGTTTCGTCAAAAAATATGTATGCTTTAAAAAACTTTTTTTTAACGCCAGTCGAGCAAATTGTAACAATTATCACTTTCTGAAGGAACCAATTCATTTCATTATCTCAATCAAGATGATTGTCTCAATACTCTTTGACAAAATAAAAATGATGAAAATTAATTTAAATTCTCATCTTTATCAATTATCTCTCTTGACACTTTAAGGATCTTTACAGCAAAATAAAAAGTTTGAAAATAAAGAAAATTTTGAGTCTTTGTCTCAAAATGTAAATTTTGTAAACTTTTCGTGATTATGGATTTAAATTTTCAAGTTCCTTGGACATCAGACTAAAAATAAAATTAAAAAAAACGAATGAAGTATCTTGAGATACTTCAGTTTTTATCAATTGGATTTTTGACGTTTGATCTCAAAACCCTTTGTTGTTTCTTTCCTTTTGTTTCGCCAAAAAAATATGTTTGCTTTATGAGAAACCTTTTTTAATCTCCAATCGAAAAAATCCTAACAATTATCACTTTCTGAAGGAACCAATTAATTTCATTATTTCAATCAAGATGATTGTCTCAATACTCTATGATACAATAAAAATGATGGAAATTAAGTTAAATTCTCATCTTTATTAATTATCTCTCTTGACACTTTAAGAATCTTTACAGCGAAATAAAAAGTTTGAAAATAAAGAATAACTAGAGGTTCTCAAAATTTTGAGTCTTTGTCTCAAGATGTAAATTTTGTAAACTTTTCGTGATTATGGATTTAAATTTTCAAGTTCCTTGGACATCAGACTAAAAATAAAATTAAAAAAAAACGAATGATTTATCTTGAGATACTTTAAAATAAAATATCTGTTAAAAGGACTGGTCTCTATCAATTGGATTTTTTACGTTTGATCTCAAAACTCAAGAGTTCTTTCTTTCCTTTTGTTTCGCCAAAAAAATATGTATGCTGTAAGAGAAACCTTTTTTTTTATCTCCAGTCGAAAAAAATGTAACAATTATCACTTTTTGAAGGAACCAATTCATTTCATTATCTCAATCAAGATGGTTGTCTCAATACTCTTTGACAAAATAAAAATGATGGAAATTAATTTAAATTCTCATCTTTATCAATTATCTCTTTTGATACTTTAGGGATCTTTACAACGAAATAAAAAGTTTGAATATATAAAGAATAAGGAGGGGTTTTCAAAATTTTGAGCCTTTGTCTCAAGATGTAAATTTTGTAAACGTTTCGTGATTATGGATTTAAATTTTCAAGTTCCTTGGACATCAGACTAAAAATAAAATTAAAAAAAATAACGAATGAAGTATCTTGAGATACCTGGAAGTCTTTATCAGTCCTTATCAATTGGATTTTTGACGTTTGATCTCAAAACTCTTTGTTGTTTCTTCCCTTTTGTTTCGCCAAAAAAAATATGTATGCTGTAAAAGAAACCTTTTTTTTATTTCCAATCGAAAAAATCCTAACAATTATCACTTTCTGAAGGAACCAATTAATTTCATTATCTCAATCAAGATTGTCTCAATACTCTATGACAGAATAAAAATGATGGAAATTAAGTTAAATTCTCATCTTTATCAATTATCTCTCTTGACACTTTAAGGATCTTTACAGCGAAATAGAAAGTTTGAAAATAAAGAATAAGGAGGGGTTCTCAAAATTTTGAGTCTTTGTCTCAAGATATAAATTTTGTAAACTTTTCGTGATTGTGGATTTAATTTTTTAAACTCCTTGGACATCAGACTAAAAGTAAAATTAAAAAAAAAAAAACGAATGAAGTATCTTGAGATACTTTGAAGTTTTTATCAGCCTTTATCAATTACTCTTTGTTCTTTCTTTCCTTTTGTTTCGCCAAAAAAATATGTATGCTTTAAGATAAACATTTTCTTTATCTCCAATCGAAAAAATCCTAACAATTATCACTTTCTGAAGGAACCAATTCATTTCATTATCTCAATCAAGATGATTGTCTCAATACTCTTTGACAAAATAAAAATGATGGAAATTAATTTAAATTCTCATCTTTAACAATTATCTTTCTTGACACTTTAAGGATCTTCACAGCGAAATAAAAAGTTTGAAAATAAAGAATAAGGAGGGGTTCTCATAATTTTGAGTCTTTGTATCAAGATGTGAATTTTGTAAACTTTTCGTGATTATAGATTTAAATTTTTAAACTCCTTGGACATCATACTAAAAATAAAATTTAAAAAAAAACGAAGGAGTATCTTGGGATAAGTAATGAGGGTTTAGAAATGAGTGAAGACCTTGCAAAGTTTTAGAAACCTTAATATAAAATATCTGTTAATTAATCTTGAAATTCTCAGTTGTCTGACTATTTTAAGATTTTGCAAGATTTTTAAAATTTGATCTCAAAACTTTTTGTGTTTTTGTTGTCGTCTTTTCAAAATGTTGATATAATTTGTGAAAATCTTTGTGTGACGAGACAATTGAAGCACAAAAGAACTTATAGAAGTCATTTTCTAAAACTCAAAAAATTCCTTGTTTACACAAAACCAAATGTTTGAAGATTTGTATTCAAATTTTTTACGGTCTTTGATTTATTTTCTAAATTTTTGCGTAACTTCTTAAAATTTTTATGTTTTGAAAAACTTTAGATTTATTCAAAAACGTGTTTAAAAAATACTGACTTTTTCTCAAAATTCTCGAAGTTTTACCAATGTTTTAAGAGATATGTCCAGAAATTCGGACACTTTTTACAACAGTGAACAAGATCCAGGTCTTTGTCTTATTTTCAGCTCCTGATATACTTAATTTAGAGATCTTGAAACAAAATATCTCTATTACGGACTGTTTTGTGACAACTGGAAGTAAGAAGTCTTGAGATTCTCACTTTTTGTCAGTTATGCAAAATTCATTTTTTTTAGATAGATGATGTTTCATTTGACAAGGAACGAATAAAAATGTTGTTTTTGGGTCGAGCTTTTGAGAAAAAAGCCAACGCAACCAATTTTATTTTATTTATTCAATTAAATTCCCACGCTCTTCTTATTCAACCATTTTTTCAACTTTGTTTCGCCCAAGAATATTTTTGCCTTAAGAGAGAAAATTAAACTTGCAAAGTAGATTTTCCCTTAATAAAAATACAGACAAGCAAAAAATGCTCGAAAGAAAGTTTTAAAATTAGATTTTTTTCTTGTCTCGATGGCTGATACACCCAATTGGGGTTGGTAACAACAGTCGTGTCGATGACCGGTCGAAATTTAAAGAGCGCTTCCTTTCCATTCGTTTGAAAACCCGTTTCGAAAATAAACAACAACCCCTGCTCAAATCACGGCCAATTTCGTTCACACGGAAGAGATATCGGAAAATATGCACGCCCAGCAAAACACCAACCACAATAAAAATTTATTAGATGTTTACTTATAAAAATCTATTTGAATATCTGCGGTATTTGGCTCGACAAAGCGCACAAAAGACGCCCGATGAAAAGATTCAGCGTTGTGTCGTCTTTCACCCCTTCACAATGGGCCGTTGTGCGGATAAATAGCCCGGTACGTGCCCATCTTCAGGTAATAAGTAATAAAAAAAGGGTGAAAGATATTTAAATTCGACCCTTTCGACAACTAATGACTCTTGAACAAACAGTTTGTCGCTCGGATGGAATCGCTAATTCGCGATTTTTTCTCACGAAACCTAATTACAGAGGTGTGGAACTACAATTCCGAATAATTATGATCGAGGTTATGGAGGGTAAAAGCCGGAAAGGGAAACAAAGTGTAGCAACAGGTCCATCAAGAGGCTCCAAATTGTTTATTTCAGGCTAACGTAGTAGGCCGTGAACGGGGCATTCTCCACGTTTTGCTTTGCGTTTCTAGTTGAAAATATCGACTCAAATAGTTTTCTCGTTTACTGTTAAATTAAGAGAAAATAAATTAAAATCAAGATGAAAATTTGATTTTTTGTTTCAAGATCACTGTTTTCTCAAAATTCTATCCCCGGTTTTGAGAAACCTGAGCTGCGGAAATTTTTTAAAATTAACGTAAATCCAATTAATTCTGTTTGGAGAAAGGCGGACTCTTTTTCTGTTGTTTCTGATGTAAACATTCGGAGAAAATAGACATGAAAATAAGATCAAAAACGTATAATAAAAATTTCGAATTGTTGAGATAAAGAATCATGTTTTTAATTCAAAGATCTGGTTCTGGATCAATGTTGGGGTTAATAAAAATGATATAAAACATGAAAACATTCTGTCAACATTGTAAAATTTCCAGAAAGTGAAGATATTTTCAAAAATATAAATATATTCTTAATTTTTGGACTGAAAATAAAGATGGTAAGACACGAAAATTCGAAATTTTCGAAAGTTTTCGCACAAAACAAAACTTTTTCGGTTAATTTACGTTTAATTAAAATATTGATGTTATTTTTGCTGATTTCGCGCGATTTAGTGCGTTTGAACTTTATTTTGCAAAATCATGCAAAGTCTTACCTATTTGTGGCAAAGTTTTATGGAACTATCAGTTTCTTTAAACTCTCTAGAACCTTTAAAAATGCAAGAAAACATCAATAGGTTCGATTTTAAAAGGTTTGATTTTTTCGATTTTTGTCTAGATTTTGGTCGTGTAATAATTCCGGGACTGTCAGACCTAACACATTAAGTTTATTTCTTTGGAAAGCTCTTTAAAACTAATAGTTTTCGAGAAAATTGCTAACAAATACAAAAATAGATAAAATTAATATATAAGTATTGATAACTTGAAAACTATTGTAAATCTTGCAATTTGCCTGATGACGTCAGTTGATTCCCCGGATCATTTTACATAGACGGACTTCAAGATAGTTCCATTTTCTTGAATAGTTTTGCCATAATTGAGAAAATAAAGTAAATGAAAAATTTTTTGATCATTAAAATTGGAACAAATGTTAGTTAATACGATTACTAATAACGTTAAAGTTCTTTTACATTTTTTACGTAAATATAACTTTAAGTTAAGACGTACTTTAAACTTTACAAATTGGTAAAAAGAATAAAGATGGCTATAAACTACGTAACATAAACGTTAAAAAAACGTAATCAAAAATCATACAACCAAATAACAACGTTGTAAATAACGTTAAATCATCTGTTGTAACGTTAAAACAACGTCTTTGTGCTTGGAGGGAAGCATTTCTACCTAGAATTTAGATTATTTTTATTTCACTTAGAAAATGATTATTATCTACTAGTTTATTAGTTTCCATTTTTTATTTAAGACCTTTAACCTATTTTATTTTAGATCTTGAAATAAAAAGTCTTGAAATAACTAACAATAATTGATAATTATTTGCAAGAGTTTGCCCTTCTTGATCTGACCTGACCTGATCTGATAAGAATTGTGGTTTTTCATTTTGTAGGAATTTGAATCAATTCTTGTCAACGTCTTATTTTTTATTTCAAAATATTTACATACATCCAGTTGTTAGATTCCAAAAATCTTGAAATCTATATATTTTGAAAAATTACATCAAGATCTGAAAATAGAAGGAACGTATACCTATAATAAAAGAAATTTAAAATTCTGGATCTTGTTCTTGTTGTAAAAAGTGCGAGAATATCTGGACATTTGTAAAATTTCGAGAATTTTAAGATAAAATGTTTATCTATCTACACAATTTTTTCTATAAATGTGTAAACCTTTTTTTTCAAAGTAAAACGATTTGGCTCCTGTAAGCTCTTTTGTAAAGCTTCAACAGAGAAGAAAACAAAAACCTTCAAACATTTGTGGAAAATTGAGGAGTTTGAGACAAAATTTATCTTTTAAACAAGTTTTTGTTAAATATGAGCAATTTTTTACAGTTTTTCAAAATAAAATAATTACTTCTTTAAGCTCTTTCGCGCTGCTTCCATCGTCTCGCCGTTTCGGAAATTCAAACACAAAAATTTTGAGAAATTATACGAAGATTTTGAAAATAAGGCAAACACGGTAGAAAAGCTAAACACGCAATAATTTGAAGATGTTTTAAAAACTTATAGAATTTTGATCGCTTTTACACAAGTTTTTCTACAAATGTGAGAAAAATTTTGCGGTTTTTTAGAAAAAAAAGTTCATCATTCCTGTGCTGCTTCAATCGTCTCGTCTCGAAAATCCAAATTCTGAGAATAAATTATATCAAGACAGAAAAGACGACAAGTGAAATCTACAAATCTTATTAGACATATTATTCAGCTAACTAGTAGTGCATTACAGACTCTGGGCTTTATATGTAGAAATACAAAAGAATTTACTAATGTATCTTGCATTCAAACTTTATTTTATGCTTTTGTGAGGTCTAAACTTGAATATTGTTGTGTTATTTGGTGTCAATTCTACCAGTTTTATGTAAATGAGTTGTAAAATATTTTACGAAAATTTTCTAAATACTTATATTTTGCAATTTATAATAAATATCCTGTAGGTAAGGCATTGTAATCAAAGTTATCTTCTAAAAAATGTAAATGAAAGCACTTTATTAAGTAGAAATGTTCTTTGTATTATTTCTCTTCAAAAACTTTTATGTGGTGAAATTATCAGCCCTGATCTTCTGGATCAAGTGAACATTATAGTACCTAGAGCAAACAACCGAAATCCTCTTTTATATTTTATTTTTCCACCCCTAATACCTCACATCACCTGAATTATTCACTTTTTAAATGTTTTAAATTATAACATGTGTTCAATAATTGTTCTGGTAGTGGTTTGCTCTTTCTAGCATGAACGTAGGTTGATGTGATAAGTTCCTATGGTTGCGAGAACAAAGTCGCCAACAAAAAAAAAACGCACGTGGGGCAAAAACACAGCGAAAACACTTGCAAGTTCTGAAAAGAACTGATTTTAATTAGAGAAAAATACAGAAACTCGAAAAGTATGCAAGAGGTTAAAAAACGGAGTACTGACAGCTGTCATGTGTCATTGTTTTGTAATGTTAACCGAGATATACGTTTTTGTGACAATTGCCACACATCGGCGATCTGACCAGAACAATTATTGAACACTTGTTTTAATAGCATTACAATAGATCTAGATATTTTCTTCAATAATTTTCAATCTAAAACTGTAAAGGTCAAACTTCTAGAATATTTTTCTTCCTAATTTATAATGTTTTGTATAATTTGTTTGTCTCAGTTTTGTTCTTTTTTGGTATTTCTTTTTATACAATGTATTGTTATATTTGTGAGGACTACTCGTCCATTTATTATAATTGTCCACTATAGACTAAGAAGTCTGTTGGAAATAAATTATATTATTATTATTATTATTACATTTGTAAAATGGGAAGCATAAAACTGGTCATTTTCTCTCATTTTTTTTATTATAACGCTACATGTTTCGGCCAATAATGATTTGACCATCAGACTTAAGCAGACTTTTTTCTATTCGCCAACGGCAACGTTTCACAAAATGTTGAAATTTTGTGAGATTGTGGTGTTGCTTGCTTGTAACATAAGCCTGAAGATGGCCAAATAATTATTGGCCGAAATATGTATCTAGCGTTTTAATAAAAAATATATGCCAAAATTTTGAAAAGAAGGTAAAGGTCGTCCGTCAAAAAAAAACAAAATTCTGGCACTATCTTAAAATGTCAAAATTTTGATGTTTTATAAAAATAGATGATTACTTCGACTAATCGAATCAATTTTTTATTGGTTTATTTGTTAATTAAAAAATAGAAATTAAGACTTATTAGCACAATTAAAGCGCACTTTTTTACCTTTTCTCTGATGGCACACATTAATTTTGCCCGTGACTGTACACCCAAATTGCCAAACCGTGAAAAATGATACGATCTTCACTTAATATTTTAATTTAATTGGCTTCACTTTTTTAAGTAGTTTTATTATTCAGCTTAAACCCCAGGAGGCGTTACCGAATTTTGCAAGATGGCGCCTTTCAACTTTTGATTGTGAATAGTCCAATGAGAGAAATAGACTTGTTATCGATCGATTAATCATTTTTTGTAAAAACTCTCTTATCACTCACTATTGCACCATGTCGCTCAACCGCAGATAAGAATTAGAAAATAAAGAAAAATTCGGTGAATAAATATTTACAAAGGAACGGAACGGAAATACAAACAATGAAGATTTTTAAAATGTGTTGATTTCTTTTAATTTAAATAGCTGGTAAACAAATCGTGTTCAGTGTGGAAACGCGTCCGCCGCCCCCACCCTTGAAGTTTTCTTTCCCGTTTCCCTCCGGAAAACTGTCCAAATAAAGCGCATCGGATGTTATATATTTTGATGTGTTTTCCTCGAAATGCAGTTTTCTTGCTTTTTTCGTCTTGCGCGGTGCACATGCAGCAGCGCCCCCGCCGCCCCCAATTAACCGCTCTTAATCGTCACGTGTCGGCGCCATTTTTTGCGCCCCCGGGGGCGGTGCATCGCCGCCGCCGCCGCCGCCGCCGCATTCTTCCTTATGCACCCCGAGACCATAACCAATCAATATTAAAACTCTATATGCGCTCGATACTTACTTCCGCGTGTATGTACATACAATTTTTTTACAATTTTTTCTTCGGCGCTGCACTTCTTTTTCTTTCTTATTTCTGTGCCCCAGTTCTCGGGCGGGCGCCGCACTTCAGTCGACGGAAAACTCCTGAACTAACAAGTGCATCGTCGTCGCGGCGCGGATGCAGGGCCGGCCTGAGGGCGCCCGTCGAGTAATTAACACGTGTGTGAAAGTGGGCCCCGCCCCACCGCCGCCCCTCCACTCATTAACGCCGCGTTTTAATTGCCGACGCCGACATGGGACGCCGGACACGTGACGCCAGGACGCAGACGCCCGACAATTAACTACAACACGAAAATTTTAATACCGAAAGTTCCTTAAAGTTCCTACAATTTTAACAAATATTTTTCTAAAATGACGGCCGTTAGACAGGTGGAGGACCATCCGATGGACAGTTCGGACTCGAGTGACTCGTGTGCCACCGTTTCGAATCATAACGAAAGCGTCATCAGTACAGGCACGGGCTTGTACAAGTCTGGCTTGAAATACAACGATTTTGTTAACAAGTTGGATACTTATAATAATAATCAGTTGCTGCTCCCGACGCAGTTTTATAAAACACTACTTGCCAAAGCCGTGCTTTCGTCGAGTAATGATGATAAGACGAGTGTTTACAAGAATATGTTGCAGTTTCATAAGGATAGGGGGGAGTTTGAACAGGTATTGCAAAAAAAAAGAAAAAAATTAACTCCAATTAGATGCACCTTTCAGCTTAAGAAGAGAACTTGCTTCAAAACAACACCACTTTAAGTCTTATTTTATGATTATTTGTGACAATTTTTTACAATTGAAATATTTTTTTTGAAAAAATAGCTCATAATTTGTCTTAGAAGTGACTTTTCTTACACAGATTATAATAAATCTGAGTTTAATTTAACTTATTTTAACTTACCGGTTGCTTAAATTGTACCACTTGATATTCTACAGAGTACATCCAAGAAATTGTTATAAAATGAAGAATAACAAATAAGAAAAAGAAAGAAGAAGTCTTGCCACAATAATTAATATAAATTGCTTTAGTGAATATAATGCAGTAGCGTTTAAACAGGCAAACAAACACATTGTGTTTTAACCAATTCGATACTTTGCCTCCTATTTTTGTGTCACAAGCATAACGCTAGGTGATTTCACGTTCTGGTTTAAGAAAATCCCGCGAAAAACTGCATTTTCAGTTTAAAAACTGGTTTGGAATTGGTTGTTTTTTGACGAAAATTTACACGAAAATTGAATTAAAAAAGTGCCCAAACTCTCGAGAAATGCAAAACAACACAATTTCGAACTAAATTTAGCTCAAATGCAAAAACAACACAATTTCGAACTAAATTCAGTTACTAAAACATTTTTGAAGTGTCATTTGGTTCCTTGTCTAGTTTTATCCACAAACTTTTTTTTCAAAATTTTACCGTTTTTCTTGTAAAGTGGGTTACTAAACGCAACTTAGTTTCAGTATTCATAAGGGCTTTAAGAATAAGGGCCAGTTTCATAATCGAAATTAAAGGAGCATTAAATTAAATGTTGTTTATAATGTGAAATGTTTGGCAACAAATTCGTATTCACGAGCACATTATAAACAACATTTAATTTAATGTTCTTTTAAATTCGATCATGAAACGGGTCCTAAGGGCTGCACGTATTGCTGTCTAAAACTAGCTTTGGGATTTCTTTTGGGTTCTTTATTTCTATTCTAATTTATAAAAATCTAAGTAACTACGTCGTGACACTGAACTTTGCCGTGTTTAATTTAACTTAAATTAAACAAAACAAAATTAATTTAAATTATCTAAAATAAATTATTACTTAATATTTATTAACCAATTAAACTTTGGGGATCCAAGTTCTTGTAATTTTTTGTAAAAAGAAATTTTGAACACAATTCGGTCAGAAAATCATAAATCTGGACTCAGGCAGCCTTCTGCACATTATTTGTGGGGAAATGTATTTTTAACAAGTAAATTATTTTTTCCTGGGGTAAGTGGATCATGAAATTGTCACAGAAGTGTCTTTGCTTACACAGAGTTGTCCAAAGGTTTGTTTTGAACTGTAAAAGAAAGTTTTATAATTATCGAGTAAAATTTATTTGACAGGACAATAACATTTTTTTAATTTTGGCCGGAAAAATATTAAAATCGGATGATAAGACGAATGTGTACAAGAATATATTCAAAACTCAGCCGATCAGTTAAAAGATGAAGAATAATAATAAGAGAAAAAAACAATAAACTCCAACAACTAGTACCTATACAAACTGTAACTAGATGAACTTTTCAGTTCGCAAAAAGAGAAACAGTTTTGAAGCACTTTTTGTTAAACAATTCGAAACTTTTCGTCCTTTGCCTAAAAACGGAGAAATAACGTAGAAATAAATTCTACTTTATCGCGAAAACTGAATTTTTAGTCCAAAAACTGGTTCTAATGCTCAAAAAATTGTGAATTTTGGTTGTTTTTTGACGAAAATTTGTAAGAGAATTGAGTCTTGAAGAAAAGCGCCAAATTATAACTCGCCAAAACAATACAATTTCCAGCTAATTTCAATTCTGCCTAATTTTTCGGAGTAGTATTTGGTTCCTTGACCCGTCTTACCCTCAAACTTAGAATTTCCATTATAAGGCTTGATCTTTTTTTCTTATAAAGTTCGTAACAATGTTGTTATTAAACAATACTTAGTTTCACTATTCGCAAGTTCTTTAGGAATAAGGTTATTATTTTGAAAATGTTTTGTCTTCTTCCATTCAAAATTGTAGAAATTCAAGTTATAATAATAACGCTACAACGTAAATAAAATTCTTGAGACTTAACAAATCCGAAGTATTAAAAAAATAAATGTTGCATATTGCTGGATAAACATTTAATTAATTAGAATAATTAATTAAATAATAATTAAAGTAATAATTAGAAGTAAATTAAGTTTATTTTTGAAATTGGCGAATAATTTAACGTTTAACAATGCAAAGTAAATGAAAACAATTTTATTTTGCTTTTGGAAAAGCGGTCTGAAAGTTTATAAAATATTTATAATTAAAAGCTTTTATTTAGCTCACAATGTTATCTGTCTGTCGGTTATTTTTTCGGAGCCAAATTTGAAAGGGTTCCCGTTGTCCCACTAAATTGAAATTTTGCATACTTTCTTAATCTGCGTGACAATGCAATCCTATGTAGTTAAATACCTCCCTAAAGGGGTTAAAGGGGGTTTTGAAGTTTTAGGTTATGTTTACAAAGGGGTTCTCGATTTGTAAATTTGAGAGGGTTCCTGTAGTCGCAATGAAATGAAATTTAACATGCTTACGTAATCTGCGTGACAATGCAGTTCTATATAGTTAATTACCCCCTAAAGGTGTTAAATGGGGTTTTAAAATTTTAGGTTATGTGTAAAAAGGGGTTCTCGATTTGTACATACCGTAACTTATACCGACATAGACGGTATGTTGGTCATTTGGACGTCACGGTAGATGCATAGTGTAATAACAATAAATAAAAGACTAAAAAGCAAAAAATGAAAATATATAAAAAAAATTAAAAAAAAAAAGCTTTTATTTAAAAGATGCACTAAAAAGTAAAAAATAATTATTTCAATCAGGAGAATATTTTTTCTTACTGGTTAGAATTCTAAAATTTATAAAAGCTTTGGGAGTTATAAAACTACGGCATTACAGAATTACTTTGTTCAGTTGACAACTCCCAAAGCTTTTATAAATTTTAGAATTTTAACCTGTAAGAAAAAATATTCTCCTGTGATTGAAATACATTATTTTTTACTTTTTAGTGCATCTCTTGAATAAAAGCTTTTTTTAAAAACATTTTTTTTATATATTTTTTTTAAGTGCTCTCAGTTTAAGAAGTTAAATGGCAACTTAATTCGGATCAGTTTAATCCTGGATTAAATTAAGATTATAATTCGGTTTCTGTACACACAATATTTAATTGCCATTTAATAACTATCGTTTATCAGTGCAAAGTAAATTGCAAGTTAATTCGCATCAGTCTAATGACGCTTAAATAATGTATTGAGCAAAAAATTCTTAAGGTCGGTTTTTGTAAAGCGAAACTCAAATTTAATTCAGAATGAAACTAATTGGAATTAAGTTGCCATTTACTTTGCATTGACAAACGTCAAGTTAATCGCGAATTAATTAATTAATTGCGATTAAAATATTCTGTAAACTTAATAAAATTGTTGTTAACTCCTGGGCAATTTTTAGTTTTACAGATGTAATTAATAATTACAATTACATGATTTGTTAAAATCCTTTCTTAGAAAAATAATTTATTGAAAAAAAGTTCAAAATGTCAAGATTTTGTCTGCTAAAAAATTGGTTATTTTTATTCTTTGGCCTGTACCTCTTTGTATATTTTTTTGTGAGCTCATTGGTGGCATTTGCCGATATTAAAACATACAGGAAAAAAAGAATGAGAGATAAAAATTAATTTTAACCAACTTTTTACGACAAAATGAGACACAGAACTTTCCGAAATTTAAATTACAAAATTGCTAAATGAAATTATTTCGCACTAATGTTTTAGGACTAGAATGCCAAACTCCAGCTTCATTCATAACAATTTTTGCAGACATTTTATTTATTTGGAAATTGCATTCTGAACCTCACATTTTTTTAAATTATTTATTAAAAATTGAAAAAATCAAAATTGACGCTGAATATTTCCCCGATTCCGATTTTTCCTTATCTTTCGGCGCTTTTTAGCATTCATTTATGGACACCGACACGTCGTAAACCGGCCAATTAACACCTCGAAACGAGAGAATTAAGAATAAACAAGCCAGGGATTAGATAAACATTTAACCCCCTTGACTTTTTCTCCTTCCTTCTAATAACTTGTAATAAAGGAATGATTTTTCGCGTTATTGTCACTTTCAAATGGTATTATTACTAAACGCATCCACCGCACTAATTCGATTAAAGCGTTGTAAAAGATTTTTCTTTCTTTTCTCCATCGAGCAGCTTGCTCGAGAGTAGGTCAAAGTTTTACCAAACAGTTTTTTGCGCTTGTTAATGTTTTAATTAGTAGTTGGCCTCTGTTCAGGTGCAAAATCAGCGAGCGACCGGCGAAAAAAATACATTCTAAGTATTTTGATACAATTTTCTCCTCGTCGCGAAATGATAAAACAATATACGGACAAATTAAAACAAAACAAAAATTCGTCCTGCCTGGTGTTTCGATTGGTTTTTTAAGTTGTATCCTTTTTTTACAGAAAGCATTCGGTTGGGACGGGGCCCAATCGGGCGGGAGCCCCTCGGGGCCGCAGTCGGGGGGCGTGGGAGGCCAGGGGGCCCAAGGACTCGTCCACTGGATGAGTGTCATGGCTGAGCATATGGATCCAGCGATGTCGCACTACATGTCCTGGAATCAAGAGGTGAGACATGTTGCACCATATTTGCCATAGTTTCCATCATTTAGCGGTGTTTGTTCGATTGATAAGGGTTTACAAGTGTGTGAGTGTTTAAACAGCCATTATCACGCGATTTTTTGACTTATCTGTGAGTGCGATGTGCTGGAAAAATTGGACGATTTTTCGTCTACTTACGCAAATATTTTTCCCAATTTTGACGAAAGAAGAATTAAAAGCATCACATCTGGTGTAGCATGAGTCAAGGATCTCGAATATGTTAATATTATTTAGCTACGATTATTAGTTCAGAAGTTATTGGCGAAAAATCCGTTAGTCAAACTTGTTCAAAATTTTGTCAGAATTTCTCATTTTTGACGAGAGAAAAATAAAACCATTATATCTGGGGTAGAATTAGTCAAGGATTCAGAATATGTTCAATTTATTTAGCTACGATTAATATTTCCGAAGTTATTGGTAAAAAATCCCTTAGTCAAAATTTTATCAATTTTTTGAAAAAAAAAACGGTGGGCCCTGAAATTGGTTTTTCCCACTCAGAAACTTCTAGAGATTGTTAAGCTCTGTTGAATTTTGTTCTGTAAAGGAAGTTTTACAATAAATAGTTTTTGGTAAAAAATTTTGGTCGAAAATAAATAAATAAATAAATACTTGTTGTTTGTTTGACTTGTTTTTTGGGATAAAATACAACTGGAAATAAATAAATGCGGGCTTACACAAGTTTCTTCTTTCTGATTATTTGTGAAATTTGCTTTTAAACGATTAGAATATTTCTTTGTTAATTTTTTTTTGAGAAAATTGTCTTGGAAGTGAATTTTCTTACACAGAATTTTTCCAGAATTGTAAATCTGTGGCTCATTAAATTAATTTAACTTAATTAATATAACTTATTAATTAATATTAGTAACCAATAAAAATCCAAATTTTTCTATTTTGTCATTTTTTGAAAAAAATTGGATTATCCAAAAAAACAAATAAAACTAATTTTTGGAATTGGAAATTAATAAATCTAGGCTTACGCAATCTTCTCCACATTATATGTGGGAAGTTGAATTTTTTTAATTTTTGTGTTTTTTTTTTAATTATTTTTTCCTGTGGAAAGTGGGCCATGAAATTGTCACAGAAATGTCTTTTCTTATTACACAGAATTTTCCAAGGTATGTGAATTTGTATTTCATTTTGTTCTGTAAAAGAAAGTTATAATTATCGGTTAAAATTCAGTTTTCAATTTTTCTTCGTCCTTGTTAGGACAATAGTATAGTATTTTTTTTTTCAATTTTTGAACAGAAAAATGTTGACTTAAAGATTTCGAATCTGTTGCATTTATTTAGCTACGCGTTTAAATTCCGATGTTATTAACCAATAAGATCCGGAAATAAAAATTTTAGCAATTTTTTGGTAAAATTTTGTGGTCGAAAATAACTAAATAAATATACCTGTTTTTTTCGGGTAAGATACGACGAGAAATAAATAAATCCGGCTTCACACAACTTACTTCTGATTATAATTATTTGTGAGAGTTTTTTAAGAATTGGAATAATTTTTTTGAACAAAATGGACATGAAATCGTCTTTGAAATGAATTTTCTTATACAAAATTTTCTCAAGATTGTAAATCTGTGTTAAATTTAGTTAATTTAACTTATTCAATTTAAATTATTTCTTAATATTAGGTATTATTACCAATAAAATTTAAAATTAATTTTTCAGGTTTTTGTGATTTTTTTAAAACACAAGTTGAAATTTTTTTTCGGGGTAAAGTGGGCCATGAAATTGTCACAGAAGTGTTTTTTCTTACACATAATTTTCCAAGGATTATGAATCTGTATGAATCTGTGTTTTATTTTGTACTGTAAAAGAAAGTTTTATAATTATAGGTTAAAATTTAATTTTTTTTCGTCCTTGACAGGACAATATCAATTTTTTTTGTAGTTTTTTTACCAAAAAAATAGTTATATATAAAATGACCCAAAGTTTTCGAAACTGTCACATTTATACAGTTGCATCAAATAATTTCAGCAATTTTAGCAATTTTCTGAAAAAGTAAAATATTCGGATCTAAAATGAATAAAACTCATATTTTCGAATACTAGACGTTCTGAATTAAATAAATACGGGTTTATTTTATAAATTTTATAAATTATATTTATAAATATTTATAATTATATTTATATTACATTTATTATATTTATAATTATATTTATTTTTGATTTTATTTTGTTTTTTTATGCAATAGAATTTTTTTCTGTAAAATCTGTCATGAAATTGGCTCAAAAGTTATTTTCTTACACAGAATTTTTCGTAAATTATAAATCTGATTTTGCTATTTGAGAAAAAGTGACAAAAATCGGTCGGAATTCAATTTTATATTTTGTTTTATTCATTGTTGACAAAATGACGTTTGATTTTTTCCAAAATATTTGGCAAGAAAAATATTAGAACCACGTCGTTTAGTGAAAAATGAGACAGAGATTTGGAATCTGGCAAATTTACTGAGCTTTGACTTTTTTGCTGTTAACAATAACTACGGACTTTTAGCAGTTTTTGAAAGATAAAATAGGAATAAAGTAAAAAATAAATAAAACAAATTCTCGTAATTCCGGAAAAAATGTTTTCTTAATTTTTTGTAATTTTTCTAAGAAAACTACCTAATAGGATTTTTTTTATAAAATAATTATTGCCGAACTAACAAATCTTACACAAAATTGTTCGAAAATTGTGAAGCTGTGTTTAAGAATGTACTGCAAAAGAAAATTTTGCAAATATCGGTCAAAATCAATTTTTTTTCAACCTTTGAAAGACGATGTTTTGGATTTTTTTATTTGAGAAGTATGAAATTGATTGCTCTTTTTAGCTTGTTTCTACAACTAAATGTCTATCACAATTTATTTCACTCTTGCCGTTTTCTCGAAAATGTTTCGTCAAAAAATATGTAGCCTTTTCTTGATAATCCGAAAAAAACTAATAGGTACGAAGTATGTGTGTAAATTAAAAAAAAAATAATATCAACATAAATTGACAAAAAGTAATTTATTGTACATCAAAAAAATGGACAAAAAAGATCGGAAGATCACTTTTTAACAGAACCAGTTTTCAAAATTATTAGCCTTTCCCAGTTATTTTTTTTTTAATTTAATCATAAAATATCGTCCTATAGTTTCAAGAATTGCGAATTTGTTATCAGTTTGTGCCTAGTTCTCAAGATATCGGCCAAAATTTGAATTTTTATCAACCTTCAATCGATCCGAGTTTGATAGGTTTGTTTTTACAATACTTGAAAAACCTGAAGTTATCTGTTTTCATTTTTCATTTAACAGATATCGCCCGTAATTGGAAATTAATAAAATAATCGAGTTTTTCCATTAAGCCGTCCCTTGTTCCTCGCCAAAAAACCTTTTCACCCCTCACTTAAAAAAAAACGCACCAGCAACGGTAAAAGACAGTCAGGAATTAGCATACACGTCTTAAACAAAGCCCTTCCACCCCTTTGATAATTTTTTTTACCTCTTTCTTTTCTCCCGGCGATCTTTTAATTTTTTTCAGTCGTCTCTCCATTCATCTCAGTGTTTCTCACGATAAATGAACGACTCCATCATCTATCTTCCGTTTGTCTAATCGTTAATAGGCATTTTTGTCACGTTGCCAACGCGATTTGCATACGGGGTTGCCCGCTCGAACAGAAAAAATCGTCCCTCAGGTATATGCAGATGAGTGTCATAGTTTTTTGAGGGTCCTCTTATAGTTTTTTTCTATTATCTATGGATCCGCAGCGTTTTATTATCTCACGGTGTAAGAGCTCGCTTTAATTCTATTTATTTATGCAAGGGGTGCCAGCACAGTTTTTTGCAACCAGGCTCAAATGATGAATGCGTTTTAATTAGATGGTTTTTTGGGATGAAAAAAAATTCCTGGGTAACGGCCAGCACCCAGATGGTACCAAAAAACCAATTTTATGCGCAATTATTTAGATAATTCGGAAAATTAATTTTATTTTTTTACAAGACAAGGTGTTTTAGAAATGAGCTACAATACAAACTTTTTTTTATAGTTTCAAAATTAAAATAACTTTCCATTGGACTTAATTAATTTAACAAGTAGGTACGAAGATTTATAGTAATTCAAAAGTTAATTTAATTTAATTAGAAAAAGAAATTGTTATTTGAAAATAAAATTAATTATGAATTATTATTAATTAATTAGTCAACTCTCGAATATATTTTGAACATTCTTCAAAAATAATTAGGTAGATATTTGCATTTTTCAATTTTTTCATTACGTAATTAATTCAATTTCGTCAAAGACGCTTTTGGCATTTCTTCACTTCTCCGTTTTTGAAACTTCGTAACTTGGAAGCAATTTTTAACAAAATCAGAGCCACTTTACGTTGTATTTAATTTATATTACGTATAACAAGACAGACAAAATTTAAGAATAAATTAAACGAAAATGAAACAATCGATTGAACTTACAAATTTCCACATGTTGGTTCTTGAAATGAAATTAAATTAGAGTATAATTATTACAAAAATAAATTAAATTACATGAAATAATAAATTTGAAACATTTGATTGAACTTCTTATTTAATTTTGCTACATTCATATATAAAACATCTCCACAATAATTTATCTGTTCATTAAGCGTTTAGTTTTTTAATTACCTACCTGTTTACACACTTACTTTTACACACTTTTTATCATTTTTTTAACACCTCAGTTAAAATTAAATTAAACCAGAAACTTAGAAGTAATTTTTAACAAAATTAGAACCATTCCACGTTGTGTTGAATTAAGTAAGTAATTATAAGTAATTTTAATCGGAATGTTTAGAATTTAAAAAATTAATTAGATAGATTAATTATTTACATGGAATAAAAATGTGAAACATTCGATTGAACTTTTTAATTAATTTATCCACATTCGATTGTAATTTTGAAATTATCTCTACAATAATTTGTTCACTAAGCGTTCATTTTTTTTACTAACCTGATTAATTCAAATTACTTTTAAACACTTTTTGTAATTTTTTTAACACTTTACTACTTGAAATTAAATTAAATTAGAAACTTAGAAGCGATTTTTATCAAATTTAGAACCATTTCACGTTGTGTTAAATTTATATTCCAAGTAACAAGATTTAAAGTAGGTAAGTCAAAATTTGATTAAATTTAATTAAATGAATTAAACAAAAATTATGAAACAGTCAATTAAACTAATTATTATTATTTTTTCACATCTCATTTCTTAAAATTAACTTAGATCGGAAGCTTAGAAAAAATTTAATTAGAGTTAGTGTTTATAATTTAAAAGAATAAATTAAACTACATGAAACAAAAAGTGTGAAACATTCGACTGAACTTCTTAATTACTTTATTAACATTCGAATGTAATTTTGAGAAAATCTCTAAAATAGTTTGTTTTCTAGACGTTCAATTTTTTAATTACTTGATTCATTTTTTCTTCTTTTAGTTCTTGAAGTTAAATTAAATCGGAAACTTTGAAGTAATTTTTATCATTCTATTTCATTTAAATTAACTTATGAGGTAAGTCTACCGAAAGCATAAAAAATTCAGCATTACTAATAAATATTTTATATTTTTGTTTATGCCTGTGAATTTTTTAAGAATTTTTCAACAATTCCTTATTAGTACAATTAATTACTACTAAGTAGCTGCAAACATTGATATTTACATTTGTAATCTGAGAAAGTGAGAAAGTGATGCTTAAATGTCGCTTTGTGCAAAAAAAAACCGTAAATAAATAGATAAATAAAATACATAATTAATTACGTAAAGATAAAAAATTCAGGTGAACGTAATTTTGGTGCTAGAAAAATTGTATTAAGAATTTTTTGCTCGAAAACATCATTTTATATTTCCTGTTTATTAATATACCTACCTAATTAATTGTAATTGCAAGGGTAAAACAATTTTGAAAAAATAACATTTATAGAGAAAAATGTAAAGCATATAATAGCAAAGGCTGGTTTCTGAGCAACTAATATTTTATGAGATATAGTGAAAAATAACTTTGGCAGACACTCCGTATAACTAAGGTTTAGATATTAAGTCAAAATTTAATTTATTTTGAAGAAGAAATTGTGGACCATTCCACTGAACATAATAATTAAATTATCAACATTCGAATGTAATTTTGAAAATACTGCCTCTACAATAATTTTTTTAGTAAGCGTCCAATTTATTAATTATGTAATTAATTGACATTATTTTAAGTGACTTGTGTTAGTTTTTCACATCTCAGTCCTTGACAGTAAATTCAATTAAAAACTTAAAAGTAATTTATATCAAAATTAGAGTACTAATCATTTAATTCCTATTGCAAATAACTAACATAGGGCCGGTTTATACCATGCGATCATTTAAATTTATAATTAGAGTAGGCTTTGTCAGTTTTTTAACTTGGATGAAAACGTCGATTGTGATAATTAATCAAGCTGAAGAGTTAAATAATAATGTTTTAAACGGAAATATTCAATTAGAATACATTTTTTCCCTCAGTTTGCCTAAGTTTTTCAATCACAAAGACACAAAACCGCCTACTTTAATTATAAATTCAAATGATCGCATGATAGAATCGTCATTCATTTCATTCGCAAATAAATGCGTGATTAACTGATCACGTGACCAAATTGAACCAATTTGATTGGTCTATTCGCGTTGTTAACTTTTAACAGCGCAATTAACTTTAATTGATCTTTCTATAAACCGGTAAGACAAAGTTTAATCAATTTATTTAGAAATATGTCTACAATAATGTGTTTATTAAGCGTCGATTTTTTTTAATTAAATTAAAATAAATTAAACATCTAAAAATTTCCTAAAATGCGCAAAATTATCATTCGATACCCTCCCTGGGCGCCAAACATTTTAAAAACGAGTTTTTCCGTTAAAATAATGAAATTTCATCCGAATTTGATCGTTGCTCTTTAGAATAAAAACAGTCCAGTCGATTAACCCCGTCGTTCCCTCATCGTTATCCCATCAACCACTTGGGAATGCCGAAAAAAATCCACCGACCCTTCCCGATTTTTTATTTAAATTTTCTTCACACCGCAAAAAAACTTATGCTAAAAAACCTGCCGCACACAAGTAGTTAGCCCTTGAGGTATTTAACCCTCTGTTCCTTGTCTTTGCAGCATTCTCAACCCTCCCGGCGGGGGTTCAAAGGGTTGCACATCTACATAATCTCCCTATTATCATATCGGATGCGTGTTTTGGTTTCTCGACAATGCCATCCATCTCATTCGGACGCACTCGACCGAAAACGCCTTGTTTTGCGCCCAGTTTTACTCACACTAGTTAATTAACAAACGGCGATTTGTAGAAAAAATTGCGTATGTATTACGGGCGTTGTTGTTTTTTCCGGGCCGTAATTACGGGATTGCGGCCCCTTCTCAAAGGCTTAAGCCTGAAATAAAGGCCGGATTACGTCGAGTGTATTCATTAAAGCCTTTTACCGGGTGATGCACCCGATGTATGCAAAAGACGTGTGTGAAAAAAGCGACGAAACCACACTGTGACCCTCACAAACAGGCCCCGGAAACAAAAAAATTTCCAAATCCGTTAACCCTTTCACGATTTTTTTTCCATCTAGAGAAAAAAAATCCAGAGGGCTTGTTTGCATATATACGTTGTCGTTCGTTGATTAAATCGGACGTTAGAACGGCCTACTAGACCGAATAGTTCTGATGATAATAATAATTCATCGAAGCAAGCCGGGCACAAAAAGCGATGCTCGTCTGTTTCACATGTGCTCCAATCGGCCAACGCGATCTTTCGATTGTTTCGTGTGCCTCCCCTGCGGCGGCCATTGGTGACGTCACGTGTGGGGGGAGTGGGGGTGGATTGTGCGAAAAGTTGCGTTTTTCGCATGGAAGGTCACGTGTGGTGGCTCATAGATATGTCGAGGGTTTGATTGGGCGACTGTTTTTTACCATATGTGATGCGATGGTGAATGACGGAGGAAAAAAAACGTCTAATTTCGGATTTTTAATGAGCGAGGGGGTGTCGAGTTACGACGGGAGGGAGGGGGGATGAGATAAGAGGCAGTCATTTTGCTCAATTTGAAAAGTCATTTTAAAACTAGTCGAGTAATTGGCTATAATTTGGTCTAATTTCGATTGATTTTTATAAATAATTGAAAAATTGAACTCACAACTGGGAGTTGATCGCCGGTAAAGATACACTTTTCATGACTATTAACACCGGTTGAAATTACAGAACTGGTGGTTTACAACGTAAATAGCTGCGATTGAGATAAGAAAAATTGCTGCTGGAAAAATAAATATGTAACGAGTCGTTTAACGTTGTGATAAGTTGTGCAATTAATTAGAAAAAAAAAGATAAATCTAAATCTGAATCAATTATTTTTTTGTACTACAGGGTGAGTCGTGTGTGATGGTCTTTACGTATTTTTTGCTTCAACATTTCTCGACAATGCCAAAAAGCAAAAAGCCAATTAAAAGTCGTTACAAGTGTCACTCTGTGTCAAAAACAAATGTATTACCAAAAAAATATGTACATACCTTGAACATACAGAGTGTTTCTTTTGAAATAACAAAACTGCTCCCATAAATCACCACATTCTATTTTTGAGTTTATTTTCTTAACAATTTTTTTAATTCCTGCAATATTTTGTCTATTTTTATTTTGTTTTTGATTTGCTTTGTAAGTACAATTAAAGTGCAGATCCTAATGAATCACCTTGTATAAACCATTTCCCAAATTAAATTAAATCAAATCAGAAGGTAAGACGTAATTTTTTCTAATATTAGAATAATTTCATGCTGTATTTAGTGTAATTACTAATTCAAAATGTAATTCAATTTAATTATAAGAATAAATTAAGTTACTTGAAACTAAAGTTGTCATTCTATTGAACTTACAATTAATTAGTCAACATTCGAATATAATTTTGCACATTTCTCAAAAATAATTTGTATTTTTTCTAATTTTTTTAATTACGCAATTAATTGTGTTTAATCTAAGACGCTTCTAATCATTTTTTCATGTCTTATTACTTACTACTCACTAGTAATAGGAATATTGTTTTTTTACATGCTTGTTCTTGAAATTAAATTAAATCGGAAACTTAGAAGTAATTTTAATCATAATTAGAGAGTTTAGAATTTCGAAAAATAATTAGAGGAATAAATTGTAAGTTACTTGAAACAAAAACTGTCCTGCGACTGAACTTACGAGTATATTAATTAATTAGTCAGTTAACATTCCAAGATCATCTTGGAAATTTCTCTGAATTTTTTTTCTATTTTTTTTATTACGTAATTAATTTAATTTGGTTTAAGAGAATATTTGTCATTTTTTCACGTTTCAGTTCTTTTTTAACAAAATTAGAGCCATCTCTACCTAGTATTTATTTTATGTTACGTATAACAAGATTTAGAGTAAGACAAAATTTAATTATTATATTATATTATTATTATTATATTATTAAACAATTGATTGAACTTACTATATATCGTTTTTTCACATGTGGGTTCTTGAAATTAAATTTAATCAGTAGCTGAGAAGTAATTTTAATCATAATTAGAGTATTTAGAATTTGGAAGAATAATTAGAAGAATAAATTATATACCTATTATAAGTTACTTACAACAAAAATTGTCATTCGACTGAACTTATATTAATTAATTAGTCAACATCTGAATATAATTTTGGACATACCTCTGAAATTTGTATTTTTTTCTATATTTTTCCTCACGTAATTAATTTAATTTCGTCTAAAGGGCTTTTGTCATTTTTTCACGTCTCAGTTTTTGAAATTAAATTAAATCCGTAATTTGGAAGCAATTTTTACCAAAATTAGAGCCATCTCTACCTAGTATTTAATTTATGTTACGTATAACACGATTTAAGTACGAAAAAATTTAATTTAATTTAATTATAAGGATAAATTGAACAGAAATTACGAAACAATCGATTGAAATTATTATCTAATTATCGTTTTTTTAGTTTTTGGAATTTTCAGTTCTTGGAATTAATTTAAATCGGAACGTAATTGTGATCAGAATTAGAGTGTTTAGAATTTAGAAGAATAAATTAATTAACATGGAACAAAAAGTGAGAAATATTTGATTGAACTACTTGATTAATTTATCAACATTCTACAATAATTTGTTCAATTCGCTTTTAGTTTTTGAAATTAAATTAAATCGGAAACTTGAGAGTAGTTTTAATCATAATTAGAGTGTTTATAGGATTGGAATAATAAATTAAGTTACGTAGAACAAAACTTTCGATTAAACTTCCTAATTAATTTATCAACATTTGAATGTAATTTTGAGAATATTCTGCTAGGTACAATTTATTTATCTACTAAGCATTCAGTTTTTTAATTACCTGATTAATTCAGTTAAGACACTGTTATCATTTTTTATACTTCAATTCTTGAAATTAAATTGAATTGGAAACTTATAAGTAATTTTAATCATTGATTTTCAATTAAATTAATATACAATAAATAAGGGTTAGGTGGTAAGTCAGAATTTAATGTAATTTGGAAGAATAAATTTATCGACATTCGAATCTAATTTTGTTTATTAAGCGGTCATTTTTTTAATTAGATAATTAATTAATTGAAGTTAATTTACAATTTTTTACACATCTTAGTTATTGAAATTAAATTAAATCCGAAGTAGTTTTTATTAAAATTAGTGTAGATAATCTTATGTTGTTACAAATCACTAAAATTTAAAGGAATCAAGATAATTCAAATTAATTTAAATTAAAAAAGTAAAACATTCAATTGCAGTTAATTTGTTTGTTAGGTAAGCGCCCAGTTTCTTAATTATTTTTTTACATCTCAGTTCTTGAAACTAATTAAATCGGGAAAGTATTAGAAGTAATTTAGGGTAATTCAAAATTATTTAACTTAATAATTAGAAGAATAAATTAAGTTAGATGAAACAAAAAAGGTAAAACATACTTATTCAATTAAGCCAATTGATAAAATGGACATTTTATTGTAATAAAAGCATTCATCAGTCTTTAATTTCAGTTCTGCAAATTTAATTTAATTTAAGTCGCTTTTTATTATTTTGACATAAACCCAGTTACAGAAATGAAATTAAGTCAAATCGGAAGTTGTAGTAAATTTTGTCAAAATTAGAATAAACCCGTATACTTTTTTAATTAGAAGAATGCATAATTTATTAATTTACACAAATTACAATTGTAAAACATTCGATTGTAGATTATTGATGAATTTTTTAATTAGATAATAAATGCTTTCAATGAAATTAAGACGTTTTTGTCCTTTTTACACAACTCAGTCTCTGAACGTTCTTGTTACGAAACTAATCCCTAATTGACTTTTTTCACCCCCTTTTTGTGTGTTGTAATACCTACCATTCCTACCACTATTAATTTTTCTATTAAGAACTGTAAAAATCCCCAATCTGGGTCAAATATCCCAACTTCCCCCTCCAATAATAATAATTAAAAAAATTCCACTGGAACCCCCTTTCTCACCCCTTCCAGGGCCGGCTCGCAGGTACCGTTCGATAGCATCGCGGGGGGTGGGAGTGCTGCTGCCGCCACCGCCGCCGCCGCCGCCACTCCGGCTGAAAAAATCGCCCTCTTCGTCGGTGCTGCTTTTTTTCGGGGGGTGGAAGGGGGTTAGTTCGAATAAAAAAAATGGCGCGCAAGCGTGAGCCCGAAAAAGTCGAAGAGCGAGGGGTGCACCCTCCCGGCCTCCTCCTCCCCTCCTTGTCTAACGTTATTGATTTTCGTAAAGCGTCTCTCGTCTAGTCCTGACCTGCAGCACGTCGATTCTTATTCGGCAGGACATCGATTGCGGGGAGTCCGAGCACTTTTTAGGTTGTTTACACGGGATATGTTGGGGGGGTTTGGGAGCTCCTTGGGGAACTCAAGACTAGAGGAGGGGGGCAGGGAGCGACAAAGACAAATACCTAAATGTTTTTTCTTTTTCTTTATTTTTTTTAAATTGTACCTATTTATACACTGTGTCCAGCGAGTTGGATCGACTGTTAAATGTTGGAAAATTAATATTTTTTTACAAAAGCCGCAGATATTAGCCCCTTGACTCCCCTGAAATTATTTCATGTATACAGAGTGTTTCCGAAATTAGCTACAATACAAACTTAAGTTTTTTTAAATGGAACACCCTATTTTTTGCATTTTAAGTTTAATTGTTATTGGGCGATTTTTCCCAATTTTTTTTAACAAAAACACGTATTTTTTAAATTATTACATAAAAACTTCAAAGAACCACTTTAAAGAAGAAGGTTCAGTCTTTAGTGATGTATTTTTTTTAGCTCACACTGCTCACAGCAATCAAGAAGATAAAAAATGAAAAAGTTTGTTAAAAGTTGAATAACTTAAAAATTTAAATGGAACACCTTATTTCTTATTTTGGGTCTAAAACACTTTTAAATTATCTTTTCAAAAACATTAACAGTTAGTGTCTTTTACTGATTACTTAAAAGATATTTAACTTCAAACATTTAAAAAATTATTAACTATTGTCTTTCAGCAAATAATAACTTTAATGCTACTCTTAGGCCATTATTCGTCATATATTACAGTAAAATATCTAAATTTTAATATTGAATAGTAGAAAACATCCATTATATCCACAGTGGTATGTTATTTTGCAAAATACCACAAGGTTAAAGTTGAAAAAAAATTAAGGAACATGTTTGGAACCAATTCAGCCCTTTTTTTATAATATAAAAAATTACATTCTAGCAATACCTGTTCTGTCATCATTCACTGACAAATATCTTTCATTGTAAGCGACACTTTTTAGTCAGGTGCAAGTTTCCATGGTTACTGTGCAATAATATTTTATTTACAGCCCGTGGTCTGTAAGTAAATATTACATACCAACGTGTTCCATGAAAAATGATGCACAAGCAAACCTTGCAGCCTCTTCAATATCATCCATTTTTCTATTTTCACTTGAAATACATTCAGAACATTATTGAAGCCTTGATTTTGCAACAAATGTTGATTTAAAGTGATGTCTTTTTTGTTTTGTATTCCTAACACGAAACACACGCCACACAATTTTTTAATTTGACAACAATCTGACGTTTATTGATTTTTCATAAAAATGCATTCAGAAAATGTTTTACTTTTTCTTATTTGTGCAGGTATTGCTAAAAATAGTTTACTAACCTCAAACTGTAAGTTCTTTTTTTGGTCTCGGTACCCTCGGTTTCCCAATATTGCATTCTCGACCAAAAAAATTGCACTTACAGTTTACGGTACGTAATATACTATATATAAACAAATTAATAAAAGATATAAAAGTAAAACTCTTGGACACTTGTGGTATTTGACATGAGATTTTTTTTTAATATTTTGCCGTATTTTTAAATCCCCGAATAAACTGCAACAAATGATCCGTGGTGGAGTTACTTTATGGTATGGTTTACTAAGATAACAACAATGCTCATGAATAATATTTCAAATATTTTTTTTAGTTATTAACTTTAGACATTTGAAACTATGTTTTTAGATAAACAATTTAACACTCTTTGAGAAGCAAAAACAAAAATTGGGTGTTCCTAATTGTACTAAATAATTGGTATAGATTTAAGCTTGAACTGTCCTCTTTAAAGTCGTGAGAGTCCTACTTTTCTATGATTCTAACTTTTTGCGTCATATTTTTTTTGAGCGTGTGTTTTCATCAAAAAAATCATAATATTTCAAAAACTAAACAGAATCGACCAATACAAGTTTAGATCAAAATCAACAGTATTTAAGGCCACGGCCAAAAATGCATAAGTTTGTACTGTAGTTGATTTCTGAAACACCCAGTTTATTTTAAAATAAAACTTAAAATAAATAATATCTACCTACAGCTTTTGTAAAATGCTATATTTATTATTCAATTATTTAAAGGAAACGAGAAAAAAAATTAGAATCAGGATATTAATAAATAATAAAAAAATTGACTGTTATTAAATTTAAGTAGGTTATTAAAAGTGTCTTTTACACTTTTGCTTTTATGCATTAGAAGAATTTATGAATACACCTTTGGAGAATTTTTTCTTTCTTATCTTATGTTGTAGGTATGTATGTATTGTAAATTAATTGTTTTATACTTTTTTTTTCTTTCTTTTTTATTCTAACGAGTTATACACAGGATTTTTATATTTATACATAAGTAGCAAATAAAGATTACCTATTATTATCATTATTATTGTTAACAATAATACAGAGTGTAAAATATTGACATAAAACAGAAAAAAAGCTTGTTGGTTGGCGGTATTTTTGTCATCGCTAAAATTAATATCTACCTCTGCATAACATATTCTTTTACTTTTTGCACTACAATTTAATTTAATAAGCAAGAAGCAAGAAATCTGGCTTCATATGCGACAAAAAAAAGTGTCAAGAAATTGCGAACTTGGAACTTTTATTTTTGTTTGAGTAAATTTATGTATATTTAAAGGTTAAGGTGTTTTGAAAAAACAACACAAATATTTCGGTCCTTCCTCTCAAGTTTTTATTTTCTGGGACGTTACATGTTTCGACCACTTATCATGTGGCCATCTTCAGGCATAAGTTACGCGTTTACTTGTCTTATCGAAGATGGCCAAATGATAAGTGGTCGAAACATAACCATCAAGAAAATAAAAACTTGAAAGGAAGGACCGAATGTTTTGTGTTGTTTTTTTCAAACCACCTTCACCTTTAGATAACACCTCTCACAAAAATGGATCAATACATATTCTGCAATGTTTATTAAGGTTTGTAAATTTCTCTAAAATTAAAAATTTACGGGAATTCTTATTCGAGTAAAAACTAGAAATCCTAATTAAGTAGATACATTCTGTTTTCGTGGCAAACCGGGACATTTACTTTAATGTAAAGTTCAATAATGTACTTTTCCAACTCGTTGGGACACCCTGTATGTAGCTTATTTGTCGTGAAATTTATTACTCTATTTTACTAAATATTGTTTGCGTACAGAACGAATCATGAAACTTGTCCCCAATTGTTTTATTCAACTACAAGGGAAAATTAATTAGAAAATATACAGGGTGATTCAAAAGTGACGGACAAACTCTCGTAAAGTGATAAAATACGTTCAGTTAAGTGCAAAAATGAAGTCAAATTTTTTTCAAGCAACTTAATTTTTATATATTTTTGAATTTGTTTTCCTTATCAACGGTATCAATTTTTGTTGAATTTAATTTGTTGTTGAATTTGCATGTTTTTTAATTGTTTTGTACGTCACAAGACATTACTTGTTGACTTTTTACAACAGGTATTTGTTTAATGTTGCTGTAGTTTTCACTAACTAAAGTCAAAAAAATATGAACTGGAGCACCAAAAACTTAACTTTGAAGAGCTATATCTTGTGAAAAAAGGGAACTTTTAACCCAGTTTGATGTCCTTTATCAGCACTCGAGAGATTGTCCGGTACTTTGAAATCACACTGTAATTCAACTTAAGATTAATGAATTGATTTTTTGTTTGAATGAATTAATTATATTAGAAATTATAGATGTTCCACGTCTGAAATTTTCTACAACTTGTAAGGGATTGTCATCTGTCATAATTCATAATTAGCAGATGTACTTAAATTAAATTCAAATAATTCCCCTCAAGTTTAGTCGACCTAATTTCCATCCCTCATCGGGCATTAATTATGAAAAAAATTCACGAAAATTGTTATCACCAGCTGCGTATGCAAAACCACTGGAGAGTGCAAAGGGTGATCGCTGATAAATTCGAAGGGAGAAGGAATTCCGTAATTATTCATTTCGACCCTTCTCAGACTCATCTCGCCTTTGCAGTTGTTTCCTTTATTTTTAGCATCTGGTTTTAATTTTGTTGGTTTTTTATCAGTTGTCGCAGCTGCAGTGACGTCTATAAATAACATTTGCATTTCTGATAAGTGATAAACATAATACGAAACAATTTCTTTTTCTTAACTTGGTTGGGGTTGTGATAGTACACCTGTCATAATTTTTTAATTAGGGCCACGTCACCGAATTTTAAGGGGGGTGTCTCACCACCCTGTCATTCTCTCGTCAATAATTGACAAAGGCCGTTCCCCTGAATAATTAACCCTGTGCGACGTGTCCGAATTTTAAAGTCCGGCCCTGACCCCCCTGAGGGGGCGCCTGTTGATGCGGCAAACGGCCGCCAGAGCGCAGCACCCCGTAAAAAATTCATATTATCAATAATAATCAAGGAGGCGGCCGTGTACTGTCTAGGGGTCGTTATATCAAGCTGGCGGGGGTGAGTACATGACCTTGCCGTCGGCATGGTAACCAGACAACGCTCGACATTGCCCCCCACCCCCTAAGCCGGCGTTTCTTCCAACCAACCAACCCCGGGAAAAAATATTTATAAACCGTATTGATGGGGATTTTTTTTCTGTGATTGCAGTGTGGCCAACATGCCAAAGACGATTACCCCAACTGGACGAGGAACACGATGGGCATCAACAAGCAGGGGTACGAGGCCAAGATGAACGAACATAATCAGATGCACCAGAAAAGTAAGTGGTTAGGGTTGGTCAGGTGGTGTATTTTGTTTTGTAAAAAAAAATTAAATAAAAGTGAATAGTTGGAGGGCGTCTCTAAAGCAAGCCTTAAATAATGTTGACACTTATTTCAGAACTCGGTCTATACCGGGTGTTTCTATAACTTTTTCTTTTTAATATAACACGATAAAAATTTAAGCACTAAAAAGTAATTAATTACCACGACCATGACAAGGCCAATACCAAACTGAAACACCCGGTACATTTAGGCCCTACCTATTTATTTTTAGGACCGCCTCTATAATTGGAATACAGTGGAAACTCTATAAGTCGAACCTATATCTACATGAGAAACTTTTAACTTTTAATGTAGCTAGCTAGAGTTTTGAAATTCTGTACACAATCCAAATAGACCATTTTGAATTCAACTAGACTATTCTCAAAATGGCTGAATGTCAAGAAAAATTGGTGCCATCTTTAAAATTTTAAATGGTAACCACCTATTTTTATTGCATTGTTGAATTCGCTTTTTTAAACTGAATAAAATTTCCTCTATTGTTAGTACTTATCTGACATAAGTTTTTGTCAATTTTTTTGTTGCAAAAGCACAGCTCTTGAATCAGTTGCGATGAGTGAATATTTTTTTGCATTCGATAACCAAAGGTTGAAAAGCCTTCTAGAATTTTCAAAATTGTCAATTGTCAAATTGCAAGGCTAGTATGATTTTTTGAAATGATGATCAAAAAATGGTTATAACATTTTTAAACGCTTTTTTGTAATTTGTCGTCATTTGGATGCTTTAATGGGCTCCTAAAAGCACGCAACGTCATCAAGTGCGATGTCATAATAGCCATAATTTCACGGAACATTTTATGAAAATTTTTTTCACAAAAATCCCCAAATCGACAAAAATAATAATTTTTGTTTAGAATCGGCAGAAGGGGGGCAAATTACAAAAAATAGTATAAAAAACTCGTTTCATAAGACCTTGAAGCACTTATTCTTTCAAAAAACTCGTGGCTAACGCCACTCGTTGAAACTGAATTCGTGCTTCAAGAGTGGTCTTATGAAACTTGATTTTTAATATACTATTATTTAACTCACAATGTTGTCTGTCTGTCGGTTATTTTTTCGGAGCCAAATTTGAAAGGGTTCCCGTTGGCCCACTGAATTGGGATTTTGCATACTTACTTAATCGGCGTGACAATGCAATCCTATGTAGTTAAATACCCCCTAAAGGGGTTAAATGGGGTTTTGAAGTTTAAGGTTATGTTTACAAAGTGGTTCTCGATTTGTAAATTTGAGAGGGTTCCTGTAGTCTCAATGAAATTAAATTTAACATGCTAACGTAATCTGCGTGATAATGCAATTCTATATAGTTAATTACCCCCTAAAGGTGTTAAATGGGGTTTTAAAATTTTAGGTTATTTTTACAAAGGGGTTCTCGATTTGTACATACCGTAACTTATACCGACATAGACGGTATGTTGGTCATTTGGACGTCACGGTAGATGCACACTGTAATAACAATAAATCTATGCAATAAATATAGACTAAAAAGCAAAAAATAAAAATATATAAAAAAATGTTTAAAAAAAAAAGGTTTTATTTAAAAGATGGACTAAAAAGTAAAAAATAATGTATTTCAATAAATTCTAAAATTGATAAAAGCTTTGGGAGTTATAAAACTACGGCATTACAGAATTACTTTTTTATTACTTGTGACTGAAAATACACAAATTGGTGATTTTTTTGGAGATTTATGACAAGGTTCGGTAATAATTTCGGGTTTTTGAGTCAACAAACGGAAACAATGACATTTTAATATTTAGGATTTTGAAATAATGTTTTCGTAATTTTTCGAAATATGATAATTTTGAATTGAAAAATCAACTTATACGCGTCGAAAATTCCGAAACAATGTCTCATTTACCTTAATTTCGTGCTTTTTGATGAAAAATTAGAGTAACAAATTGAGCTTGGAAATGTTTATTTCGACCTAATTTGTTATTTTGTGTTTTTCGACTTAATTTGGCGGTTTTTGAACTGATTAAAGCAGTTTATAGTATATTATTTAACGAGTTTGAGTGTAAATCGGAATCGGAAAAACAGTAAATTTTGACATTGTCGAAGAATAAATGAAATAAATTAAATTAAAGCAGTTATAATTTATAATGTTGATTTATTTAAAAAAAATTGTCTTAAAATAAATTGTGCAAAAAACGGCGCAATTTAACGATATTTTTGATTATTTATGACTAAAAATACATAAACTGGGTGATTTCTTAGGAGATTTATGAGGAAATTGCGCAAAAATGTGGGGTTTTTGCGTCAAAAACGTGCTGAAAATCCTAAAAACGGAAAACAAAGACATTTTAAAATTGAGGTTCTTGACTTAATTTTTTCATAATTTTTCGAAATATGAGATTTTCGACTTGAAAAATCAACTTACACGCGTGGAAAATTCTGGAACAATGTTTCATTTACCTTAATTTATTAATTTTAATTTATAAATTTGCTAATTAAAGCAGTCACAGTTTGTAATGTTACTTTAATAAAAAAAAAATGTATTAAAATAAATTGAGTCTACTTTGAGTTTGACATTTTTGGACGTTTTTTGACAAAAAAATTTAGGGAAATAAATGATTTTCTAGCTTAAAAATGAACAACGAGTCCACTACATTTTGTACGAAATTTTGCCAGACATTTGTGTTGCAAGCTGATAAAGTGTTGACACGTTTTGAAAAGGGAAAAAATTGCTTTTTTCGACCTAATTTGATATTTTTGAATTTGAATTTCGCGAAATCAGTGAGAAATGCCTTGAAGAAGTTCGATATTTTTAATTATTGTGACTAAAAATACGCAAATTTCCTGATTTTTTAGGAGATTTATGAGGAAAATCGGCAAAAATTTCGGGTTTTTGAAACTGAAAATCCTATAGAGGTTCCACTGTATTTTTTCTAATTGCAAATTAAATGAAAGTGCTGCGGCATTAGACGAAAACTTCCAGCAGCTGTAGTCTCATTAAGCTTCTGTAAATGAATAAAGTTATAAAAAAAATGACATACTGCTTGTCCATAACAGTTTGATTGGCACCTGGCCATTAACTGCATTAAGATTTCTTTGCACTATTTTTTCGTTTAAACACACGCTTAAACAAAGACTCGGTGTTTATAATCCTTGACGTTTGATATTCTGGTATTGGGTGTGTGACAGTAGGAATTAGCACCTTGTATGTAATTTCCTCCTAGATGAAGTGCAATTAAAGCGTTCACACCTGGCAACATTTTTTCGGAAAAAATCACCCATAAATTAATCTTCTTTTTGGTGATTTGTGATGATAAGATTCCGATTTTCGTCCCTTTCTAACCGGCTTTCGATGTCCGAATTCTAATTAATAACCCAGCATCAAATACCGGGCGAAATTCGGCAGCCTGCTTTGACGTGAACGTTCTAATAAATTATTAATTTATTCAACAAATTCACTTCGGGTCGTTGGCATAATTAATTAATTATCTCTCTTCGGCGTGCAAGTTGCCATTTTTGATGGCTCTTAGATGTGGGACACTCGTCTAACAGGAAAAATAACACGCCTACGGCTCCAAGTGGTTAGGAATTTTACGTTTGCAAGGTTGCTACCCGTGTTTGGCAATTTTACACCATCAGCTACCAAATGATTCCTTTATTAGTTTATTTATCTGTTTACGATTTGGGTTTCCCGATCCGATAATTTACATTTTGAATTCCTTCTTCTGTTTCTATTTATTTTTGTATCATATTTTCAATTGTTTTTTGGTGTTTATGGTCATTAACATATTACTGCACCGTTGTTTTTTCTTTATTTTTTTTATCTCTTTACTGTCAATTTTTTATGGATATACCTACTCTTTGTTTCTCATCTCAGTCGTCTTTATCTTAGCTCTTCAGATTTGTTTTTTCTCTCTTATTTGTTTTTCTATGTCTTTGTACCAATTCTCTTTCTCGTTTTCTCTTCATTTTTCTTCATATTTGTTTTAATGTTTAAGCTCTTTAGGTCAGTTTGTTCATTTTTTTGTTTCTGTTCTTTTCTTTGGCTTTTTTACTAATTTTATCTGATTTATTGTATTCTATTTTCTTCTTAATTTTTTTCATTTTTCTTGTAACCTTTGTTTTTATTATTTTTTTCTTTATATTATTACCTTAAGTGTTAACTGTTCATTTTTACAATTTTTACACAAAACAACATTTAAGCATCGCCTATTATTAAAATATTTTTGCAGCCACTCGTTATTAACTATTTACCTAATTAATTAATTAATTTTAATTACAAGGGACTGTGGAAAAATTCTGAAAAAATTCACATGCATAGAGAAAAACATTAGTTTTTGATATATGGAAAAGGTTATAAATAAAAAAGAGTGTATATTGAGATATCCATTTAATGACGTTTCAAGGGTATAATTTCCCTTTTCTTCAGATTAAACAAGTCTACAAACAGTATTGTAACTAGCCAATATAATAATTTAATAAACATACCTAATACAAAGACTTTGACACTTGAGAAAAGAAGACTTAAAAAGAAGACACCACCCAAATGCAGCGAAAAACAATACAAACAATAAATAACAATACAAAATAAATTTAAATTATCGAAATGATAGTCAATTGCAATTAATCTAATAGGAATACATAACAAATAGTATAAATAAAATGGCATGTAACTGTTACCTATTTTATCTATGTCGGTTTGGATAGTGGCATTGTTAAAACATTTGATATACAAGTTTTCTAAAATTAATCTTTTGGCTTTATTTGGTTCATTATGCAAAAAATTGATGAATGTCCAGTTTTAACAGAGTGTTTTACAAGGCCTGAATGTCCTATATTAGCATTAGATAAGTGATATTTACGTTGTTTTTTTTTTCTATTTTTAATATGTTGACAAGTTTCACCTGTACAGGCTGTCTCACCTAAAACTTTCGAGCTTAATACCTCAGTTATTTGTTAACGGATTGTTACGAAATTTTAGGTGGTAGTTTTTCAATTGAGAGCAAAACAATGAGTTCAAGTTAAAAAACATTTTGAACACACGTTTCTTTTATGTAAAATTAAGCACAATTATTATTGGATCATTAAACCCCGAAAAATAGTTGGCCACACAAAAATTAACCAAATCGTTGGGCTGATCGAAGGAAAAAAATAGATTTTGTTGTAAAAAACTTGATCCAAATTTTGAAAGTATTTGAGCAGTCATCTTTTGAAAAAACTGATGAAGCATTGCTAAACAGCATTTTGTGTACCACTGAAAAAACTATCAGAAGTGTGTGCATTTTAATCTTTACCTTCTAAAATATCTGCATTTTAAATTTCATAAAAATCCGTTGACAAATAACTGAGATATCAGGCTCGAAAGACTTAGGTGAGACAGCCTGTATAGCAATTATTACAATAATCACAATCAATTTTGTATACAACGTTGGACATTCAATTTTTATCAATTTTGTCTTAGTATTAATAGGTTTCCAAGCTGGTGAAATGTTTAAATTTTTGTTAATGATATTATTATTACTTAGATGTTTTTCTTTTTTTATTTTTATTAATATTATTAATAGATTTTTTAAAATTTACGTTGTTTATTAAGTGGACAGGGTAGCTGTTATTTAACAAGATTTCTCTACATTCACTTAAGTTTTTGACTTTGAAATCAGGATGAGAAATTGATGATGTGGATGATAAGACATAAAATTTAAATATTTATTGGAAGCTATTTCTTTTTTGTAAAAATCAAAAACTATACAATTTTTCTTAAAAATTAAAGTGGTGTTAAGAAAATTAATACGATTGTTAATGGAAACTTCAACTGTAAATTTAAGTCTAGGATGAAAATTATGAAATGAATTGGTGAAAGGTATTTTTAGCAGTCATCTTTTTTCTTCTATTTTTTGTAGATTATTCTTTTGCTAATTTTATCTCCGATTGCTATTCTCCGTAACCGTTGTGAATTTATTTATTTTTTATATTGGCTGTTTTAATTGTTTATCATTTTTGTCTTCCTTTTCTGTGTTACAAAAATAAACAGATTTATCCATCTTTTCATGGGTTGTTTTTATCTTTCCATTTTTATAACTTTTTCTTCTCTAACTTCTTCATTCATGTTTTTTCCATTGTTTTTCTTGTTCATATTTCTTTTCTATTGTCGTTTTACTAATTTTAAATTCTTTTCAACTTTTTCGAACACTCTTCTTTTGTCGTTTTCTCTTTTTAAAAGCTTTTATTTAACTCACAATGTTATCTGTCTGTCGGAGCCAAATTTGAAAGGGTTCCCGTTGTCCCACAGAATTGAAATTTTGCATACTTACTTAATCTGCGTGACAATGCAATCCTATGTAGTTAAATACCCCCTACAGGGGTTAAATGGGGTTTTGAAGTTTTAGGTTATATTTACAAAGGGGTTCTCGATTTGTAAATTTGAGAGGGTTCCTGTAGTCGCAATGAAATGAAATTTAACATGCTTACGTAATCTGCGTGACAATGCAATTCTATATAGTTAGTTACCCCCTAAAGGTGTTAAATGGGGTTTTGAAGTTTTAGGTTATATTTACAAAGGGGTTCTCGATTTGTAAATTTGAGAGGGTTCCTGTAGTCGCAATGAAATGAAATTTAACATGCTTACGTAATCTGCGTGACAATGCAATTCTATATAGTTAGTTACCCCCTAAAGGTGTTAAATGGGGTTTTAAAATTTTAGGTTATGTTTACAAAGGGGTTCTCCATTTGTACATACCCTAACTTATACCGACATAGACGGTATATGTTGGTCATTTGGACGTCACGGTAGATGCACAGTGTAATAACAATAAATCTCTGCAATAAATAAAGACTAAAAAGCAAAAAATAAAAATATATAAAAAAATGTTTTTTAAAAAAGCTTTTATTTAAATGATGCACTAAAAAGTAAAAAATAATGTATTTCAATCACATGAGAATATTTTTTCTTACAGGTTAAAATTCTAAAATTTATAAAAGCTTTGGGAGTTATAAAACTACGGCATTACAGAATTACTTTGTTCAGTTGACAACTCCCAAAGCTTTTATAAATTTTAGAATTTTAACCTGTAAGAAAAAATATTCTCCTGCGATTGAAATACATTATTTTTTACTTTTTAGTGCTTCTTTTAAATAAACGCTTTTTTTAAAAGACATTTTTTACATATTTTTTTCTTTCTTAAATAGATATACTTTTTTCTTCCAATGTATATAGTATTTCGCTTGCTTTTTTTTGTTAATTTCATCTCCGATTACTATTCTGTTGATTGTTAATTTATTTTTTGTATTAACGTTTTAAGTAGTGTTAGCTATGTTTTAGTTGTTTATCATGTTTAATCATTTTTGTCTTCTGTGTCTCACGGAAAAAAACAGACTTATCCATCCTTTAATAATAATAATAGTAATGTCTTCTTCATCTGGGTTCGTCAGACATGTTTTTAAACTCTATTATTTATTTAACTTGCTTAGTTGTTTGTCTGTTTCATATTTTCCGTGTCAAACTTAAGAGTGTTCCTGTTGTTCGAATAAGCTGGAATTTTGCATACTTACGTAATTTTTATTATGTTTCTTGTTCCTTTTATCTTTTTACTAATTTCAAATATATTTTCGTCGTTTTCTCTTTCTGTTCTTTTTCCGGCCTTTTATTTGTTTTTCCTCCTCCAAATAACCGATCTTTCTTCTTAAGAGTGTTTAAAAAAGCGGTACACCTTTTTCTCACTTTTTGCATACAGTGTGTTGAAGAAAAAGCGGTAAATGCAGCATCGGAGGTGAAAAACTGGTCCAATAAATCGCGTTTTTGCCGCTCGTGTCGTCCGCTGTTCCGCGTTAAAAATTATATAACCATGACGTCACGTTCGAATTTTTGCCGAATTATTCCCCACCTATGAGTGTTACCATCAGGTGTCTGAGGTCGATCGAGTGGGCACCGCACCAACATCAAGATAATTATGATAAATAAACATTAGAAAAACCTGCAAATTTGAATATTCATCGAGTCAAAATGGCCGTTCAATTCGCGTTTTGGCCAATGAAAATCGGTGATTTTTTCGAATTCGTTTCTTCGTTTTCTTCCGAGAATTACACGCTTCACGCTAGAGCGTGTCCGTGCTTTTATTTCGGCGTTTAATTTCATAGTTCAGTAATTTTTACATACTTTGACATATTTAGGAAATTGCATATTTTGTGTATAATGTGAAAGTGCACCGAAAAAGAAACCAATTTCTATGGTCAGGCGCGACTGCTGGAAAAAATACGACTCGCTCGAACGGAAAATTGACAAAGATTTAGAAAAGATTGGTCAATAATGAATTAAATGGACAATTCGAATCAGTGGCGTATCGCCCACACGCCCAAAACACGACTGTTCTTTGTGCCAGGGAATTTTTCAACGAGTCGACTATGGCGTGTGACACCAGACTTTCGTTTAATTCGTTTTGCGGTACGATTACGAAAATTTATTAATTCATTGCTGTCAGTCAGTGTCGCACATTAGCCGGAAATGGCTGAAATTTTACGAAAAAAATTTTACGGTTGTAATGGCCACACTGGAATTAAATCGAGATGAAAAAATAGCATTGTTGAGAACGAAGTGGGAAAGGACGCGGTTGCGAATTAATGTTTAAAAAATGTACTTTCGCCAAGTTTCATCAAAATATACAAGAGGATTGATGAGTAGAATAAAAACTGTAAAAAACAACAAAATTGAACAGGGAAAATACAAGTCAAAATTATACAAAAAAAACTCGAAATCGAAAAAGTTGGTAAAAAATGAGAGAAAAATATAAAAGTATATAAATAAAGAAGATAGAGAGAAAAAATCAAAGAAAATATCAAAAAAAGTGGAAACACAAAAAATGAATGGATGAATGAGTAATCTGATGTTTATTTATGAAACACATTTCTTTTACAATTTTGACAAATTTGACAATTTTATCTCTGATCCCTAATCTGCGGATTTTATTTTTTCATCATTTTTTTTTATTATATTCATCCCTTTTCTAACTATGGTTAGTTTATTTTTTTCTATTATTTATTTTTGTACTTTCTGTCTATTCTATTTTTTTGTCTTATATTTGTGTTTTATTCGTTTTTTATTAGCTCTTTTCAGTTCTCAATCTATTTTTTTTGTCTCCTGATATTTTTCTTCAGTAATTTCAATTTTTGTATTAGGAACGTATTCTTTCTTATATATTTTGTACTTTCTTATTTGTTTCGTTTCGTTTCTACACAAGTTTTCTCACTTCGGTTGTTTTTCTATAAAGCATTCTATTTTTTCTTTTAAACTTCTTGCTAATTTGTTCAAATTTTTTAGTATTCATTTTGTTATTTTAATATAAATGCATCAAAATCTGATATTTATTAAAGCGTTACGTTATTCACATTATTTTTTTGGCAAGAAAGTGTTTAAGACCATAGAATAATTTTAAATTATTCAGTTAATTACTGAACTTAAGTTTTTGTAATGTAAGTTAAGTCCTAGTTATTTTTACAATGAATATCCTATAAAATCACCCAATAAGTAAATAAATAAATGGTCGAAAAAGTTAGTAAGAACTGCTAATGGTATAAAAGAAAATAAATATAAAAGGTAGACAAGAAGAATAAAGGAAAATATCAAAAAAAAGTGGAAACAAAAAAAAACATAACGAATGGATGAATGAGTAAGCTGATGTTTATTTATGAAACACATTTATTTTATGCTGATCCCTAATCTGCTGATTTAATTTTTTCATCATTTTCTTTTTATTATATTCATCCCTTTTCTAATTATTGTTAGTTTTTTTCTATTATTTATTTTTGTACTTCCTGACTATTCAATTTTTTTTTGTCTTATATTTGTGTTTTATTCCTTTTTTATCAGCTCTTTTCAGTTCTCAATCTATTTTTTTTGTCTCCTGATATTTTTCTTCAGTAATATAAATTTTTGTATTAGGACCGTATTCTTTCTTATATTTTGTACTTTCTTATTTGTTTCGTTTCGTTTCTACACAAGTTTTCTCACTTCGGTTGTTTTTCTATAAAGCATTCTATTTTTTCTTTTAAACTTCTTGCTAATTTGTTTAATTTTTTAATATTTATTTTGTTAGTTTTTAATATAAATGCATCAAAATCTGATATTTATTAAAGTGTTGTTGCGTTATTCACATTTTTTTTTTCGCAAGAAAGTGTTTAGGACCTTAGAATAATTTTAAATTATTCTGTTAACTACTGAACTTAGTTTTTTGTAATGTAAGGTTAAGTCCTAGTTATTTTTAAAATGACTATCCTATAAAAACACCCAATAAGTAAATAAATAAATGGTCGAAAAAGTTAGTAAGAACTGCAAATAATATAAAAGAAAATAAATAGAGATGGTAGACAAGAAGAACAAAAAAAAGTGGAAACAAAAAAAACATAATGAATGGATGAATGAGTAAAGCTGATGTTTATTTATGCAACACATTTCTTTTATGTTGGTGAATTTTGTTTTTTATTTTTTGGCAAGTTTGATAATTTTGTCTGTGATCTCAATTTTGAGAATTTTATTTTTAATATATCCATCCATTTTCTAATCATTGTCAATTTCATCTTTTTAATTTTTTCTATTATTTATTTGCATTTCTGTCTATTCAATTTCCTATGTCTGTATTTGTGTTATATTCCTTTTTTTCGCTTTTTTCAGTTCTTAATATCTCTTTATCTGTTTCTTTTCTTTAACCTTCTGATGTATTATGTTTTTTTCTGTAGTCATCTCAATTTTTATATTATGTATTCTTTTTGCTTATTTTGTAGTTTTTTATTTGCATATGATAGTTTATCTCTCAAGGAGTTTCTTTTGTTATAATTTTGTAGTATTTATTTTATTGGTTTTCAATACTAAAAATGCATCAAAACCTAATATTTATTAGTGTTGTTGCGTTAATTATATTTTTTGTTCGCAAGAAAGTGTTTAAGACTTCAGACAAATAGAGGTTTTTGTAATGTAAGTTCAGCCCTACTTATTTTTAAAATGAAAATCTTATTAAACTCAGCTATGCCTCATGTTGATCTAATATCAACATAAAAATGTGCATTTTTACCGTACGTTTATAATTACGAGCCTCGGCTTCGCCTCGACCTGACCTTTCCTACATTCTTGCAAACAGCTCGATAAAAATAGACATTTTGGACTTTTTAGACAAAAAAATTATAAACGAGAGGAAAAAAGTTGAAATATTATATAATTCTTTTTAATTTTGCCGTTAATTGCGCCGAAAACTTGTTTCGCAAAACTGCAAAAACCATAAAATTTATCAATGGCAAAAAGTCTAATTTATTAATTTGATTTATGGACCAGTTCAACTAGTCGTAAAAATAAGACAAATCTAATCAAAAATCTAAAAAGTCGTAAAACCCGTGTATTTTATGTTCGGTTCTAAAATTTACAAAAAGTAAGTAAAGTCGCCAATAAAGTAAAACGTAAAATATTTGATTATACCATGATAGGGTCGCGGATGCGTCTCGTGGTCACGTGATCACCCTTTCTATGGCGACCGGGCTATAATCCAATTTTCCGAATTCTTTCAATTGGAATTAATTTTGACAAAGAATTTAGAACGCTCCAAATAAATTAGATAAGAGCGAATTGCACAGTGATCAGTGAAGAAATCTAGGCCTCTCTTCCGAACAAAGAAGCGGACTTTTGGCTACCGAACCTAACGGTCGATTTCGTTCCAAAATCGAAATTTTTAAGTAGCAAGCAAACTCCTAAATTACCAGTGTTGGAACGAGTTTTGCAAACGAATTAACGGTAACGCCAAGATGCATAGATCAAAAACTATCGAATCGTAGCTGGCCTTGGTTGCCTAGGGCGTCGGTGAAGGGGGGACACACATGTTTTGGCGTGTGGATGTGCGCCGAAAAATTGCAAGTCAAGATTTCCTGCTTGACAGGTTTGTGCGATTAGAGAGAGGCGGCTTTTAACCGACGATCAAAACTGTATTCCGGTTGTGAATACATATTTTTTAATATTAGATCGAGCTGCTGTGGGATCAATTAAAATAAGTCGGTACACACTGGGAGGCGAGCGGGGAAAAAACACACTTTTTACTTCTTTATCTGAAGGTGGCGACACTGTTAATATGCAACTGGAGCGGTGTAATTTACATTATTAAGTAGGATGCAGAGATGTGGGAAATTCTATTTCCTGTAAACTTTTGCCCAAATAAAAATTTTATAAAACGGCGATAGAAAAAAATTGTATTTGCCTCGAGTGTCTATTTTATGTTTCGTATGTAATTGCAGCTCTCGGCTACGCCTCGAGCTGCTATTTCCAACCGCCAACTTCAAAGAAAAGTAAGTAAAACTAGTAAAAACTATATTCCAAATTTTGGCAGCACTCGGCTTCGCCTCGTCAAAATAACATTAACAAAGTAATAACTACATCACATAATAAATATAAAATAAGTAAAACAAACACAGTATCTAAATTTTTGTTGATAGTAATAAATGAAGGCCTCGGCTTTGCCTCGAACTAGTAATTCGTAAATTGTGAAAAAGCGGTAATTAATAGTTATTTATTATACAAGGCGATAAAGAGATTGTTTGTCTACGAGTGAATAGGTTAAGTTCAAAAGTAACGAAGTCTTATTTCAGAATCTTTATCGTCGTGTATAATACAATACTTTTTCTATAGCAGAACTTTAAGTTTAAGAGAAAAAAGTTGTTAATCCGTTAATACTTCAAATTAATATGTAGGAATTTATAAATTTAATTCAATAAACTACATTTCCAAGGTTTTATGCATTATATCTTGCGGTTAAAGTGCTATTTTATCTACTCAAACGAGTTGATACAGAAATAGTTTAACATCTCTTATAGAAAAAAAAATAATCCTAAATTTGGATGAATAATAACTCACATAATCGTAATTATACGGGCATTTAAAATCTTTACATTTTTATATTGAAGGTGCGTTCATGATCCCAGAGCTCGGCAGCGCCTCGATCTTACATTTTTTATTAAAAAAATTGTACAAAAAATCTGGACGTAAAAACTGTAGCTCATAGTTTTACAAAAATAAAAACAAATCTTTGAACTATATGTTTTTTCTTATACAACACTCGTCAGTGTCTCGAGTCCTAATAATTTAAAGTTATAAAAAAACGAACGCACAAAGTACAAAATAATTTTGTTGCTAGGCGGCTTCGCCTCGTCATTCGCTACAACAGGAAATATATTGAAAAATGCATTGATGACTTTTTTAACATAAAATAGTTATTTCATCGTTTTTTCCTTCTGGAGAGATTTATTATTAACAACTTTCGGCTCCGCCTCGAATTATAAAACCAGTTTTGTTTAGGTAATTGTGGAGTTTTATGTCTAAATAGGATTTTTTGTACTTTTCATAATTAAAGACCTTGGCAACGCCTCGGACTTGCCTTTTTTATTTAAAAATTTGTATGTAAACAGAAATTATATAAAATCTGATCGTAAAAACTTTAGTTTTTGTTTTATAAAAAACAACAACAAATTTTTGTATTATACGGGTGATTCAAAAACGTCGGATCTACTCTTGTAGTATAGTGATAAGGGAGTTTTTCCAAGCAACTTACTTTTTAATTTTTAATATATTTTTTATTTGTTTCCTTTAGCTACCGTTTTAATAATTATTGTTGTACTTTTATTTTCTATTATCTTAAATTTAATTTATTGTCTAATTTGCGAGTTTATTAAACAATTTGGGACATCATAAGATACTAATTGGTGATTTTTCGGTTGTTTTCGCTAAATACATTCAAAAAAAATTGATCTAAAATTAAAAATCTAACTTTGAATTTTTTATCATAGAAACTTTTAATCACAGTATTTTTAATTTACACAACACTCCCCTACGTCTCGAATTGCTAATACACCATAATAAAACTACAATTATTATAAAAAATAACTAAAACCTGTAATAAATAAATGAAACAAAAACAATATTTGAGTAACTTTTAATTATTACATGTTATTACATGCCTCGGCTTCGCCTTGACCTGACAGTTTGTGAATTCATAACGAATACTAAGTGCAATACAAATTAACTTTTTTCCAAATTCAAACAGAGAAACAATAATTTTGTTTCTATGAATAATTCACAAATTCCAACACTCGGAAGGGCCTCAAGCCATAAAACTTTCTTCCGCCATTTTTCGATACGTAAATGCGTAAAATAAAAAAGTTTAATTTCAAAATTAGCATTTTTTCTTGAACTTTTAGCCTCGACTTTACATTTTATTTAATTTCAAAAAAACAACAAAAGATAAGAATCACATTTGACTCGGTGTTTTTCCTTTTCAAAATAATATATAATTGAAGCACTCGTCTTCGTCTCAAGACAACATTTTAGCCAACTTGATTCAACTTTTTTCAGTTTCTTTAACAATTGTTTACAAATTTTTGTATTTAGTTCTATAAGTTGCCCCATATTCGAATATTACAAAAGGAATATTTTTTTGTCAAAAACGATCACGATGCTGTTAATATTTTGACAGATTGACGTTTATTGAGTGTCTCAAACTACTTTTCTATAGTCTAAAACCAAAATTTGTCACAAGTACTGTTTTAAAAATCAGAAATGTAAAACAGTCAATATTTGACACTCCTGTTTTTGACAACGGTTAATAGTACGTGTTTAATGTTTCTCCTGGGTTTAACAGAAGTGTTAAATGTGCAATTTATCACCGTTGATCAAAAAATTGTCAAATAATAGTCAAATACAACTTGACACTGGACATTTTTTTTATTTTTTTTTATTTTTTATTAAAAAATGTGCAATTTGTCACTGCTGCATTGGTTTTGAACAAATAATTGTCAAATACAGCTTTGACACTTGACTATTGTTTTAGATTTTTTAATTTTTTATTCCAGACCTGGATGACCACCACATGGGGGGCACACCGGGCCTGTACACCTCGGGGCGCTCGACGTCGTCTAGCTCGAGTCCGGGGGTGGCCGGTTCGAGTCCGGCCCTGTTGGTGGTGCCCCAGCCCATCAACGCGACCAAAATGGGCGGAATGCAAAACGGCGGCCCGCAACCACGGAAGTACCAATGTAAAATGTGCCCGCAGGTGAGTCACTGTCCCCTCCCCCTTGATCCCCCCCTTATAAAACCGAATCTCCGCTTCCTTTGATTCTTCTTGATCTTCAATCGCCGAACGAATCCGTCTTTGTCTGTCCCATTGAATTTTGAAAGACAGCGAGATGGGATTATTAGGTAAGATCAGGTAGACGACGGACCCTTTTGTGAGTGGTGACCCCGCAGGTAAAAAATAGTCGATTTTAAAAAAGTTGACCGCGAACGAATGCACCAAACTAGGGCACGATTTTTTACGGAAAAATTATTATTATGCAAGGGGGCACCTGTTTAACAAGGAGAGGAAAATTGATTTTATTCGCAATAGTCGCCAGTCATTAGAATAACAAAGTTAATGACAAAAATAAACTATCTTTCGGGTCACTCAACTTGACCAATTTTATTTTTAATTTTTTTTTGTTGAGATGGGAAATCTTGATTTTGGAAGATACATTCAAATCTAGTGGCGCCGATATTTGACAATAATTACAAGACAGAGAGAGTGAGAGAGGTTAAGTGAGACGACTTCCGTTATTAGTAGCGTTTCAAACTTGTTTTGGTGGAATTTATTTATGAGGAGCTGACAGTTCGTTACTAGTTTTCTTTGTTGATGAGGAAAAATGGTCGTTAGCTTCAGATTTAATGAGGTGTGAGGAGTGTAGGATTTCGAATATTATTTTTTCGGATAATTAGCAATGAAACGAGATGTTTTTTAAGAAAAAATTGAGACTTGACAGTGCCTATGTCTTGAGACAATTTAAGGAAAGCATTGCTATTTTATTCGAACTTTTTGTTTCGGTCAAATATTTTTCGGTAAGTTTTTGAGTCAAAAAAATTTCTTAATCACTAAATAAAATTTGTCAAATACGTATCTGTCACTAAATATTTACTATTATTTAGCAAACTGTTACCCAAAGCAATGTCATTTTTTATTAGATACAGGTTTGACAATGTTGACTAATTATTTCAACTAGGTATATTTTGAATATTATTTAATTATGAATATGAATATTAATTAAGAATATTAATATCAATAAAATGAAAAATATGAAAACATTACCTAATTAATCGAAATTTTAGAATAACACTAAAACAAAGTTGCTTAAAAATTATGTTTTGCGCAAAAAAACCCTAACAAATTGTTACCATAGTACGAAAATTACGTTTATTTGAATTTCTAATGTTTACTTAATTTATTAATTAATTTTAATTATAAGGACTTGTATAAAAAATCTGAAAAAATTCACATGCATAGAGAAATATATAGAGTATTTAATAGCAAACCCTGAATTTTATACGATTATTAGATTTGAGATAGAGTAAAGATATACTTTTAGTAGACTCACCCTGTATTTGGCAAGTTATTATTAAATTTTCGATACTCATAACATAAGTTTGGCAATTATCTCAGTCAAGCATTTTCTAATAGGTAAGCTTTTCAGTCAAACAATTAAAACAAACTCTAAATTACGATAAACCGAAATTCGTCAAATACAGATTTGACATTAAAATTAGAGTCGAATGTTCTTAGGCAAATTATCAAATACTTAGCCTAAAGACCTTAAATTATTTGGAAATTTGTTACTAAACCTTTTTTTGTCAAATACAGTTTTCACAATTTTGGAACTTAAACAACTCACAGGAAAAAAATTAAAATCAATTATTCTATAAGTTTTTTTATAAAATACTTACTTCTAGTCACAAATAGACTATTTGACATTAACGTCCTTAAAAATCAAGTGTCCAGACGGTGTTTGTTAAAGTTTTGTCAAATACCGAAAAGCCAAAATGTGTCCCAAGTGCGGTATTTGACAATGTTTAATTCAAAAATGACAATTCGGTATTAACTTCCTTGAAAATCAACTGTTGAGACGCTATTTGTTAATTTTTTGTCAAATATCGAAAAACCAAAATGTGTCAAAAGTACGGTAGGTATTTGACAATGTTTAATGCAACAACAACCAATAACATGTCCACAACAATAATACTGTCTGTTTTAGTTAGTCTAAACCTTATTATAGTCAAAAATGTACAATATGTCGGATATTTATTTAAAAATTTGACACAACTGGTTGATTTTGTTCCAGACCTAAGAAAGCGGGTATGAAGTGTTATTATTTATCAAGTTATTGCCTAATTATTTGTCAAAAACAGACTTATACAGATTTAACATTAAAATTAGAGTTAAATGTTCTTAGGCAAATTATCAAATATTTGTTCCTAAAATTTGTCAAATTTCAATAATTTGTCAAATACAGTTTTGACAATTTTAGAACTGGAACAACTCAGCAAAAAACTAAAATCAGTTCCAGTCAACAATTGGCTATTTAACATTAACGTCCTTGAAAATCATTGTTAAAAGTTTGTCAAATACCGAAAAACCAAAGTGTGTCAAAAGTATGATATTTGACACACTGATGAAATAACAACCAACAACACATCCATAGCTATAACACTGCCTGTTTTAATTCGTCTGTAGCAACCTTATTATTCTCAAAAATGCAGATTATGTCGGCTATGTATTTAAAAATTTGACACAACTATTTGATTTAGTTCCAAATCTAAGAAAAAAAAATTGTCCAATATTTATTTGGTGCTTATTGTTTTACGTCCATTTTTTAGATGAGAGAAGTATAAAAGTGTTTGGTAAAAATAATAATTTTCGTCTGAATGTCAACACTTTCACTAAAAACTAATTTTGACAATAATAGTTTCTAATCTTGATCTTATTAGTGGGCCCTGTGAAGGGTCTTCAAATCAAGCCACCTGTGTGTATAAAAAATCACATCCAAAGCCTACTTTTACTTCTATAACCAGCATGTGTTCTATATTATTTCCCCCATAAAACCGTCGAGCCCTTTTCTCGGCTCAGATTTTGTAACGTTTCAGTTAATTAGCGCGAAATGACATAACCTAGAAAAGTACAATAAAATCGGCAAGATTAATTCGTAATTAAATGTGTAAGATTCAGGTTTGTCGCTGTAAAAAACCGTAATAAAAGAATAAAAATGTCCACTTATCTGATACATAAAATTTGCATAATTACGTCCAATTACCTCAGTAAATACATAATTACATATACTTACTAATTTCCATAAATTAGATCGTAATTATAAAACGTGAGTCTAATTCGAAAAATTCGAGGAGATTTGAGGAATGTCGTCGTCTGCTGGTGCGGTGACGTCACGTGGGGTAGGTAGCGTTGCAATAAAACAAGCGAGTGAGTTCGTCCCTTCCACGGCCGTCCCTGACCGTGAAAGCGAAAACGTATTTTTATCTCATCTCAGTTGGCGTGGCGAAAAAAAAACCAAGCCGACACTCTCATAATCCATAAATCTCGACAATTTATTCATCGAATTATCATAGCCGCCTAAGACAATGTTTCTCTAATAAATAATAATAATATTAACAAAAACAACAACGATTTACATAATTCCACGATCGGATCGAGTCAGGCGTGTGCCGTTTTTTGTGCCACTCTGATCGATTTTTTGCCGCTTTTTTTCCACAAGCTACTGGATTCGGCCCCGACTTAATAATGTTTATTTTGCGGATGCGTTGAGGGGCCATATTTATGGCCTTTTTAACCCCATTGTGTCGATTGTTCGACACCTGTAATAAAGAGATCGATTGTTGCGTTTTTTAAGTAGGCCGTGGGGAGGGATCGATGAAGGGTCGATCATGGCACGCTTTGATGCAAATCGCACCCTGTATATTATAATTGAGACGTTGGAAAAATCACAATACAACCAACCAACGCCTACTTGAATTATTAGGCGAATTTCATGCCTGTCGTGATTTCGGTGAATATTCATGGAATCATTTTCAACGCCTACTGGATTTTTTCGGAGAACTTTGACCCGTGTAATTAACTAAGACTGTCAACGAGATTTTGGATGGACAATAAATACGTCAAAGGAACGGCTACTTGGAACTGAGAGAAGTGCTGTTAGCGCTGGATAAAGTATCAAATTCGGGCCAAAAAATAGACAAGAATTTAGATAAAATAGATGTGTACAGTTAGATTTCCAAACAGTGTTGTCGAATCTTAAAGTTTTGACAATATTTGTTAATTTGTTGACAGTTTTGTTTTCATCATGTCATTCTAAAAAAATTGGACGGTTTAGGCACAATATTAGACTATTTTCGAACTGATGACAAATTTTGACATAGTTACAGTACGACCATTTGTTTCATATATTAAATTGTCAAATGTGTATTTGACAAAAATTTGACAATAGCCTTAACAGGTAAGTACTTGAGAATTTATACCTAAATAAAATATTCAGTTGCGTTTTTGACTTGAATATTTGTTTTTTTCAACTCTGTCAAAAACAGTAGTTAAATATTTGACAGTAAGATATATTTGTTATCTTGTTGGCAGTTCTGATTTCACCAAGTCATTGTAAACAAAAGTTTTGGCCGTTTAAGGCACAATGTTATACTATTTTTAAACTGACGTCAAATTTTAACAGAGCTACGGTACGAACTAAGCTAAGAGGGTTAGTTAAGTCAGTGTTTTTAATTTAAATTGGAAGCGCTTAGTTCCGTATGAAAAATTTAAAATCAATATTTTATAAACCATTTGTCTCATATATTAAATTGTCAAATGTGTATTTGACAAAATTTGACAATTGCCTTAAAAGGTAAGTACTTTAGAATTAATTTCTACTTATATAAAATATTCAGTTGCTTTTTTGACTTAAATATTTAGGTTTTTTCAACTCTGTCAAAAACAGGAGTACCAAATCTTACATTTTTGACAGTAAGAGATATTTGTTACTTTGTTAGCAGTTCTGACTTTACCAAGTCATTGTAAACCAAAGTTTTGGCCGTTTAGGGCACAGTGTTAAACTATTTCTAAACTGATGTCAAATTTTGACAGAGGGTTGTGTCATTTTCATAGATCATTATTGTTTCATATATTAATATTGTCAAATGTGTATTTGACAAAATTTTGAAAAAAAATTAAGAGGTAAGTACTTCAGACTTTCTACCTATACAGTGCCTTTTTTACTTAAATAATTTATGTTTTTAAACTCTGTGAAAAACAGTAGTGTCAAATCTTAAATATCTGACTGAGATATTTGTTATTTCACCACGTCATTCTAAACTAAATTTTTTGTCTGGTAAAGTATTGTAAATTTTAATCGTTGAGAGTATTTCAAAATTTATGACACTAGTTTTAAGAGAAATGACGCAATTTTATTTTTTTTACTGTTTTTTATAGTACATTCCTTAATGTTTCTGGTAAGTATAAAAACATTTATAAAGATAAAGTAAAAACAATTCAAAATAAAGAACAAAAAAGTTGTGGATAATAATTCCACATAGGTGATTTATTTTTCTTTTCTGGCTTTAATTTGTAACAAATGATTGGTTCTTATTTATTTTTTGTGTGTTTAGGTTTAGTGTTTTCATGCTAATTATTAAAAAAAAATAAAAAACTATCGCTTCTTATAAAATAAGATAATAGCACAAAGATAAAGCCTTTTGCCTGAAATTATCAATTTATTTTATTTTATTTTTTTATTAGTACTAGAAAGATGAAGGAGTGTACTATCAAAATTAGTAAACAAAAATTTCGGCTGTCATTAAAAAAAATAGTGACGTCATAAATGTTGTTATGGTGTTATAATGTAGCATTTATAAAAATAAAATAAATTACTTCGAGAATTTTTTTTTTGAGAAATGACCCATAACAAAAGTAGGAATTTTACTTTAAACTCACACTATACGTATTAGGAACTGTCTACAAAAATTCAAAATTAATTACACAATGTAATGTGATTTTGGCAAGAATTTGATACAGTTGTAAACTATTTCAGTATTAACAAATAAAATATCTATTTTTCTTTTTATTGAGTTACCTAAGTACTATTTATGTATTTCAAGTGTGTCAAAAGCAGTAGAATGTCAAATACATATTTCACAATAGGAAATATTTGTTAGCAATTTTGATTGACCTTCTTATTTCATTCTAAACCAAATCTTTGTTAGTGTTAAAATATTGTCAATTTTAATTCAGACTAGTGTCAAATATTGACAAGACTCGCAACAGCTTTATAATGTAATACTATAGACCTATAGACCTGAGTATATAACAGCAAAACTTCAACATTAAGGTTTCCATAAACTATTAATTTGTCAAATATAATCCAGTGTCGTATTTGACAATAGTTCCAAAAGTTATTTCAGAATTTGTAAATAAAATATCCAGTCAAACGTTAATATTTGTAAAATATTGTCAATTTTTAATGCAATTGTTGTCAAATTTTATCACACATCTAACATATTCAAAAATCGGTCATTAGGAAGAGAGACACATGCTGGCTTTAAAATTAGAGTAGACCTTGACTGTGATTTTTTATACGCATCAGGTGGCTTGATTTGTTTCGACCCTTGTAGATCGGCTACTACAAGCGTCAAAATTCGAAACTATCATTGTCAAGAACGTAATATTTGACTATAAAACGACCCCTCGAAACAACCCCATGCACGGAAACCGATTGAGACAAATCAAGCCACCTGATGCACATAAAAAAATCACGCCCAAAGCCCACTTTTACTTTTACTCAACACATGTTCCATATATTATTCCACCCCCTCAAAAAAAATCTCGAGAGTGTTTACACGTTGTTTTTTCTTCTCGTCGCCCCTCTCCCGCTTCCCCGACGTCCCCTTACGAATGTAGCGACCACATGGACCAATAAAGTGGCCCAAAGGAATCACCCTCATCACTCATTAGCTCAATCGTTAATTAATTCAACCCCCACCCCCTTTTACAATCATTGCCAAGTTGATTTAAACACATAGTTTGAAAATTGTGTTAAGTTTTTGGGTGAAATAATCGTTTGGTTGATCGTAAAGAATGCACAATTCATCTGGCCGATCCCAATTCTTGGCCTGCTAGACCGTGTGAACTCTCATCTAGTTGAGGGTTGCCGAGACCGGGGTCATGTGTTCCTCTCTATTAAGGGTAGACACACAGGAAATCAGTTTTGATCGTTGAGATAAATCACGCGGCGTTGGAAAAGTGAAATTGTTTGCGGTGGCGAGAGGGGGTGGTAAATACAGGTGGTTGGAAGGAAGGGTTGAACTTGACCTTGAATCGCCGACGGCATTTTAATGAATCAAGAAACAGATTTTGATCGGAGAACACTTTCGGTTTCGGTCGCGACGCGTTTCTGACGTCACGGATGCTTTTGTCTGGAACATTTTTATGGAAATTGACCAAAATTTGACAGTGTATTTCAGGAGTGTTGACAATATTGTCAAAGTTTCTCTAAGACTATTAGTACTTGACATTAATTATAATTATTGTTATTTTGTAATTTTAAGAACCGGCACGAAGTTGACAAGTTGTCAACTGTTTGATTTTTTTCGGTTTTTGTAGAGATTTGGGTCAGGTCAGGTTAGGTCATTATGTAAATTTGACAATGTATTTCTGGGGTGTTGACAAAATTGTCAAAGTTTCTCGAAGACATTAATTATAATTATTGTTATTTTGGAATTTTAAGAACTGGCACGAAGTTGACAGTTGTTAACTGTTTGATTTTTTCGGTTTTTGTCGAGATTTGGGTCAAGTCAGGTCAGGTCAGGTCAGGTCAGGTCAACGATTGCCTTTTGTCTGGCCTACTATGGGCCATTTTTAAAGGAAATTGTCAAAAACTTGACAGTGTATTGCCGAAGTGTTGCGGAAATTGTCAAAGTTTTTCTTATTTAGAAAATATTAAATTAAAAATGGCTTGACATTAATTGTATTTATTGTTAATTCGAAATTTTAAGAATTAGCACGCAGTTGTCACTTGTCAACTGTTAGATTTTTTCGGTTTTTGTCGAGATTTGGGTCAGGTCAGGTTCAGTCATTGTCTAAATTTGACAATGTATTTCTGGGGTGTTGACAAAATTGTCAAAGTTTCTCTAAGACAATTGCTTGACATTAATTATAATTATTGTTATTTTGGAATTTTAAGAACTGGCACGAAGTTGACAGTTGTCAACTGTTTGTTTTTTTCGGTTTTTGTCGAGATTTGGGTCAAGTCAGGTCAGGTCAGGTCAATTGCCTTTTGTCTGGCCTACTATGGGACATTTTTAAAGGAAATTGTCAAAAACTTGACAGTGTATTCCTGAAGTGTTGCAGAAATTGTCAAAGTTTTTCCTATTTAGAAAATATGAAATTGACAATGGATTGACATTAATTATAATTATTGTTATTTCGGAATTTTAAGAATTAGCACGAAGTTGTCATTTGTCAACTGTTAGATTTTTTTTGGTTTTTGTCGAGATTTGGGTCAGGTCAGGTTAGGTCGTTGTCTAAATTTGACAATGTATTTCTGAGGTATTGACAAAATTGTCCAAGTTTTTCTAAGACAATTGCTTGACATTAATTATAATTATTGTTATTTTGGAATTTTAAGAACTGGCACGAAGTTGACAGTTGTCAACTGTTTGATTTTTTGGTTTTTGTCGAGATTTGGGTCAAGTCAAGTCAGGTCAGGTCAATTGCCTTTTGTCTGGCCTACTATGGGACATTTTTAAAGGAAATTGTCAAAAACTTGACAGTGTACTCCTGAAGTGTTGCAGAAATTGTCAAAGTTTTTCCTATTTAGAAAATATGAAATTGACAGTGGCTTGACATTAATTGTATTTATTGTTATTTAGAAATTTTAAGAATTAGCACGAAATTGTCACTTGTCAACTGTTAGTTTTTTTTTCGGTTTTTGTCGAAATTTGGGTCAGGTCAGGTTAGATCATTGTCTAAATTTGACAATGTATTTCTGGGGTGTTGACAAAATTGTCAAAGTTTCTCTAAGACAATTGCTTGACATTAATTATAATTATTGTTATTTTGGAATTTTAAGAACTGGCACGAAGTTGACAGTTGTCAACCGTTTGATTTTTTCGGTTTTTGTCGAGATTTGGGTCAAGTCAGGTCAGGCCAGGTCAATTGCTTTTTGTCAGGCCTACTATGGGACATTTTTAAAGCAAATTGTCAGAAACTTGACAGTGTATTCCTGAAGTATTGCAGAAATTGTCAAAGTTTTTCCTATTTAGAAAATATGAAATTGACAATGGCTTGACATTATTTGTATTTATTGTTATTTCGAAATTTTAAGAATTAGCACGAAGTTGTCACTTGTCAACTGTTAGATTTTTTTCGGTTTTTGTCGAGATTTGGGTCAGGTCAGGTTAGGTCATTGTCTAAATTTGACAGTGTATTTCTGGGGTGTTGACAAAATTGTCAAAGTTTCTCTAAGACAATTGCTTGACATTAATTATAATTATTGTTATTTTGGAATTTTAAGAACTGGCTCGATTTTTTCGGTTTTTGTCGAGATTTGGGTCAAGTCAGGTCAGGTCTGGTCAACGATTGCCTTTTGTCTGCCCTACTGTAGGCCATTTTGAAAGGCAATTGTCAAAAATTTGACAGTGTATTCCTGAAGTATTGTAAAAATTGTTTCTCTTATTTAGAAAATATGAAATTGCCAATGGCTTGACATTAATTATAATTATTGTTATTTCGGAATTTTAAGAAGAATTGTCAAAAAGTTTGACTGTTTGAGTTTTTCTAATCTTGTGGAGATTTTGGTCGATTTCCTAACACCAATATGCCATTTGTAGAGTTTTTGAGCTTGTTCTAATTGTACTTGACATTTTTCGCTAGCTGCAATAGTTTCTGCGTAATCGGCGCTTGAAAAGTGAAAACTTCAACGTGGTTTTGGCATTTTTCTTGGAGACTGTAAAATCAAAAACTAAAAAAAAGTAAAAACGGGTAAAAATAGGTAAAGTAAAAACAAATCAAAACTAAACAATTATTGGGAATTTTGCAATTTGGTTGTCGCCAGTTGATTACATAGGTTACATAGGTTTACATCAAAATAGTCCCATTTTTTCGAATAGTTTTGCCGTAATCGAAAAAATTGGAAAATTTCCAAACACCACGTCCAAATGGCCTTTTTTAAAGTATCTCAAAATCAAATAAAATTTATCTTGATATAGGTAATAGATTTTAGCCCTTTACGATGGAATAAGACGTTTTCTCCTAACTCTTTTAGTTTCGCCGTAATCGACGTCTGAAAATTGAATTTTGTTTTACGAGATATCGCCTTGAAACCTATATTATTTTTTGAATCTTTTATGCCGGTTCTAATGGTCTTTGACATTTTTTGCTAACACCAATAGTTTCGCCGTAATCGGCGCTTAAAATGTGAAAACAAGTCAGAATATCAACATGTTTTTGGCATTTTGCTAGGAAACTATAAGATTTAGAGCAAAAATCGAAAAAGCATCAGAATGTGATTTAAATTATCTACGTTCCCGTAGGAACCCGGAGCCGGTCCGGGCGACGGCTCCGGCTACAGAGACGTTTTTAATTTTTCACTAAAAAAATTCATAACTCAACAACTAAAAGTTCTGTAACAAAAGGGTTTGTCCAGCAAATTCTACGGTTGATTGTATGCATTATTGTAAGCTTTTTTCTACAATATTTGAAACTTTGAAATTTTTTTTTTACTTAGTTCAAAAAATCAAAAAGTTAATAGGTAAAAATTCGTCGCTTTAGCAAAGTTTTGTGCACTTTTCAATGTTTTTAGACCTTTCTACAATCCTCAAACGTGCAAAAAAGCAACAGGTTTGATTTTTCAAATTTTTGTCGAGATTTTTCGGTACCCGGAGCATTTATCTGCAATAACTCTGGAACTAGTAGAGGTAACCTTATTATGCTTATTATCATTCGAAAGCCCTTTTAATTATCTATCTTTCTCAAAAGAGGGTATTGTTGTGAGACTAATAGTTTTCGAAAAAATTGCTATTAAATGTAAAAATTGGTAAAATTGAAAAAAAATAGTTTTGTTGAAATTTAACCAATTAATAAATTGAAGTGAGATTGTTGTTATTAAATGTTTGTAAAACTCTAAGAAGGATTTGCGCCAAATTCGCTAAGATCTGTTTTCGGTGCCAAAATCCTGTTATGAATAATCGATCAGTTTTAATTAATTTGTTGGAGAAACAAGGTTGAGCGAAAATCTAATTATGTATCCGAGTCCGAATAACTGGTTCCAAGTGTCTTAGATTTCTAAAGAACCATTAAAAATTGCACTCCCACGCCCCCTAGAATCCCGATTTCCGGGCGTGCTTCCGCCACCCTCCCCATTTCCTGTTTTAGCGTAAAAAAGCGCTCTAGGGGTGCAAAATCCATGTAGCGATTTTTAGTAACTCTCCCTTGAAACGGGATATTTTTAAATCTCGTCTCGAATTTGATGATGGTTGGTTGAGGGGGCGAGAGAGGGTCCTCTAGCACCTGTTGGTCTCAACCTTGAAAAAATCTCTCCAGCTACCACCCGGTGGATGAGCTCCGATTTGATTATTGTTATTAGTGGGCTGGGGAGGTATCGAAATGCAAATCGGGCAAAGTGGAAGGCCTTCAGTCAAGGAAGTGTCATTAGAAGCAGTGGCGGCGCAGCTAGGGATTTTTTCGTCGATTTTTTCCAATTTTGTGTGTTATTAAATTGTCGTTTGAACGGGATTACTGTCATTATGGGTTGGCGGCCTTGCGTGATGAGTTTGTTGGTACAAGAATCGAGAATTTCCTCGACTCATTAATGGAGAGGTTTTTTTCTTGTGATGGCTGAGGTGGAGATCGCCCCAGGCTGGGCTACTCCACCTGGACCGGCTGCTTGTTGTACTACATCGGTTCGATCAAAAAATTCGGTTCGATTAAAAAGGGACGCCACTGATTTCACCACTCCAAACTAAATTTTTGTGTTTCATCTCAAAATCAGTGAGTTGTCTTTTTCATATAATAAAATATTGTTAACGTGTGTGACCAAATAAGAGAGTTTTGTTACTCGGAATTATTATTTATTGAAATCTCTATTAGTTTCGCCGTAATCGGCGCTTGGAAAATGAAATAAAATCTAAAAATTTCAATATGTTTTTTACGTTTTTCTCGGAAGCTATAAGGCTTAGAGCAAAAATAAAAAAGCATTAAAATGCGCTTGAAATTTATCTTTCTTTTCGTGAAGATTCGGAGCCGCTCCAAACAACGGTTCCGCTTACAGAGGCATTTTTAGTTTTTCGCAAAGAAAATAAAGTCGAAAACTAAACGTCCAGGCGCAAAACGGTTTGTTCCAGTAAATTCAACGGTTAATTTACGTTAATTATTGTAGGCTTTTTTTTTATAATATTTAAAACTTTGAAATTCTTTCCTAAAATTATGAGTATTATTACTTCAAAAAATTAAAAAAATTATATTTAAAAATTGGCGCTTTGGCTAAGTTTTGTGCACTTTTCTATGTCTTTAGACCCTTCTACAATCCTTTATAGTGCAAAAGAAGCAATTGGCTTGATTTTTTCAATTTTTGTCGTAATTTTTCGGTACCCGGAGCATTTATCGGCAATAACTCCGAAACTACTAGAGGTAGCTCTATTATATTTTTTAACATTTGAAAGCCCTTTTATTTATCTGTCTTTTTCAAGAAAAACTATTGTTGTGAGACTCATAGTTTTCGAGAAAATTGCTAATAAAAGTAAAAATAGCTAGAATATTAAAAATAATTTGAAACTAAAAAACTATTGAGAATTTTGCAATTTGCTTGACGCCAATCGATCCTCCGGATCATTTAACATGGATTTCCATCGAAATAGTTGCATTTTTTTAATGTTTTTTCCGTAATTAGAAAACACAACGGCTCTGGTTAGCGGTTACAGAGGCATTTTTAGTTTTTTATAAAAAAAATCATAACTCAAAAACTAAAATTCCTAGAATAAAACGGTTTATCCCAGCGAATTCTACGGTTCATTCTACGTATTATAGTAAGCTTTTTTTACAGTGCTTGCAACTGGAAAATTTTCTTAAAATTCCGAATTAGTGTTCGATAACAAAAATCAAAAAAAATATTTTTTTAAATTCGTCGCTCCCGCGAAGTTTTATGCATTTTTCTATGTTTTTAGACCCCATTACATCCCTTAAAAGTGCAAAAAAAGCAATTGGTTCAATTTTTGTTCCAATTTTTGTCGAGATTTTGGTCGATTTTCGGTACCCAGAGCATTTATCTGGCAATAACTTCGGAACTATCAGACGTAACCCTAATAATTATGATTTGAAAACTCCTTTATCTTTAACTCGCTATCTCCAATAGTTTCGCTGTAATCGGTGCTGGAAGAGTAAATAAAACAGGAAATTTCAACATGTTTTTAACGCTTTTTTCGGAAACTACAATGCTTAGTGCAAAAATCGAAAAAGCATCAAAATGCGCTTGAAATTATCTTTTTTCTCGTGGAAATTCGGAGCCGCTCCAAACAACGGTTCCGCTTACAGAGGTGTTTTTAGTTTTTCACTAAAAAAATTCAAAACTCTAAAACTAAAAGGTTTGTTTCAGCAACTTCCACGGTTCATTTTATCACTTTTTAAAAGCTTTTATTTAACTTACAATGTTATCTGTCTGTCGGTTATTTTTTCGGAGCCAAATTTGAAAGGGTTCCCGTTGTCCCACTGAATTGAAATTTTGCATACTTACTTAATCTGCGTGACAACGCAATCCTATGTAATTAAATACCCCCTAAAGCGGTTAAATGGGGTTTTGAAATTTTAGGTTATGTTTAACAAACGGGTTTTCGATTTGTGAATTTGAGAGGGTTCCTGTAGTCGCAATGAAATGAAATTTAACATGCTTACATAATCTGCGTGTCAATACAATTCTATATAGTTAATTACCTCCTAAAGGTGTTAAATGGGGTTTTAAAATTTTAAGTTATTTTTACAAAGGGGTTCTCGATTTGTACTACATACCGTAACGTATACCGACATAGACGGTATGTTGGTCATTTGGACGTCACTGTAGATGCACAATGTAGTAACAATAAATCTATGCAATAAATAAAGACTAAAAAGCAAAAAATAAAAATATATAAAAAAATGTTTTTTAAAAAAAGCTTTTATTTAACAGATGCACTAAAAAGTAAAAAATAATGTATTTCAATCACAGGAGAATATTTTTTCTTACAGGTTAAAATCGTAAAATTTATAAAAGCTTTGGGAGTTATAACACTACGGCATTACGGAATTACTTTGTTCAGTTGACAACTCCCAAAGCTTTTATAAATTTTAGAATTTTAATCTGTAAGAAAAAATATTCGCCTATGATTAAAATTCATTATTTTATACTTTTTAGTGCATCTTTTAAATAAAAGCTTTTCTTAAAAAACATTTTTTTTATATATTTTTATTACAACATTTAAATTAAACTAAAAAAAAGCGCCGCCACTGTCTCAAAATTTGTCAAATTTCAGTTACACGCTCTGCAAAAAACTACTTTGCAATTCAGCTGGTTTTGCACTTGCGACAAAAGCACGATTTGATTCAATTCAATAAATTAGAAAGTGGGGACATTGGTTTTCGGAACAAGTTTTTCGACTGTTGCAGATTCGGAAGAATTTTAATTAAAGAATAGATCTAGGATCACTCCAGCGCTTCTATTAACAGATACCAATAAATTTGAAAAATTTTACGTCAGGTCGTGGATTTTTATCGTAATAAAAGCGTCATAAAATGCATCCGAAAAGTTGTTACGGTTCCCAATAAAAGTCTATCAATTTTAAATGTGATTCCTAGTTAGATTTTGACGTGTGTTCCCAACCTAATAAATTAGCAAAATCCCTAACTGTTTCTTATTTCTTTACCATTAAGAGCCGGGCATTAATTATTCAAAAATTCAATAGTCGTTCTTTTTGATCTCGGAATCTAGGTTGAAAGAATTCTAGTGACTTTTGTTTTGCTACCATTTAATTAAATAAAATACCGGATAATCACTCTATCACATGCTATTTTCTCCCGGAAATACCTCCACATTATTATTTTACCATAATTACTCCATTTCAAGCCAATAAAATGGTAAAAAAATCAACCGTCATTAGTACCATCGATATCAATTTTTCTGCCATCACACACAAAGCGACCCATCATCACGCGTTGGGCACACGCGAAAATGTGGGCACACAATGGTCCCGAATATAGATCGGCATCTGGGGGTTGCATTGTATCGGAAATAATCGAATCGTGCTCCATTGGTATAAAAGAAAGGGTTTCGCATTTTCCCTTCGACCCTTAATGTTGACAGAATTATTAGTGTCGAATTACAGCGGGCATAAGCAGATTTGTTGTGTATTTGGATCGGCATTAAGTGGGTTAGTTTAGTGACTTGTTGCCGGATAAGGGGGTGAACAGTCCGACTCGAAATCGATACCCAATTTTTTCGTCCGTCTAATAACCCCATATTGCCCCATAAAGTCAACCCTTCACTGCATTTACAAGTCAAATAAACACGGAAGAAAAAAATTTTGGGGGTAAAAGCCCCAATAAAAATTACTTGAAGCGGCTTCGCCGCTTTATTGGAGGCCTGAAACTTGCGCAAAAACTGAGACATTTATGGCTTTCTGGGAAGGGTAGGAACGAATCTTTGACATGTGACGGGTTGAAAGCTCCGTTATTTACGAGAATTTCTCAAAATTTTTGGAAAAAATCGAGCTGTTTATTTGCCACCGCATTAAGGGTGAAATTCGGGCCCTTTTTTGTCCCTCTGGGCACAATAGGCTGTGGAAACGTGCAACTGGTCGAGGTTACAAGTTAATAAGCCGTTTCGCAATATTCAATTTGAATCAGTAAAACAATTAAATTTGAATTACAACTCGCTTTAAAATTTTATCCTAATTGCGGTCTTAATTACTTTCTCCAACTTAAATTGAACAATTTTTTATCGAATTCCGATAGTTTCGTGAACTACTTGGATTAATTACAGTAATTATTTATTATGCTAAGGGCCGGTTTACACTTAATTCGCGATTAATTTGATGACAAAGCGAAGTAAGTACGTAACAATTTAATTTACTCGCCTTCTGGTAACGTCACTTAATTATTAAACAATTAACTGAATGGCAAACTACTTTCCTGGTCAGGTGGTTTGAAAAATTAATTAAAATTGTAACATTTTTACTAAAGTGTAAAATTCGGTGAAGAATTATTATTATTTTTAAATTTCTTTGAGTGTGGAATATTGCGACTTTTTTTTTATTCACAACGAAAAAAAAACAGGGGATCTCCGGAACTAAGATGTTTAGAGAAAAACGAGTGACACATTCTTGGGTCTGTTTTTTGAGAAAATAATTTTGGTCAAAGCCGCATCCTGCTATCATCTTTCGTTTTCGACTTATAAACAAAAGTTGACATCTCAGCGAAATTTTAAAAAATTCATATCTTCCTTATTATAAAAGATACACATTTGAAACAAAAACATTATACAGGCACTTTTTTACAGAGAATCTAATAATGTTATCAGCCATTTTTTTTAATCATTAGTTTAGCTGTAATAACATAAAGTTGTATTTTTTTAAATAGGAATCATAGGCGGCTGTGATATTTAAAGCTTATTTTTTTCTGATTTGATATGTAAAAAAACATAACATTTTGCTTTTTCTTTATAGTAGGCCATGAAAAAATTTTGGATTTTCAATTAAAACTATTAAAAGTATTTATAATTTAATAATTTTTTAAACACTAATTAATTCAAAAACGGCATAATAAATTATTATTAGATCAAATTTTTGCAATTAATAAAAATTATTTGTTTTTAGATTTAAAATGTCAAGCTTACTTATTGCTATTCTATTTTCTAATTAAATATGCAATGTCGGAAAAAGAAAAATCTTATTAATTGTGTGATTGCTTGTCAATAAAATTTTATTTTACAAAAAAAATGTCAATCCAAACACCAAAATCAAATCCCATCTGCGGTAACAAAATACATAACATTATCAACGTCACCTCCATTTCACTTCACTAAATCATAAAAAAGTGTTACCAAATGGTTTTCAATTTTCTGCACATTTTTTATGTAATTAAAATCTGCGATGATCGTATATTTGTTCAATTGAAAATAACTTTAACATAGCTATTTTTATAATTTCACATTTTTTACTTAATAACCGTTCACAAAATTTCTAGATTATTCACACCTTTTATGTGAAATAATTTTTCCATGGCCAACTACTTTCAAATATTTTAAATATATTTTTTATCAAAAATATAAAAAAATATCAAACTTTATTTATATTAATTTTAGTTCAAAAAAATAAGCTTTTCGAAAATGTCATAGCCAACTATGATTCCTATTTAAAAAAATACAACTTTATGTTATTACAGCTAAACGAATGGTTAAAAAAAATCGCTGATAACATTATTAAATTCTCTGAAAAAAAGTGCCTGTATAATGTGTTCATTTCAAATGTGTATGTTTTATAATAAGGAAGATATAAATTTTTTAAGATTTCGCTAAAATGTCAACTTTTGTTTATAAGTCGAAAACAAAAGACGATAGCGGGATGCGGTTTTGGCCAAAATTATTTTCTCAAAAAACGGACCGAAGAATGTGTCACTCGTTTTTCTCTAAACCTCTTAGTTTCGGAGATCCCCTATTCGGACATCCAAAATGCAGCACCCTAAATTTTATCACATAAATAAAAATTAATAAATGATATCCAAAAAAAAGTGTATTGCAAACTTAAAAATTGACATAAAATTCAAGTTAGTGAGCGTTTTAGGCAAAATTTTAAACAAAGACATTTAAAATAGGTTCGAATAAATACTATAAAAGGCACCAATAAATGGCAAACTTACTTAAACAAAAAATATCGAGTTTGGGAATGAAAGGACAGTCTTAACCAAATACTCAAAAACTGTCATAAATGTGAGTCAAAAATTGTCGAGAAATGTGTGCAACTTTCTAGGAAACATAATCCAAAAAATTAATTTAAAATTGTCAATTTTGCGAAAAGTAAGTACCTACCTCTAATCATTTGAACTAAACGAAACATTGTTGAATTTATTTAATTTGATTTATTAAGAGGGTCTAAGTAGGAATTAGAAATACTATTAATTAAATTAAATTAGAACAGAGAATATTAAGAAATGCCAATCAATACCTAACTTTGTCTAATTAATACAATATTTCTTGATTTGATAAAAATCTGTATGCAATTGCGTGTTACCAACTCAATTATAATTACTTATCAATTAGTAAAAAATTAGTATTGCTATTTAGGATTTAGTAATTAAATTAGTAATTATTATAAACTAAGCAATGCAGAAATAAGTAGATAATTAACAAATTAAACATTTTTGAATTATAATTAGTTCGCTTTAATTAAGTGAATTCGATATATTTTCGAGGTTCAAAATTCGATCGATACCATTTTATAAAACTGAATTACATTTTTTCTTGGTTTAATTGTGTTTGGCCACCTGAAGAATGATTGATGGTTAACGTTTTGGGCAGTTTTCGTTTATTTGTGACCCCAAGGGACGCAAAAGGTGAAAGAACTGTGACAATAGCGCTGAGCTAGCTTGTAACGATAAAAAGATGTTTTAAAAATTACCACCCTTAACGCCCTAACAAGGATCACATCCCCTTGGTTTTATAGAAATTTCTCGCTCGAAAAGTGCAAGTCAAGCCGAACCGGGAAATCCAAAATTAATCAATCAAAAATGCGGTAATATGTTAATTGGCATAAATTAATTTAAATTAGAGCCACGTGTTATAAACAAAATCTCGTTCCGATTTAAATATTTATTTTTAGAAATTGTGAAGGTTGGGAAAAATTACCCAAATTTTTGCTGTCCTCCGTCATAACCACATGATTTGTTTCAGTCAAAAAATCAACATCCAGACCCATTTCCGTTTTTTCCCCTTATTTTCTGGGTGATGATAAATCATTGTGTCCTGCTCCTGCACCACGTGCCGAAACGGCCGCAAAAAATACGTTAAAAACGTAACGGAAAAAAAGTCCCTTTTTTGACCCTTGGTCATTCACACTTAGACTGTGACCCTCCCTCTGGCCCTTCTCACAAAGGGTCACCGTCCAAGAGTGATTTTTTTCGAATTCAGATTAATTTCCCCCCATTGACCATCGTCATTCCAGTCGGCCAACACAAACACTGGTCGGACATGACCGGATTTAGGGCCGGGATTTTGACGGTTCACTGGGCCGCTGAATTTGCATAGACGCGTGAGAAAAAAGCAGGCTGTGCCGGCCCTCGATTAAAACGTATGCTGCTGGTTTATGCAAAGTTGGCCCTGGCTAGATTAGTCTAATCAGTCATGAAGACAAGTCGGATGAATTAAAATAAAAAATCGATTAGAGGGGGGACAACAGCGGTTTTTTTCTCGAGTTTTTTTCTGACACAATTTGTCACATTACGTTTGTCTGACGATCGAATCATTTGACAAGAGACTAATGACGAAATTATCACGTGGGAACGCAGAAGGGTTGCTAATTGGGCGGGTTTCCCCAATTTCTAATTAAGTACATTTAATTGCAATTGAGCACTGCTAATTAAAACTAATTTATATTAGTAATTTAATTGTTTGTAGCAGAATCGAACTTCGAACTAATCACGTGATCAATTTTTAATTGTAATTTGCTTTTGGCAAACTGGCCCTTAATTTACTTACTGTCGCATATTTAAATTAAATTAAATTATAAACTAACTTATTTGACAGGAATTAAAAGAGATGTTGTCTTTTGTTTACAAATTAATTGCGAGTATTAATTGTTGTTTTATCTAATTTGAATAAGTAAGTAATTAGTAATTAACGTCTTAACTGTAAAGTATTTTTAAACTATTTTGTTAGTGTTCATATTGTTTGCCAATAACTAGGTAATTTTAATGTTTAATGTTAGTCGAAAAATTGTTTTTCAAATTTAAAAGTGTTTGCCGGATGTGCGGCCAGCAAAAATTCGACGTAAATAGTGCCAGCTTGCCCCAAAGCGATAATAATTATGTAAGTCCCTAATTTATTTTTTGTGTAATTCATTTCTTACCGCTTTTGTTTTATAAGTTTAATGTAGAACTATTGTTAAAGATTTCTCTCGTAATATTCCGGTAAATAATAACCTCACTTGGCACAAATTTGCTAATAGTCAGTGGTTCATTTATATATGTAACTAAAAATAGTGTAAATGGTGCCTTAAAGGAAATTTTCAGTATTAGATTATTTATCAGTTTTCTTTTTATTAATTTTAGAGACTGAAATTTAGGAAACAAAGATACAATTTTTTTATTAAGATACAAGTTTGTAACCAATGAAAATGTAACCTAACAGCAATTATTAGATTGCCTTGAGCGTTTGACAGTAGTCTCACATTTAAAAATGAATCTGAAATTTTATAATTTTGTTATTATGACCGGTGCGATCCTAGCAAAAAAGTATGTGGCTCGCATTTAATGGCTATTAAGACACAAGTACCTAAATTACAAAGTAATAAAAAACAATAAGTAACAAGTACAAGTGTGCAACATAACAGCAGTTATTAGATTGCCTTAACCTGACCTGACCTGACCTGGCCTGACATTTTGAAAAATACTCCAATCTTTTATCATGACCGATCGGATCGTAGAAAAAATAGTGTATGCAGCTCCCATTTAATGGTTATGAAGACACAAGTATAAAAGTTATGTCCATCATCATTAAATGCTTCTTGCATAAAATACTATTTTGTGTTTTAGGCTTTTCATTTTTTTAAATAGTGTGTACATTTGGAGTGTCATTATATTCCACCATAGGCGATAAAATTGTATTATATCCACTGATTACTGATCGTTTAGAGAAACATGGTTCACAACCATTGTTGTTTTTCTGTTGCATTTTTTCATTGTTGAATTTTTTGAGCCTACGCTTCAAGGCTAAAATTGCTTCGAAGATAAAATAAAATTATATCGTCTTGTGTAATAAATAACTAATAAATGGTACATTTTGACATCACAGTGACATTTGTAATGTCATGCGTTTGCAACGTCATTTTTGTTTACTGCTTTAAATACTACATATTTATCTTTCTGATAATAAGAAAAAAATAATAATTATAAAAAAATATTAACAATTAAACTTATTTTATAAAAGCAATTGTTTTGTATATTTTTTTAAATAATTAGCATGAAAAAGCTTTTAATGACTTATTTATTTTATTGTCTTTTCATTTTGAATATTATTTGCTTTATTTTTTGTTTTTTATATTTACCAAAAAGATAACGATGTGTACTATCTAAATCAGTAATCAAAAATGTTGGTTGACATTAAAAAAAGTTAAAAGTGACGTCATTGCTTAAGAACTAATGACGTCATTAATGTCAGTATGGTGTCAAAATCTAGCATTTAAAAAAATAAAATCGACATGTTTGAGGATTTTTTGATAACAAAGATATGAATTTTGTTCGTTACTTTTGGTTCAGTCTGTATAAATAATCTAGTAATTTTTTTTGATTGAGTTTGAGTTAGTAATTACAAATTAGGTACTTATCAGTGATTTATTACTTCAGCCTGAAATATTTTTTAGGTTATTTTATTGGTATACGTTGCTTATTTATATTAATGTCAATTAATTATAATTACTTAGAGTTAGCAATTTAGTTTCAAAGTACTAATTTAATTAATTAATGCAATTTATTTTTTAATTTTAATTTATTTATTAATGTAAGTAAGCGAAATTAACAGAAGAATTAATTTATTTCAATTATAGTTCTTTATAACAAATAATTAGATTTATTTATTTTTCTTAATTGTTAAATAATTAATTCTAATCAAATAATTTAATAATGAAATCGTGGACAAAAGTAATTTAATAAGAATTTAATTTAAGTACTAAGTTATGAATTCGAATTAATTTAAGCAATTTGCATCGGCTATTAATTAACTTAATTAATTTTCGGGCCAATTTGTGAAACATTAAATAATAATGCCGCTTATTTTTAAATAAAACTGTTAAAATTGAAGGCCCTTAATCTTTGTTACTATAGCAATAACCAATAAAATTGCTAGATTTGCGATTCTAACAGCCCGTTAAAAAAGTTACAGAATGGGCCCAATAATTGTTTACTTAATTTCTTGAAATTAATTCACTTTTGCAGTTGACATATTTTTTATTGAATGTATAATAATTTTCAATTCTGCAACTAGTTTTTTTATGTAATTAATTAATTAATGTTGTTGAATCCTAATTAATTCTTTAATCTTAATTAATCAATGCAGGTAGTCAATTATCATGGAGTAATTTTTTCCCAAACTAGTTAAAATTATGTTAATCCCTAACAAATTAATTATAATGTTTAATAATTGTAGCTTCGGGTGTGAATTGGAATTATGCAATTTTTCTAATCACGACTCGATTTTGGAAAAATCGCAATGACCTAGAAACCGTGACCTTGCCGAAAAGCCACCCCCTGTTCGAATCAATACACCCCCGGCCATCAAACATTCAAGACAATCTCGAATCGATAATGATTAATTTCAGACGTGAATCTAGACGGCCGGGCCACCCTGAAATCGTTCGTGAGCGAACAAGGGTGGGGGGTGAGTGAGCTCTGAAAAAAAAAAATCGCCGCCTCCTACACAGAGAGATGGTGCAGACGAGACGCACAGACGCTCACTTGTTTCGTTTATTATGTTGTTACGTAACACTTATCCCCACTCCGGCGTCGCCAGCCCCCACCACTTTCAGTCTCACAGCACACCGCGATGTTGGATGCTGACTGAGACGCGGCCAGACTTTTTCTAATGTAGTGTGTGTTAGTATAGTTTTTGCTACCATTCGGAGCGCTCGTTTTTTTCTTTTTTTTTCGCGGTTGTCATTTATTTTTTCAACGAGCGAGTGACTAGTGCTTATTAAATAAATAAAAAAAAACAAGTGGTCGATGGATGGCCGATTGGAGTACCGCACCGGCGGCTTGGACTTCCACCAGCCGTCGCCGATGCTCCTGGACAACCACCAGAACTACTCCTCGCACCTGCAGCGCTCCATCGACACGTTGCGCTCGCTGGGCGACCGCCTGGGGGAGCGGCCCATGGACCTCAACCTCAGCCTGATGCAGGAGCGCATGAACCTGGACCTCAACCACCTGCAGGAGCGGCCGCTGATGGACAGGAACAACCTGGAGCGCGGCTACGAGCGGCTGCGCGAGCCCCAGGTGGACATGCGGCACGAGGACTTGAAGTACAGGGAGTACAAGGCGCACCTGGAGAACCTCCGCTCGGAGAGTTCAAGGTCGATGGAAGGGAGGACGGACGAGGATCGGGGCACGACGCCGTCGACGCCGCCTACGCCGATCTCGGTCGGGGAGAACTTCCAAGAGGAAAAGGTAGCTGGGGGAGCGGTGGCGAAGAGTGAACAGTGTGACGTGCTTATTGATTAGTTTTGTCGATTTTTTAACGCCGTCAAGGTAAACGGCTTTTCGAAAATGAATTACGAGTTCAAGATTAAGGAAATGGCGATTGATTACGATTGCAATTTCAGGGAAACAAAGAAAGCGCTGTTGACGGGTTTGGTGATTTTTTTTCAATTGATTTGAATTCGGCAAAGCGCACCTTGAAGTTGCTGTGGAAATGCATTTTTGACCAAGTTACTAAACCGTTTCGTAACCCTCAAACCGTTCGTTTTAACCCAATTTCGGTTGTAAAAATTAATTAAGTACAATCACAATCACAAGTTTTGTCACATTTGTATCTAACTTTTGCGTGGCTTCTCCCTTCCCATTACTAAGTGTAACTATTATTACTGCCAGTTATTTTTGTTAACTTACAAATTTGGATTGGATTATCGTAAACTTCTGGAATAAAAAAATCTTTTAAGTCTCGAAAACTTAAGCACTGTCAAGTCTCAAAATAGTTAACCATAATTAATTATGGTCAACTCTTAAACCGACAAGTTGGCTACTGACATTATTTTTTAATCAATTGTTCTGGTTAACTTAACGTATTTTTTAATTTCCCACATTCTTTAAACATATACATACTTAGATATACTTTTTTTGTAGTAAATCCCCAAACATTTATTTTGAAATTCTAAAGTGTTATCAAGAGTTGGATTAAAGCTAAATTCAAACGCTAGTATTTTTTTACCTCTGTTAACACTCAAGGTGTTTATAACTTTTGACTTGATTTTTTTAATTATTGGTAACTTCCCACGCTTTGCAATTCCTATTGTTGCTTGAATTTTAACAATTCTCTGTGGCAAAGTATCTTAGCGATTTTTTAAACGCTGCTCTTACAAATTACGATTAAGTTTAACGAAACAAGTTATTAATTACCAATAACATCAACTTAAAAAACATTAATAATTTTTAAACGTTTTACTTCTTACTAACCTTTACATTTTTTTAGGTCTCGAAAATTTAAAAACATTGTCAAAAGTTAAAAAAAAAATATCGCTAACTCGAAAACCGTGCAGTCGGTAATAAGGGTCGGTTTACAGAAAGCGAAATTTAATTCAGGATTAAACTAATTCGAATTAAATTGTCATTAATCGCGAATTAAAATTTAATTAAACCGTTCTGTAAATCGGCCCTATATTTTGTAGCATTTAAAATTGACTCCATTTTAATTCAAACACCTGTTACTATTGGCACTTATAAGGGTTACCGAATTTTTTTAAGTTATTTTGTTTAGATTTAATTTAATTAACTTTTCTCGCGGTTATTGTTGTCAATCACTTTTCACTTTACAATGCCAAAATCAACTTCTTTGTAACTCTCAAACAGCACGTTATTTTCTTATTTTGAATTTATTATAGTTTAATTAACTCTTCAGTTGTCATCAAATTTAAATAGTTAAAAGAATATCTGTGTTAACTTTCAAACGGTTTCTGCCAGAATTAACTTGATTTTAGTTTCAAACGTGTGGTAATAATAACTTTCAAAACAGCTGCCTTTTTGCTCTTGAAATTCGTTTGTTTTGTAATAAAAAATAATTCCAAAATTTTTAATTTGACACTTTTAAGTTCTGCCAAGTTTGCTCTAAAATGACGTGTTTTTCATTAACTTTCGCTAATTTTTAAGCGATTTACATAAAGTGTTTGTTGTTAACTTTCAAACAGTTACCCTCAAAACAGGTAACTTACACGTTTTTTCTCAGTTTAGACATTTTGATTCTTCGAGAGTCACTATTTCAGTTAACTTTCAAAAATAATTGATAATAATTGTAATTAAACCGGCGACCACTTTTGAGCCAATTTTTTTGTCATTAAGTTACTGTTAACTTTCAGAAACTTTTCAGAATATTTTTAAATTCACAAATCAACAATTCGCTTTGCAATAAGTTGCCAAAACATCTTGTGTTAACTTTCAAACAGTTTCTACCCGAACTAACTTAATTATAGTTTCAAAAGTGCTTCAAAACAGCCGTTTTTTGCCCTTGTTTTATATTAAAAAATAGTAACCCTCAAATTTTTTATTCAGATTATTTTAAGTTCCCGCCAAGTTAACTCTAAAAATAACGTAGTATTTTATTATTTTTAAGCGATTTACATAAAGTTTTTGTTGTTAACTTCCAAACATTTGTCGTCAAATCAGGTAACTTTTATGTTACGTTACCTTTGAATCAAAGTTTTCGTTAATAACTTTCAAAACAAAAAACTAACCTTCAAATTTCCTAAAGTTTTTATTGTACTACTACTATTTAATTTTAAACTATCACTGACAAGTTTTAAGTAAGTTTTCAGACACTGGTAACTCTCAAACTGTGTCAAACTATTAATTTTAAAGTTATTCTGCATGGTAGAAACACTAACTTTTATTTTAAAGTTTTATTGGGAAACTTATTTTATATTCAAAACCCACAAGTGAGAGTTTTTAGTTAAACTTTAATACACCAACAAACTAACTTTTATTTCGTAGTTATTATTTTTAAAATCACACTATAGTAACTTTCAAATGCGTCAATACTTTCTTTGTGTCAATCTGTTAACAACAAAGAGCTTTTAATTAATGTTTAAGCGAATTTGGATGATAGAAACACTAACTTTTATTAAGTTTAACCTTTCAATTTTTATGCTCAAACCCTCGGTTACTCAGTTAGGTCTTAAGAGTTATTTTTGTTAAAATTAAAACAGCAACAGACTAACTTTTATATTTCGTAACGTTGTTATTCTCAAAATCCCGCCAGTAACTTTCAAAGACGTCACTCAAGTGCTGGTAACTCTCAGTCTGTGTCAATCTCTTAACTACAAAAAATAACTATCAATGACAACTTTTATTAAATTTTTGTTGGTAACTTTCGCGTCCTTATTGCAGAAACAGGCAACTTATTAACTCTCAAGCATTTTTTAAATACATACAACTTTCAAAACAAACTTTTAAACTTTATAGAACAACTTTCAAATATGCCACTATTTTCGTTAATTTTCGGTAACTCTCAAAATGTGTCAATGGTGGCACCCCTAAATTAGCGCCGTGCATTATTTTTTATTATGTTTGCGCGTAATTCGTTGCAAAATCGCGTTTTGCCCAATTACACATCGGCACATTAATTGACAATTCGATTGTAATTGCACGTTATTAAAAAGACGGCTAATAGTCGTCCATTTAAAACAAAACAATTATTATTTCCAGTCAATTAATTCCTCAAACTGAATAAATCGCCCCATCACTCTTCTATCTCAGCCTCCTGCGATAGATAACGCAACTCCAGACAGGGTGATTATTAATTGCAAACATCCGAAGGTCAAGTCCTTTTATCGCTTTATGTGGTAATATAATTCGGGCCGATAAATGCGTAGGCGGCCGCGACGCGACATTAATACACCTAACGCCATCTAGCGTGCGTGTGTAATCCAGTGGCGTACGTCACCTTCGTCTCGCACGTACGCCTCTGACACGGTTTCGGTTAATCGTCGAAAAAATCGCAACGAAACCGTGAAGATAATTGTTGAGGAAGGTCGATCGGGTCATTTCACAGTCGGCTTGGCACAGGTCCTTATTGGGGGAATTTGGCCCGAGGGGTGGCCTTGAAAAAGCATTTTTCCAAATACACGTGCGAAATTACAATTAATTGCAGTTAATTCAATTTATGCATGAGCGATCAGCCAATGAACTGTTTCATAATTGTGGCGAATTTCGGCGAATTAATTGGATCGGGGGAAAGCAACGAGGAAGTGGTACAGGTCAGGACTGGCCAGCTTGTTTGTGTGTGGAAAAACTCGATCGCTTTATTAAAAATCAACTGTTTTGTTATGGTTCAAGAATTCGGAAAGTGAAACATTCGCATTAACTTTTTGTGAGCTATTTTTCCGTTATTAAATAACACATTGTTCGGTTTGGGCTATTTTAACAATATGTAGGTGACCACAAATTGGCAAAAAATTGCTTTGTTATTACGTGTTATTTTGTTCCAGTTTTTAAATGCAAACTCGCTCTTTAAATAATTTTCCCAAAATCAATCAAAATGGCGACCTATAACCAAACCCAGCCATTTTGAATTTGTAATATCATTTGATTAATTCTACTGTGAGCCCTAATTGAGACTGTAATCTTCACTTTCTCAAGTATTTATTGTCTGAATTAATTATTTATTACATTCAAAATGGAGAAGTGACAATATTTTTGGCTTTTTTGTTGGCAATTCGCTTATAACAATAGTTTAATCGCAAAGTTCCGAAATAATTTACCAAATTTAACACACTTGTCGTAAACCAAACGGTATGGACTATTTTCTCAATATGTAGCTGACCACAAATTGGCAAAAAATTGTTTTGGTTATTAAATTAAAGTTTTTATTAAACACGGATATTTTCGTTCTAGTTCTTGAAACTTAGATTTTTTACTCCTTGGGGGATTTTTTATTCATTTTGAATGAGATTGTTTAAGGAAAATTCGATTTTGTCCAAAAATCTTTTTTTGCTTGCATTATAATCAAAATGGCTGTCTATTTGCAAATAGATGTTTTTAATTCCAATTGGTTAATCAGTTACTGTTTTTTTACATTTTTTCTAAATTTTTGGTTCTGTTATCTGCATCCATTTTGAATGAATAATAGTTTAACAAATTTTCTATTCAAAATGGGGGAATACCTGATAGTACAAGGTGTGCTAAAATGATTCTCATCTAGTTAACTTTGAAATGGTATTACATGTAAAATATTGTGCCGCTCTACTTAAATGAATCCGCTGTCAATAAATGTCAGTTGTGAAACTCACAAACTATAAGTTCATTCAAAAGTTTCGTAAAAAACAACTAAAATGTTACACTGTGAAGAAAATACTTTTATTATTGCAGTTTATTTTAGAATTGGAGAGTTAAATGGCAATATTATTCGCCTGTCAGTAGTTCTATAATGCGGCATTTCTGATTGTACATAATACATTCAGAGGCGACTAGATGAAAATCATTTTAACACACCTTGTACTTACTTTGAACCGTTCTAGGTTTTCCAAATTTTGCAAAAAATGTCAAGTAGAAAAGCTTCCTTTTAGGTAACAAAGTTACTAATTTAAAATAAATGTGAAAAAGATCAGATTTTAAACAAAGTATTTCAGTGGTTTAAAGAATTTATCTCAATTATTTTCGATTAATATTTGTTAAACCTGTTAAAAATTGTAGTTGTGGATCAGAGTATTTTTTGATCCTCAAAGTTCCAATATGATTTTCCAAATTCATTTTGATAAAATTTTGATTTTTGAAATTAGGACCAAAATTTTGCTACTTATTTTGTTAGTTTCTTGTGGCCTGGTAATTTTTATTTCCTCTTATTTGTCCTTTCAAAAACTTGTATTACGCTGTTGGTGTTTTTTTTTCTGTCATTTTTATAAATGGTTATCTACTGTAAATAAAGGTGTTCAGACTACTTTTCAGATTTGGAAATACAGATTTTCATATTTCTTCATAAAAAGTGACTAAATTACTAAAATGGCGAAAGTATGTAATTACATGCATATACAGGGTGATTCACATAACTTTACGACCCTGACGAATTTAAATGCTATCAGTAGTTGTAATTGTAATTGCAAGTGTAATTGTCACTGATGTCAGGGGTGTCCGGATTTCATGCTAATTAAACATAACTAAGGAGATCAAGTTATAAAGGAATAATATATAATGGGTTGCAATTAAAGTTCGTCAGGGTCGTAAAGTTATGTGAATCAGCCTGTATTTTTCTATATCACTTGATTTTTGTAGGCAAGTTGGCGGAATAGTAACCATTTTGATTTTTTAATAACTTTGAAAATCGTACTTTAGTTAGTTTCAGTTCAAAACTCGCTTTCTAAGAATCGAAATGGCGGGAAATTTGAATTGTAATATAGTTTCTAGAGACTACATTTGAGATTTTATAATTATGACATGAAAATCGAAAAGTTTTTTGAAAAAATATCTATAATTTTGGATTCATCAGCCATTTTTTCACTACATTTAAATTTTTTGTAGTCATTTTTATCAAATGTATTTCCATTCAAAATGGCGGACCAAAAATGCTTAAGACTATTTTTCCTTCAAATTTGGACACATATCTTCAAGGTTTTCATATTTCTTAAATAGAACTGATCAAGCAGTACAATAAATAACTTGTTTTTTTTAGTTAAACTGGCGGAACAGTGACCACTTTTGATCAAAAAATGGCGGGAAATTTGAATTTGAATGTAGATTTTTTAGTTTAATCTTGCGAAATTTTTTGTTGCGAAGCAGTTGCGTGAGTTTGCCGAAAAAAGCGGTTCTTTCAGCGGCGGTATAAATAATTTCAATAAATCTCGCTCAATTCTAAATATAAACAAATAATGAATTAGTCATCGCAATAACAGTGTTATCTCTTAAGAACCGCTGATCTCGGCGAAATCTTCCGCAGATAACCGATAGATAACCAAGAACTTAAATTTTAATTAATAATTTCGCGTTTCACGTGATTGTGATTTTCCAAAATTAGCATCAACGTCACCGAAAAACCCCTTCTTATTCCCACCGTTCACACTCGACCAATTTCGAAAAATCGAATTCATTAAAACCGACCAACCTTGATCCGACTAATTATAAATTCTCGAATCTTTGCACCGAAAAATTAATTTTTGCATATGCAACTCGTTTCGTGTTATATAATAAGCCGACTTCAAGGTAGTCGAAACTATTCCGACAGCACAATCAATTTCGAATTAATTTCAAGCACTTTCAAAGTACCAGTCAATAATAATCGACTCTGGTTATAAATTTTAAATTGATTGCACTTGAAGTAGTTTGTGATGCTTGGGGTTGTTCGGTCTAATTATCGTACGCCACTGGTTTTGGGGCCCGTCGCCGGCGACTTGATTTCGGCAAACCGGTGACCTTGGAAAGAGGACTGACGGGTGACCTAGCCACGATAGAACTCGAAACTAGTTCCTTGTTCTCCTCCTCTTGCATCGATCGTTGATTTATTCGAGGCGGCTGTGCCGAAATCGTGAGAGGTTGGCAGCACTGCCGGAAGTCGGCCGTCAGGGTCAGGGATTTTAGGGATTTTTCGCACAGTTTTTGGAAATTTCCGTTCGTTAATTTGGTTATGTAAATGGTTGAAATTAATTTTACGACTTTTATTTTTATCGAAAATGATTGTTTCGACATTTCGTTACCTTCTTGTCTACCTGTTCGGCAAACCGCAACAATTTTGAAATTTATTCATACTTCGGATTAATTATAATAGTTGTGGTCAGTTTACCCAGAAATCGGGCGCTGTGTTGTGTCATTTCGAACTTTTCCCACTGACACAGACATAATTCCTTGTTATTAAGAGAAAATTGCTCTGCTATTAGCGCGAGCAAACCTTCAAACTGCATTACGCCTTTCCAATTTTTAAAATGCACTTTTGATTAAAATTTGTGATAACTCGGCAATGTTCTGGTTTCCTGTTAACTTCCAAACTTTGCTGGCCAGTTAACTTTTACACTGAAATTGTAACTGTCGGTTGTTAACCTTTAAAAGTGTTGACAGTTATATTTAAGCCAGTTTTAGCTTTAAAAAACTATTAACCTTCAAATCACATTTTGCCACAGTTAACGCCATTCTAACTTTGAAAATTATGGAGCGAATAGTCATTTCTTTAAGTTTAAAATATTTAAACGTTCAAACTTTCAAATTTATTTTTTAAACTTTGGTAACTCTCAAATAATAATTTCAAGTCGCTCTAACTTCTACAACAATTTTTGGCTATGTAAAGACGATTTTTTCATTTCCAAAGCAACTAAACCTTTGTGTTAATTTTTCTAGTGAACTGTTTTTGTTTCAAAGTTGTGACCAGATAAGGTAGTTAACTTTTAAAATTAAGTTTCACTGCCAAAAATCGTGAATTTTTTATCACAAAAACATAAAAGTGGCAGGTTTTAATTATGAATTCCAATTGAGTTTTTAGGTAAGAAACAGCGTTTGAAAGTTACATTTGAAGAAACTATAAGTAAACAGTTTTTAACATTCCAACAAATTTGTAACTTTGAAAATTACGAAACTGTGGTGTAAGAAACTGTTAAATCTGTTATTGTTGTACTATGGTTAGTTACTAAACATGGAACTAACTCTCAAAATTTTCCGATTTTGTAGTAATTTAATCACTGTATTCAGTTTTATAAAACTATTTAAAGATAAAATTTCTATTTTAGTAACTTTCAAATGATTGCAAACCAGCAAACTTACTAAGTTGCTATAAGTAGTTTTTTAAGTTTTGAAGTTGAAAACAGAGCAGTAACTAAAATAATGTCATATTTTACTATATTAACTCTGAAACTTATTGGCAAGATTCGAGTTTTGGACGCTTTTAAGTCACAGATAACTTAAAAAAATCTAAAGCATCAATTATGACTTTTTTAACATTAAAAGCTGTAAATTTCGCTGCAAAACTGTAATAACTTTCAAATTTACTGATTTATTGTTGTTAGCTTTTAAAATTTAGTAGAATCGTGTTTTTTTTATCCCGAAAACATAAAAGTGGTAGGTTTGTATTATGAAATTTTATGTTACTTTCCAAATGAGTCCGTGTTTGAATGTTATATTTATATTTGAAGAAACTCTTAAAATGCAACGACTCGTTAACACACAAATTAAAAGTTTTTAACATAAAAAAAATTGAATTTATGATTTCTCTGCACTAGAATTGTTAATTTTTTGTGTTAAAATCACAGTCCTTTAACGTTTAAAGTTACACATAAAAAACGCTTATTTAATTTCTAATTAAACGATGTTATTTTTAAGTCTTAAAGTAACAATGTTTGGTTGCTAAATATGTAACTTATAACTCCCAAATTTTTCCAACTTTTAAGTGGCACACTTTATTTAATGTATCTTCAGTTTTATAACACTTTTAAGTCACAGTCACAGGTAACTTTTAAAAAATTACTCGTAATCATTTCCAATCTTTAAATAAATCACTGTTAAGCACCAAATTTGGGTTTTTTAACACTCAAAACTGTTAATTTCATTGGGCAATAACTTCCAAAACTAATGTCGAGGATTGGTTGTCAAATGACGATATTGTTAAAAAATGTCATTTATGATACTGAGTTTTGAACAACTTTCAATCGCAGCTAACTTCGAAAAAATAGGAGTAACTTCCAAACGTTAAATAACCTCTTAAATGTGGTTTTGAAACAGTTACTAGAGCTGCCAATCTTTTTAGAAAAGTGTAATAACTTTTAAAGTTACTGAATTTCAGACTAAGCTATTAACTTAGAAAAGTATAAAATTTGTTTTATGAAGTTGTAACTTTAAAAACTGTTTACAGTAACATAGCCTTTTCACAGCTGAAACCTATTGTATGATATTTAAGTCGCCGTTAACTTTCAAAAAAATACGTGTAACTCTCAAACTTTTTGAGTTTTGAGTAGCCAGAACTGTCAGTTTCTTTATAAAACTGCAGCTTTCAAATTTAAAATTTTTGCAAAACTACTGGAACTAGAAAACTTTAAAAAATTCTGTTGTTGCATAAAGTCTCATACTTTAAAATCATCTTGATAACTCTTCAAATGTAGGTTTTTTATACTCAGAGCTGCCAATTCATGTGCAAGACTGCCATAACTTTCAAGTTCAGTTTCTTTCAAAGTTTTAAAATTGAAAATTCCAATTTTAAACCAAAAATTGTTGCTATAACTTAAAAATGTCAACTTTTATCTAGTATAACTCGTAAACTTTTAAATCACGCGGTGGTAACCTCCAAATGTGAACGTCTGGAACTGCCAATTTAGCTACAAAACTGCAATAACTTTCAAGTTTACCAGTTTTAAAATCAAAAATTAATTTTTTCAACTTCTGATTGATTACAAAACTGCTGGAACTTTAAAGATAACTTTCAAACTTTAAAATAACGCGGTGTTTAATCACATTTCGTTACAAATCTGCAACTATTAAATTTCCATTTTTAAAGTTGAAAATACAAATTTTAAACCAGAGAATGGTTACTGTAACGTTCCAAATCTGCAACTTTTAAATTTCTATGTTTAAAGTTGAAAATACAAATTTAAACCAGAGAGTGATTACTGTAACTTCAAAATTAAACATTTCTTTAATATAACTCTCAAACTTTAAATGAGGCGGTGGTAACCTTCAAATGCGAACGTTCAGAACTGCCAATTTAACTATAAAACGACAATAATCTTCAAATTCACCAGTTTTAAAGTTAAACATTCATTTGTTCAACCACAGATTAGTTGACAGACTGCTGTAACTTTAACTTATAACTTTTAAACTTTAAAATAACGCGGTGTTTAATCAAATTTTGCTACAAATCTGCAACTTTTAAATTTCCATCGTTAAAGTTGAAAATACAAATTTTAAACCAGAGAGTGGTTACTGTAACTTAAAACTTACTGTAACTTTCAAACTTTAAATCAGGCGGTGGTAGCCTTCAAATGCGAACGTTCAGAATTGCCAATTTAACTATAAAACGGCAATAACCTTCAAATTCACCAGTTTTAAGTTAAAAATTATTATCAGATTGGTTGACAGACTGCTGTAACTTTATTTATAACTTTCAAACTTTTAAAATAACGCGATGTTTTAACAAATTTCGTTGAAAAACTATAACTTTGAAACTTTAAGTATTAAATTCTCGTCCCAAATCTCATTCCTCATCTCGCTTCGTGTTCGCCTAATCACTCCAGCGGTCCGGTTCCTCGCCTGGGGCACCGCTTACACACACACAGACAAAACCCGAAACTATTTCTCTCTTCGAGCTGTCCATCAAACGTCTCCTTCGAGGTTATCCTCTTTCGATTACATCACCAGCTCCTTCGAGTCCAGACGGCCGCGTCAAGGCCTCCTGGATGGTGCACCATGTGCGTGTCGTAGTCATTTTTTTCCCAACACACACTACACCAGTAGGTGTTAAACATTGAACATGACCATTGCTATTGAATTTTGAAGGTCGGGGACTGGTCTTTGTTCAGCGACCCGCGCAATACGTAATGATAATAATAATAGTAATAAGTGTCGATGAAAAATTCCCCAACTTGACTAGTTTTACATTTACAGCCCGTGTAATTAGTTCGCACTAAGCGACGATGAAATTCGTGTCATTAACGCGCACGAGAGCGGAACGACAAATTAAATTAGAATTTATTTATTATTACTATTCCATTTGAACGAGAAAAAATGTAATGATACTGTCGATTGGTCATTGAACACTTCCGTTCAATTTTTACCGAGAAGAATGACGCGTCGAAATATCCAACGGATCTTTTCGAAAAAGTAATTAACCACTCTCAAAGTGCTGTTTACGGAAGTATAGTAGGCGCTGAATTACACTCAGGGTCACAATTTCGTAAAGAATTCGTGAAGTAATCGAGCTTTGACCGTGACAAATGTGAGCTTTTCACACAACGTTGGTGATCGTATCAGGCTTGGGATTGAGGCACTTTTCAATTTTCCAAAGAAAAAACTGAAAAATCTCATGGCACAAGTGGCACTATCTGATGAACTGATTTTTAATTTCGGCAAAAAGTCAGACAATGCAGAGATTACAACGAGTTATGGTTGATTTTTTTCAAAACGCGTCCATCGGGTCATTCCACTTAGCTAATTACTACTCAGTTTAATTTTTTCATTGCATTGTCTACATCACTTTGATTTTTTTAATTATGCTGTAGTGGAAGTGAAAATATTTTATGAACCAGTTTTAAATAAAATAAGCAAGCTTATCTTCCTACTTTTCAAAAAGTGGAACCAAAAATTAATTGTAAGAAGTTTCTCCAATTTTTCCACTTTTACAGCAGTCGTTATTCATGCACAAATTTTTCTTATTATTGTTCGTTGGATGTTATCACTTTAACCTTATATTTTTTCTTTTTTTTTTACAATTAATTTTTGATAAATCATGTGACGTGGAGTCAGATTGGGTTAAATTTTATGTGGCCGACTGTGTTTATTCTAACCTCACTAGTTTCTAATTAAAATTAAATAATTTCCTTTTCTAGTAGGCTTTGACATTTAGCCTTTTAGACGATAATGTGATTTGACCGATAGTGAGAGAGAAGGGGAAATATTTTAAAAACGATTTTTTCAATATACCGGGTGTTTTAATTTGGTAACTTTTTTTTTAAATAGTATAACAAACCATAATACAGGGTGATTCAAATAAATAAATAAATAATATAAATTAAACAAATTTTCAAAAAATTTAAAAAAAGTTGCTTGAAAATAAAATCTGATATCATTTTTATGCTTAGGTGAACTTCTTTTATCACCATGTGAAAGAATCAACCTGTATAGCTAAATAAATTGAGAAAATCGTTTTGGTAAAGTCATCACTTTACATTTATAGTGACATTTGTCAAAACGGTGCCTGTCAACTGTTTTTTTTCAAATGGTACCCTGTATATTTTTTTGCGCCATTTGATAGATAATTTATTTCTTAGATGTTTTAAACATCTCATACTATCACAAAATAATAGTAAACAATCAGAAATACGTAACAAGGAAATCTAGTAGTCGATAATTAGAAACTTATTTATTGAAATCAATATCATGTTTAACTTTTCTTGATTTGAATAACTTATAACTTATAATTTGAAATCAAATTGTAAATGTTTTTTGATCCTTAAAAATGAAAAATAGTTTTCATAGGTAACTAAGTTTTTCTTGAAACAGGTGTCATCGTAAAAATAAATTGATTAAAAAATAAGAAAATTACAAGGGGGCGAATACCAAATTGAAACATCCGGTATATTTTGCCGAATATGTAAAATATATTTTGAAAAAAATTACCAAAAAATTTCTTCGTCCCCGGGACAATATTTTATGAACCAGTTTTTTAAAACTGTTCATAGAGTCCTTTTACCATGACTCTATCAATCAATCACGTGACGTTTTCTAAAGCCTTCAAACTTTACCATTTTTTCATTAAAATTAAATAATGTTAATATATTATTTAATATTTACAAATACCTACAGAGAAGAGTTAATTTTTTAAAAGCGATAAACAATAAAGTCCCAATTAAAAAAATTGTTGCTTCATCCTAGAGACAGCACTTTATGAACAATTTTTTTAACCGTTTATAGGATTTTTCTACTCATGTTTTGTGGTTTTGTCATTTTTTTAAAAATTACGTTAGCCCTCTAAGCTCACAATTTAATAATAAAGAAGAGAAAGTATTTTATGAACGATTTTTTCAGCAATTATTTTTAAACCGTTCATAGGGTCCTTTTACTGCGATTTTTGATAAACCACGTCACCGTTATATTTCAGTTTTGTAAACTAACCTACGATTATCTAGTGCGTTTTTTGTTTAACTTTAACAGAGATAATCGAGATAAAATTTCCGATTTTGAGTGCTAATACTTGATGAACGCATTTTTGGAGTGCCACAACTAACATGCGTTTATCAGATCTTGTCACGTCAGTGATTGAAAATTAGCACAAGTTATTGGCCAATTTTCCGTAGGTATCACGTGACTGTTTGACAGGTATATCAGTCACGTGACGTCTTTAATTTGCATATAACATAATAAGCGGTCACGTGACCTTCCCATTCGGCAGCCGTCTTAAAAATCGCTTTTTCTTCGCATATGCAAAGTTATTTCGGTTCGGTCACGTGACCGTTAAGCCGTGCACATCGGCGTCGTCGTTCCGGAAAAGCGATTTCACAATATAGGAAACTTCTTTTTTAAATACTATATTATGAATATCACGAACGGTTTTTCATAATCGCATAATTAATGGGCGGGTCACGTGATCATCATTTTAATCGTCTGTCGACACGCGAACGTCGCCGACTCGATTAAGTATGATAATAACATTGTAGTGTATAGAATGCGTCGCCGAAAGTAAAAACATCACGTGAACGGCGGGTGTTGATCAATGTGATAAGATCCGATGAACTGTTTTTTGATTGTACGAGGTGCGGTCGAGAAGTTGAGTGAATTTTGGTATTTTTTCAGGTTTTCGGGTCAAAGGCCGAGTTGCAGTTGCACACGCAAGCTCATATGCGCGAAGCCAAACCGTACAAGTGTTCGCAGTGTTGTAAGGCGTTCGCCAACAGTTCCTATTTATCGCAGCACACTAGGATCCACTTAGGTATCAAACCGTACCGATGCGAAATCTGCCAAAGGAAGTTCACACAACTCAGCCATTTGCAACAACACATTCGCACGCATACGGGCGATAAACCCTACAAGTGAGTGACTTAAAAAAATATGTTATTTTTATTACATATATTTTTTTTGTAAGATGTCGGCATCCAGGCTGTCAGAAGGCGTTCTCGCAGCTGAGCAATTTGCAGTCGCATTCGAGGTGTCATCAAACGGACAAACCGTACAAATGCAATTCGTGCTACAAGTGCTTCAGCGACGAGCCGTCCCTACTCGAACACATTCCCAAACATAAAGAGAGCAAGCATTTAAAGACGCACATATGTCAGTATTGTGGCAAGAGCTACACGCAGGAGACCTATCTCAGTAAACATATGCAAAAACACGCAGAGAGGACGGACAAGAGACCGCCAATAGGGCCCGCGCTAGGTAAATATTAACTCCAGTATATATTATCGACTTTTTTGTTATTGGCCCAAAACTTATGAATTTTGGCTCATGTGTTATGATCGGCCTAAGGAACCCACAGTTAAAATTTGAATCAAATCTGTCAAGAAATAACCTAATTATTACTATTAATGTAGTCGCTATTACCATTTAGCCTCAATACTTTGACAAATAAGTTTCCACTATTTTTATTGCTAAAGGAATTTATGTTTCACAAATAAAATCATACAGCCCAACAATTTTTACATTTATAATTATTTATTTATTAAGATGTTATTACGTAACAAACTAAATAATAATTATTAGGAAATACGAGTACATATAAAAATTTTCCTGGCCAATGTGGGATACAAAAAAGAATGTTAATCCCAAATTAATGAATTATTGATTGTTTGACTAATCAGTTACGTGCGTATATTCGATAAATAGAACAAAAACACATAAAAACTATAGTTTTTTTTATTAGACACAAAAATGAAACCGAATTTAGACATGCTGAGGCTTGCAGAAGAATAAAAACGTAAACAAACTTGTAGTGACCTCTATGTGGTAATAGCACAATGTTACCGTTACAGTTTTCCATTTTATCGACACTATACAGCGTCCAACTCTATCAACGTTTTCCCCTTTATTAGAAAGAATGCTGCATGTAACACAAGAGGGGGACATTGGGGTATTTAATCTCTTTTTTTCTGATAAAATATAAATTCTGTCTATCTTTTCGTCTTTTACCATTACGAGTAGAAGCACTTGTGTAAGGACCCATTATTTTTGTGTTCTGTGATCATGATTGAACAAAAATTTGAGTAAAAAAACACAAACAATTGTATTATTTATTTTATTATGTGTTTGTTATTTTTCGGAGTTGGTTTTTAAATAAGCCGGTTGTGAATTGGTCCAAAATTAAAAATAAATTGTTTAAATAGCTCATTATCACTAGTCGAGGCGAAGCCGTGGAAATTAAATGTGAAATTAAATAAAGGAGAAAAACCGATTTATTAAAACAGTTTTCCACTAAATTAATGTAAATCAGAATTCAGAAATCAACTTCTGTGACGTGAAGTTGGTAAACTGATTAAAGTCAGTCTAACATTTATAACTTAATCACTTTATTAACTGTAGGTTCAAAATAATAAGTAACAGTTTTTTAAGCAAAAATTAAATTAACTCAAGCAGAAAAACTGATTTTAAACTAATCAGACAATCGTCAAACCGGTGTACACCAGTTTTGCACTAACTTTGCCTAAAATGGTGGATCTTTTGAAGAAGAAAAAAATACAAATTAAGATAGCACTAGTAATACTAAATATTAGAATGAAAGAAAATGAAATCAGGAAGAAAAACCGTTTTAAACCGGTTCAAAAAAGCCTGTCAAACCGGTTAAGCCAGTTTTATTTTGAAACTTGTTTTTCCTGTTGTTCGGATCCATGTGAGAGGTTAATTATGTAATTTTTAAGAAATAAACGGTCCTTCTCTCTCAAAATGTATTTATTAAAAAACGCTACATGTTTCGACACACATTCGTGGTCATCTTCAGGCCTATAATGGTGAGACAAAGGTGGCATGGAACACCACCTGTCGGGGTGCATCGGTTTTTATACTTCAGGCCTATAAGAAAACAATAAAGGTGTTTGTAAGCTTAATTTAATACTTACTATCTTTTATAAAGCTTTTATAAATTTTAGAATTTTAACCTGTAAGAAAAAATATTCTCCTGTGGTTGAAATACATTATTTTTTACTTTTTAGTGCACCTTTTAAATAAAAGCTTTTTTTATAAAACATTTTTTTATATATTTTTGTTTTTTGCTTTTTAGTCTATTTATTGCATAGATTTATTGTTATTACACTGTGCATCTACCGTGACGTCCAAATGACCAACATACCGTCTATGTCGGTATAAGTTATGGTATGTACAAATCGAGAACCCCTTTGTAAACATAACCTAAAATTTTAAAACCCCATTTAACACCTTTAGGGGGTAATGAACTATATAGAATTGCATTGTCACACAGATTACGTAAGCATGTTAAATTTAATTTCATTGCGACTACAGGAACCCTCTCAAATTTACAAATTGAGAACCCCTTTGTAAACATAACCTAAAACTTCAAAACATCATTTAACCCCTTTGGGGGTATTTAACTACATAGGATTGCATTGTCACGCAGATTAAGTAAGTATGCAAAATTTCAATTCAGTGGGACGACGGGAACCCTTTCAAATTTGGCTCCGAAAAAATAACCGACAGACAGACAACATTGTGAGTTAAATAAAAGCTTTTAAAAAGTACAGAGAACGACAAAATTAAAGAGTGTTTCACTGAATTTGACCGGGTGTATTGTACGGTTTGATTCCTGTTTCATTTATTAATTTAAAAAATAATAAAATGTGACACGTATACACATTAACACAGTGTGCCATGTAAATCTTGAACAGAAATTGATAAATAATAATCATACTTTATAAATTGAGCGATTATGATTATGAACATAAAAAAAATATAGAGGGTGTTATGAAAATGGACTCAACAAATTTATCTGTTAAAAAAGACTAATATCTTGCGCAGTTTTTAAAAGCACAGGCCAGTAGTACCAACTGAAACCATTCTTCCTGATTACTCTATATATCCTTTTAAATTGCCACTTCATCATCTGTATAGTTTTTCCTGGGACTTACTTAAGACAAAAAAGTTTAAAATTGAATTTACTTCTTTAGTATAGATTATATGGCCAAAACCAGGGACCAGAGAGGGGAAGATCGGAAACGGCCATAAGCCTCCTATGTAAAAAAACGACCCCTAATTTAAATTTAATAAACACCTGACTCACCAGAGGCGCAGTAATCAGTTGAATGAATAAAGCCCGCCAAATTCAAAAATACAGGGCACAATGTTGTATCGGTTGTTACTGAATTGTATTTTTCTATTATAATGAATTTATTAGTGAGAAATACACATTTTGTCCAAACAAATTTATTTAATATAATAAACAAATCATTGGTGTAAAATGTTTTTCAATTTTGGATTGTCACTTGAAACTTTAACTGCTTTATTTTTATTTTTGAATCTGCTCGCACACACGTTTCGCATTATTAAAAACATTTTTAAAAATAAATCTGTCGAATCTTCATTACATAAATTTACTATAATCATCTATTTCTTTCTCTGGTTCTAAAATCAATAGTATGGAAAGTACTCTTCGGCAGTATGTGAAAATCTTACTAGAATTTGCTATAACTTATATGTTAGGTGTAGATCAGCGTATTAATACTGTGTTCCTCCACGATTAATACAAATCTTGGCTATTTTCTTTCCAAATGGTCTTGAGCAAAATGACCAATGCAAACCCAAAAAGACCAATGCAAACCCAAAAATTTTTTTTGGTATAATTTACTTCTAGTAAACCTTTTTAATCTACAGCTTCCAGCCATTTTCGTGCTCTAAAATTGCAAATATCTGTAAATGATGCTCACAATACTTACAATTTTTATTAACAATGACGAATCTTTGGGAAGTGTAAACTATTATTTAATTTATTATTACAACAGGACACGGTGTAACAGGATTTGACGGTGTAGTATTTGCCGTGACTCATTTTTTCTTGTAAATACACAAACTTATCTAAATATTCAGACATTTATTTCGTCAAATGTCAAAATTTTTGCCAAACTAAAAAAAAAATGAAAATCTTAGCACCTTTTGCAAATTGGCGGCTAATGCAAAACCGTAATGAACACCTGAGACGTAAGATGGCGCCACATTCGATAGAGTCGCCAAGTTTCTGATCTTCCTCTCTCTGATCTGTGGCCATACACTAGGTAGGACATTCGGGCGTTGTGAGGTTCGTTGACCTTGAACATGCGTATTTATGAATGAAGTATTGAATGATATTAGTCTCACATTTGTTGCAAGGGTAAAAATATTTCTGTATGATACAATAAACAATAAAAAAATGTGAGTCAGTGTCGTTATTTAACTCATTTCAAATGGTTTTTAATATAAAAATCATTTATAATCTGTGTCTTAAGTGTATAACTGGTTGCATATACCGCAATTAGTTTATTTAAGGACCGGTTAACTCTAATCAGATCAACTCTTTCCAGGCTTGAACCACCGGGGCTTGGAGCACCCTTACTGGCCGAAGGTGAGCCCCGACAGCGCCGAGAACATGCACGAGTACCCCTCGGACATCCCCCGTCAGATCCTCGAGCAAAACGAGGACCTGGTGATCATCCGCCAGCAGCTGCAGAACCCGCCAGCGCCCCCTGGCACCCCCACCGCCAACCTCTCGAACAGCTACGACGCCTCGATATCGAAATCCACCACCAACTCGGCCTTCACCCCCATCAACTCCATGTCGGGCCACCTCAACCTCAACCACCACCAGCTGGCCCCCAACAGGCCCTACATCTACGACGCCATCAGCTTCCAGAAGCAGAACAGTCTCGACCTGCCCAAGAGCCAGCCCTCCAACGGCTTCCCCAACCAGCTGATCTCCCTCCACCAGATCCGGAACTACGCCCACCAGCCCAACGCCGGCCTCATGGAGCACTCCATCCTGGGGGGGCTCAAGGACAAGTAGGGGGCGGGGCCCCCGCTGGGCTATGACTGTGATCGGAGGCAATAGTTGGCTGATTCAAAAGACAATTTGTGAATACTTTGTACAGAAGACATAGGTTTATTTCACTGGGCCGGGGGCTACGCCCCCGGCATAGCTCAATATATTTGTAATAATATAATTTATTTTTAATTTTTTCCAGTTTTTCGTAGGGAAACAGCAACGCAATCGTTTAAAAGTTCAACGGTACTGAAACTGTTACGTATTTTGCCGAAACGTAGCGTTCAATTCGCCTGAAAAAAATACTCCAACTTTGGCATAACCTTAACTACAATATACCCCAGTTTGAGTAACTTGTACCGTTTTGTTAAAAAACAAGCAAAAAAACTATTAAATTTTCGACCATTTTATTTTTTTACAAAAAAACGGAACGGACAAAACTTTTGATTTTTTCTAGGCCCTTTGTATGTGTGCCACTTGTGTTATTGTATTTTTTTCAAGCGAATTGAACGTTAGGTTTGTCCATAACAAATATATATTTTTTTGTTTCAATTAAATTTCAGTATGGTTGAACGTTGAGTTGAGATTTTGTTAGGGACGGTTACATTGTTGTTAAGAAATGCAATTACGTTATGTTAACGTTACGTTACGACCTCTGTTAAGTTTCAAGTGAAGAAAGCTTTAACTTACGAAATTATCCCCTAATTAGGCTTTTTTCTTTTGTAAGTAGCTTGTGATCAGAAATAATGTTGTATTTATATTTAAAAAATTATCGGTTTTTGTTATATACTTTATTAATAAAAATTACAATTAGTTACTTTTTTCTTTTTTTATTTTGCAGATTTTTTCAACTGAATGTTTATATAACTGTGATAATTTTTCGTACTGAAAGGTTAATAAACATTAGTCAATTTGTAAATAAAAAGAAATTTTTATGGAAAGTAGGTAAACGCAATATGAAGGTTCCGATCCTTAACTTAAGCACTTTAGGGTTGGTTTCGAGTGGCCGCGGCGATGCCGCGGCCACTCGAAGCCCACTTTACATTCCGACTTTAATAAATGTCTTTTCTGCATAAGATAAATGTCGTCGTTGTAAAGGAAAAACACTAAAACTCTCTTTTCAGATTTTAATGACACACAATACAAACAACACAACGAATTGATTGTTGATTTTTACGTTAAATTTTCGTTGAAGGTCTTTAGTTATTTCGTTTTTGCGCACAAGAGGAATAACTAGGACTTTTCTCAGCACGTTTAGGAGTAATTACATTTTTCGAGTTATTGGTGTCTTTGAAAAATTTAATGTTATGGTATGTTTATTGAATGTAAAGAAATAAATAATTTAAATCACTCTATTGCATCTTCTTTCGCTTAATCGAGCAGTACTAATTGATAGCACTTTAAACTGCGACAATTTGAATTTTTTCTTGAGCGAAAGCAGCGCCTCTAGTGATGAGAGGATAAACTAGAGCTAATAGTGAGTTGCGCAGGCAACCAACTATACAACAGAGCATTGTTGGTTGCCTATACCAACGTTTGAGTATTTTTGCTAAATTAAAGAAAGCAGTGGTTTGCAAGACAAATAATTAAAAAAAAATGGCACAAAAAAATAGCATTCGTGAACGAAAACTAGAGCAAAATCAGTTGAAATTACAAAATTTTGAAAACTGAGATTTATTTTTTGTTGAATTTTTTGTGGAAATATTTAGTTCACAAAAAATGACACAAAAACAGCACACATGAGCAAAAAATGGCACAAAAAATTTCACATGAAGGCAAAAAATGGCACAAAAAATTTCACATGAAGGCAAAAAATGGCACAAAAAATAGCACATGGGAGCAAAAAATGGCACAAAAAAATTCACATGAAAGCAAAAAATGGCACAAAAAATTTCTCGTTGAAACAAAAAATGGCACAAAAAATAGCACATGGGAGCTGAAAATGGCACAAAAAATAACATATGAGGTCAAAAAATGGCACAAAAAAATAGCATTCGTGAACGAAAACTACAGCAAAATCAGTTGAAATTACAAAATTTTGAAAACTGAGATTTATTTTTTGTTGAATTTTTTGTGGAAATATTTAGTTCACAAAAAATGGCACAAAAAACAGCACACATGAGCAAAAAATGGCATAAAAAATTTCACATGAAGGCAAAAAATGGCACAAAAAGTAGCACATGGGAGCAAAACATGGCACAAAAAAATTCACATGGGAGCTAAAAATGGCACAAAAAATAACACATGAGGTCAAAAAATGGCACAAAAAATAGCTTTCGGGAACGAAAACTAGAGCAAAATCAGTTAAAATTGCAAAATTTTGGAATTTGAGATTTATTTTTTGTTGAATTTTTTGTGGAAATATTTAGTTCACAAAAAATGGCACAAAAATAGCACATGGGGGTAAAAAATGAAACAAAAAATTCACATGGAAGCAAAAAATGGCACAAAAAATAACACATGAGGTCAAAAAATGGCACAAAAAATAGCTTTCGGGAACGAAAACTAGAGCAAAATCAGTTAAAATTGCAAAATTTTGAAATTTGAGATTTATTTTTTGTTGAATTTTTTGTGTAAATATTTAGTTCACAAAAAATGGCACAAAAAAATAGCACATGGGAGCAAAAAATTTCTCGTGAGAGCAAAAAATGGCACAAAAAATTCACAAGAGGGCAAAAAATGGCATAAAAAATTGCTTGTGGGAGCAAAAAGTGGCACAAAAAATATATGCAGGAGCAAAAAATCATCGGTGGTTATGTTTGTTGAAAAAGTGAAATATATTAAATAAAACAGATCCATTGGCTTGGGGACTTTGAGGTGAAAGGTAAAATAAGATTGTCAGTAAATTAAATACGTTTATTACTGTCTAATTAATACTTTCTACACTGTACTTGAATCGTCTAAGCTCTAACATATATTTACATACATGAAACCATGTTGTTTAACAACATTGACTGAAGTTTTACATTAAACATCCAGTTATTAGCAACATTTTTATATAAAATATAAATCAAACTTAATGTTGCAATGTCACACAATTTGGCGCCAATAAACGGGGGAATCCCCACTCGTAAAACATCAAATTATCCTACGAGACGAAACGAATTATCTTACAAGGGTGGGAGCACACAAAAATAATAATATATACTCTGTTATAACGATACGTTTCATTCAGGCACTACAGTTAAGTGTTGATTTTTTAATGAATTCATTTCCAATCACCCAGTTCAGAGGCCTCGCCCCTCGACGACCAGTCCACCGATTTTAGACATTTTTTTTATACAACAGATAACATCGAAATTTAGTCCAAACACCGGCTGTCTACAGTATCGCAACTATAAGCAGCACATACAGAAATGGCCTGTCTCGGATGTTTGTAGTCTCTAAAAATATTTTACTCCCTATACACTTACGTAAAGCGTGTCGTTATACTTGTAAACACATTTTTATCGGAAAAAGATTTGAAATTGGCGCGCGTGGCGCATCGATCGGACGCCAGCTGGTGGCGCCATCTGGTCGAGGCGGCACGCACTCGACCTAGACTAGTAATATTCACATGTACAACAGTATTAACGCTACATTTTAAGGTATCACAAAAAATACTTGTCGTTTGTCCCTCTTAAAAATAATTTTTTCTTTTTATTTTTTTTTTAAATTTTTGCGACAACTTGCCGGTTTGTGCTTGTGACAACAAAATGGCCACCGATTTATTTTTATTGTCATTCGATGCAACGAATGGTTTTAACGAAACTTTGTGTGTTGGTTGATCGGTTTTGTGCCGTTTTGTTGCCCCCTTATTCCGGTTTGAGTCGGTGCCACTGGACGATGGTCTGTCGAGGTTTCGTTATCATGTCCTGCCAGTGCTTGGTCTCGGACGCCCCTGAGCCGTTCTTACCTGAACAAGACACAAATTATTCAAAACTTTATTTTTTTTTCCAAAAATTAAAATTGTAAAAAAATGACATTTCTAGCTATACAAATTGTTAAGCCCCCATTGTTTAGGTCAGGTCAGGTGAGGTCAGGTCACAGTTTTATTTGTTTAGGTCACTTATATCTAACAATTCTTTGCTCGAAATAGTTATTACTTAATTAGTTATAACAAAATGAATTTTCTTGCTTAACGAACATAATGTTTGCCAAAACGAGTGAGCGCAGCGAAGGTTTTACAAATTATAATCATAACGTAAGTGTTACATAATTTTTTTCCAAATTCCATCATAAATTGAAAATTTATTCCCGCAATTTTGTTTAAAAAAAAAAGAGTAAACAAACAATTTGTATAGACCATTAATTAACACATGTAACTAGGTAAGTTTCATTATATTACTAGTTACGTAACAAGTGACAGTACATCACGTCAAAATTAGACATAAAGTCTGACATTTGGTAACGGGATCATGAAAAAGTTGTTAGCTCACCTAAACCTGCCATTTTTTTTTCGCAAACTTTAAAAAATATATATCTTGTAAATCGACAACGTTTTTACTTGCAATGTAATTTGGGGTAAGTACAGGTTTGGTACAGACCTACCAACCCTCCAAAACGGTACTAATGTATATTTTTTATTTTTGAAGTAAAAAATTTTTGATTGAATTTTTTGATTGAAATTTTTGATTGAATTATGCGAAGAAAAATTTGGATCCCAAATATTAGACTTGATATTATTTTCGAAGCGTTTGGGTTGAGATTTTTTTTCGGAATTTCAGGGATAGACACAACATGATGAGGCCTATCTTCAAACAAAATTTCACTCGAAAATATTGCGAAATGTAAAAGATACAGGTTTTGAAATAATTTCACTTGAAAATATTGCGAAATGTGAAAGATAGAAATTTTCAAAGTGTGCCTCCATGGCTATTTCAATCAAGTTTTTGACAGTGTTCCAGTGGAAATTTTTAAGTAAAATTTTACCAGTTAGTAGACAAGATGAAGACCTAAAGTGAGCCAAAACGGCACTTTTGAATTTTGCTTATTATCCGAATTAGAAATTTTTAAATTTTGGTGTAAGATTTTCGCATTACTTAAATTCAAAAATTTATATCTTCCGAATCCGAGCATTTTCTAAAATAAGATTTTGTACGATTATAGCCCTACTTATGGTCTAGTAGTTTCCAAAGTTTTGTTCAAAAATATGGAGTGAAACTTTGCCAAATTCTTGTTTGGTATCAGAGAGCAAAAACTTGATTTTGCCTCAACTTAAATTCAAAAATTCATATCTTCCGAACCTGACTGTCTTTCAAAACCAAATTTTGTAAGGTTATAGAATTGTTTAATGTTTATTAGTTCCAGAAATTTCGTTCAAAAATATTAAGTGGAACTTTGCCAAAAAAATTCTTGTTAGGTATCAGAGAGCAAAAACCTAATTTAGCTTCGACTTAAATTCAAAAATTCGTATCTTCCGAACCCGAGTACCTTTCAAAACAAAATTTTGTACTATTGTAGACTTGTTTAATTTTTATCAGTTCCCAAAATTTCATTAAAAAATATTGAGTGGAACATTGCCAAAAAAATTCTTGTTTGGTGTCAAAGAGCAAAAATCTGAATTTGCCTCACTTACTTGTCTTTCAAAACAGGATTTTGTAAGATTATAGAATTGTTTAATGTTTATTAGTTCCCAGAGTTTCGTTCAAAAATATGGAGTGAAACTTTTTCAAAAAAATTCTTGTTTGGTATCAGAGAGCAAAAACTTGATTTTGCCTCAACTTAAATTCAAAAATTCATATCTTCCGAACCTGACTGTCTTTCAAAACCAAATTTTGTACGGTTATAGAATTGTTTAATGTTTATTAGTTCCCGAAATTTCGTTCAAAAATATTGTGTGAAACTTTGCCAAAAAAATTCTTGATTGGTATCAGAGAGCAAAAATCTGATATTGCCTTAACTTAAATTCAAAAATTCGTATCTTCCGAACCCGACTATCTTTCAAAGCAAAATTTTGTACGATTATAGACTTGTTTAATGTTTATCAGTTCCCAGAATTTCGTTCAAAAATATTGAGTGTAACTTTGCCAAAAAATTCTGATTTGGTAACAGACAGCAAAAACCTGATATTGCCTCAACTTAATTTCAAAAATTCGTATCGTCCAAACCCGATTGTCTTTCAAAACAAGATTTTGTAAGATTATAGATTTGTTTAATGTTTATCAGTTCCCGAAATTTCGTTCAAAAATATTGAGTGAAACTTTGCCAAAAAATTTTTGTTTGGTATCAGAGAGCAAAAACTTGATTTTGCCTCAACTTAAATTCAAAAATTCATATCTTCCGAACCTGACTGTCTTTCAAAACCAAATTTTGTACGGTTATAGAATTGTTTAATGTTTATTAGTTCCCGAAATTTTGTTCAAAAATATTGAGTGGAACTTTGCCAAAAAATTCTGATTTGGTAACAGACAGCAAAAACCTGATATTGCCTCAACTTAATTTCAAAAATTCGTATCTTCCGAACCCGATTGTCTTTCAAAACAAGATTTTGCAAGCTTATAGACTTGTTTAATGTTTATAAGTTCCCACAATTTCGTTCAAAAATATTGAGTGGAACTTTGCCAAAAAAATTCTTGTTAGGTATCAGAGAGCAAAAACCTGAATTTGCCTCACTTACATTCAAAAATTCGTATCTTCCAAACCCGACTGTCTGTCAAAACAAGATTTTGTAAGATTATAGATTTGCTTAATGTTTATTAGTTCCCAGAGTTTCGTTCAAAAATATAAAGTGGAACTTTCCCAAAATATTCTGTTTGAAAAAAATGTTTGGTGTCAGAGAGCAAAAACTTGATTTTGCCTCAACTTAAATTTAAAAATTCGTATCTTCCGAACCCGACTGTCTTTCAAAACCAAATTTTGCATGATTATAGACTTGTTTAATGTTTATAAGTTCCCACAATGTCGTTCAAAAATATTGAGTGAAACTTTGCTAAAAAAATTCTTGTTTGGTATCAGGCAGCAAAAAACTGATTGTGCTTCAACTTAAATTCAAAAATTATTATCTTCCGAACCAGACTGGTTTTCAAAATAAGATTTTGTACGATGATAGCCTTGCTTAAAGTCTCTTAGTAAACAAAATTTAGTTTGAAAATATTGTTGAAACTTTTCAAAAATAGTCAGTTTCAATTTTGGCTTGTTACCTACCTGCTAGCAGAATTCTCCCAATGAGCTCATTCCTCCCGATATTATCGAAATCCATGACCATAACATCCAACGAGCACTCCCTGATCTTCTCCCAGGGCACGTTGAACGAGAACGTGTCGTTGAAAACGGGATTGAGAGTACACTTGTAGATTGCAGTTTTGCGTTTTTCGATGCGTTTATCACCGAATTGTAGCCACACTTTAACGTAGGGATCTGGTAATTAACAAGAGAATTTTTCTTTAATTTCTTCATCCACTTTGTATTTAAAATATACCAACCAGATTTTCCATTGATATCCTTAGCTTTGAGATTCCTCGCTTTGAGCAATGTCAACGTGAGAATGCTGTTGCTGGGATGGTAACACAAAGAGGTTAGAAGTTCGCCACATTTGTCTTTTGCTGGCGGTTTGAGCGCTTTCCAGAATGAGGGCTTCTCACTCAGATCCACCTTCACACAAAGAAAACAGCACTTCAAAAGTAGGGCCAAAAAACGTGCAACAATTAAAAAATTCACTCGAAAAATTTATGTATACCCAGTTACTATACCCTATCTGGCCTCAAAGTGTGTTAAAATGTATTTTTTATTATATCAAGAAAAAAATCAATTTCATTGCATTTCGTTCGATTTTTTTAAATTTGAAATATTTTTTTTTACTTTTGGCGTCCTTGTATTGGCAAGCTTTATCGTATAAGATACGCCTTTGTTATATCAGGAACAACAAAAAAAAGGCTCAGGTATTTTCAATAAAGCCTTGCGTTTTGTTTTTCAGACTGAAAAATCATCTCGATTAACAAAAGGACAAGAAATGAAATGGAAAGTTTTGGTTGAAAGCAGCTTGGCTTAATAAAAACATTTAAAATTAAAACACTTTCCTGTTACGTGTAATTTCCTGGAAAATTAAAATTAACACCGATTATTGGATTAAACAATAATTTATTAGTTTATTACCTATTTCTAAGTTTTAAATATCGTTAAAAAACTATTTTAAGCAAAAAAATTTAAAAAATCGACCGTAGAATCGAATAAACTTAAAATGAACCGTAGAATTCAACTATAAAAGCTGTTTTGTTCTAGGATTTGTCCTCGGATTTTTCTTGTGGCGTTACGAAATTTTTTAATAACAAAATAAAAATATCTTTAGAGCCGGAACCGTAATCCACAGCGACTCCGGGTTTTGACCATTCGATAGATTATTTGAAGCAAATTCCGATATTTTTTGGTTTTTGTCCTAGGTCTTGTAGTTTTGGTGAAAAACGCAAAATTGAATTAATATTTTCATTTTTCAAACGGCGACTACGGCGAAAATATTAGAACTAGCGACAAAAGTCCGGTGGCATTGAAATCAGCGTAAAAAATAGAAAATTACGTTAATTTCAAAGCAATATCTTTTAAATATAAACAATTTTCAAACTCCGATTGCTATCAAACTAAAAAAGCTAAGACACAAAAGTCCTGTTCCAATTTTTTTTATTTTGTTAATTTTGGTAATCTTCTGAACACGACTGTCTTTCAAAACAAAATTTTGTATGATTATAGACTGGTTTAATGTTTATTTGTTCCCACAATTTCGTTCAAAAATATAAAGTGGAACTTTCCCAAAAAAAATTCCTGTTTGGTATCAGAGAGCAAAAACCTGATTTTGCCTCAACTTAGATTCAAAAATTCGTATCTTCCAAATCCGACTGTCTTTCAAAACAAAATTTTGTATGATTATAGGGTTGTTTAATGTTTATTAGTTCCCAAAATATCGTACAAAAAATATTAATTGAAACCTTCCCAAAAAATTTTGTTTGTTACCAGAGAACAAAAACCTCAACTTAACTAAACCAACATTAGGGAAAAAAGTTCGGTGCCATTAAAATCGGCGTAATTTCAAAGCAATATTTCATAAAAAATTTCATTTTCAAACTCCAATTACGGTCAAACTAGAAAAAGCTTAAACAAAAAGTCTTTTTCCAACTTTTTTATTTTCTTAATTACTGTAAAACAATTCGACGAAATAGATATGTTTTAAGTAAATCTATGTAAAATGGTCCGGGGAATCGATTGGCATCGAGAAAATAACAAAATGCTCAAGATAGTTTTTAAGTTTATTAAAATATATCCTGGTTAGTAACTTGCTTTTATGATTATTACTCACAAATGTATGCTAAAATTTAAACATAAGTTGCAATAAGGTCACATTTCCTTGTTATCACCCAAAATGCAAATCTTTTTGGTATAAAAAGGCCGTCGTGGAGTGGACTAGACAGTTTCATTTTGGAATCACTTCAACAATGTTTAAATACTTGAAAGTAAGTTTTCTTATTTTTTCTCTTATCGTACTTATTTTTTTTTGTTTCGTTAGGTTGCCACCTTTGCTGCCCTTATGTTGGCAAGCCTTATCATGACCGCTTCGGCCGCTGGTCAAGGCCAAGGACAGGGACAAGAATCCAAACCAGAATAACTAACATTTTAAATCCCAATTATTGCATTCGGTTTTTTTTTTAATTAAAAACAAACCTGCAGAAATGACACGCAATGGATTTGATTTACTTGTCTGTGCTAAATAAATTGCTCAAAATCAAGAAATGTGTCTCATTTCCCGAAATACGATATATTAATAATAGAGAGGAACGTCTCAAAATTCAATATTTTTATTGATTTATTAAACCGTGAAACGCAAACAATAGCTGACAAAAACCAAACAAATAATTGGCATTTTTATCTCTCCGATTCGACCAAAGCTGAAAAATTCATACGAAAACACAGCCATAAAACAATATTTATTTATTTATTTCAACGTAATTTTGGAATAATTAAGCCAACGAGACGGTAAAAAATAAATCAATAATTGCATAAACACTTTATCATTCCTTTCCGGTCTCAATAGTTAAATTTGTTGCAATTTCCTTCGACTTGAAATGATTAATGTCCCGCTTCTCGCACACACAATACATTTTGATGTTTTTTAAATTGCTTTCAGGAAATTTGTTCCGCGATAAAATTCGAAAAATATTAAACACAAACATCGATAAATTATCGGAATGCCATCGCTTTGTAAATTAACCAACATGGCTTTATTAAACGCGTCAATCTGGCGCTTCCATTTCACTAATTGGGGTTTAGTTTTTAGTCCTTCGAATCCAATAAAGTTGCAAACCAAATGAACAACAAACTTTGTCAATATTTTCGAACGTAGCCAAGCTCGAAAACGGGGTCACATTTCTATTATAAACTCCCTTGTGTGTGCGTTTGAAATAATCAACATTTAGTGAAAAACCACTGACCTGACAAAGGGGCAGAAACACCTCTCCGATGGAATCATCCCTGGAGAAGCGGTCGTAATCGAAGACGTGCAAATGCAACACTCTCGACTGCAGCTTCTGGATGGGGAATCCCTCGAAATAGAAGGTTTCGTTCCAGCGTGGGTTGAGTGTGCGTCTTTTGATCTTCGTCTCTAAACGGTGCTTCTTGTCCGGGAGGAGCGTCACGCGAACGTAGGGATCACTGGTTCCGGATAAATCCTTGGCTGGTAAGTCCTTGCCCTGTGAGAAAGGACAAGGTCGCCGTCAAATTAAATCACGAGGATCAACGGAGCGGACCTCGTGGAAAAACAAGCCGCAATCGTTTGTGGAAAAAATTGATGGCTGAACTGAATCAAGACGAATTTTAGACACGAAAACGTCGCATTTTCTCTCAAAATTAGCTGTTATAAATTATTCATGCACTTTAAGGAAATAAAAGCCAACGTAATTTATAGTTTCAATGAGAGATCTAATCATTAATAACTATTTTACAATTTTATCAATCTTATTTAAAAAAATAATTCGGTAAAATGCGATGTTGGCGTTTTTATAGTTTTGAAACAGCTAATATATTCTTGTTATCATAACAAAAAATTCCCTGGAAAATTGTACAGAGTGGTTACAGGAGAGAAACTATAAAGTTCACTTTATCTGCGAATCGCGAATCGATAAATAAGCAGAATTCTGCCTTATCAAAAGTAACATAATATTTAAAAATCGTAATTATATTTTTGTTAGCTCTCAAGTAACTTAAAACAAAAAGTTTCTGGTTTCTATCGCGTTAAAGTTGACAACAACAAAAACAATTTTCAAAATTTGGATAATGAGGAATTGCAAAAAGCCTGTGCAGATCTTGACATTGCACTTAAAGATGGTGAATTGAGAGATATTATTGCCTCCGAACTTTGTCAGGAAATTGTTACTTTTATAACATTGATTAATATACATGATCCCATTGAAATAATAAAATATTTATACAGTAACAATTTAATTTCATCTTTTCCAAATTTTGTTATAAGTCTAAGAATATTTTTAACAGTTCCGGTTACGGTGGCATCTGGGGAAAGGTTTTGTTCTAAATTGAAGATTTAGGAGTATTGCAGCAAATGTTACTTTTATTCCAATAGACATTTATTTTTACTAGAGTCTTGCTAAGACACTTGTATTATCAAAAATTTGCATTTTTTTCCAAGGGTGCAGGCCGCTACCTGCTAGATGAGTAGTAGAGGATAGCTACTGTAAAGCCTGTAAAGGACAGATAATACACTGCTCGAGTTAAAATTTCAAGTTTATTAGAGATAACTTTTAAACTATTTGACAAAAATTAAATTAATATTTTTTATGGATTTCCGAAAATAAACTGTTTTAAAACATTTTAAAAAATAATTTTTTATTTGCGTTCTTCTATGGGGCAAGAAAAATTGAGAGGTCTAGCTATTATTTCAATTGAAAATGAAGTTTGTGAGGCATTAGATTACACAAAATTATTAGATGAATTTGACTTCGCTAAAGCCCGAAGAAAGACTTTGCTTTAATTGTCTGTAACTTGTTTTTGTTTGTTATATATTTATTGATTTTACGTATTTTTTTATATTATATACAGAGTGATTCTTAAATAAACCGACAAGATTTTATCACAGCTTTCCAAGGATGAATAGTACGACCTGTACCATTTTTACGATTTTATTTCGTAGGGGTAGAACCTCCTTAATCCGTACCACTTACGACGCTCATGAATTTAAATGGAAGAAATCATGTTCATTTTCGTTATAAATATCGATAATACACAGTGATTATTGTTGCAATGATCAAGTACATTGTCATCAAATGAATACCATGCTTAAATTTAACACTCCTATCACTACTTATGAACACATCAGTGGCGTACGCTTTATCTCAAACATAACTAAAAAAATTATTTTGAAAACGGTTATTCAGAAATTTTTTTACTATTTTTCCCAGCATGTACTCATTTGATACTACCGTGGATAAAATTTTGTCGGTCTATTTAAAAATCACGCTGTATATAGACTATTATAAAAAAGTGTTTATAGTGTTTATAGTTATTTCAATTACATATTACACAGCAAAACCTAGAACTTAGTAATTAAAAAAAAACTTAACATGGGTCATCTCATGACAGCGGCATTTTGAAAGTTGGCACAAAGGCGGCCAAGCACCTAGGAACGGCCCCGACTAGCAGTTGTCTATTTTAAAACAAAAAATAGGAACTCATAATTCCATTGTGAGCTTTAAAAGCGTGACCCAATACGAACCCGAGCTAGTTTTGCTTGTTTTTGTAATTGCAAACCAACTCATTCCGTATTTAACCACCTTGTAAGTGCGATTTCCAAAAGTCCTGAAACATACAGGCTGACCTAGGGGTGTGTAATCGGTCCATAACTTTTTTGCTATTCGAAATATTGCCATGCCGTTTTCATTATCCGATACACGGTTGGTCTGAAGATGTCTTATGTTTGAAAAAAAAAAAATTAATTATACCTGATACCTTTCTCTTTACAACAGAATATAAAAGAAAATATTTCATCGACCTTTTTCGAAAAAAATTGAAGTTTTAGTTTGTATTAAGTTTAAATCGACAAAATAGAAGTTTTCGTAAAGTGAATGAAAAAAAAACACACAACAAACGTATTTAATAAAACAAAAACAGTTTACATATTTACATCACAACTAATGGGCATGTATAATAGTTAGAAACGGAAATACAAAATACATAATAGAAAAAATTTTCTAGACTAGTTATTCCAAAGTTACTGAAAAATCAGGTGTCTTTAAAAAAGTAATTTTTTCAGGCCTCTTTCAGGAAAAAATTTAACTGCTATATCAGGGATGTAAAATGGTTGTCTCAACTTGTATTAGAAAAATTATTGTTTGATAATTTGTCAAATTTTTAGTTTTGCGCTTCAATAAAAAAATAGTTTTTTAGAGAGCTTTACGATTTTAATTTTGTCTGCCTAGATATCATAGAATAGTAGATAGATAGTAGATGAAACATTCATTTATGAATTTTGTAATTCCTTATTTGATTTTTTGTCTTGAGAGGTCTACCAAATTTTTATCCATGAGTCTAACGAAATTAGTTCGGTCAGAATTTTTGTAAATTTAATGAAAAATTTCTGATCTAAATCTCAAAAATGTATTGACAAATTTTTTTGGCATTAACATTTTACAAATGTTTGCTACGGTGTGCTATTATCAAATTTAAGATATTGTAAGAATTTGTGAAAAAATTCTGGATTTGTTTCGGCTAATTTATACTTCTAAACTTTTTTTTTAATTGGCATGTACAGATTTAGAAACCTGTTCGCTAAATTTTCCTAAACCTGAATTCACATATTAACAAAATTGTGATACAGACATGATAAAATACTGTAGGTATGAGTTTTATTTATCTACTTAGTTCAGAAGACTGCAACCAGCAAGAATATGAATACCTACATGTATCTGATCTGCTAAATTTTATAATAGTACACATTTCTAAACTGTTTTCGTTCTATCAAAAACTTTTTGCGTTTTTTCCCCTTCAATTTACTAAAACTGCTATTTTCTTCGATTTAAAATTAAATCAATGTAGGTCTCAATTTTTTTCGAAAAACGTCGATGAAATATTTTCTTTTATATTATCTGTTGTAAAGAGAAGGGTATCAAGTATAATTAAAAACTGATATTAGACTTGGACATTTTTTTAAACATAAAACACCTTCAGACCAACCGTGGATAGATTGACTTAAAGTCCACAATCTAAAAATATTTTTTTCTATTTCGCATACACAAATGCAATTTTGTGTATTTTTTTAAGTTTCTGCTAGATAGGACCGATTATTAAATTAATTAAAGAAAATGACTAAATTAGGTCGAAATTTTCACGATTTTTGCTTTTTAGGCACTTCAGGACGTTTATTTAAACCGAAAAATTTACTAACGTTTGTGTAAAAAAGAAAAAAAGATTACTTGACCATTTCGAACTCAAAAAATGACATTATTTTTGGCTTTTTCGGGAGTCAGTCATTTTGAGACACAGACGTTTTTTTTTTGAGATTTTGCTAAACTGGATGGAATAAAAATTATTAAATGAGGTCGAAAGTGGCACTATTTTTGCCTTCTTGTATCTCACTTGGTTGTCCGGCAAAAAATCTTCGGTATAAGTTCTAATTCTTCAATTATGTAATAATAAGCTGAACGCCAAAAATTGTCACCTGAAGATGATAGAATAAAGTATCGAAACGTCGCGACAAATTTAATAGTTTTAATTATCCTACTCCTATAACTAAATTAAGTCGAAAATCGCACTATTTTTGTCTTCCTAAGCATTTTAGGACGTTTGTTTTAAAAGTAAACCGAAAAAGTTGCCACAGTTGGTGTAAAAAATGGTTACTTGAGCTCCTTTCGAGGGTTTAAGTAAAAGCTCTGTTTCTTCGGGTTGTTAACCTTAACTCAAGAATGACTTTACTTTTAGCATTTTCGAGCGTTTTGGCACATTTTTGAGATACAGACTCCGTTTTTTTTCGAGATTTTCCTAGACTAGACCAAAAAGTTATTAATTAAATTAGGCCGGAAGTGGCACTAATGCTGCCTTCTTGTGTGTTGAAAGACGTTTTTTTTAAGAAACCAATGAACCACCAGCTAGAGGAAAAAGGGGTTACTTAGGCTTTTTTAGAAAGTTTTTTTTAGGTCCTACCTACTCAAAAAAAATTACAAGTTTCTAAATGGAAAGCTATGTTTTGCTTCATTTATTTGAGTTATTTTAAGGGAGTTTTATCAGCTTTTCCTATACCTAAATTGAGCCGTTTTCGAAATATTTTTTAAAATTTTTGGTTTGAGTACATCTTTTACTTAAAAAAACGGGAACTGCCATTTTTTAAGATTTTAAAATCATTATTGTTTGGGTACATTACAAAGGAAGCTTAATTTTTTTTTAATTGTAAAAAAGTTAATAAACTTTTTTTTTATTTTTTATTATGTTTTACAATTTTATTGTTTTTTATTTTTTATAAATATTACACTAGGTGGAAGAGGATTTAATTCTGCATGGCTCTGTCTCAGCATTACATGTGTGATAGTTTTCAAATTATGTGTTAATTTTTGGCTTTGCGAGAAATTCCTTACCTACTAGCCACAGTATTTTTACATAGTTTGCCAAAGAAACATTTCTTATTAAATAAACGACAAGTTCTATTATCTTTTCCGTTAAAAAAATTAATTTATGAAGCTTGAAAAACTTTGAAATTTCATATTTTAATTTTATTCTCGTTAATGAATTTTTCAACGTCAACAAAAAGTTAGTATAACCTGAAAACTTCTAAACTTACATAAGTATACAGAATGTTAATACAGATCGTTGCATAATTAAATTCTCTACCATTTAGTGAATTTCTGCAAACTTAACCTTAAAAATTAGGATTTGCTAAACTTTTTCAGAAATTCACCAAACCATTGAATAACTACACAAATAGTATCTTATTCAATGACCAAACGAAAGATCTAAGCGTTCTCTTTCAAATGAGCTGAAAAATAATTTCCAAATTTTTAAAAATAAAAAAGCTATCATTTCTTGAAAATATTGAAAGATGCAAATCTGAAAAAAACCTGGAAAAAATCTGGAAAAAACCCTAAATATTTCGGAAACGGCTAAGTTCAGGTATGAAAACTCCCTTAAAACAACTTGAGTAATCCAAAAACGCAGTAAAAAACATCTAAACTACCAAGATAAATATTTTATTATTAGAACTTCCAATAGCCTGCATAAAATGAGCATTGTGGTATTAGTGGAAGAACAATGACTAGTTTTTGTTTGGAGTAGTTTGACAAATCGATGCATTATCTGTTGAAAAGCTTGGCAGCACGCAAGAAGCGCATTACACGCAACAGTTTGCCACTTCCTGGTCAAACCTCGACTCGATGAAAGTTTGAACAAGAATTAATTTTTTTCACAAACTAGTCGTCTCGTCCGTAATTAAAAAATTTCAATACTATACTGACCTGGATTATCCTGAGGATGAGAGTCGTATTCTGGAAGTCGTACTCGAGAGAAAAGTGTATCTGGCCGACGTTTTCCGAAGGTTCAGAATTGTCGATGTACATATCCACCAGAGAGATCGAACGGTTTTGCAGGAAAGCCATCTGAAAGAAAAATTAGTAGGGGGTTCGTTTGGGGGACGTGTCAAAGGTTTTAACAGAGATAATTCCGGTTTATTAGGTGGCAATTCTCCATGACATCAATCACATTTTTAAATTAGTTTTTGCATAAATTACCATCAAAGCTCTATTGATTTTTATTTAAAGCAGACTTGGCGGAATATGAAAATTCCTCGACTAAACTTTAAAATTTAATTATAACTGATGATGCCGGCTTAAATTTGCCGAAACCGGGCTCTAATTAAGGATTAAAAGCTCCGCTTGAGTGACTCAAAAACTATGAACCGCAATTTTCTATTGTTTGCAATCGGATTATTAAAACTGAACAAGCAGACGTGTGAGTTTTATAAGTTCCAGTAATGAACAACTCGTATTTTTCCGGTTTCTTTCAAACACCACAGGTGAAAATAAAGCAAAACACTTGGAATCCCGAACTGGTTAAATTGTGAATAAGCAATTTAAGTTTTTTCAGGAGTTTTCAAGAAAATATCAAAAAACACCAACGACTGTTTTCCTGGATTCCTCCGGTTTTTCAGAGGCGTTTTAAGTCAATTTTAGGAAATTATGTAAATACGGACACAAATCAATTAAGAAACTTTCGATAATCATGAAAATATTCCGAACAAAGGAACAAGACAAGCTCCTGTTACGGAGGACTATAGATTAGGAGACAAACGAGACCAAAATCGCACCCAAAAGATCTAGTACGGCAGAGTGACAATGAGGGCGCTTCGAGCGTCAAATCGTTTTAAATTAATTTAAACTCAACCACTTCATTAATTACTTGGAAAAAAAATGCAGAAATGTTGAGCTTTGCATTCTTAACAGACTGAGCAAAACTGACGAGCAAAATTTTCATGAGACATGAGAAAAAAATTATCAAATTTAAAATTTGCGCTTCGTCCTCCTGCATTTTTCAAAACGCTGCGAATACGTTTAAAAATACAAGAAAAATGTTCAGAAGAAAGTTGTAGAGAATTAAATTTCCTTTAAAAAAGTCCGCGAGACCATATTTTATCTTCAACGGTTTAGGCCCTAGAGACGTTCAAGGGACGGATTCGTTTCACTTTACCGGTGGTCAAGTAACAGAAAGTTAGTTACCTAAACTGGCAAAGATAGAAATATGGTGTTGCGACTTTTATATAGTAAATTTAATTCTCTACAACCCTGTTTCTTACACTTTTTTGTATCTTCAACCGTATTCGCTGCGTTGTGATAAATATGAGACGGTGCGCAAAAAATTATCGCTTACAATTATCAATTTGCGTTCCACCTGATAATTTTGCAAACGCAGCAAATACGGTTGAAGATACATAAAAAGTGTAAGGAACAAAGTTGTAGAAAATTAAATTCTCCACAAAAAAGTCCGCGACACCATAATTCTATCTTCAACGGTTTAGGTATAAATTAACTTTCCAATACTTGACCACCGGCAAAATGAAAGAAATCCGTCGCTTGAGCATCTTTGGACGACTTTAGGGCCTAAATGGTTGAAGATAGGGATATGGTCTCGCAAACTTTTGTGTAGAAAATTTAATTCTCTACAGCTTTCTTCCTAACATTTTTCTCATATCTGTAACCGTATTCGCAGGGTTTTAAAAAATATGGGACAGAGCGCAAATTAGTAAAATTTTTTTTAAGTACAGTTTACGATAAAATTTTGGCATTATGTTTATCTCTTACCATTGACGCTCTATCTGCCTGTATTTTTTTGTTTGCCTTGTGCTAACCGTTATATTAATACAACCATGTTTTTTTAAATTCATTGCTCTGAGAACTTAGACGGTAATGGAACAACTGCGCTCTCTGGCGACATTAACGAAACTATGGAGGACGGGAACCCGGCCGGATTTATAGGGGTGACATTCTTTATGTTCGTGACTGTACGTCGTTTCGTATCCGTAGCTCCAGCAGAGGTTTATTTCTCCTGTTTACTCTAAAACACCTTACATTCAAATAAAGCAGAATTTTATAAAATTGAATTTTTTCAAAAAAAAGTTCAGAAATAAGCAACTATATTAAAATAAAGTTTTTTTAAAGCCCACTTTCTCAAAAGCCCTTAACAGATTTTCTCCAGTTTTCTTCAAAAATATGAAAATTCTAGTTTGCATTGTATGAATATGTAAGCGTCAAAGTACTGATTTTGATTAAAACAGACTTGGCGAAATATTTATTAAAATTCCTGGTCTAAATTTTAATAATAATTGATACCGGTTTAAAGTCGAAACTGAGAGCTAATGAAGAATTAAAAGCTACTTTTGACTGAAAACCCGGATTCCTCCGGTCTCTTTGAAATATCTTACGTAGTAATAAAGCACAATTATTGTGTAATTTCAAACTAATAAATTGTAAAGCTTTGTTTTCTTTTCCTAATTTCATAATTTATAAATCAAGCAAATAACAAAAATTAATTTCCTGGTTTTATTTATTAAAACTTCTAGTTTAAACGATGATGCCGACTTAAATTCTTGCCCAAGTCATGAAACAATGAAGCGCAATTTTCTATTGTTCCAAATCAAATAATTTAAAAATGGACAGGACGTGTGGGCCTTTGAGACCCGTTTACGACTCTTTAGAGAGTGAAAACTGGTTGAATTTTTTAAAAAAATATGCAATAATTGTCAAAAGTGAGTAACGGCGAAATTGCGTGTTTGTTAAAAAACTCCACTTAACTTAATTAAGGCAGGCTTTTGAGCCAATCGAAATATTTGCATTTCATCGATTTCCTGGCGTAATTTGTAAAAATAAGATTAGTTCGTTGTCAAATAAATCGGGTTTCCCTCATTTGATTGAATAAACAGATTGGGATGTTATTGTCAATCAATTATTTTGTCATTTTATGACATGAATAATTCGCTTTTGTTGGACGTAATGATTAAAGAAAGCACAATTCGTGTTTTTCAGAATTATTTCGAAAAATTGAGAGAGTGAAACTTCTTTCGGAATTATCTCTGCAAACAGCCACCGACTTTAGAAAATTCCCGCACATTAATGCATAGCTCGCCTCATGTATATATTTAGAGCGAATATCATTGTCAATGTGAAGCTTTAATTGATAACAGCCGCAAGCCGTCTCTTTGTGTTTACTGACTGTGTGCTTGCAATTTCAGCGTCCTGTTAGTGTTCCACTTTCGTCTCTTTGATCTGTCTTTCGTATTGTTTCCAATGTCGCCGACCAACTCAGCTTAAATCACGTTTTAATAATAATACAGCACAAAAAAATCGGTTTTCCCAGAGACGAGAATGGACGTTGTCTATCACACGCTTAAGTTTTAATTAGAAAAGTTGAGGGAAAGATTGGGCGCTTAAAAACAGGCCAAAATGTTTACTTCAGTATCCTGAAGTAGTTACATCGAACAACCATGACCACATCGATGGGAAAAAACGGGATTTTATGTTGCGTCTTAGTTATTGATTACTTGATTACACAGTTTTTAATTAAAACAAGCTTAGTTGAATTGTGGTTCAGTTCCATTTGCTAGTTTACGAATTAAAACTGCAACAACTTTATTAATCAACTCGCAGAATTTATTTCAGCTCTACCTATTTTAAATTAATTTGTTAATCAAGGAGATTCATTATAGGGAAACAAGCTAATTTGTTGACCTTTACAGACGCATGAAAAGTGACACTACAAGCTGAATGTCTACATTATTACTTCCAAAGGTCAAAATATCAATTTTTGTAGCAAAATTCCGAAACTTCGCAGATTTTTTATTTTTTACGCAAAATTGTAAATATCCAACCGGAATTTAACTGTTTAAATATTCAAATAAATTGCTATAATAAGTTCAAATTAATTTGTAAGCCAGGATTGTAAAATAGCTATTAATAACACTAGTTTACAAAAAAAATTTTTTTTCTTTTACCAAGAGATAATTTATACTGATTTTGTTTTCTTCTTACTCACTGATAACTAAAATATATGTCACATTTGTCCATCACGTCTAGTTAAAAGCTTTTTAAAAGCTTTTATTTAACTCACAATGTTGTCTGTCTGTCGGTTATTTTTTCGGAGCTAAATTTGAAAGGGTTTCCGTTGTCCCACTGAATTGAAATTTTGCATACTTACTTAATCTGCGTGACAATGCAATCATATGTAGTTAAATACCCCCTAAAAGGGTTAAATAGGGTTTTGAAGTTTTAGGTTATGCTTACAAAGGGGTTCTCGATTTGTAAATTTGAGAGGGTTCCTGTAGTCGCAATGAAATGAAATTTAACATACTTACGTAATCTGCGTGACAATGCAATTCTATATAGTTAATTACCCCCTAAAGGTGTTAAATGGGGTTTTAAAATTTTAGGTTATGTTTACAAAGGGGTTCTCGATTTGTACATACCGTAACTTATACCGACATATAGACGGTATGTTGGTCATTTGGACGTCACGGTAGATGCACAGAGTAATAACAATAAATCTATGCAATAAATAAAGACTAAAAAGCAAAAAATTAAAATATATAAAAAAATGTTTTTTAAAAAAAGCTTTTATTCAAAAGATGCACTAAAAAGTAAAAAATAATGTATTTCAATCACCGGAGAATATTTTTTCTTACAGGTTAAAATTCTAAAATTTATAAAAGCTTTGGGAGTTATAAAACTACGGAATTACAGAATTACTTTGTTCAGTTGACAACTCCCAAAGCTTTTATAAATTTCAGAATTTTAACCTGTAAGAAAAAATATTCTCCTGTGATTGAAATACATTGTTTTTTACTTTTTAGTGCATCTTTTAAATAAGCTTTTTTTAAAAAACATTTTTTTATATACTATGATTATTTTTTTTAATATATTCACTAAAAGTTTTGAAAATTTGTTTCTGATGTCTGGTTTGGCATTCGTCTTTTCTGTGATAAACTAATTGTTAAACATAGTATTTGCTTTAAAACATCGTCAAGTGAATGTAGATTAAGCCCAAACAACTTTTGTTTTGTTTGTGGTAAAATTATCGTAATAAAATCTGGAAAACTTAAGCGATCAAATGGTAAACGTTTTCATCAAGATTTAAAGTCTTATGAAAAGTGGAATACAAAGGTTCTTGGGATAAAAATATGTTATTCGTTTACTACTAATCTACGATATTTTATAATGAATATTTAAAAAACTTGACGTCCTAATTTTTTCCGACTTCAGTATCAGACTTAAGGTTAATTATTCTACCGATACACATTGGTTTCATCTTTTGGTAAAAAACATTGTAAACTAGTGCAATCTTTCCGGAAACACTGGACTTTTCTAAATCAGTGTTGATTTTTTTTAAATTGTTTTCCAGAAACTGAACAAATCGCTGAAAATAAGTTTTACGGTTGTTTTCATGACAACTATCCGGGATTTCAGGTTTCTTTCAATAAATTCAAAGTATTTGAGACATTTTGTTGTTTACACATGACAGACTTGTGAATGTGGAACAGCTAACGACAATCTTTTCAGAATCAGAAAAAATTCGAATAGTGCATAAAGCTCCAGAGTTCTAAAGTTTTTTGTAGAAATATTATTTTATGTAAATAAGTCTCAACTTATACGCATAAACAAGGAACTGTAGTTTATATTAATTCAGAAATAATGAATTGTATTCACAAGTAACTCTTCCTGAAATACTTTTTGAAGTTAATCTGTTTCATTCTGAACTACAGTTGGAAAAACTGACCAAAATTTTGTTACTTAGACTTGAACAAAGTGTCAAAAATAAGTGTTAACAAAACTTCCCAGTATTTCGATTTTTTCGATGTATTCACAATTACAACATTTTCAACTCGAAAAGTGCTCCTTTTAACTTTTCCTTTAACAAAATCCCGCTTTTCTCCCCCTTTTCATGCAGGGTCTCATCTGAAAGTAAAGTCCTGCGAGCCTTCGGCTATTTACCCCCACAAAGCCTTTACTTTCTGACTGCTATATAATAGGTACAGTTAGAACACGAATCCGACCACAAAAAACGACAATCAACAGATCAAGCCGTATATACAGGGAGATTTTTTTTAAAACGAACCACTTTGTATACCTCAGAAACTAAAGAAAAATTTGAAGATCCCGAGACAGAGAGAGCAATTTGTTTTGACAAAAGCACACAAAAAATTTTAAATGGCATGACACCACTGTAGGTCGAAAAATGTTTTATTCCCATATATTTCAAACAATTAACTACGTGTGAGAAACAGAGTAAAAAATCACTTTTTTCTGAATGTTTGTATACGGTTTACTTACAAGAAATTAATTACCTATCTCTCAAAATTTTATTAAAAACAAATCGAAATTTCACTTAGATCAAATCGAAATGTCAGTCAGACCGAAAGTTGTGTGAATTCTAGGTTTGCCGAATTTTTATACACGTTTTTGAGATGAAATCGAAGTTTCTCTAGAAAAATTTGGCTAAAATAAGTAGGTAAAAATTAGATTATTTCAACCAGCTTTAAATCAGAGTGATGTTACTCTTTCGTAGCATTTAAGCACGTTTTAGAACTGAAATCTCAGCTTTTTCTTAAGCAAAAAATCACAAATTTCGATCCAAAATTATCTTATTTTTGCCTTTTTGCGTACGTTTTTCAGCGAGACACGTAATTATCTCGCAAAATATAGTTAATAACAGACCGAAAAGTCGCGCAATTATACTAAAATGTGTGTTATTTTAGCCTCCTCCGAGTATTGTTGAGGTAAAGCTAAGTTTTTTTCGAAGAATTTACCTAAAATGAAAAGTCAATGAATTAAATCAAAATTGATGTCATCTTAGCTTTTTTTTTAATCGATACTCATTTATTTTGCAAGAACTTTTCTAAACATACTTATTAAAATCACAAAATATGTTCTGTAAACCGGCCCTAAGTTTTTTCTCTTGAAAAATTTCCCTAAAACTGACAAAAAACTCAACAAATTTAATAGAAATTGATAATTAATACCACTGTTAATACTATTTTATTTCAGTCAATTTAGTTCGTTTTTGAAAGTAAAATTCATTTATTTACTAGAATATCATTCAAACAGGCATCAAAATTAGAAAAAATAAAATGAAACTGATGTTACTTTCCCAGTTTCAATCAATTTCGTTTGTTTTTGAGCGAAATTTTGTCAAAAATTAGCTGAAAATTGGCAAAATTTGGTCGAAAAAAAGTTACTCCTATTTTTTAAGCTTCCAGGCACAGTTTTTGGGATTCTTACCTAAATAAGCGAGCTGAAAAATTACCCAACTGGGTTAAAACTCAAAAATAACATTTTTCTATTAGCGCTGAAACGTAGGTACCCGAGTAGGTACCTAATTATTTCGCAAAAATTATCAAAACTAAGCTACAAATCGTCGAAGACTTTAATTAATCTTTAATTTTGTTCATGAATTCGAAATGTGGTATTCTTCACAAAATGAAATAAGAATATGTGTTTTGCCGTGTTTGTTTGTTAGGTTTATGGCAATTTTTTATCGCACAATAAAACTTATTTTACATTAATTTGCAAGCAAATTAAGAAATTTATTTTTTGACCTCTCAAACAGTTAAAACGTCGCGACGAACTTAAAAATAATAAATGAAATGTCGAAATAAGTAAATATTTATTGATAAAATCGACCTCAAAAAATTATCATTCAAATGATGGTAAACAAAAAATGCATAAACTGAATAAACTGGGGTCATGAAAAAACCTAAAGCTGAAAAAGCTAAAGCTGAACTTGGTCTAGATTCTAGTAGGTAGGTAATTGTTATAATATGTTCAGTATTATTTTCATCCAATTCAAATCCAAATTTGAATCATTTGTAATGTTTGTTTTGAGCAAAATCTGAGAGCGTAATAAATCAGAATCCAAATTCGAATCTCATGCAAATTTAAGCTTCAAACACTTTTCGAAGATAACTAGGTAGCAAAAAGTGTTCAAAACTTAATACGAGTAAATACGAAATCATACCTAGACTAACCTCATCTTAGTCGTAAAAACTGAATTTTGGGGTAAATTTAATAAATCTAAATCAAGCTCATTTGTGTTGGAATTATTTTTTCCAACGTAAGATAAATCCTAAAATTATTAGGTTTTTGAAAAAGTCTTTACAGCTTCTAGTGGTGAAACCTCGGGATTTTCGCATTTTTCTGATGATAAAACTTAAAATTAAAACCTAACCCTGATCTTTATGAAATTGAAGTAACTTTTGAACAAAATCTGAGATTCTATTAGTAAATCGGATCCCGAGATCCTAATCAAACTGATTAAATTTAAATCCCAAGTAATAATTACTATTAATTATTCCGATCTGTTCTGTTCAAACAGAGAGCACTTTAGACACGTTAAGGTTAAGTGATTCTTGATATTAAGTCAGTTATTGTTGAATAATTTTTAGTTGGTTTTCTATTTTTTACATTTTGAGTTTTCCGTTAAATAAATAAATAAATAACACAAATAATAAGAATTTTTTTCTGTAATTCTTTATAACTTTTCGTGAAATCACACTACAAATCTACCACGGTTGGTCTGAAGATGTCTTATGTTTAAAAAAATGTCCAAGTCTAATCTCAGTTTTTAATTATACCTGATACCTTTCTCTTTACGACAGAATATAAAAGAAAATATTTCATCGACGTTTTTCGAAAAAAATTGAGACCTAGATTGATTTAATTTTAAATCGAAGAAAATAGCAGTTTTAGTAAATTGAAAGGGAAAAAACGCAAAAAAGTTTTTAATAGAACGAAAACAATTTGGAAATGTGTACTATTATAAAATTTAGCAGATCAGATACATGTAGATATTCAAATTCTTGTTAGTTGCAGTCTTCTAAACTAAGTAGATAAATTGGCCTTAAACATAACAAACATAAAACATAGACGTAAACATACAATATGTATAATATGTAATATAATATGTACAATATGTTTAAGTAGGTTCAAATCTGTTATCAGATAAGTTTTGTTTTAATAACAATTTAAACATGAATTTTGAAAAAACTAATGAACAATTTAAGAAAGATTTTCTTCAACTCAAAATAGGCATAACTCCTAAAATTCACGCAGTATTTTATCATGTCTGTATCACAATTTTGTTAATATGTGAATTCAGGTTTAGGAAAATTTAGCGAACAGGTTTCTAAATCTGTACATGCCAATTTAAAAAAAGTTTAGAAGTATAAATTAGCCGAATCAAATCCAATTTTTTTTCACAAATTCTTACAATATGTTAAATTTGATCATAGCTTTTGTAAAATGTTAATGCCAAGAAAATTTGTCTACATTTTTGAGATTTGGATCAGAAATTTTTCATTAAATTTACAAAAATTCTGACCGAATTAATTTCGTTGGACTCATGGATAAAAATTTGGTAGACCTCTCAAGACAAAAAATCAAATAAGAAATTACAAAATTCATAAATCAATGTTTCGTGTACTATCATTCTATGATATCTAGACAGACAACATTAAAAATCGTAAAACTCTAAAAAAACTATTTTTTTTATTGAAGCGCAAAACTAAAAATTTGACAAATTATCAGACAATTATTTTTCTAATACGAGTTGAGACAACCACTTTACATTCCTGATACAGCAGCTAAATTTTTTCCTGAAAGAGGCCCGAAAAATTAACTTTTTTAAAGAACTTTGGAATAAGTAGTCTAAATATGTGGGTAGAAATTGTTTCTATTATGTATTTTGTTTGTACAACTATTGTACATTCCCATTAGTTTTGATGTAAATATGTAATAGTATATTACATAACGAGTGTGTTTTTACGTTTACATGTAAAATATACGTAAAATGCGTAAAATACGTAAAAAACGTAAAATATTGGTTTGAAGGTTAGGTATAGGTAATGTTGTCGGCAGGGATGGGCGAGTCAATTACTTGACGTAAAATACATCGTTTTTTATGTGTAAAAAATACGTAATTTACACCATCTCTTTAGATGTAAAAAACGATAAAAACATAAAAAACGTAAAAAATGCTAAAAAAATACAAAATTTTGACTTAAAATACAAACAACGATTTGCAAAATAACTCAATAAGATTCTTAAAATGAAAACAAAAATATTATTCTAAAAATCAACGAAAAAACAAATTAACATAGGTTCACTTTTAGTCCAGATCCTCGTATAAATTATTTCTTGGTCGAGGCATAATCTTGTAAAACGAAAAATCAAAGAACTCAATATACACACACACCGACAACATTACATGTACCTAACCTTCAAACCAATATTTTACGTATTTTACGTTTTTTACGCATTTTACGTTTTTACGCATATTTTACATGTAAACGTAAAAAACGTTTTTTACGCGTAAATTACCATCCCTGGTTGTCGGTGTGTGTGGATTTTGAGTTCTTTATTTTTTCGTTTTTTTATAAAATTCACGATTATGCCTCCACCAAAAAAATAATTTATACGAGGATCTAGACTTAAAATGAACCTTTGTTAATTTATTTTTTCGTTGATTTTTAGAATAATATTTTTGTTTCCATTTTAAGAATTTTATTTGAGTTATTTTGGGAATCGTTGTTTGTATTTTAAGTAAAAATTTTGTATTTTTTGCGTTTTTACGTTTTTTACATCTAAAGAGTGTAAATTACGTATTTTTTACGCGTAAAAACCGATGTCTTTTACGTCAAGTAATTTACGCGCCCATCCCTGCCTGTGTATTAAAGTTCTGGCTTTTTAAAGTTTAAATAATTGGCTATTTGTTTAAGGAAGCGGCAAAGTTTCTTACGTTTGTTCACAACTACCAGTTGTCTTGCTTCGGAGCTCTCTTTGCAGATAAACAGAATAGCAACATACTTGATAAAAGCAAACAATTACGTTAGAACCGTGCGTTATAATAACGCACAGGTTTTTGACAGATCAATGAAATTGTCAATTTTCGGGCCTACTAAATTGTGTGAAATTGACAACTTTCGAATAGTGTAGTAGGAAAACTGTTTTTGTTTTATTAAATACGTTTGTTGTTTTTTTTTTCATTTACTTTACGAAAACTTCTATTTTGTCGATTTAAACTTAATTCAAACTAAAACTTCAATTTTTTTCGAAAAAGGTCGATGAAATATTTTCTTTTATATTCTGTTGTAAAGAGAAAGGTATCAGGTATAATTAAAAACTGAGAGTAGACTTGGACATTTTTTTCAAACATAAGACATCTTTAGACCAACCGTGCTACAATAATAGTGTTTGTAGGTTCGGTTTCGGTAAAAAAAAGAATTTTTTTAGTTTTTAATAAGAAAACCTAACATTTTTTCGTAGCAAAGCCTAAGCTTGATCAAAATTGAAAGTATTAACGTCGGATTCAGCTTAAATTCGAATCAGTTTGTGCAAGTGCTCATTAATTCATTTAGGGAGCAACAACCCTTCAACATACATAATAAACCGTCCTAACTCCATCGTATAATCGAAAAATGCGTGCTAACGGATAACTTTAAAGTAAACTTTTCAGGTTTTTCAATTTGTAGTTAATTTTCTCTTTGAAAACTAACCGAAACTCAAAAAAATAGACACACTGGCTAAATTCTTGATCAAAATATCATGTCATTTAAAATTTTGAAAGGGGTACAAATTTCAATAAAAATCTCGCCTTTATTTTCGGAGATATTCAAGATGGCTCGTTTTAAAAAATCACCCTGTATACGTATACAAGGAAAAAGTAGAGGTAGGTAGACAGGTTTACGAGAGCGAGCGACTCCCTCCCTCTCAAATATAAATTTTTTATTTCACAGTCGTTGGCTGCGATGTGTGTGAGAAGGTTAATAAAACATTGATCATGCTTACATCCTGGCTTACCGATGGATGGTCCCCTTTGACATTTTGAAGGGCCTTGTTGGCGGGAGCCGTGGGCGTACGAGCTTCCGAGGGCAGTGCTCCTGCGCTGCTCCCAGCCGGTGACTTCGCCTGTGGACTTCCTGTCGTCCTGGAATCACTCGTTTTGCCACAACTCAAAAATGATCACTTATACTCACTCTAACTGCGCTCTGTTGCGTCCGGAAAAGACATGGAAGGAAAAGAAGAGCACAATTAATCAAATATTTGCCCAAAAAGTGTCACAGACAGGCTTAATTAGCGAAAGTCAACACGCAAAAGGCGAACCGTTACGATTTTTGGCGGGCAAGACAGGGTTTTAATTGCGTTATTTGAGCGATGATTCGTATAAATCCTCGTCAAGATCGAAATGGGAAAAGCGTGTCAGAGATAATTAAAAAATCGCCCCTTGAAGGTGCAGAGCGATTTTATAATGGAAATAATTCGGTCTTGTTTAGGCCCTCGTTTTATTGCAACGGTTGCTCAAAAGGATCGATAGTTATTGTCCCCACTCTGTGTGCTAATACAAATTGTAACATGGATGGCGGAGTCGTGGTGTAATCGACACGGTTATTAATTATTGGGAGATTTTAGGGTGATGAGTTCGGGATTTTGGGAAAGTTTCCACTTTTAAACACTGCTCGAAATTAGGACGACAAACACGTTTCTCTAAATTACGCTACTCTACAACAAGTAGTTTTCGAGTTATTGGCCAATAGTGTTTGATGGCCGATTCCGGGCGAAATCCGGGGATGACTATAAAAGCGTTTTGTGGCAGTCCGGGCACTACGAGCGCCCGGAATCGATCATATCTTAAGCAAATCCGCTTTAATTCCTTTGCCTCATCCACCAATATTTCACTTATCCGCCGATTTATTCAAGCTTATTTTAAAAATATTGTAAGGATTGTGAATTAAAAAACGTCCTTTTCCTTACATACGACCCAACCGAAGAGTTGCCTTTTTTCAGTGATTTTTGAATCATTTACAACAGTCCAGTAATCTGATAAGAAAGCCGGACGGTTTCAAATCAAGACAAAACACCAAGTTATTTGATTATTTCGGTTTTGCTTCAGCGTCCCGAAATCGCCCTGAGAATTTCAAAACAGTTTCATTTTTTCCCCAAGACTAATAGTTTTAGCAAGGTTTTCAGGTAATCGATAACAGTGCACTGTGATGTGCAAAAATTCGAAATGCTAAATGTGGCTTTTGGTAAAAAAGTCAGTCGAAATAGTACCTTCCTAATAAACGATAAAATGATAACGCGAAAAATTATGCAAAAGTCGTGATTTTCTTAACAAAGGACGATTCCGGATTGTTTAAAGACAATCGCAAATAAACGAAGACCAAGGCAATTTCGATATACAGGGTGATCCGGGGTACGCACCCCGGTCTATAACTTTTTTGGTATTTGAAATATTGCCAGTCCGTTTTCATTATCCGATAGATCAACTTAAAGTCCACAAAATAAAGATACTTTTATTATACAAAGGGTATTGTATACGGGGTGGTGAACCATTGTTACATTTTTTTAAATGGAACACTCTATATATTTTTGCATAATTAGATTCTACGCAAAAAAATAACGTAACTTTATGTAAACTATTATGGCTCTATCTCTTTTCGTTTGGGAATTATTCAACTTTTCGGTATAAAAAAGACCAATTTTTGAAAAATCACTGCAAAGTCGCCTATGAATAAAAAACTTAGAATACCTTGTAGTTTTAGCATTAGTCGACTTTTACTTGAAACACGCAGATAATAATGTACAGGGTGTACCAAAACGCAAATTTTTTTTCAAATGGAACACCATGTATTTCTTCACACGTATGGATAGCATTTTTCATAAGCTTTCTAATGATATTCGGTTTGTATAGCAAATTTTAAATATTTCTTAAAGAGTTCAAAAAGAAATTTTTCTTTTTTTATTTGTTTTATTATTAATTCTTGATGAGTGAAATTCATTAGTGTATTAAGTAATAAATGGTAATAATTAGATTACTAATGTAATTAGTCACATTAGTACATATCGAAAAATAAATTACCATTTGATTTATTAGATTCTAGAATAACAAATTTTCTTGTATTAAAATTAATTTTTCTTGAAAAATCTTGAAAAATGTTTTAAATTTGCTATGCAAACCCCATACCATAGAAAGATTATCATAAATGCTATCGATACATAAAAAAATACATGGTGTTCCATTTGAAAAAAAAATAATTATTCAACTTTATGCGTTTTGACATTCTCTGTATATTATTTGCGTGCTTTAACTAAAAGTCAACTATTTGCTCAAACTACAAGGTATTCTAAGTTTTTCTGTTGCAAATTTATCGGAAAATATTCATAAGCGACTTCGCAGTAATTTTTCAAATGTTGGTCTTTTTTATAACGAAAAGTTGAATAATTCCGAAACGAAAACAGATAGACCCATAATGTTTTATATAAAGTTACATTATTTTTTTGCGTAGAATCCAATTATGTAAAAATATATAGGGTGTTCCATTTAAAAAATATAACTTTGGTTTACCACTCTGTATACAACACCCTGTGTATAATAAAAATATTTTTAGTTTGTGGACTTTAAGTCGATCTATCGGATAATAAAAATGGTATGGCAATATTATATATAACAAAAAAGTTATGGACCGATTATACACTTCTTTCTGTATCACGCTGTATTTTTTGTTCGATTTTTCAGCGATTTAGGTTAAACTACTCGTATAAATCGGATTGGTGGACTTAACGTTTACTTACATAAAACACTACGAAAAACATAAATCCGACAAGATAACCGGAAAACTTCGGGTAACTTAAAACTGTTTTACAAAAAATACAATTTCCTTGCTTATTTACAATTTTATGTAAATCCGGACGATACGAGCTCATCGAAATACCTACATCTTATGTAAAATCATCTAAAAATTACAAATCAGTTAGACATTAATTTTCTTCAATACCTACTACATCTACACGATAAAAATGCCAAATTCGAAATACTGACTATTGCCAAAAAAGTCAGCCAAAATTATAACATTCTCCTATAGAAAACTAATAGTATACAAAAAACAAGGTTTTGTAAGACCAAGCTTGAAAGCAACCACACATAAACTTATACGAAAGTAATTTCAGCCAATTTTTTGTTCGATATTTTAGCAGTAATGTTTTTTACAATTCCGGTTGAACTATAAATCGACCTTCTAGAGTTTTACTTACTTACTTACATTTTTCAGATTTGTATTCAGATATGTAAGAAATACAAGTCTGAAAAAACCGAAATATTACGAGGTGCTTAAAAGTTGTTGTTATGTATGTAGAAAAAATACCACAATTTCATTGCCTAACTCTTTTTTTTTCTAAATCTGAACGTTTCTAACAACCAAGTCGACTTACATAAAATCGTGCCAAAATTTAAATTCAGTTTTTAATTTTTTTCGTAGAATAATAATTTTCAGATAACGATACAAGATGATTTCAAAGTACCAAAATCGTAATACTACATAAACGGGAAAAACAAACATGACAAGAATCCGAAAAATTCCGGTTCAGTTAAAAATTATTGAGTATTTTATATAAAAAATACGAATTTTATTGCGTCAAAAAGCCAAAACATTTTTACAATGTAATTTGTTGCAGAAAGTCTGAAATTCCGTGCAAAAAAAACAGTCCCAATTGAAAGCTATAGCCATACTAACAAACTCATAACAAGTCACAACAAAGCAATTTTTGCCAATTTTTAAATGTAAATCGAAGTTTTGTAGAATACTCCGGAAAACACAAAGCTAACAAAAAACTGGAAAAATCCGAACGGTTTGAAAGTTATCAACTATTACTTGAACAAAACATGAAGTTTCTTTTCTACTTCTGTTTTTGCAAGTTAGGACAACTCCAGAGACTCGAAACCAATTTAACTTTAAACAAAAATGTTTAAAAAATTCAAATCAATTTTTATTCCATATCGACAAAAGTGGATTGCTAAAGGGCTCAAACTTGAAATACTGAATGTTCGCTGATTTTGACAAAAATGTCAGTCAAAATAATGAAAACACTTTTGTCTTGAAGACAACCACAAAAAAAATGTATGTCAATTGTTGATCGACTTTTTAGCAATTGCTGTTAAACTATAAATCGGATTGATGGAGTTTTAACTTTTACTTACATAAAACACTTCGAGAAACACAAATCTGACAAGAAAACCGGGAAACTTCGACTGGCTTAAACAGTTAACTACTGTTTCATAAAAAACACATTAATTCTCTTGCCTATTTCGATTGTTTATACTGTAAAAATTCACTTTTTATTGCGATCTGAATAAATTAAAAAAAGGTAATTCTAAAAATGCTAGAAGGGCCAAACGAGGTGGTTTAAAGCCAAAGTTTTTTTATTTTTCAACTTTAAACATTTGAAACTTATGTTTTTAGAAAGAGGATTTAATATTATTTGACAAGCAAATACAACAAAGTGAATGTTCCATTTAACTTTTCGCAATTATTCAACTTTTTGCAAATCTCTTTGTATTTTTACGTTCCCCCTTGTAATGCGCTAAACTGGCTAAACAATTGGTACAAATTTCAGTTTGAACTTTCCTCTTTAAAGTGGTGAAAGTCCTACTTTTCTAAGACTCTTAATAAAATGTAGGGTTTTCTGTTTACAAAAAAAAACATAAGTTTGGGTTGTAGCTCATTATTGAAACACTTGTATATTTGAAATTAATTTTAGGTGATCTATGGCTTTTGTAAAAAAAAATTTCCTAATATTTAAAGGTCGTTAATGGACTTTACTAATTCGCTGGGATAGTCTGTATAATGCATTTAATAAAATTTCGATTTTCCTATCGAAATTATGCCCCGTTTCACTCGCACCCTTTCATAATTCATTTCTCCGGGATTACGTCTGTTGCCACCACACAACAAACAAATTATCCCCTTCGACCCAGTCCCGAAATTCTTAAAAACAGCCACAAATCAACGGTGGAAAACTCAGGTGGCGCCGGAACAACTTCTTTCCGGTTTCCGCTTTTATTATCCGACTTGGCGTCGCCATCGGTTGCATTTTTCAGGTGAATATTTTTCGCCGATTTTCCGGCGAGAAATTAACTGTCACGTCATGGATTGTTAAGATATGAGCTACATTTCCCCCATGTAGGCGCGATTACGATTCGAAGCGTATCTGAGAAGGGTGGTTTCGTGCATTGTTTTCGGACGCTTTGTTCAAATATTTACTCTAATGACTTGGAGCGAGGATTTTCAAAATAATAATTAACTGAATTTTCATTGAATTATCGGGAAAATTAGGCGAGGAATTTTACATTATTACTAATTAACGCAAAAATTCAAACATAAATTATGTAAAAATAAACCAGCTGAGTCAAGGCCCATTTTTTATTTTTATTTTCCCAAGTTCCGAAATAATTTCCATCCCACTTAACGTTAAACCCTTCCTAATTCCTCTCTTTAGTATATAAATTCCGATCTAATTTCGAGATTTTTTTTCGAGCAATTTTACTTCAAAACCGAGCTTAAATACACGAAAAAGGCAAATTTAACATAATTTTTAGTTTGAGTTGATACATTTCCGACTATCTTTTAACGATATTTGGCAAAATAAATGCGTTTCTGGCTAAAAAAAAAAACCTCGAAATAAAAGATAAAAATTAGGGTAACTCTTAATTTGATAATTTTTCGGCCTGTTTAACAACTACTTTTTGCCGAATCGTATTCAGAACATGAACACAAAAAGTATCAAATGTTTAAAAAAATTGTTACCCGAAATGTGTTACTTTTGACGAATTTTTAAACTCAAACGCATTGATGTAGTGTATTTTTGTGTTGTTTTCTTATGACTTACCTTCCTGATACTGTATTTTTTATGAAATCTAATAAAAATGTTATCCTATTATTACATCTCAAATAATATCTGAGAATTTAGCACCATTTTTGTCCAAGTTTTTTCTTCGTTTAGAAATATTATTTAAAAAAAACGTCGTTTATACTTCAAAAACGTGCTTAAACATTGTAAAAAAGCAAATTTAACATCATTTTTAATTTTATTTCATAAATTCTTAGCTTGTTATTGTTGACGAAATTTTGCGAAATGTTTGTTTTTACAAGTGACAAAAGTGTTAAAACATGAAAAAATAAATATAAAAAGTTTTTTTTAAAAAAAGGTTTTATTTAAAAGATGCACTAAAAAGTAAAAAATAATGTATTTCAATCACAGGAGAATATTTTTTCTTAGAGGTTAAAATTCTAAAATTTATAAAAGCTTTGGGAGTTGTCAACTAAACAAAGTAATTTTGTAATGCCGTAGTTTTATAACTCCCAAAGCTTTTATAAATTTTAGAATTTTAACCTGTAAGAAAAAATATTCTCCTGTGATTGAAATACTTTATTTTTTACTTTTTAGTGCATCTTTTAAATAAAAGCTTTTTTTAAAAAACATTTTTATATATTTTTATTTTTTGCTTTTTAGTCTTTATTTATTGTTATTACACTGTGCATCTACCGTGACGTCTAAATGACCAACATACCGTCTATGTCGGTATAAGATACGGTATGTACAAATCGAGAACCCCTTTGTAAACATAACCTAAAATTTTAAAACCCCATTTAACACCTTTAGGGGGTAATTAACTATACAGAATTGCATTGTCACGCAGATTACGTAAGCATGTTAAATTTCATTCCATTGCGACAACAGGAACCCTCTCAAATTTACAAATCGAGAACCTCTTTGTAAGCATAACCTAAAACTTCAAAACCCCATTTAACCCCTTTAGGGGGTATTTAACTAGATAGGATTGCATTGTCACACAGATTAAGTAAGTATGCAAAATTTCAATTCAGTGGGACAACGGGAACCCTTTCAAATTTGGCTCCGAAAAAATAACCGACAGACAGATAACATTGTGATCTAAATAAAAGCTTTTAAAAAGCAAAGATGATGCAATTTACATTACAACAGAATTTTGTGATTTTTCAAAATAAAACCACTATTTTTGAAGTAATTCATTGACTTGTTGGCATATTTTTACAAAATTTCCAGAGAATTAACGAGCTAAAGAAAGCAAAATCAATGTCATTTTTGAGCCGATTTATGAGAGATTTTTGATCAGATCTAATAAAATCTCACAAGAATCTGAAAATTTGGTTTTATGAGTATGAGTATGAGGTTGAGATGTTAAGGATATAATTTCCCACCAAATTTTACATTTTTCGATTTATATGATTTTTCTTTTATTTATTTCAAACAAAACCAACTAAAATCCAGTAAAACAAACAAAATCATATCAAAATCAAGAGCTAAAAAATTGCGGAATTTTCATTCAATTTGGCTGAATTATCGGGAAAATTAGGCGAGGAATTTTACATTATTATTAATTAACTAATGCAAAATTTCAAACATAAATTATGTAAAAATAAATCAGCTGAGCCCCGACTCATTTTTTATTTTTATTTTCCCAAGTTTCGAAATAATTTCCATCCCGCTTAACGTTAAACCCTTCCTAATTCCTCTCTAAAAAAGTTTTAATTACTCTCAAACTCTGACGATACATTTCCTCCTTTCACCCCTACCTTGCGGAATAATACTCGAAGAAGGCGACGAGTATCTCGATCGACCTTGAGAAAGCCGCCCACATTGTCACACATGATTGTTCACAACGTAACTTTCTTGGAGCAAAGCCGGAAAAAGGACGTCATCGCCTCCTAGAGGACTTCCATAACTGCACAATGAGAAACGTATGGACTCGCCTAAGGCCTTTTAAACGCGCGCTCCACTCCAATTACAACGGGGGTGGATCTCCCTAATGGATGCATCAATCTCAATTCAAGAGAATGAGGGTCGAGGACGCGAAAAACAAATTAAAAATGTGGAAAAGTTTACTCATAACAGGACTAAAACTAGAAGAAAATTGGTAAACGTCTAGAAAACAGGCTTTCTCACATTTTTTCTTGAAATGTCTTTTACAACCCCTCTGGAACGCGATGGCAATCTTATAAAATTGTGCGCTAATGCCCCTTTTCCTGATATTATGACCTTAATAATTTTTCAAGAGGATCCATTTTACTTTCTTCGCATAGTGTGTAAAGTTAAGTAGAGGCTGTTCCATATCTGGTGGCGAACTGACAGTGACATAAAGACTCTTGAAATGCACCCACTTGGCTAAGATAATGAAATACATGGGCGTGCATTTTTTTCTCTAAAATTTACTTAGTTGTCATTTTAACATTAAAATAAATTTTGAAGACGAAGATACACAGAAATATTACTATTATTATTAATAATTTCTTTATTATTCTTCATCTTATTATAATTTTTTCAAGACTAACAGTAGGTTTGAAAACATTTTATTACGAGGGCTATGGGCAATTTTTTTCTTAATAGTAAACATATGTTTAATGCCAAAATTGAGTCATTTTTGTCAATGTCAGTTCGCCACCAGGTTTGGAATAAGCTCTATAAAATTAAGTTTGTTTTAAAAAACAAAAACAAACATGGTCGGCTTAATTTTGTCATTTGCAGCTTGTTTTTAATAAAATTTTGCAAAATAATTGCGTTTCTGTCTAAAAAACGCTCCACAAAAATAAAAAATAATGTAATTACTTGACGTGGAGGGAGAAACTTGTGGAGGGAGCATAAACGAGAAACAGTGGTCCTTGCACAAACTTTCTTCCCCACTAGAAATTTCAAACCAGTGGTGTAGTCAGCACATTATAATTTTGGGGGCACTTGCAGCTTATCATTGTCAAAATATACTTCATTAAAAACACTAACCGCTAATACTAACAATTAGCACTATTATGTGCTATTACCTAAAACTATCATAAAGTATTAAAAAATCTGTTTAAAGCAAAAAGAACCAGCACAGAATTCATGAGACGCCTATGGTATTGGCTGATTTGTAGAAACAGCTTCAGACCTGTGCACTGATTGCCCACTTAAGCCGGAAATTCAGAATAGCCCATAAAAGGTGTTTGTAGATCACCAAGAACCTAACATTGGCGATCCACAAGTTTCTCCCTCCACGAAATTTGATGATTTATCGGTCTGTTTAATCTTAAAACCATCCGACCAAGTTTTTTGTTCGTTTTGAAATATTATTAAAGAAAACGTGGTTTTTATTTAAAAAAAAAAACGTGCTTAAACACTGTAAAAGGAAAATTTATTAACATTATTTTTAGCTTAATTTGATATATTTTCGTCTTGTTGGCGAAACAATTGTTTTCCTAACTAACTAACATGTTAAAAAACACCAAAAAGACAAATATAGCATCATTTTTAGCTTTCATTATTTACGACTAGTTTTGAACAAAATAATTGCTTTTCGGCTAAAAAACGTTCGAAAAAGAATAAAAAATTAATTATTGTCTTAATTTGGTGATTTTTCGGTCTGTTTTTAGCAATGTCTCAAATAAAAGCTGCAAATTATTATTTTTGACCATGTTTTTGTTCGTTTCGTATTATTATTTTAAAAAATCTTGCTTTTACGTCAAAGACGTGCTTAAACACTGTAAAAAGGCACATTTCACATCATTTTTAGCTCAATTTGACACATTTTCGGTTAGTTTTTGACAAAATTTTGCCAAATAATTGATATTCTATCTGCCAAACATGTTAAAACTCACAAAATAAGCAAAAAATGGTGTAATTTCCAACAGAATTTTGTAATTTCTCAAATCAAAACCACCATTTTTTAACTAATTCATTAACTTTTCGGCTTATTGTTTAAAAAATTCCGAAAGGGTATATGCTAAAGAAAGCAAAATCAATGTCTTATTTGATCTGATTTCCCGATTTTTGATCAGATCTAGCAAAATCGCAGAAGAAACTGAAAATTTGGTTTTAAAACATGCTGAGACGTTGATGGGAACGAAATTTTCTACCAAATTTTATGCTTTTTCGGGTTATTTTTAATTTTTAATTTATTTATTTCGAACAAAAACAACTAGAACATAGTGAAACAAACAAAATGATATAAATTTCGATCTAATTTCAAAATTTTTCAAATACTTTTACTTCGAATCCCCACTTAAATACACCAAAAAGGTAAATTTAAAGGGATTTTTAGCTTTCATTTTCGGCTCGTTTTTAAAGGTATTTTGCAAAATAATTGCCTTTCCGTCTAAAAAACGTTCGAAAGAGACAAAAAGTAATGTAATTATTGTCTTAATTTGGAAATTTTCCGGTCTGTTTTTAGCATCGTCTCAAATAAAAGCTGCAAATTATTATTTTTGACCGTGTTTTTGTTCGTTTAGTAATACTATTTAAAAAAAATTGCTTCCAGTCAAAAACGTGCTTAAACGCTATAAAAGAGTACATTTCACATCAATTTTAGCTTAATTTGACACATTTTCGTCAAATTTTGACGAAATTTTACGAAATAATTGTTATGCTATCTGCCAAACATGTTAAAACACACGAGAAAAGCAAAAAAATTATGTAAGTTGAACAAATATTTCAGCTTGTGCCATACTTTTTTTTTACAAAATTTTGAGAAAATCTCACAAGAAATTGAAAACTTTGATTTAAAATATGCGTTGAGAATTCTACAGAATTTTGTGTTTTCGGTTTATTTTATAATTTTAATTACCTATTTCAACAAAAACCAACTAAAAGGCAGTGAAACAAACAAAATAATATCAGTATCGATCTAATTTTGAGATTTTTCACACACACTAAAAAGGCAAATGAAACATTATTTTTGGCTTAAGTTGCTACATTTTGTTTTAACAATATTTTGCAAATAAAACTGACACACGAATCACGTTTATTCCATTCCAAGGTTTTTAAACATTCAAGATCACTAAACCAAACAACAAAATTTGATTTTAAATTGATAAGCTTTCTCTACAATAGAAGATTGTGTTTTTATAAAAAATTATTAAGGTTGTTATAAATAAACGCAAATTTTCGAAGTCACCGTCAAAATTCAGAAAGACATTCAAACAAAAAAATTGCAAGAACCCAAAAACCCGTTTTATAGATAAGTGCTGAAAAAATTCAATCATAATTGGATGTTCTACAAAATTTTCAAAGTCCGCATCTGGCTTTAATAAAAGAGATAAAGCCGTGATGGATCCGTGTTTGTTGTGTCAAAACGTAACGAATTGTAGTTCGATAACAACCCGATACTAGCAAAAAGAAAATGATAAATGAAAGCCATTATAGAACAAAAAACTGTAAACAAACTTGAAACTTGGAAGCAATTATTCCAATGTCAACTAATTACGAATTCGGAAACGTTTTCTTAAAATTAAACAAATTTACATTTGCACCCCTTGTTTCATTAGGGGACGAGTTTTGGAAAAAGCACGATTCAAACCGTTCCAATCCCGAGAAAAAATATTTACTACAACAGTATTTTTGCGCGCGCCACCCCCTGCGAAAATACCCCTTCATGTCAGAGAGAACCCAAATAGCCCGGAGTGGAGCGCACAAATAAGGCCCCGGCCGTCTTGATCGATCGTCGAAAGGGGCGCTTTTTCGATCCGGAACACCACCCTTCCGGAAAAATCGAAACTGTGTGACCTTGGACGACGCACTACCACCACCAAAACACAACCGGTAAACAAAAGCGACGCGAGACAAACGCCGAAAGGTACTTGACGGTCGGCGTCGCGACGCGCAACTGTCTACTAAAGTCCAAAGGCATGGCCAACTACCACTTGTAGCGCGTGGGGATGCGGTGGCGCTGGGGGTGCGGGCAACGGCCTACTTCCACGGGAAAAATGCAACGCAAAGGGGAAAGTTTAAAGGCGATTTGGTGGGAAGAAAAAAGTTGGGGTTAATTTGAATCAGTCAGTTTCTTACGTTTCAACATAAAATGTTCCGAGGAGCATGAAACTGATGAGAAAATTCAGAATAGTAGTTTAAAATTTATGTCCAAAACTATCGAACATATTAATCTTTTATTTGCATCATTGTAGGAAATGTTATTTTATTAATAAAAGATGTTTATTTATGTAGCTTCAGGGTCGCTAAAATGTATGAATACAGTTACATATTTTAAAAACTATTCATTAAAACTTATTGAAATTTGGTATAAGCTTAAAAGTATATAAATTTTATCGTTTTAGATGTTTATCAAATTCCGATCTTCTTTGGTCTGAGGATACAAGGCTAACTTGATTTTTTTTTAAATGGCAAGAAGGGCGAAATTTAATATTTTTAAAAAGAGCATTTTTTTTCTGAATTCTATGGTGTAACAAAAGCATACCTTATTTTAATCGAAACTTAAAATAAATTATCGAACTAATAAAATTTTCAAAAATGTAAAAATGTTATTAGCCTCGGAAATTTTGACTTTATCTATCGTTAGATCTTTGCCGCTTGAACTTTGACCAAAAAATAAGTAAAAGTTTATAACAATTGTTAAAATAACACTTTTAACTGAAAAAGAACACATTTAATAAAAAAAGCAAAACACGAAATACATGTTTCTAAAAGCTTTTTTAAAAGCTTTTATTTAGCTCACAATGTTATTTTTCTGTCTGCTATTTTTTCGGAGCCAAATTTGAAAGAGTTCCTGTTGTCCCACTGAAGTGAAATTTTGCATACTTACATAATCTGCGTGACAATGCAATCCCATGTAGTTAAATACCCCCTAAAAGAGTTAAATGGGGTTTTGAAGTTTTAGGTTATGTTTACAAAAGGGTTCTCGATTTGTAAATTTGAGAAGGTTCCTGTTGTCGCAATGAAATGAAATTTAACATGCTTACGTAATCTGCGTGACAATGCAATTCTATACAGTTAATTACCCCCTAAAGGTGTTAAATGGGGTTTTAAAATTTTAGGTTATGTTTACAAAGGGGTTCTCGATTTGTACTTACTGTAACTTATACCAACATAGACGGTATGTTGGTCATTTGGACGTCACGGTAGATGCACAGTGTAATAACAATAAATCTATGCAATAAATAAAGACTAAAAAGCAAAAAATAAAAATACATAAAAAAATGTTTTCAAAAGAAAGCTTTTATTTAAAAGATGCACTAAAAAGTAAAAAATAAAGTATTTCAATCACAGGAGAATATTTTTTTTTACAGGTTAAAATTCTAAAATTTATAAAAGCTTTGGGAGTTATAAAACTACGGCATTACAAAGTTAGTTTAGTGCATCTTTTAAATAAAAGCTTTTTAAAAAACATTTTTTTATATATTTTTATTTTTGTTACAAAAGATGTTGCTCAAAATGATTTCCATTGGCTTTCTGTCTCCATAACCAACCATCATGAGAGTTTCTGTACACTTAGTTTCACTTGAATGTACCATTATTAAACTAATTATTGCACACAAGTTTAATTTTTGACTAATATACAAGTGACAAATCGCTAATGACAGTATTTTCAAACCTAACTTAGTTAACTTAGTTTTACTTATGCAGAAATCCAGAATAAAATTTTTGAATTATTATTATTTTTTGTCTTTTAATGAAAAGACAGGTGGGAATATCTTACATCACTAAATTCAGAGAAAAATGCTCTTTTAAAATTTATTAATTTTAACCCTTCGTGTCATTTAAAAAAAATCAAGTTAGCCTTATATTTTCAAAATACATAACGGTAGAAAATTAAAAAAATCTCAGATGATAGAATTTAAACGCATTTAACTGTACTCCAAATTTCAACGTGCTCTGTTAAACCGTTCTGAAAATATTTTGCTGTATCCTTACTTTTTAGCGACCCTGTATAATAGTAACATTTTTACACGTTTGCCTTCTAAGCAGAAGCAATAATTTGATGTTAAAACGTAAAAAATTTACCTTTATATGAGTACTATTAATAAAAAAATCGTTGAAAACAATTTAAAAAACGAGGTCAAAGATAAGTAAAGTATGAAGTTTCCACTGCAATATTGCATCAAAAATTCACACTATAAAAATAAGTCAAACATTTTGTCAACATACAGCGATATTCCTAAATATGCACCAATATTTTAATCTCAAAAATGACGATAATTTAAATTAATATAATAGCTCGTGGCCTTATCACTTATCAGAAAGCTACAACCCTCGGAATTAGAAATATGAAAATTTGTTTTCACCAAATAATATTAGATATAAAATTGGTACAGTTAGTTACTGTCCTTTTAAAGTGGTAATCATCTACTCATTTTTTTCTCAATTTTTAACACTACTTTTTTTTTCATTAAGTGGATAGAGCAATTAATTATGAATATAAAAAGATATAAATAACATTTTACAGCGCTGAAATGTACCGTTTAAAAATTATTTTAATTTAAGCCCATTTTATAAAATAAATTATCACATCGGTCAAAAATGAGCTCAGATGAGTTCGAAAAAGAGCGTGTTAATTTAAGGCTAATTTTAACGAACATGTTCAAAATCAGTCAAAAAGAATGCAAATTGTTCGAAATAGGCAAAAAAAGTGGTAAATTTTGCGGTAATTATATAATTTTTAGTCGTACTAACTTAGAGGTTAATTTGTAAAATAAATTAGTTCCTCGTTCAAAATCCGACAGAATTTTTCGAAAAAGTTTAACTTAAAATTCGACACGATTTGAAAAAACACGCCACAATGTTTAAAATAAAATCAATTTCAATTAAATTGTGTGCTTTTAGATATGTTTTGATGTTGATTACATTTTCTAAATACATCTTGAACTTTAAACCTGTTTCTCGCAAAATGGCAAAACATGCATTTAAATTCCGATGTAGTTTTGAAATTTTTAAGCTCATTTTGAAGAAATTTCTCTATGAAAAATGAGCTAAAATGAAAAAAAAAGAGCTAAAAAATAAATTTCAATTAAACTTAGCGATTTTAAGACCAATTTTAACGAAACTTTTCAGAATTAGTCAACAGAGATGTAAATTGTCGAAATAGGCGAAAAAACTCGTCAATTTTTAGCTAATTCGGTAATTGTTAGTCTTATTTTGAGGTAAATTTGTGAAATAAGTGAGTTCCTCGTTCAAAAACCGCTTAAATTTCGATAACTTGAACAATTTTTATGATAATTATTAAATTAGTGAGCTCAGTGGCGCCGCCAGAGATGGAGTGTATGAGGGGTTTACCTACGTAAAAGTTGATTTTCAATGTAGAAATTAATAACCTCACAGAACTGAGAAATAGGCGTTTGCTATTAAATATGTTGTTCTATATACACTATGATTTTTTTAAAATTTTTCTACAATTTTTTATACTTAAAATTAATTAATAAATAAATATGTCGCTGAAATTTTTTCCCGAAGTGTTGTTCTGTGCAAAAATAATGTCTCAAGTTTATGTTTATTTGTTGTATAGGTCATAGCTAACATTTTGTAGTTATGAAAATTTTTGAGAACTTTACACATAAAAAGCTTTATCAATCTGTTTCCCGCCTTATTTTATAGGTGGTGATTGTTTTTTATTTTTTTGTTTAAGAATTTCTATTATAATTATTTTAAAAAATATATGCAAAACAATGACCCGAGAACATAAACAAAGAACATCAAAATACAGCTTTTGAATTTTTTTTGCTTTGTATAATTTTTTTTATTTTTTTATTATTCGTAGAAAGACAAAGGAGTGTACTATGAAAAACAGTAAGCAATTAAAAATGTCGGTTTTCATAAAAAAATTATGTCATTACTCAAAAATCAATACCTACCATAGTATTAAAAAATGTAGCATTTATTTTACAAAAAACTTCTTCGAGAATTTTTCTGAAAATTCTCGGAATTAGAAAAATTAGAATTCTTGGAAGTAGAAAAAGTCGAATGTTTACATTGATTGTCTCGAAAATGTAATTTTTGTTTTATTTCTTACTAAAATCATTTTGCTTGATTATGTTCTAGGGGTTCTAGGGGTTCACCTCTCGCTGCACCACTGAGTGAGCTTTTTGGGAAAAAAACAAGTTTATTTTCCACTTCACTAAAGAGTAATAATTTATTCAAAACAGATGGGAAAAGCGTCAAATTTCTGGTAATTTTTGAACTTATTTTGGAGAAGTAAAAAAGCTTCTGCTAGCTAAATACCTCGAACAACGTCAACGCCAATTTCGACACAATTTTATGTTTTAATCAGTGAGGCTTTCAACGAGCTCAATTGCTCGAACAAGGTTAAAAGACAATCAATTTTAATCGAATTTTACGTTTTGACAAAGGTTTTGACGAAAATTTGTAAACCAAATAATCTCCCCGCTCAAAAATGATCTAAATTTATTTTTAAAATAAGCAAACTAATATCAAATTCGTTATAATGTTGAAGGTTATTTTGACAAAATTAACTAAAGCTTTTCAGTAAAACACAAGCAAAATTTTGAGATTATTGATCCTATTTTGTCGAAAAAAATTCTCGTTAAAAAAAAAACTTTGATTAAGTTTGGTGCTTTTTCGGCACATTTTAACAAAACAAAATCCTACAAAACCATTAAGTTACTAATTAAAAGGGAAGTAATACACTTGAAATAAACGAAAAAAGACAATTTTTCAATATTTTTAGAATTATTTTTAGGTAAACTCGTGAAATAAGTTCTTTATCAATTTTATGACATTTTAAATAAGCTTTTCGGTGAAAACCGACCGAATTTGTTCGAAAAAGATCAAAATAAAATCGGGTTCAATTTAGTGTTTTCAGACCCACTTTAACAGAATTTTGGGAAACAATAAATAACCATCGTTGCTAAATTACTCGAAAAAAGATAAAATAACGTCAATTAGTTATTGAGTAACTTTTGACGAAATTTTGCATTTTACATAGCCAAAAAAAAGCTAAATCGCTCGAAATAAGCGAAAACAAAAATTTAGTATTTTATAATTTTCAGTATTAGGTATTTTGAGATGATTTCGTACAAAAATCCCCGAAAAAACCAAACTGAGTTCAGATACATCTTATGATGTTTAAATAAGTAAAAAACGAGCTAAAAATAAAAACAATTTCAGTTTATTGTGTTTTCTCAAACATATTTTGACGAAATTTTGGGTTCATTACGGCTGCAAACATAAGCTACAGTAAATCTATAAACAAACGTGGTAGCGATTATTTACGGTAGATTGATTCTTAACGTAAATAGCAACGAAAAATTCTAAAATTACATTAATAAAAAAAGCAATCATCTTTTCACAACGATTTGCTATAAAAAAAAACATAATTTTACTTCACGCTGTATAATTAAATTTTTATTTATTATTCAATTCGTACCAAACCAGAGCCAAGACATGAAAATAATAAAAAATTATAAAAAAGCAATCTTGTCTTTTTCAATTTTCTAGTCTGATATAAGCATAAAAATGTGAAATGTGTTCCACCTCTCAACTTTGAGTAGATTTAGAATTGAAAATTAAGCAAAAACATCAAAAATTAACTTCCGACTTTATCGCTAGTAATGGAGCTTGTGCAGCTTTCAGCCCAATTGGATAGAAACTGCTTATTGCAACTGGAAAGCTTCACGTCTAATCGTGTGTTAAACATTTCACATTTCTAAACTTCGTCGTCCCGAAATTTCGACTCGATTCAATATTAAACAACACTAAAACTACTTTCATGTTGTCTGTCTATCCAGTAAAACAGCTCCGCGTAAAAAAACTTGAGAAATGTTCAAATTAAATGTGAAAAATATGATGCAGCAGATGGCTGGAAAAGTTAATTTAAATTTAAATTCAACAAGAAAATTCAGCCACTTTGCACTAAATTAAAAACTTCGACGCTCGCTCGACTACAAACTTTTCTCGATCGAGCAAAACTGATAAAGGTAGGTAAAGTAACACTTTCCTCCCTTGGTCCGAAACCCTAATTACATGGAGTGGTGTCGCAGGTAAGGCATAAACGTGTAAAATGAGGCGTTAAAAGGAAGTAGACGCACACGAGTACTACGTTACTATGGCAACATCGACCAGGTTGCCGCCGCCGCTGCCGCCACCGTCCGGGCTGCAGCCGCCGCCGCCGCCAACGGCAGCCCCCTTTGCATAAGACACTTTCTTGCGCAAGGGGCGGTTTAATGGTGCATTGTCCGCTTGATTACCGCACACGATGAGTGTGTGGCAAAAAATAAATTTACCTCCCCACAATCCAGATTTTGCTTAATTAATCAACACGGCGTGTTTTTTAATAAGTGCGGCCTGTGATAAGGTCATGCGAGTTTACGTGTGCCGAAGGGTGGACGAAAATCGTTAAAAATGTCGCGGAATACCTAATTAAGCCAAGATTTCTACTTCGTTTAATTAAAACATTTAATTATTTTTTATCGCTCTGATCAAGTCACGAATTGGTCCAAAAATTCGATTTGTTTTGTGTACGGAAGACTATAGATTAGGAGGCGAACGAGGTACAAAATCGCACCCAAAAGTATAGTACGGATGAGTGACAATGAGGGCGCTTCGAGCGTCAAATCGTTTTAAATTAATTTAAATTCAACCAATTCAATAATTAATTGCAAAAAATACAAAAATGTTGGACTTTGTATTATTAATAGACTAAGACAAAGACTAAGACTAAGACACCACTGGTCAAGAATCGGAAAATTAATTAATACCTAAACCGTTGAAGATAGAAATATGGTGTGTCGAACTTTTTTGTAGCAAATTTTATTGTTTACAATATTGTTCCCTACACTTTTTTTGTATCTCAACCATTTTCGCAGCATTTTGATAAATATGAGATGGTGCGTAAATTGGTAATTGGTAATAGTGATATTTTTTTATAATAATAGTAATAATAATAATTCTTTATTCGTATTTACAAAGTACGTAAGCACATGTCAGACATAGTATATTTTCTAGATGTACTATTTGTGAATACAAACTTAAACTTAAATAATAAAAATAAATCATATAAACATAAGTTAAAAATATAAATTAATTAGGTATATTTCCATTAACTATCGTTAGAGTTATTGTTCAGATATTCCACAATACTATAGAAATTTGTTTTAATTAAATAGGTCTTTTTTTATTCAGTAGAACTTTTGGGGGAAGACATTTAAAATCATTAAGGAAAACATTTTTCAATATTTTTTCAAAGTAATAGTTGTAAAATTTTTGTTTTTTTGAATGATATTATATAGCTTCTGTTTTGTAAGTATGAAATGAGTTTAATTTATGGTAGTGGGTTTCATTGTTTATTATAAATTGCAAGCATTTAATATATACAAAGAAAGTAACGTAATTACAATTGTTGCAGATGAAACTTGAGTATCGTCTTTTTTTAATAACTTCTGTTAAGTTAAGCTCCATGATCTTCCGTTTAGAATTACTTTCAAATATTTCTTCACTTCTAAAATAAAACTATGAAATATTGAATAATCATATTTTTTGTATCATTGACTTTAACAGATTTGTCTGAGTGTAACATAAGACATTTATTTACTTAATATTATGTAGTATTTTATTCTAGAAAGTTAAAGCATTTGAAACAAACTTTTATCCAAGTAGAAATTTTCAAAATTGTTTTTATCTGCTCAAATAATTATGTTTGATTAAATTAGCAATTTAATAATTTACGATAATGTTATTTTGCTCAGTGGAACAAAATTTTGTTATGTAACTTTAAGTCCTAACAAGTCCCTGATAACGGAAACTTCAATTTTGTAATTTAATGTATCCCTCAGATACATTTTTACCATCCTATTGGCAAATTAGAAACATTTTTCTTAAATATAAAAGAAGTAACTAGAGTCAGAAGTAGTACAGCATCTCGAAGACAGTAATTTGCTAATTAGTGGTCAAATCCATGGTGAGAGTTTAACTGAAGCAGTACTTATTAATTAGATTTTTCTTTTAACTCTATTGTAATTTTATGCAACGTTTTAAACGAAATTTACAAACAAAACAAAGAAGAAACTAAAGTTAAAGAAAAAATCCAAAATTTAAATAAAAAAATAAAATTTTAAAATGTAATTTATTTTGTTTGCTGGCTTAATTCTTTGTATTTCTTTTGAAGTAGATTCAGGAGAACCTGAGTGAGACGAAAAAGAGTACAGATACAGAGAAGTTACAATTACATTTTTAAAACTAGTACAAGTACTTCCAGTGCAAAAAATTGAAAGCATTTTTGAGTAAAGTATAAAGTTGAAACTAAAAAATTATTTGTGTAGAAATATTGTGATAAAAGATATTCTTACCTAGAAAAAAAATATACAAAAAAATGTTTTTTAAAAAAAGCTCTTATTTAAAAGATGCACTGAAAAGTAAAAAATAATGTATTTCCATCACAGGCGAATATTTTTTCTTACAGGTTAAAATTCTAAAATTTATAAAAGCTTCGGGAGTTGTCTACTGAACAAAGTAATTCTGTAATGCCGTAGTTTTATAACTCGCAATGCATTTATAAATTTTAGAATTTTAACCTGTAAGAAAAAATATTCTCCTGTGATTGAAATACTTTATTTTTTACTTTTTAGTGCATCTTTTAAATAAAAGCTTTTTTTAAAAAACATTTTTTATATATTTTTATTTTTTGCTTTTTAGTCTTTATTTATTGCATAGATTAATTGTTATTACACTGTGCATCTACCGTGACGTCCAAACGACCAACATACCGTCTATGGCGGTATAAGTTACGGTATGTACAAATCGAAAACCCCTTTGTAAACATAACCTAAAATTTTAAAACCCCATTTAACATCTTTAGGGGGTAATTAACTATATAGAATTGCATTGTCACGCAGATTATGTAAGCATGTTAAATTTCATTTCATTGCGACTACAGGGACCCTCTCAAATTTACAAATCGAGAAACCCTTTGTAAACATAACCTAAAACTTCAAAACCCCATTTAACCCCTTTAGGGGGTATTGAACTACATAGGATTGCATTCTCACGCAGATTAAGTAAGTATGCAAAATTTCAATTCAGTGGGACAACGGAAACCCTTTCAAAATTGGCTCCGAAAAAATAACCGACAGACAGATAACATTGTGAGTTAAATAAAAGCTTTTAAAAAGTGATATATAATTTTCATAAATAACTTTTTTATTCTTGTCTTTTATTATGTAAGCGTCTAAATTGTGTTTTAGTGTATAACGAATCTAATACTAACATGTTTTAATCTTACTTAAGTAAATCTACTTGTAGCCATAATATTCTTAGACTCTTGTATTTTTGTGACATGTTCTTTGCCTAATGGATTATTCGGAATAAATCATATTATAATATTATTATTATTATGCATAGAATACAGTTGAAGTTACAAAAAAAGCAACATACTAGAGAACTAGAGAACTATTAGAGAATTAAATTTCCTACAAAAAAAGACCGCGACAACATATTTCTATCTTCAACAGTTTAGGTTTAAATTAATTTTCAAATTATCTGAATCTTAACCACCGGGAAAATAAAACAAATCCGGTGCTTGAACAGCTCTGGGACCTAAACGGTCTTGTGGACTTTCTTGTATTTGTAGAAAATTTAATTCTCTACAACTTTCTTCAATTTTTTGGCGTCTGTAACCGTTTCCGCAGCGTTTTAAAAAATATGGAGCAGAGTGCAAATCTATAAAAGTTTAAATTTTTTTTTAAATATAGTCTGATCTCTTACAATTGAGAATTTAATGCTCCATCTGCTTGTATTTTTTTGTTTGCTTTGTGCGAACCGTTATTTAAATGTACACCCATTTTTTAAATTATAGTATTATCTTTTTTTATTTTGTTATTTTTTGTCTGCAACCTGCGTTTACGTTGTTGTTGTTGAAAAAATCGCCAAATAACACGCTTCAACACTGAAGCACGCCAATGCCATAATAATAGCCAGAAGCATTATTGATTCCCTCATGTAAACCTGTTGCTAACCGGAGAGCTTTTATTCCTTGTACGGACGCCACTGACAGTTTTATTGTCTCGCTTATTTCGATACCATCTCAAATACATTCCGACGTTTCCGAAAAATCAATTTTCGAGTGTAAACACGGCGCAGAGACGCACACATTAATCATGCGAAGCGAAAATCTGGAGGAGAAAACGTGAAACATTTTGGGAATTCAATGGAAAAAAATTCCTCAAGGCGCGACGTAACCCGATTAAGCGGCAAAATATTAGTTTAGGTCTTGCTGAAATGTCAAAGTATTTTTTATAGGGTCAAAGGTCAAGCTAAAGAAGGCTCAAATTGATTAGCACTAACACCAACATTCCGAGATATTTTAAATTTGAAAAACTAGATAATTAGGGCCCCATCTGGCGGTAGAGGGCCGAATTTTCAATTTTTGTCAGGCCGCGCCTGCAATAATTATTAATTATCAATTCTTTTTGAAGTTAATAACTTTGAATAAATCTTCTTTGACAGTTTAATTAAGTTGGAGCTGCATTTTATTGAGTTTTCCGGTACGACCCTGACAATATTAAAGCGCTATCTGTGACGAGATTTCGGAAGTAAAAGAAGATTTCCACTCGACCGTTTGATGGAGGGTTATCGATTCGAGATGGGTGCTCCATTTCAAATAAAATGCACACATCTCGGAGATTAAAAGGTGGGTAAATATTGACGGATCACGTGGCCGGGTTTCCCTCCCCCTTCAAAATTTATTGTTGTTTTACCTCAAAACATAAATTTAAATCCCGGCGGATATTCGCAATATTGAATGAAGGAAACGCGTAAAAAACTCTCGTAAAAAAAGAAGCTTGAAACTAATTGGATTGTGAGGAAAAAGATTAAATTGCTTCTTAGAAACTAGCAAAAAAACCGTCGATTTTCAAAAAATTTGATAATTTTTAAACTTCCTTTGAGGTAATTTTACGAAATAAGTGAGCTTTTCGATCAAAAACCGGCTTAATTCATCGAAAAAAAAAACGTTTAATTTCGGTACAATTTTATGATTTTGAAATAAGTGAGCTTTTTGGTGAAAAGAAAACTAAATTGTTCAAAAAAATTAATTCAAATTTTGTGATTTTAGTTTTGTTGAAAGCAATTCTATATTTGTAAACATTTCTGGTCAAAAATGAGCTAAATGAATAGAAAAATAAAAACAAAATTTCTCAAAATAAGTGAAATAAATTAAAATAAAGCTCGCAATAATAAAAATCTCACAATTTTGAGATATTTATTAGGTTTATTTTGTCAAAATTTCGTGAACCTATTGATTATCTCAATCAAAAAAGAGCTAAATTACTCAAAAAAGGACAAAAGAACGTGAATTTCGATTAAATTTGGTAATTTTTTGGCTTATTTCGAGGTAATTTTATGAAATAAGTAAGCTTTTCGGTGAAAAGGAAACTAAATTGTTCAAAAAAATTAATTCCAATCTTGTGATTTTAGTTCCATTGTGAGGCAATTTTGAGTTTATGAACCTTTCTGGTCAAAAATGAGCAAAAAAATAGAAAAACGGAGACAAAATTTTTCAAAATAAGTGAGATTTTCGGTAAAACACGAGCTAAGTTAAAGCTCGCAATAATAAAAATCTCACAATTTTGAGATATTTATTAGTCCTATTTTCTCAAAATTTCGTGAATCTATTGATTATCTATATCAAAAACGAGTTAAATTATCTAAAAAAAAAGCAAAAGAACGTCAATTTCGACTAAATTTAGTAATTTTTAAGCTTATTATGAAATAAGTGAACTTTATTTGGATTAAAAACCGGCTATATTTCTCGAAAAAGACCAAACACCATTCAATTTCGATACAATTTTATGATTTTGAAATAAGTGAGCTTTTGGCGAAAAGGAAACTAAATCGTTCAAAAAAATTAATTACAATTTTGTGTTTGTGAATCTTTCTGGTCAAAAATGAGCAAATGAATAGAAAAACGAAGACAAAATTTTTCAAAATAAGTGAGCTTTTCGGTAAAACACGAGTTAAGTTAAAGCTCGCCATAATAAAAATCTCGCAATTTCGAGATATTTATTAAACCTATTTCGTCAATCTTTTATTATCTCGATCAAAAACAAACTAAATTATTCAAAAAAGAGCAAAAAATCGTCAATTTCGATTAAATTTTGACGAAATTGTGAAACATTAATCAGTTGCTCAGTCAAAAAAAGTAGTCATTTAAAACAGATGAACAAGACGTTAATTTTCAAGTAGCTTGACGATTTTTAAACTTATTTTAAGTAAGATAGTTTCTGCTCGGTCAGTTTCGATAAAATTTTATAATTTTTAAAGTGAGCTTTTCGGTGGAAAACGACCTAATTGGTTCGAAAAATTTTTGCGAAACAATAAATGCTCGTTATCAAAAAGATAATAAAAATAACGTCTATTACTATTAAATCTAGAGATTTTAAGTTTAGTTTTGGAAACATCAATTTTTATACAATTTTATTATTTTTAAATAAGTGTCTTATTTGCTCAAAAAGTGACAAAACAATCAATTTTAATTTGATCTATTTTGGCGAAATTCTGTGAACCAAAATAAACTTCGGAGTCAAAGATGTGCTAAATAGCTCGAAAATAACCACACATTTCGTATTATTTAAGCTTATTTTGGCAACTCATTTCTCAAAATAAGTGAGCTTTTCGGTTAAATACTAAATAATAAAAAATAAAAATCAAGATTTGAGATTTTTGGGCCTACTTTGTCGAAATTTTGCGAAACTATTGGTCATCTCTGTGAAAAAAGAGCTAAATTACTCAAAACTGAGTTAATATGGATTCATGACGATTTTTATAAACATCACAGTCATTTTGCCTAAATTTTCCAAATCAGTCTAAAGGAAAAGCAAACGTCAATTTGGTAATTTTTGGGCTATTTTGTTAGATAAGCGAGCTTCTGAATGAAAACCGGTTAAACCGGTGATTTTGACGAAATTCACCTCATAACATGACTTAAATCTCGGCGGGCCTTCACAATATTGAATGAATAAAGAAAAGCGTAAAAAACCCTCGTAAAATGGAGCTTGAAGCTAATTCAATTGTGCGAAAAATTCGGTCATATTTTGGAGCTGCGAGGTCAGGCGATGTTACGTGACTTGAGCCACTTAATTTGTGGTAATTATGCCCGAATTAATTAAATGGTATGTGAGAAGAAATGCGATTTTGTATCGAAACAAGCTTGTTTCGTAATTGCAAGAATCAATACGACCATTTTTCACGATTTGAATTGTGCACACTTTCAGGCTATAACTCATCGAAAAAAGTCAAATCCTACAATAAACAACAAAGTTCGAACAGTCGTGATAAGTCTTAATTAAATCCACGTTTGGTTTATTTTTACGCAGATAAATATATTGTCAAGTTAAAAGTCAAGCAAGCCGACGTTGATATTTGCAAGTTCATAAAGTCAATGTTTGAAGAGCTTTGAGGAAATTGCAAAATGAACTTAAAGTATACAGTATTAAAAAACATAGGTCGGTACGGACGTAAACCTAAAAGCTTTCAAAATCAGACAAGTTTGAAAATTGGTTCAAAACTTTCAATCGAAGAAAAAACACAACGTTAGCGATCCCGATCACATTTTTGCAAAAATTATATCAAATCCGGGCGTCAAATCAAATTTCCGGCGAAAATCGCAACACATATTTCCTCACCGTTTTCAATTTATTTTAATTCGCAATCTACACAAGACTTTGTTATTTTTCGACCTTCATCCTGTTGATCCAATTTACGGCCGATTAATCATCCCTTATATGTAAAATAAAAACCCCCGAAAGCGATAAAGTCGCTCGTTTACAGATGCAATAAAATGCGACTGATTATTAGACGAAAATTTTCCATTTTCGGATAAACTGCACTAAAAATAAACCCAAACACGGGGTCAAATCGATACCCACGTCCTGGTGGTTTTTCCGCCCAAAATTTTCAGAGGACAGACAATCCCAAAGTTCAGCCCTTCCCTCGAATCGATATTTAGAAGGGTTGCAATGAATTATTGCCCACTGATACCTGACCTTATACAGTATTACACCAAATGTGTGAAATCGCTATACAAAGAGATGATCCGAGAGCAACAACAGTGCTAATCACAATAATTGAAATGTATAGTGTTTCAGGTCTCGATACTTTTAATTTCGAGATAGTAACACAAAAACCACCGTTAGCAGGTAATTTTTCATTCCTTTTGTTAAATAAATGCAAAAAAATGTCGCACAAAGGGCTGAAGCCACCGTAAACATAAACAAAGCTCTTAATATGATGCTTTCTGTCTAGAACAAATATTATTACAAGACAGGAGAATGCAGAAAAGAAACTTTTTCGAGCATTGCCCAAGTTTTTATTTGTTTCACAAGGCCTTAACATGGTTCAATACGGGATAGTATGTTTTCAACTTTGTTTCAAAAGTTGGGAACGTCTTATCTAGTGGAATATACCCAGAGGGATTATAATTGAGTCGCTATTTTCCCAGTTTTTACAACGAAAACGATTAAGAGAAGAATATTTGATGATTCGTGAGATCGAAAAAAAAACCAATTTAATTACATTCAACAAGATAATTTATTATATTTGTTTATTACAAAAATCCTAAAATCTTGTAAATCATCAAATGTAAATAAAAATAATAAGTCAGTCTGGTCAGGTCAGATCAGATCAGGTCAGGTTCACGTCTCACTTAATATTTATCACAGCTGTTAAAGCTTTTGCTACAAGTTAATAATATATTTTTTAGTTTGATAACTGATCGTATGGATATTTGATTTGAGAAAACCGAGTTATAGCCTTGAATTGTGATGGTTGGCATTATTAATATTCGGTTAACAAATACACAAAAAATATTCACTTATTGCAAAGAGTTCAAGACCTATGATTTTTTCAATAAACCCCTACACACGAAAATTTCTACGTCTCTCAAACGTGCTGTCAAAGTGTGAAGATAATAAAAAATTCAAAAGTAAAAGCAAGAAGTTTAGTAAAAACTTAAAACAATGTTTCAAAGTGTTGTCATAATTAAACAAAAATTAAGTCAGTCAGATCAGGTCAGTTCTAGAGGGTTATTCGTTTCGGGCGTACCATTAGAAACTTTTTAACTTCTAATTAGCTACAGCTCTGAAATTTTAGACAAAGTCAAAATCGACGATTCTTATTTCAACTAAATTATTTTTAAATTGTTAACACTTATCTGTCATAGTTCTTGACAAATCCCAATTTCTTTGTCAAAGTTTTCATTTGTAGAGCTCCATTCAAGAAATGATAGCTGGTGAAGCTTTTGCTACGAGTACATGTGTATATTTTTTTGTTGATATGATAATCGAAGGTAAAATAAATAAAATGGACATTTTATTTGAGAAAACCGATGAGTTATAACCAAAAATCATACTAGCCTTGAAATATGATAGTTGGCAATCTTGAGCTACCATAGAATATTCTTCAAACTTTCGGTTATATGCACAAACAAAGAATTCAAGAGCTATGATTTTTTTCAATAAATGACAAACTAATTAGCATATGCCAAAAACTGTGATAGATAAAGTACAAACATTTTGAGTATGTTCTACTCATTTAAAAAAAGAACAAAAATACAATATAAATGAGTGGCTACCACTAAAAATTTTAAATTTGGCGCCAATTTCTCGGAGTTCCGGAAGTTCAACCATTTTAAAAATAATTCAGTTGAATTAAGAATGGTCGATGTGGACAAAATTTTAAAAGTGTATACAGCATATGAGGTGAGTCTGCTAATAGTATCTTTAACTATATCTCAAAAACTAATAGTCGGGCTAAATTCAGCGTTTGCTATTAAATGCTTTATGCTTTTTTCTATGTATACGATTTTTTCAGAATTTTTCTAACCTTCCTTATAATTAAAATTAATTAATTAATCAAAATTTTATTGTTTCTAGTGTTATTCTTAAACAACGATGCTTAAATTATGTTTCCGAACAAAAAATTCTTATAAAACTTTTAGCTAACACTAAAATTACGTTTATTTGAATTTTTTATATTTAATTAATTAATAATTTTTTGAGACTAGCGGCATTTTTTTACGGATTTTTATCACAACATAATATTTAAACATCGCTTGTTTTCAGATGACACAAAAAATAACAATTTTTTTGCAGCTACTTAAAATTAATTAATTAATTCTTTATTTAATTAATTTTAATTAGGTATAATAAAATGTAGAAAAATTCTAAAAAAATCACGTACCTAGAGAAAAATAGAGAGCATTTAATAGCGAACGCTGAATTCTGTGCAATTATTAGTTTTTAAGATATACCTAGTAAAAATATAATTTTAGTAGACTAACCCTGTATAACTTCAGTGGACTTAATCAAATCGTTAGGCTTACGCTTAATATCTATTTTAAAGTGTTGTAAAGAATGGAAATCAGAATAAGCATTATATTAAGTCAGGTCAAGGTATGCATAAAAGATGTTACAAAGTGCACTAAAATAAATCAGGAGAGGTCAATTAATTTTTAATTAATTATTTTTTGGGACTAGCAAATGTTTTTAAAGATTCTTATAACAACACAACATTTAAGCATCGTTTGTTCTCAACTGCCACAAAAAATGAAAAAAAAAGCAGTTACATGAGTAACAATAATTAATTAATCCATTAATCAAATTAATTAATTTGAATTCTAAGAAATTGTAGAAAAATTCTAAAAAAAATTCACCGACAAACGCTGAATTCTGTGCAATTATTAGTTTTTAAGATATACTTTTAGTAGACTAACCCTGTATAACTTCAGTGGACTTAATCAAATCGTGGGCTTACGCTTAATATCTATTTTAAAATGTTGTAAAGAATGAGAAGTCAAGGTATGTCTAAAAGCTGTTACAAAGTGCAGCAAAATAAATCAGGAGAGGTCAATTAATTTTTAATTAATTATTTTTTGGGACTAGCGAATTTTTTAAAAGATGTTTATAATAACACAACATTTAAGCATCGTTTAATTAGTTTGAATTATATATAATTACAGAAAAATTCTGAAAAAATTCAGAGGCATAGAGAAAAATAGAGTATTTAGTAGCAAACGCTCTGTGCGCTCATTAGTTTCGCAGATATATTAGCTGTTTCAAAACTATAAACATGCCAACGTCGCATTTTCTTGCAAAATTAGTTGTTATATATTATTCATGTACTAACAAAATTCAAAAGCTAATGTAATTTATACGGACTGTTTATAAAAGAGTGTAGGATCTCAGGTGGTTGTGGAATTGGCATTTGCCGGATTTAATCACTTTATTTCTATGAATTTTCTGAAAAGTACCAAATTTTGTCTACCCAGGCAACCAGTAAGACCAATTTTTTCATATACCAACATTGTTCGTTTTTTCTTGAAAGAAGCGGCAAATTTTGAATACCTACTACGATCCTACATTCATTTATAGACAGATTGTAGTTTCAATTAATAACTATTTTACATTTTTATCAACCTTATTAAAAAAAATAATTCCGTAAAATGCGACGTTAGCATGTTTAGAGTTGTGAAACAGCTAATAGTTAAAATATACTCATGCTGTATAACTTCAATGGACGTTACCAAATCGTTGGCTTTAAAGTATTGTAAGGAATCAAAACCAGAATAAACATTATATTATGAAAGGTCAAGGCATTTTTAAAGGCTGTTACAAAATGCAGTGAAAGAGGCGAGGTCAAGTGTGCTACAAATAATCACTCGTAAATATTTAAGTCACGCTGGGTCAGGTCATGTATATACCTAAGTCAACGCTGATAAAAATTTAAAAACGCAAATAATCGATTTTTTTTTTGGGGTTTGGTAATTACCTTAGTATCTGTTCGCAGTTTTGCACGACACCGGTCATGAAATAATACATTTTGTATAGCAGGCGTACCAACCGCACTGGCGCGCAAAGCTGCACATTCCCCGAAAATCCCGGATGAACAACTGATGCGGTGGCGAGCGTTGCGACGCACGTCTTCACGGGATGGAGAGGACGCCGCGACGCCGCCGTCTCACACGAGGAATTTTTACTATAGGATGGGACACACGTCCTGGTGAAAATGGGCCACGACGCAATTAAGACCTCGTTTACGACCCTCTGCTATAGATTAATTTTTTGCTGAATTGGGGTGGTTTGGGGGCGAAGCAGGGGATAGTTGATGATATATGTATGATAGTCGAAAAGACTTGGTGGTATTTATTGATTGGGGTTGGGATGCAATTAGTGGGGCGAGAGATCGATAAACTTAAAATAGGTTAGTGCACCCGGTTTTTTAAGGGAGGGGGTAATTAGGAGGGAAGCAACAGGTCGGCCGGGGTGGCCCATAAATGGACCAAGCAGAATTTTTCACCCGGATTGACCCAGAATTTCAAAATTAATAAAAATTTTGCGTAGTAAACAACTTGAAGAGTTATTTACTGCGATCGTCTTTAAAAGTCGAGGCAATAACAACTTGTCAGGTGCATTTACGAGACGCCTATTATCAAACTTTTCAGATAAAAAATTCTTGCTCGGCTCGAATCAAAACATGTCGCGATTTACTAACCGGAACGACTTATCGCCCGATAAATTTTCGATTTCACTTCGATAGTTGTAAAGTAGAGAAGAACTAATTGGTGTTTCTAACAAACAGCCAATTATTTTCAAAATAATTTTAGTAAGTTCGGTTTATACAGGGTGTTCCGTCTAAATCCCACATTAGAAGTATTGAAAGTTCTAATAAAGATGTTTACCTGAAAGTTGTTATTCAGGCATAATCCGTTGAGTTCTGCTCAATGAAAATATTTCTAAGATGGCAGCACTTCCGGTTATACCGGAAGTCGCTATTAACTTTCTTATTTTAAATGGAAAGCTATGTTTTTTACTGCGTTTTTGGATTATTTAAGTTATTCTAAGGGAGTTTTTATCAGCTTTCCCTATACCCAAGTTTAATGGTTTTCGAGATATTTAGGAATTTTTGAAAATTTTTGGATTTGCACCTGCCACTTAAAAAATCGGTAACTCGCCTAGTTTTAGAGATTTCGAAATCATATTTGGAGAATTAAAAGAGAAAGCCCATATATGTGGTTCGTTGTGTTCAAAATTGGAATTGGAAGTTAATAAACCCAAAAAACCCAAAATTTTTTCAAATAGGATGTCCCAATTTTTATTCTACTACATGGAGGAAAATTTTTTTCTGCATCTATCTGTATTAGCATTCCCTATACCTATCTGTGATAATTTTTAAGTTATGTTGGTTTTTTTGTCATTGTAGGAAATTTCTTACTAACCACAGCTATTTTTTCATAGTTTGCTATAAAAACATTTCTGATTAAACTTAAACGACAAACTCAGTTCAAAATTGTGTTATCAGACCGTGAAAACAAAATAAATTCATTGGGTGTTGGTTTGAAAATCTTTAATTTCTCACCTTTTTTCATTCGTTTCCATGGTAACCTATAAGAAAAGGTCTATGGCTAATAAATTTCTCAATCCCAACAAAAAGTTATTATAACTTGAAAACTATTAAACATAAGTATAGGGAATGTTAGTACAGATCGAAGCAGAATTAATTTCTCTACCATCTAGTGAAATAAAACTTTCGGCATTTCATTTGAAAAAAATGAGTTATGGATGCTTAAAGTTCTGCAAACTTAACTTTAAAAATTTGGAGTTTGTTATTCTTTTTTAGAAATCTGAAAACACCAAAGGAAAGATCTAGGCTTCCTCTTTCAAATGAGCTCAAAAATATTTCCAAATTTTTAAAAATAGCAGAGTTATCGATTTTTGAACTGGAAGGTGCAAATCCAAAGAAATTTTAAAAACCCTAAATATTTCCTAAACGGCTAAATTTAGGTATAAGAACAGCTTATGAAAACTACCTTAAAATAACTCTAGTAATTCAAAAACGCATTAAAAAATATAGCATTCCATTTAAAATAAGGAAGTTGATAGCGACTTCCGGTATAACCGGAAGTGCTGCCATCTGGAGAATATTTTCATTGAGCAAGACGTATCAGATTATGGTTGCATACAAATTTTCAGATGACTATGGTTATTAGAACTCCCAATACTTCTAATGTGGGGTTTAGACGGAACATTTAATGTATTTTGCAACAATTTTTTTTTGTTGTGGATTTAAAATGGCAGAGGATTCATTTAAAGTGAAGTAATTCACTGGATTCTAAAATTTACATCCATTGCCTTGTAGCGAGCTGGTAGGCGATAACATAAAATACTGACGTACTACAACTGTTGAATATTTTTTGAAGAGTATTTTTCAAGTTTCTGATAGTTTAGACAATAGAAATCGGTTAATAGTTCAATTTATCTTCGTATCTTTTGCTGTCCCGTCCATTATTGCAAACATATAAGTGTTGTTCTTATTTCTTACGTCGTTAATCAAGGCCAAGAAATTTTAATTTCCGCTGTCTAATCTTGATATTGTTAGTCTTTAAAAATTAAAACGTGCCTTAATAAATTTTTTAGAGTTGTTCCATCCGTTATGTGTAAACAAATAAATTAATCAGAAGTCGTTACACATTGCCTTGTTCTTTGGTTTCGGGGTTTCAAAAGTTTCACCTTTTACTTCAAAAATAATTGTAGGAATTAGTGATTTTTAAATTATCAAAATTTTGTAACGTTTATGCAACAATAAAAATATGAAGTCTTTTTTGTGCCCCATCCGTTATCAATTTGTATGTTTTGCCCTGCTTATAATTCAAATTTTACAAATGACTGGTATAGTATTTCCAGCGAGAAATTAGGGAAAAACAAGGCGCTAACACTCGCACTTTATTTGAGTCAAAATGTTTAGGAATTAGGACGTATTTAATAATCAACTAAGAACATTTGTATTTACCGTAAGAAAATTGTAAAAATTCTTAAAAATGGTCTTTGAGTTAATATATTCAAATAACCGAAAACAAATCTACTACCAGCAATAAATATTTACTAAAACACGAACTAAAAACGATTATTATCACTATAAAAACGACATTAAACAAAAATAATCCCAAATCTTTAACACAACACGTTTTGAATTCGAATTTGACAGGACCACAAAAAATGACAGGTGCAAAATCGGCGTAGGATTACAAGCGCGTGAATACTACCAACCTAACAGTACGCACTAAAGACCCTGCTCTAATAGGTGTATTTTAGTGATTTTAATGTTTTCAGAATTTTTAAAAAAGTCCAATCTCTCGCTGGAAATATTATACTAATAACTCATAAAAACTGAAAATAAAATTTAAAAATTTGTGCAGTGTCCTGTCCGTTAAAATGGAATGGCTGCGAAATAAAAAATAAATATGCGTATTATGAAAGTAAAAAAAATATATAAAAATGTTGTAAACAGTAAACAAATCCATTGCAATTTGTAATAAATATGCATTATACAAGGTCCCTAAAAAGTATGGATACAGTAAAATAATATAAAAACTATTCAGAGTATAAAGATTTCATAGTTTCAGATGTTTATCAAATTTCTATCTTCATTTGTTCTGAGAATACAAGACTAACATAATTTTTTTAAGATGGCAAGAAGGGTCAAATTCAATATTTTTAAGAAGAGCATTTTTTTCTGAGTTCTATGGCGTAACACATGCATTCCTTATTTTAATCTAAACTTAAAAAAAATATCGAACTAATAAAGTTTTGAAAAATGTAAAATTTTGTTAGCCTTGTCTTTATCTATCGTTATCTCTTAGCCGCTTGAACTGACCTGACCTGACCAAAAAATAAGTAAAAGTTAATGATAATAGTTAAAATAATAATTTTAACTAAAAAAGAACACATTTTAATAAAAAAACGTTAAACACAAAATACACAAAAGATCACAAAAGATTTCCAAAATGATTTCTATTGACTTCATGAGAATTTTTTACCCTCAGTTTCACTTAAATGTATCATTGTTAAACTAATTATTGCATTCAAGTTTAATTTTTGGCTAATATGCAAGTGACAGATAAGCTAACTTAGTTTTACTATTCTAAAAATCCAGAATTAAATTTTTGATTTTTTTACCTTTTTATAAAAATAAAGGTGGGTTACATCCCTGAATTAAAAAAAAAGCTTTTTTAAAAATCATTAAATTTAGCCTTGTATTTTCAAAATAAATGATGGTAGAAAATTAAAAAACATCTCAGATGATAGAATTTAAATACTTTAAATTGTTCCCCAAAATTAAAGGCGCTTTGTTAAACCGTTCTGAAAATATTCAGCTGTACTATATTTTTTAGCGACCCTGTATATTTCATGTACGTGTATAAATTCATGTCAAACACAAATGTTTTCATTGTTAAAACAACCAATAAGTAGTAATAAAAGTACTAGAATAAACAGCTGATATTTTCAAAGGTTGGCAGCGAGGTCAATGGCCGGTGAATGTCAAGCGTTCAAAACAATGAACGTTGAAATTAAATAAAATAACAAAATCGTTTGTGACTGGTTTGTTAGCTGTGATAGTAAAATTAATATTAGTTTTTATTTAAATTTTATTTTTTTATTTAATTAATTATGATATTTTTTAAAGCCAGCGTCGATTTTTTTACGTAATTTTTGCACAAAACCACAGAGACATAATACTAATTAATTAATTTTGACTTATAAGCAATAGCAAAAAATTAAAAAAAAATCACATTCTTAAGGATAAATTGATAAATATGACGTATTTCTGTGAGATTATTAGTTTTTGAGACACAGAAAAATGCAAAATAGTTATTTGCTAAACTAATTAAAGCACGAACAAGCGATAGCGGGTGAGTGCTTTTAATAGTCAATTAGTAGTTAAAATTCGGTCAACAAAAAAATACTTTTAGCAAAAAAAATCGCCAGAAAAATTACGAGAACTAAAAAACAACGTAGTAAAATCATTAAAACAAAGACCTCGTGAGAAGTGTATTCTCTAAGGTTGGTAGTAAATGTCAAGCCGTTCAAAACAAACGTTTGAATCAAATAGAAAACAAAAAAACGCTTTCGACTGCTTCCGATTGCTTTTCCTCGTCATTCGCCAGAAGCTTGAATCAAGCTTCAAACGTTCCCAAACAAAACTATGAAAAATGGAGTCTATAAAACATAAAAATTTGACCATTTTTTTGATATATTTTATGTCTACAAATGTAGTAAAATCACTAAAACAATGATTTAGTGTCATATTTTCCAAGGTTGGTAGTGAGACCAATGACCGGTAACTGTCAAGACGTTTGAATTAAAAAAAAACACAATCCCTTTGACTGGTTTGTGCTGTAAGGCCAATCAACGAAATCACGTTTTCGATTGTTTTACTTTCGGTCGTTGGACGAAAGTCTCAAAATTATCTCTTAAATCAAGCTTCAAAGCTCTCCGAACAAAAATAAAAAAAACGAAACTATCAACAGTTTATAATAAAGTTACAAAAAAGAATCATATTTAGTCATTTTTAGTCCAGTTGTGATATTTTCATAATTCAAGCTAGTTCAAAATTCAAGCTAATTCAAAACTAGAACGTTTGAATTAAAAAAAGTAAAAAATAGTCTTCGACTGGTTGGTTAGTTGTGACTTGTGATAGAAGGCCAATCAACGAAATCGTGTGGCTCCTGATTCGGATTCCGGCCGGAAGTCTCAAAATTATCTCTTAAATCAAGCTCAAAGCTCACATCTTTCTCGCAAAAATAGAACAAAATCGCCACTCTGAAACAACCGTTTAATTACTCTAATTATCCACATTTCCGGCTTCTCTTAAAAAAATGATTCTTCCAAGAAAAGCAATTTCGAGCTAGTTTGACGAGCTAGTTATATCGAAAATTGTCTATTCATTCCCCAGGCGTGTGCTCAGAAATTAATATTACAAATTGGTCCTAATTTTAGTCTAGTATCGCATCGCTAAAAGATCGATAAACCGTCGTGAAATTTTAAAACCATTTTCGTGAGTTTTTCTCCGGTAAATGGAAAAATCTTAAGAAGTGAAGTGTATATGCAAAGGTCAAGCTATTCAGTCGTTCATTCATGCATCTCTGAATAGGAGAAACCCTCAGATTGGTGAATGGAAATGCCCTATTTATATTTATAGAGGAGATGGACGTTTTGTCCCAAGCAAATGAGTGTTAAATTACAAAAAACAGGAAGCAAAAACCCGAACCTTCGTTAGCTCATCCCGAAGGACTACACCCTTGTCAATTCGTCATCCTTAATGGTAAATCGAATAAGAAAAATCGATTTGGAAGGGATTTATACAAATTTACCGACGTGTTTAATGCCTTATCTAGTGTGTGGTGGACACAAAGCTCCATTCAAAGCGTATCTAACCAGGAACCTGACTTATTTGAAACAAAAACAAACAAAACTTTTTTTTAAAAGTGATAACAAGTTAATGAATGCAATAAGGCGACACAATCACTGGAAGAGGGGAGATTTAGGGGTTGTTGCACAATAGGGCCCACAAAGGTTAGTGTGTTAAGCTGGATTTAGGCACCTAGTTGAATAAATGAACAATTAGAAAGGCTATTCAGAGCTGGGAGTCGCTTGTTTGCACTTCCGCAGCTGACTATTTAATCAGGCCAAAAATATCTGTTTGCCTTGTGAATGAGTCTTACGGCAGATTTACGTGCGAATTTTGTTTGTCAGAGAAATCTCTAATATAAAACAGTTTAAGGGGGTGTGAAAATTTTAATAAAAATCCGACATTTTTAAAGAAATATTAAAGTTATATCCATGAAAATATTTGGGCTTTACGTTAAAGTGAAGGAACACGTGTTTCAAAATTTTCGAAAGATTAACCCTTAAGGGGGTTAAAATTTAAATAAAAATTCGTAATTTTAAAAATCATATCCATGTAAATTGGCACTTGACGCGCGTTTTAAGTCTTAGAAATTCCACCCCCAAGGGGGTTAAATGTAAAATTCCGTCATTTTTCAACTTACATACATAAAAATTGTCTTTTGGGGTTTCGGGAAAAAATGAAAAAACACTTGTTTTATGATTTTTACAAATTCCACCCCCAAGAGATTAACTATAAAAAAACGTCATTTTTGAACTTATATCCATGAGAAATGGTATTTGGGCCTTCGGTTAAAAATGAAGAAAGGCGTTTTCCTGGATTTTTCGAAGTTCTACCTCCCAATGGGGTTAAATACAAAAATCCCCCATTTTTGAAGTTATATAAAAAACATTTGTTTTCAGGATTTTTGGTTAAATGAGGTGTCAAAATTTGTATGAAAATCCATTATTTGTAAAGATAATATCCATGAAAAAATTGTTTTATGTATTGGTATATTGGAGCTTTCGGTTCAAAAGAATCACGTGTTTTAAGGTTTTTGGAATCAGAAGGGTTAAATATAAATTTTTGGTTAATAGTATTGTTAGTGTAAATTGATATTCTTGAGGATTTTGGAAATCTGATCGCAATGGGGATGAGTAGGGGATGAAAATGTGTATAAAAATCTTTAAATTTGTAAGTTATATAGGCTGTTCGCCAAATTGAGACATTACTTTTAACATGTGATGGTATGCATTGTTCTTAGAAGTTTTAACCACAAATATGATGATAAAGATACGACGGTAACTACTTTTTTCTTTAATTATATTGAAGGAGACCGTAATTAAATTTGCAAATTTACAGAAAAAAATCAGAGGATCGTTGGTGTTGATAAAAAAACCTGAAACAGTTGGCATATTCTATAATATAAAAATAAAAGTAACATGAGAAAATCTGATGTCGTAATAAGAAGTTAGCTTTTTTAAAGCGCCCATCTTATGCCCGGTTTCCGAAACATTTTTAAATCGGACCGCTAACTATCGGTTCCATAACTTCAAAATGGGTTTCCATCAATAAATTGCCCTCAGTATCTGGAGCACACTTCTCTCTTATCAAAACTCCTTAAAATAATAAATGTTTGTAAAGAAAAAGTCAAAAATACCTCAAAATCGTACCAAAATTGCTATTATGTAAGTCTTTGTGACGGATTTTTTCAAAAAAGAGGTTAACACACGTTATTGTGAGATAAGAAGAAAATAAAATATCATCAGCTCTTGTGTACAGGGTGCTGCATTTTGGATGTCCGAATAGGGGATCTCCGAAACTAAGAAGTTTAGAGAAAAACGAATGACACATTCTCGGGTCCGTTTTTTGAGAAAATAATTTTGGTCAAAACCGCATCCTGCTATCATCTTTTGTTTTCGACTTATAAACAAAAGTTGACATTTCAGCGAAATCTTAAAAAATTCATATCTTCCTTATTATAAAAGATACACATTTGAAACAAAAACATTATAGAGGCACTTTTTTACAGAGAATCTAATAATGTTATCAGCGATTTTTTTAATCATTAGTTTAGCTGTAGTAACATAAAGTTGTATTTTATTAAATAGGAATCATAGGCGGTTGTGATATTTTTGAAAAGCTTATTTTTTTCTGATTTGATATTTTTATTTGTGTAATACATTATTTTGAAATATTACAAAAAACATAACATTTCGCTTTTTCTATATAGTAGGCCATGACAAAATTTTTGATTTTCAATTAAAACTATGAAAAATATATTACTCAACAAGTATTTATAATTTAATAATTTTTTAAACACTAATTAATTTAAAAACAGCTTAATAAATTATTATTAGATCAAATTTTTTCAATTAACAAAAATTATTTGTTTTTAGATTTAAAGTGGCAAGCTTACTTATTGCTATTCTATTTTCTAATTAAACATGCAATGTCGGAAAAAGAAAAATCTTATTAATTGTGTGATCGCTTGTCAGTAAAATTTTATTTTACAAAAAAATGTCAATCCAAACACAATATCAAATCCCATCTGCGGTAAAAAAATACATAACATTATCCTTTGCACTTCACTAAATCATAAAAAAGTATTATCAAATGGTAGTGACACATCGTTTTAAATTTTCTGCACATTTTTTATGTAATCAATTAAAATCTGCGACGATCGTATATTTTTTCAATTAAAATAAATTTAACATAGCTTATTTTTATAATTTCACATTTTTTACATTAATAACCGTTTTTCTAGATTATTCACAGCTTTTATGTGAAATAATTTTTCCATGACCAACTACTATCAAATATTTATTTTTTATTTTATCAAATATTTTACATATATTTTTTATCAAAAGTATATAAAAATCTCAAACTGTATTTATATTGTTTTTAGTTCAAAAAAAAAGCTTTTCGAAAATGTCATGGCCAACTATGATTCCTATTTAAAAAAATACAACTTTATGTTATTACAGCTAAACGAATGGTTAAATAAAATCGCTGATAACACTATTAAATTTTCTGTAAAAAAAGTGTCTGTATAATGTATTTATTTCAAATGTGTATGTTTTATAATAAGGAAGATATAGATTTTTTAAGATTTCGCTAAAATGTCAACTTTTGTTTATAAGTCGAAAACAGAAGACAATAGCGGGATGCGGTTTTGACCAAAATTATTTTCTCAAAAAACGGACCGAAGAATGTGTCACTAGTTTTTCTCTAAACCTCTTAGTTTCGGACATCCAAAATGCAGCACCCTGTACACAGATTTCAGGAAGAAGTTGGTGTAAAATGTAATTTTTCATAAATTTGAAACTGAAATACGCGTTTGATTCAAGATCTCATAGTAGGAACTTCTTATTGTTGTCATTATTCGTATTTACTGTTATTGTATACGTAAATGTTAGATCATAATAATTTTATTTATGAAATAAATTAACAAATTCACATTTTATGTTTTTTTTTATTTCGTTATATTTATAACAAACACAGTATTCTTATTTATAACAATTCGTTAGCTTCTTTTACAGTCCAGTTCGTCGCATTTTCCAAAAGGCTTAGCCTTGGGTGTAATAATTTTTGTCTTTTAATATTTGCCAAGATCTCAATAACTTCTTTGTCAGTACAAGAACTGGTAGAATTGTCAAATTCTATTTGTTCAAGGTTAAAAATTCTGAAAAATATTATAATTTTTAAAATAAAGCAAAATAATTTCACTTACAATCACAACTTACTGACATAACATAAGTTATCGAATAGGTATCTGGTCGTTATTGGCCCGATAAGTTATCGAACAGATATCGGTTACATAAACTCTCAATAGCGTTTCAGAAACACTTTTGCATCTTATTGGTAGTTTATCGAGTCCACAACTTTATCGTTTTGGAAATTGGACATTAAAGGAACAGAAAAACAGAAGTGGACTGCAGATTCCACAATTGTTTGGTAACAATCTATTTCAACACTTATAAAACTTACAAAATATTCAGTTTTTGTTAATAAGTATTTCTAAATTTTGCGGGAATGTGAAAAAGTGCCTTATTTAAGTACATTTAAAAAAAAGTCCCGCATTGGTTTGAGTTAACGAAATCATAAAACTCATAGATAAATAGCATAAATTCACCATCTCCATTTGAAACAGTTTGTACACTGTTCAGAAATGTTTCTCTGTAAACGCCGTTGGTGAATTTTTTTAGGTATAAGTGACAATTCTATCCAAATAACACAGAAAGGCGGCTTTAAATTTAAAAACAACAACAAAAATGATTAAAAATAATCGCAAAAATAATTTGTCAAAATAAAAAATCATTGCTCAAAAATAGATGTTAATCAATTCTGTAATTCTAATGCGCTGTGCCGCTTTATCCAAATGACTCGGTTGTTTGATGTTCCTGTAGTTTAAAAAAAAATTAAAACAACTTTACCCATTCATACAAAAAAAGTTTCATTATTTTTAATTACAGCATTCACAAACTAGAATAATCAAGGAATTCTATCATCGACTAGATGAAAAAAAACCATTTATAATCAGTCTGAATTAAAATTTACGCTGGTAACTGCTAGTAAAGTCCATAAACCGTTGCGAGGAGGAAAAACAGGAAAAGTAATGTCGGATCGTTAAAACCCGGATTTCTCCCCTTTCAATTAACACAATTCGCTCCCGAAAGCAGTGCTATTATCGGACAAAACAGGTTCTATGTAAAATATCGAAATCGAATTTCGCAAACGAAAATTCCATATTCTTTATTTCTGGAATCATTCGAGTGCGAAACACGGATCAAACGCTGATTGACTCTTTCGTCTCGTACTTTCAGTTCATCGTCATTATGATAATGAAGTCGTGATTGCATTGCGTAACGATCTAAGAGCACAAGAGACTGTAACGAGGATTCAAATTGAGATATTCCAAAGTTTGGTTGGGGACAAAGACTATCCGAATGAAAATATTTGATGGGGCGCAGATGGTCACTTTTTTTCCTTTAATCCATGTCACAGTGTTTCAAAGACTTTTGTAATTGCTTATCGGGGGTGGTTACTCACGTTTATCCTTGCTGTATCTAACTATTCATGGTGTTGGTTTTTTAAAGTGATAAATTAATTCGTTTTTGAAGCTCGACAGCTGTCGAGAAACGTGGTTTTGCCGGGGAGAAATTAATCGATTATTTATTCAGTAAGGGAAGGAGGATAAGGAAGATGTGGATGAGATGGAATGTGTTTTTAAACGTGGTATGAATTTTAAGAGATTAGGCTGGAAATGTGTGCCAAATACATGGCTCGAAAAAATACAATTTTGCACAATTTTATACATTTTTATATTTTTGACCCAAGAAATCGTCCAAATCTAACTGTTCCCCCAGAATTACGAATCTGTAATTGGTTTTTGCCTAAGACGAACAGTTTGTGAGATATCCATTAAAGTTTGGCAAGTTTATTTACATGAATTTATTTGTCCAGTTTTGTACAACAATTTTATTTATTTGTTTCCAAAGATTGTAAAATTGTCCAACGATTACGAATCTGTAACTGTTTTGAGATAGTTTTTGAGATATTGATAAAAGCGTAACATTTCTATTATTTTTTCCTAAACAATAAACAAAAAAATCGTCAAAAACAAACTTTTAGAAACATAACATTTCATAAGGAATGCGTATCTGTAATTACTTTTTACATAAGATGAATAGTTTCTGAGTTATATATTGGTCAGGGCATGTCAGATTATTAAGTCAGGTCAGGTTTTCTCCAATTTTAAACAACGTTTTATTAATTATTTTTTCCACAAAAAAATAAGACAGAAATTATGCTAAGTTTTACATTTCCTAAAGTAAAATTGTCCAGGAATTAACGATCTGTGATTGCTTCTCGCCTAGGATATGTAGTTTTTGAGATATACATACATAGATTAAAGCTTGACAAGTTTTCAATTTTGTTCCATTTTATACAACGTTTTTATTATTATTTTTTTCCTAAAGAATTAAATCGTGAAATCGTCAAAAACTAACTTTTCTAACACAAAATTTCCTAAAGATTGCGAACTTGCAATTGCTTTGTACCTAAGATGAATAGTGTTTGACAAGCTTATTGAAATTAATTTTGTCCACTTTTATACAACATATTTATTCTTTTTTTTATTTCCTAAAAGAAACTAAATCAAAGAATCATCAAAAGCTATCTTTTACCAACATACAGTGTGATTCTTAAATAGACCGACAAAATTCTACCCATGGTAGTGTCAAATGAGTACATGCTGGGAAAAATAGTAAAAAAAATTCCTTGTATAACCATTTTCGAAATAACATTTTTTACAGTTATGTTGGAGATAAAGCGTACGCCACTGATGTATTCGTAAGTAGTATTAGCATAGTTAGTGGCAAGCATGATAATCATCTGATGACAATGTACTTGATCAATAGAACAATGATCACTGTGTATTATCGATATTCATGGTGAAAACGAGCACATTTTTTCCAATACAACTAATTTGAATTCATGAGCGTCGCAAGTGGCACGGATTAAGAGGTTTCTACCCCTACGAAATAAAAACGTAAATATGGTACAGATCGTCTCTACTTATAATTGGAAAACTGTCATAAAAGTTTGTGAGTCTATTTAAGAATCACACTGTATATTATCGAAAAAAAAATTATTTACAAAAATTAGGCTAAATTTTACTTTTCCTAACGTAAAATTATCCAAGAATTATAAATCCATAATTGCTTCTTGTCCAGAGGATAGGTAGTTTTTAAGATATGATTAAGACCAATTTTTAATTTTGTCCAATTTTATGCAACATTTTTATTAATTTTTTTTCAAAAAAATTAAATCGAAAAATCGCCAAAAATTAACTTTTACTAAAACAAAATTTCTCAAAGATTGCAAATTTGCAATTGCTATTTACCTAAGATGAATAATTTTTAAGATATAGGTCAGAGTTTTACAAGTTTATTCAAATAAATTTTATCCAATTTTAACAACATATTTATTCTTTTTTATTTCCTAATTCTAATCTGCTATAGCTTTTTGCTTAAGATGAATAGTTTTTAAGTTATCGGTCAGGTCAGGTCAGGTCTTTTCCAATTTTATACAACGTCTAATTAATTTCTTTTTAAAAAAATTAAGGCAAAAATTAGGCTAAATTTGACTAACATAAAACTGTCCAAGAATTAAAATTTCGTAATTGCTTATTGTCCAGGATAGATAGTTTTTGAGATATGGTTAAGACAAGTTTTTAATTTTGTCCAATTGTACGCAACATTTTTATTAATTTTTTTCCTAAAGAATTAAATTGAGAAACTGCCAAAATCTACCTATTACTATTTCCTTGCACAAAATTTTCCAAAGATTGCGAATTCGCAATTGCTTTTTGCCTGAGATGAATAGTTCTTAAGATATCGGTCAAAATTCGACAGGTGTGTTCAAATCAGTTTTGTCCAATTTTTTATTAATTTTTAACCCAAGAAATCGCAAAAAAACTTTTACTACGTAATATAAAATTGCACAAGGATTGCAAATCTGTAGTTGTTTCTTTAAGCTCAATAGTTTATTCAACGCAATTCCGGTGTAACATTTCTCGTTTCTTTAAATTAAAATAAACTCAATTTGATCACAAGTACGTTAAATATTTGTAATCCCTCAATTCGTCTAAACCGCTTACGACTCGCTGTTCGCATTTCTAAACCTTGGAAATACTACAACGAGCTTAAATGCGATAAAATTTCGAGGCAATTAATCACAAAACGTCATAATACCGAAGCTCGAGCCGCTTCCATACCTATATATATTTATGCGGAGAGATAATCTAAAGTGGTTATATTACGATTAATTTTCATTAATTTATTACTGCAGGGGCTGGAAAAGGCTTCGATCCCAAACCAGATTTATAATAAGATTTAAACCTAAAACCTTGATAATTTATAGGCTTAAACGCCTAAACTAAATATAAATTTGAAATCAAGTTGTTACGTTGAGCCTGGCGCCATCTGGTGGCCGGTAGCCACACTTGACTTGTTGCAACTGGAGGTTATAACCGCATTGAGGGCGCCATCTGTTCACCGAAGAGAAAACTAAATGACAGATCAATAAGTAGACAGTGGCGTCCTCCACATTGCGTACAAATTTCAAATTGTGTTATGCCAACTTTGTAAAGTGAATAACGAACAGAGTCCTGAATTTGATTCAATTTGAAGCGAGAATTGCTTATTTTAGAGTTTGGTACAAGTTTCGTAATCGAAACGTGACTTTTTGATGTATTCAAGGATTCATAAAACTTGCTTGTCCATTGGTCGTTTATTAGAGGATTAAAAACGCCATCAATCATCCTCTCGTCCGAACATAAACCGAATTAGAGGGTTGAGGGACGAGAAAAATCGTTTGATTAATCAAATTTGGCGAGAGAGCAGCCGTTTCTGGCTATTGTCCTGTCAAAGAGGCACGTTTTAATGGCATTTATTGTCGACGATAGGGCACGTTGCCAACTCCTACTCGCGTGGATAAGATAAATTTGCGATGATGCATTTATTAGGCTTGTTGCTTCCTCAACAGGTTCCTCGTTAGTGCATTTTGTTTCAAGAAAATGACTAATGAGAAACGTATTCAAGAAAATTCTTAATTGATTTTAAGGATCAATTAATTAAGCAAATTGTTTTGAGACGTTAGCATTAGCAATCAACTTCAAATTGAATTTATTTTTCATTTATTTGTGTTTTGTGCTCGAATGAAGCGAATTGAATAGCCCGGAATCGCTCCGGTACTTCCGGGGATACGACTATTTTATTACGCCTCAAACAAAGTGTTTGGAGAGTCAACCGAGGGCCAGAATTTTGTTGTCACGAAATTTTCGGCTTAAAAATGAATTATGGAGAAAGAAAAAAATTCTTATTAAATTTTGCAAATGTAAAATCGCTTGAGAACTATTATGATTTCTTTAGTTATCATAACCAATATTTACCCAATTTTTGATCGTTTTCAAGTAAGTGTCAACATTTTAAATTCATTTATAAAGAAAACTGATTGATTCGAGATGAATGTGTCTAAAAAACTAGAAAATTCCAAGTGATTTAAATGTTTTTTCTTTTTCAACTCTTTTGGGTAGATAAAATAGCACTTTAACCGCAAGGGTAGATAAAATGTCTTAAATTTATTTTATTCAATTAAATTTACAAATTCCAACATGTTAATTTGAAGAATTAATAGATTAAAAATAACTTTTTTTTCTCAAACTTAAGTCCTACTATAGAAAAAAATGTTACTTTTGCTTAAAATGAGTAGTTTTTGAGTTATGGGTTAATAACAGTAAAGATTGTTTACTCGTAACTTCGTCACTCTTGAACTTAATCTTTTCACTGGTAGATACGCAATATCTCTATCGTTTTGTATAAGAAATTTTATTTTGTTCTTAGATTATTACGACTTTAATGTATTCAGGACATAATTTAGTGTTCAAGAACACATTTATTAAGCCAAAGACTCACTTATTTTGCACATATAAATTGTCTAGAACAGGATAAAAATCAAAAATAAATATTGAAAATGATATTATATCCTTTGATCTTTTTCCATAGATTTATTCTGTTTTTGAGCAAAAAATTCACTTACCTATTTTACGAAATTGACATTCTTTTGGCCGGCTTAAGTAAGAAAGTCACTTATTTTCGGGAATTTTGTAACAAATAATTACATTATATCGAAACTAAAATTTGCTAGAACAGGCTAAAAAATCACAAAGAATGAGGGTTGAAAATGACGTTCTTTTGGTCAAAATTAAATTTATTAGTGATGACTTGATGAGAAAGTTATTTTTATTACAAAATTTTTGAGCTAAAAACTCACTTATATAACTTATACAATAAAAGTCAAAAATTAAATCATTTTTTTGTGAAATTGCCTTAAAAACGCTAAGTAATCATTAATTGATTGCAAATTATTATTTTTGGCTTCTGCTGATGCGTATAAACACACTTCTTCTCAATTAAATTTATAAATTCCAACTATTAATTTGAAGGATTAATGGATTAATTAACAATAACTTTTTTCTTAACCTTAAAGTCCTGCTATAGAAAAAAAAATGTTGCTTTTGCTTAAAATGAATAGTTTTTGAATTATCGGTCAATAACAATAAGGATTGTTTAGCTACTCGCAAAATAAGTCCACTCGTGGACTTCTCTCATTCGTCGATGCACAATCTCGTTATCGTCTTGTATGAGAAATAACTATTATTTTGTTCTCATATTGTTACAACTTTAATTTATTCAGCGATAAAAAAATAAAAAATAAACTTTTTGCGAAGCTTCTTTTATCGATGTATTACGATTTGTGTTAAAATATGAATGAAACTCGCGTCCCGGATTCGCTCCGGGCCTTTCCGGGTATATTCTACATCCAATTAATTCGTTACGCCTTGACCCGATTATCAAACAAAACCTGGTCTGACTGTATGAATGAAACAAATGTTTTGAAAGGAGAAATTCAACAAATGGGAATCCGAATTCCCTTTTGCTAACAAAGACAATTAAATAATATCTCTGCCTTGTTTTTGCTTAAATATAAACAAACCGAAATGCCTCGTAGCCGAACTGGCCATTTCGGGAATAAGGGAGGTATCAACATTTCCTTCAGCAACAAACATTCTCTATTACCTGATTATATTTCACTGAATTTTAACCCAAAATCCGGAAAAACGTTTGTTTAACGTAACTCAAAGCAGTGGATAATGAGACGGAAGAGCCATTAGCGATTTAGTAATAAAACCAATTAAATACATTAATTACTGGCACTTTTTCACCCGGAGATGCAATTATTTCGCCAAAGATAATCCGAAAAATTGTCGAATTGAGTTATTATTTTGTAAAGTTTTGTCAAGAATTACTCAAAAACTTGTCTTTTTCAAGCGTAGGAAAATTAACAATTAACGATTAGATTGGATTGCTTATAAACAATTGCGCAATCTGACTGTAAATGCAATAAGGCAAGAAAAAAAGCATATTATTTTAATTAATCAGGAAAAAGAAACAACAACAATAATAATAATAATAATAATAATAATTTATTTGTGGTAGTAAAATAGTTACAATATAATTAGTTACAACAAGAAAAAAAAAAGATAAAATTAAAATTTTCTACAAGTTGTTCCTACCGCAAATTGGATCAAAAGGCAGCAAAGCTGATCAAGGTTTTGGCCCAGACAATAAATGAGAAATAATAAAATAATAATAATAAAATGTGAATGAAGAAAAATAAAAAAAATAATAAAAAAAATATCTAATTCTAATTAACAAAATTATAGAGAGGAAAAATAAGAAAATAAGAAAAACAGAAAAATCATTTTGTGAGAAACATTTTGTATTTATGTTTAAAATTGCTGATTTTAGAATGTTTTAAAGTCAGAGGAACTTTATTTGAGAATAAGTAGATATTACATAGATATATCAAACTTTAATGCAGACGATGTTAATAATTACTTTTTGTTAGTATTTAGTCCGCCAAATAAGTGTCCTAATGCCACATTCTCGTTAGTAGGCAAAAAATTTAACGTTAATAGTTGTTTTCGTCTTCAGCTTGATGAAGTTCAACAAATAATTGATAATTTAAAAACTAATGCTTTTGGTATTGATAGCATTTCGGCAAAGATGTTGGAATTAAGTTCACCCATATTGACGAAATTTATTTCACATATTGTTAACTGCTGTATTGAGGTTGGATAATATCCTGAAATGTGGAAAACTGCTTTAGTGCGTCCTCTACCCAAAATTAAAAATCCCAAATTAGCATATTACCAGTTTTATCAAAAATTTTAGAAATATGAATTTATAATCAAGTGTATAGCTATGTCGTTTCTGAAGATATAGTTATAAATTTAAATGAAACTTTCTTATTTTCTTAAAGTACTGGCTTGAATTTAAATGTGAGCAAATGTTCGTCAATTTGTATTTCCACAAGAAACACAAAAATAAATTTGAAAATTAATCTCACAATTGGTAATATACAAATAGGTGTCTCCAATAACGTAAAAAATGTTGGAATTATAATGGATTCGGAATTACGATTTAGAGAAAATGTCAACTTGATTGTAAAAAGATCTTACATTGCCTTAAAAATGTTATATTCCAACTACAATATTTTGAACTTTACACTTCGAAAAAAACTCCCCGAATCACTAGTGCTTTCCAACCTTAACTATGATCTCATTATCTGTTATTCATGTTTAAACTATCGTTATAAATATCAATTCCAAAAAATACAAAATTCGTGTGCTCGTTGGTTGCCTGCCGGTAGACCAAATATATAATTATTTTTTGTCAATGTTAATCTATAAAATGTTCGTTACTGCTATCTCCGTGAACTATTTCATTTAAAAATAAGTTGCCATCAAGTTTCTGTGCGTAATATTGCTGATCTCTAATTAGTAATTACACAAGATTAAAACAGCAATATGTATTTGAAAGATCATTCTCTTACAATACGATAAAGTTACACTATTCCTGTCATTTTCTTAAAGAAAAACTCTCGGTCAACAATTTTTGCAACAAAATAAAAGCATATCTTTCTAATCTCTACAGGTTTTTTTCCAGAATTTCTTTTGCTTTTTGTTATTTTCTTCTTGCTTTATTCTCTATTATTTTTCTTCAAATTTTTTTTTAGTTTTAGTAAAGTGCAATTTTAGTAAATTTCATTTCTTTAATAATAATAATAAAAATAATAATATAATTATAATAAGTTTATTGGTGGAAAAAATATACATTTCATACACAAGTCAAGAAAAATATGTAGGTATATAAACATAGAAAACATATGTATAAGCAATTACAGAAAATAAGTACTATTTATATCAGTATAATTATAAAAAGCGTTTTGAATTAAAATGCTTTTTATTGTTTTTTTAAATAAATTGATATTTAGATCCTTTATTTTATTAGGCAAAAGGTTATAAAATTTTATAGAGTGGTGTTTCCTTGCTGTTTGTGTTCGCGTTAATCGAATCCCATTCTGACAAATTTTTTCCTTGTTGCGAGTATTGTAATCATGATAATAACCATTGGAAAGAAATTTAGAGATGTTAGACTTTACGTATAATACACATTTATAAAAAAACAGTGATGGCAAGGTTAATACTTGTAGTTTTTTGAAGGCCTCTTTGCAATCAGCCCGATAGGGTATGCCAGCAACAACACGAATCGCACGCCTCTGAAGAGAGAAAATACGATATAAACAGGATGAATGCCCCCAAACTATTAAGCCATATGACAATAAGCTTTAATTTAATTCTTAGTTGTTAAGGGGGTTAAGTTCGAATAGCAATTACTAGACTTCGCCTCCCGAGTTGTATTTACAATTTAAATAAAGACGGGTTATTATTATTATTATTAATAGTCAAAATGCTCTTGGTAAATCTTGCAAAATAAAGACTGCGTCCTTGAGGGCCCATTAAGATCGCATCTAGCTCGCTTTAACCGAACATTCCATCGCAAATTCAACTAAACCTAATTCCATCTCGTGCAAACATTTAACAATAAGCCTCGTGAGCGTGTATGTAAATACAGCTCCCGGAAAATTCTGGAAAAGTTTCTCATTACGTGGACAAAGCCGCGAAATGTAGGAAGCCTCCGACAAAGAGCACAATAGACTAAAACACGACTTGTTGACCGGGAAAAAAGCGAGAAGAGTGTTTGAGATGTCGCAAGCGTTGATTATTAATTTTCCCTCTGTGTTCGGTTCGAAAACACATATTGCGATAGCGTCAGAAAATTTTTCAGTTTTGGGCAATAAATAAACGCATTATCGCACGATTCCGTTGCAGTTTATTGATTAGTGTCGCGTCCGCCATTGTAATCCTAATTACGCAAGACTGTATAAAACAAATTTTTACTTACAGAGATTGCGACAGGAAGCGGGTGAGAGTCTTGTTGTGTCGCAGGCCGTCCAAGAACTCCATGTATTAGAAAAGTCGCACTTAATAACATTCAAAAAAAGCACTTGGTTTTTACTTTAGCAACTAAACAGTCTTTTGAGTGGTTCTTTAATCACAGAGGGGCAAACCTGGAAAAACTTGCGGTTGGTTGTGGGGGAAATTTAAGACAGAACCAGTTAGATAAGGGATGTCTCAACGAAACAAAAACTACACTAATTTACAAAAAAAAATTTTTTCTTTTACCAAGAGATAATTTATACTGATTTTGTTTTCTTCTTACTCACTGATAACTAAAATATATGCCACATTTGTCTATCACGTCTTGATTTTTCAATATACAGGGTGTTCCGTCTAAACCCCACATTAGAAGTATTGAAAGTTCTAATAACGATATTTATCTGAGAGTTGGTCCTCAGGCATAATCCGTTGAATTATACTCAATGAAAATATTTTCAAGATGGCAGCACTTCCGGTTATACCGAAAGTCGCTATTAACTTTGTTATTTTAAATGGAAAGCTATGTTTTTCACTGCGTTTTTGGATTAGTTGAGCTATTTTAAGGGAGTTTTTATCAGCTTTTCCTATACCCAAGTTTAACCGTTTTCGAAATATTTAGGATTTTTGAAAATTTTTGAATTTGCACCTGTCCCTTAAAAAATCGGTAACTCGCTTAGTTTTAGAGATTTCGAAATCATATTTGGAGAATTGAAAGAGAAAGCCTATATCTGCTGTTCAATGTCATCAAAATTGAAATTGAAGTTAATAAACTCAAAAATTTTAAATTTAAGTTTGGACAACTTCAAGTACCCAAAACTTAATTTTTTCAAATGAGATGTCCCAATTTTTATTCTACTAGACGGAGGAGAATTTTTTTCTGCATCTATTTGTATTAGCATTCCCTATACCTATCTGTGATAATTTTCAAGTTATGTTGGTTTTTTGTTATTGTAGGAAATTTCTTACTAACCACAGCTATTTTTGCATAGTTTGCCATAAAAACATTTTTGATTAAACTTAAACGACAAAATTGTGTTATCAGACTGTGAAAACAAAATAAATTCATTGGGTGTTGGTTTAAAAAACTTTAATTTCTCACCTTTTTTCATTCGTTTTCATGGCAACCTCTGAGAAAAGGCCTATGGCTAATGAATTTGTCAATCCCAACAAAAAAGTATTGTAACTTGAAAACTATTAAACAGAAGTATAGGGAATGTTAACACAGATCGAAGCAGAATTAAAATCTCTACCATCTAGTGAAATAAAACTTTTGTCATTTCATTTGAAAAAAATGAGTTATGGGTGCTTAAAGTTCTGCAAACTTATTTTTAAAAATTTGGAGTTTGTTATTCTTTTTTAGAAATTTGAAAACACCAAAGGAAAGATCTAGGCTTCCTCTTTCAAATGAGCTCAAAAATATTTCCAAATTTTTAAAAATCGCAGAGTTATCGATTTTTGAACTGGAAGGTGCAAATCCAAAAAATTTTTAAAAACCATAAATATTTCGTAAACGGCTAAATTTAGGTATAGGGACAGCTTATAGAAACTACCTTAAAATAACTCTAGTTATTCAAAAACACATTAAAAAATATAGCATTCCATTAAAAATAAGGAAGTTGATAGCGACTTCCGGTATAACCGAAAGTGCTGCTATGTTGAGAATATTTTCATTGAGCAGGCCCAAAAAGATTATGGTTGTACACAAATTTTCAAATGACAATAATTATTAGAACTCCCAATACTTCTAATGTGGTGTTTAGATAAAACAGCCTGTATATTCACTAAAAGTTTTGAAAATTTGTTTCTGGTGTCTAGTTTGGCGTTCGTTGTTTCTGTGATAAACTAATTGCTAAACATTGTATTTGCTTCAAAATATCGTCAAGTAAATATAGATTAAGCCCAAACAGCTTTTGTTTTGTTTGTGGTAATTATCCTTATAAAACCTGGGAAACTTAAGCGATCAAATGGTAAACGTTTTCATCAAGATTTAAAATCTTATGAAAAGTGTTATACAAAGGTTTTTGGGATAAAAATATGTTAGCCGATTACTGCTGGTTACAATAAGAGAAACTGACACTAATCAGTGCATAAAAAGAAACAATCTGTCATTTTTAATTTTTCAAAAGTTTTGAATCAATCTTTTTTGTGGTGTCTTTGGCATTCGTTATTGACGTGATTAACAAATTGTTAAATATTTTATTCGCTTTAAAGTATCATCAAGTGAATGTAAATTAGGCCCAAACAAGTTTTTCATGTTTATCCTAACAAAACCTGGGAAGCTTAAGCGATGAACATTGTGAATGTTTCCATCAAGATTTAAAGTCTTATGAAGAGAGTTATTAAGGTTTTTGGGATAAAAATACGTTATTCGTTTACTACTAGTCTACATTACGACAAACTGACCCTGATAGTACAAAAAAGAAGCAGTCTGTGGAATTTTTAATGTTGCAAAAATTGTCAAACACTGATACTTTATAATCGATATTTAAAAAAACTGAACGTCCTAATTTTTTTTTCGACTTCAGTATCAGGCTTAGGGCTAATTATTCTACCGAAACACTTAGGTTTCATCTATTGGTGAAGAACGTAATAAAGTAGTGTTATTATGTGTTCAGGTAATGCAGATTTTTCAGGCGGAAATGTCTGTTATCACAAATGCGCCCCCTTTATCATCTGTCAGCAGTCTTGTGCTTTGATTTCCTCCCGAAATAATTTAAAATACAAGCAAACTCATCTTGTGCAAGACAAGGTGTTTTCGGGCTACGTGTTTCTCATAAGAAACTCGCTTTTTAAATTTAAATGCGAAGTTAATTAAAATCGGACGGTTTTAGAGAAATTCTCTCTTTATAAACATTTTTTATAAATGGGCAAACACAATCAATCTCATTTCTGTCGATTCTGGATTGCTTGTTCCGCCTGTTTTTAATATTATTCGATCATTTTTCAAACCACACTAATGAAAGCAACCCACGGAATGAATGAAACTCTCAACTGTTCAAGTTCGATTGTTTACAACTCTTCGCAACGTTTACTACCCGTTTAATCTTCGGCAAAGTTGAAAGTCATCTCGAAAGTTCGACTTTTCTAAACAAGGGATGAATTATTGCAGTTTATCGCTGAGAGTCCGTTACAGCAAATCCGGTAATGCTCTTAACTTTGTGTACTAGAATCCGATAAATTGCCACTATAGTGTGGCCATTAATCAAAGAAAATTCGAAGTTAAATCATGAAATAAACATGGTGTGGTCCAGTGGGACGGCCCCTCTTAATCTTGATATGGACGAGTCGTTGAAAAAGCACGAGTCGTCTTGCTGGGACGTATATTAAAAGCCTGCCATCTGTACGCCTGACACGTACTAAGGAAGATATAAAGGACGTGTGGGACCGCATTTTACCAATTAACTTGCTTAAAAAAGTAAACAATTTTTACACGGCACCGATTTTTTAAAACGAAAATTTTTCCTCACATAGTACGGTTCTATGTTGGAGCATAATCCCTAATCCGTAATGGTGACATTTATGACAAAAGCTTGGCCATTTGAGAGTCGCAATCGATGTAACATTCCGTCGACACAAAACACCAAATTGTAGCCTCTTGCTTGCACTTTGTGACTTTTAACCTTCTCGTTTGGGCAACAAACACAGTGAACTGAACAATTCCCTACTCAAAAATAGCTAAGCCGAAAATTAGGATTTTAACGCAGAAAACTTGGAATCGCTATATTTTGACACTGAAGACGATACGATTTAAGCACCTCGTTTGTTAAAATTTGAAAATTTTAGACGATTCGTTGCACAAAAATGGAAAAACGCGCAAAAAGCCTAAAATATCACTTTATCCTGGCTACAATAGGCGGAAAAAATACCATTATTACCTAGCTAAAAACTCACTAATTGGGTATTTTAGAAAAACTAATTCTATTATGACAACAAATTTACCAAATTTAAGTCAAAAACAAAGTTTATCGTAAAAAAAATAGAAAAAATTTCCCAAAAAGACCAAAATTATTATCTGTGAAGGAAAATTATACCGTTAATTTGGCTCTTTTCGAGTGTATGAAGACTTTTTAAAACCCAAAAACTCACTTACTTTGCATAAATCAAAAATAAAGATCAAAACTGATATTAATCTGGTCTTTATCTATAGATTTATTCAATTTTTGAGCAAGAAATTTACTTACTTTACGAAATTAAATCAAAATTGACATTCATCTTTTGAGTTTTTTGGTCTGTTTATTAGAGTTATTTCGTTAAAAAAAAGTCGAAAAAATCGCCAAATCGTCTAAAATTACGTGATTGTGAGTTAAAAACACAGTTATTTTGCAAAATTTCTCTCCAATAAGCCGAAAAATCATGTAATATTCTTGTTATTTGTGATCTTTTTTAACCTACAGTCACGATCAAAAAGAATGACACCTCTAAAACCGCAGCCACAAATCTTTTAGATATAATACGGTTAATGTTTTTATAAAACCAATTGGATATTGTGTAAACTAGCTGGACAGTTTGTAAGCCAACCTATTTGTGGAAATTTATGACCAAAAAGATTTTAGCCGGACTTTTGCTATTCGGCCCAGTTGGTAAGGGTGTCATTCTTTGTGATCGTGACTGTACCTACCACTCTAAGTTAAAAACTGCTTGCAAAATACTATTCAAAGAGACCAAAAACGATGTACCTGCCTACTTTTGATATTTCGTTTTATTAAAAGTGAGAAACTAATTTTTGTGAAATTGTCCTTAAATGTATGAAGCATTAAATTTTTCGAAATTTTAAACTAATTTTCAAGTCAAAAGGGCACTTTTCTCGCAAAATTGTGTTCAAGTAGATAAACCGAAAAATTACTAGAGAAGATCGAAAATGACATCTTAAGAATATTTGAACGTTTTTCTGTTCAAAACTTACTTCGCATAAATTCGGTAGAACAGTTTAAAAAGTAAGGAACGAAGAGTTCACAATCTCGTTATTGTCGCCTTCTTAGTTAGATTTAACTTGTTATTTAATAAGAAAGTCACTTATTTTCGCTAATTTTGTAAAAAATGATTAAATTATATCAAAATTGAAATTTGCTAAAACAAGCTAAAACAATCACAAAGACAAAAGGCGCAAATGATGTTCTTTTGGTTCATGATTAGTGATGAGAAAGTTACTTTTATTACAAAATTTCGTTAAAACATACCGATAAACCAATGATCACTTCAAAAATTACATCGTTTTGAGCTAAAAACTCACTTATTTTGCAAAATATCTCGGCGAAAATCTCCAATAAAAGTAGCCGAAAATGAGATCATTTTTGTGAAATTGCTCTAAAAACGCCAAATAATCATGTAATTGGTTGAAAATTAGCATATTTGTCTTTTGCGAATGCGTAAACAAATTTCTTATCGCGAAATTTTGCTGAAACCACCAAACAATTACTAATACTAAATTAACTTTTTGCTTTTTGAGTGTTTTAGCACTTTTTTCAGTCAAAAACAAACTCATTTTTTACATAATTTCGCTAGAATAGGCCAAAAAATATTGAAAATGACTTTATTTTGGTCTTTTTTGTTAGATTTATTTTATTACGGAAGTATTTTGTAAAATTTGTAAAAGAAAAGTAAAAGAAACGTAAAAGAAACTCTATTTGAAAAGTGTGGAAAATAACGTTATTTTTCCTTTTGAACTAAGAACTCAGTTGTTTTAAAAAAAATTCTTTCGAATACAATGAAAAATTTCTAGTGAGAGATAGTTAGGTACAAGCAAGCGAAGCGCTGATAATGTTTGTTGTATGTTTAACTGATGTTTAATGTATTTTTTAGTAACTAATTGAGTTTGTTAGAATTTATTATCTGCCTGCCGCTACTGATATCAAATGCACAACCTTCCGAGCTAATCTTAATAAAGGTTTCTACGAGTTTCAGCTCAAAAAATTCCAGAGACAAATTACTCCAATTACGGTAACACAAATGTACGTTTCCATTTCCCTAAGTCTCGGATGCTTTATTGATTTTCTTTCGATATTAAGTGAGAAATTTCCTTAATAAAGCTCGACACTGCTTCCACCTGTTTGAGACGATTATCATCGATAATTACCCAGAAAAATCGCAAAGGCTCGTATATTTAAATTTCGAACGAAAAAAATATGCCTCTAGATCATCGTTTGGGGCTGGAACGACACCATAAAAGTGTTTTACTGCCACCGATAGAGGGGGCCGTTTAAAAGCGTCATAATTTCGAAAATAAAGAAGTACTAAACCAGCGCAAATAAAACAAGATGCTTGAAAGCTGGATTCGGTTGAAACATTGTAAAAATTGTTTGCTACGCATTTTCCTATTAAAACACTGCGAAATTTTAATTGAACTTTCTGCCAATTGTGCAAGTCTAGACAAAGCGATCCATTAAATACTTAACAAAACAAAGGCACCGAAACAATTGTCTCCATGAAATTGAGAATGGCGTCTTTTTGCCACTTGAGTTAAACAATTTGCAAAACTTTGCTCGAATTATTAAATTTTCAGTTCAGTGTATCTCCTCCAAATTTTCTAAACGAAACACGTTGCATAATTCTCTCATTACGCCATGCATACACAAAAACGTTTGCTTAAAAATTTCTTCATTAAATCCTCGCGTAAAAATTTACTTTTTGCGCTTATCTCGACGTATAAATTCCCGTCTCAGGTGGCACAATCGCCGGACTTCCATTTACGAAATGGCCGACAGCGGGTACATTTCCTGATTTACGTCTTATTCGGTGCATTAACATCGAAGTTTGCCACGAAAAAGCTCTATCATTTCCTTTCCAAAAGCATTAAGCTCCGATTTCGATAGCGCGTTTTTCCCGAGATTAAAATGATGCGTTGCAAACGGAGATGTTACGGATTCCTCCGGGCCAAGCGACTGCGATAGGAAAAGTTCAAGCGATTTTTTTTTCAATTAATAATACACGTAGGTCAAAAAATCGAGAATGGATTGACAGAGTAACACTAATACCAAACTTCGTTAGTTAAACAAAGAGGGGAACAAGGCGCAAAATTATGTACTGGGGGTTTTAAATGACACATCAAAGGGTCACATGCGTTGAATACCTGAAAATTTTTTGGACGCCGGTTCGCGCAACCGTGAAAAACTCTCTGAAAAAAAATGGAACAGTGAGTGATAACGAAACAAAATTTTCATGCTGCGATGTTGCGCCATCCAGTAGAGACCGGATCTTAGGAGTTTTGAAGGGCTTTTCTTAAAACTTAAAATAAATCTGGTTTGCTAAAAATGTAAATAATTGACACAATTTTTATTTATTCTAAATTTTTAAATCGACCTAAATGTGTTCTAAACTTCCTAAAGTTGTCTTTAACGTTCCCATTTGGATATTTTTTCAATTTTATGATTAGCATTCAGTTAAAAAATACAATTTACTAGCTTTTTTAATTTTACATTTATTAAAAATTTTTCGTCTTGACTTCATAGTTTCTTAGTGTTTCAGTTACACAGTATTTGAGCTTGTCAATATTTCAGCTTTTAGGCTCTTAATTTCCCAATATTTCTTATTCATTTCCTATTTTTTTCAGTTTTTCGTGGTTTCATTATCTCATAATCTTAGTTTTCCATTTTCTTTATATTTTTTACTTTGCAGTTCTATGGTTTTTTAATTTCTCACTTTTTCAGTCACTTATTAGTTTTATAGAATTTCAATCTCACTGTTTTTTAGTTTTATTTCAGCTTTTCAGTTTCTTCGTGTATTAGTTTTTTATTTGTAATGTAATCTTTTAATTTATTAGTGTTCCTCTTTTGCAGTTCTATAGTATTTTCAGTTTTTCAGTTTTTCAGTCACCTAGTTCTTCAGAATTTTAATCGCACTTTTTTTAGTTTCTTTGTATTCCAGCTTTTTAGTGTCTCAGAGTTAAAATTAGTTGCTTAGAATGTCAGAGTTTGTTTTTTAATTTTTCTACAACTTTTCAATTGAAAATATTCTAGTTGTATATTATAGTTATTTATTTAACGCGTTTGAGTGTAAATCGGACGTTTTATTTCGCGAGTGGATTATCAAACCACGAGTGAAAACGAGTGGTTTATCAACCACGAGGTGAAATAAATGAACCGATTTACACGAAAACGAGTTGGATACAACATTTTATTCTTCGAATTAGACTCATCAAGGCTTAAAATTGTTTTAAATCGGTTAAAAATAATTTGACGTTTCGTATTGAGAAATGCCAAACAGTCGTCAAAACTGTTTTACATAGGAGAAAAATCAGAAATTTTGACAGTGTCGAAAAATAAAATTATTTTTTAAGGTTGCACTATTTTTATTTCAGAAGACTCACTTTGGAAAATAACTTACTTTCGCACATCAAAATTTTAGTAAATAGCTTAACAAAATTAGAAACAGTAGGCTTGCCACTTGTTGAAGGAATTTATCTGGTAAATAAAGTGTAAATAACCAAAGACAAATTTTACAAAAAATTTTAGATATAAAAATCTATCAAAACTAAAAATGAATAATGAATGGAAAAATTTTGGTAATACAGAGGTGCCTGATTTTAGTACTAGTATGCATTTCCATACAGTGAGAGTTCATTTCCTAGGTTGAGATGAATTCGTACAAAAAAACGAACTAATTTTACAGCAGCAAATTTAGAACAATATTTAGGTTCAACGATTAATTACTTTCTCAGAATTACAGATTTTGATTACTTAATTTTTCTATGACCTTTCAATTGGAAATGCTCTAGTTGTATATTAAATTATTTTATCCACAGCCAGTCTTTTCTTAGGTCATAATACTACTACTAGGAGACGTCTAATGATATCAATAAAACCTATAGGTCTTACGAAAAAATCGTCTCGTGATTGGCCAAATAAAAATTAATTCGACAAACGTCACTTCAAAACGTCAAATAAAATTTTTATAAAATATTGATTTAGCCTTTATTGTCTGTGGATAAAACGTTGTGTCTTACATGTATTTTATCCCCTTAAACCTTTGTGGGGATAAAATAATATGAGACCGAAAATAAACTCAATTAGAACAAGCTGTACCTGCAAAACTTTAGCCATATTTTAGCCGTTTATTTACGTCCGCACTTTGAAGTTATGTTGTCTTATCTTGGTTTTACACAGCATATAATGTGGCTAAAGTTACACTTCACTTTCAAGGCTTGCTCTAGTTGAGTATATTTTCGATCTCATGTTACATTGTAAGACTGTTTTAAGGTTGCACTATTTTATTTTTATTTCTGAAGATTCACAAGGCCTTGCAAAAGCACAGCATTATTTTCAAGCCACTTTGGAAAATAAATTACTTTTACACATTAATATTTTAGTTAATAGCATAAGTCATAACAAAATTGAAAACAGTAAACTTATCACTTGTTGGAGGAATTTATCTTGTGGATAAAGCGTAAGTTTTTGTAAAAAGCACTCCAGGAATGTGAAAAAATCAGTCAGTAACAAACTAAGACAAAATGTACAACAAATTTTGGATATAAATGAATGAATCCAAATATGAATAATATGAAATATGAATATGAAATGAATGAATGAAAAAATGTTGGTAATGCAGCGGTGCCTGATTTTATTACTATGTATTTCCATATAGTGAATTCATTTTCTAGGTTGAGATGAATTCTTACAGAAAAACGAACTATATATACAGCAGTAAATTTAGAACAATATTTAGGTCCAACGATTAATTAACTAATTCATAGCTTTTTTCAGTGCATTAGAGATTTAGTTAAAAATGTATCCTAAATTACCAAATTTTATCCCCAATCTCTGTTTTACCTAAATAAGGTTTTTAACTCCTTAAAATCCGGTCTCTGGTTATCACTATCAGTGACCTAAAACTGAACAATCCGCAAAATCCCTAGTGACCCCCCTTAGAGGAGCAGACGCATCGATCGTGTCCTGCCCTTAGTCCCAGCCGACACCCTTTCGAAATAAAACAAGCTGAAAAAGCAAGATGACAAGCTGTTGCAAAAAAAATCTTGTATCTCGATTCAATTAAACAAGAAACAAAATCGAATATTGGTTTCGTTGGGCTTAATCCGGGCCCGGAATCATATTTCCCACATACGCCGATCGGAAAGCCACCCTCTAAACAAAACCTAAAATACGAGACGCATTTTTACTCCGGGATTCCGGGGCGAAATTACATGACGGCGATGCACCGACTCGGTTTTCGGCGACGATTATTCCGGGAACTTAATATGCTCCCGGATTAAGTAAGTTGATTAACAAGACTGGATTAGCAAAATGACGATCGATCCGGACGTTTAAGGGACCAGTGCTCTCTTGAATTGAACAGAATAACAAAGTTTAGGGCGCTTTCTGACTCCGGACAATAAGAGAGTAATTTTTATTGACGGCTAAAAAGCCTCGCCGGTCTTTCGGAGTGGCAAAGGCGAAAAATCACAACGAATTACATGATTTTTCCGCAAAAAATTGCTAGAGTAATAACAAGTTGCAAAAAATTTTTTGGCAATTCCGAAATTCCAGAATTGCTATTATTATCGTTTGAGTAACCGTAGCCGTCCCAACCCCTATTAATTTCACCCTTGGAATGCGCTCATATTCCGTCTTCAAACGCTCGATTTATCACGAGGCAACTATTAGCATTCCGAAAGCCTGATTTTTTCACCCTGCTTTCACCGAAAATATTAATAAATATTAGCCTGTTGCTGATAAAGCAAACAAACAAATTTTATCTCAACTGCTGTTTTTCTAATTAAATGGAAAATTAGATGCAGTATTGGCAAAAACGTCAAAACCAGAGAGACTTCATTCGGCGTGAAATCCCTCCAGGTGTGGGTGTTATTTTTTCCAGCGATAAGGGTGAAACCGAACATATCGAAGGATGTTTTGGGATAAAGCAAGATTGTGAAAAAGGGATGAGAAGGAAAAACGTATAAAAAATAACAGTTTGTTTGGCCGGTTTTACGGTCACAGAGTGAAAACAATGAGACAGAAATCACTATTGTTTCAGTATAGAATTATTATTATTATATGACAATACAATACGGGAATAATCCGTTTGAAAATTAAAGTTGTTACACAACTACCTAGTCAAGTTATTTTGGCAAGTGGCTAGCGGCTCTACCTCATTTCAATTTAAATCGGATTTATGGAAAACAGATAACAAAACAAACAATGAAACTGACTGAAGAAAAAAACAAATTTATTTCTGCTACCACAACCTTATGATCGTAATTAAATGTTTCCAGAAAATTTTGCACATAAATAACTTTTTTATTCGCATAGTGTGTTAATTTTTATAAGGTTGGTGATAAGGTCAGTAATGTAGCAAAAAATACTAGTTCCAGCTCAGTTTTACACAAATATCTACAGGGTGATGCTTAAATAGACCGACAAAAGTTTATCACAGTTTTCCAACGATAAGTAGAGACGATTTGTGTTTTTATCTCGTATGGGTAGAAACCCCTTAATCCGGACCATTTACGGCGCTCATGAGTTTAAATTAGTTGTATTGGAAAAAACGCTCGTTTTCATCATGAATATCGATAATATACAGTGATCATTGTTGCATTGATCAAGTACATTGTCATCAAATAATTATAATGCTTTCCACTAACTGTGCTAATACTACTTACGAACACATCAGTGGCGTACGCTTTATCTCCAACATAACTTTAAAAAAATATATTTCGAAAACGGTTACTTATACAAGAATTTTTTTTACTATTTTTCCCGGTATGTACTCATTTGATACCACCATGGGTAGAATTTTGTCGGTCTGTTTAAGAATCACGCTGTATAGTAAAAATATACTTTTGGTAGACTCACCCGCCTATATATTTTAACTGCTGTTTAACACTTTATTCTTTTCTCTAGACATGTGATTTTTTCTGAATCTTTCTGTCATTACGTATAAATAATATTGAGTCGCTGAAAACAATATTTCTTATGACATTTTGAAACAAAAGATGCTTGAATGTTGTTTAGTGCCAAAATTATGTAAAAAAATTGTCGCTAATCTCAAAAAATAACCTTCCAAAAAAGTTATTTATTTGTTGTGTAGTACACATTTAATTGAAATCAAATTCTAATTCGCCTTTGATTTGACATTTCCCACGTTAAAGCAACTTACGTAACTCAAATTAGTTTATTCAGTAATTAATTAGTTCTTAGTGTTCGGTTAAATTTAATTGTCTTTGCAAAACTCAATTTGTTATTTTATTATGACTAAATGTGAGAGCTACACAAAGAATAAACTTTTCAATAATTTTCTTTGGAGTCAGCGACAATTTTTTTACACAAAACATCATAAGCGTCGTTTCTTTCGGAATCTCATTGCGATAATAATAAAATAATAGCGATTTAATAATAAAATTCTATAAAAATTCACATGTAAAAAAACATAATATTACTGTTGCGACGTTTACTTTGTACACCATAAAATTTTAGTATGATTACCCCAAACCGGGGACCCTTCAAGCTAATCACTCAGGTGTATTGTGTGATTTATTGCAGACAGACTTTAGTCTTTCGGACGGACCGACCGATATCGTAAATATATTTAGACCACCCTTGTCAAAACATCCCACTGTAAGGGTTAATTATCACAAATACCATTATCTGCTGTAAAATTTTATGGTGTACAAATTTAGCGTAGTAACATTAAATACTGCAGATTCCTATGTGATTATTAATTTTTGACATACCTATAGTTAAATCTACTTTAAGCAGTCTCACCCTTGTTACCTCAATGTGATAAACTAGTTATTTATTTTTGTAAAACTCGATGGTGATACACCTAAAATAGTTATCTATTTTCGAAAAACTTGATGACACATATAATTTCTCTTACGTGGTCCAAAACAAAAATAAATAAATAAATAAATAAATAAATAAATAACAAAAGGATAAGTCTAGCGAACAGAACAGACCTATTTACGATTTCTTTGAGTGTGACAAAGCAAGGGTATTTTAGAATGGTATAACACAAAGATATTGATATGGAGTTTATTCGTCAATTATTTCGTCGACTATAAAGACAATATAAACAATGACAATATAAACAATGACATAAGGATCCAGAAAAGTACTTCTTTACGGATGATTTCAGACAAAAGTTATTTGTATACCAAAGCACAAAGCTGAACTTGTTTATCACGAATATCAACTTTGAAATATTATTATGCAACCAACATTATACAATTTTATGGACTTTTCGGTCATTAAAATCTTTTATTTAACTCACAATGTTATCTGTCTGTCGGTTATTTTTTCGAAGCCAAATTTAAAAAGGTTCCCGTTGTCCCACTGAATTGAAATTTTGCATACTTACTTAATCTGCGTGACAATGCAATCCTATGCAGTTAAATACCCCCTAAAGATGTTAAATGGGGTTTTAAAATTTTAGGTTATGTTTACAAAGGGGTCTCGATTTGTAAATTTAAGAGGGTTCCTGTAGTCGCAATGAAATTAAATTTAACATGCTTACGTAATCTGGGTGACAATGCATATAGTTAATTACCCCCTAAAGGTGTTAAATGGGGTTTTAAAATTTTAGATTATGTTTACAAAAGGGTTCTCGATTTGTACATACCGTAACTTATACCGTCATATGTTGGTCATTTGGACGTCACGGTAGATGCACAGTGTAATAACAATAAATCTATGCAATAAATAAAGACTAAAAAGCAAAAAATAAAAATATATAAAACAATGTTTTAAAAAAAAGCTTTTATTTAAAAGATGCACTAAAAAGTAAAAAATAATGTATTTCAATCACAGGAGAATATTTTTTCTTACAGGTTAAAATTCTAAAATTTATAAAAGCTTTGGGAGTTTTCAACTGAACAAAGTAATTCTGTAATGCCGTAGTTTTAGAACTCCCAAAGCTTTTATAAATTTTAGAATTTTAACCTGTAAGAAAAAATATTCTCCTGTGATTGAAACACATTATTTTTTACTTTTTAGTGCATCTTTTAAATAAAAGCTTTTTTAAAAAACATTTTTTTATATATTTTTTTAAGACGATTTCCATCACTATTCAACAAAAACTACTGAAAAGTGCTACTTTAGGTACAGACGATTTCAGAAAAGTGTATTTTTTTAGTTTAGTCTTAGTAACTCATTTGAAAACCCATTTGAGTGTCATTGACAATATTGAAGAAAACAAAAATAATTTTAAACCAAAATAACATTAAAACCTACTAAAGCGCGTTATTTCATCGATACATCAAATAATCATCGAACATTTTAAACGGGCTTAAGCGGCGTAATTTATTCTAGATGTTTTACGTGATGTTACCGAATTATTTTTGGCAAAAAATTGATAAACGAGCAAATTTCCCTAAATAATAAAAGCCATTAAGTCTCAAAATTGAAAAAAAAGCGTCAACGCATTTCGGAGCGTTTAATTCATATCAAAACAAGCAAACCTGACATAAACCTTCGCTTCAAGCTCGCATTAAAATTTCCATTTGTAATAAAAGACATTTCACATCTGTTTCAGCGCTGATATCTTATCAAGATTACACAAAAAAATAATCCAGACCACTTTTGCCCTTTTCCCTCATCCAACTGGCACTCTCCCCCCTTACTAAACCCATATCTCTTACCCTCGACAACAATTCAACACTAACCAAAACAACTCGAAAAATATCAACAATGTCGCGTTTTTTTTGTGTGTGAAAATTTAGAACCGCGTTACGTCATAAAGCACGTTTTGGGGGTGGGGCTTTGGCACATCACACGCACGAAGAATGAAGAAAAAATGTACAGGGAGATTGAAGAAAGACGAGAGAAAAGTTGTGCTAGAGATAGGTTCGAAAATCCCGGCTGAACGTCAGCATCGTGCGGCCAAAACTGAGGACGGCGGCGGTGCGCCGGAGCGGCGGAGGCGGCGGCGGCGGCGGCGGTGGGGGTGGAACGGCTCCGGGCGCACTTATACAGATGCACGCGGAAAGATAATTATCCGAGTGGAGAAACGCGGCCCTGACCGCAATTAGAATTCGGGGGAGAAAAATCAAAAGGGCGATTAATCAATCGCGGCTTGAATGGCCTCCGAACAAGTGATTAATTGCACTGGTGAAAATTACGAAAATTTAAGGCCCTAAGTGTAATTCGATTCAATTGAAGCCATCGAAAGCCCCTATTTTTGTTTCTTATTCATCCCACTTCTCTCAAGGGACGGTATTTTGGTCGTTGCTTTGTCTCTATTTATTCAATCGGTTATGCTTCATTGTGCGTACATTTCCATCAATTTCCGGTTTTTTGTTTTTTGCTTATCTCTGCCTTTGTGGTTTTTCGCCGTCTGATGGAACGAGAGATAAGATTTTGCTTCTCAAAATCTTTTTAATTTTCGTGACAAAAAATCTAAAAAACATTCACTGTACCGATAATTGGGAAAATATTGTTAAAATCGATTGGAACCTATTATGCTAAAGCTAAATCTGTTTTGCCAACTTTTCAGCGGCCGTATCAGCTCGACAAACTCATTTTTCCCGATTGAAATTGCCAACGTTCTGTCCTCTCGAAACTGGAGAATAAATACCTGATTTTTCGAGAAAAATAGAAGGTAAATTCGGGCAAAATTAATTAGCAAAGGTTATAAGAGCCAAAAGCTTTTTCGTTTAGGTGCATAAAGAGAAAATGTAAACATAAACACAAAAAATGCTTCCGAAGTGTTTTTTCTCTGCAAATAAAAGTACACAAAGTATTGCATTAATTGGGCTTTTTCAAGTAAAAATTTTAGTTCAAACTTATTAAAAACTCACTCCCTTCGCGATATTTGCATATAGTGTGTTTTTATTAGATATTTATTACATTAATTTAATGATTTGATGCCATTCTTATTTGTGTGTTTATTTTTGTAAAATAAGTGCAGTATTAATAATAAAAGTAAGATTTACAGAGCATAGCAGATTTGACAGATAGATAGCTTGTAGAATCTTAAGTGAAATAAAAAGAAAGCGATATGGTATTATTTGCAGTAAAAATTTGGTATTAGAGAACTATCTAAATACAAACAAGTAATACAAGAGATGCTGACCCGGCGCATCCACCATTTCGCGTCACTGCTAGAGGTTATTACTTATAAAAGAAGTCATAAACAGTGCAAGTTGTACATGTAACTTTGTCATTGCCACAAATTTAAAATAAAATAAATATATAAATTGACATCAATCTGCCTTGATTTGTAGAACTTTGTGATTGTTTTTCTTATTAAAACAATTTAATTTATTCTTTAATCCTTTGTTTACTAAACTCATTTTTATTTATTTAATTATTTAATGTACGTTATTTTGTTGCTTACTCGAATATTTTGAAACAGCAACAAAGTCATTTCAAGAAATATTCCCAAAAATTATTAAATCAGGTCAAAATTAGTGTTATTTTGCTGGACTCTAAACTCAATACGTATTTTGACAACAATAACTATTTCACAAAAGCCTCTAAATCACGAAATTATATCGAAACCGGTGGAAAGATTGCCTTTTTAAAGCGTTATGTAAAAAAACTAAATCTTTTCGAATTGTTTCGTTAAACCGAGCTAACAAATGCGAATTAGTTTAAAAAGAACGTTATTTTGTTGTTTATTTTAACCCGGAAATGCAATTATTATTATTTCATGGAATTTTGGAAAAATTAACGCAAAAAATACTAAATTATTAATAAATTGCTGGTATAATTTCCTCTATATCGGATGTGTTTCTGAGACAAAAACAATTCAGTTTTGTGATGAGATTTATCGAAAACCAGACCTCAATATGACTAAATTAAATTAGGTTATAGTTATTTATTTAACGAGTTTGAGTGTAAATCGGGTTTTTATTTCACGATTGGATTTTTAAACGTCGAGTGTTAACGAGACGTTTAACATCCACGAGGTGAAATAAATGAACCGATTTACACAATACAACATTTTATTCTTCGAATTAGACTCAACAAGGCTTAAAATTGCTTTAAATCTGCTAAAAATAATCTGACGTTTCATATTGACAGTTGTCAAAATTTCCTTACACAGGAGAAAAATCGTAAATTTTGGCAGTGTCGAAGAATAAAAAATAGTAAAATAGCAAAACAATTTGCCCTCTTCCAGTGTTTTAGTACCATTTTCAACCAAAAGCACAATTACTGCATAAAATAAATCAAGTCCTAGATTACTATGTTGTAATGTTTTTTACAAGTGTTTATATGTCAATTATGTCAGGGTTTTTTCTTACACACCGTTCACGATTGTTTCAAATTCGGGATATCTATGAAAATCTGACATTTTATTTGGCACTACTGTAAGTTGTCATTTATATCTATTTTAGGTTATAATTGATGACAACCAAGCATTGTTGTCAGTTTGCTTCATTTTTTAAATAAATAATTGAATACTTTATTTATTGTATTTCACTGATTATTATTAGATAAAAAGTCTTTCTTGTATTCTTCAAAGCATCTTTTCAAAAAATTCTTTTGATACACGTTTTCTTATCAACAGAAATTATTTTCCGCATTTTAACCTGACCTAACCTGACCTGACCTGACCTGACCTGACAACGAGGCGAATCTTTGAAAGGACAACGTCATAAAGTCAGCACCTGACAGGACTTGAAGCCAACCTAATAAAACTATATCTAGGCCTGCTGCGTGTTTAAAACAATCGTGAACGGATAATAGGATTAACTCGTCCATTTATTTATTCTTGTCCATTATTATAAACTAAAAAGCCTGTTGGAACAAAAAGTATATATTATTATTATCTAAAAAAAGGTGGTATTTTTGCTTTCAAGCATTTTGTGCGTTTTTGAGCTAAAAACGTAATTAAGAACTTCACTTACATCACAAAATGTTGTCAAAAATGGGCATGCCAAAGCAAATACTTTGATAAATTTCGTCAAAAATAAGCCGAAAACTCACGAAATCAAATCGAAAACGGTGTAAATTTTGCCTTTTTGAGCGTTATGTACGTTCTTTACTAAAAATTGAGTCTTTTCGCGATATTTCGTTAACCCTGTCTAAAAAAAATATCAAAAACACGTTATATTTTGTTGCCAAGAACAAAGAGATAGAGAGTGATTCATCTAAGACCATTTAGTCGTAATTAAATGAATTTGTTTCTATCTAAATATGATGAGTATAACAAGTCTCAGATAAGAATGTAAGACGCTCTCAAGTAATTATTTTTAAGAGTTTTTCCTCGAAATATGGAAAAAGTCAGTAAAAATACTAAAAATTATCTGCACTTGCATTTGCAAAATGTTCATTCGGTCTTCAAGTTTTTTAAGACAATTACGGATTTACGGCACTAAATAAAAAAGGATGTCGCACACAACGCTCGTACTTTCTCTAAAGGCTGTTTATAAAAAGCTATATTAAAATTTAATACGTTGTTAATAAGTTGTTAGAAGAGAACAACACAAATAGACCAACCAAATTACGAAAAATTGATCACCTTCTATAAACCGACCCTAAATGTTACTTATTATAAAAATAAGAAAAAAAAATTATAAAATATGCCCTTTTTTGCAAGCAAACGCTGATTTCTGTGTACACGAATATTAGTTTTGAGATAAAGGAAAAAAAAACTATTAGTAGACTCACCCTGTATATGGTTTTTATCAGTTTAAGGTTCTTTAGGTTTTCTTTTTCCATTCAATTAACGTTTCCAATTTTAAAATCTTTGTAATTTAAGAGAAATTATCAATAATTTAATTTTGAAACCTTGAGGATCTGCCACTTTTATAATCTCTGGTGTTTTTTTTTTTTTTCATTTTGAATTTTTTTCGGCTTGTTACAGTTTGTTTAATTTAATCTTCTTCAATCAGTCTTTAACGAAGTTGTACGTTTTTCCAGTTTTTTATTTTATTTTATTTACTCTTAATTGTTATTTTATTAAGTCCTTCAATCTTTGTCTTTGTCTACGATCGTTTAATAATAATAATAACCGTTCAATTTCAAACATTTTTAGAAGCATTCAACCTTTCTCATTTCTAATCTGATCGCGTCGACAAATTCTCCCGCAAATCGCCACTGACACGTCTTCATACTTTTTTCCAATTTAAAAATTCCTTTCGATCCGTTTGAATCGCAGCAACGGGAAATGCGACTGATTATTCTACAACTCTTAGATCTTTTCTACGAAAGTGTCGACAACTCACTTTTACGTTAGAACAAAACGTGTCACAAATAAATTAAAATCGAAGACAGTGCAGTTTTTTTTTCTATTATTTAGCGAGTTGGTAAACACCAATTAACAATTACCAATTCAAATCAGTGCCAGCTTCGCCACTCCTGAACAATTTCGGATTATGGAGGGTAAGCCCTGAATAACAATGACAAGAATTTCAAGCGAGGGATAGTTGAAGCGTCTGATGCCAAAATAGTTAAACTATATTACATTTTTGCCATAAAATAAATTTTTATTCAGCGATTTTTCGCTCCTTTGCACTGGTATATTAACGTATTTGTGGGAACAAGTGGATAAATCATGGAAATGGGTTGTTCATTGTCTCACTTAGTGAAATATACCCATGAATTATGGAGTCTTGTGGTAAACATCTGTGCTTGATGATGATACCGATCGTATCAGTTGAGTCACTCTCTATACATCAAATTAATTTTAATAAACGCCGGAATAATCCATTTTTGGCCTCTGGCGGGGTTTTAGCAATTTTAGAATTATTAAATTTGTTAGCAGCGTAGGAAGTGCTCAGCTCGTGGATGAAAATTATTATTGTAAAACATGGATTTGTGTCTTTTTAGCTTAATTAAATTGCAGGAAATAAGCAACTTGCTCGATAATAAATCCAGTCGTAACGTTTGCTGTCTCGTGTTAGTTATTGCTGATATATATTTCAATTATTTGACGTTGTTGTGGTATTGTATTGAAGCAACGAGATAGCTGTGAGCTCCTAAATCCGATTGGATTATCGGAGCGAAAATTCATAAGAATAACGCCGAAAAAATAACTAGGAGGATAAAAACTCCATTTAGGTGTCAATTGTAAAAAAACAGAAATTAGGTGTAATTTAGGATACATTTTTTATTAATTTCTACAGCAGGAAAAATAAAAACCTAATAAAACATGTACAAAACGAAATACATACAGAAAAAAAGAATAAAGAAGTTGATTAATCATTAAATCTAAATATTGTTCTAAATTTGCTGCTGTAAAATTAGTTCGTTTTTCTATAAGATTATCACTGTATGTAATAAAATCAGACATTACCAACATTATTTTTTCATTCAGGTAATATTTTTAATTTTTATTTTCAGTAGGTACATTTTCATATCCAAAATTGTTTGTACAGTTTGTCTTACTTTGTCACTAACTAATTTTTCCACAAATCCGTAGTGCTTTTACAAAAACTAACACTTTATTCACAAGATAAATTGCTTCAACAAGTTACATGTCTACTGTTTCTAATGTTGTTATGCTTTTACTAAAATTTTAATGTGTGAAAGTATGTTATTTTCCAAAGTAGGCTTGAAAATAATGCTGAGCTTTTGCAAGGGTTTGTGAATCTTCAGAAATAAAAATAGTGTAACCTTAAAAATAATTTATTATACAACTAGAGTATTTCCAATTGAAGAGTCTTAGAAAAATTAAAAAATCCAAATCTGACATTCTATTCTAAATAATCTAAATAATCTAAGTAAGTAATTTTAACGAAGAGAAACTAAAAAGCTAGAACACAAAAAAACTAAAAAATAGTGTGATTGAAATTCTGAAGAACTAAGTGACTGAAAAACTGGGGAACTGAAAAAACTATAGAACTGGAAATGAGAAACACTAATAAATTGAAACATTACATTCTAAATAAAAAAAATTATACACGAAGAAACTGAAAAGCTGATATACAAAATAAAACTAAAAAACAGCGAGATTGAAGTTCTGTAGAATTTATATAAGTGACTGAAAGAACACGAAATTAAAAAACTATAAAACTGCAAAGTAAGAATATTAAGAAATTGGAACACTGGAATTATAAGATAATGAAACCACAAAAAACTAAAAAATTTAGGAAATGAATATGAAATATTGGAAAACTAAGAAACTAAAAGCTGAAATATTGACCAAATTAAAAACTGTGTGACCGAAACACTAAAAAGACTAGAAGCCTAAGACAAAAAAATCCCTAAATGTAAAATTATTATTTATTAAACTAAATATTAATAAAAAAAATTGAAAAAATATCCTATTTTATATTAGGAAGGTTTAACACAACTTTAGGATGTTTAAAACACATTTAGGATAAAATAAAAATTGTCAAATATTTACATTTTTAACAAAACAGATTTATTTCAAGTTAAAAAAAAGCCCTTTAAAATTTGTCTTTTGTCCAGAAAAATTCATTTTGTAATTTTGTAATAAGTGTTAGCTAAGAAAAATAGTTAATAATGGCATGTTTTATGCCGAAACGTCCCTCTCAAGATATTTTGATCAAACCAAAAATGGAGAAACTGACTTGATAATAGATGAACTATATTCTCGAAATGAACTAAAAAACCAAAGGCTTAAATATTGACAAACTTAAAAACTGTGTGATGAAACACTTAACTAATTTCTTTCTAAACTCGCTATAGCAAAGGACTTATGGACTTATCTATGTCTTTAAAACTAACGAAAGTTCTAATAAAGTGCAAGAAATATCTTTAAAAAGCTCTTTTATTTATCTATCATTCTGAAAATAAAACATTGTCCTCCGACAAACAATTTTCGAGAAAATTGCTAATACAAGCTAAAATAGGTAAAATTTAGGTGTTACTAACTTAAAAACTGTTATGAAGTTTGCACTTTGCTTGACGCTAATCGATTCCCCTGGTCATTTTACATGAAAATAGTTGCATTTCTTCGAGTCCAGTTATGGAAAAGTGCAATATTAGAAGAAGCTAAAAGCTTCAAGTTTGTCAATGAAGCTGAAAGCTCGAACAAAGTTCCAACTGTCAATATTCGAATAGATAAACGGGTCATCCGGAAACAAAATAATAAACAACGTTTCACCACCACAATGTAATTAGTAGATGCTCGCCCGAATGTTATTAGGATCAACATTATAATTTCATCCAAACTTCACGAACAATATTAAAGACCCCCACGTTCAACATTACAAACCTATTAAATGCTTTATGTCGGCATTACGTACGTGAAATTTACATATTTACCCATCATAAAATTTAAACTCATAAATTCTCAACTTGAATCAATTTTTTTTTGATAAAAATTTAATCGAAACTTTCAAAGATATAAAAACGACATAAAACTTTCACGAGTGTGATAAGAAGACAGATTCTGCTGCTCGCCTAGCGTTTCCCTGGTTTATTTTGCTTTTTATTCGGACGTCAACAAAACAATTAATTTTTCACAAGGTCCGGATTATTCAAAATTCATGATCAAATAATTGAATTTCAATGCGAAAAACAAAGATTTCCCTCGAGCTTTTTTATTGTTTGATGACGAGTGAACGTCGTAAATACGGGCTCGAGAATAATTCGGTAATTGGCTCAGTAATCGCTCGCAGGAGACCGATTCGATCAGATCAGCTCGATATCTCATCCATGGCAACAGATGGATTGTTATCAGCTTGGGTCAACAATGCGTCTGCATTTTTCTGACATTTGTAGATTGTAACTGACAAATCGGTCTTGGTGTTATATTAAAATCGATCTTGACATGTATTGATATGTATTTATTGCCAACTTTTAGGCTTCCAGCTCGACAAAATAATTTTTCTAATCGGAAAACTGAACAATAAAATTGTATACAGGCTGTCTCACCTAAGACTAAGATAACTGATATCTCAGTTATTTGTCAACGGATTTTAATGAAATTTAAAATGCAAATATTTTAGCGATTTGGTTAATTTTTTGGCACTTAAACATTCTTATGATGCAAGTTTATTATCTTTGCTTCTTCTTATCATTTTTTGAAGCTACCCTGTGTGTATGTAACTTTTCGGGCATACAAAAGAATCGATTATCATTCAAAGAATAATTTTGTTTTTGCTGTCATCGTTTTCTAAAATTTTTGAAACTGTTATATCTTTCAGAATTACTAACTTTTTGATAAAATTTCAACAACTGAATACATCCCAGCACGGGTACATTAAAGGGAAATCTGTTGACTCAGCTACATTTAGCTTCACTAATTCTCTGTTAGATAAATTAGAAGAAAAAAAAGGTGGTTCTTGGAATTTTCTTAGATTTCTCCAAAGCCTTCGATTGCCTAGATCATAACATCCTAATAAATAAATTAGAGAAATACGGCATAAGAGGAATTATGTTAAAGTTGATCACATCTTATCTTAATAATAGGTATCAGCAGGTCACAATAACAAAAAACGGTACTATATATACATCAAAAAAACTTTTAATTAAACAAGGTGTACCTCAAGGTAGTATACTAGGGTCCTTATTTTTCGTAATTTATATAAACGACCTATTAAACATTTTAACAGCCTCAGACAACAATAGTGCAGTTAACTTTGCTGATGATACAAACATATTAATTTGGGGTGAGAATATGACAGATACAATGAAAGAAGCAAAGATATGCATGAATAAGGTAATAAACTGGACTGAAGAAAATAAATTAGTGCTAAATTTTGAAAAAACCTACGGCATTCATTTTGCAATATGTAATCACAAGAATACAGAGAAAACAAATAAAATTGTAATATCATCTAAAGAAATTGAACTAAGAGAGAAAACTAATTTTCTGGGAGTATGCATTGACCGTAAGTTAAGCTGGACTAATCATAAAGATAATTTATTAAAAAAATTAAACTCAATACATTTTACAATACGTGTTTTAAAAAAATATACTAACATTGAACAACTAAGAATAGTATACTTCGCAAACTTTCAATCATTACTCACCTACGGTATAATATTTTGGGGGCAAAGTGGAAAGATATCAAAAGTATTTGTTGCTCAAAAACAAGTCATGAAAACTATGTTTAACTTACAATATAATGAAACTTGTAGCAACATCTTTAAAAGCAATAACTTCTTAACAGTAATTGGTTTATACATTTATAGATTACTTTTATTTTTCTTTAAACTGAATCTACAATTTAATGTCACTAACGACCATAAGTACAACACTCGCAAAGTAGACTTAGAATATCCAATACACAAACTTACGCTGACGGAAAAAAACAGTTATTATGCAGGAATAAAACTGTACAATAGTTTACCTGTGCATCTACGCACACCTTGTAATTTAAATTTATTTAAAAAAAATATTTGACTACATTTGACTACAACCATATAATTTAAACGAATTCTATAACAGACAGGTTTTTTGACTTATGTCTTCGAATTATTTTTATGTTATTGTATAATACTGACGTTTTTCGTATCAATTTTGTTACATCTGTATAAATTGATAGAAAATAAATAAATTATTATTATTATAAAAAAGAACGTTTCAAGCGGCATGACGGTATTGGGTTTTTACCAAGGTTTGTTTATTCATAAATTTTTTGAACATTCAAATCCTGGATATTCATTTAATAACAGACTTTGTTTTATAAAAGCTTTTTTTTGTCCAACATTATCTGCAGTGTTAGTGTTTTTTTCTAAATTATGTGTTTCCTCCACAATTTTTTGAATTTGAATTTGAATATTTCATTTAAAGAAAGTGTAACACTTCTAACAGCTTCTAGGCTTTTTGTCATGAAAAAACTTTTGCAAATCGCTCTTTGTTAATAAAATTTCTCAAAATATGATTCCTCAATGATATATTATCTAAAATTATAAGGTTATGCTCTTGACGGACTAAAGCCTCTGCACATAGCGCCACTGCTGGGATCAGATGATGAGAATCACTTGGAATCTCAAGCAAGATGCGTGGGCAACCGACGCCGGCAGCTATCCCTCTATTTTTTGGGCACCGTTGCCGGCAGCGGAGGCACTGCCTAATTTTTTATGTGGCCACCTATTTTTCGGGGGGAATACCAACTTTCAGATAAATATCTTTATTAGGACTTTCAATACGTCTAATGTGGGGTTAGACGGAACAGCCTGTATGGTTTTTGGAGAGAAATGCTTTCGAAGTAGTTTTTCCGAGCAAGAGCCAAAACTGGAAAGAGCCACAGAGTGGCTCATCTTAGCTCATTTAATACGATTAACGTAACAAATTTTGGAAGTTTAAGTGGCCTGAAATGGGCCCGCGCTAAGAGTGTGGCGGTATTGATCCTGATGTGGTGGTGGCAGTGACTGAGAGCATCGGGGGTGGCGTCGCAATAACACATCAAATGCACGATTTCGGTGGTCCCTTGTAATTACCGAAACAAGTGTGCGAAAATTTAATGTTGTATTATTGAAAGAAAAAAAATCGTATGGGTTGAATGAGTTCTAAGAGAAGTTTTCCGCTCATAGTTATAGTATATAATAGTTGGAAAATTTAAATTCGACGAGAGTTTGACGATTATTTGTATTTAAACTACTCGCTTTTCAGATTTTCAAAAGGTTAACATTAAAGGAACAGTTGTATTCGGTGCTCGTAGTGCTCGTACACTCAAGTTTCTCTCTAATTTCGGATTTTACAGATTACTTTTTCTTGTTGAAATATTGGAGGTCGCGTGCAAGACTGGAAATATAGTCCCGGTGGAGAAATTTGTCTTTACAACTAAGACATTTGTTCGTACTATTTCCGAATTTAGAACGGAAAAAAGTCGTTTCATAAACATTAAATAAAGATGAGCAAAAGTTTGATCAATCGAATTAGAAGAAAAGTTTGACAATGTTGTTCAACACACAGAACAAGATTGTTCGCTAAAGAAAAGTACCTAGGTAAAAAAATACAAATGTAATTGGAATAATTGGATAATCCGACAGAGACTCGTTCACTTTGCTCACTCATTTTGGCTGGCAAATAGTAAAATTTTTCTAACATTTCAAAAGAAAAAACTTATCAACAAAGTCTTTCATTGTTAAAATAGTTAACCAACACTAGTTCTTAGGGCCGCAATATTTTTTTGTTTTCCCAAAATAGTATTTTGGTAAGTGTTGGCTGATTTTTAGGCATAGGTACCACACGTAAATTTTTCCTTATTTTTGGTAATAAAAATATATAAAAAAATGTTTTTTAAAAAAAGCTTTTATTTAAGAGATGCACTAAAAAGTAAAAAATAATGTATTTCAATCACAGATGAATATTTTTTCTTACAGGTTAAAATTCTAAAATTTATAAAAGCTATGGGAGTTGTCAACTGAACAAAGTAATTCTGTATTGCCGTAGTTTTATAACTCCCAAAGCTTTTATAAATTTTAAAATTTTAACCTGTAAGAAAAAATATTCTCCTGTGAGTGAAATACATTACTTTTTATTTTTTAGTGCATCTTTAAAATAAAAGCTTTTTTTAAAAAACATTCTTTCATATATTTTAATTTTCTGCTTTTTAGTCTTTATTTATTGCATAGATTTATTGTTATTACACTGTGCATCTACCGTGACGTCCAAATGACCAACATACCGTCTATGTCGGTATAAGATACGGTATGTCCAAATCGAGAACCCCTTTGTAAACATAACCTAAAATTTTAAAACCCCATTTAACCCCTTTAGGGGGTATTTAACTACATAGGATTGCATTGTCACGCAGATTAAGTAAGTATGCAAAATTTCAATTCAGTGGGACAACGGGAACCCTTTCAAATTTGGCTCCGAAAAAATAACCGACAGACAGATAACATTGCGAGTTAAATAAAAGCTTTTAAAAACAAAGCTAATTCAAAGCGCGTTCGAGTGTAAAAAATAGGGACCAGACAATAACTTCATAATAATTTTATTTTGAGTTTTAGGCAGACAACAGGTAAAATATTTCTGATTTTTGCAGAAAACAAAGCGTTTTTTAACTGTAAAACTGTTAACTAAAAAACTGTTTAACTTCTCAAGCTAAGACATAATAAATTTTTTGGCATTGGCTGATCGTCTAAAATTTTCCAGATTTTTTTCAAATAAAAAGACGTTCAGCAGTAATAAAATAGTAAACCGAAAATTACTTCTTAGAACTTTAACGAATTTCTCAAAATACCTATATTAGCATTGGCTCATTATTTTTAAACGAATCATTTGTAAAATAGCTGATTTTTACATAAAACAATACAGAGCTAGTAAAGTTTTTCACTAAAAATATTCATAAACAATTTTTTTTTTTATTTTTGAATTTTTTTTGGAACCAGAAAAGCAATTATTCTTAAAAATTATCCCAATAATTGCTATTATTACGTCAAAATTAGTCTTATTATTTTCAATATCGGATGTGTAAACACGTTTCATACGTAAAACAAACAGATTTTTCTGGTGAGATTTAGCGAAAAGCGGACCTAAATATCACTAAATTAAATTAGATTGAAAATAGCAAAGTAGCAAACAAGTCCTAAATTACCTTAAAAAAAAACGTTAGTATCTTTTTGCTTTTTTCAAGCATTTTACGTGTTTTGTAATTCTTTCACGATATGTGATCGAAAAATCAGAAAATACGGCTGGAATTAATGTTAATAGAGTGGTTATAGCAGTAATCAACGAATTCAACTGTACATTTTTCATATTTTACCAACTAGTTTTTAAAAAATTTCAAAATTTAAGTTTTTTTCTCTAAAATTATAGTTTTACACTTACCTTCAAAAAGCAATTTTTTTAAACTCGCTGTACCATGAGGGTTTATGAGCATTTATATGCCTTTAGGGCCCTCTATAGTTTTTAAAGTGCAAGAAAACCTTTCAAAAGGTTTGATTTTTCCAATTTTGGTAGATTTCCGGTAACTTGAGTATTTATCAGGGTATAACTCGGGAACTATTAGACGTAATTACATTAAGTTTATTATTTTTGTGAAGCTCTTTCAATTGTCTATCTTTTTCAAAAAAGGTCATTGTTCTCCGACTAATAGTTTTCGAGAAAATTGCTATCAAAAGCAAAAATAAATAAAAATTATATGTGTTGATAACTAAAAAACTTTTACGAATTTTGCAATTTGATCGACACCAATCGATTCCCCGCAGTATTTTACATAGGTTTACATCAAAACAGTTTCATTTTTTCGAATAGTTTTGCCGTGATAAAAAAAAATTCATAACTTGAAAACAAAGTCCCGGAACAAAACCGTTTGTTCCAGGGAATTTTACGGTTCATTTTACGTATTATTTACATGTGAATTTTTAAAATCTTTTGCTTAATAAAATTAGTGACAATCACTTCTTATTATGACCGTAATAATTTTTTTTTCGAAATATTTTGGCAATGGCTCGGTTTACACGAAAAGGATCCGTAAAATTTTCTTATTTTTGCAGAAAACAAATCAAAGTTAATCAAAAAGAACTGTAATCAAATAACGAATTGACAATTCATTCTAAGGGTTGTAAATAATGAATTATTTAGTTTTCTCCAAATATTTTCGCCCGTGTTTAGGGGGTTTTAGGCGAATCAAGAGTTCGATAAATAACTGTAGTTTAGGCCGAAGGATGGTTTGAAGCGAACAAATTCCCAAAAACTGATAAATAAGTCACGTAATTATGCCAGGAATAACCCTTTTGCTATAACCGCTTCCATTTCCGCTTTGATCTCGCACCCTTCTCCCCCATTAAAATAATATCTCGTACGACGCGCGACAAAGGATCAATTACGCCGGAAGTGATAAGGAGACATTTTCGATAACAAGTTTTTTCGTGTTATACACTCTGAATGAGAGGAGAAAATAGAACACTTACCCAAGAGTTTTCGTCGATATGAGTGGCGTTTTCAAGCTGAGAAAACCGTTGAGACGCGATTTTTTCTCATGGCCCGCTTCGATACGGCTACAGTTAGCATCAGGGGAATCCTCGTCGTCGTCGTCATCGCGCTTACGACGACGCTTATGGAAGAAATAGCAGGCGGCGCCGATGCCCGCCAACAAAATCAAGGCGGCTAAGCTGGAAAAGACGGCCGTCAGGACGATGTCGCGCTTCTGCATCATCAACTGAAAAAAAAACAAATCCCTAAATCCCTAAATAAAAAATCATCTCACGCGAATCACCCTGTACCATATTCAAGATTATTTCAACCAAATTTCCTCATTACCCAATATAGCTTGTTTCCAAAATAATGCAAAATCAACAAATTTATAATTCTTATTATTTCAATTTTCTAACGGTATGGAAATACATACAGGGTGACCCAGGGGTGCGTGCATACTCCATAACTTTTTTTCTATGCAAGCTATCAATTTGATTTTTTTTCTAAACGATAGGTCTTACAATAAAGCGCATTCTAAAAATATTTTACTTTATATATAGAATGTTCCAAAATAAAATACCTAACTGAAGTCTGTTTTTTATAAATGAAAACTCCAATTTTTAGTTACATTTTAAAAATCTCGACTAAATTATCGATATAACGCACCCGGGCTTCTTAGACTTATCTGTCATAGTTTTTAACTTATGTCAATTTATGTGTGAAAATAGCCTCGTGCATGGTTTCACAGAAAAATGTATAACTTCAGAACAGTTCAAGATAATTAAACTAACTTTTTTCCAGTCAATTCTCTAAGCTTCAGCGCATTTTTCACAATAAAGGCGAACTCTAAGTCGATATTACATCGCCTACTACGATTTTTTGAAGATGACAAATTACATATTTTTTTCGGAAAACAAGAATGGAGAAGCCCTTTGTAAAATTTAACACTCCTATGCCATTCTGGGAAGAATATCTTTCAACAAATTGTAAATTGTAATAGAAAGTAGAGTCGTACATCAAAGAAAAAACAATTTTAGTAGTCTTCATAAAAACAGAAGAAAGTATATGACTGACAGGAAACAATGTAAAACTTTTAAGAAAAGTTCTTATCAAATAAAACTTTAAAAAATGCTCAAATAGTCTTTTCTGGAACATTTTACATTGTTTACTGCCAGACTTACTATTCTGTATTTATAAAGACTATAAAAATTGTTTCCTTTATTGTAATCTACTCCTGTTTCTACTACAATTTCTATTATAATTTACAATTTGTAGAAAGACATTTTTCTCAGAATGATATGGAAGTGCTAAATTTTACGACAACGGCCTACTCGATTCTTTTTTCTCCGGAAAAACCATCAATATTTTTTTATTTTACAAAGTAGATCCCATAAGTCCTATACCAACGAAAATCTCATAAAAAATGCCATGCAATGACGTAATAAAATATAGAGTGTTGTATTTGAAAAAATCGAATTACTGCCTTTTATAATCTGTCATTTTCAGAAAATCGTAGTAGGCGATGGAATAACGACTTCGAGTTTGTCTTTATTGTAAAAGATGCGCTAATTTTTAGACAATTGACAGGAAAAAAATTGTTAAGTTATCTTGAATGGTTCCGAAGTTATTAATTTTTCTGTGGGACTATGCACGACGCTATTTTCACACATAAATTGGCGTAAGTCAAAAACTATGACACACAAGTCTAAGAAACGTGGGTGCGTTATATGGAATATTTAGTCAAGATTTAAAAAATATAACTAAAATTTTAGATTATCATTTAAAAAACAGTACTTAGTTAGGTATTTTATTTTAGAACACCCTGTATAAAAATTGAAATACTTTTAAAATATGTCTTATTGTGTATCATATCGTGTAAAAAAACAATCAAATTGATAGCTAGTATAGAAAAAAAGTTATTGAGCATGCACGCACTTCTGGGTCACCCTGTATATCCCATTTCCGTTCATAGTAGAATTTTGCAACAGCGCATTTGAATTTTTTGGAGTAAAATGGAGCACAAATTAGGGTCAAAAAAAATTGAAATGGAAAATTTAAAAAACCAGTAAATTGTACTTTTCAAACTAAATACTAATAAAAAAATTAAAAAAACATAAACTTTTAAACAATTTTAGGATGTTTGAAACACATTTAGGATACAAGTCAATTTAGGAATTTAGGATAAATAAAAATAAAAAATAAATAAATAAACAGATTTATTTCAAGTTCTAAGAAAAGCGCTTAAAAGCACACACCCAAAAATAACAATTTCTTTGGGCATACGAAGTGATGGCCGAACCACCCTTTGTGTGAGAATCGGGCAAATATTCAATTTTCGCAATTTAATACGGGCTTTTGTCGCCAAAAATCGCAAATATGGCAAAACTCAACCCTTATCAGTGATCTCCAAACCTATCAAAAATCGCACGACACGCCTGAAAATAATTTGCCCTCCGGCCAATTTTAAGCTCGTTAAGCGTCATTCTAACCCAGCCTTTGTCATGTTTAATGATCCGAACTCGATTACCTCAGCTCGACACAATAACACCCGCTTTTGAATCGGATGATATTTACTCACCCACACTGTATAATAATCATAATTAAATAATTTAACACGTCGGCAGAAAAAAAACATTTCCGTGATTTGAAAGATAATCACGGTTTATGCACGGGTTAGTGCAACATATTGTATGAAATGGGTAACATTCAGTTGCGACAGCACAAAAATGAAATATTTCGCGGTGCTGTTTGTTGGTTTAGTGGTGGCATTGGCTGTGATTGAAGTAAATAGTTTTTTGAATTAATTAGTTTTGAAATGTTGTGGTTTTTAGGGGAAGGACCAGTGGGGGCCTCCTGGTGGTGGACCACCGAGAGGGCCGCCGCCCCATGGGCGCCCCCCATTTGGACCCCCACCGGGGCCACCACCATCTGAGAGTACCACTGCTAGCACTACGGAGACGGAAGCCACAACGTGATTAAATTTTGTATTTTTTACTTCAAACAATTAAATAAAATAAATCCCATTCCCACATAAAAAATGTGTATAAATACTTTTACTACTCAATATAATAAGAATAACAAAATAAAAACAAGAGTCAAGAGTCCTATGAAAACTTTATGACAGTATTTTATTTCAATTTGCTCCGCTTTCAATTTGTTTAAAAGAATTGCTTTTAATCTCGATTTTAATCAAACACTTTAACGCAAGACCCGGTTCAAAATTAAAAAATTAACACCTACCTAAGAGGAAAAACAATTAGATTTGTTTTACCAAAAATATTAATTTTTGAGATATGTTTGAGTGTGTTAGCTAAAAGCTTTTGGTACTGCTATAGCTAATAACTCAAAAAATATATATAATACAGAATACATACTTCAAGTAATTTAATTACTTCCATTTTGAACAAATGGAGAGTTAAAACAATAATTCAAATTTTAGTTCTGATAATTCCGACACTGTCTTTATTTAGCAGTTGTAGCTTAAACTCCTAGACAGCCTGAACAACTGAAACTTAAGCTTTTCATATACAAGATAATTCAAAAGTTCTAAATCTGTGTTTATTTTTCGTCCACGAACGGTATTTTTAAGATATAATTCAGAGTATGAAGCAATAATGGTTAACACTAAATTTGCCAAACTCCTAACCCTTTGAAAAAAAATTTTCTGGCAAATACAGAAGTCTAGACAACTCGATTTTTAATTTTTCTTTGGCAAAGTTATCCGAAGATTCTAAAGCTAACTTTGTTTCTTATCTACGACCGACAGTTTTTGGGATAATGATCAAAGTTTGGTGCCTCAAGATCAAGATCAGGAGAAGAAATCAGTGATTTTTTGCTTAATTTTATAAGCAAAAGTATGAAAATGCATAATCTGTTTTCATTTTACAACTAGTTTTTAAGATTCAGTCAAAGTTATTCAACGATTCTAAATTTAAATATGGTTTTTAAGATATCAGTCAAAGTCAAAGTTAAAGTTATCTCTCAAGACACAGATTAATTACAATAAAGAAGTCCTTATTTTTTTGTTAAAGTTAGACAGTCTTGAGACTTTAGCTTTTCATATGCAAAATTATTCAAGGATTCAAAATCTAATTTTATTTTTCATCTACGAGCGATAGTTTTTAAGATTCAGTCAAAGTTTGGGACAATGCTTAAAATTTAGTTTGTAAAAACCCAAACACTTGTAAAAAAAAATTGGAAAAGAGAAAAGTCGATTTTTACTTTTCTTATGCAAAATTATCCAAGAATTCTAAACCTGCCCTTGTTTCTTTATACCTATACGCATACGGCCAGTAGTTTTAAGGTATTAGCCAAAGTTTGGTGCCTCAAGACACGGAGTGTAAATGAAGTAAAGATTTCCTGTGATTTCCTCTGATTTCCTCAACATTTCCCCCAGATATCCCTTGATTTTTTAATTTTCCATAATTTCCTCCGATTTTCTCAATTTTGTATACAGATTTCCTCGGCGGTTTACCTCAGGTAAAGTGTAATTGTAGTAATTTTTTTGTTAAGATCTAAAGCAATTTAAAGAACTGAAACTTAAATCACACTAAGCTTTTTTTAATTGTAACATTTTGGCGAAAGTTTAAAAAAGTGTATCCGCAAAACGGCCTTAAATTGTTAACAAGATCTTTAAATAATTAAAAACTGCTAAAGCATCGTTCTCTAGAAAAAAGCAACAATTTCAACGGTTCACATTCCTGTTAATTAAAATCCCAGCTCAGGTAATTTAAATTTTAATGAGCGACATCTTGTAATTACGTTACGACCTAAAGCTGATTACACGCCTCGAGCCATCCAAATAATAAGACAACTATTTTTATTTCTCTCTCTTTTTTACTGAAACCAACCACAAATACATCCTAATACCAATTTAATGAGCAACAAATTATCACAGATTTATTCATCTCTCGACCACCATGAAGCTCAAACCGATTTATTTCTTCCTGTTTCTCATAATCCTGAGTTTCGTGAGTATCTCAAACACTTTCTTATACAGTGTTGAATTAACAAAAAGTAGTTGTTTGAGTGCGATTTGGCCGCGAGTTCGAAAAAGAAGAAGAAAAAGAAAGTAAAGAAGAAGAACAAAAAGGGAAAAAAGAAGGCAAAAACAGGCAAAAATAATTCTTCAGCACCTCCCGGACTCCTGTTTTCCCCAGTGCCCCCAGATAACAACAAAACTGAAATTCCAGATGTTTACCCCTTTCCACCCGAAGATTTGGTCGCCCAAAATATAACCAAGTTACCGACATCCATATAAATAAAATAAAGTATTTTCGATTCAGTTGTATTACACTTAACTGCCCCTCAAACACCAATTTTTTATTTTACAGAATTTAAAAATTCATATCGACACTTGCACTTAACTGCTCTCCAGATTACTAATCAAGGGTTGAGTTTGCAGCATCTTAATTTAATTTATCACCCAATTAAGGAACAAAGGATTATTGTGCGGTGCGTCGAAACACCGTTCGCTCTCTATTGGATCTAATTAACATCATAATTAATTTAATTCGTAGTTAAACGTTTCACGAGTTTTTTCCCATGTCTTATGGCATGCCCTCCTCTTCCGTGGTGTCTTTGCTGGTGACTGTGCATTTCATGAAACGTCATTGTGCCACTCCGAGACTTATCACTATCACCCGTCAAAGTCCCATTCTTCATTTTGATTGTTTTCATTGTGTCAAAAAATCGCTTCTCAATTTCCTGAACAAATGGTCAGATTTTTTTCCAAAATTGCAAAAACTTACTTGCGAATTGACCAAATCCACGTAAAGAATCAAAAAAATTAACGCAATTATTTTAGTTGTCATTGTCATTCCCACGGCCAACGTTTCGACCCCATTCACGAACTTCTTCAGCCAACAATAATTTTGGCTAATGAGTAATGACCCCTACTTCCGTTGTTTATAAAAAGAACAACACTCGACCCAAAATTCATTGCGCAAAAATGCGTTTCAAAATGATTTATTTCTTTTTGTTTCTTTTCGTTTCGTCATTTGTGAGTTTTATTATTTATAGTGACTGGTTGGGACGATTAATTTTTAGATTATGGAAGTCGATGCTGCGGCAAAAAAAAAAGAAGAAGAAAGTAAAAGTGAAGAAAGATGTAAAGAAGACGCAAAAAGTTATACCCATGAAAAAAGAATGGCTTCGTGATTTACCCGTGGTACCTATGAAGTTGTCTTTCGATGGTTGGAATGCGACAAACAATGATTTTTTTAATTCAACTGATCTTGAATAAAATGTGAATTTAATTTCCAATAAACCCAATTATTTAACCATTACGTGTGACTATAATACCGGATATTTTACCATTGACCCATCAGAAATGGGGCTAGTGTTCAAAATAATCCTACTTGTGTTTTTTATTAAATTGAGTTATGAAAATCCAAGTGTTAATAAATTGCAAAGTTTAAAACGTCAAGACTTGGCCCCTTGTTGGTGGTTTTTCCCCCGATATATTTACGTTAATGTTGTCACAGCTGCAACCACCACGACTGAAGAATCAGAAGTAGAAACCGATGAAGATGAATTATTACGATTAAGGCAACGAAGAAACAGAAAAAAATTAAAAAATCGGAGGAAACCAAAAAAACGAAAAAATAACACGAAAAATTAAAAACACATTATTTTATCATTAGTGCCTTTAAATAGGTGCAAATTTTGTAAAATTGAGTCACAAGCATGACAGGACCGTACTTGTTGTTCTTCTTGCTCTGTTTTATTAACATTAATTATGCTTCAAGTATTTTTTCTTTACCTGACGATTTATAAATTTAATTTTAAGTTTTCAGAAAACCCCTCTCACGTGTTGGCCAGATGTTGGGGCCAAAGAAGACCAGTGACAACAACTCGTATTTTCTTAACCTTTCAATTTTTATTTTCTCAAATTGTGTTTTTAGCTCCTGTTATTGTGCCCACTGACGATAATGGAATAATTGATAGTGGAAGTGATATTGAGGACTACGATGAACCGGAAATTCAAAGGACGAGGCAAAAAATAAGGAAACGAAATAAAAAACAACTCAATAAAAGTATTTTTCTCAAATAATGTCAACGTTTTAATTTTTAATTTGTAGAAAAACTAAAAAATGCGAAACCAGTGACTAAGAAGAACAAGAAAACTTGATTTAACAAAAACAAACAATATTAATAAACGGTTTTGAAAGCATTTTGATTTTTTTATCACTCCTGTCGCAACAATTTCCCTTTTCTCACAAATAATCGGTTCAAAATACGAAGCTAAGTGAGGTTTTCTCTATGGATATCGAAAGGTTAGGATACGAAACGACGTACAAATAAAACGTTCCCGTCCTCGATAGTTCCGTTAATGTCGCCAGAGAGCGCAATTGTTCCAATACAGTCTAAGTTTTCAAAATGGTTTTATTAGTATAACGTTTAGCACAAGACAAATAAAAAAATACAGGCAGATAAGGCATTAAATTCTCAATAAGAAGAGAATCTATCTTCAACCCCAACGTCGTCTAAAAACGCTCAAGCGACGGATTTGTTTCATTTTATTGGTGGTCAAGTACGAGAAAGTATTTTACAGCTAAACCGTTGAAGATAGAAGTATGGTGTCATGGACTTTTTTGTAGAAAACTTAATTCTCTACAACCCTGTTCCTTACACTTTTTTGTATCTTTAACCGTATTTGCTGCGTTTGCAAAAATATCAAGTGGAACGCTAATAATTGTAAGCGATAATTTTTTGCGCACCGTTTCATATTTTTCAAAACACTCCGAATACGGTTGAAGATACAAAAAATGTGTAAGTAACAAAGTTGTAGAAAATTAAATTTGCTATAAAAAAGTCCGAGACACCATATTTCTATCTTCAACGGTTTAGGCATAAATTAACTTTCCGTTACTTGACCACCGGTAAAATAAAACGAATCCGTCGCTAAGTGTCTTTGAACATCTTTAGAGCCTAAACCGTTGAAAAAAAAATGTGGTCTCGCGGACTTTTTTAAAGGAAATTTAATTCTCTACAACTTTCTTTTTAACATTTTTCTTGTATCTTTGACCGTATTCGCAGCGTTTTGAAGAATACGAGTTGAAGCCCAAATTTTAAATTTTAAATAATTTTTTTCTCATATTTCTCATGAAAATTTTAGTCGTTAGTTTTTCTCAGTCTGTTAATAGTGCAAATCTCTACATTTTTGCATTTTTTCCAAGTAATTGATAAATTGTTTAAATTTAAATTAATTTAAAACGATTTGACGCTCCAAGCGCCCTCATTTTTACTCTGCCGTACTATATCTTTTGGGTGCAATTTTGTAGCTCGTTTCGTCTCCTAAGTTAAAGTCCTCCGTAGTTTTCTCTAATCATCTGAACTAGTGTCGAAAAATCAAGCGCTTAGAATACAAAAAATGTTAATCCAGAAAAAATTTGTGCAACAATACAAAATAAGTGTAATTACAGGCTCCATTATGTGCAAAAATTGTAAAATTGAACAATTCATTAAAATGTGTTCACACTTTAGAACCACAACAAATGACTTTTTAATTCGAATTCTGCGATATATAAATAAACGTCGGGACAAAACCACACAAAATCAAAATGAAAATCAATTTATTTTCACTCTTTTTAATCGTAATACTAATATCGATGTGCCAGGTTATTGTTTTGTTTAGTTAATTCATTAATTAAAAAATTATTCTAGGCGATATTTCTAGAGGACGGTGAAGAACCCGATAATCCATTGACTAAAGTTATGCACATTATACCGCATTCAGCACTGCCTGAAGATGAGCCATTCGAAATCCACCTCAATTACCCGAAAGATGTCGCTAATATCGAAAATATGTATTTGAAATGCGAATGGTACGAAAACGATGAATAATTTATAAATAATTTTGTTTATGAAATATGAATAAAAATAATTGACAGCATTATGTCGTTTCTTGTCCCCTGTCCCCACATATTTAAATTTTTGAACAACCCGAAAATGCACAGTTCGAGATGAAACTCAAAGCGGTTTATTTCATCCTCATGATCCTTATTTTATCATTTGTAAGTTTCAATATTAAATTATGTATAGCATAAAAGCGTATTGTAGATGTTTGAGATTGAAGCCGCGACTACAAAAAAGAAGAAAGCAAAAAAAGTGAAAAAGAAGACTACAAAAACTAAAAAAAAGACGTCCAAAAAATCAAAAAAAGTTAAAAAATCCAAACAAAAGTCAAACAAGCCGGACTACTACGATAAAATAATTGAGAAGTGGGCGAAAAAAAATCCGCTCATGATCCCGCGAGGGATTGACATCCCGGAGGAATTTTTGCACGAAGAAACCAATGAAACCCTGACCATTACCCTGCCCGACTCGATTCTAAACGATGAAGAATATAACATTTCGGCGACAAATAATGCATAAAAATAACAATAAATGTTCTTTGTGAAACAAGTTTTTTTAATCCCACCCCAATAAAACAGACAAAAAATCCCTGTGACTTAATCAAGCAAACATAAAATAAAATTTTATTGCGAAATAAACGTAACAAGAGACCGCCATTTTTTGCAATAAAACTTGATTAAATTTGAATACGACGCAAACAGAAAAAACGCAATTTGCTCTTAATTAGAAAAAATTGAAATAGAATTGCATTCACACTCGCTGAATTTACGGGGATGTAATTTGACGTCCACGTCCCATTATAAGTTAATTTAGAACGCATTAAGTGCATGTTTCGGTATAAATAAATGAAGCCGAATTTTTCATTATGAGAAATCGGCGCAAAATGGTGACGAAAGTGTCTCTGATTTTACTAATTTGCTTGGCTTGTCACGTAAAGCATTAAATTTTTATTTATTTATTTTTTTTCATTAAAGTGATTTAATTTCAATTACAGTTGGTCAAGTCGGAAGAAAAACTGGAAAACAGAATGTTTTACAGCCCAAGAGCCCCCATGATGGATTCTGACGAAAGTGACGACTCCTTCCACATCTATTTAAACTTCCCTGCAAATAAAGATGTGACAAAGATGCGTTTGAATTGTCAGTGGACAAAATTGGCCGAACTATGAAATAGTAAACCCTGTTAATTGTTTTAATAAATAAAATAATGAAGCATTACTATTGTTGCTTTTTTAATGCCGTATTTTCGAGAATAAATGAGCCATAAATCGAATTAAATGCAAATTTAAAACGCATTATCGTGTGGTATAAAAATCTGGACAAAACTGGGTAAAAATTCAGTCAAAAAATCGCAATGTTGCTGGTAAAAATCGTCGCAGTTTTTTTAATAACAATGTCAGCCAGTTTTGGTCAAGTAAATCAAAATCAATACAATAGTGTACAAAATTAATAAAATTTAATTTAAGAACGAAATTCGAGACCCCAACACGGGAGGATTTCGCTCTCTATGGACTGAAAATCCGGACGACTCTTTTGAAATTTATTTGGACTTCCCGGAAGACACCACAAACATCACCAACATGTATTTGAGCTGTCGTTGGGCAAAAATAAACAAAGTAATGATTGAGAAAAGCTTTTTACGAACAGCTTAAATAATTCGTTGTCAAGTACTTAATAGGGACCGAATCTTAGGAAATATCCCGCCTAACTTGCAATTTTAAGGGCTTTTCTTAAAACTTGAAATAAATCTATTTGACAAAATTTTTAGTTTTCCTAAATTCCTAAACTAATCCTAAATGTGTTTTAAACAACTTAAAATTATGTTTAGCCTTCCTAATTTTAAATAGAATATTTTTTCAATTTTTTTATTAGTATTTAGTTTAAAAAATACAATTTACTAGTTTTTTTTCATTTTACATTTAAAGATTTCTCGTCTTAAGACTTCCAGTCGTCTTTCTCATAGTTTCTTAGTGTTTCAGTCATACAGTTTCGAGTTTTTGAGTCAATATTTCAGCTTATAGTTTCTTAGTTTTCCAATATTTCATATTCATTTCCTAAAATTTTTTTCAGTTTTTCGTAATCTCACTATCTTATAATACCAGTTTTCCAGTTTATATTTTTTACTTTGCAGTTCTATACAGGGTGTAAGCGAAATAAATACATTAATTTTAACCAGTGGTAGAACTCATCAAGACAAACATTTTTCTATGTACGATTTTTTCAAAATCGCATTTTTTAAAATCATTTTTTCCTTCTACAAATTGACGAGCCTTTTATGAAATGCCCCAACAAAGAAAAGTAATAATAAATTTTATTTAATTTTCATGAACTTGCTTGGAAACGGTAATCTTGTCGACTAGGTAACCTTATTTCCAGTGGCGTGTAAGAAAATTGTGTAAGATTTTAAAATAATTTTAACTCAAAAACTAAAACGTTTTGAAAAAAAAGTTATAAGGAAAAATTGTTGGTCTTGACGAGTTCTATTACCAGTTAAAGTTAATGTACTTATTTCATTTACAACCTGTATAGTTTTTTAATTTCTCATTTTTCAGTCACTTATTAATTGTAAAGAATTTCAATCACACGGTTTTTTAGTTTTATTTTGTATATCAGCTTTTTAGTTTCTTCGTGTATTAGTTTTTTATTTAGAATGTAATCTTTCAATTTATTAGTGTTTCTCTTTTCCAGTTCTATAGTTTTTCAATTTCTCAATTTTTCAGTCACCTAGTTCTTTTTATTTTTCACTCCGAAAAATTCAAATGCGCTGTAGCAATTGTACTATGAACTGAAATGGGATATACATTAAAACTTTTGAAGGAATTTATCTTGTAAATAAAGTGTAAATCTTTGTAAAAAGCTCTATAGAAGTTGTGGAAAAAATAGTTAGTGAAAAACTAAGACGAACAGTACAAAAAATTTTGAACATAAAAAATCTACTGAAAATAAAAATAAATGAATATAAAAATGTTGATAATACAAAGGTGCCTGATTCTATTATTATGTATTTCCATACAATGAGTTCATTTTCTAGGTTGAAATGAATTCTTACATAAAAACGAACTAGTTTTACAGAACAATATTTCTCTTCAACGATTTAATTACTTTATAGCTGTGCAATAGAAATTTTAAGTTTTTTACAAAATGTATTTCGTTTTGTATTTTTGAAAAAAAAATTATTAATAAAAATTAAAATTTTATTTTTATTGCTGTAGAAATAAATAAAAAAATGTATCCTCAAATTACCAGATAAAATTCAGCTTGTATTTTGTGTTGCCTAACTTGGCCAAACCCAGTCGATAAAACAGCGCACGCGTATTTTGACAGTTGTTTAAATTGTCGCACCCAAAAAATATGTTTGCACGTAAATTGAGTGATTTTAACGACAATTTGCCCTAAAATTATGGCTCAAGCCATCAGTGGGGAGATCCAGACCGGCGTTAGGGAGTTAATAGCTTCAATTACACAGTTTGAGGTAACGTAACCTAACTTTTAACAGTCAAAATAACCAAAACTTCAGCCGGGCTCTGATCGCTTCAATTCACTGGAAAAATGTGCCCTTACGACGTTCAAAAAATCCGACTCGATGTATTTCCTCAACACCAAAGATATCAAAAACGCCATTTGGAGCATGGCTGAGAAATTCGCCTTTCATGGATTTTTCAAACACTCGGATTATTTGAAAACCATTCACGAGAAATACATTATTCCGAACCTCCCTGAATCCGACTTGAACTCCCGCTTGAACGTTGTTAAATTCCTCCTGTGCATGTCCCAAAGTCCTACCACTCATTTCTGGAAAACGCCCGAAAAATTCCAGTTTATTTGCGACCACCACGAGGGCGAAGTCCTCGACTGGGGGGCTTACCTCATCGAGGACATCGACCGGTGGTCGCCCCTCCCCTACCAAAGCTCCGACTCTGAGGACGAAGCAGCCCCCATTCAAGGGGAAACAACAGTTAAAAGCGCCCCCAGTCGAGTCATAATCCCAATGGCCCCCCAAACCAAAGAATACAACTTTCAGGAGTCTCGAAAAACACTCATGAACACAATCCAGAGCGATTTTTGGTCGAAACCTGTGATAATGCAGCCCCCAAGTGATTGGTTTGACGCAAACGTGGGGCTCCTCTGGCACCGGCATTTACACAACCAAGCCCGAGGGCTAATCACCCTGCACCCCCTCACTGTCATTTCTGAATATAAAGTCATGAGGGAGGTTTTGTGGCAAATGTGGGGCCCCCATAACTCGGCCGTTTTCCAAATTTTGGGCAACAAACTTGTACCGAAACGAAACGTCACCATATCGAGCGTCCGTTCGGTGAGTTTTAGTTTTAATAAGGAAATCGAATTGTCGTAGTCTCGGTTTTATGATTTCATGGGGGCTTTCGTGCCCTATATTGAAGTTTTGGATGATTTTCGGCAATTCTACCGGAAGTCGGGTCCAGAAACGTACAAGAGTTACACTTGTGGGGTTAAAAATATCATTGGGGGGGTTTGCCAGGAGTTGGTAGCATTGGAACGTGAAATAGTGACCCAAGGTTGGTATTATTATTTTTTTTAATTGTTGTTAATTCAATTAATTCTAGAGACAACTGTGACTTTAATACAACTGTACGACCGATTTGAAATAATTTTTAAGCCAGTTTTTGTCCTCAAAAAAATTCACAACGAAGTTATTATTGATAATTTTGAGGAAAAAACCCCACAAGAGTGTGCATTGGCACTCGTGACTCGCCTCCGGACGGGTCTAAAATTTTCCCTAAACAAGTTAGAGCAAGATATTCGCCTCAGTTTGTACTTGGAAAGTCTTTACTATTATTTATTACTCACAGAGGCCTGGCTTGTTAAAAACGATCTCTTTGACCACACGAATGAATTCATTATTTCAAAGTACGGTTAACTAAAAATTTACTCGAATTAGTTGTGTTTTTTTTAGCGATAATTCGAATTTTACGCTTCAGGACGGTATTCAACAATATTGTGATCAAGACAGTATTATTAAAATAATAAGTAGCGAAGTGTTGAGTATGGGGCGCAATATGCACTTGTTACGCCTCTTGGGGAAGTACGATGTTTTCGCGAAAAAATCAGGTGGGTTTCCCCTGAAAAGTGCATGAACAGGTCGGTCAGAAATGTACAAAACTAGAATGGTGAATAGTGATCTGCCGGGTCGGTAATTAATTGGGAGCTTGTCTCCTAGGTGGCGTCAGTAAGTGTCACTGAATCCGGAAAACTCGAAAAGTAAAAAAAAATTATGTAATTTGAATCAAGAAAGAAGCGAACGTCCCATTTAAAGTCATGTGTCAAGGGCGTAAGTTTAGTACTTCGACCAATAATATGACTAGACAATAAATTATGAATAACTTTTTGATTATAGGAATTTTCTCTGATTTCTGGCAAAATTTTAAAGTGATTATTAATTGTGATAATTCTAGCTGTATAATATTATTCAGTTTTAAATTCGTATATCTGAACTATAAAACTTGTGAAATAAATATGAAAAACAACGTACTATGATTTTTATTTTTGGAACACTTAACTAATAAAAATATCAATAATAGAACAAAAAAAATGATAATCCTTTATTAAGAATGTACAAAAACACAACAACAAGGTTATTTAAAACGGTTGAAATTATACTATACATAGAAACGACAATCTTTCATAATTGTTATGTAACAAAAGTGAATCAGAATAATTATAGTGACGTAAAGCAAGCACCATTCGTATAAATTACATTCTGATTTTAACGTTTCTGATAATGACTGTTCTGTCATTGGATTTTATGATGATGACCACTGCTAGACTTTAATGTTTAACGATTTAATTGCAGAAACAATTCACCAGGAATATATTAGGCGTCTTTTGGAAGAATTGTGCGCTTACTATTCGTGTGAACCCCCGAATATTCAGGTCGAAAGTCCCAAATTGCGCCCAGTGGTCACTAGTTTTGATTTGAACGGAATGGGAGATTGGACTAATTTTGTTGACACCACAGATGGGTTTCTGATGGAAGCTTTTAGTGAATTTTTCTATGAGAAAGGGGAAACATCCAAAGAAGATACTCTTTTTGAAAAGTATTTTTTGTTTTTTTTTTGTAATATTTTAGTCAATTTTTGTTTCTAGGATCAGTAAAATCACGACGAATTTATTTCCGTTTCGTTCACATCCTGAGAAAATCTTCCTCGAAATTATGAAAGAAAGGTTCAATATTTCAGGTCTTATGGTTAAGAAACTCCTAATTGAGAAATACAATCTGGATAAACAGTTCGATTTTCTAAACCACATTTTTCTTTTTTGTGACGATCTCATATTTCCTTTTTATCGGCGCTTTTTTGAGAAAGTAAACGAAGCAAAATAATGTAATAATTTGAAAAAAAAAACGATTGTTTCAAGATGAATTTACGACACACCAATTGGGGAAATAGTGTACTGTTGACCTCTCACCTCCAGGACTGTCTTATGGACCCATATCCAAATTTTTACGAAGACTGTACTGTCCAAATCAATGAGACGTGGCAACAATGTCGCGACTCACTCAAAGCCTGCTCTCTTTTAACGCTCCAATATGAAATCAAGTGGCCTCTGAATATTATCATAACAAATGAGCAAATAGATATGTATAAGGAGATATTCAAAGTCGTTTTGCAAGTCAAGTGGGCGCTGTACACCGCCAATCATCTGTTTTTCACAGGTGAGTAGGGCAAGTCGGTAATACAGTGTTCGTTTTTCAAAAAAATAAAAAAAATAAAAAAAAATCAGGTGATATGTGAGATCGTTGTGCAAATCAAGTGGCCTTTGCATATCGCCATCATTTGTTTTTTTACGAGCGTTGGTAATACAGGACTCTTTAACTAAAAAAAAAAAGCAAAGCAAGTTAAATTGAGATGAAAATCGAAAGGAAAGCTTCTTTTATACAAATTTTATGAAAATAGTATTAAAAAAATCCAGTTATGCGTAAAAATTTCACTTAAATGAGAGTCGGTAACACAGGATTCTGTACTGAAATTGCAAAATTCACTCACAACGATAAATAATTCGTTTACGTAATAAGCCGTGAAAAAAAAGCTTAAAATTCCCTTTGATAAGAAGCTATAGTTTTTTCGAGTAACTGAAATTCTTAATAGTTCTGTTAAAGCATTTGCGAGTTTTTTTTCTTCACTTAACGTGAAAATTGATTTATTTGTTAAAGACTCGTTTTTCCTCAGAAATCGAGCCGAAGAACAAATCTCTCAAAGCTGTCGCACACAAGTCCACAATAAAACGTCTCAAATACCTCCGCTTCAACCTGATCAACATTTTAAACACCATCCACCACTATTTGTTCGGTTTCGTCTTCACCAAACACCGAATCCAGTTCGAATTGGCTTTCGAAAAGTCGAACGATCTCAAATCATTTATAACATCCCACGAGGAGTTTATCACTTCCGTTTACCGTTCGGTGAAAAAGATTCGAGAAGAGAGTCGAAATAATCATGGTTTTAATACGGTGAGTTGGTTATTTCGTTTCGACGTTTTTGTAAAAATACAATTTCAGCTTCTAAAATGTGTGCGAATGCTGAAAGTGATGTGGAATCAAGCCGATTACGCGACGAGCGAAAACCTTAATAATTGCCATAAAATCTTCAAATTGTCGCTTGAGGTTGTTAATCCTATTTTTGTTTTCTGATTAATAAAGAATTATTTTTGATTAATCCCCGAGTTTCATTCCTAATTAACAAGTTCCTCATTGAATAATTGATTGGATATCGGAAATTGTGAGGCAATTCTGATTTGGCTACGTCCTCTAGAACTACGACAGAATTTTTAATTACTTGATTATAAATTCGAGCTGTTGAGTACCTAAACCCAAATTTGAAATAATTCACAACTTTGATTATTATTTGAGTCAAACGTTTGACGATTGGACGCCAGCGTGGAATGTGATTTCGCGCTCATTAAGCCACCAGTTAGTTATTTAATAATTAAAGTCTCTAATAAAATTGCGTCCAATTATTAACTTAAAACTTGCAAAGCCGAGCGAATTGTGAAATATTAAAACGTAATTAAACTTTTTCAAGTGTTAGTCGCTAAAAATAGAACCGAAACAAATAATAAAATCAAGTGATGCACCGAAAATTGCAAAATAATAGCCTCATCATCATTCAAACCACTATAAAACGGTCACAAACTCCCCAAGTCGTCACAAAATGAAATTCGCTGCTCTGTTAGCACTTTGTGTGTTCCTGGTCCTGGTCCTTGACGTAAGTAACATTTGAAATTTTCCCGAAATTTGGAAACTGTGTCCAGGGGGTGGACGCCAAGGAGAAAAAACGTGAAAAACCCTCCGAAAGCGAGGAAAATTACGAGGGTGCGAAACCACCACCGAAAAAACACACAGGGTTCGGAAAATTCAAGCCGCACCATGGTAAAGGTAAAAAAGGGGACGATTCCAAGGAGGAAAAATCTGAAAACTGGAAGAATGCCAGAGATTTTCCATAATCTTTAACCTGTTTGACATAAATTAAATTTGCAAAGCAATTGTGTTGTGCTTTCACCAACCCTTGAAAAAATATTTATCACGGTTACTGAGTCTCGTAAAAATTAGATGAGGGTTAAAGGTCAAGGACGGGGTGTAATGCAATCTTGCCAACCGTCGGCAAAAAAAATTAATTTCGATTCGGAGCGACTGGCGTATTTTTCTTACCGTGATCGGGTTTATTTATTTATTCGATAGTTATTTGAATTTGTATTCCGGGCGCACTGTTAAGGTTTTAGCGAACTAAAAGCATATTTAAATATTCCTTCTGGATGTTTGGGGAGGTACGTTTTACATGATTATTTCAGTGCTTTGTTGCTATTTGTTTCTTCTTTGTCGGAAATAAAATGGACGGAAAGTAAGGCTTCATTGTTAAAAAATACCCGGCTAATTATTTTTTGTTTACTCATATTTTTATGGTTGAAAAATGCGAGATTCTATCACAAGTCGATATAAACATAAATAGCTCAGTTCACCCGAAACCGGAAAATTCCGGCTAGTTGAGAGCTGTCCATATAATAGGAAACCTTAAGCTTATTTTCTCATTTTTCTGTGTGGAAAATCCGGATGGTTAATTCCTGCGTGAAAAAGTTTTCGAATCAAAATTCAGAATTGCGAACTCGTTTAAATTTTTATCCGGATATTAACCGGATCTAAATTTCGATAGGGACGACCAACCGGAAACGGAAAGCTCTGCTGCAATATAAACGCTTTAGTGGTGTTTTGTGCTTGGAATAAAACCGAAATAAAGTGCTAAAATGGCATTTTTGTCCGGCTTTATAGACGGTAATTAATTTAGTGTGAGACCAAATTAAGGTCAGATATTTGAATCTGAACCCTGTCAAATTAATTAACTACTGGAAATTGCCTCCTTTCGGGATGAAAATAAGGAACATCGCTGACACAAAGCGCCCGATTAAAACCAGATTAACTCAGTCGAGTGAGTTTTTTTAATTAAAAATCGGTGAGATAATTCAAACGTTCATCTTAGAACAACACTCGTGAGTCCGCAATGTATTCGAAATATCTGGATTGCAAATTACGAATAAACAGCAGCTGTGCAAACTCTATTTGGACGTTTTCTATTTACCGAATACATTTTTTTATATTCAAGATTCAATTGGAGACCTCAAGAATAAAATTTTTTTTTTACTGTCAACAGATTTGGGAAGATTAGTTTAAGAGCCATTCTCTATTAATACTCTTTATCTCCGAGTTATTCAAAGTTTAATGGAAGTTTGAGAGCCGCTCGTAAAATATTGATATGCTCCTACTTGACGCGAACATTGGAGGGGTGCTAAGAAATTGGATTTGCGATGTTTTTGGGGTTCAAGACCAAAATACATTTACGTTTACAACATTAGCCACGGCTTGGCCTCACGGAGCTAGGACAAATTAAGTGTAATTATTATTACCAAAATGATAAATTGTTACCTATGCGAAATAACTGCTTTATTAATGATACGAATACAATGAGATGATAAGAAACATCAATATTTTTCTTAACTGGAAAACCAGTTAGACGAAGCGTAGCCAAGGGTAGTAACTATGTATTTGGTTTTGCTTAATTAGCAACTTTTATTAAAGGCTAACTTCACCAGTTCGGCTTACAGCTAGGCTTACAGATATAACTGGAGCTTAAATAAATCGAGCTGCACCGTGATATTTTATCTGTTACTCCAAATGCCTGTCAATTAGTTGTCAATAGTTTACAAATACGTGAAAATGTTGCGGATTTTTTTAAATTTCTGCTGACAAAAGTAAAATAATTCAACGAAATTAAAATCGGTGAGTACTTGCTTAAGTTTTTAACTTTGAGTCCATTTTATTAAAAAAGCTTTTGCTGCAGAGATGACTGAAGCCAGAAAAAGAGCTATAATCTGTTTCAAAACTATAAAAACTATAAACTATAAAGCTATAAAAACGCAACGTCGCATTTTACAGAATTATTTTTTTAAATAAGATTGATAAAATTGTAAAATAGTTATCAATGATTAGATCTCTCATTGAAAGTATAAATTACATTAGCTATTACTTTTCTGAAGTGCATGAATAACTTATAACAGCTAATTTTGAGAGAAAATGCAACGTTGGCGTTTTTATAGTTTTGAAACAGCTAATAGATGTGTAAACGTTCTTGTTTAGATATAATAATAATGTACCAAAAAAAATATAATAGACGGAGGTGCAATTTTAGACCAAAAAGTAAAAAACACACCAACCTAGATTTCAATTAAAAAAGCAAAGAGCTTTCGATTTCGAAGACGAAAACGCATTGTCCTAGAATTTTCATCTTGAGCTACCATCTACATCACAACATTTTCAATAGGTGAAGTTGAAAAGTGGATAAATTATGAGCACTACGAGTATAAGCCAACAAATTTGAAACAATCAGCTACAAAATTATCTGGAAAAACAATGTACTAGAAGACGCCCAAAACTCCACACCAGTTTCAAAGTTACAACATTAAAAAAACTATTACGTATTTAGAATCTGAGGAGAAAAAAGAATTCGAGCTAATGTTGGAAGAATTCAAATTGATAAAAAAGTATTCGGAACCATTGTGACACTGTTGGATTTTTCTAAAGCTTTTGACACCTTCGCTCGTTTTATTTATAAATTAAGAAAATTTTACCATGTATAGCAGAAAATAAAAGAACTTGGCTGCCGGTAGACCAAATATATAATTATTTTTATCCACAATCACATTATAATTGGAGTTTTATCCACACTTATGAAGCATATAAAGAGAGAAATAATGAAAAAAATAAAATTTAACTTTGATTTTGTTAATGTGGTGATTGTGGATAAAGCGTTGTATTGCATTCGTGTTTTATTCGCATTCTTTCCACTTAAAAATGTTAAACACTCGGGCTGACGTCCTCGTGTTTACTCATTCTTGCGTGGATAAAATGCTTTCTAAAACACTTATGCAATAAATAACTATTTGTCAGTGTTTATCTATAAAATGTTCGTTACTGCTTCACCACCTTATTTCCGTAAACTATTTCATTCAAGAAAAAGTTGCCATCACTCTCTTACAATACGATAAAGTTACACAATTCCTGTCATTTACTTAAAGAAAAACTCTCCGTGAACAATTTTCGCAATAAAATAAAAGCGTATTTTTCTAATCTCTAGATTTTTTTAGCAGAATTCTTTTTACTTTTTGTTATTTTCTTCTTGCTTTGTTTTCTATTATTTTTATTCAAGTTTTTTTTAGTTTTAGTAAAGAGCAATTTTTGTAAATTTCATTTCAATTATTTATTCATTTATCTATTTATTTTTAATTTATTTAATTCTTAGTTGTTAAGGGGGTTAAGTTCGAATAGCAACTGCTAGACTAGAGTTGCATTTACAATTCAATGTTAAGTTGAGTTGAAGTGAAAAATCAGTGCTGCTATGAATCTTGCTTTTGTATTCCACAATGTTATTTAATAAAAAAATTAAAAACGATTAAACGATTAGAATTTCATAATTTAGCACGATAATTATATTTCGAAGATCAATAACTTCATTGTTATATGGCACGGCAGAAATTTGCCAATTTTGTGTCTTTATCTCGTCTTCATCACCCAATCCCAATCTAAGTTCTCTTCCGCCTTCATCTCCATATTTTTGGCAATATTGCATGAAATTGCAGTTGCAATAATTACTACCAAAGTATTCTCAAATGTTAGGCGAAAACATGAACGAGAAATCCTTTTACTATACCGAAGGTGTAGTGAATTTTATTTCGTTAAAAATGTTTTTGCAGCAATCGAATTAATTTTTTCATTATACAAATCAAGAATAAGACAATTTATCATCGAGCCGTTTTCAAATTGTGCATTTAAATTGCATTTTTGATGTTAAGCTCTATTTAAGCGCCACCTAAGGTACAGTTTAGTTTAAACCAAGCTTTAGACAATTTTAAGCTGCATTTAAAAAAAGTGTTTTTTCTAAACAGAAATATGTCTCATTGTTATTTTACAATTAACACAAAATAGTTATTTATTTAACGAGCTTGAGTGTAAATCGGGTTTTTATTTCACGAGTGGATTTTTAAACGTCGAATGTTAACGAGACGTTTAACATCCACGAGGTGAAATAAATGAACCGATTTACACGACGAGTTGGATACAACATTTTGTTCTTCGAATTAGACTCAACAAGGCTTAAAATTGCTTTAAATCTGCTAAAAATAATCTGACGTTTCGTATTGACAGTTGTCAAAACTTCCTTACACAAGAGAAAAACCGTAAATTTTGACAGTGTCGAAGAATAAATGAATATCTAGTGTATGACAGCAAACCAAGGCTTAATAATTATTTATTGTATAAGTGTTTTAGAAAGCATTATATCCATGCAACAATGAGTAAACACGCAATTTTTTCATTATTTCACTAGTGGATAATAGGTCTCTTTATATGCTTCATAAGTGTGGATAAAACTCCAATTATAATGTGATTGTGGATAAAAAAAATTAATTAATCAATTAGTGCTAGTATTTACTCGTTGCACAAAAAATATTATTTCTTAATAGGTCATTTTAAAACAAACGATACCTAATGTTGTTTTGTGCAAAAAATTGGCAAAAATGTGATTTTTTCCCGAACGAATTTCGCACAAATCAGAAAAATACTCACAATCTTCTTGGTCTCCACCACCACGTCCTCCGGATTCGAAGGAAAGGCGTTTCCGCCTTCGGCCACGTATTGTCCTCCGGGACCCAAATGCACCATTTTTCACTATTTATTTTTTTGAATCGCACCTGGAGAAGAATAATGAAGCCGCACCCGGAATAATCCGGTGAAAAATCGGCGCGATTTCGCTCGGTTTAATATGGAAAAGGTGCAGTAGGCCAAGGACGGGTGTTCGTGATGGAAGGTTAGGTGGAGGCGTCGCGAGGTGTAACGGTACGATAAAAATAATTTTACAAAAAAATTAACTCCCGTTGTAAAACTATAATAATAACAATATTCGCCCCAAATAATATTACAACCCACTCGATGTTAATGCAAATACAGATAATATCTCGATCTCCGAGTTATGCTAATTCGGAATTCGCCACGAATTGGGGGAATTTGCATAATTTGCACATTTTTATCATTGTACCGGTTGGAAATTATTTATCATCCGTTTTATTCCTAACTCGTAAATCGGTCTTTCAAAAGTGAATTGTAAACAGGATAATAAAAATTGTCTATTGAGTATTATAAAAATTTAGGTTTATTGTTTCAACCCCTAACGAAGATAAACGCATTCACTTGCCCCAACATTACACGCAATCCTTCAACTCGCTGTTTTTGCACTTGAAATTCCCAAACAAAACGTAAAAATCTGCCACTAATCCCAACTCCCAATTAACTTTTTCCCGAACGCTTGCACCTGATCCCCAATCAATACGTCCAAGACAAGTCTCCTCGTGATTAACTTGTTGTGGGAATGTGAAGGTCAAAGGTTTTATTTCGTGTTACTGTTGAGGGCTTATTAGTTTGGGATTTTACAAACATAAAAATCTATAGCCTCTCCCAGATTCCAGTAAATACGAATTTATCAAGTTTTAACGAAACGCGAGACCTTGCTACCATTGTTACGAAGTTTTAAATTGGGAGAAGAATAATCAGGACTTATTAATTTTTTTTCCACCAAACTTCGGGAACGTTTAGAATTAATTAGTGTTTGGCGAAAAATTGTTCCGACGAATTTTATTTCCGCAACGCTGCGCCAGATTTTAAAAAATGTTAAAACGTAATCGTAAAGAATTAAATTTGCTCCGAAATCTCTGCGGCGGATTAGAAGCGAGATAAAAATTTTCAGTAAAAATAACATTTTCTCATTTATTTAGCGCATTTTCCAAGATATTCAAAGTATTACGAACTTTGTCATTTTTTTCGTTTAAGCTTTTAAAAGCAAGAAAACAGCGCTTTCATCGTCGCCCAAGCTCGTAAATAATAAAAAATTACGACGAAGCTTGTAGACAAAGAATTTATTGTCAATCAATAGTGTCCTCGGCCTGGCTTGTAATTTTTGCAATTTTCAGCGAAATAAATCCAATCAAAGTGGCGTATTGGAAATTTTTAAAATGTTTGTTCCGAAAATTATTCTTTACCATCAGCAAACTCGCCTCAAATTTCAGTACAATACAGTTTGAGGCAGATTTCGTTTTTTTTCAGATCGGTATTTTAATAAAATAAAAAGAGTTAGGGATAATTTAATACATTCATCTGCATTTTTTAAAATTATAGGTTTAATTTTTACTGGACGATGTAAAACCTGTACAACTCTAAACGATAAAAAAAGCTTCAAAAAACACACAATACTATTATTTTTATTGCTTATTGATTTTATTTATTTATTTATTTATTTATTCATTTATTTCAATAATATTCAGTTTATTATAAGTCAATTCGTAAACAAAAACATGTAAAAAGATCATTTCTAGTTACATACAAAAACATCATTGCTCACAATGAAGAAAAAATTTCAGAAACTTTTGCCTGACTTGGTTAAGATTTTTTATTTAAAATTTGAATTCTGACAAAAAAATTAGCAAGTTAAAATTTTACACTTTTTTCTATTTTTTTTTTTCTAATTTTTAGTCCTCAAGTTTATTCTTCAGTAAAATCTTCTAGTAAAATAAGTTCAACAGCTTCAAGCATACAAGATTTGCTTAAAATCTACAATAACACTTGATCACATTTTACTAATTTTTAAACTTTTTCTATTTGATACGAAGTCGTAGTCAGATATTACAATATTTTAGTCAAATTATAAGAAAAAAGTTATCAAACAAAATAGTCTTATTGACACAAGAAAATCGAAATGTTTGCTTGGTCTAGGGGTTTTTGTCTCCATTTCCTATTCTCTTGTAACTTTTTCGACCAGTTTTTTTAAACCAATTCGTAAACAGAAACATGTAAAAAAAATATTTCCAGTTACATACACAAATATCTTGTCTCACAATGAAGAAAGAATTTCAAAATTTTTGCTTGACTTGGTTAAGATTTTTATTTAAAATTTGAATTCTCACAAAAATTAGCAAGTCAAAATTCTACACTTTTTTCAATTTTTTTTCTAATTTTTGGTCCTCAAGTTTATTCTTAAGTAAAATCTTCTAGTAAAATAGAGAGGCATTACAAGCATCCAAGATTTGTTCAAAATTTCAGTACAATAGCATTTCACCATATTTTACTAATTTTTAAAATTTTCCTATTTGATCCTAGTCGTAGTCAGATATTACAATATTTTAGTCAAATTGTAAGCAAAAAATTGTAGAAAAAACATTCATATTGGTCTAGTTGTGTTTTGTCCAATTTTAATCCTCACACATTTTATACATTTTATACATTTCCTATTCTCTTGTAACTTTGCATGGATTTAAATAAATTTCATGTGCGAGCAGCGAGCAAACCATGTCGCAAATGCATTCACATTATCCTTCAAAGGCCGATTTTGCGAGATTTCCAACTACAAAGACAGCAATACGAATCTAAGTAGTCTCAAGAGAAAGGCAACAAAATTCGCATTTCTAAGTCTAAAACATCCCACGCATACAAACGTGGGCGTAAAAATGTATCACCCTTTATGCCAAAATATCAAATGTGACGGATATTAATATGTTCAATTTAATTTTTCAACTAATGGGATTAACAAATTTTCTCCCGGCGCCTCCACCATTTTTCCCACTCAATAAAATTAAAAAAAAAAATTAAATTATGATATGATTTCCACCCCCGGAAGCAACACGTTACCAGGATTTAACACCGCACGATCTAGTCACCACTGCAACTGCACAAGGATAACAAACAAAATCGTAGCGCGCCAAGGATTCTCCACAGGATCGGACTTTCTCGCTTCGGTGCGAACACACCCGAACCGACCCTCCCCTAATTAATCGCGTATACAACTTCCCTGATCGGTTTATTGTTAGAACTTGCGAATAATTGAAATTACTCGAGTTATATTTAGACGGGAATCCCCGGAGACGTTGTGGTGCAAACATAATACTTCACGTTTCGTGCAATTTTAAAACAAGTTTGTGTTAGTTAATTATTAAGTTGAATTTTCGGGTCGCAATAGACGGAGCCCAATATGTCACTCGCCCTGTGTGGTTCTCAAGAGACTTGAGCAAAATCTATGAAAGGAAATGTAGGAAAAGGGATTTCCGGGACAATACATCTTAAATTTCGCACAAAGACGTTCCAAAAAATAAATAAAATCCTTCTATAGCTCGGTCAAAGTCATTATTATTACAGTCGCACCCACGCACATGCATTGTTTGGTGAAACAATAAACGTAAATTTTTTTCGTTAATTTTCATTTATTTGGAAACGGCGAGAGGAAATTTAATCAAAGTTTAGTGTTTGCAAAGCGGTTTTGTCGAGGACTAATTATACTTTGAAGTGGCAAACGGCAAAAAAATATTCGTTGAAGAAAAACCAAATTAAACAAAATGTTCAGCAGGCATAAGTGCGAAACTTGATTACGAAACTAATTACGGAATCGGTTTAATTGATTGTTACACTTTAATTAAGTTTAAAGCTCGAGAAAAGCTTTATGGGACGCATTTCTCGTGTCTAGACGCGGATTAAACCTATTTAAAATTAATCTAAACTAGTCTAAAAATAGAAAAATAATCATTTTATAACTTGCAAGTCTGTGACAGATCTATTAAAAGACTTTTTTCAGAGCTAAAATGAGCAAATTAATAGCTGAGTAGCAACTATTACTACTTTAATATTTTTTGCATGTTGTTGCTCCCAAAACTGAGAAATTACCTTTTCCAACAGCTTTCAGTTAAAATTTATTTTGCTCTAGAAATTTGGCTCAAATATATTTATTTTGTTATTAAGGACAAAAGATTTAAGAGATTTAAGATTTAACCTTGTTTTTGTCATCAGCTTGCTTCAATTAATAAAGTTCAACAAATAATTGATAATTTAAAATCTAATGCTTTTGGGGTTGATAGCATTTCAGCAAAGATGTTGAAATCATGTTTACCCATATTGACGAAATTCATTACTCATATTGTTTACTGCTTGTATTGAGGTTCCTGAAATGTGGAAAACTGTTTTAATGTGTCTTCTACCTAAAATTAAAAATCCCAATGCATGCTCTGACTTGAGACCCATTAGCGTATTACCTGTTTTATATGTTGTTTCTGAAGGTATAGTTACTAATAAAGAATCAGGATATCGATAAAATTATAGTACTGTTACTATAGCCGTGGGGAAAATTCTTGATGATTGTTTTAGAGCTTTGGATAAAGGAAAAGTCACCATTGTGAGACTGTTGGATTTTTCTAAAGCCTTTGACACTTTGGATTACTCACTTTTATGTGCAAAATTATCTTTTTATGGTTTCGACAAAATTTTAACTAATTTTTTAAAAGCTTTTATTTAACTCACAATGTTGTCTGTCTGTCGGTTATTTTTTCAAAGCCAAATTTGAAAAGGTTCCCGTTGTCCCACTGAATTGAAATTTTGCATACTTACTTAATATGTGTGACAATGCAATCCTATGTAGTTAAATACCCCCTAAAGAGATTAAATGGGGTTTTGAAGTTTTAGGTTATGTTCACAAAGGGGTTCTCGATTTGTACATTCCGTAACTTATACCGACATAGACGGTATGTTGGTCATTTGGACGTCACGGTAGATGCACAGTGTAATAGCAATAGATCTATGCAATAAATAAAGACTAAGAAGCGAAAAATAAAAATATATAAACAAATGTTTTTTTTAAAAAGCTTTTATTTAAAAGATGCACTAAAAAGTAAAAAATAATGTATTTCAATCACAGAAGAATATTTTTTCTTACAGGTTAAAATTCTAAAATTTATAAAAGCTCTGAGAGTTATAAAACTACGGCATTACTGAATTACTTTGTTCAGTTGACAATCGTGATTCGGAATCACGATTTAGAAAATATGTTAACTTAATTCTAAAAAAAATTTACATTGCCTTAAAAATGTTATATTCCAAATACAATATTTTGAAATTTAAACTTAAAAAAAATCTGCGAATCACTGGTGCTTTCCACCCTTAACTATGGTCTCAATATCTATTATTCATCTTTAGATTATCGTTCTAAATATCAAATTTGTGTGCTTGTATTATTTATAAATTAAGAAAATTTGACCATGTATAGCAAAAAATAAAAGAACTTGGTTGGCTGCTAGTAGACCAAATGTATAATTATTTTTTGTGAGTGTTTGTCTATAAAATGTTCGTTACTGCTTCACCACCCTATCTCCGTGAACTGTTTCATTCAAGAAAAAGTTGCCATCACTCTCTTATAATACGATAAATTTACACAATTCCTGTCATTTGCTTAAAGAAAAACTCTCGGTGAACAATTTTCGCAATAAAATAAAAGCATATTTTTCAAATTTCTAGATTTTTTCCAGAATTCCTTTTCTTTTTGCTTTATTTTCTATTATTTTTCTTCAATTTTTTTTTATTTCAGTAGAGTACAATTCTTGTAAATTTTAGTTCGTTTATTTATTCATTTATCTATTTATTATTATTATTATTATTATTATTATTATTATTATTATTATTACATATTTTCTGAAACTTCAAAACGTCAAAAAATTACCAAATCAGATCGAACACATTTAATTGGATTTTTAAGCAAAAGATGGCAAAATTTCTTTAAAACACATCGAAAACTCCCCAGATTACGTCGAAAATGACGTTAATTTGAGCCAAAAACTCAGTTGTTGTAACAAAACTAGTTCGAATTAATTAATCTGAAACAATTTTCGTCACAAAATCCCTAGTCATCTTTTATTCATCTGGGCAGATTTGTGGGTATTGCGACGCAGCAAACTAACCTGAATCTTCTTGTTAGAGGAAGATTTATAGAAAAAGCGCTCTCAAATCTCGTCCACTCTTTGTTATTCATTCCCCTTGACTAAAGTTTAAAAGCATTCTATATGACCACTATTATTCGGACTAATTGCAGCGAGTCTCTCGTAATCAATTTGCATTTGTCGAAATGAATATTCCGTGTATTCACTAATGCCTCCAACAAATCTCCCGTGGTGCGTTCAATAATTGACCACATATCGACCACAAAGTTGTGTAATGTAATGACAAGCGAAGCGAGTTGGATCGAAAAACGGGCGTTAATTAAAAATACATTTGTAACTTTTCTGTTACTAATGTTTGCTTCAATAAGTTTTCGTCCGGGAAAATCATTGCGGAAGTTTCGAAAGTTATTTTGGAGAATTGCAGCATGTTTGTTCTAAATCAAATAAATGAAACGAGTCGAAGGTGCTTCAATGAAGTGGAAAGGAAAATATATGAAGTAAGGGTGGAGTGGTTTTTACGCATACACTGCGTAAACTTTCTCTTCTTCCAAATAAGCGATATGAAAATTGAGTAAAAGGTTCGCACTGACACGAAAATAAATAAAACTCTCTTGCTTATTTTATTTCACAAAATCTCCAATCTGTAAGATCAACACGATATGTGCCTGGTTTCGCGTAACTTATTGTTTGAGCAGCGATGCAAAATCCGGTGGGAATTTCCTAGTTTCTAATTTAAAATCAACAAATCCCTTGTGTTGGTTAATTTGCTTGATTAGTTTCTAAAAATAAGACTTCTCTTTATATCAATTTTATCTGCACCACCCTTTGCATATATTATTTAAACCTGCTTGCTCTACTTTCATGCCTCGTCATATAAACCGGCGCTTAAAACTAACAAAAACGTTTAAAATTTTCAGTAGGGTATTCGAGCCACGTTTCTCGACTTTTTTTTTTCTTTTTTCGGGGTATTTGTATATGAAGAGATCTCGAGGGAGAATTGTTGCAAGAATTGTGATGGAAGAGGATGCTTTTTAAATAAGAGAGAGGGTCAAAGCACTTGGTGGTGAAATTTTCCGTGGTGTGCGCACGAATAGGGCGGATGTGGTGTGACGTCAGAAGGGTTGAATGGCTCGATTGAGGCGGTGGGGTAGGTTAGGGTGGGCTAGGTTGATGGATTTGGAAGTATTTTTTAAACGTGAATTATCCAAAGTGCTGATCTGTTGTAAAATTGTATTAATTAATTATTAACACACATATTGATCTTGTAATTTAGCTACTAAACCTTCTACAATCATTATACTTATAGTCTCATCCGCTTCAACTAATTGTTTATGATCTTTTACTCTTCTCTAATCTATATCCGATTTATCTTTTGTTAATTTTGATAATTAAAACGTCTGCTAATTTGCTGATTTATCTACATATTACAATGATTCTGTTCGAGGTTCTATTTCAAACTTCCTCTGAATCTATTAAGTTTCACAGCTATTTTAACCCTATTTTTTCCAAAAATCTAAAACATGTGTTACAAAACCTACATCAATATTTATGTCCTGAATGATCTATCTGCCAATTTTTTCTATTATTTTCAATGTACCTACTTTGAGTAGATAGCAAAAAAACTACACTGCTGATTTTTTCCCGTCTAAATCTGTCTTCTGATCTATTTCAGTGTCAGATTTTCTTCTGAATCGGTTGATCTTCTGCTCTATCTAATGTTATATATTGGATGTATTTGTTCTTAGTTTTTTTAAAACCATAAAATACTCGTACAGCGTAATCCACGTTAAATACCGAGCCTTAATAAAGTAAAATAAGTACACTGTTCAAATACATTCTCCACAACATCCAACCTGACCTTTCATGAATATCTCTCGAGAGTTTTATTTCAAAATTTACTTTTGTGAATTACATGTAGGTACAGTCGTCTTTTCATTTTTATTATTTTGTTTTAAATTTATAAACAAAATTGAAGCTTAGTTAAATTTTTCGCCGACTTTTTTGAGTTGCTTTTGAAAAGTTTTTCAAAATAATTACGTTTCTGCATTAAAAACAAGCTAATAAAACGCAAAAATAAAAAAAAAACAACTTTATTTTTGAGTTTTGACTGAATTAGGTGATTTTTCAGCTCGGTTTAATTAGATAAGATACACTAAAAAACATATCAAAGAGCTTGAAAAAGCAGGAATAACAAAATTTCACTGAAAAACAAAAAATTAAATCGAGTGAAACAGGCAAAGTAACATCAGTTTCATTTTATTTTTGTGACTATATTTGAGACGTGTTTTGAGAAGATTTTATACAAAATATGTAAAAAAACGAACTAAATTTACTAAAATTAATATCAATTTCTATCAAATTTGATGATTATTCATCCGATGTTAGGAAAACTTTTCGAGATGGAAAACTTAGTGCGAAAAATTACAGTTTACTTCGGCCTAATTATTGTTGATTCTTCGGTTTGATTTTAATAAAATTTTGCGAAATATTTCCATTTCTGGCTGAAAAACATGCTAAACAACAAAAAAAGGCAAAAATTAGCAAAATTTTAGCGAAAATAAAAAAAAACGAAAGAGGCCAAATTCACACAATTTTAGATTTCATAACATTGTGAAATTTCAGTTTGCTTTTAACAAAATTTTAACAGAGAATTCCTTTTCTGGATGTGACATTTATCATTTAAAAAAAAGATTTTTTACTCTATTTCTCACAAGAAACTGAGAATATAACGTGTTTACTTGCTGGCAAGATATAAAAATAATACATATTTTTCGACCAAACTTTATGGTAATTTCGCTCAAAAACGAGCTAAATCTAGTAAAACAAAATCAAATCTGTTATGCCCTTTCGTAAAATTGTTTCCCCAATAATTAAACTGAAATTTTCATTTTTTATTGAATGTTATTTTAATTATTCTACTGATCTACTAGGTATGTAGGTAATACTTCTTCTTAATAATGAACTTATCTATAGAGAAATAAGTAATAACAATATCTTCTACCTGAAAAACCTTCTACTACGTTCTGTTAAAAATCTACATTTTTTTTCTAATTTGAACTGTTCTATGGAATCAATCTATCTACAGAATTGTTTTTTATACTTTACTAGTTTTACTAATCTACTTCAAATTATATTTATTTGTTCTAAATTTTCTGTTGATCTTTCATTATATTTGTCCAAACTTCTTCCACACAATTTGCTGTGCCATAAATAAAAACATCTATAATTTTCCTTTTACCTTGCTGATCAATTTATTCTCTTCGTTTATGATTTATTTGATCTGGATGCTAGTTTGGAGTTTAAATTACAAACTCATTTCTTATTTTCTCTCATCTTTGATATAACATGAGATCGAAAATAAACTCAATTAGAGCAAGCTGTGCGTGCCATATTTTAGCCATTTATTTACACTTTGGCTACATTTTAGCCGTTTATTTACGGTCGCACTTTTGAAGTTATGTTATCTTATGTTGGTTTTACACAGCATATTATGTGGCTAAAGTTACACTTCACGTTCAAGGCTTGCTCTAATTGAGTATATTTTCGATCTCATGTTACCTCTTCTGTTCGTTGTTCTATCTGCTAATTTACTGGATCTTTTATCTCTTTTGACATTTTCATCTGTCCCTTTTCTTTTACAATGTAAGTAATATAATCGAGCACGTTTATTATCCATTTTTAGATTAATATCCTGCTCACAAAGCAATCCTTTGCCATTAGAAATTTCCAGAAACTTCGCGTAATTACTTTTACATCCTTACTTCAAACTATAAGTTTTAGTGTAGTTTAGTTATTAAAACGGACGGTTAACCAAGACAGCTCTTAAGCCCTGTTTATTGTGCATCTGGTGTGACTCTCAAGATATATTACCTACAGTCAGAAAGGCCATTAAAATTTTCTTCGAAATAAACGTTTATACAAGTCTTTATAAAAAAAAAACTTAACAATCGAGTGACACCTGCCATGTGATATAACACTATTAGACTTTATCAGCTCCCTCAGGTGTTCCCATATCTTATTTCTCCCTAAATCTTAATTAATAATTTGAACAAACCCCCACTCCCACTCGTGGGACCTACCCGAATTCTTCGTGCACCAATCAATAAGAGCGTGACAGGGTACACGGTCAAGGTCAGACACTCCCCTTCGAGTAATCTAGCGCCATCTGGCAGTCAGGGGTTGATTTATGAGTACAAACTTCGATTTTCCTTCATGAGTTGTGGAAGGGAGGGCACAGATGGCGCTTTGAGGATGATAGACGTTCAAATGTTTGCAAACTTGATTTATTTTCGTCGAGTTCATTCAAGTGTGGAACTGATAAAGTCGCTGACTTTTTTTGGGGCAAAGTGATGTTTTCTCGATTGATTATTTAAAAAAAAATGAATTCGATGTGCTCTCTTTGAGAATTCCTTCATGCCTCTCAATCCTCAAGAGGGCTTCAAAAAATATAAATCATCAAGTTTAATGCTTCTGAAGCGCTCCATTTATTCCTTAAATCCCAACAAGCGGAATGAATTAAATAATCTTCTTGCGAAAGAACAGCAAAATCTCATTACTTGATAAAAATGGTTCCATGAAATAATAAGCATTTTGTGTTGCGTTTCGTTTTCCTAATTTCATCAAGAGTGATGTTATTACAGCAAGAGCTACTTTCGGATTATTAAAAGACAAAGTGTTTTATTCCAACTGAAATCGCTGTAAACACAGTAATAAACCCGTATTTTAATGAGCAATTAGAATGGAAATTAAGCGAACCGTAAAAATAATAAAAATATCAAGCCAAAATTTTCAGTGGCAGAATTAATTTTAAATTTTACCATCATGATTGTCATCAAACGGTCGGTAAATCTGCCCTTTGATTCTGTTTACCCGTATGTTGAACACGCCCGTTATCTTATCAGATAATCGCTCACGCAACCCTTGTTTACACTAATTCGGTGATAATTCATTTTGGACAAAGCTCTGAAAGAAAATTCTTTTTCGACTGGTTTTCTGGAAGAGCACAAGTCACGTTCCATCTAAACACCTCTCTTTGGGAATATTATGATTGATGGCGACGTGTTGAAAGCATTGTCAAACGACTTAATGGCTCAATAAATATTAATGCGGTGGTAAAGAGGAGATATTTTCTCCAAGACCGATTTAGAGAAACAGAAAGGTAATTACAATCGAGATAAATTTAGTCGGAAAATGATTGATCGAAGGTTTAAAAATTGATCAAGGGGACTGTTATTACCGCAAATAACTCACAATTATCCTTCAAGTATTTATAAACTCGAGAAAAAAATGTTCACCTCATGAACTCTATTTCCGTACGTTTGAAACTCTGACGATAAGGTGAAGACGTTATTGGAATTCCTTTGGCGCCCTTCAACGATGATTGTGAGATAGGAAAGAAAGCGAACTAGAACTAGTTCATTATCCGAATTTTAATGGAGTTTTTCAAGTTTAAGAAGCAGAAAAAGTGCCAAGTTTTGATTGGTTGTGGGAGTATTTTAGTATTCTCTTTCCGAGGCTTTTACAATGTTAATGATACGACAAGGAGTTGGCACAGACGGAATGGAGAAATAACATGTGTGGGAATAAAGATGCCTCGATTTAAATTCAAGAGACAGGGTTAAAAGAGCACGTTTTAAAAATTCTGTTTAGCACGGTGACGCCTGTCTTTTAATATAAAAAACAGGCCTCCAGCAAAGGCGGATTAGGCCCCAAAACTTGCCAGGTGCATGTTAAAAACAACCACAGTTATGAATTCAGTAAAAACAAATTTTTATATTATCCTAAAAACTCTCCAATTTGAAGCATTAATTTCTCTTTGAAAAACTTTGACTTTCGTTTCCATAAGGCAGCTTGTATGTGCAAAGAGCTATGGCTTAGTTAGTTAGTAGATATAACTCAAAAACTTAAGTATAGGGAATGTTAATTTAGATCAATTCTGAATTAAATTCTCTACCAGTTAGGACCGGTTTACAAAAAGCGAAATTAAAATTTAATTCAGAATTAAACTAATACGAATTAAGTTGTCATTGGTTTTGCCATTGACAAACATCAAGTTAAACAGAATTGAAATTTAAAACGTTCTGTAAATCGGTCCTATGTGAAATAAAAATGGGAGCATTTCATTTGAAAAAGTTGGATTGTGTTTCTGCAAACTTAACCTTAAAAATTTGGGGATTGCTAACCTTTTTTAGAAATTGGAAACCACAAAAAAAAACCTAAGCTTTCTCTGTCAAATGCCCAAAAAACGATTTCGAAATCTTGCAAAATGACAGAGTTACCGATTTTCGAAATAAAAGGTGCAAATCCAAAAATTTTCAAAAAACCATAAATATTTCGGAAAGGGCTAATTTTAGGTATACGGAAAGCTGCTTAAAACTTCCTTATAAAAACTCGAGTAATCCATATACAGGGTGTTCCACCGAAAAGGGCACCCCCCTCATAACTTTTTTATTTATTAATCAATTCGAACAAAATTTAAATTACACATGTTTGGACCAAAGGTCCACATTTTAAAGTAACCATTTTTTTTGAGGAGTTTACCATTTGTGAGATAAAAAAATAAAAATCATGAAAAAAGATGCAAAATCCTTAAATTGTATATTATTAGAAGAAGCTATGTTACATTGCCGTGTTGGCAAACTTTGTTTCAACAAAAGTAATCCAGATTTCCTTAAATTCTTTTTTAAAAATCTCAAAAAAAAATGAAAATTTTGTGTGAAATATCATCGTCCATGGAGCGGTGTTGTGAGATTGCTGTAAACAATTACCTGTAAGATTTTGACAACCTGTTGACAACTAATTTCAAAAATGTTATCAAATCAAGAAAAGCAAGAAATCATTCTAGTCTACGGTGAATGTGGCACAAATTTACGACTCACAACGCGAGTCCTTGAAGAGCGCTTTCCAGACGTGCATTACTCTTTGAAAAAAGTCCGCAGTCGTCCAATTATTTGAAGACACAAGCTCAGTGGTTAAACCTAAAAGGGTTTATTTTCCTGTAAGACACAATCCTGATTAGCCAACATTTTTTGTGATTTCAATGTCAGAGTGACAGTATAAATTCACAAGTAGCTTTTACAATCTCACAACACCGCTCCATAGACGACGATATTTCGCAATAAAAAAAAGATTTTTGGCGAGATTTTTAAAAAAAGATTTGAGAGTATCTGAATGACTTCTGTTAAAACAAAGTTTGTCAATACGTTAATGTAACCTGGCTTCTTCTAATAATATGAATGTTAAGGGTTTTATACCTTTTTTCATAATTATTAATTTTTTATTTCACAAACGATAAACCCCCCAAAAAAGTAGTTACTCCAAAATGTGGACCTTCAGTGCTAACATGTGTAATTTTAATTTCGCCTAGATTAATTGAAAAATAAAAAAGTTATGAGGGGGGTGCCCTTTTCGGTGGTACACCCTGTATAATTATGGAAATAATAATAATAATGGCTCAATACCAACATTCAGATAAATATTATCGTTGGAACTTCAAAATTCTTCTAAAATTAGTATAAAAAACATAATTTCGCAGAGGAATGTATGTTATAAGTTGTCTTGCGTTCGCAATTATTTGAAAACTTCTAAATATTACTTAGCACTAATGCAAAATTAAAATCTCATTTACTCAAAACCTCAAGTTTTTCTTATTTTTTTCTGATACTACCTAACATACGGTTTCTATTGTGTATTAGAGCTCACTTCTTATGTTTCCTTTAAAATACGATTACTCTGTAAAATACGTCGGCAATAACAACATATTTTATGAGACTATAAAATACGCTGATGCTGCATATAAGTCAAATAATCAAATCAAATAATCGGTTCACAATTTTTACAATGTTTATTATGTTAAAGGTAAATAATGCAATTACTGAATTGGAAACTGTGCCTAGTAGGGTTTCTGGTCGAAATTACTCGAAGCGAGAATTCTCGAGAAATCAGGGTTTATTCGGAACGGGAAAAAAGTGTCGAGAAACTCGAGAAATCGAGAAATCTAGCTAATAATCAATTCTACAGGGTGACTTTAATAGTTGTGCAAATATTGATATTAGAGCTCAAAAAAAATCAACTTGCTTTATCTGAATGGTTATAGTTTAGGGTTTCTCAAACTTTACAATCAAAATTGTAAATAATTATAAGTTCTGAGGTTGATTCGTCAAAATCTATTAAGTTGCTTTAAAGAAATTAAATTAAAAGCAAAAACAGCCACAAAAAAGTCGTAACGTTGAGAAAATAATAAAAAAGGAAAAATTTTGCATACAGGACTATTAGCCCTGTAAGCTTATAAGAATAAAGCGTTCAAAAGACGCAAACATTGCATTGCAATTTTTTGACGATTTTTCCGAAACAAAGGTTGCACACCATCAGAAATCTACTATCTTTATTCACGTTTCTAACGATCAAATAATTTTGTTAGTTTTAGTTTTGTTAAAAAAATGTCTAAAGTAATTTAAATTTTAATTCAAACAAAATTTGAATAAATAATAAATGTTGAAGATTATTATTAATAAGCGTTATTTTATTTTGCATTTGACTAACAATTTGCTGATTTTTAAAAATTTTATAAATTGCTCGAAGATTTGAGAATTCTCGGGTCTCCAGAAAAAAAATAAGTCGAGAAATCAGAAACCCTAGTAGTGACCAGTACTTGGGCTCGTATACCATGGCAATATTCGCATTTTGTGTGGCGCTTCTCAAATAATTTATTTAAAAAAATACCTACTTATTAATGTCGAATTTTAAAGAAAACATAGATTTTGAAAATCTCCATTTAGTAAATCTTAGTAATAGCTGTGAATAGGGGGCGTATTAAAACTTTGATGACTTGAAAATCAATCTAAAGATTTGTTTTTATGTAAAAACAGCATTTATTTTTTGATAGAAGGTAAAACTTGGGATATCTTGTTTATCTACCTAAAAGTACCTAATCGATTATTCCAACTTGTCAAAATGTATGAAAGTTTTTTAACAATACTGATGTCAAGTGCATTAGTTGAAAGAGTTTTTTCAGTGACCAGTGTTAAAATATCTTACAAGACATTTAAGAAATACAATAGAACAGACTAACAGCATTAACAAGAACTTTGAGACAAAAAAGTACCTAAAAGACGAATTCATATACAGCGTGTTAGGGAATGATTTAGCCAAAATTTAAAGGTAGAAAGAGAATGACAAAACGAATCGATTAAGTAAAATTCATGTAAATCGAAAATGCATAGTTTTTCCAAAAAATCCTTCTAAAATTAAAATCCCAAATTTTAGGAACCGCTGAACTAGAACGATAAAAATTAGTCTAAATTTTAATATTATTGACTAAATTGCATAGTAAATTAACTTCTTGGTCCACGCCGTAATTCCTCTATTTCAATTTGTGTTTCGTTATTAAATTTTACAAAAAAAAAAACAAAAAAAAATTTATGCCACCATCGGGATTCGAATCTCCCACACAATTGAACATGCTAGCGACACTATATAAAAATTCTCAAAAAGTCCAAGCGCCACTACGTCCACTTTGTTTAAAGAAAAAATTAACTGATAATAAACTACCATAAACCACACAGTGGCTCTCAACAGATGGGTTAATAAAATTTTTTGAAGAAAGTATGCACTTTTTGGAAAAATAATACATATAAGGATTTTTAACTCGTCTGATGATAATAAATTCACATACGAAAGATGGCTAAGTCATTCCCTAACACCCTGTAGATACATTTTTCACACCAATTTTTCTTAATTTTTAATTTTTCTGAAACCGCTGAGTTAAAAAACCGGAAACTTTTCTAAAAAGTCATTTTCCTAGATCAAGCACGTAGGCCCGCAAAAAGTCACGGCTGTCAAAATGCCATTAAAACGAATCACAAATCGTTTCGTACACGACTGCGAGCTTTCAAAAATCGACTCAAAGTCCACAATCCACAGTCCCTACGACAGCTCCTTCCAAAGCTTCAGTCACGGTCTACGCAGCTGCTTGACAATAGCGAAAAACGTCGACAGTTCGACTTACTTCCGAAGTCTTGCCGCCCTCAATCGAGAAAAAAAGCGACACCTTTTATCCCGAAAGTACCGACACGTCATCCACCCTTTCAGCAATTTCGCAAGACGTGAAGACTTGGTCGTATCATTCCTTTGGTTCACAATTTTCGTTGTGCAAGCTTACACTGGGAGCTTCTTCAACAGAGAACTACTAGACCAAAAACGTACCCGAGTGTATAAGCACATCCTAGCTTTCGTAAACTTATTGCTGCTCTGTGACGTAGTTTTGCGATTTTTCGTGGGGTATTTGATCGATGCCACCCGAACGGTCATCCTTGACCACAAATCGATCGTCTTGAACTACCTCAAGACGTATTTTATTTTCGATTTCTGTGCCGGTTTCAGTTTTTTCATTTTCTACATTTTTAACATAGACGAACGCGCCAAATTAATTCTATACGAACTGCACACCTTGAGACTAGTGAGAATGAAAACGATTCTGAAAAATTTGGACAATCTTTTGTGCGATTTTAACGTCAGGGAATCGATCCGCATTGTTGTCATGATCTCCTTCATCGGTTTCCTCAGTTTGCACACTCTGACTTGCATATTCGGCCTGATCCCAGTCTACCGAAAAGTCTTCCAGATCGAGTACAATTTCGAGAACTCCTGGTTGTCCCGGACTGAGGAGCACAACGCGATGGCGCAATTCGGTTGGGAGCACTCCCATACCTCGCTCCTGAAGTACCTGCACCACTTCTCCATGGTCGTGTGCCACTTCGTTGGTTGTGCGATCCCACGATACAAAACTGGAGACAACCTCGAAATGCTCATCCTGGCCTGGATCACAATCTTTGGCTTGATTTTCTACGTGTATGTCGTTGCTAAAGTGCTCCAACTCTTCGGTGTGGTCAACATTTCCGAAACCAAATTCGAAGAATTGAAAACCCAATCAGACAAGTACATGCGAAGGAACGACTTTCCGGGCGATTTGCGCAAACGCATCAATGACTATTACGACTACAAGTTCGACAAGAAGTTTTTCTCCGAACATAAAATCCTTGATTCGCTCAGTGAACATCTCCGGATGGAAGTTCTTCTTTACAGTTGCCGGAATCTAATCGAAGAAGTGCATATTTTCAGGGGATTGTCCAGATCAGCCATTGGCTCGGTTTTGGCGCTTTTGAAGCAGGAGGTTTACGTGGCGAATGATGTGATTTTGGAGCCGGACGAACGGACTGGAGACCTTTATTTCATACTTTACGGCACGTGTGCGATAAAACTGTTCTCGGGGAAGGAAGTGATGCATATTGAAGATGGGGATTATTTCGGGATTGTCGATATGGAAACGGCCATTGATCCTTCGTCCATTGTCTCGCTTGAAGTGTCCGAAGTTTACAAATTGGAGAAGAAAGACATCAAGTATTGCTGTAAGAACTTTCCCGAGATTAAGCAGAAACTGGAGAAGATGGCTCAACAAAGAATGAGGAAGTTTAACCACATGATGAGTCTGCGAGGAATTGAGGACGAGACAACCGACGACATCATCGATAATTTGAGGAAGGGAAGAATACTACAAAGGGGAATACACAGACTAGCTTTTCTATAAGTTTGTAGAATTTTAAGCAATAAAGATGCCCAAGTTTCGGCAATTTTTTTCTACAAGAATCTAGACATTTTGGATGATCTTCAGTTTCAGTACATTTTTGAACCGATATCGCATTGTTTAATGAAATTTCGTTGAAAGTATGTAAACCGAAAAATGCCAAAATAGAACAATTGTTGCATTTTTAAAAAGTTCCACAACCTCTTTAAGTTTATTTGCAAAAATTCGTCAAAATAAGCTGAAAAATCGCGGAATTGAGACGGCAATCTTGCTTTATTTTTCAAACTTAGGCAATTCTCTAAATACAACTAAAGTGCTTTTTACATTTTTTTTTCTGATTCTCAATCACTTACCAGAAAAAACATATAAATGATAAGCCTGACAACTAATTTATGGACACTGACAAATTTAACACTAAAATAGACCAAAACATTTATCACGCTTTAAATTATTAACATCAAGAAAGGGGTGGCAATTCCAACAAAGGCAAAACAATTCCTTTGAGGTACTCTGGAGGAAACTTTATGGTACAAGTTGACAAAAAAATGAATATGGCCAATTCTTCAGTGGTACAGATTACAATCTGTACTAACTAGTATATATACTTTAATAATTGTTAAAGTATACTAAGTACTTTCGGTTCACTTTCATAAATACCATTGTAGTGCAAATAGCGTACTCTTGGTATTACCTTTTATATGAGTTGTCATGGTAACAGGTTAGTCATTTGCACCACAATGGTTGTTATGAAAGTGAACCGAATGTATATGGAGAGCAAGGTACCATAACACTAGTTTACAGTACAGTTGCCCCAAATTTTTTGCTTTTTTAGGTACCTATTTTTTATGCTTTTTTTTAAGGACCTAATTATTTATCGTTAGATAAATTTTATCGGTTAGATAGCTGCTAAGGTAGAGATAATCTGATTGGTGTTTCTATAGAAATTATGGAACCGATAGTATTTATCTAACGATAACTCGTTCAGGAAACCGGGGGTTAGATACTTATCTGTTGCCTCAGATTTTTTTTGATGTTGTTGAATTATTGCACTAGTTTGCAGATAATAACGTTATACATAGGTGACTGATCTGGCCTGACCTACCTTTAATCAAATTATTATTTTTATGCTTACTGACTAATTAGAGTAATTAGCCTCTAGCAACCCAAAATGGCAGATAATTTTTTTATCACGTTCCAGTTTTTTCCTACGAAAGATTATTGTCTGTCTGCCTTACCTGCTCCGATTTAAAAGGTTCATTGTTTTAACGCATTACAGTATCAGAAGAAGTTCTACATACATGGTACAACAGTTACAACATGTCAATAGAAGACATAAATTAGCTTCTGATCGTTTTTGTTACATTTGTGGACAATTTATATTTGCAAATAAAGAAAGTCCTCTCTCAGAAGCACAAAAAACATCAAACCAGTGCTGTATTTTCGTTTTTTCGTAACTAATCAGGCTGAATTAATATGTCTCATAGTCATAACTGACTCATAAGATACATTTTCTTGATTCACATTTAGATTTCTGAACGTTTTCGAAGATCGCCACAAAAGGTTCTGGGATGACAACATGTTAGGAGATTATTGTTGGACTATTATAAGGAAAACAGGCCAAAAAAAGTACTAAAAACAAAGTAAAAGCATTCATTTTTAATTTGCTGTTTGGCTATTTAAGAATTACTCTTGCTTTTAATTAACTATATTTTTCTTAAACTGACGTGATGTTTTGAACTTAGTGCCTCATAAGTCATAAACTATAAGAAATGATTACTTTCAGTTAAGGTATATAAATCGTATAAACTATATATATATATAGTGCTCTTAAAGAAAAAAGTTCTGGAACTTAGTAAAAATTTGTAAAAGTTGCCGCACAAGCACATTAAGAGAAATCACTGCTATATGGAATGAAGCATATTTCAATTGTTCTTGAGAATGTTGTTGCATATGGGATAAAAAAAATAAAACTTGGTATAGACACAAATGAATTACTAAAATGTTTTTCTGTTTCTTTTGTCCAAACAATTAGCTGTCACATATTATTCCTGTTTTTTTTCTTTTAATTTTATGTTAAATATCAAGTGCTTTACAGTAGTTTTTAAATAGGTTACAACGTATTTCTTTAATTTCTACTTGTTTTTTTTTAAATAAACAATCACTAGCTTGACGTGCATTTTCTTTTCAAAAATATATTCGTCCATTAGTTGTTAGTAGTAGAAAAAAAAGATTTTTCCAGATTTGCTACCAAGGAACGTTTGTTGGTGTTATATGTGTGAAAATTCAGGTAATCTAAACATGTCGTAACGAAGAATAAACAGTGAAATGAGCTAATGCTAATGTATACCCACACATCAGTGTAGCACACTTGAATGACTGCAAAATAAACCATTGCGACTTCAAAGGGATAGACAGTTAACTAAATTACATTCCGAGCAAATGTATTTACACAAGGTGCACCTAATGCTTTTGTTAAGCCGACATATTTGAAAAAACGCACGAAGTGAAACTAAACCAGTTCAGATTAGCATAACTAATGTCTTAATGCATCTCATATGACCTGGAAACTTGTTTAAATGCAAACTTCCCCAAATCTTGCATTAGAGACTGAAAAAACCATGACCTTTCAGGCATCTTGTAAACACATTTAAATTATGCAAGTGAAACTCCCTTCGGACCAAATCACCTCGTCCAATCTAACAATGTTAATGTCATTAATAATTATGAAGAACTAGGCAATTTGGGTCAATTTTCCCATTATGGAACGATCCTTTGATGAGTTTTCTTCCCGAAATCACATTCGCACACACTACGAAAATGTGATTAGACCGGAACTAATAACATAACGTAATTAAACGTGCACGTCTTTAATCAACTCTTTAATTGCTCGATGTTTGCGTTAATTAAGACGAGAACCGCAGGTGGGCTTCAATCAAAGTTTTTACAAGAATACACCCTTTGCAGGATGTACTTATCTGCAGGATTCGGCCTCGAAAGCGTTCTAAAATTTAATTACGCAGGAATTTGTTTAACAAAACGAAAGTAAATGAATGAAAATAATTTCGTATTGTTTTATGAGAATGTAAACTTTTTGGATATAAATAACACCGAAATGTTCGGTCGAAAGCGCAGCTTTGCCAAAATAGAAAAATAAATAAGAAAAACAACAATAACAAAATGTGTTTTTACATATATTAAAATTTAGGACTCTAGTATTCAGTATTAGAATCCTTTGGAAGCCTAGTACATATCAGGAATTATAACTGTCCTCCTGTTGAAGAGTTCATATTTCGTCCTTGTGCAAAAAAGCTGCAATATCTCAGCTTCTGTCAAGAGATATTACAATATGTGCACAGCGAGTCGCATCAAAATCAAATTTGCTTAATGCAGAATTTACAACGGGCGCAACACATCCATTATCCGCCCCTTTGTTCATTTATATGTAAAACGGCGATTTGTTTTCCAAACAAATGAAAAAAATTCGAACGCGATATAAAATATCATTCTTTCGTTTGTAAAGAACTGCTTGGATCCGGGTATAAAGAACTAAATCGATAATAGCAAACATTCGTCATCATTAAAATACGGTCGACTATAAATCAGCGAAAATAGAAAAATTGTCGTTCGCAGACAACCTGTTGACAAACGACACATCATACACACCCCAAAAAAAAATTGATCTTGGGACAATGAAACCGCACTGCAGATTTCGCAGCTTTAATTAACAAGTTTTCATAAACACGACTTCAAGTGGAAAAGTTAAGTTCGAAATGGCCGCAGGGTGTTGTACAAGCTACGAATTTACACCATAATACCGAGCGATCCATTCAAAGGGTGGATAGTTGTAGAGAGGGCGCTTTGTTCGTCGTTTAGAAGCTTGTTCTAGGCGAAATGTTTGCTCTTTTTTCCGCCGGAAATAATGAAATGTTTTCGTTCGGACTGCTGTGGTTTATTTTACGCCCGCTGGAAGAATCTGTACGTTTAACTTTTGTTTACCAATTTGAAAACATTGCGACCTTTTAACGACTCAAAGAGCTTAGATCATATCTATCGAGATGAAAGCTCGCTTAATCTGCAGTTCGCTTCAGAAATAATATCTAGGATTTTGTAGTTGGCAAAGGCGTATTTGTGAAGCTTTTTCTTGTTGGAGCGAAATTTATTGGCTTGTGTGAGGCAGCGCTTTAGAATGATAAAAACCACCGCAAACATTTTACAGCAACAATACTTCTACACAGTAAAAAAATTTAAAGGTAAAAAAAATATTTTGGCATGTGGTTAAGTTTTCTAGTGTTAATTTTGACACAAGATTCAAAATGACTATTAACCTTAATACATCTTTTAAAAAATAGCTTATAATTGAAAAACATTTACTGTCAGTGTAGAAATTACATAAAAACATGAACTTTACCTTTTAGAGTGCATTTTTTACACTCTCAATATAAATGCACAGTGTTTAATAATCTTGTCTTAGTTTAAACGAGAAACTCAGTACGTACAAACTGCACATGAGCACACGTTTTTGGGAAACATATTTTATTTTTTATGGACACTGGGACAGTTAAAATGGTTAATATAATTTTCAAATTATCTTACAAAAAGTCCATAAAGTTTTGTAAAGCAAAGAAAAACTGTACTTTCGAAAATATCTCAAAATTTGGTAAGTTACTGATTCTTTTTATTCTTGTTTTGATGTATTAGAGTAGAACTATTAAATATAAGTACTTAGTCCAAAATGTTATTATTTTACAGCGAAAACAAAATTTGATAACTTGAATTGTGAGGAAAACTTAACTTTCGCGGATTTGGAAGGGACCGAATTAGAAGAAAACTGCTTACTAACTATTTAATAATAATAATAATAATAATAATAATAATAATAATAATAATAATAATAATAATAATAATAATAATAAAAAGCCTTTATTCAAGAAAAAATGTGAGGAGGCGAAGTCTAGCTAACGCTACTCTACTCAACCTCTCACAAAACAAAACAAAACAAAAACATACATTTTTCAAATATAAACCAAAAAACCAAAACTAGAAATAAATGCGAAAAGAAAACATAATATAATATTGAAAAAAAAAATAATAACAATATAATTTTTTTAATAATACTGAAACATATGTCCTAAATAATATTGAAAAAATGTAAAAAATAATAATAATAAAATAATAATACAAAATGAAAATAAAACAACAAAAGAATAATTTATGTTGTAATAAAAATTTCAAATTTAAGTTTACATTGTGCAGAGATCTACGATGCACAAGTTATTGTTTTAGGTAATAAGGTGTTGAGGTAGACAAAATAGAGTGAACCATAACTGCCATCAAACATTTAAAATGATAAACAAGTTTTAACCAATTTTAATTTTAAGAGAAATGTGATCATATTTTCTAAGTTTGCATATAAATCTACAATTATTTTGAATTTTTTGTAAACAATTATTGTAACTAGAGTCAAGACAAGGGTAAAAAAGAGTGAGACAGTAATTTATAATAGGTAATACAAGTGTTTCACAAAGTTTTTTTCTTAATTTGAAGTTAATTACACTACGATTTTGGTAAAGTAGACGCAAACGTACGTAACTATTTTTTACTAAGAGGGAGACATGACTTTTGAATCGTAATTCTTGATCAAAGACAACGCCCAGTAATGTTATACAATCTGTTTATAAATGAATGTAGGATCGTAGTAGGTATTAAAAGCTTGCCGCTTCTTTCCAGAAAAAGCGAACAATATTAATATATGAAAAATATGGTTTGACTGGTTGCCTGAGTCGATAAAAATTGGTACTTTTCAGAAATTTCATAGAAATAAAATAATTAATTGCGGCAAATTCAAATTCCAGAACCACCTGAGATCATACACTCTTTTATAGACAGTCTGTACTTTTGACAATTTTTAATTTAGATTTTCCAAAATGTATGTTGAGATCAATGTCATTAATTTAGGTCCGAAAACTATAAGAGAGCACTTTTCAACGTTTAATTTCAAATTGTGTCTAGACGAATAACTTTGAATACCTTGAATATCGAAGTTTAGACAAAAATTTACTTCAACTACTGCATCGTGTCTAAAAGAATACTCAAGTTGGGTGTCATCCGCAAATGCATGAATAGATGAATGTTGAACAGAATTTACTATGTCGAAAGTATATAAAAGGTACAATAAGGGCCCCAAGACTGAGCCTTGGGGTACCCCTGATGGAACTCTTCCACAGTATGACAATAAATTATCCAGTTGAACCATCTGGCTATGCTCATTACTAGTTTTTCTCAAAACCCAGAAACTTAAGTTTAGCACAAAGCAATGAATGATTAATTTTATCGAAAGCTTTCGAAAAGTAGTCGAGTCGAGTAATATCAATGCAGTATTTAAGCCACTATCAGCGTTTCTGATTATGTTATCTGAAATATTGGTTAGTGAAGCATTTGTACTGAAACCTTTTCTAAACCCCAATTGTGAAAAAGGAAGAATATTATGAAAATTTACAAAAGTATAAATTTGTTTGAAAATTACTTTTTCACAGAGTTGAAATAATGCTTGAGATACTTGAAAACCGAAAAACATCCTACCTCCTACCATAGTGGTTTTAAATAAAGCACTTCAAGAGTTCAGATCTTTTACAACAAGACAGCAATATTGTATTGATTTAATGTTGCTTAAATATGAAGAACTATATAAGTGATAACAACCCTACGGTTCTACTAATTTATGTATTGTTCCAAGACATATTTTTATTTATTTTTGATTTTTTTTATGCATTTGTATTTTTTTAATAAACATTTAAATATATTCATGCCTTTATGTTAAATCATTTTGCCACTGTAACCACACTAGAATTCAATGCTTTGTACACTCAGGAAGTACATTAGAACATTTAGTTAAGTGTTTAAAACACTAGTTTAGATGATAAAAGAATATATACCAAAAAAGTTAATTTACACTAGAAAATATTACACTCTATAGTGTGGTCCTCTGGGCACCACTCTTAGTGTTATTTTAGTGTGAATAACATCAGCAAATATTTTACTATGTGACGACTTTAACTCCAGATTTGTTACATTTCTAAATTTTAAATTTAAAAAAAACAAAAATTTTTTTCGATTAGTTTAATCTAGACTAGAATTTACTGATTCTAGTATTTTGGTTTAGATCGTTTGGAGTTTCTGGCATTTTAGGCCCTTTGCTCCAGATTTAGTCAATTTTCTCGCCTTTGATCCCATCGAACTCGAATCTGTCCAAATCCCTGCATTCAGACAGTCACGACTTCCAAAGCCGGTGCAATATCCTGTCGCAAAGTTCATCAAACACCTTCAAACTCCATCACAACAGGAGGAGAAATCATGAAACCCGCATGAAATATGAAAATACCGGTGGAAATATTTCACCCAATGGTGTGCAGACAGCAAAGCTCCCGTTTTTCCCCAGTCCTTATTATCGTAAAAAATTTCGCTATGATGAAATTACGAACGAGGAATAAAAGACCGTTAAAACCTGATTTCCGGAAAGGAAATAATTAAATCGCAGCCAATTAAACGTTTCGTTTCGCAAATTAAATCCGATTTCTTGTTTTCTTTGTGTCGATGGATGATTTAATCAAAAAGTGCTAGTTTTCGCAACGCTTATCGATTTTTAGGGCCGAAAGTGCGACCTTGGTACTTCTATTCGTATTCACATCGAGTGTCAATAAATTAATCACTCGGTTCGCTTGACTTTTCAGCACCAATTAACAAAGTGGTCGGGGTATATTATAAATACAACAGGGAGGAAAACGGGTTATTTACGGTTACTCATTAGCCCGATTATGAAATCGGCACGAGAAACGGAATAATAATTAAAAGTCAACATTAAGGAATTAGAGTTAAACGAATTTGATTATTTTTAAAACGCCAATTTAGTCTTTTTGTGAGTGGGAAGATATTGATTAAGAAGGAAATACGAAATCTTGAAACATAACACAGTAGACTTTCATGAATTATTTAATGCTTTTATTATTCATGGTTTTGTATAATGCCATTCGATCCCTTTCTCTTTGTGGATTTCGAACAAAAAGTTCATTATTCTGACGAAGTTTTCGGATTAAAAACGCGTCTGGTCCAAATTACAAATGCGAAACAGTCGAAACACCAACTGTCATGCGAAAATTTTGCTTTACTGGAAACTGTATTGCCAATTTAACCCAAGTTAACTATTGCAATACTAATAATCCAGTCAAATAAGCCTTAAAATCGAAATGTTGTGGAAAAGTTTGCATTTTTGATATAAGTTACTATGGAGTATTTTAAAACGTTTATTTAAAAAAATGTTTGTTTCAACCCCCGAGAAGGGGTGAAAAGAACAAAAATAAAGTGTTTTTAAAAGCTTTTATTTAACTCACAATGTTATCTGTCTGTCGGTTATTTTTTCGGAGCCAAATTTGAAAGGGTTCCCGTTGTCCCACTGAATTGAAATTTTGCATACTTACTTAATATGCGTGACAATACAATCCTATGTAGTTAAATACCCCCTAAAGGGGTTAAATGGGGTTTTGAAGTTTTAGGTTATGTTTACAAAGGGGTTCTCGATTTGTAAATTTGAGAGGGTTCCTGTAGTCGCAATCAAATAAAATTTAACATGCTTACGTAATCTGTGTGACAATGCAATTCTATATAGTTAATTACCCACTAAAGGTGTTAAATAGGGTTTTAAAATTTTAGGTTATGTTTACAAAGGGGTTCTCGATTTGTACATACCGTAACTTATACCGATATAGACGGTATGTTGGTCATTTGGACGTAGCTGCACAATGTAATAACAATAAATCTATGCAATAAATAAAGACTAAAAAGCAAAAAATAAAAATATATAAAAAAATGATTTAAAAAAAAAAGATTTTATTTAAAAGATGCACTAAAAAGTAAAAAATAATGTATTTCAATCACAGGAGAATATTTTTTCTTACAGGTTAAAATTCTAAAATTTATAAAAGCTTTGGGAGTTGTCAACTGAAACAACTCCCAAAGCTTTTATAAATTTTAGAATTTTAACCTATAAGAAAAAATATTCTCCTGTGATTAAAATACATTACATATTTTTTACTTTTTAGTGCATCTTGTAAATAAAAGCTTTTTTTGAAAACATTTTTTTATATATTTTTTTAAAGATTATTCAAAATCGGGAAAAGCTAGAAAAAAAGTTTTAAATAAAAATTGTAAAGCATAAAATAAAAATGTTCTCTGGTTCTCTTGACTTTTTTGATATTATTCAAATTAACAGAAGGTGATTAAATGTAAAGGGATGAAACGTCCAATTTTAAAAAAACCATCAAAAACACTTGATTGTCATGTAAAATTTTCTGCTGAATTCGAATCCGAAGGTCGTTTTTGAATTTAAAATTGTTTTCATTATGAAAAAGATCTAGCGAAAAATTTACAAAAATCTAAAATTGGACAAATTTTGCGTTTATATCCTTGTGTCTTCCTTCTGCATAAAGCTAAAAACTTCATTATTTTTGCAAAAGATTTCTCAATAATTCCTCATCTCGAAAATTTCACTAGACAATAAATATGCAACGTTAGAAGAAAATGTATTTTTTTGGTATCCCTTTATCAAAACTCAACCTTGTGTAACTACGTAAAACTCTGCAATTCTTTAGGAATCTTTTGCAAAAAAAAAAAAGTTTCTAGCTGTATCCAGAAGGAAAATACGAAGATGTAAACGCAAAATTTGTCCAATTTTTTGTAAATTTTTCGCTAAAACGTCTTTTTCACCTCTTCTCGGAGGATGAAATAAAAAATTAATTGACTAAACGTTTTTCCACAGTAACTTATTTCAAAAACGCAATCTTTTCCACAACATTTCGATTTTGGAGTATACCAACACATTAGTATTGAAATACTGGCCTAGTACTGTAAAAACTGGGCTGCTGGATTGGCTTTTCTGACACGCTTTTGCTTTATAAAATGTGCTAAAGTTTAATGTAATAAAACTGGTTTTTGTGCAAACACGGTGCGTTAAAATTCCTCACACATCGTCAATGTTACTCGTACCTTGGTGAAAACAAGACGAACCGCAAACACAGAGCGAGCCGAGATTGAATTCGCAACATGTGCTTTTCGCTAGTTCGAAATGAAATAAAAACTTTATTGCAACCGAAAGTGCTTTCCGTATAAATTTACTTCAGTGGAAAATCAGGGCGAAAAAGTGATTTGAATCCGTGCGGAAAATGCATCTGGAAATTCAGTCGAGGATCTCATTAGATTTATTGGGAGGTTATTAGTGTTCCGAGTCACGTATATCACGTATAAATAATTTTAATAGAGAGAAAGATAATTAGGGGAAAGAAGGTAAATGACTCGGAACGTCGGCAGTGGACAATAGGGGTGGCGCACGAAAGGGATGAATTATGCAGAAAAGTGGGAGAGGGAATCGTGTTTTAATTATAATTAGCTATTGTTGGAAACAAGGACAATACTAGAGCTTGCAATTTTTTCTAAATGGCAAATTGGGAAACACGCACGTCACCCAAAATGAACTCTTGGCAAGGAAAATTCGCCACAAGAAATTCTAATCCTCGGTAAACTTTTTCTTTGATGTTTCCCCCGCCTTGTGGTGCAATTTTAATTTCACGAGATAATTTTTAAGCAAAGAATTTCCATATTTTCGCGGTAAAAACAAGCCGAAAGATTTATAAAGTAAATCTTCTGGAGGAGACAGTGTTTCCAATATTTTTGATTTTATTTGGAAGTTACAGTACTAGGAGTAGAATCCTTGCTGAATTAAAAAAATTCTCATTTTCTATAACTCACCAGATCAATAAATCAAAGATTTTTTCCGCCTTTCCCTTCCGATACAAAACTTCATAAGCAGTAAAACAGCCAGCGGCCCCAAAAGATAAGCAACTAATAAAAGCAACGAGAAAATTTCGAACTCGTTGTGGAAATGCGCAAAAATCGCTTAATTTTCGGTTATCGTAATCGCACTGTTTCGAAACTGTTACATTTTTAATTCGGTCGAATCGATAATCGTTTCGGCCTGCTTCTAACAATAGAAGCTTCTGTATTTCCGGCATATTCTCTATCAATTATCATGCGGACCGGAATTCGGGCCCGGAGCATTAAACAGGGCCTGTTTTACGTTTATGTACATATGGTGCGTGCTAATGACCAATCCAGAGACAAATTAAGAAGATTATGAACAAGACGAGTTACTAAACAAGGTTTTTTTGCTGCAGGTGAGTGCATATTATTTTTTTGCGGTGAGAATTAAATTTAATCCTCTAATTTAAAGTTTTTTCGGACGTTGTAACGGGAGAGGATTTCCAGGATAATGAATTCAAATTCAGAAAAATGTGTTTAAAATTATGACACAGAGGGAAATAAAACTAGACTTCCATTAAATTTTGATCGATTTTTACATAATGTAGTAATTTCGGCACTTATCAGTTATTACTTTAATCACTGTTTACGATTCGACACGAAGGCATTAAAACAAACATTCCGAACGTCTCTTAAACACATATATTTTACTAAAATTCCGGCAATAGAGCACGAACACAAATAAAACTAAACAAATATGCCGTCAGAACAACCCAATTGCACGACCAAACCCAAACAATGTAAATTATTTAATCGCTTGGACTAATTAGAATTCAATTACTCTCCCGAAAAATAAACATCCCGTAATCAAATCCGCTCCTGTCAATGTCACATTGAAAAAGTCAGTCAAAATTCTCGCGACCATAAAGAAGAACTTCCATCCGGAGAAGTTGGAAGTTCGTGCGAGAAATTCAAACTCGTCGTAATATTTCGGCGATTTTTTCAACTCCAGTGAGTTTGGTTTTTGTGCCTTGTGTACTTGAAGATTTTTTCCAAAAGTTGAAGAACTTCCAGTGCGGTAGAGGTTTCCGGCAAAAATTGAAACTTGGCGGAATTGAGGAAACAAGGAGTATTGCCTCCAGGTTGGGTTTTGGCGGCGGGGGTTTCGGACATCTCCGGATGGAAGTTCTTCTTTATTGATGTTTGTCAAATTGCGAAATAAAAGCTTAGACAAGATTTTTGGACTTTTTGTTTTGTTGCAAGAAACCGCAGGAAATTCGGTGTACAAAATTGCGGTCATAAGGAAATTACGGAAAATCATTTAAAGAAATAATTAAGAAAATAATTAGAGGAAATCTGGTATAGGTACCTACAGAATTTTGGGTTCCTCTATTTTGTTATTTTTCGATTCACTAAACAATCCACTAAACAAATGCTCGAAAAATGTAAACTAGAGAATTAGTGTCATATTTACGTAACCTATGGGCTAAATGGGCTATAGCCCAGGGCGGCAAAAAATAATAACTAGTAAATAGAGGGGTTGCACATTTTTAAATCAATTGATCTGATTTTTAGTTTTCGTTCGTATTTTTTTACTACTTAAGTTCATAATAATTGTTTGCTTAACAACTTTTAAGAAGTTTTTAGTTGTAGTTTCAATTCATATTATAGAAATTTCACGATGAGGTAATGGTAGAAAAAGCCTAAGTAGTACACAAGACAGAAAAATGTCTTTGAAAAAAGTCAGCGACATTATAATATTATAGAAAAAAGTTGTAGAAATGGTTACGTTCTTTGGAAAACAAAAACTTTTTAAATAAATAGTGATTTTTTAAAAGCTTTTAATTAACTCACAATGTTATCTGACATTTTGGATCACTCACTTTTATGTGCAAAATTATCTTTTTATGGTTTCTACAAAATTTTAACTAATTTTTTAAAAGCTTTTATTTAACTCACAATGTTGTCTGTCTGTCGGTTATTTTTTCAGAGCCAAATTTGAAAGGGTTCCCGTTGTCCCACTGAATTGAAATTTTGCATACTTACTTAATCTGCGTGACAATGCAATCCTATGTAGTTAAATACCCCCTAAAGGGGTTAAATGGGGTTTTAAAGTTTTAGGTTATGTTTACAAAGGGGTTCTCGATTTGTAAATTTGAGAGGGTTCCTGTAGTCGCAATGAAATAAAATTTAACATGCTTACGTAATCTGCGTGACAATGCAATTCTATATAGTTAATTACCCCCTAAAGGTGTTAAATGGGGTTTTAAAATTTTAGGTTATGTTTACAGAGGGGTTCTCGATTTGTACATACCGTAACTTATACCGACATAGACGGTTTGTTGGCCATTTGGACGTCACGGTAGATGCACAGTGTAATAACAATAAATAAAGACTAAATAGCAAAAAATAAAAATATATAAAAAAATGTTTTTTAAAAAAAGATGCACTAAAAAGTAAAAAATAATGTATTTCAATCACAGGAGAATATTTTTTCTTACAGGTTAAAATTCTAAAATTTATAAAAGGTTTGGGAGTTATAAAACTACGGCATTACAGAATTACTTTGTTCAGTTACAAATAAGTGTCTCCAATAACGTAAAAAATCTTGGAATTATAATGAATTCGTAATTACGATTTAGAGAATATGTTAACTTGATGGTAAAAATTCAATTTTCAATTCAAATAAAGACGGGTTATTATTATTATTATTACTTTTTAGAAAAAAATAAATAACTAATAAAAAAGAATCAAGTTAAAAACAGATACATTATTTACTGATTTGTTTTATCAGATTCCAATGCTCGAAAATTGATAGAATTTGTTTGATGTTAGAATAATTAAACTTTTTCAACTGTTGTGTACAACATTTTTAGCATTTTTAGCTAAATTTTTTGTAATATGTCTACTTACCACTATTTTTTTGACGAGTTTGTGGGTGGTGCCAACATCAAAAAAGCTAAAACACAGATTTTACACAGCTTAGGCCACTTTAGCTTGTAGAATAGCAATATTTGTGCAATTTCACGTTTGGAAAACTCGACTGTGTCGACTGATGAAGCCAGCAACACTTCGACGATGTGAAATTCATATTTTACGAATTGGCAAAAATCAACTTTGCACTCGAATCACGTACGTTCAAAACCGGCGGCTTATTTGCGAGCAGTGTGTCCGAATCGGATTTCCTGATCAAGCTTGGAGACCGAAAATGAGAAATGATGGAAAAGCTTTCTGTAATTATCGTTATTATCCGGATGGATAACATTTATGACCAGCTACTACACAGTAAAGAAAAATGTTGTTTATATAACTTCATAACTCTAATAGATTTCTTTCCTTATGGCTCACTTAATTAATTAAAACTTTTGCTGGATCACAGCTCTAACACGAGTTATCTTATCAAACAAAGTCGCAACTATTTTTCAAAGCGAATGAAATTATGTATCTTCCGCTCCTCACTCAAGGGTGGCTAATTTAGTGCGAAATCGGGCTATAAATACAACCCTTTTAAGGAGCAGAGAGCTGTTCTAATCCTCACTAATCTCAAAGATGTTGGTGGGATGGTGGGAAAACGGTCTTAGAGGCATTGCTTAGAAATTAACACAACGTCTGGAAGCGCATTTTTAACATTTATTTCGTTTATTTGCCAAGTCTTTGACACAGACACAGAAATGAGTTATTACGATATTGCGTTTTCCCTTTTTCTTATTAACTAGTTTAAATGGACGATTTTTTATTCAAGTCTGATTTTCAGTCTCAAACTCCTCTCCACTGTTCGATTAATCAGCGGGAGTGGCTTTGGCGAAAATCCATAAAGTAAATAGTCTCGTAAGACCCTTCAAAGGTTCCTCTGACAATGTCAACATCCCTCTCTCTTGCACCAAAAATTAACAAAACAAACGACAGCCAAGTTTTGCGGTTTTAACTTCGACTGGCGTCAAGGGAACATTCTTGACGTCTTGTCTCTTTAGTATTCAGCAAACGTCGTGAAAATCTCGACAAGGAAGTGAGTTATTTGTCAACAATTCGCAATGACCTCTTTTCATTTTTTCGAGTACTATAGTAGTTAAATTGGGGCGAAACTGCGAACGTTTTAATTTATCGGATCTGCAATAGAAGGGATGTGAGAGGTCGATGCCGCAATATGGCAAGGGATAATCGACACCGTCCTTTGGGTAATCTAATCAGAAACATGTGGCCGTACTTCACACCGAATTTATGCAAAAAATTGTCCTTGAAAGCGCTTTTTCCCTTAGTCCGGAAAAGCCCCGGAACATCAATTTAAACTTTAAATCATCCTCAACAAAGTACACTATCCCTTCGAAATGAATATTAATCGCATCATCAACTGCGGTCAAGTTGTTCCGGACGTGAGTTTGAAATTTTCGTGATTAAGACATCCGGAACGATGTTTAATTTTAATTGAGAGAAAAAGGGGAATTTTTCCCAAGTTGCGAAGCGAAAACCACTTAGCTGGAAATGGGACCGGTTTATTGCCGCCAATAAAAGACGAGATTCATTTTTGAGGTCTTGTCGATAGTTATTGAAATAATCGCAGTTTATTGATCTTGAGAGGAGTGAACGCCCCCAGAATAAAATTGTAGTTCAAATTTCATGAAAATTGGGTTTCCACAGATTTATGTAATTTCTTAACAGAAACAGTATTAAATACTATCTTTGATAGTTACGAATTCTTCATCATTCTGATGAAAAAATACCGTTTTAAAATTTCCCAATTTGATTTATTTCGTATTTGTGGTTTTGTAACTTAGTTCATTCTGAAGTACAGAAATGCAATTGTTTTTTAGGCCTAACTGCACCGGTTCGGCTTATATGTAACGCTTAACAAAGCTAGGCTTACAGACATAAGTGGAGTTTAAATAAATCGAGCTGTACCGTGACATTGTATTTGTAACTAGTTAATTTAATCCGCCAAATGCCTGTCAATACGTGAAAATGTTGAGGATTTTTTTATTTCATTTCTGCTATCAAGAGTAATAGTATATTAAAAAACAAGTTTCATAAGAACACTCTTGAAGCACGAATTCAGTTTCAACAACGAGTGGCGTTAGCCACGAGTTTTTTGAAAGAATGAGTGCTTCAAGATCTTATGAAACGAGTTTTTTATACTATTTTTTGTAATTTGCCCCCTTTCTGCCGCTTTTAAACAAAAATTGTTATTTTTGTCGATTTGGGGATTTTTGTGACGGTTGGTAAACTGTCAATTTTGAAAGTGAAAAATTGATTTAAAATTTTTGTTTTATTCAAATTTTGTCAAAAACACGAGTATGAATGATAATGAAGGTAATCTTGCTTGTACGCCCCCTGAAATTTATGAAATTGGCAAAAATACGGTGGCAAATTCGTTTCCTGCCAACCTAAAAATTTTCGTAAAATGTTCCATGAAATTATGGCTATTATGACATCGCACTTGATGACGTTGCATGCTTTTAGGAGCCCATTAAAGCATCCAAATGACGACAAATTACAAAAAACAATTTAACGAAACTAAAATCAGTGAGTATACTTGCTCAGTTTTTTAATTTTGAATCAATTTTATAAAAAAAAGTTTTGCTACTGGGATGACTGAAGCCAGAAAAAGAGCTAGATGTGTAAACTTTCGTGTTAAATAGTTATTTATTTAACGAGTTTGAGTGTAAATCGGGTTTTTATTTCACGAGTGGATTTTTTTTTAAGTTGAATAACTTAAAAATTTTAAATGGAACACCCAATTTTTTATTTTTGCATCTAAAAGACCTTTAAGTTGTCTCTAAAAACATTAGACAACAGTTAAGTGTCGCTTGCTGATTACTTAAAAGATATTTAGCTTTAAATATTAAAAAAATTATTAACTATTGTTTCAGTAGTCGAAAAGTGATATTTTCAGCTAATAATAACTTTAATGTTACCCTTAGGAAATAACTAAAATTTAATATTTTAGCTAAATTTTTAAATCCCTTATGAATTAATTTAATTACTCCCTGCCCTAAATAACCAATAAATCTTTTCCGGTTTATGGTTTTAGATAGACAATTTTATAATCTTTGGGAAGCAAGGACAAAAAATTTAACTTTTTCAAGTTATTCAACTTTTAACAAACTTCTTATTTTTTCTACGTTTCTAATTGCAATGTGCTAAACAATCAGAACAGATTTAAGTTTAAACATTTCCTTTTAAAGTGATGACAGTTCTATTCTTCTGCGATTCTTCGTTTTTGTGTAATAAATTTTTAAATAAAGCGTGTCTTCGTCAAAAAAATCAAATTATTTTAAAAACTAAACAGAATCGACCAATACAAGTTTAAATGAAAATCATCAGTATTAAAAGCTACGTACAAAAATGCAATAAAATTTAGCGTTCCATTTGAAAAAATATAACTTTAGTGTTTTTTTAAATATTGGGACATCCTATACATATACTGCAATATTTCAAAAATATGCAGCAGAAACGCAGCTATAACACAAAAAAAGCCAATATCTCTAATAATAAACAAGTTATGTTCATACAAATGAAGAATAACGCAATTTCTCATAGATCCGTTTTCAAATTGTGCAATTAAATTGCTTTTTTGATATTAAGCGCTATTTAAGCGGCTCCCAAGAGTCCCAAGTTTAAACCAAGCTTTAGACCATTACAAGCTGCATTTATTTTTGGTGCAGTTTAATTATATTTTAAGCCACAGCGGTTAAAGTGGGATGAAATTGCAAGTTGCTCCTCTGCAATTTTGACCAATCGTCCTTTCAATTATCAACCCTCGTCACGTCCCGTAATCTCGCAGCTTCCCTCCGTCGAACAGTGCAAATTACATGTCGTAATTCCCGCATCGAAAGTAAAAACTCAACTCGTTTTACTTACCTATTTTAGTTGTGTCTAAGCTCCGGGAATAACATGGCCGCGAAGTTGGTTTTCTTCTAGGCCGGGACGATCCCGCGGGAACACAAAACACTACACTCCGCCACTGGACAAAGCACGGATATCATTCTCTCGACACTGATGGGATAAACAGGAATGTAGGCGACGATAAACAACCTGAAACAAAAACAACAATTATAGAGATGGAGTAAACATGGTTAAGGTAGTGAGGTGAAGAAGAAAGGGATTAAAATAGGACAAGAATGTGGATTAAACTATACAAAGGGTTAGGGGTGGAAGGCGATTTTATCGAGTTGGGTGATACAAGTGAACAAGTTTCCGTATTCTGGGTTTTTATTGGATGGAAGTTTGAAACTCGATTTTCTCGGACCTTTTGTTCTTGTTGGAAGTAAAGATCCAAAAATGAAATGAAATGAAATGTCTAAAAAAATTATTTACGGGCCGAGTTAACGAAAAGTTAGAAAAACATGAACTAAAAACTAATAACAGTTCGAAAAATAACACAAAACTGGACACAATTGTAAAATCGGCCCTAAAAAAAAATTAAAAAGACATAATGTGTCGAAAACTAAAAGTTTTCGATTACAGAATTCCAAGATTTCAAAATCATAAAATGCAAGAACACAAAATTAAAGTACTAAACAAATTAAAAAAAGATTGCCCTAACTGACGAAATGAGAGATGCAAGTTGATACGTTAATTAAAGATTTTTGAAGCTTATATTTCAATCGTTGTACTAGTATTTGTCCAAGTTTCTGTTTTCTATGTTTTAAAGATTATAACTTCTCGACTACTTTATTATACTTCTATAGAAACGCCTGTCTTTGAAAGACTTTGCACATATTCCAATCAGTACACTCACCCAAAATGAAAATGACGCGTGCAACCCCGATCCCTTGACCGCAACCAACCCCTGCCATAAATCATTAAAGATTGTAAACTAATTTTGAGTCGTGTTCAACATTTCATTTATCGGCTTTTGAAATGTTTAAGAATTTCTTGTTGGAAATTGTTGGTTGGACGCGTCATTTTCATTTTGGGTGAGTGTACGTTTCAATCCATTTTTTCAATTTTCATCTAGGTCTTTATAACCTCATATTTTTTAATCTTATAAATTGTCTTTCGATTTTTATATACTTTTTAAAAAGACTAATAAATTTCAGAATAAATTCGCAAAATACTTTGGACATTATATTTTTCAATATTTCAGTCATTCTTTGGTATACAATCAATCATTTAAAAAATTAGTTAACAAAAATTCATCGCTTTTAATCCTAATATAAACCTATACAGTTGCTGGAAGAATTCTTGTTATGCTCGTGTTATGAGTTTAAATCAAGGTTTAAATAAAAATTAAGGCAAATGTTTTTAATACAACTAGGCCTAAGACTTTATAGCTTTGAAGTCTTTAAACCTCTAATCCTATCAAAAATACAAAAATAATAAAAGTAGGTAAACAAAATTAAAACAACAAAATTAAAAGGACATAGCTCGTTTTATTTAACAAAAATGAAGGTTAAAGATGTTGTTAATAGTTAATTATACAAGTGAATTAAACCATTTTTAGTTAATTCTTTTCTCAAATAAACACGTGTTTTATACATAACTTTATTCGATTTTGCCGAGGGTTTTGTGTAAATTGCTACTTTGGAACATAAAAATTATGAATACTTACGAATTAAAAAATCGCAAATTGTAGTTGCAAGAGAGTTTCGTGTCAGTCAGAAAAGTCAGTGTCAATGTTATGAGTTTTAAATAGAAATGTTATAATTGTAAAAAGTCTGAAAGAAAAAATGCATAATCCAGTAAAAAGCTTACCAAAGCTAGAAGATTTAAAAATGTTTTAAGTTTTCAAAATTAAGAAATTAAGACACTGGCAGATTATAATAAGAGACAGGAGGTTTAAACAAGCGTAATATATTTTTTTTGATATAAATAACCTATAAGAGGATGGATTAAAAAATTGATTTTAATCAGTAACTATAAAAAGAAAATCAGAGAGAAATCCAAACTTTTTCCAAATAACAAAAAGATTAAAATTTTTTGAATAAAAACAGAGTATGGATTAAATAATCCAATAATTAAAAATATTCTCTGAAGAATAAAAAGATAACATTTTAAATGTAAATATTAGACCAAAAGACTAAAAAACTGAAAAACTGTAACAGATCAGGTCAACACACTGAAAGGCGTGCGTTCATATAAGCGTAAAAATTTCAGAATTGTGAAAGAAAAATACTGAAAAATCGAAAGCCTGAAAAAAGATTATAAAATGTTGATTCACCCTCGTCACAAAAATGTGGAACGGACATTTGATTGGCCTTTTAATATTGCTACGTTTAAAGTTATGAAACGAAATTAAAAGCCACAAATCCTTGACTTTGTCGTCTATTTTCGGCGCACATTTAATATTTCATGTCTTCATTACTCTACCACAAAATCAACTCCCATCCATCTCTGCCGTCCTTGTCTCACGACAAGACATCTCCATTTATTCCAATTAATCAAAACATTTTGTTGTCGTTATAACCTCCGACCAGGTTAAATTAATTACATGTAAAAGCTCGTCTATTCGGCAATAATCCGATTTGACTGAACGAATTTTTAGACACATTGCCCCACTTTAAGCTCGGAATATTATTATAATATAATGTCTCGAAAGTGGAGGAAAATATTCCCTTTCATCACAATTTGATAAAGAATTTCTCGAGGAATGGTGTAACGCGATTAGGAAAGTCGGCGCAACTCGATCCGAGAATTAATCGAAACGGTGATCGAAACAACGGGAAAAGTTTCAAATTGGGCTCCTCACTGTTTATATCAATTTTTCAACGGGAAAATAGGTGGGTGTTTGATCTAACAACACGATAAATCAACACAAAGGATCGGATATCGCATCTTCCTGTTATCAAAACACGGGATGTGTATTTGGTTAAGTTCATCTCAGTCAACAGACACATCTTTATTATAAACTTGGCCATCGGCCAATTGGATTATTTTAACCAACATCCAAACTCTAAACCAACAATGAAAAATTAGCGTTCCGCCCTCTCTGGGGACGCCCTCGTGCATTATTTGTCAATTTCGATGTTTACGGAGATACATGAGAGCTTCCTGCATAATTTATTCTATTTTGTTGATGGCTGCTGCTATTGCGATATGGATCTGATTATTGGGAAGGAGAATGACACGAGGATAGTGTGACCTTAAAAGAGACGCTTTAGGGGTGACCTGATACTAAAAATAAAAGGGGATGATTGGGAAGTTTGATTGGCCGGTACTTTCGATTTTATTTATTATAAATGGGAATGGATTTCGGTGATTACCCGAAAGTGGCATTTCTCGTAATGTTTATTTTATTCCGGCCCTCGAATGACCAAAACTTATCAAGAATTTAACTAACCACAAAAAACATGTTTTACTTTTGGAAAGACTTCTGCCGAAAGCTATTTTAAGTGTTTCGTTTTTATTTCTTTTTTCTTCTACCCAACAAATTGCCATTTAGTCCATTTGGTCTTGCAATTAAGACTGAAACAGTTTCGTCCTAATCTTGTTCTGAAATCAATTTCAACACAGCGACAAGATCTTTTTTTCTCAAAGACGGTGTCAAGACCAAGAAAAAAATAGCTAGCTCAAGAGTTTTTGAGAGCAAGATAAAGATTAGGAAAATCTTGTATTTTCAATCTTTAAAACTTAAAATCAATTTTTAAAAGCTTTTATTTAACTCACAATGTTGTCTGTCTGTTGGTTATTTTTTCGGAACCAAATTTGAAAGGGTTCCCGTTGTCCCACTGAATTGAAATTTTGCATACTTACTTAATCTGCGTGACAATGCAATCCTATGTAGTTAAATACCCCCTAAAGGAATTAAATGGGGTTTTAAAAATTTTAGGTTATGTTTACAAAGGGGTTCTCGATTTGTACATACCGTAACTTATACCGACATAGACGGTATGCTGGTCATTTGGACGCACATTGTAATAACAATAAATGTATGCAATAAATAAAGACTAAAAATCAAAAAAATAAAATATATAAAAAAATGTTTTTTAAAAAAAGCTTTTATTTAAAAGATGCACCAAAAATTAAAAAATAATGTATTTCAATCACAGGAGAATATTTTTTCTTACAGGTTAAATTCTAAAATTAATAAAAGCTTTGGGAGTTATAAAACAACGGCATTACAGAATTACTTTGTTCCCAAAGCTTTTATAAATTTTAGAATTTTAACCTGTAAGAAAAAATATACTCCTGTGATTGAAATACATTATTTTTTACTTTTTGGTGCATCTTTTAAATAAAAGCTTTTTTTAAAAAACATTTTTTTTATATATTTTAATTCTTTTCAATCTGTACATCTTCTAATAATTCTTTCGAAGGACCGTTAATTTTTTTTAATCTTTCATTTCAAACAAACAATTTTTTTGCTTCGTTGAAAAATACACTTAACTTTCCATCTTCCCAATATCAAATGTTCGTTTTATTCCGATTTTTTAATTAATCTTGATTTGAGCCTCAAATAAATTTTTGGACTTTCCTCCAGCGTTTCATTGCGTCAATAATCAACTGACATAATTCCCCATCCGAAAAAAATTATCCCCCAATCCCAGACGAGACAGTGACCCACTTTTGGCAGAGACAACCAATCCAATAGATAAAGTTAGCTACAAAAGGCGGGACTTGGAGGAAAAATTGCTTTTTATGCGTCTGCGAGGGTCGATAGAGCAGTTAATTATTAAAATGTACCTTGACTACGAACAAAATTAATTTAAACTCGTGTCAAAATAACATTTCAAATTCATTGTGACAGAGATACAATCACGTTTCTCGAATTGTGACATTAACAAGGTTCGGGAAGATGATTGGTTGGGTCTTGTCGGACAAAAGGGCCGTTTGTTTTCACATAAAACGTCAATCAATTTTTTTTTTAATTTTACACCAAGGCGAACGAACTCGCATACATCATCATACGTGCCTCGAATTGGAAAAATGCAAACGAAGAAATCAATAATTGATTCGTTCGGATGGAAAAATGGTGTAAAAACCTAATTAATATAGCGCACAAAGGCGGTAATTGAAACGATATCAGATGTCGAAATTCATTCTTGACATGATAATATATTTATAATTTCTTTCGTTTGTTTGCGTTCGCGGATCGATAGAGAATGTAATTAGGTGTAATCGAGATAAAACATATTATTACCGTGTTGTTGTGCATTTTTCCAACTTTCAATCATTTTTTTCCGTGTTAAAATGACAGTTAGAAAACATAGGGAAGCTGATATTTCGACAAAAAGTACATCAAGTTTTTCGCTATTCGAGCAAGTAAGCTAAGCTGTCATTCACGTCGAGAGCGAATGCAAATAAAAAGGTTGTGGAGTTTGGACAAGTGGAAAATGCATTAATCAAAGTCCCCGTTTTTATTCACTTTACACATATGTATACAAGGCGCGTTTTAGCTCCAAATCAAAAATAAAAAATATATAAGGACTTCATATTTTAACCGGATTTACAGCTCCTGTCATTTCTGACATTTTATCCCTTATTCAAAAGATTTAAACTTCTCCTCATTTTTCCATCTGCTCTTCAAGCCACCAAACTTTCCAAGAGTCTTTATACTTACCAATTTTTAAAGATTTTTTTTTTCAAGAGTAACGATTTCAAAGTCAAGTTTCACTCGCAAGTTCTTCTCTTTATTTTTAGATCTTCCTTTTTCATTTTATAAAAAATCTTTCCATTTTCCTAGGCTTTAGTCTTTGCTTCTCAGGTTTTCAAGCTTCAACTGCTCTCTCTTTTATCTTTATTTTTATTTCACATTTTCAAATCTAAATCCTCTGTCAATTTTTATACTGTTGTGAATATTCAAGCTGTCATTTTGTATCTTTATATCTACTTTTAGATCTTATTAATGATCTTAAAAACTTTCCAAAAATCTTCATACTAACCAAATTTTAAAGATCTTCCTTAGATCATTCAATAGAATTGATTTCAATGCCAAGTTTTACTCGCAAGTTCTCTTTATTTTTAGATCTTCCCTTTTCATTTTATAAAAATCTTTCCATTTTCCTAGGCTCTAATCTTTGTTTTTCAGGTTTTCAAGCTTCAACTACTCTCTCTTTTATCTTTATTTTTATCTCATATTTTCAAATCTAAATCCTCTGTCAATTTTTATATTGTTGTGAATATTCAAGCTGTCATTTTGTATCTTTATATCTACTTTTAGATCTTATTAATGATCTTACAAACTTTCCAAGAATCTTCATACTAACCAAATTTTAATAAAGATCTTCCTTAGATCATTCATGAGTAATAATTTTAATGCCAAGTTTTACTCGCAAGTACTCTTTATTTTTAGATCTTCCTTTTTCACTTTATAAAAATCTTTGCATTTTCCAAGGCATTAATCTTTGTTTTTCAGGTTTTCAAGCTTCAACTGCTCTCTCTTTTATCTTTATTTTTATTTCATATTTTCAAATCTAAATCCTCTGTCAATTTTTATACTGTTGTGAATATTCAAGCTGTCATTTTGTATCTTTATATCTACTTTTAAATCTTATTAATGATCTTAAAAACTTTCCAAAAATCTTCATACTAACCAAATTTTAAAAATCTTCCTTAGATCATTATAGAGTAATTATTTCAATGCCAAGTTTTACTCGTAAGTTCTCTTTATTTTTAGATCTTTCTTTTTCACTTTATAAAAATCTTTGCATTTTCCTAGACTCTAATCTTTGTTTTTCAGGTTTTCAAACTTCAACTGCTCACTCTTTTATCTTTATTTGTATCTCATATTTTCAAAATGGAAATCCTCTGTAAATTTTTATATTGTTGTAAATATTCAAGCTGTCATTTTGTATCTTTATATCTACTTTTTGATCTTTTGTATTAATTCAAGATCCTTCAGAATTATCCTTATCACCTTTTAAGTTTCAACACCTCCAACTTACATTTCAATCTTTATACCCGTATTTATATTTTCCTATCACCAGTCTTTAGGTTTTTCAGTTTTTCAAGCTTATAACTTCTCGATCTTTGATACCTACTTATTCTGTATTTCACAGTTTTATTGTTACAGTAGGTATATTCTGCATAATATCTTTAGATTTTTTAATAATTTTGAAAGACTTTCGAAATATATTCGGAAGCACAGGCCCAACAATATATTTCTCAGTATTTCAGTCGTTCTGTCTTGGATTTCTTCATAATTTAAAGTTTTAAAAAAGTTCGAAATTAAGATAATCCAAACATTACATCTCAGCCTTCTTTACAAGTTTTAGGCTGCAATTAAGTAAATGAAACTACATTAAACAGTGAAAGAATTAAGAATTGGTTCAGAAACACGATTATCTCGCTTCGAATAAAAAACACAATTTTAGTCAAATAAGATAATCGTTTTAATTGCGTTCATCTCATTACTTCAAGCAGCTCGTTTTAATAATTCAATTAAGCCAATTTTTCGAAATTTATTTCCTCTTCCTCTCACAAATTCACCCACAGTTACAAGTCAAACTTCTCAAACTTAAGCAGAACACAATTCAATATTCGACTAATGACACTAGTGTTTTAGCACAATATGTCAAATGTCGAAGCGAACAATTAATTAATTCCTAGGGTTACTGAAATTCAAATTAATTAATAAAATTAGTACGATTCGTGATAAGTGTCTCGTTTATCTCTAAGATAACAAAATCAATATTTTGGCCAAATTTGAAAATAAAAACAAGTATAATAATAATAAATCTTTGTGAAATTCCCCCATAAATATCCATTACTGTCACACTGCGAAAATAATGAGTACACATCTAATTAACTCGCCGAAATTTATTTCCCCACCCTCAACTATCAATTAGGTAATTTAATACGAACCTGGAAGAGGGATTATTGAGGGAAAAACGACACAAAACCACTAATTACACAAATACAAGCACAGGAAATAACGTGATAGCGAAACGCGAACGCACTGATAAAGCGCCGATTAAACGACCGCGAAATGAACAAGTGTGCGTTGGAGACGCGTCGAGTTGGCATCGGGACGCGTGCACGACTGTCGACGCCGCCTCCACGGGACGGCGGCGGCGGCGAGCACGCAGGACGACGCTCCCGAAACGGGTCAAGAAATAAAACATTCACAAACAAACAAAAACCAAAATTTAAAAGATCAAGCCACTTTTATTTAATAAATTAAAACTGGAAGTGATTAACTCACTCGGCTTCGGCTCGCTTGCCAAACAACAAACGCAATTTTTTAATTTTTAATTAATTGGTTTTTTCAAATTCAATGTAGCGTCTCCCTTTAAATGTCAACTGATGTTTAATTAATAAATATTGATTAGTAGTTTAGAAAACAAGTTAATTAAAGCATCCCACACCAGCCATTTAGCCGGAATGAATATTGTTTCAATTCCATTGAAAAGAGTGCATTATCTAACATTTTTGGCTAGTCCTGTACTCCTTTATGAGCATTTTTATTCCATTAAGGTTGTGTTAAATTGAGCGGAAAAGGGTAGCCGGTAATAAAACATAACTCATCTATTATTTCCATATAATATGAGCAAATTTAATGCCTCTTATATCACAGTTTTGGCCATTTTTGAATCCTATCATTAAGTTTCCGCTTCATAGAGCTTTTTCCGGACTAATTAAATAGGAATCCTCGTTACCTGACCCTTTAAAATTTTCATCCGAATCGATTTAGTAAACACACCGGGGCATTTTAAATGTTGTGACGTATTCAACAAGAGAATAAATTTACTTGAAAATTGGTCAAAGTTATTTATTATTCAAAGGCTGTGTTTGTGACGGTTAATGGATTAATTAATACAAACAGTTTTTTCGACGCTGTCACCGGTATTACAAAACCCTAATTGAGTTTATTGATTTTGACGATTATCGCTAAAAGTCTGAATTTAGAGGCAGAAAATTTCACTAAATCGCTTCTTTTCTATGCCTTCCTAAGACCACGCGAACTCTATTCATTCCAAGAAAGGAACTAAGGAAACGCGCTTCTAAAGAAGTTTTAATACATACACCGAGCACAAACATTTGGGTTTTTCCCCTTCAGGTTGGCACACTTAGGATAAATTAACAAACTGCGAAATACAGGGTTATTCAATTGAGCATCCAAAAGTTTTAAAGAATAAAATAATTACAAGTACTCTGAATACAGAGTGAATCCACCTGTCAATTCCACCGGCCATCCAAACTGAATCGATCTGTAAAAGGTCAATAATGGATTTTTTCACACCCTGTATAAGAACTGAAAAACTGAAAATCACGTGCTTCAGGTGGGAAAATTACAAAAAAAAGTTTTAGCGCGGTTTCAGGTTGTTGCAAATTATTTTCGGACCACAATTGTCTCCAAAATAACAACTTTTCTAATTAACTATCCCCAAAATCCGGGGATTAATTTTAAACTAATTTGTCAGTCAAGAGTCCATCAATCTTCCAGCGACCAATTTATTTAATTAATTTACAATTGACTGAACCCTCTTCTCGTTATAATTCTGCAGAAAACATACAAAGAAATGATTCGGAGTTCGAGCCATAAAACGGAACTGAACATGACCTGAATGTGTAACTTTTCCTTTTCCCGAATTCGATTCCGCTTTGTCTTGAATCCTCGTTGCATATGCGAATAAATTAATACACAGAGCGTGTTGAGAGGGTTGAAGTGGGCGGGAATGACGACGCTACAACGGATTCATTAAGATTGAGTATTTGAGATTTTTACCAGATTATGATAAATTCGAACGCGTCTTAAAATTGCTCGGTGCAAGAAAAAGTTGCTAATGGATTAATTGGCCCGAGGGGGTCATTAGTTACGACGCTGCCATTTTTATTAATACACATTTAGCTATATTCGGTTCACTTTCATAAAAACCATTGTGGTGCAAATAGCGTACTCTTGGCAATAACTTTTATATGTGTTGTCATGGTAACAAGTTAGTAATTTGCACCACAATGGTTTTTATGAAAGTGAACCGAAATACAAAAAATTCTATTTTTAATAATGCCATGCACGTTTTGACTACGTTTTACGAGCTCAAATAGTCGCGCAAAAATTACGTTTTTTATTCAATTCGTAAAATGTATTTTGTACGTAGGAGGAATAAAAATACGGTATTTTTCAAAATCGTTGTAATGTGTTGAATGTAATTTAATCCCTTATTGTTGTTTGATTTTCTCTTAGAGAAAATGATGATTTATGCATTTTTTGGATAAATATGGGAGGTCGTAATCAAACGAAAAATATTTTGTTACAGAGTTAATAAAGCTAGGAATAAATTTTATATACAGGGTGATTCTTTTAAAGTCTACATTGGAAACTTTTTAATTTCTAATACAGCCAGAGGTTAAAATTTTGTATACGATCCAAATCGCCTATTTTGAGTTCAACTAAATTATTTTCAAAATGGCTGATTGGCTGAGCTTCCGGAACTACGACACGTTTGCGCCAGTTTTGAAATTTATTCACACATTTTTATTGCATTTTTGAATTCACTTTCTCAAACTGAGTAAATTTACCCAAGTTGTTGATACTTGTCTGTCATTTTCATCGTTAATCAAGTAGGCCTTGCAAAATGGGCAACAACTGTCAACATTCAACATTTTATTTAGTTTTTAGCTGGTTCATTATCGAATAAACAATTAAATAATAATATTTAATTATAACTTAGTGAATTATGTAGTCACTCAGTCAGTCTGCTATTGAATTTTAAACTTCTTAAATGAAAATGGTGGACAAGTCGAATATTTCTTTCAATTAATAATAGTACCACAGTCTAAGGTACTGGATGCTGTCATGGACAGAGGTACTGCCATCATATGATTTTGACAATGACAGCGGCTTTTTGACCTTGAAAAAATGCCAAAAAAGTGTCATGATTTGAAAGTTTTAGTGTCAGTGTCACATGTCACAAATTATTGACACAAAAATTAACCTAAAACATCAATTTTTGACAATATAGTCGATTTGACACTTTATCGTATTTTTCGAAAGTTTACTCGATTAAAAAAATAATGAGCTAAAATTTCGTTTTTTGCGATTATTTCAAAAACTGTAAAAGATAGATAAAGAAGATGTTTGATAAAAATCTCCATACAAATCGATGTTCTATTGATTACCGGTGAAAAAAAGAGTCATCCATTTATAAAAAAAAACTGTTATAATCATTTTTTGATCATCATTTAAAAAAAATCATAGTAGTCTTGCAACTTGACAGTTGACAATCCTGAAAATTTTAGAAGACCCCTCGAACCCCTGGTTTTCAAATGCAAAAAAATTATTCACTTATTTTAACGGGTTCAAGAGCTGCGATATTTTGAATGAATCCCTGCAAATAAAAAAAATTGACACATGTCAAAAACTATGACAAATAAGTACTAACAACTTGGGTACATTTTAATCAGTTTCAAAAGACGAATACAAAAATGCAAAAAAAATTATTAAAAATATGTAACGTAGCTCAAAAAGATTAGAAATTTTGAAAATAATTTAGTTGAACTCTAAATTTTACATCTCTAGCTATATTAGAAGTTAAAAAGTTTGTAATGTAGGCTATAAAAGAATAAGCCTGTATTAGTTGTTTCAAAACTATAAAAATGCCAACGTCGCAGTTTCTCTAAAAGTTTGTTGTTATAAATTATTCATGCACTTCAAAAAATTAATAGCTAATGTAATTTATAGTTTCAATCAAAGATTAATCACTAATAACTATTTTACATTTTTAACAACCTTATTTAAAAAAATAATTCAGTATAATGCGACGTTGGTATTTTTATAGTTTTGAAACCCCTAATATTTACACATAAAAAATTTCATTTTTAATGCTATGCACGTTTTGACTACGTTCTTCTTCGAGTTCAAATAGTCGAGTAGGTAGGAGGAATAAAAACATGATATTTTTTCAAAATCGTTGCTAATGTGTTGAACGTAATTCAATCCCTTATTGTTTGATTTTCTCTTCGAGAAAATGGTGATTTATGAATTTTTGGATAAATATCAGAGGTCGTAATCGAGCGAAAAATATTTTGTTGCAGAGTTAATGAAGCAAAATGTTTACGCTGGGAATAAGTTTCATATATGGACTGTTCTACAACTCACGCCCAGTGCGACTGTTTTTTACAAATTAAAACAATCAAACAAATTCTCCGATTTTTGTTAAACTCTAGGTCGTTAATTCCGGCACAGCCTGTATGTTTCATTACAAGTTTAACAGTGTTTATTGGACAAAAGCGACGAGCTTTAAATGGAAAAAACGTCATATCCAGATCCAACGCTGGGAGGAAATATTAATTTATAGTCGAGTTTTATGCTGGGCCCACAACAAAACAGCTGTTTTTGCTCGATTTTTTTCCAGAAACTATTTCGTTTTAGGGCAAAAATCCGTAAATTAACACGAGCCGTGACTGTTTTTCCTCTTCCTCATTTACTTGAAGATTGATGCCTCCAAGAATCCGGTATTAAAGTGGCGATTAATCAAAGTCACCTAAGTGTGCAAAATGCAAAACTGTCTCTGCATCGAGTGGTCCAAATCCGACTTTTCGGAGGATCAATAACGACAAGGACGTGAAAGGGTCGGATTCCCCTGTTTTTATATATCGCGGCAATTCATCCGTTACCGATAAACACACCTTTATTTTTACAGTTCACTTCGGTAAACATTCACATCATGTTGTGCTTCCAAATTGAGCATTTAGTTATAAGTGCGAGAAAAAAATTAAAACTTGCTTTGTGAATTTCTAGTGGCAAGTCCTGGGTTGCACTGCGCCATTCCGGGGGCTTTTATTACACTGCAACCCCACGCAAACTCCGCTCATGTTCCGCAAAACAAAACAGGACAATGCGATCACACCAGTCTCAATTCCGGCCGAATAATAATATCAAACAGGAGAGAGGAAGCGAAAAAATCGCTTATTCTCCGACAATATTGAATCATGAAAGTGTTAAAGCATGGAATAGAGTCGACTGATTGAATTTCTTTTTGTCATCATCGCGTGTTTACTTCATTTTATTTTCGTTCCCTATTCAAGGTGAAGCAAATCTTGTTTGTGGGCGACTCAAATTTCAAACACTCAGTATATTTCATTTCCGTGTTGTTCGCCCTTTGACTCCAATGTCTTAATGAAGCGCATTGTTTAATATCCGGCACAATATTTACCAAATTTTAGTACACCGTTGTTCCTTTTACATCCATTCAAACATAATTAATTCCCGTTTTTGTAAACGCAGTAAAGCGTTTTATTCGCTGCTAATCCCACAAAACCGCCATCCGATGAGGGCGGATTCACCGGTTTTTTTATTGACCCACATTTGAGTCAGTCGTCGCCTTAATTAGAAGCAAATGGAATCACTTCGTCTATTACAGAAGTCTTAGAGGGAATGCTGCTTTTATCATCTTAATTACGACACCATTCATTGCAGTTGATGTTCTAACGAACGAACGGATGTGTGAAGGGGGTTATCCTGTGTTTTCATACGGAGTAAATTGGAAAGGGCGATGCTAATCCGGGCTTGATTCCATAAAGTGGAAACTAACCCCGAAAAACACAGAAATAATGGACAGGACGGTGCATTTTGAATGTCCGTGGAGGAAATTCCGAAACTAAGAGGTTTAGAAATACATTTTCGAGCACATTTTTTATAAAATAATCTCTTCAAGTGACATTTATTTGCACTTTAAATAAAACATATAAACATTCTTCGATCATCCATTTTACGTTGGTATTATACGAGCCCTAACAACTACATGTTTGGACGAACACACTTTTGCAAGTTAAAAAGTTAAATGCACGTCAAGCTAATGAATGTTTATTAAAAAAAACAAGTATGACCTATTTAAAAACTACTTTAAAGCATTGATATTTAACATAAAATTAAAACAAAAAAAACAGGTATGATATCTGACAACAATTCTTCGGACAAAAAAAAAGAAAAACTTTTTAGTAATTTGTGATATCTTTAATTGGCTTGAATGACGACTCGACTTGGCTGACATACTTTTAACAAATCTGTCACAGAATCAAGGGCGGATCCAGAGGGGGGCCCAGGGGGCCATGGCCCCCTCAAACACCAATTTTAATTTTTTAATAAATAATATAAAAGCTTAATGAACAAATGTTTTTTTTTAAATAATCACATTAAAAGTCTTTTTAATGCACATTTAAAAAAAAAATACATAAATTATTAATTTCTAATGTTTGTGTTTGTGTTTTACCAAAAAAATCGCCGTAGTAGGGTGCCATTTGAAAAAAAAAATTTTTTTTTGCATAACTCAAAAACTAAAAGGAATTTCGAAAAAATTTATTCTTGAAAAATGACCACATTTTTAAAGTAGTTGATGATGAACTAATTATTTTTTTCGTAAGATACATAGTTTAGGCACAAAACGCTTGGTTCCATACTTTTGGCCAACACGGTATGTAAATTAACATTGCCTGTTGTATTTTATGTTTTTTTTTATAATTAAAAAGAGTGTTGTTTTTGTCAATAAGAACTAATTATTTCAAAAACTTAGCGAAACCGACTAGTAAAAAAACGTTATGATCAACAACTACCTATGAATATCCAAAAAATGCACAACACCCTATGTTTCATTTGAGAAAATATAAATTTGCAAAATTTGTAAAAGTTTTTGGAAAAAAGTTTTTTGGGTTCAAATTTTGTGCAAATGTATTTAAATATGTATTTTAACAAAACAAAAGTTTCATTCAATAGCTTCACCATTCTAAAAATTTTTTGGAAGCCCCCCCCCCCCAAAATTAATTTCTGGATCCGCCCCTGCACAGAATTCTGGCGTTTTATTTACTACGTTTTTATGAGGATTCAAATCGATTTGAATACGGATCCAACTCATGAAAACCCCTTGACTTGAACGTATTGAGTTCGATTTGAGTCCAAGGTCAATTCACCAAAATTTGGGATCGTATCGAGATCGAATCGAACTTTTTTCATGAAAACGGAGAGTTTCTAAAAAAGCTTGGCTTGTTGGACATTAAACCTTGTGCTATCACTAACTAAACCACTGAATGGGTTAAATTCATTGTAAATCCTTAAAACATTTCTTCCAGAAAGTGTTCACAGTTGAATTTAAGTTGTACTTCCAGTGACAAGTGACAATAAAATTGTCAAAATTTCAAATCCAGATTTAAAACTTGCCATGAAAACACGTTTGAAATTGGATACCAAAACAGTTTTCAAATCGAATTGAAACCTTCATGAAAACGTAGTAATTATTCCAAACATGTCCTATTTTATTTTTTTAAATCTTTCAATAACGACTGAGGAAAATTTCTAAGATAACTTTTCATTTTGTGCAAAAAAAAAATTTGCTAGCCAAGACATAACATTAATGTCAGAATTACTGAATCATTATTTCAAAAGTTTTGCTGTGTGACAAGAAGCATAATTTTTTTTTGAATAAAAATACCTTCGGTACATAATTTTTCAATCGGTGATGGTAAAAAACGTCTTTGCTAAATATATTTGATATTGATTACTGTCCTATCTATAAACTAAAATTGCTCAAGACCCTTTGCAAACATGTATCCCTATACCATTTGTTCCTTGGCAAATTTAACCGTACTTTTAAGACATTCTTTGTGAAAGATCTCTTGTTTATTTCTTATTAATCGTTTTCAAGAATTTCAGAATCTCCAACGCATACATCAAATTAAGATTCATCACTAAATATGACGTTTTTTCAGTCATTGTATGTCCACTGCCACTAACTTTTGACCCACAGAGTTTTCCTCTTTTTTGAGCAGAAGTGAGTAATATTTCTTTTTGCCTAGTTAAAATCATTATTATGGAAATCATTATTTTGGAAAGTAACATTTTGTTATTCATTTGTGTCTACTTTTAAAAAACAAGTTCTGTTTTTTTATCCATCTGCAACAACATTCTCAAGAACAATTGGAAGATGTTTCTGCAATCCTAAAAGCGGTGACTTCTTTAATAATTATTGTAACTTGCTCTCCACTGTGCCACTGAAGAATTGACCCATATTAAGTTTTTTGGCAACTTCTGCCATAGAATTTCCTCCAGAGTGAGTATTCCAAAGCCTTTGTTGGAATTTCCACCTCTTTAGTTTATTAATAATTTAAAATCCAATGAATGTTTTGGCATTCTATCAAATTGTTAAATACAAAAACTTGACAGTCAAAGCCCATTTTGGTGTTAAATTTTCTAGCGTCCATACATTTAGTTGCCAAGCTCAAGTGGGTAAATTTCATCATTCATATATTTTTTTCTGATTGATGGAAAATAGACAATAAATTACAAAAAACACTAGAGTATTTAGAAAATTGCATAAGCTTGAATCCATGATGCAAATTATAAATAATATATTGTTGCTATAAAACCAAAAAAACATGGAAAGAACCCTACAAAGAAAAAAAATCACATGAATAAAAGCCTAACCGTCAAAAAGCCCACAAGACAAAAGCTCACAGAAAAGAAAAAAATTAACTCACTGAAAAAAAAACAATCCATGCAATCGTGGATAGATTTATAAATTCAACTATAATTATTCAGATAACAATAAAAATGTTTTCGAATCAATTTTTGCTGCAATCCTATTCAAGAAGAGTAAATTAGTAAATAGAGTAACCAAAAGTGTAACTGCGTGAATTTTTTTATTTATGCACTTTTCTGTCTTTAAATCCCTACTTACGAGTTAAGTTTATTATCTTTGAAAAGCTATTTTAATTATCTATCTATAATGTCCTCCGATTAATAACTTTCAAGAAAATTGCTAATAAAATCAAAAATAGGTAAAATCTGTGTTAATAACTTGAAAAGTATTAAAAATTTTGCAACTTACTCGACGCCAATCGATTCCCAGGATTATTTAACATATGTTTATATTTTATATATACATGGTGATTCACATGGCTTTACGACCCTGACGAACTTTAAATGCAACCAGTAATACATTACTCAATTATAACTTGATTCAAAAACACAAATAATTATAAATTTATTTGTGATTTGGATATTCCATGCAGACCTTAAAAAATTAGGTTCTTTTTGCAGTCTCTGGCGTTTTTGTTTCGGCCAATTTAGGCGCTATTCAACCTCCAATGAAATACAATTGCATATCGCTAATAATAAATACTATAATTGGTCAATAAAATTATTTCTGTGGGCTATGTGGACAAATATATATCATTTGTGATTCATTACAATGTACACCTACATGTTTATTATATTAAGCCCCGATAATTAAAGCAATACGCTGTTGCTGTCACGGACAAATGGACGCACTATTAAATTATTGCGAATAATTCGATATTATATGATAGATAAACAAAATGAGTAATTTTGATTTTATTTCCCAATCATAAATAAACATTACAAATTAATAAATAATGGACCTCATAAATAATATTCAACCGAAAAAAAATTAATTATAATTTGCCGCTTCATTCATTTCTCCGTATCTAAACATCTCTCTTGATTTAACCCCCAAACAGCATTTTTCCCGCTCGTTCCTACCCTTCTGTCCCCATTAATTTAACTTTCAACTGGAAGAGGTCAGTGGAGAATAAATTTAGACTCGAGAGAAGCGACCTCGTTATAGCGTCCAATTAAAAACAAAATTAAGGAAAAAACCAAGTCAAGGTTACATACGTTGTCGATAGCTATACGTGAATTATTGACAACGTATAAATCGCAGACTGTCACACAAGAATCTAAAGTTACCAAGAAAATAAAATATTCAAGACGGAATCCAACTTTTAAAATAATGCCCGCAGACACGCAATGAGGAATTCGTGTACTGGTGGGCCCATACATCACTTTTTTCTCAACTCGTATAAATTAACTCTAAAATGAATTTGTTGAAAGCTTTCCTTTTGATTAAATTTATGAAAAGCGCACTCAGCTTTAATCCTTTAAAAGCTAATTACGGGGTTAAAAAAGACGACACATTTTTGCATTTTTTTATTCACTAAAATATATAATTTTGATTAAAATCAGTTTGTACTAATTAAAAATACAGTCTAGTATTGTCGCTTCGATATCGCTCCCTAAAACGTAGTCTTCCTATATACATGGATTAAAATATAGTACAAACACAAAATACTTCAATGACAAAAAATACTTAGGATAATCAGGATGGAAAACCGGAGATTACGAGAACGGAAAAACGGTAATATCAACAGGAAAAAGCAACACCAGAGAGGAGGAATGTGTGATCAATTCTCTGTTTCGCTCTTATCGTCTGGAACGTTCAACACCTCTCTGCTGGTGTAAGGTGGTGGCGGTTCATTTAAATTCAATCCGGAATTTTGAGCACGAATAACGTCGATGTACGACGGCGGTTGATCCTCTTCGGTGAATAACAAAGGATCGGAAACATCACAATTGTCGACGATATGGTTATTAGAAGGCGGTAAACGCGAATTATTTTGATATGTAAAAACATCACAAGATAGGAGAGCTGTCTGATTATGTAAGCTGATGCTTTCGATGTTCGATTGATTGACGCTTGAATGATCGATGTCGGTTTTGCGGGCCATGAGCACCACACGAGAGGCGAGCACCAGGAAGAGCAAAATGACGAAGAGGATGCAAAGAGTACCTGAAAAAAATACAACACCCTCAATAGACCTATCTACTTAAATCTTTCTACACAAAACATACAGGGTAAACAAACGAGGAGGAAACCACAAAATTGGGGAAATCAAAGGAAATGTTGAAGAAGTCACGGGAAATTATTGGGAAAATATTGAGGAAATTGATCAGGAAAATCATGAAGAAATCACAGGAAATCTTAAAGAAATCTGGGGTAAAAAATTTGAACGGCCGAATTTGAACTAACTAGTTGATAAATAGTATAAGAATGTAATCACTGTTTAAGAAAAAAAAAATGTTTTTGCGGCATTTTTGCCAATTAAACTGAAAAATTCTTGTAATCATAATTTTCGCAGTAGTTTATCTTTCACAATTATTAATTGGTGAATACTTTAACCAAAATACGCTTGACTTCTTACTGTTTTATAAGTGATTTATATCTGGTTTATTAAAATAGCTGAGTACAGAATGGAATCAAGGGAAAAAGGGAAAAGAAAATTAAAACAAACAACTTTCATAATTATTTATAAGTTAATATGAAATAGAAATAAAGCAATTCATTTTAAAATACCAATTTACGTAAGAACCACACTTCAGTATAAAAATTTGGGGAAATCAAAAGAAATCACGGAAAATTATTAAAAAAATCTTGAGGAAATGAATCGGGAAAATCATAGAGATCACAAGAAATGTTGGGGAAATCTGGAGTAAAAAAATTTAAATTGCCAAATATTTTTTGGTTTAACTACTTTTTGAACTAGCTAGTTGATAAATAGTATAAGAATGTAATCATTGTTTAAAAATACCAATTCAGGTAAGAATTACACTCCAGTATAAAAAACTATTGTTTTAAACAAATTGCTTTAAAATTTATTTCTTATTAGACTTATTTTTGACATTGCTTCAAAGTAATTCTGTTTTTGTCTAAATCACGTCTCAATACGCTGTAAAAACAACGATTATCGACTCAACTTGGCCACTTTATGACTAAAATTTCGGATAATATGAGTTTCTCCATAAAGTGTGCTAAAAAAACGAAAACAAAATTTCCACTATAAATAACGTTTTTATCTCTTAAGCACTAAAGCAACGAAAAAATAATTGTCTTATTTTCAAACTAAATTCAATTACTGTTGACAAATTTTTATGAAAATGCGCTAAATAGCTCAAAAAAGACAGGATAGTAAAATATGCGAAATTTAATAATTTAATAATAACACACTTTCAAGATTCTACGGCTTATATTTGATAAAATTCTTAAAAATAATTGCATTTTGTCAAGTTTTTTATAAATTAAAAGTAATTTTTTCTGAAAAAAAGCATTTTCGCCAATTTGCTCGTTAAAGAAAGAAAAAAACTGCTCTATTTTTGACCTGTTTTAGAGATTTGTCGGAATATTTTTAAGGAAATTTAGTTAAACAATTGCGTTTATAGTTCAAAAATGTGCTAAACGAGTCGAAAAAAAAACAAATTTAGTGACTTTTGCGCCGATTTAACAAAATCTTACTAAAAAAACTGAGTTCTAAACTTACCTATAAGCCTAAATATTCGAGAAAGATTAAACTACACCATTTTCGACATAATTTTGTAATTTTTCGGTACAGTTTTCAAAATTTTGCAAAATAAATGCGTTCTAGTTAAAACGGACTAAAAATAAGCAAATAAAATTATTTTTAAGTTTTAAGAATTCGAGTAACAACTTACTTCATTAAAAAAAAATTAAATTAGGAAACAAGATCCTAATTTTATAACAAAGCTAAGAAATGTTTTAATATTAATATTTTAATATTTAGAAGTCAATAATAAACATTTCTCTGTTGCTGGAATATTATGGAAATGTTAAAATGTCTTAAAAGAGTGCCCATTTGCCCTTCTGCCATAGGTGAAATTGTGTCTAAATTCGACTCTGGCTAGATAATATTACCAAAAATGCAAAAATTTCACCATTTGTAATTGTTTTCACTTTATAATTAACAAATTATAAATTTAAAAAATTTAGTCTCCTGTTTTTATTGCATACCAATGTTTAAAAATTTAAATTTTATTTTAACTGAAATAAAATGTGTAACCAAATTAAATTTTTCCATCCTTTACTTTATCTCACCAATATTATCATTTACATTTTTTACACGTAACCCTATCTCCCATTTTTATTACATTTAGTACATTTGTCATCCTGTACTACGAATATTTAATAAAAAAAAAGTAAAATCAAATCCTATTGTCTGGCTCGTTAACAATCATAAAGGAAGTTGCCATCTCTCTCTAAAACATCCTTTAGCCATAATTTTTCCTTGTTAACTGGTTATTTTTTCAATGACCTTACAACCAAAATTTAAAATTTTTACAACCTTATTACCCAGTTTACTTAATTGAATAAATTCGCTAGTCGTGTTTTTGTCTATTTTATTGTGTAAATCATGCAAAAGCTGACTTCGAGCTATAAAAAATAAAAACCAATTAACAAAATATTTAAAAATATGCCGATAAAAATGCACAGAAGATAAGCGCCTCAAGTAAACAATGTTAACAGTTTGTTTTTCAACAAACCAATTTGAATTCCTGTTGAAATCATTGTTTTCAATACACAATTACGAACCTTGAAATTAGTCCAGTGTTGTGTAAATTTTTTTTCGCCTTGAAACGCTTTTTACTTACATATCGTTATAAAGAGATATCGGGCCCCATTATGGCTTTGCGTCACTGAAGCCGACCCATATTCCAATTCCTCATATGCTAAACACAGAAATTAATAAAAAAAAAAACACAAAATCAAGCTTAAAACTCACAATCCGACAAAACCTGGCAACATTTCGGCCGATTTGTCACCGTACAATTGGGGTCATGATGCCTGTCACAACACCAACTCGTCGGTATACAACGGCCGTCATCACACTGCAACTTGTCTTTGCAGGGGTCCCCATGACACACCTCGTCGCTCTCGTCCGAGCCGTCCGTGCAATCGGGCCTCCCGTCACAAGCATAATGATAGAAAATGCAAAACCCATTTGCACATTGAAACATCTGCTCGCTACAAAAGATCGTTTCTTGGATAAACGGCCGCTCCTTCGGGGGCTTGTCGTCGCGCACCACAACCTCCACGCTCTTGTGCAGGTTGTACTTGAGGCTGACGCAGAAATACTTGCCCCTGTCTTCCGACTTGAGCGGGTAGAAGTGTTTGATTGCTTTATTCATCTCACTGGGTTTGAGGATTGAGTACATTTTTTTGCTGTCGGAGGAGTCATGCTCGCGCCAAAATCTACCAAAAGACACTCAATTTCACGATTTTAAATAAGTTGGGGTACCTCAAATCGTTCGATTGCTTAATCCACGAGATTTGAAAGTCGTAGTAATTACTGTTGCTTTTGGAAGACACTAAATCACAGAGTAGAGAAAAATTAGCACCGGCCTTCTCCTCAACAACCGCCGAGAGGACAGGCGTGTAGGAATCTTCGGTGCTTTTGATTATTTTTAAAGCGAGTTCGCCAGGATTACCTAAAAAATTTTGCGACATAACCTCACACACTCCAACCCAGAACTTGCATCCAAACACGCAAAACGCACTACTTACATCTTAAACTACGAAAAAAACTTAAAATTAAGAAAAACACGAAACGGCGATACATTTTAACGCATTTTTTTCATTATTTAAAAGCGGCCATATTCATATGGCGTTGACATTTCAATCAAAACATGGCGGACAGGGAAGTGGCAAAAGTCACGTCACTGCTTAAACATTTTATTCATTAAATCATTAATAAAAATTCCTTAGTTGCGTGCATTCTGATAATTGGCCCGGTACCAATCAACGCTGTCTTTCACGGCCACCGGAAACGGCGTAAACTCAAAGTCCGGGAGGTACTTCCTCAGTTTGGCATTACTTGCTGTTTTCTTGTATTGCCCGTCTGCTTTCGTCGTATCAAAGACAATCTCGCCTTTGAAATTAAACGCTTTGGCTAATTCTTCAGTCAATTGTCGTATTGAAACTTCGGCGGCTTCATCAACTGGCCAAAAAACAAAAATGAGTGATATAACCTCACTTTAACATAACCCCAAACCTGACAGTATAATCGGTTCAATTTCGTTGTAATCGCGCAAAACCCACAGGAACAGTTTAGCCAAATCAAGGGAATAGATGAACTGGCGGAGGGGCTTCCCTGTGCCCAGCACAGTGAAGGTTTTGCCCCCGGCCTCTGTCACGTCATGCAGCCGCCTTATCAGGCCCGGAATGACATGACTTGACTCAAGATTGTAATTATCATGGGGGCCAAAAACATTGCACGGGACCACCGAAGTGTAGAGACAACCGTACTGTTCGTGATATGCCTTATTCATGATATCTATCATTCGTTTGGCATAGCTATAGCCAAAATTTGACGGGTGTGGGGGCCCATTGTGTATCTAAAAATCAAAAGTCGCAAAATTGTAAACGAGTCGCCAAGGGGGCACCATTGTCTCATCAATGGGATAAGTGGTCTTATCAGGGAAAATACAAGTTGACAGACACGAAACCACTTTTTTCACTCCTGTTGCATGACTGACCTCCAGTACATTACTATTCATTTGTAAGTTGTTCCTCTGAAATTTTTCGTCACCCTTTGAGCCTCAAAACAAAAAAATACCAAAAAATCCAAGTTGTGGTTCATATTGTGAAATAGCCCCCCGACCATCGCCGCCAGATGGATCACATGGGTGGGTTTAAGCTTCTCGAACAATTTTTTCGTCTCTTCTAAATCGCTACAACCCAACTTTGCCCTCAAATCGCCAAGAATTTAAAAAAAAATACCATAAGTTTGCGTCCTTGCTATTAACAAAAATCCACGTCTCGTCAGACTTTTTCTCATCCTCAAGCACAGTCTGGATAGCCTTCCCGACAAGCCCCGAGCCCCCAGTCACCAGAATTATTTTGTCTTCACTCATTTTAAACGACTAATTTTGACCACGTTACATGTAAATAAACCCGACCTTGAGAAGTGTCAAAACCACGTGACTTAGTGACTTGATACCAACCCACAAAATCATGTAACAATTCTTATGTAACAAAGATAAAAAGCAGGAAAAAAAGGGAATAATTGGATTAAAAAAGTTCATATCTGAGCCCCATGAAGCCTTTCTTCATATAATTTGAATTTTTATTGTTACGTAAATGAAACTAAACGCCAGTCTGACAAAACCAAAGTCACTACATTTAATTTTTGAAATTCAACGACTTATAAGCTTCTAATAAGTGTTTGGCGTTCCACGAAATCAGGTCCAGTTTGAGTATTTGTGTCATTTGGTCGTTACATTATTGTGTACTGCCGCGAAAACACTCCCAATGCGGTAAAACAAGACCAATTACAAATTATTTCAATGTCACAAAAGGGGTAAAGTCCCCACGTTACGTTTGTCACTCCTGACCAATCGCATTGGTCACGTGGCCGTTTCCGTGCGCTCCATTGGTCAGTTTCGTCCGGCCACGCCCTCCGGGCACCTGTTGGCGGCTTATACAACCCTCAATACGCATATATCACTTTCCGTCTTGATAATAACCACTAACCGGTCGTGTGCGTCCTTGACTTTGCGTTATTTGTTTAATTATTTCGTAATACCGGTGAGAGTCAGTTGTTTTGAAACTGTTGAACGGTGTATACGCGCACGTGACATTGATTTTTCCTTCCTTTGAGTCTTTGGATCAATACATACAGAAGAGGATGCTTGAAACCAATTGAATTTTCTTTCGTCGTGCGCATTGTTTTCGTTAACCTCGATTGTGGTGTCGGTGGTGGTGTGTTTGTGAAAGAATGGATTGATTTCGGAGCGAAAATGAAGCTAATTCCGGTTACTTATTACGGGTTTACGGCAATGGACCGGAGGTTTTCCAGTCCGATGTTGCCCTGGATCGTCTCCGAGATAAGGAAGAGGGATTACTGCGAGAAGGTAGGGCCTCTATCGAGTGACTTCGTCTTCAAAACCGAAAAAAAGTTGTTGTTTTTTCGGTGAGAAATATCACTGTCCTATTGAATTGTTGTGGTCTTCCAAAAAGCTACTGATTTCTTGTGGTTCGGTTTTTTACAGAAAATAAAATAAATCCGTGCACAAATTATTGATACTGCCTTTTTTAACAAACTCAAATAACATACAAAAAATGTGGCAATCCCAATTGGGTATTTTCTTTTTTTTATAACTCCATTGGATTCGAATTGATATAAACAAAATAAAAATAAAAAACACCTAGTTACCAGATCTGACCCCCATTGAATTGTGTTGGTTTCCCAATAAAAAGTCAAAAAAAAACACCCTTCTACTGTATCATATTTTATTCCATCCTCGACTGTGTGGGCCTCATCAAGAAGGGAATCCCCGGCGAAAGACTCTTCCTGGTATTTGCAATGAAAGTGGTTTTGACGAACAAGGGACTCGTCTGAATTTGATGCAAAATCCACCTTATCAATAACTGGTGCACATACATGGGCAAATACATGAAATTTTCATGCAAAAAGTCCAAAACCTTCTTCTCGATTAAAGGAATCAAACTAGTATCACGACACATTTCTTCAATTTCGTCGGTTTGGATTTTCGTCAACTGGAATCGAAGATAACTAAAGCCCACTCGAGTCACTAACTTACCGGGTTCCAGTCATTTTTCTCCAATTGTGAGCGGACTTCGTCGACTAGTTTCACTCCTTCGTTGGTTTCTGCCGTCAGTAACAACTCAGAGATTTCGTCAATGACCCTTGGGAAGTCTCTGTGATAAATAGCACAAGCCCATGGCTCGTCGAAAAACTCAAACATGTCGTTTATCATCCCCAAATCGTACCGCAACAAGAGATGATTAAGGAGTATCTCATGTTTGCCCCACAAGTTGATCAAATTGTGCACTTTCAAGTCCTGAAACTTGAAATCGAACCAACTTTTGGCAATTGCAACTCACAAATTTGGCCAAACAGGTGATGGTTTCGACGGTTTGAAATTGGTTCAAGTGCAGTCGGAAGTAGCCTTGCTTATCTAACTTCTTACAATCGCCGGTTTTCAAAACACGACCCTAAAACCACCTTAGACTCATATTAAAATAAGTCACGTCTTACATAGTTGCACTTGTTGGTAGCCACATCTAAAGGTACAGGCCGACCAGCTTTAAACACGTTCAAATAACACAAATTCCCCGGAAATTTGCAAATTTGAACCACCGGCTGATGAATCATTGTTTCCTTAACCGGAGGATCCCAAAACTGCTTCGGTACCAATTTTTTCCGAATCGCTGAACCTAAATTATAACCGATCTCTCTCGAATTGTAGTACTTGTGACTCAAATGTTCCGCGTAGTATTTTTTCGAGTACATGGTCAAAGGTCCGGCACCATAAATGGAAGGATCATTGGTTTGATAATTCTTATCAATAACCAAACGACCATTAAACACAAGTCCACTACGCGCGATGGCTTGGAACGTGCGAGCACTCACACCTTTCGAATGGTAGATAAAAAGCGCTGAAAGCTCAATTTCCACAAACTTGTACTTAGATTCGAATTTCGCCGAAGTTATGAAATTCTTGGTCGAGTCTAGATGCCACTCAACGAAATTAAAATCCTGATAGATCGTGATCCCTTGATAAAGAATCTCGTCAAGTACTGCCGTTTCCACGGCACTATCATTGAAAAACAGGGTCAAATGCTCGTGTCGATCCTGTCTCAAGGAACTATCCGGATTCGGATCGATGTAAACAAGGTTACTACCCGCAACTCCAAACTCGAGTAACGCAGCCAAACAACAACAAGCTTCCAGATAGTGGCCAAACACCACCATATTGCCCTGCTTTTGCCCCGAAGTTAGGCTTTTCAACGCATTGAAAGCGTTCCCAGCGTCAACTTCCGTATTAATTATGAAGACGTTCTGAGGGAACTCTGTTCTCTTCTTCACAACTTCTTTCTTCCTGAGTGGAGGTTTCTGGAACTGTTCACCACACATCAGGAAGAGATAATCGTATGGAAGGTACGACTCGTCATTCAAACCGACATACTTTTCCTTCCGGTTAATCGAAGTCATAACACCTGTCACAACATGGACGTACGTTTTTAACGAAATTGCATCGATATAACGTCGATCAACATGACCATCATTCACAAAAACCATCTCCCTGACTTGACTTGGAGGCTTATGGTAGGTCACCCCGTGCGGACTAACAACTGTTATGTTCGTGAAAACGATCAAATAATTGGGGTTACGACCAAAAATCAACGATTCTAGAAACGAAATGGTCGTAAGTCCTGCACCTATAATGACCATTTTTTGGTTAATTTCGATCTTGGGCATGCTGCTTATGCGAATTGATGATAGATAGAGTCCGAACGGTTGGTGGTGTTTTTGCAAACACGCGGGAAGCAAAAACTCGTCGGTGATTTGTTGGCTATATTCGGGGACTCGATTCGGGAGTACCGGGACCATGTTTATGATAGCGTTAACAATAGGGAGGCTCCTATGGCTGTAGATGTAATCGTAGCGTTTGAGTCGGTAAAACAGGACGTCAAAGTCGCTCAAACGGTGCAATTCGCGAGTGAAGAAGTTAATGTGGCGTTGAAAAATTGGAGACAGGAGGAACTGTTCAAGCGAGCCACAAGTCCCAAACCGTGTTTCCTTGGGGTTTAGCCAAGGATCGACATTGTAGTGCAGTTCAAGGTATTCATGTTCTTCTTCTTCACTAACGACTGAAACAATCCTGATTGGAGGAGTGTAAAAGGTTGAAAATCAACATACTGGCACACCCGATGATTTGTTCTTCGCAAAAAAATGTATAGGCCTTGAATTGTCCCGTCTTGTTATCAACTGCTTCCTTAAACAATTCTTCCACAATTGATGGCTTACTCAAAGTTGCCACCAATTCACTAACCAAAGGCTTATCCTCCGATACGGCCACCCGTGCCCACAGAACCCCCAAAATCGCACTCTTGTGCAAAACATACAACTCGTGATTAAACACCGAGTTAGGTCGCGGTGTTACCCTTGCAAAGTGTTTCTTCAAGTAACACATTTGTGTTTCGGTGGGCAATGAAACTATCAGATACTCCCTATCTGGAAAACACTCAAACGCAGCCTGGAAAAGCAAATAGAGACAGTTTTCATGATCATCCATGGCTGTACAAATTTCAAGTGCGAAAGCATTGGGTTCGCCATGATACGTTGGAATTGTGATATTTTCCACTTTGGATTCTTTGCGTCTCAAGACGCGTCTTTCTTCCCCTTCAACATCACCAGCACCACTCCGATCAGCGTTATACAAGTGATCTTCGTACTCTTCGTTGAGAACAACAGCACTAAAGTGACTTTCGATACTAGTTTCACTCTCCGAAAGTAGGAGATGATCACTAGTTTCGTCCTCTTCGTACAAGAAATTGAAAATCAAAGACGAGGATAAGTTGACTAGAGAAAACTCATCGTCGGAGATGTTGTCTTGGTCGTCTTGTTCAGCAGCTGACTCTTCGCGAGCCTCCTCCTGGAGGCTTGTATTTGACAAACGTTCGGTGCTACTACAATCGGAGAAAAAATTTATAACTCGACTCTCCCTAAAACCTACTCCTCCAAAACTGGAATTGCAGTCGCGCTCAAGACTTGCGTTTTGAGCACTTCATCGTCAGCATCGTGTTTCCTTAAACCGTTAAAAGGGACCAACTCAAACTCTTCGTTCAGGAGGTCATAATTGACCTCTTCGTTCAAACACAACACACCCACAGCACACCCTCGATGCTCTGCCACAATAATCTGGCGTCCAGACTCGTCCAAGTTACTCAAAAGTTCGGAAATGTAGTACTGTCCATACGTTTCTTCAATGATTTTCGGGATAATGGCCACGAGATCGTCGTTGTCTTCTTCAACAGCTCGACGTATGACATAGTGAGCCACAAAATCGACTTTTTTCGCAATGTAAATAGTTTGGACTTTGGATGGGTTCGTGAAACCGTACGGTAGTACCCTTGTTGTGTATTCATCAATGAAGTCCAGACGTTGGATTCCGGGTGGACAAACCATACAGACGGTATCAATGGGTTCGTAAGTGAGGAAGAGTGAATGTAGGATGGGTTTGAAGAACAGTGTGGTATACCTCCGGTCCCAAACCGCGTAATGTATCCACAAAGTGGTCATGGGTGTCTTATTATCAATATGGTACTTGTTGTGCAACCAATGGGCCCACTCCCATGGTGGCAACGCCGGTATATTGGGAAAACAATTAAAACAGATAACTCCAGCCAACTCCTCCAAGTCGTTATAAACCCCCAACGACACATAATTCCGCTTACTAGGTATAAGTAGTTTACAGTTTTGCACAAAATTTCGAAGCGTCTTACAGTTGTTTGTCCACCGGCGTGTCCCCAAACAAATATTCAGTATTTTTCAACGTCAATTTTTCCACTTCTTTGGCGTTTTGTGGTCCAAGACGTCTCACATTATCGGGTGATAGAACAAAAGTTAGTAAACTGTGCATTTTGTTGCAGTTGAGTCTTGGAATCGAAGATGGGGTTCTACAAGCGTACAACCCAGATTTTGAGTTGCAATTTTCGCACAAAATCTGGCAAGTGACGCGTTTTTCACAAGCCGACCAAGATCCAACCACGTTTCTCTATCTGATGAGGGATGATCAGGATTCCCTACTTTATTGCTACCTGTTTCAAGCGAAGAAGACTTCGGATGTGAGTATTTTTCGTGTACAGATACGCAAAAATCGCGAAAGGAATGTTAAGGTCGACAGTAGTTGTTTGTTTAAAGTGTGATTTTTTGCTCGATTGTGTTAATTTCGAAGAGTTGCAAATTGGTTTTAATTTGAGACTTGTCCGAGCTATTCGTGCTTTATTTATGTTTCACGAAATGTGCGTGAATACACATGTCTGTCGAGTAATTTAAAAATAATAATTGAGCTAATGGTAATTAGGGGACCATTCCAAATAACTTGGTGGTTTCAAGGCCCAGCTTTGCCGAAGAGAGGGCAACAAACTATTTAGGTGCTTAAATTTAAATGTTAATTACTTCGAATGTTTTTACCTAATTTAAACCGAAACTCTTTTTCATTTACTCAGATACATAAACAAACTATAAAAACAAGTCTCAAAATAACGAAAAAGAAATAATGAGAACCAATCTCAGAAATTAAGAAAAAAATATTACAATAAAATCTCCTCACAACTTCCAGATTTTATTTGGGAAAATTCAGGTTCTAATTCTAAGCTAGAACAAGTTTACACATACTTTATTTTAATGTTAAGTAGGTTTTTATATATGTTTTTTATTATAGTCGATTGTTTTATAAGGATTAAAAGTGGCGTTTTATTCGACGAACAACTGGTTTGAATTGCGAGGCGAAGCGAAGCGTAGCCGAGCTATGCAATAATATAATGCGAGGCACAAAACCACATTTAATCCTAATGAAACATGTTATTTTTTCTCCAACAGTAGCAAATGATTTAAAAAATCTTGTAAAAAAAACATTTTTAATCCGCCGGATTAAAATAGACCCATTGTCTTAGTAACGCGAACTTTTTTTCTTAGTTACAAAAACGTCAATTTTACCTTTCATAAATGGTATTAGAAATGTCAAATTTTAGGACGGTTGGAGAAAAAATTATTTATTATAAAAATCTGAGTACCTAAAAAATTGGTTAAACCTGACCAAAAATAATTAAAGTAAAGGCAGTTATAAATCTGAATTCGCGCTGACTTTATTTAAGCTTTTTGCTTGAATCTGATTTGGTTTAAGTAATTCTGCACCTAATTAATAGTACAGCCGAGCCTAGCCTGAACTACTTAATTTTGCCACCAATGACAACATTTCTTCAAAAAAATAATAATAATAATAAAAAATATTGGTTAATTCAGAAAATAAGGAAAAGTTAATTCAGTTTTTATTGACAGGAGGACATATTTTGTCGTACTTTAGAAATTTGTAGGACTTGACCCCTTTGTAATAGAAATTTAAATTACTCTTCAAAATTTTAAATGGTACACTCCTCTTGTGACACTGCTAAACTATATAAACTGCTTGAAAAATGTTATGTTTTAATATACACTACTCTACAACAGTTAACTATTAATCAGTGTATTTGAATGAAACAGCAAATCCAATTTTAGCACAAGTTTTCTAAAAATGCAAGTTAGTTCTGAAAATTAAATTAAAAAACCTGAAAAAGTTCTTTGTAATGTCGCCAAATATGCACTAGATTTTTAACTATCTCCTTTGTTTTGTAAGATATTAAAAAATCAGACTGTATTTATTTAAAAAATTCTTGTTTTTCAAAAAACTTAGCCACTTATTGTATAACTTTCTTCTACAATATTATTACGTTGTCGCTGACTTTTTTCAAAGACATTTTTCTGTATTGTCAGGTCAGGTCAGGCTTTTTCTACCATTACTCATTGTGAATTTTCTATAGTAAGAATTGAAACTATTAAAAACTTCTTAAAAATCATTAACGAACTTACGAAGTAAAAAAATACGACAAAAACTAAAAAACTGATAAATTAATTTAAAATAATGCAAACCGTCCGTCTATTTACTAGGTATTTATTTAAATCAAAATAAAAAAAATTGCCATCTCTAAAATTCATTTCTCATATGTACATAAGTATGCCACTGAGCCTAGCCTTAATTTAACTCCATTTTATTCGTTTAATTAAATTTAAATCTTACCCACCTAACATAGGCAAGTCTCGAGTTTATCTAAATCGATAAACTAAAATCTTTCTATCAACTCTAAGAAAAACGTGTGTGTTTTTTTTAATAATTCTAAACCTGACGACTGAATATGTGTCGTAAAATAACATAGACTCCAATTTTGAGCAAAACAACCTATTATAAATTTTAGTTTCTTCTACATAAAACCTAGGCTGAAATTGAACGAAAATAGACCTAGAACAAACAGTTTTAGCCACCATTTAAGTTTATTTTTAATCGCTTTACACTTAGGAGAATCTAACCTTTGTTTTCAACTCAACATAGGAAAACCTATTATAAACCAAGAAACCTTTAGAAATGGTAATGATCTATTTGAACTATAATTTACTTTCTCAAACTTTAAACCAAATTTTATCATGAAAACATCAGTTAGGTGCTTAAGGTGATTTGTGGAAAACCTAACAGAAGGCCAGTAAAATTGTAAGACTCTATAAGCCTCCAACCTGAGTCAAAATTACCCAAAAAAATTGAAAAAAAAACAATCTATTATTTATTTACCAAGCCAGGAAGGCGCAACTAAAAATCTTAAAACCCTAAGCTGACCTATTTTCGCCTTAATTCGGAATCTCCAAGACGAAAATAATTCCCTCACTTCCGACAATCTTTTTCCTCAAAACCAGCCGATAAACTCGACCTTGCCCCAAAAATAATCAAACCGAGATTTCATTACGAAACGAGTGCTGTGTGTCATGTGTGCAATCCTCACCATTTTGTTGATTTTTTCCCCGAATTTCGTCCACTGCTACCAACAATGGACGACAATCTACGATAAAATCACACAAGAGGAAGAGTTCTCCGGATACAAAACCATGATAAGAAACAATAAAGCATCGTCTTTGAATTTGTTATACAGCGGTGTCACTGTTTTTGTGCCAACCAACGACGCAATTCGAACATTTACTGGATTTTTTCGCGATGCGGTTGTCCTGTACCATATGGGTACCCAACCATACACTTTAAAACAATTAAGGCTGAACAACTCGGTACAATCCGCCCATGGGGATAACCCACCGCTATGGGTGAGTGTCACCCCTGATGGTTACTACATCAACAACGCCAAAATTTTGGAAAAACGCTCCAACTACATGGCAAAATGCAAAAGAAACGAGAACTTGAATCAGGTGAGCTTGGACCCGATTTGATTTTCCCTAACTACATGTGTTAGGTACTACATGTGATTGATCGGGTTCTGGACCCCATGACACTTCTAGCGAACCCATCAGCCTTCGATTTTTTGCAACACTACGACCAGTGGAATTTAGGGACGTTCAAGATTTTCAATTTCTGGACACGAGTGCAGTACCATGACAAATCGCAATGGTACCAGAAACCAGGAGGTCACACATTTTTTATCCCAATTGATGATAAAATGGACGATTATCGTCTACAAAGCATCGATAGCTACGTAATTGACGGACATGTGATACCCAACATGGTACTTTTCACACGCCCAACAACCAAAAACTTTATTTATGAAAGTGCCTCAAATGGTGACTACATTTACATAGTGTTGTCAATGACGTCGCGAAATGACCGCTTCTATGTCAAAAGTTTCACAGTTCTGGGTGATAGTGACCATAAAAGAGGTGAAGTCTTTGCGGAAATAATCAAAAGTGATATTCCCGTAACGAACGGTGTTGTCCATTTAATTTCCAAACCTTTGGCTGTTTTTGACCGCCAACTTCAGTTCTTCCCCTACTTGCCAGTCATCCATAAAATCACAATTGACCCGAATTTGGATTTTACATATAATTTAGCCAAAAACAGGATTAATAAAATCCTGAAACGCGAACGGGGGATGTACACGTTCTTCGCCCCCAAAAATAGTGCGTGGGGGAATTACACGGGATACTCCCGTAGCCAACTTGGTGATATCCTTGCTCGACATTTAATCGTATCTGAAGTGCGCTACACAATACCCAAACTAGTGGCTTTGGCTAAAAGTAGCAACGGAACTACGATTCTGGAAACATTGGGTGGTACCATCAAGCTACAAATTGACCATTTCGATGATTACTACCACCTCAAATGGGGCACAAAATGGGTCAGAGTCTCCCGACCTGACTATAGATGCAGTGATGGGGTTGTGCACATTGTCGACGATGTTTTCGCCACCCCTAAGATTGCAAAACCACCCCAAGCGCCCAAAAGTGGCTTTTGGAGGACGTTGAAAGACACGTTCACGTGATCGCCCTTTGATATATTGCCAAGTGTTTGCCCGATTTAGTGCCCGGTGATAATTCTTGGTAAAAGTTTGTTGTGCGAGTTTTGAACGCCAAAGTAGTGAATTTGTGTTATTTTAAATTTCATAGAAATACAGGGTGATTCAGGTAAGTCGTCTCGATTCTCCTGAATCACACTGAAAAACCGAATGGAAATTAGTATCAGATATTAGGACATATGATAGACTTTACACTTCGTTATTTTTAATATAACAAGTCTATTTATGTTGCAAACGTCAAAACCTACAATTAAAAAATGGCCGTTTGATTAACGTGCATCAATGTGTGGACACTTATTGTTAACACATAGTTCAACTCTTGTGTAAAAAATGTTGATACGACAGAGGACGTCCTAACTCGCTACTCAACACGTGCCATAAAAATCTTATGTCAGAGACAGGTTTTGGAACTTGTCATTTTATAATAAAACGATAATAAAAAAAAACGTCTGATGTAAAAATGTTATTGCATCCGCAGTAATAATAGAAACCAAGTCGCTTATTAATTTTATTGTTGTGGTAGGATTATTGCAATTTAACGTTTCCCTCTACCTTGGCGTTTGACGTAAACGATTTCCCAGTTAATTAAAATTTTATTCGAAAAATTCAACTTGCGATTATTTATTTTTTTTAAATAATTTTTAATTACACAAACGAGAAACCACTTCATTACTTGTAAATTGTTATTATTTATTATTAAAATGTAAAAAACAACTGTAATAATAATAAATGCTTCGAAAATTGTTGAAGCAAAAGAAAAAAATTAACATTAAGTGTTTCCTTCGCCTTTCGATCAATTTCCGCCGCTTAATTCCACTTCATTTACCAATAATTTTGTTTATTACCATCGACCTTCATCTATGTAGCCTACTAATTCATCGTTTAGTGTTAAGTTAAGTCTTCACCTGTGCAATGCACCACAAACAAATCAATAAATTTTTGACGCAAACGATTTGAGACAATTACGTTCATTAAAATGCCATCAATGACGATAACATCTCGACAATTTGTTGAAAGGTTTCACGTCTCGAATCATTTCTAGATCGTACAATTTTGCCCAAAGTGTTTATTTTATTTTCGGGTTTACTCCAACTATTATTATTGCACCAAAGATCAAAGGTTTTTATGAACTCGACCTTGTTTTGAGATGTAAACAGTTCAGCTGATGAGAAATAAAACACAAAGGTTTGAATAATTTTCGCGATAGATTTTTTTGAATTTTTTATGCTAGTTACGGTCACTTAAATGCTGTAAATTGACACTAATTGCCCCAATAATAAATTGCTTCAAATTGCTTAATTATTAAGGCATTTGTTCGTTGGCAACGAAAAAAATACTTTTTGAGATAAAGTGGTCGTAAAAATCGTAAAAATAGACCAACAATCAAGGAAATAAAAAAATAGAAAACATAAACTAGTTGTAACCTTGACATAGCTCATAAAAAACAAAAAAATTGGCAACACTGGCAAGCGTATTATTTTGATATCACTTTCTGCACTATCTTCCAAAAATATATTTTTAGTCTTGTCACTCGAAGGTAAAAAAACGCCAACCTTGGTTCACATTGCATATTATACAGGATCGAGTACAGGATGAATCTTGGAATACTAGTCTATTTTATTATCAAAGACCGGATTTTTAGGAGGTTAAAAATCTATTTAGGTGCCAAAAAAGGTTGTAAAAAAACAGAAATAATTAGGTAAAATCTCGTAATTTAGTATACATTTTTCATTAATTTCTACAGCAAGAAAAATAAAAACTTAATTTTTATTGCAATAAATTCTATTACAAAACATATAAAACGAAATACATTTTGTAAAAAACTTAACATCGATATTTATTGCAGAGAAAAAAAGCTATAAAGTAGTTATTTAATAGTTGAACCTAAATATTTTCTGTAAGAACTCATCTCAACCTAGAAAATGAACTCACTGTATGGAAATACATAGTAATAAAATCAGTCACCTCTGCATTACCAACATTTTTTCATTCAATATATTTTTATACTCAAAATTTTTGTACAGTTTGTCTTAGTTTGTCACTAACCAATTTTTCCACAACTCTTGTAGTGCTTTTTACAAAAATTTACTCTTTATTTACAAGATAAATTCTTTCAATAAGTGACAGGCCTACTGATGTTTGTATTTTTGTTATGCTATTTACTAAAATTTTAATGTGTGAAAGTAAGTTATTTTCCAAAGTGGCTTGAAAATAATGCTGTATTTTTGCAAGGACTCGTGAATCTTCAAAAACAAAAATAGTACAACCTTGAAAAATACTTGAACTAGAGTATCTCCAATTGAAAAGTTGTAGAAACATTAAAAAATTAAACTCTTTCTCTAAGTAAGTAATTTTAATGCTGCTGAGAGACTAAAAAGCTGGAAAACAAAAAAAGTAAAAAATTCTGAAGAACTAAGTGAATGAAAAAACTATAGAACAGAAAAGAGAAACACTAATAAATTGAAACATTACATTCTAAATAAAAAACTAATACAGGAAGAAACTAAAAAGCTGATATAGAAAATAAAACTAAAAAACAGCGAGATTGAAATTGTGTAGAACTTAATAAGTGACTGAAAGAACGAGAAATTAAAAAACTATAGAACTACAAAGTAAGAATATTAAGAAATTGGAACACTGGAATTATATGATAGTGAAACCACGAAAAACTAAAAAAATTAGGAAATGAATATGAAATATTGGACAAATTTAAAAATTGTGTGACTGAAACACTAAAAAACTATGAGAAAGACTAGAAGCCTAAGACAAAAAATCTCTAAATCTAAAATTAAAAAAAAACTGTAAATTGTATTTATTAAACTAAATATTAATAAAAAAAAAATTGAAAAAATATCCAATTTTAAAGTAGGAAGGTTTAACACAACTTTAGGATGTTTAAAACACATTTAGGATAAAATAAAAATTGTGTCAAATATTTACATTTTTAACAAAACAGATTTATTTCAAGTTTTAAAAAAAGCCCTTAAAATTGTGGGTTAGGGATCCGGTCTCTATTTATTAGAATTTATAGAATTTATAATTAAAATAAATTTGTTTTTTGTTCAGATAAATCCATTTTGTAATTTTGTAATAAGTGTTGGCTAAGAAAAATAGCTAATAATGACATGTTTTATGCCGAAACGTCCAAATGTAAAAATTGTTTTAAATAAATGATCTGGAAGCCAGAATTTTGTTATACTTTTAAACTAACCCCTCTACGTAAACTAGTCACGTAGGAAACACCCTGTAGATGAACTATATTTTCAATAAAAACCAAAATTTCTTGTTTTTAGAGTTGGAAATGTGAGAAATCCTAGCTCAAGTATCCAAAAATATCCATTTTTTTTTCCGAATTGCTTCGCTCACTAGACCGGTGGCCGCCTCCTTGCGACCTTTCCACCCGTGTATCACACTTTGAGCGAGTGATGCGTTTTAAATTTGGCCGTCCGTCGCGACGTCAGCGTCGCTTCCTCGTGCGATCGTTTGATTTTTCAGTTGAATAGAGTGAGTTGTGCGATGCTTTGCGTCTCGTGAAAAATCATGATAACGATACCAAATTACGGTTACAACCCTCCTGTGCGTATTTCTTCGCACAGCGATGCTTCCTACATCGAAAAGAAAACAGTAAGTTTTCCACGAGTTCAAAGGTCGTTCGTTCTGGGAGAAAATCCAACGAAGGACGGGCTAAATTTAAAACGAAGTGTGTCAGTAAACAGTGTTTGGAATTTATGGGTGATCGGGGGATTGGGATTTGGACCAGAAACAGACTATTATCTAGAGTATTTTATTTGAAGATAAACGAAAAAATTAATTAATATAGTGCATTGAGAGTGAAATTTATTGTTGTTGTAAAAATGGTTTATTCATTGTTGGACACTCTGTAAATATTTGTCGCGTTGGCGTTGTCGCGTGTTGATCGTAATTCAGGTTAATAAAGGTGAATGAAACTGAAAGTTTGCACCATTCGTAGGCGGTTTCGCTACAGTATTTTTTATTTGATCGCTTTTCGTTATTTATTCTTCGTTTTTCAATTTGCTAAAGGATGCGAGCGCTAGAATCGATCAAAGTGTCTGAAAGCGAGGCATAAATAAGCCATGTGTTAAAGTTTTTATGAAAAATATGCGTCAGTTTGATAGCAGATGGTATTTTATTGTTGCATGTGTATGAAGATGACAATTAGGTCATTGCTTTATTATTATTCAAAGCAGTAATTACGTTTATCATATTGCACCGTTTTTGTGCGGCGAAAGTGCTCCAACTGTTGGAGAGAAACTAGTGAAGTTATTAAATACAAATACAAAGAAATCATTGGCAATAAATCATCTAAAAAAGTGGCAGATATGTTTTTGTGTCTAGGTTTCAAATCAGAATTCTCACTTAGCATCTAACATCTGAACTAACTAACTAACTTTGGGTTCAGCTTTACGGAAGCCTTATTTGGAATTAACCAAAGCCTAAACAATATAAAACCAATTACAACCTGGTTTCATTTTTAATCCAGGCTGATATCATCACAAAAATACACTTTAATCTAAAACCTATTCGTATTTAGATTTCATTATAAATCTAGGTCCAACCTAATAAACCTATAAACGAAATGACAAAGCCTGGACTAAAACCTGGCCTCATGTTTAGATCTAGGCTGAGATCATCACAAATGAAAATACTTCTTAGTCTGAGGTCTATTTCATTTCATACTAAATCTAAGTCAAACCTATCAGAAGTTTTGGCAAAATTATAAATTTTTTACAAATTAATACCAATTACACCCAGGCGTGATGTTTGATCTAGGCTGATATCATCACAAAAATACACTTTAATCTAAAACCTATTCATATTTAGATTTAATTATAAATCTATGTCCAACCTAATAAACCTATAAACGAAATGACGAAGCTTAGACTAAAACTTGGTCTCATGTTTTGATCTAGGCTGAGATCATCACAAATGAAAATACTTTTTAGTCTGAGGTCTATTTCATTTCATACTAAATCTAAGTCAAACCTATCAGAAGTTTAAGCAAAATTATAAATCTTTTACAAAGCCTAGGTAATACCAACTACACTCTGGCGTCATGTTTGATCTAGGCTGATATTATCGCAAATAAAAATACTCTTTAATCTAAAACCTATTCATATTTATATTTCATTATAAATCTAGGTCCAATTTAATAAAGCTATAAAAGAAATGACAAAGCCTAGACTAAAACCTGGCCTCGATCGAGGCTGAGATCATCACAAATGAAAATACTTTTTAGTCTGAGGTCTATTTCATTTCATACTAAATCTAAGTCAAACCTATCAGAAGTTTAAGCAAAATTATAAATCTTTTACAAAGCCTAGGTAATACCAATTACACCCTGGCGTCATGTTTGATCTAGGCTGATATTATCGCAAATAAAAATACTCATACTCGTATTTAGGTTTCATAATAAACCTAATAAACGAAATTACAAAGCCTAGACTAAAACCAGCCAAAACCTGGCCTTATGTTTTGGTCCAGACTGAGATCATCACTGTTGAAAAAACTCTTTATTTTGACTTATTTTAAATGTGATATTTAGGTTGCATTAGGTCCTACCTGATAGAATTGTTAGCAAAAGGACAAGTGTGTCCTGTTTCACTTAGTTCAGAGTTGACTGACATTTCAGATTCAACCTAGGCAAGTTTAAGGCTTGAAAATTTAGCTTTGTTGTTTTTATTTCAAAATTTTCGAAATTCAAAATAATGCGTGCCAGACCTTTTCAAAATATTTATTTACTGCTGGTGTGTATGTACAGCTGGATTTACAACGATATTATCAATGTTGAGGTATTCCCAACATTGTTATCGCTGAACCTGATAACAAGTACGAATTAATTACCAACTTTTATAACAGGCTGTTTGAGTTCTAACTTTTTTATTTAAAAAAAGCATAACAATTGGTTTTGTTTTTGTATACAGAGCGATTCCAAAATTAACTGGGTTTAAGTACAATAATTTATCTAAAGAATAAAACATATAAATGAATTCGAAACAACTTCCCAACCAGTTTAGAAAATGCTAATTTACTATTATATCAAACCTTGCCAAGTTCACCAACGTGATAATTTATTACGCAAATTGATAGAAAAAAATATTACGCGTGCAAGACCCTAACAACAAAATCCAGGAAATGCAAAAGAAACAATTCACAAAATTGGCCCTGAAACCACAATTATCGCCACTTTTTTGCCGACCTTGACGAATTTTTTCGCCCAGCCTTGACCTTAATCTTCAGGTTTCAGAATTGTATAAACAAATGAAGGACCAAAATCAGGCACCGACACGTTCTGTGAGCAGTGCTGCCAATTTAACATCACTATGTGTGGACATATCGCCCAGTTCTAGCAATTTCTTCGAGGTAGTACCACCAACCATGTCACACACAAATGTTTCGACCCAAATTTTAGGTTTTATACATTGGGAAAATAAAAGTTTGGCAAAAGAAAGTCCCTGATACGTTCATTGATGATGCTTTGGAGAAATTCAAAACACACGAAATGGAAAAAATCAAGGCGAAAATGTTGGGAAATATCGGACGATTGAGAAGTGAGGATAACATTCGAAGAGGATCGAATAGTTCGACTAGTTCGGTTGAAAGTTTCGGACATCCACATTTACAAAGATCGCAATCTTCCATGAGTGGACTTACAGTGAAAACTGTTGAAGATAAAGATGAGGATAAGGAACATGATTCAAAAAGTGTCGATATGGACGACCATAACCGCACCATGGTCTTACAAGTCGATAGAACCGATCTAAGGCTCATAAGCCCAGATCGGAAAGTTATTTTATTGCACAAGCAACATAAAGATATCACCACTTGCATCCAAGGGGTGCAGAAAATGGAACATTTCGGGTTTGTCTGTCGTGAAGGGAAGACCGGACAGACTTTCGTAGGCTATATCTTCAAATGCGAGTCGTCTTCCATAGCCACGGACGCAGTTTCAGGTCGGTCAAAAAAAATTGTACCTAACTTTTTTTAACCTAAATTTTTAGCCATAACCCAGGCTTTCGTCAGTTCGGAATCGCGCCCTCGCCCCTCTATCACTTCCTGCGACCATTGCCCAATGGTCTGGTTCCATAAACTTTGCACAGAAATCGAGCGAATGTCCGATCGGAAAACCCAAGCTGCGATTTTGCGCCGTCTTGAAGAGCTCGACTTGGAAGAACAGAACACAATTTTGGCAAAATTCAAAGGCGCAGAGACGGATTCAGTCCGCGAACAGAACGAATTCCTGATGATGTTACTGAGGGCCCACTGTGAAATGAAACAGGGTCGGCATGTGCACGACACTGCCGAAAATCGGTCCGAATTTTTAAACCAATATTTGGGCGGAGGTGGGACGATTTTTATGAAAGCGAAACGTTCCCTAACTAACTCGTTCGAAATGTTGAAACGTAAAGCATCGAAGGATGATTTTGGGGCGAGTTTGCGTGAAATGAATCGGGAAAATTCGCCAAATTCGCCCACAATTGAGGTCAGTGATAGGGATTCGGAAGGGATGAGGTCCAGGTCAAGTACCATCGGGTCGCAAAGCGACTTACATTTAACAGTGCAAGAAACGAAAAGTTCAGTATCACCAGATCGTAGTGTTACCACACCAGACAGGACACCAAAATCACCAATGATGGACATGTTTGTTGTCCAATAATTTGGTAAATCACCCATTTAGTGATTTTCGTTTCAGATTTTTGAAAGTAGGTAGTAGCCCTAAATCGGTTACTTCTGAAGATGGGTCCCCGAGAATCGATTCGGGGTCTTGGCGTCAAGCTATTTTCAAAAGGGTGATTACTCCCAGCAAAAATGATAAGCCCGTGGAGATGAAACAGAGGACTAGGGAGGAATTGAGGGAGTTATGGAGGAAATCCATCTGTCAGGCGATACTTCTCGTGAGGATGGAGAAGGAAAATGCACGATTGAAGGCAGAACAGGAAGAATCAGCTGTGAAGAGGATCAAGTTGGAGTATGATGAGATGAAGCCTCCACAGAGGGAGGTGATGGAGGTTTGGGAGATGCTCACGAATAAAGAGGCAAGGATGAAGTGTGATAACCAGATGCTGCTGCAAGCTATAAGGCAAGGTAAGTGATTTTTCAAGCCCAAGTTTAGGAATTATTTGGTTCAGAACAATAAAATGGTAGACTAAAACGTGACATTATTTATTTTTATGACTTTGTATCTACCCTAAGTTGGCTATAGACCCGGGGCAAAATATTGGAATTTTTTTAGATTTTTTTTACAAGATTTGTTCGATTTGACAAATAAAGGCTGGATTTTAGACTTTTTCTGAATTTTAAATAACTAATTCGGGTTTGTTTGCACACTAATTAACTGAGCTTCCGCACCCTTTTAGAAATGAATTCTAGATTTTATTATGTTTTGTTAAAAACATGACTGAGGAACTGATAAAACCATTCACTTCAAAATCACAAAATATCAGAAACTCGTATCTGTATTCTGTAATGACAATATTGCTATCCAAAACCAAAAACTGTAACACTAATCTAAGTACTATGCGATCATTTGAATTTATAATTAGAGTAGGCGGTTTTTTATCTTTGTGATTGATAAACTAGTGCAAACTGAGGGAAATAATGTGTTCTAATTAAATTTTATTATATAACTCTTTAGCTTGATTAATTATGATAATAATAAGCGTTTTCATACAAATTAAAAAAGTAATAAATTCAAATGATCGCATGGTATAAAACGTACAATTTTCATCTTGAGTTCTAATGTTTCAAAATTTTAAGTTTTTTACTGTTCTTTTTAAACTTTTAACTTCCGATTGAGTTTCAGTTAAAATTCTGATAAATACGAATTTTTAAGTTTCTTCAATTTTTGCTTTTTATATTTATTTTCGCAGTTGTTCGATTTCTGTTTTTGATTTTTGAAAATTTTAAGTATTTGAAGTTTTTCAGTGTAACTAAGTTTGTTCAGGTTTTTAATTCGAATCCAACAAGTTTTCAATTTGCTTGTGTTTGATTTTAGTAATTTCTTTTGTTATAAGTTTAAGTTTTTCGTCTTTCACACTCATTAAATTTTAAATCTTATACAGAATACAGATCATAGAAACGAATCTACAACAATGTTGTGTCTTTAGTTGTGTTTTTGTTAAAGTTATATTCAGAGAAAATGTTTAAAGTTCCCAAGCTTAAAAACATAAAAATAATATGAACAGAACAGAACAGATAGTCGGAAAATGAAAAACCTAAAAAATTCAAACGATAGGTACTTGGAAAAAAACATAAACACTTTAAAATGAGCGACAATCACTCTAAAAAAAATCTTAATATTTTACCTTCACCACCGATGTATCTGTAATCATAATCACTTACCTGGTACTTTAAATAAGATGTTTAAATCAAAACTTGAAGAAATTTTATTAACGAAAGACTAATATGTGTACCTACAACCTTAAAGAATTTTTCGCAAATAAGCTTTGATAAAATTGTTTTTTATACTAAATGTTGTTTGCATATGCATTATTTTGTATTTATTTGTTATATTTTTTATGTATTATTGTAACTATGTACAGGGTGATTCTTACATAGACCGACAAAATTTTATCACAGCTTTCCAAGGATAAGCAGAAACGATCTGCACCATATTTACGTTTTTATTTCGGAGGGGTAGAAACCCCTTAATCCGTGCCACTTACGCGCTCATGAGTTTAAATTAATTGTATTGGAAAAAATATGCTCGTTTTCATCATGAATATCGATAATACACAGTGATCATTGTTGCATTGATTAAGTACATTGTCATCAGATGATTATCATGCTTTCCACTAACTGTGCTAATACTTCTTACGAACACATCAGTGGCGTACGCTTTATCTCTAACATAACTTTAAAAAAAATTATATCAAAAACGGGTATGAAAGGAATTTTTTTACTACTTTTTCCAGCATGTACTCGTTTCAGACTACCATGGGTAGAATTTTGTCGGTCTATTTAAGAATCACGCTGTATAGTCGTATTTTTTGACGTGTTCTACTCCATGAGACATTACAGAATAAATAAATGAAACCATTAAAACTATTAGAAAAAGTATGGTTTTGGCTTGGCCTCGCTAACTTATACAGGGTGTTTCAAGTTTTAGGTCCAGTCAAAAAATAAATACTTCTAGTGTTCCAAAATAAAAAATATATATCGCAAACGATAGAGTTTCTAACACGCTTCAATTTGATGCTTTGCTGATATCCCAAATTTTCATGATATAAGCGTAAAACGCAAAAAACTACATTAAAAAATTTTTTTTTCAAATTGTTCCAATAATTTTTTTATAATAAAATTCCTCCTATTTTTTAAGTAAGACTTCCGAAACTGAAACAGTAAAAAACCCAAGGCGTATTGAGCAATTGAAATTTCAATTTTATTATGAGAAAACGATTGCAATAATTTGGAAACAAAAAATTTTTTATCTAGTTTTTCACAATTCACGCTCATACCATGAAAATTTCGTATAACATTAAAGCATTAAATTGAAGCGTGTTAGAAACTCTATGGTTTGAGATATATTTTTTTTCTTTTGGACAACTAGAAGTATTTATTTTTTGACTGGACCTAAAACTTGAAACACCCTGTACTTCGAGCTTTTAGAATTACGTTCTTAATTTTTTGAGAACGATTGTGATCGATCTTCCAGGATATATATATTTTTTTTAATTCTTGAACATCCGAGAATGAATTTTCTTTACAGTTTGTCTGTTTTGATTTTTCAAATTTTTAAATTTGTTTCTTTTAGTTACTTTTTTCTAAATTTCATGATTACAACCTAAGTTTGTAAGTATTTGAGAATTTTTTTGTCCACAAATTTTATTGGAACTTTATCATAGTTTAATTAAAGGATTCAGAATGTTTGAAATATTTTTGCGATTTATTTATTGATAGCCTTGGAGGAAAAATGACTTTCTCGCTTAGAGAGTTTTGAACGAAAAATGCCACTTATTAAGCAAGTATTTATTTTGCGGAGGATTACAATCATATATTTTGAAGATTGGCAATGAATCTGTTTGAAATAGGCCCAAAGTTGATAATGTTCGAAGTTTTTCGGCTTTAGATTATCTAACTATTATCCAATGAACAATGTCTTCTCACGACTTTTTTTCACCCTCCAAATTTCCTGTACGAAATTTATGCTTATTGTTTTCTTTAAATTTTCCCATTTGCTGACATTTGATAACTCTTGTATTTTCTTATAATAAGAGGCGCATTGTTGTTAGTAGCTCAAATGCGCCAAATATTTTAGACAAATTTCTATCTTTTGAAGGAGTTCCTCGGGGAAAACGCGGCGAAGTCTGGCAATTCCTCGCCGAACAATACTGCATGCGTACCGCCCCCATCGACACCTCCAACTTCCCCAACTACAACATCCCCTACGAGCAACTCCTCAAACAATTAACCTCACACCAACACGCAATTCTAATCGACTTGGGCCGGACCTTCCCCAACCATTCGTACTTCAGTAGTCCCCTAGGACCTGGACAATTGGCCCTCTTCAACCTACTCAAAGCCTACTCGCTACTCGACTCCGAAATGGGCTATTGCCAAGGCATGAGCTTCGTCGCTGGAGTTCTACTCCTTCACGTAATTAATTATTTCAGTCACATTGTTACAATTAATCAACAAGGCAAAACAATTGTAGATGGAAGAGTCTCAAGCTTTCTTCCTGTTGCGACACTTGATGTTTCGAAGGGGGCTCAGGTTGCAATACCTGCCAGACATGGTCGGGTTACAGGTCAAGTTGTACCAACTGTCCAGGTTACTCCATGACCAACTGCCAGATCTCTACAACCATTTCGATTTCTACGAAGTGGCCCCAACTTTATATGCCGCTCCTTGGTTACTGACTATTTTCGCCTCGCAGTTTCCGCTAGGTTTCGTCACGCGTGTCTTTGGTAAGTTTTATTACCAACTATCCGTAGAACTAATGGGATTCCCCTTCTTTAGACTTAATTTTTTTGGAAAGTCCGGACGTCATTTTCCGAGTGGCCATAGCTTTGTTGACCTTCCACAAAGACAATCTCCTCGCTTGTGACAGTTTTGAAGAAATAATGAACTACTTGAAAAACAAACTACCAACAATAGACAAACCCACACTTGACAAAATCATGAAACAAGTCTACACAACTGACATAAGCAAGCAATTGAATGAGTACAAAGTGGAGTACCAGGTCCTACAAGAGGAAATGACCTCCGTCCAGCCCCAAGTGGAGGCTTTACACAAGCTAGAGTCTCAGAACAAGACACTGACTGATCAAAATAAGGCCTTGATGGCCCAGTTGGAGCTCGCTTTGAGCAACGTCCAACGACTCGAAAAGACCCGGACTTTACAACAGGCCCAACTGAACAAACTCGAGATGCACAGTCGGGCTTTGGACGTCACTATTGCAACTTTGGGCAACTTCCTCAACACTTTAATCGAACAGAAGGTAGAAATCGAAATTCCAGACGACGTGAGAAGAATCCTAAACCAAATCTCCTACTCTGAAAAACGAAAAAACGAGCTCAAACCGCAGAACAACTTAATGAAAATGTTCCAAAAGTCTGAAACCGACAAAGCCCTGGTTAAGTCCCTCTCAACCGGCAAAATAATGCTTCCGGTCACTCTAGACCAAAACATTTTGCGTTCAAATAGCCTGGAAAAGTCCCCCCAGAAAACTTCTCAATTCTTCTCGTCTTCACACAACCACATTTTGCAACAATTTAACAACAACAACAAAATCGATATTAAGGTGCAAGAGTGTGACCTCAACAAGTCCATAAGCCTGCCTCTGGAGTCCTACCATGAGAAGGTCTCCCCCTGTAATTCTGTCGACAGCGGTGTGGGAACCCCCTCAAGTCCCAAACCAGGCGACCACCACCCCTTGAGCAACTGTGATGTGAATTTCACCTTCCATGGGACGCGAGAATTGAAGAATATCAAGAGTATTAGGAACATGTCTCGGAATTCTAGTCCGGACATTATCGGCAAGTGATATTAGGGCGCGTGTACTTATCATTACTGGTATTATGTTGCTATTGTGATTTGTGAATAGTATTTAAGAATAAAGTAGTTGTTTATATGCAAAGTGGGTTATTTGGGGACTTACCCGAACTTGGAAGCGTCGCACAATTTTCGGGTTTTAGGGGCGGAAGTGTTGTCCAAACGAAGCATTTTGGCACAATTTAAGTATTAGTCCACACACACGCACAAAAAGCACGATTAAACAAGAAATAACAAGAATTAAAAGACGCGTCTTTGAAATGGTGGCTTCAATATTGCAAGCAAACGGGCAACCCTATACTCATGCGGTCCTCTACACGAATATTACAACACATACTACAACAGAAAAAATGTACATTTGCGCAGTTTTAATAATCTTGATAAACGGGAGTCCGTTTTTGGGATAATTAATCAGAAGTAGTGTTACAAAATTAAATTAAAAAGCACCTGACGTTGTGCATGCAGCCTTCCGCACTTGCAGTCTTATGACCAAGCAATGAATTGGGAAAAAATCTTTCAAAACAAAATTTTGATGAGAATAATACAGGACACGAATCTTCGATCACGAAACGAATTTCAATATAAAAACCACCCTCACATTTGTAATGATAATGAAAGGTTTAATTGAAATGTAGATGGCGCCACCACCGTGGCGCCAAATTCAAAAGCTCGGGTAGAAAATACATTTTATTGTCCAAATATACACATAACCAATAAAATACAGTTGAAATAAAAAATGACTATCGAAACTATACAATTAAAAGGGACGGACTCGATAGAAAAATCTAAACAAAAAATAAAAAATCACTTTCCCTACAACAATCAAATCTAAAATTATTTATACAATAACAATGTACAAAAAACCGCCATTTTGTCTTTTTAAATCACGTGTAAGGCACAATTTCGACCAAGCAACAAATTTTTGTACTAGAATATACAACACCTAACTAACTTAACCGTAATGAGCAAATTGTCCTAACCTATAACAAGAAAATATTGCTTCGTTGTTCGTTCAATCACCGCTTGAATTAATTCCTAGGTACGTTTCCCATTGGAACGTCTTTATTTTTATTGGTGGGCGGTCCCACGTGACCTGGTGCTAGATGCAACGAGCTGAGCCGATTGGCCCCTCGGACTAACCTACAACCAATCAGGTCAATAACTTCGATATTAAGTAAGGGGCGTGGTTTGTACCTCCAGACGGCGATTAAGAGAAGCACCGCCCCCATGACAAACAAAACTCCAGCAAGCGCCGCCCTCGCAATGGGCGGAACCGTCGTAGCCAAGCCCATTAAACCGGTCATTTCCTTCGGTAAACCATCAAGCCCCTCCTCAAACCACATAATCGGGAAAATGATGTCGGGAAAAGTGGCCACTTGTTTGATATCCACAACTTGCGACACAGCCAAGTTGATTTGGACGCGAGCTTTGGCACTCATCGCAGTACCCATGACCGGCTGCACGTCGATGTAAAACTTGTGTTTTTCAGGCTCGGGCGGGGTGATACCATCGAGGGCGGTGCGATAACTATCATTGGCTAGGTAGAAATGTGGGAAGGAGAGCAAAATCGGCGAATCTGTGAAAGAACCAATCAGAGAAAGGGGGTGTGGGCCAGGGGCGGGGCCTCGTACCGTACTGGCAAAGCGACACGTTGAAAAAGCCGGAGGGGGCGCAGGGCGGTCCATGTGGACAGAAACACAAATTTTCCGGGTTCTCGTCCACGTCACCGAAAACGTTGAGGGGCGGGGTGAAGCGGAAGGCGGGGATGTCGTCGCTGCCTTTGACCGTTTTCTCATATCTTGAGCGAAAAACATGTCATTTATTTCAATGAGTTAACAACGGCGAGATAAAAGGATGATAAAACTGCAATTATTTTTTTGAACAATTCGCATTACCATAATTAAGTATTTTAAAAACGCACAAGTAATTATGGGAATTCCAACAACGCAAACTGATGAATAATAGTTCATTGTGTCAGATTCTGTAATTTGCATACAGTACGTTATGCACTGTTGTTTTTGTGAATGGGGACAATTTGAAAAAAAATTAAATGATCTTGCTAAATTGTAGCGAAAAAGCACTAATTGGGTCGAAAAACGAAAGCGAAATATCGGTAAAAGTAAACCGAAGAATAGCAAAAATAGAGCAATTATCTAGCGCATTTATTTTAAGAAAAAACTCAGTTTTGCTCGAAAATGGGTCGAAAATAATTCTTTTATCCAAACATGTAATTATTTCGCAAAAGTTCGCCAAAAATAATCAAAAAATCGCCGAATTTGGTCGGAAATGGCGTTATTTTTGCATTTTTTGGACGTTTACATACGTCCTTGATCCTTCACATTTTATAAAATATATTGTCGAGCAAAAAACTCAGTTTTTTGAGATTTTTTTTTAAAGCGAAATATGAAATTATTAAATTATGTAGCTCAGTAATTAATAAAGTGTAACCTTTGATATTTTCTAGACATTATTTATACTGTAAATTTAAAAACGTTTGGAAGTAAATTGTGAACATTCTGTAGTAATTTAGATGAATCAAACTTACTTTGTAAGTCTGTTATACCTTGTTCAAGTTAGTAACAATGTCATCAAAAAGGCACTGTTTCTATTTTTTTAAGTTTTTATTTAGCTCACAATGTTATGTCTGTCGGCTATTTTTTCGGAGCCAAATTTTAAAGGGTTCCCGTTGTCCCATTGAATTGAAATTTTGCATACTTACTTAATCTGCGTGACAATGCAATCCCATGTAGTTAAATACCCCCTAAAGGGGTTAAATGGGGTTTTGAAGTTTTAGGTTATGTTTACAAAGGGGTTCTCGATTTGTACATACCGTAACTTATACCGACATAGACGGTATATTGGTCATTTGGACGTCACGGTAAATGCACATTGTGATAACAATAAATCTATGCAATAAATAAAGACTAAAAAGCAAAAAATAAAAATATATAAAAAATGTTTTTTAAAAAAAGCTTTTATTTAAAAGATGCATTAAAAAGTTTCAATCATCTTTTTGTAGGACGGATTTCTGCGTAGCCAATTTTTTTTTCCATTTTATTTTAATTTTTTCCCTACATTATTTGGTCATAGTTTAGCATGTAAATAATTAGGGTAATTAGTCAGTAAAGTTCCGAAAAGACTCCGAGACTTTTATTTCGAGAAACACAAACACTTGAACTTAATTTATGAGCTAGCCAGGGTGACAAGCAGGCCACCCCCGAGTCGACCGTAAGAAAGACGCCTTCGAATCTGCATATGAGTTTTTAGTTTTTACCCACACTTCAGAGGGGTAGTTTGAGTTTCAAATCAAAGTGATTTAAGTTTGTGAATAACTGAATCAAGGTGAGTTATCACTGAGTAATCCCAGTTTGTTGGTGTGTGAGGTTTTCCAATCCAGTAAGGTGTAGAGATTTATGATAATTACCATATCAACGGTAGGGTGAGTCGTTTAATAATTATTTTAATCGCTGAAATGTTGATATTCATCATTGTTGATAATTGATGCGCTATTCATCAGTTGATGGTATTTAATTGGTTGATATTAAAGTTGATGATATTTGATGAGATTGATATTGAATTGAGAGTTGACGAATTATGAATAAGATTGAGTTGAGCCCCGACATGTCGAGCTAAACTTTGTTAGTCTGTCTATCCTTAATTAATCCAAGGTTAAGCTTGAGGCGGGGCAGCGTTTATAAAAGCCCATTGCACGCCGAGATTAACCCAACAGGGGACGCTGGAGGATAGCGGCGTCGCGAGGCCTCCAGGTCCGGTTTATGTTTATTTTTGGACGCGGGGGATCACTAGGTAGCCGCGCTCATTGCACCCCAGGTCTAGATTGCAGAATAGATCGTGAGGAGAGCGCTGGAAGGTGATCATTGCACTTGCTCGTTATTCCGTGAGACGGCTTCGGCTATGAGGTTAAGGGACTTGTTCACCACCTGCGCTATGAAGAGGGCTTCCATTGCACGCTCAGGGCTATGTGTGATTAGCAGTTGAGCAGGTTAGCCAAAAAGGTGTTCATTGCACTGCCCGGAACCGCCCCTGAGATACGGCTGCGGCCATGAGGTTTATAGGGACTTGTTCACCACCTGCACTATGAAGAGGGCCTCCATTGCACGCTTAGGGCTATGTTTGATTAGCAGCTGAGCAGGTTGGCCAAAAAGGTGATCATTGCACTGCCCGGAACCGCCCCCTTTTTTTTTGGTCATAGGCGAGTACCATGAACATAATTATCCATTGCACGCTTGGTGTTGAATGACCTTCGGGTCTCGAAGTAGACGCTGGACGGATATTACCGGGGTACTCATTGCACAACCTAAGACAAGTGGTGGATGACAAGGCAGCGTTGCCTATTGCACGTCAGAACCGCGAGGTGGTCTCTCGATTGCTGCTGATTCAGAGACAAATGGACTGGATGGTATCTATGAGCAAAGGGTTAACCCTTCACCTGGTTTTCCCTGTGCTCCTGGAGTCCTAGCGACCAGGACTGCGTTTGTTAACCTTTTGAACCCTTTGGACAGAGCTCAACCGATTCTATTCGAATTACATATTTTATTGATGGTAGATTTGCATAATTATTTTGGATTAACGACTGTTAGGTTCATTTGTTCACAACTGGTGATTGTGGACGTCTCACTCTGATGGACTGGATTGCTCACACCCCCATTTTATTTTTACAGGCGTTGCCTTAACTAAAATTGATGACCTGACCCCGACACCTCGGCACCAGCTCTTCTGACAGGATTATTTAAAGTGGTTGAGTACATTCAAAATTAGTAAAGTAGTGAGTTGCTAAAATTGCCGCCGGTCCAAAGATTTTCCTGACATTTGGTAACCGTATGTTTGTAAATTACGACAATTACGCCCCTTTTTTTAAAAATAAGTTCCTCAAAGGCCATTGTAAATAATTTTGCATAATTTTGCACGTGTTCAAATCGGCTTTAACTTTGTGTTTCAAAAATGGCCCTACATTTTAAATAAAAGCTTTTTTAAGAAACATATTTTTATATATTTTTTATTATCTTTATAACTGAAGGTGTAAAACCGATTTTTTTTGGTTTTTATTTTTTTCAACAGTAATCTCTGAATTGATTTGAAAAAACTTTACAGACATATAAGATGCTAAAAATGTATCCTAATAATCACAAAAAATAACAGCATGTGTCATACTTTTTTTAGGACACTCGGTATATTCAACAATATTTTCCTGAACTGTGTCCTAGAGTTTAAATAACATCTACAAAATATCAAAACTTGAACTTTAATAATAACTGAGCTACAGAAAACGGGAGCCCGGTTGGACCACCCTGTATAGCAAAAATAACATTGTTTCTTCATTTTTTTAGAGTTTTGATACGTTGTTTAAGCTGAGATGTGATTATTTTGAAAAATTTGTCAAAAATAAGCCTCAAAATTCAAAAAAAACTTATTCTTCAGTAAGAGTCCCATTTTTAAGTTTCCTTAAAATTTCAAGATTCTAGTTAAAATCGTTTCAGCACTACAGAGGCGGACCATAAATAAAATAAAATAAGTAGGTAAAATTCCTGTTAGTTTTCGACATTTGCATTATTGTGTAATTTGATAGAGTTCGGAAAAGCTTCGTGATGAGCTCGGACGCAACTATAATAATTTATTTAAAAAAAAACTGCTTAAAAACAATATTATTAAATTCAAAAATAAAAAAACTGGAAAACTAAAGGAATTTCAAAAAAATTTATTCTTCAAAAAAAATTACAGTTTTAACGGACTTGATAATGTGCTAATTGTTTTTCTCGTAAAGTACATAGTTTAGGAAAAAACGCTTAGTTGCATACTCTTGCCGGACCCTGTATGTACGTAAAATGTGTGAGGAAACCGGAAAACTGCGGTCAGTTTCAAAGTTATCGACGGATAAAGGAAACGTGTATTTTCGCCGATTTCCGCAATTTGCAGGCGATTAAGCGTCACAGAACAAACATATTTTATTCATTAGATGGGCAACGAGCAGAGCTTTCCAACCGATAATTCCAGAGATATGCATCAAGTGAGTAATTTTTTCACGATTTTTAAACCGAATGAACGACAAATGCATAAAATTTTGCCATCATTTATTCACTCCATGCACGTTTTCTAATACTTTCAATTGTTTTATAATGACACAGTTACCACTCATTAACTCACCTTTCTTCCCAACCTTGGATTTCACTTTTTTCATTTCACAAAATTAAAAAATTAAATCAAGAACAATACTTACACCAGCGGCAAAATCCGGCACAAGTCCTTATCGTATACGTAGATAGTGCTGTTTTTGGTCAAATGTGGCGGAAAAATCGACCCATCGGAACCCATTAAACTGTTACACTTATCGGACGTGTAATGGGTCAGATGGGACTGTCCATTAAATTTATCAATTAACCCATATTTCGTGATGTCGGCCGCGCCCGTAAATAGGGTCACTGTGTCTTTGGACGTCCCATTTTTCTATCAATTAACACAAATCAAAAAAAGAAAAAACAAGAATTTATGGACCAACATTATACATAAGTCCGAACTCTTCGTAGGGCAATTTTTGCTCTTTGGGGACCACGTCTTTGGCCAATTTGAGAAGGGGGTCCTCGTAGCCCCACAACAGCTGCCCCACTGACACCTCAACGAAAGGTTTGATCTTCAAGATGTCCATGATACTGGCCATTGCCAGTCGAAGGAATCTCGCGGCATGCTTCGATTGAGATGTAGCACTCTGGAAAATGAACAATTGCGACACTTTCTCTTTTTTATCACCCTGTACGACAAACTAAAATCTAGCCTCTAAAAATCTCCAACAAATTCGCCACAACAACACGAAATTGGAAAGTAACATTATTTTGACCATTTTTTTGTCTGATTTGACTTATCTTTGTGGCCTATTTAAAGTAATTTCGTTAAAACATGACAAAAGAACACACAAGCTTATTTTTTTCAAAACTTTTCTAGTAAAACGACAACAAATTTCAAACAAAGCTCGAAAATAACCAAAACTTGCTTATTTCGCTAAGTTCTTATAGAATTAAAACCAAACCTTGCACTTGTAGGTACTAATCAGAAAATATAGAAAGAATCGCAAAAAAGAAATAATGCGAAAGTAAGACTAAATGATCCCACAAATCCAAAAATTGGTAATGAGAAAAAAGTTCTAAAAACAAATATTGGATCTTTAAGGAAAAAGAAGAATGCAGAGAAGCAAAAATTAAACAGAAAAAAATTAAGAAACATAATTTTAGTAAATTATTGATGAATAAGAACAAATTGGTTGAAGAAACAATAAAACAGATAAAAGATGGAGAAAAAGAAGAAAAGCTATTGAAAAAGTTGTAGGGACAGCAATCACATTATTTTTGCCTTTTTGATTAGAATTTCATTGGTTTTACTAGAACTCAAAACTATTTCGAATATTTTTTGCTAGCTTGATGTTCGTATAAACAAATGTAAGGTCTTATGTAAAAATTATTTTGGAAACTCACATTGACCATATATAATGTTTTTATTCTATTATTTTAATTTATGTTATTGTCATTTTATAATAATTATTGTAGATATAACCAATATTGGACTTTTGTCTGTTGGCTTTACACTACTATTATTTAATATTATAAGCGAGAAAATGCGCTCTAAAATGGAAAATTCTGTGATTCTAAGTCAAAAAAACCTCACTTTATTGCGAAATTTCCCTTACGGAATTAACTATTTACTGATCACATTTTTAAATCAAAAACAGAGTTAAAATTTGCAAAGTTCACTTATTTCGCATAAATTGGATAAAACAGGCTAAAAAAGTGGACATCAAACGCTGCACTTTTCTGTTCATCATAATACGTGTCCTTTTCATTTACATTGTCCTTTTATTTCACGAGAAAAACTCAGAGAAAGTGTCCTTATTTTCGGACTAAAGTGTCACAAAAATTAAAAAATTGTCAATGAGAGGGAGAAGCTCTAATCAAAAATTAAATATCAAAAAAAAAAAAATATATCAAAAAAAAATTTGATAATGACATTATTTTCACCTTTTTCTTTAGGATTTCCTTTTTTTGTAGATTTATGAGCGAGAGAATGCGCCGAAAAATAGAAAATTCTGTGATCTAATAATAAGGTCAAAAATAACGTTATTTTAATGTTTCCCTTATTAGTTCCATAAGTGAGACACTAATTTTTTGCGAAATTTCCGTTAAGAAGCGATAAGATTACGTGATTATTTTAAAAATGTGCTTATTAAGCTTTAAGTATTAAAAACAAGTTAAAACTTTCGTCTCGATTTTCGCTAGATTTTACTCAAACAGACCAAAAAATGTTGCTTTTTTCGAGCATGTTAGCACGTTTGTTTATTGAATATCAAAAAAAAAAGAAAAATCAGAAGCAAAAGATCCTCAGTAAAGCTAAAACGACAAAGAAAGATAAGTTTCTCGAGCAAGAGACATAATTTTAGAAAATGATAAGAAATAAGAAGCCACTGGAGAAAGAAACAAAATTACAAAATTATGAAGAGGAAGAAAATTAATTATAATTGAAAAAGTGACAGTTGGAAAATCAACTGAATTTTAGCGCTGGTTGAAAAAAAGCAATAAGAAAATTTGGAAAAAAATCAAGGAACAAATGTCACTTTTTTTTTGAAAAATCTCGCCAAAAATTATTATCAAAACTAACCTGATAAGAACCATTTTTTTCCTTAAATAGTGAATTATTAACGAGTTTAAATGTAAATCGGACGCTTTATTTCACGAGTGAATTTTTAAACCACGAGTAAAACGAGTAGTTTATTATCTACGAAATGAAATAAATGAAACGATTTACACGAAAACGAGTTGGATACAACATTTTATTCTTCGAATTAGACTCAACAAGGCATAAAATTGCTTTTAATCTGTTAAAAATAATAATCTGACGTTTCCTATTAAAAAATGCCAAACAGTTGTCAAAACTTCCTTACACAGAAAAAAAAACGAAAATTTTATTTTTTTATAGTAGATTGTTTTATAGTAGATTGTTTTATGAGGATTAAAAGTGGCGTTTTGTTCGACGAGCAATTAGTTTGGATTGCAAGGCGAAGCGAAGCGTAGCCGAGCTATGCAATAATTGCGAGGCACAAAACCACTTTTAATCCTAATGAAACATGTTATTTTTTCTCCAACAGTAGCAAATGATTTAAAAAATCTTGGGGTGTTACTTTTTTTTCCTAAAATAGACCCATTGTCTTAGTAACGCAAACTTTGTCAATTTTACCTTTCATTAATGGTATTAGAAATGTCAAGTTTTAAGACGGTTGGAGAAAAACAATTTTTTTATTTATCAAATAAATCAAAAATGACGTTGTTATTTTTGTTGTTGCGCCAAATTGCCCTAACACTGCCAACCAATCACGTCCGAATTAGTTCAAAAAATTATTACTTTTGGTTGGTGTTCTCGTGACCTGCAATTTAATTTTCCCCAATCACCTTTCAAGGTGATCTCAAAACGTGTCCGTTCGTCTCAAATTATTAAATTTCCAGTTCTAGCAATCGCCCGAGTAAAAAAAACACGCGACTAATTACCTCGCAATCATTTAATTGGCCTACACGTGTGTGTGTTCTCTAATGAGTCTACACGAAAAACTCGTCAAATATTGAACAATCAGGACTTCTTTCTTACCAGCATGGGTATGTTGGGTACGACCACGACGTCATCTTCAAGGCCAGCGGATAAAGACTCGTCGAACGTGTAGATTTTTTCCTGGTTGAAGGAAACAGTGCCGTTATCGTGGAATTTGATGTTTTTCTTCTCCCATTTTTCGCTAAAATTGGACAGAAAAATCGCAAGCTATTACGTATGAAAAGTTATTTGAACGTAATTTCATCTAAACGCTTGTAATAACAAGAAAATGGAGAAATAAATGAGGATTTTAATTGGATTTGTTCCCGGAAATGTCTGTTAATTTTTATAAGTGTCTTTCATTTTGTACCTGACAACGAAAAAATCACTTATTTGAAAGCCTAGGGATTTTTTCGTGCAAAGGTTGGTAGCAGGGTCAATGACACTAAAATGTCAAAAATTAAAAAACATACTAACAGTGCTACCAATCGCTACGCGATTTTCGTTTGTTATTTTTTAAATTTACTCCAAAATATCAATGCTAAAAACACAAAAATTAATTTCATAAGCTCGTATTATTATGACAAAATTTCCTAAATTCTAAAAATTTATTTTACAAGTGTCATAAAAATAGAAAAATTAAAAAATCAACTGAAAGACTTTGATAGTTCATTCTTTGTCATCATAATGAGTTTCATTCTTAAAAGATTTTTGGAGATTTTTCTGTGAACATTCCCTATACTAAAATAAAGGTCAAATAAATAAATCAAATAAAAATAATTCGTATTTGGCAATTCCGTAAGACTTGAGAAAAATGGTGACAAAACTAGTTTCATAAGTTATGTATGATTTTTTTATGTTTCCAGTTATGTAAAAACAACTATTTTTTCACCATTAAGTTATAACATTTTAATTAAAATTATTTAATAACAATAATTAGTAATTTCAAACGTAATTAATGTCGCTTGATTTCTTCTAAACGTTTTCAACATCTTTCTGACATTAACTGTAATGAATTTGGAGTTTTTGTGGCATTTAGATTTACATAACCCAAGTTAATTGAAAATTAAAATGGCGGGAAGTTTAAAAATATTTCGCATTTTTCCGCAATTGAGTAAAATTTGATCTCTCCGAGCGAAAGTCAAATAAATTGACACCGAACACGTCGTAATCGTTGCACGAGATACGCATTTATTGCCGTGGTATTATTTTTTAAGTGCAATTATCTAACACCTATACCTATACTACGAAGTTTTAATTTTCACACTTTGCGTGACTTTCACTTTTTTGTTTGTCTTCAGTTTTCAGTTGACATTCTCTTTGAAAATAATTTTCGTGGTGTTACTTAACCGAATTGGTGATAATTTAGGTACGAAAAATTAGTTGTGTAATTGGTCTAGTTCGTGTGATATAACGCGAAAGAAGCAAATAGATGTGATATTTAATTCTGCTCTTTTGTGAGTAAGAAAATTGCATAAATTCCTTGATTATCGACTTTCACTTCGAATGGGAATTTTCCTCGCGCGAACATTCCGAGGATGCTTTGCTTTGGAATCATTGTTTGAGTAATGGCCGCTTGAGGGGAGGCGCCCACGTGACCCTTCCCTCAATGGCGGCCCGAGGGGAAGTTACATAACCCATATAACACGTCCCGTTCATCACTTTCTCCACTTTCATCTTAAAATATACCGAGTGTTTGCTTTCACTCACACGTAAACGTAAGGTCCCAGCTCGTCCACAACGGGTTTCGACCCATTGTTGAGGAACTCATCAGCGTTGGTGACGTTGTAAATGTACACTTTGATCATTGGAACAACGGGCGGTTTGGCCCACCATCCGAACGACTGCGAGCCATTCCGCAGCGTGACTTCCTACATAAAACAAAAATTTGAAAAATGGCAATTGTTACAACCCTCAAGGCCACTTACGTGATTTATGACTAAATTCACCCAACTCGAGAAGAAAATAATAACAATGACCCCAAACAGTATAATCCCGACAGATGCCGCCACTACGAACCCTGAAAGCAAAAGAAAATGGCGTCGTTAGGGGTCGTCCGACCAGTTTTCAAAGGTGACCTCGCCGATTTTGATACAAAATCTTCAAGTTGGTACCCTTGAAGTTTGTCCCTACACGAGGCGACATCGACAAGTGTTTTACCTCCCCTCTGACGCCATTGTTGTGCACCATGGCAACAATCATATTCTGGTTTGGATGTCAAGGAAATGGCAGCTTATTTAATTTACATAATGGCCGGTGGAAATTTTTGATTAATTAACGACGCATTTTTCTTAAATTCAACGAGGAAATACAAGATTTATGTAACAAGATTGCCTAGAAACCCGAGCGGTTGTCATTTGACACATGGTCAAGCGAAAGAACGGATGGAGGGGAGGTTGCACTAACCTTAAGAGTCAAAATATTGATATCAAAAATGAGAAACAAACCGTCGGGTTGGCCTTGCATTTTTCCAAGGTGAGAGAAGTGGATTTGAATATTTGTTTGGTCTTTGACTTGCAGTGGCGTGGCAAAAAAATCAACACTTTATCAACAACCAAGGATTTAAAGCACTATTTTAAATAAGTGTAGTTTATTTTATTGACGTAGTTGTAGTTGTTATTTTTTTTATTGTAGTACAAGAGACATAATATAACTCGATAGGTCTGAGTAAAGTGTTTACCCGATAGGTCTAGTATTTTCAAAGGCGAGTACTTTATCGGTATGGTAGATCTTTAATTAATTTAATTTAATATTTATAAAGAAATAATGCTACACTGACTTTTTCCTTCATGAAAGTATTTCATTTTTACTGATAATTATTTTCGGAATGTATTATTATTTATACAAACACCGGTTTTTCAAGAAAAAAAGGTTGTCGTGTTGGCAATAAAAAATTGTTTTGGGAAAGACCAAGACTTTATTGACAAGGTTATAAGATTTTTAATTCACAAAAATGACCCGGAATTTATTACAATCTAATGAGGTCATTTTTTAAACCTACCCTTATGATAGAGTCGTAATTTTAAACGAATAGTTCATCAACAGCTATACAGGGTGATGCAAAAGTGTTGGATCAGCTCTCGTATGGAGATAAGAGACGTTCAGAAAAGCTTAATTAATTTAATTAATAACTTAATTTTTTAATTTTAATATACAAGCTGTAAATGAAATAAGTACATTAATTTTAATTGGTAATAGAACTCGCCAAGACCAACAATTTTTCCTAATAACTTTTTTTCAAAACGTTTTAGTTTTTGAGTTAAAATTATTTTAAAATCTTACTCAATTTTTTTTACACGCCACTGGAAACAAAGTTACCTAGTCGACAAGATTACAGTTTCCAAGCAAGTTCATGAAAATTAAATAAAATTTATTATTACTTTTCTTTGTTGGAGCATTTCATGAAAGGTTCGTCAATTTGTGTCAAAAATGCGATTTTGAAAAAGTGGTACATGGAAAAAGTGTTTGTCTTGATGAGTTCTGCCACTGGTTAAAATTAATGTACTTATTTCGCTTACATCCTGTATATTTTTATTTGTTTTCTTTAGCAACCGTCTTAATTGTTGTTCGTTTGTTTCCAATGATGTCAAATTTAATTTATTGTCGAATTTGTAAGTTTATTAAAACACTAATTGGTGATTGTTTTAACAGTTATCTTTTTAATGTTATAAGATTTGTCGTTTCCGCTAACAAAATTCAAAAAAATTTAACCTAAAAATTTAACTTTAAAGAGCTAAACCTATCTCATAAGATAAACACGCTTTTGCCATAGGAACTTTAAACCAAGTTTGATGTCTTTTATCATGCACTCTACTCAAGAGATGATATGTCGATGATCTGTCACTTTTCAATCACCCTGTACATTTTTTTCCAAAATCAATCAGTCAGTTGACTGGCAATGATTCCACTACTGTAAGTAATTTTTTGTACACACTGAACCAAAAGTAAAGCACAAAATTCATATCTTTAATAGTCATTTTTCAAAAAAATCCTCGAACAGGTCGATTTTATTTTTTAGATGTTACATTTTGACACCATACTGACATATATGACGTCATTAGTTTTTTTAAATTTTTTAAATGTCAACCGACATCCTTGATTACAGTTTAAGATAGTACCTACACATCGTTATCTTTCTGGTAAGTATAAAAATAAAGCAACAAAAATACAAAAAAAGAAGAAAATAAAATAAATAAGTTAAAAAAGTTATTGAAAGTTTTATACAAAGAGTTTTATCTTTTTATTCTTGCTTTATTTTGTAAGGAGTGATTGTTTTTTGTTAATTTTTTTATGTTTAAGCATCATATTGAGTGTTTTCATGTTAATTATTAAAAAAACATAAAAAACAATTGCCTTTTATAAAATAAGGCAAGAAAAAAAATTAAAAAAATTAAAAATAACGTTACAACTCAAAAACGCATGACATTACAAAAGTCACTATCATGTCAAAATGTACCATTTAAAAAAATAAAATCGACCTATTTGAGGATTTTATTGAAAAGTGACCATTAACAAAGATATGAATTTTGTGCGTTACTTTTGATTCAGTCTGTATATTTTTTTCGTATGTTAGCGCCTTTTTTAATATGGGATTTAAATTGTAAATAAGTTAGTTGTAGTTCTACCAATTGAATAAAGCCGTGGTCTTGAGTCGAACCTTTATCGATGCGGTATGTTCATTTAAAATGATAGTGCTTCCATTTCGATAATTTTTTTCCTAAAAAACCCTCCGCCACTGCGGACGTCACAACTATTACACTAATTGCAGCATTAATTTTATCACAGCGACCTTCGACTACCAATACTCGACAAACAATAATAATAATAATGCTGAATGAAAACTGCTTACACGAAACTATGCACAACCTCTTACATCACCGTACACCAAACATTCGTTATGATTTTTAATCAAAGAGAGAGTTTGGCACAACAATCAACAAACAGAGACATACATACACAAAATGGCGCCTCGAGGGGAAGCAAAGTGAAACGCTTACGCAACGAAAATTTGAAAAATCCGATTGTTACTTCCTTTTCCTTTACATAATAACCGCGAGATCAAGTCTCAATCGACCCCCACCCCTTACACTAATGGGCGTCGGAGGGGAGGCAGCGACGCTTTCAAATCGGTACATCACCATTTTTAGGTCACACAGCTTTCATCATCGCTTACTTAAGCGGTTTATTTTACCAAACACACGCACACTACGATTGCGACAACTCATCTTGAAATCGTGAGAATTGGCGCCCAACGTGTGGCCAGCGAATTGGGTCAACGACCTCAACCGACGCGGAAATATATAGGGCCTACTGCGATACTTACACCACTTTCGCAGAAAAGCGCTGCTGAGTTTTGCACAAAGTTTCTCTCTTCCTTTCATTTTAATGTTTTAATTTTTTAAAGTCTGGACTATCAAGTAAGTGATGCACTACACTTAAGGGAGGGGGTTACACTGCCACTTGTTTTGTTATAACTTCATTATGTTTAATCCGGGTTGGCCCTGGATGCGTAAAATTTAAGGGGAGGTTCAAAGTAGTGGTGGGGGTAATTCGTCTGTCGTTACGTCAAATTACAGTTCCAGTGATCGTCAATTGTTTTAATTGTTAGAAATCACAACCAGTCACACTAACCTATAAACTAAGCCAACTAGATCCGAAATTAAATTTCGCTCACACACTGTTATTACAATTATGTTATAAGAAAAAAATGAAAGAAGATCGGAACGGTTATTATCAAATATCGCCTCGATATTGCAACAATTCTTGTTATTTAGAAAGTTACCGTGCCGGTTCTGTGCCTGATGGCAACCAATCAGATCGCTCCAAACGTAACAACAGACGATCAACCCTTAAACAATCACCGATCGCGTTACCGTTTCGTCATCCACTTCAGTCACTTGTCAGTGGTGGTAACACTCGAAAAAAAAAAACGAGAGGCGGTGCCGTGTAGTAAAATAAAAGCGCAACGCGCGTATCGAGTAACCACGGCCAACTGAGAGGCTAACGGCACGTTACACCTGATCAAGTCTTCAGGTATGCCGTCTAGATCCCCCCTTGGTTGTTTTCGCAAGGGGGGACCCCCTCCTCAAACAACGTGGATTTTTCACAAGTTGTGACCTTGTGGAATTTCGGATAGGGTTTCGACATGATGGAGTGAAAGCTGAAGGGGTTTCAGGTAGGTACTGAAAAGTCTATAGCCTTGAACTTCCGCCTGGACGAATCCATTGTTTGGGTTCTATTTTTAGATGTTTGTTGATTTTGCAACAAACAATACAGATTTTATCACAATTGCTCTTTTGGAAAAACCACCCTGTATATTTTTTTAATCGCTTCAAGGATCATAAATTTGGAAAAAATTGTATCATTTCCGTATTTTTGTATATTGACATAATCAAAAATTGTTTTAAAAATAGTATATCACTCTTTTTGTAAAGTTATAGTGTTATCACCCAGTATTGTTTTAAATTATTAATTTAATTACCTACGCTAAACTAAATAAATAATTTTGTGAAAAATAATAAGACTTTTAGTTTGAAAAAATATTTCCCCATACTCAGTACCCACCCTGTATATGCTTTTGCATATTTTGAGTTCATTTTAATTGTGCCAGGAAGAAAACCCCACTTTCCAAAGGCATTCTAAGGTGATTGTTTTTTTTTTATTGTTCTTTTATCACCTCGTATACCTACACATATGTAGATTTATTTTATAAATATTACTTTGTATTATTAATTATTATACATTTTAAATCTTAAAATACTTCATTACACAGTATGATGTACTAAATAAATAATTTTGTGAAGGATAATAAGACTTTTTAAACACCTTTGAGCAAAATTTGAAACACGATTTCATCAGACTCACTCTGTATATAAACTTCTGGTTCGTTACATGTTGCAATTTCTTTCTTTTTGGCAGTTTTTTGTTAAATTACAATAAAAAAATTAGCTTTCAAAAGAATTATGACTTTCCAAAGATATTCTAAGGTGATTTGTTTTTTAATTGTTTTTTTATCACCTTGTATACCTTATATCACCCTGTATTATTTTAAATTTTGAATATTTACTACAGTATGTATTACATAAATAATTTTGTGAAGAATAAGACTTTTTAGACACATTTGGGTAAAGTTTCAAACAAGTAGATTTCATCAGAATCACCCTGTATATAAACATCTGATTCTCTAGATATTGTAATTTTTCACATTTAGTGAAAGTCAAATGCAAAAATTAGGTTGAAAAGAAATTATAATTTTCCACTAGTATACTTTTTCAACAAAATGAAATTATCTACTTTTTTATTAGACTCATCCTGTATTAACCAGTTTGCAAAATTTGGATTCATTTAGTTATAGTAACATGAAAATTTTAAACCCCACTTTCCAAAGACGTTTTAAGGTGTTTTTTTTTTTAGAAATGAATGGTGTAGAATATTCGACTTTTTATTCACATTTCGGCAAAACTTGAAACAACATTTCATTAGATTCACTCTGTATATAAAATCTGGTTCTGTGGATGTTGTATTTTTCGTTTTTTGGTACAATTACAATGAAAAATTTAGCTTTCAAAAGAAACCTAATTTTTCACCATTTATTTTCAACACAATGAAATACAGACTGAACCAAAAGTAAGACACAAAATTAATATCTTTGTTATTGGTCATTTTTCAAATAAATCCTCGTACAGATTGATTTTACATTACATTTTGACACCATAGTGACATTTATGACGTCATCCGTTTTTGAGTTGTGAAGTCATATCTACTTAATTTTTTTTTTAATAACAACCGACATTTTTATTCACATTTTTAGATAATACACAATCTTTATCTTTTGTGATAATAAGAAAAAAATAAATAATGAAAATAAAAATTAAAATAAAATAGAAAATATTGACACTTAAACATAAAGGGCTGCTTTATCTTTTTGTTCTTGACTTATTTTATAAACGGCAATTGTTGAATTGTTATTTATATATTTTTTTGTGTAATTAGCTCGAAAATAACACCTAAACACAAAAAAATAACCTCTTATAAAATACATCAAGAATAAAAAGATACAGCTCTTTGTATAGGTAATACTTTCAGTAACTTTTATAACATTTTTTTTTTCTTTATCTACTTACCAGAAAGGTAAAAATGTTACACTAATTAAAAAAGTCAGTTGTCATTTGAAAAAATAAAAATCAACCTGTTCAAGGATTTTTTTGAAAAATGACTCAAAACAAAGATATAAATTCTGTGCGTTACTTTTGGTTCAGTCTGTATTCCTTTATTAGACTTATCTGTACCTATAGGATAGCATATCCCATCAAGTAGCTATTAAATTATCGAAATAATTTTAAGTTTGTTTGATGTTGCCTTGCGATTTGAAACAAATATTAACAATAGAAAATTTTATTTACCAGGCAATTACCAGTAATTATGGTAATTATTAATTATATTTAGTCATTAATAATAAAATTTAGTCTTGCTGCAGTTGTAAAAATAAATATCTCGTTTATTACTTTTTTTCCGCTTGACCGTGAAAACTGGAAGTTGGTCATCTTGTTTTTCATGGTAAAAATTTTGATTTTTTTGGCCCAAACGACCTCGAATATACGACCCGTCTCAGTCCCGAAGGTCGCATTAGTTTATTTTTTATAAACATTTCCAAAATGATTTTTGATTATTATTCCACGCATTTCCCGCACGATTCTCCCATTCTCCTTGGTCCATTTTCGCGTGACCCATGGACGTGTTGTGCATCGAAATTTTCGAAAAAAACGTTTCAGCCTTGACGCCACCACCATCAAGACGTAAACAATTGCACGCGTTGAAACAATTAATACGGCCCGTTTCCGCGATGATTATCATAATTGTGGCGTTTCCGGTGAAAAGTTTTCGCCGGAGACTTGAATGCCGCATCGCACGCGAAACTTTTATTTTTTATTTGCGTTTTGCCCGCAATCGGCGGCTGATTTGCATCGTGATGGCGTAATTGCGGTTGGAGTACACCCATTATGGGTTGTTTCATGGTTGCGGTAATGGGCGACGTCAAATTAGACCATTTTCGGGGAGACTTCAACGGCGGGTCAAGACACGAACCCAATTATTTTTACCCATTTTTAATCAAAATGCGCACTATTTGTGGCAACGTTAGTCATGACATGTGCCATTCATTTTTTTCTTTGATAAAGTGGTGACAAATAAATTAACAATTATTGTGATGGGTGTAAATATTGTCAAGGTGAGGAAGTGCTAATCTTGTAAAATAAGCCTTTCTTATGTAAAAGATGAATTTGTTTTTCTTCACTTAGACGGAACCGTAAAGAAGTTCGTTATGTTTTCTCGGTTCCTAGAAAGTTGTCTAAATCTATTTCTGACTCAAATTCGACGAAAAGCTGATGACCATTAGCTAATTATCTACCTAATGCTTATATCAACACTCGACAATAATAGTTACATTTATTTTTATTTAGAAAAAATGTGAAATAAATGTTTATGAGCTTAAAATATGAGGTAAACACGTAATTGTCATTTTATTTGTGTCATATTTAATTTAATTAAATTCCTACTTCAATTGCAATTACGTAAATTGCAATTTATTAACAACATTTTCTGTTTTATGTCAGATTTGTTTTCCTAACCTTCAGAATGAAAAATAAATAACTTTTTACAATTTTGCAATGGACGTATACAGGGTGAGTCATAATCACAAATTTACCCAAAAATTACATCAAAAACAAGTCGGAAAATCACAAAATTGGCCCAAAAATGGTGTTTTTGCCTTTTCAGTCTGTTTCATAAAATTTTTCATACGTTTCCCAGCACTTATACTTGCTGTTTTGTAAATTATGGCAAAGTCTTGGCTGCTTTCACTCAATTTCTTCATCGAAATAATTTATTTTCACCCATTTTTATGAATTCATTATCTAAAAATAGGATTATGGCCGACATAAAATTTCTTTTTTATTTACAACGCCCGGCATAAAGTCTAACGATTGTTTATTTCCTGCGCTCTCTGACCTCTGAGCCAAGCCTCTGTTAAAAAATTCCCAAGTCGTTAATTTGAAAGTCGAAAAAAATAATTTAATTTCATTCTTTCGTTGCGAATTCTTACAAATCGACCAGCGTCACAATTCTTGTTATAAATGACTAGTAATGAATGAATAATCAAGCGATTAGCCAAATAATGGAACTTGCTACGTAATTTGAAGCAATTTCAAGAATTTTTCGCGATAAAATCATAATTAAATATGTTGAGCAAATTACACTTTGTTGTTGATTAATCATGTAGCCAGTGATTAATAAAAAATAAACTGTTAAACAACACACAAAATATTAATCATTAATTTGGTAAACAATTTTGTTTACTTTAGATTTGCATAAGGGTTTTTGGTTTTGCGTGGTTGGCAGCGGGGTCAACGGCCGCTTGGCGCGTCAAATGTCAATTCGTCGAAACTTCCATTACATAACAGAAACCAGAAAATTACGTCTAAATCTCGGACTTTCGACCGCCGACCAGACCGAAATTGAGCAATTTAGTTATTATTTAAAACAATTTGCTTTTATTACAGACGGTCTCATCAAGGTTTATTAAGTGGTTTTAAGACGGAATGATTGAATGTTGTATAAATAGAGTAGATTTAACTAACACCTTGGAGCAGCTAGAGGCCGAATTTAGGTGACTTTGAAAAATGAATGAAGATAAACAGGAACTGAAAGGTAATGCGGAAAAAAATTAACACTAAGAGCGATTTTAATTGCGGCGTTTTTGCATAAATTTACATCAAATGTGCGGCAAATAATTAAATAAAAATGTTAAGTGATCAACAAGATTAATTAATTCCAAATATTTAGAGATAAGGCTACCAATTGCGACCAAACAATCCGTGTAACTCAATTCTAGTCTACTTATAGCAACAATATTCAATTACATATAAAATATTTACTCACCGGTGCGGCGGTCCCTGAACATATTCAAAAACATGCTTAGGCAACCAGTTATACAGCCATCAAGGATTTTCTTACCCCTTCACTTTGGCTGGAAAAAAAGTGGAAAAATTACAATTGCAAAATCAAAAATTACCACGGAAATGTCATTATTTACGTAAAAAAACATTTTTCTATTAATAATAACACGAAAAATCTTCTCCAAACAAACACAAGTAAAAATTTTCAAAATTTGCAACTTACCTCTGGAATAACAAAAGAAAATCGCCAAAAAAATGAACAGCGCTCAACAACCGATCACAGTCGACTAAGCACACTCCACTTATTGTTTCCCAGCCGTCTGTGATTAGTCGTGTAATTATTCTAATAACAATGCAATTACGGTACGTTTTTAGAGAGCGGCACGAAAGTCGAAATTGGGCGTTTTTCCCACCACGGACAATAAAAACGCTTCATTTCCGGTAATTAAAATTATGCCAAAAATTTTGGAAAAATAGTTCAAATGTGGCGTAGACTGAATGACCGGTCGGTCCAACGTCCTGACATTGATTTTGAAAGGGAGCACCGTCGTGTGCGAAGTCACGTAGACACATGTTGGTGAAAATTGGCGAAAAATGTCGCAGTTTTCCACAAACGAAGCGGTCAGTCTCGAAAAACAAGTAGAAACGGTGATAAATCCGGCGACCAAATTCGAACTAATTGACGAGGTATACGAACTACAGCGCTGTGCCGGATGGATCAAAGCCAACGATTTTCAGAAGGTAATTACCCGGCTTTTGCGACTGTTTTTAATTTTTCGGACAGGTTTGTTTGCAATTCCCCGATCATCTCTTGCAAGACTCGGCGGAAATCGCTTTGAGGTTAGGAAAACAAGTCGGACGGACTGTCTATATTTTAGCGGACACGGCTTATGAAAGGTGATTTGGCCAAGATGGGGGCTCCCATAATGACACGTTTTTGTAGTTGTTGCATTGATTACGTGGCTGCGGGTCATATTAACGCAGATGCCATTATCCACTTTGGACCTGTTTGTTTCTCAAAAACGTCAGCAAATATCCCTTATTTAAACATTTACGAGAAGGACGAACTCAATTTGGGGGCACTTGAACAATGTTTGGTGCCACTAAGCCAGAAAATTGTTATTTTATTGGATACTTCGTTCATTCATTTGACAGGTCAGTTTGAGGTTATGTTGCAATTTTTTGGTTAGAAAAATCGTAATTTTAGACAAAATTGTGGCCAAATTCCCCGACCACACGATCAAAACTATCAATTCCGACAATTTGACGATAGAAAATGACACAGTTGTGTTTATCGGAGGCCGTAATCACCATCGCAAGTTACCTAACCTTAAATTTTCGCACAAACGTGAGTAGTTAAATCAGAGATTTAAACAAAAGTAATTTGTAAATTCCAGCCAAAACGTTGTATTATTTCAATGACAAAGCCCCCAGTTTGATTAATTACACTCTAGACGAAAAAGTCTTACGACGAAGGTATTTTCTAGTTGAAAAAATTAAAGATAGCAATACTGTTGGTATAGTTATAGGAACGTTGGGGGTTAGTAACTATTTAAAAGCCATAGAACGGCTCAAAAAACTCCTAACTTTGCACAGTAAGAAATACTATTTGGTCAGTGTTGGCAAACCGACAGTCGCAAAACTTGCGAATTTCCCAGAGGTAATCACCCAATTAACAATTCGCGAATAATTCCCTTTCTTTAGATTGACATTTACGTGGTCGTAACGTGCGCTTTGAACGAAATTTACGACAGTCGTGACTACTACAAGCCCATTGTTACGATTTACGACGTAGAAATGGCCCTTAATCCCGCCCCTGAAGGCCTTGAATTCACTTACGACTACAATGAGGTCATCACGCGACCACTAAACAACGTCACGAGTGACCCTAACGATGTTAGTCTACTTACGGGGCGTATCCGTGGCACGTCCACCATCCAAGGGGCGGAGCTTGTGCCAAAAGAGGCGGGGACTGTGGCCCTTAACACCAATCATGGCGCCGGTTTCCTGGCTAACAGGACGTGGAAGGGACTGGAGCGTGACTTGGGTGGGGATGAAGTCAAAATGGCGTCGGAGGGGAGGCGCGGAATCGCGCAAAGCTACAACGATGAAACTAGTGGATAAATTATTTATTTTGTGGAAAAATAAATACATTAATTGCACGTTTGAGTGAAGTTACCGACGTTCCACGCGACGACTGTCACGTGGTCCAATTTCCCTGGCAAATTCTGGACTTTTTCCAATCCTTTTTTCCTCCGGATTTTTTTCTCCTGTTGCGAGACTTCAACAAGGACGCCATTTTGATTATCGAAGTACAAATCCTGGTCTTCGAGTGTGTGTCGCTTGGCTGAGGTTATACTAAATGTGAAACTAACCAAACTTTCACATAGTTTTCTGGCAGTGGTGCAGGGGTCATCCCTTCCACTAATCCCGTGACGTAGCACGTCCTCGATTAGCAGCAACTGGAGCTCGTAGCGTTGCAGGGGCGTGACGTAGGGAATCCCCTCCTCGTTCCGGGCCACGTGCTGTCTAATCCCGCCCCCTGGCCGGACTTCGATTGTTGTTTTAGAGCGGGAAAACTTCTGTCCGTCTTTGTTTTGACTAGAGATTTGTTTACGCAAACTGCTGGTCTTGTTATCGGTGACTTGGGCCGGCCTCCGGGGCGGGACTGACCGTCGGGGCGGTTTAATGGGCGGTTCGCTCCGCCCCACTTTCCCCGCCTCTCCCAAGCGACTGTTTACAGTGAACCGGCATACATTCGGATCGAAGTTATCTGTGAGTCCGTCACTCGCAACCATGACTAAATCTCCTTTGTTCAAGGTCGTGATGCTTAAGGTCAGGTTGCTCAATTCCGGATTAATCCCATCGACGGGTCCCAACGCACCTAAAGCGTCCCTCATATCCCGGTTACAGTTAATATCATGCGAGCCTTTGGTCAATTCACGCAATCCGTAACGTTGTGAATAGACGTAAGCTAGCGTATCGCCAACGTTGCACACGCAACAGACGTAACGTTGCGTACTGTCGCGACGTTTCAGCGGTACCACAACGGCCACCGTCAAGGTTGTCAACATACCTACAGTAAAAAAACCAGATAAGCTCTCTCACTTTTATATTAATTTGCACCAAAGTAGGCTTTGCAAATCGGAATACATCTTTAATTTAATGGCTAATTCACACAGAAGCTGTTACGAATGTCATTCGGATCAAATCTAATGAAAAAAATTAATTTACAATTTAAAATTGTGGCAGCTCGCAATAGTTTACAGTTAGTCAGAGGAAAGAAAATACGGAAGTGACAATTACCTACATAAAAATTTAACTCTTCCAGAAACTATACAACAGACTAAAACTACCACAAACCGTTTATTAACTGTAAAGTGAATTAAAAACTAGGAAAAAAGTCTACTTTTAACAAGAGAGAGAGAAAGATTCAAGACAAAAATAAGCTCTTCCAAAATTCCCTAATTGCTGATTTTGACATATTAAAGTTTTGACTACTCTGTGGCAAACGCCTCATATTATTGATAAATTGAATAAATTTTGAAAATTTGAATTTTTTTTATTAAATTAAATTATTATGACTACATGGGTGGTAGAACAAATTGGATAAGCAACTCGTGTATTAAGACACTCGTACTCAATTTTTGTCCTCGTATCATCAATGAATTATTAAATACTCTTTGCACAATAAACTACCATGTGATCATTTAATTTATAATAATTAGAGTAGGCTTTAATACATTTTTAACTTGTAGGAAAACGCTAATTATCAAACTCACTCAAGCTAATAACATTTTGAACGGTAATGTTCAATAAGAATAAATTTTTTCCCTCAGCTTGCACTAGTTTATCCAATTACAAAGAAAAAACATTTATGTAATTATAAATTCAAATGACATAAAATGAAAGAAAAAACATTTATGTAATTATAAATTCAAATGACATAATTTATGACAAATTAATAAAAAAAAATCAGTTTGTATATCTTCACGTTATGCTTAATACTCGTACAACGAAGTTACTGAAACTTCTTTATCTTAATTTGTGAGAATATTTTTTTATTCCTTTAAGTAATTGCATAACTTTTATGTTTGTCACTTTTCATTTATGTCTGAATTTTATTTTATAACAATCGTCGTTTTCAGGGAGTTTAAAGCAATTTTAGCTTTTCTAATGCCAAGTTTTACCGTTTTTAAAAACAGAATTATGCCATTGTTAAGCAAGAAATTGTCCAAAATTAACAAAACTTGTGGGTTAAATCGTTGTTTTCGGTCAGTCTAAAGAGATTTTAGTTTTTCTGCAGCGAGTTTCGTCGTTTTTAAACAAGGAATTGTCCGAAATCAATGTTTTTTTCAAATAAACTAGTGCTTAAGAATTTGTTTTTAGCGCCAGAATAAAAATCAACTAACCTCAAACAAATCTGGTGCTTAAATCGTTGTTTTTAGCCAGTATAAAGCGATTTTTGCATTGTTACAGTGTGCTTTTTGTTAAAAACAAAGAATTGTTCAAAATTAAATGTTAAGTTTAAGTTTAGCTAAACTTGTGCTAAATAATCGTTTCTAGCACCGCAATAAAGCGATTTTAGGTGTTCAACAGCGAATTTTGACATTTTTTGAGCAAGGAATCGTGTAAAATCTTTTCGGAGGTTTTAGATAACGAGTTTTAACATTTTATAATTTGTAATTGCACAAATGCATAATTTTTTACCAACAAAAAAAAAATAAGTAACGTCTACATTTGAATTCAAATTTCCCGCCACTCTGTTCTCACTCAGTTCCACGTAAAAATCCGAATAGTTACGAAGAGTTTACAAAAAAATTATTACAAACCTTTGTTTTCCAAAATGAGATCATGGGCACAACTGAACGCCCGTAACAAACAAACGAAAATCTCTCGTGTGTTTCCGACCCGTGTACACGCAGCGGACGCATCCGACGTCTCTTCGGGCTTGATCGTGAGGCGTTCGAACGGTTTCGTATCATTAAAAATGGTTTTGTTCAAATAGTGAAGACTGCCATGAACAGCCGATTTGGCCGCAATACTCGCTTTTTCCCCCCAGTTGACTCCATCAGCAACGGCGAGAATTGCCGAATTCTCACGAGCAATAATCCCGAAACAATCGGCAATCGGATCGCCGTTTTTGTTATCGGTGACTTGATTTCGATCATAGAGTGAGTCCGAAATTCCAAAGACAAGGTCCGACTTTTGCGTCCATTCGGCGGGGAGGGCGGAGTCATCGGGGGGCGTGGCGTAGGAAGAGGCGTCGCCGGGGGCGTCCCCACCTAGAATTGTAACAATCTGATTGGTGGAGAACGTAAAACAGGGGAAAAACATGCACATGTGTTAATTGAACCAAACTAAAGCGAATTAAATCAAACAAAACGGGTCAGGGTCATGCGTTTTTACCCCTGGAGTCGGCCCTTTGGGCCACTTTGATAATTTTCCCTCGTTTTTTGTGGTGGAACGGATTTCCCTCCGACTTGGACTTGGCTAAACCAAAATTCTCGCTCTTATCGCCACCCACAACCCCCCCACTATCAATACTGCCAACTTTACACTTAACTTCATCAGCGTTATTATTATTGTAAAACTCTTTATCAATTCGCGTTGTTTCGATCTCCAGATTAAAATCGGAAATACTCCCTAAACTGTGACTCTTATTGTGTCTTTTTTTTGTACGGTTGGTAACACAATACTCCTGCCCAGCCACCTTGATGACCATCGTCGTGTTATCGACGGGCCGTTTCGGCGACTTTTTCACAGGGGGCGCGACTGCAGCAAGAACTGGTCATTATGTCAACAAGGGGGCTTCCCCCGACTCACCACTCTCGTCAGCCGTGTCGATAAAGTCAATATCGGGGTCGGGCACCGATAGGTGCTTCTCCGCGCGCTTGACCGTCGTGAGCCCCCCTTTGGGGCCCGTGTAGCACCCCACCACGGACGAGGGGCCTGTCTCGTACTCCCCCAGCTCGTAGTTGGGCAAATCGGTCGGATTTTTCCCGTAGATAATCGGGGGGCCCTCGCGCAACGTCACATGACTGCAAGGTCAGTCAAAAGTGGGCCACAAATCGGGGCTAACTTACCCCTGGAGGTATTTCGTCACAAAGGAATTTTCGTTGATGTTGTGCCGTTTATCGCGGGGCTCGTTGTGGAAGCTCAGCTGCCGGAAATAACTCGACACGCGTTTACGCAAAGACGGCATTTTCACTGAAGAATCAAATGTAAATATTTTTGTTTACAAGTGACTTAACCTACCTGATATGCGTGGCTGGTTACGGCGTTTGGACGATTAATTCGAAGTAATTGCACTACAGAATGGCGAAAACACACAATTAAGGGCTAATTATGCACTTTTCTAGCGAAATCATCGTTTTTTTAATTAGTTTTTAAGTGAAATCGGTTTAGGGCACACCCATGGTGCCAGTTCGCGTTTGACAGGTTTCGCACCAGATTTCCACAAAAACCCCAGATTTTCTACCAGGGACGGAGTTTGATTTAAATTAACAATAAACACAGCAATAAACAATTTGAATTAATTTTTGCTTTATTTACGCCCTTATTGATCCTTCTCAGTCTCCTGTACCATTTAAGTTATGCCCATTAACATTTTTCAGTTAAAATCACATTTGTGAAAAATTAATTAAGCCTTAATCTGTGGTCTTAATGCATAAAGTGAACCAAATAAACTACAAAAACAAAGTTACTTTTGCATTCTCCTAATATTTGAGCAAGTTTTTGAGATAAAAAATACTCCCCAATTCGCCACACTTTCACAAAGGCCCTATTTTTGGCCACACAAACGATTTATCGAAGGTCAAGTCCGAAAAAGCCACCGACCGTTCCGCTTCCTCACTTTGGCTCAGTTTTTTCTCCAAATCCGTTTCTATTTAAACTCCACTAATTAAAAAGTGTCTTTAACCCCGCATTGGTGCTTGGCCCACTTCCAATCCGCCACTGGCACGCATAACTGGTTGCCTAGCTTATCGATTTTTCCACTCCAAAACGCTAAAAAATCTATTTTTAACTCCTTTATTTCCACAAATAGACCCGATTTTGCGTCTCTCCCATCCAATAAATCGCAATTTAATAATTGCGGGCGTAAACAAGGCGCATTGTCGGGGGGCTATTTTGGGGCTAGGCCAGCCAGTGACCTCCTATTTCAAACGCAACAAATTAGAAACGTGTTGTTTATCCTGTCAACCGAATTATTTGTCCTGGAGGCATGATTTATGGTAGATGGTGCAAGTGGGTTTTGGGGTGGCTTAAGTGGGAATCCCCCACTGTTGGGGTAAAATTTTGGTCAAAGGTCATTCCCACGTGTCGTTCATTAACTGCGAAATTCGCACCTAACAAAGCCCAACTTCGTACTTGGCCACTGGCCAGTTTCCCAGTGGTCCAGTTGAGTACTCCTTGTGGAAAAGCGAGTTTTCCGGCTTTTCCACCCTTTGGGGGTATTTATATCGGTGCTGTCACGACACTCGCCGTTTGTTTTTCACGTGGGATTGTGACTATTGCGTAAATTTACGAAAAATCGCGATGACATTTGGGAAAATGCGTCCAGACAACGTGGAAGGGTAAACACGCTTATAAATAGAAAATCGTCGAAGATTCAATTCAGTTTGACGCCGAGAGCCAAACTAAAGCGTCGCGACGCCAATCCGTTCATTTAAACTACTTCGCATTACTTTGCACTACATCCTTTGTCTAATTTTCCCGAATTTTCCGAGTTTTCCCACGGGATTTTCACACCGCGCCGTTCACGGTCCTAATTTCCCCGGCTTGAGGAACCCGTTTTGGGTGGTTTTGTGTCTTTGGTGCGAATTTCGTTAAAAAAGGGACATCAGTGGAGCACTGGGTAAGGCACCAAATGGTAAAAACGGCGTTTTCTGCCAATTTTTTTGCGATTGTTGGCAAACACACGCACAGCTGTTCCCCCATAATGACTTTCTGGAAATAGGCGAAACGTTTAATAATAAACCAAGGTCGCGGAAATTCACAACGAGTTTTTCTAGGTGTAATGCCAACCGAGTGCATTACCAACCCTCTCCAGAGGGAACTCGCCGACTCCATCATCCGGATGGTACCATTGGACGAAATCCGGATTCTACTCGCGTGTGGAGCAAAGGTATAGATTTTTGAGGAGTTTTGAAGCAAAGTTTTCAAGTTAAAGGGTTGTAGGTTAACGAACCCGTCACTCAAGGGCTGCGACCCTTGCATTATGCCGTCTGGCAAAGGTACTACGAAGCCGCGCAATTGCTCCTGACAAGGGGTGGAGATGTTAATGCAGTTGATGAGTGCGGATACAGCCCTTTGCACCTTTCAGCAGAGCATGGGTATATAAGGGTGTGAATGCTTTGCTTTCATAAAAGGTGGCAACACTGCAACTAACAATTTTTTGATTTGTGTGTTTGTACTTGTAATTAAAGCATCAACAAAAAATAATCAATCACTGTTTTGTCGTTTCGCTTTTAATAGTTTATCAAGCCATCAACCTTAAAGAAATAAATTTGACCAATTTTCTGTAACGGAAAAACATTTTTGTTACGTTGGATTAAACAAACAAGTCACTCTTGTTTGAAGTGAACATTTTGTAATCACATTTTTTACGTAACTAAGTGCAAAATAAAAACAATGAGTAACGTTACATGTTATATGCAGTTTATTGAAGTAATTTAGACCTTTAGGTAAAAGAAAGGTAGAAAAAAATTAACTTCGGTGCTATCGACGTATGGAGCTTTTAAAATTGCAGACTAAACCTGCAGATGTATGACAATAATCCTGCTAAATAATCCTACTGACTGCGCCAATTTATTTAAAAACAACATTAGGTTAAATTTGAACAAAAATAATTCATCAGTGACGTTTTGTGATTTCGCTTTTAATGGTTTCACAAGCTATCAACCTTAAAAAATAAGTTTAACCAACTTTCTGTAACAAAAAAACATTTTTGTTACGTTGGACTAAACAAACAAATCACTGTTGTTTGAAGTGATCATTTTGTAATCACATTATTTATGAAACTAAGTACAATGAAGATCGTTACATGCGGGTTATTAAAACAATTTAGGAGCCAAAAAAAGGTGGAAAAAATTAAACTTTCTTTGCTATCAACGTAATGGAGCCTTCAAAATTGCAGGCTAAATGTTCAAATGTATGAATTTAACAACATTAAAGCTCTTTTTACATTTAAAAATCCATTGTGGTGCAAATAACTAATCTGTTACCATAACAATGCATTTAAAAGTTAATGACAACAGCACCACAATGACCTCTAAACACAAAAACAGGTATGCATTTCCAAAAACAATATATTCTCTGTAACAGTAAATTTAAAAAAATATATAAAAGTAAGTCATCTCAAGTTAATTTACAGTTATTTATTAATTATTATACAAAGATTGTTTATCTACGAGTAGAAACGTTAAGTTCAAAAATAACGAAGTCACGAGGAGATAAGCAATTTTTATCGTCGTGTATAATACTTTTTTTTATTAAATAAAATATAAATTTAAAACCTTTTACCTACCCTTGCGGTTAAAGTGGCATTTTGTCTACTCAAAATGGTTGATAAAAAATAGTTTACAACATCTGTAATAAAAAGTCATTGTTTTTCGAAAAATAACTATTATAAATTGTGACTTTTATTTCCCCCTCCATGGTACCTACTTATTTATCTTAACCCTAACAGGAATAAAATAAATACTTCTGTGCATAATGGGTTTTTAAATTATTCTCATCTAGTCGTCTGTAAATTTCTCATGTAAAATCAGAAATGCCGCTTTGTAGAACTAATGACATGTATTTAGACACCGAATATTGCTATTCTCCATTTATTAAGTCTCCAATTCGGAAATAAGCTTCGATAATAAAAGTGTTTTCTTACACAGTGTAACAATTTAGTTGCATTTTAACGAAATTTTAAAAATTAATTAATTGACAATTTGTGAATTTCACAACTGACAGTTTTGACATTTATTGGCAGAGAATTCAATTGAGCAGAGCGGCACAAATTTTTTTACATGTTAACCAATTTCAAAGTTAACTAGATGAGGATCATTTAAAAACACATTGTATATTTACCTTTCTTTTTTTCTACCATGTGTAGATGATTGAACAAAAGGGTTTTCAAATAAGAGCGAGAAACTTTAGAAAAAAAATCTTTTGAAGTAATTTGTTTTTTCAGTCATTTCTATTTCAAACGATTCTTCATTTGTAAATTCTTATTTACGAGTATGAACACAGATTTGTTTATTTTTTTATTAATTCTTTTCAAAAAGATACAAAATATAATGTTTAAAATGGTTGTACCGGAGGAGCATAGTAGTATATAGATTCGCCACTTCTTTATTAAAATAGTTAATAGTTTTAAAGCATTCATTTGAATATTTTAAGAATATTGTTTTGATTATAAAAAACAATTTCTACAAAACTGAACGTAAAAAGATATGTTTTGATACCAAAAATCTGTTAAACATTAACTTTAAAATCGATAAATGTCAATGCTTTATTACATTACTTATTATTTATTGGCACAACAGCATTGTTATTGCGAATTTAATCAAAATATTTCTACAATTTGTCCTTTTTTTACAAGTGTTCTTTATGTCCTAGATTTTATTTAAATTTATTTATTTAAATTAAATACATTGTTTCATTATCAATAAATGAATGAATAGTAATGAATAGTTTCTTAATTACCAACCTTAGAAAAACAATCATTACCACAATCAATTAAAACACTCATTTGAGAACCGTAATGGAAAAAACATGATTATTTCAACAAAGGAATTGCTCAAAATGAATTATTTGCAAGCTCCCAACCTTGAGAAGCCAATTTCACTGACCAATTTGATATTTAAATTGCAATTTGACACATACCAACCTTTGAAAAATAAATGTTACTCCTTTATTAAGAGAATCGTTTGACCCCTTAACAGCAAAACAACATTTTTGTTCTATTTTAAGTCAAATGATAAAGGGAAGCGTTATTTCGCTTGACATTACGCGAAATGAAAGACACCAACCTCGACGGGAAAAATGTCACTACGCTCTATTCCAGCACCCATTTCGGTACTTTACCAACAAACGCAATTCCGTGCAAAATCCCCGATTCGATCGCGAAATCGCAACCAAAACAAACATTTCCAGTTCAAACCCACTGACTTTTGTGTTATTTTTAGCTCGTTGGCTTTCACCCAACGCTATATTTACACAAAATCGTCAAAAGCTTTCTTTTCCGCAGCTACACCGAAGTGGTGCGTCTGCTCCTGCTCTCGGGGGCCAAAGTCAACTACCGGCCCAACACCGACGAGGACTTCCCCCGGACGACGCAATGCGACGAACCCCTGCGGCTGGCCATCCGCAACAAGCACATGGACATCGCCAGACTGCTCCTCGAGCACGGCGCCGACCCCAACAAGCGCTACTTCTTCGGGGCGGAAATCAACCTCGTCACGGACCTGGAGTTTCTGGAACTGTTGCTGACTTTTGGGGCCAATCCGGACAGCAGGGACAGGTCCGGACTCACGCCCTTGATGAAGGCCGTCAGGCAGCCGCAGGGCATGGAGGCGGCCCTGATTTTGCTCAAATATGGCGCCGATGTGAACGCAATGGCGGATGAGAGGCATGATTACAGGACCGTATTGCATTATGCGGTACTGTCGGGGAATTACGAGATTATTAATTTGATGATTAAGCAAGGGGCGAAGTTGAATTATGACGAGGAGTATGATTTGGGGAAGCCGAGTCCGCTGGATCTGGCGATTTTGAAGGGGGATCCCAAGATTGTCGAGCTGTTGATTAGATCAGGTAGATAATTTTTTTATGCAAGCGAATTGGAAACAGTAATTGTGATCAAGGTGGGGCAGACTTAAGGAGAATTCTCCAAGGATTCCGAATCTGTTTTTGGTTTTTCTCTAGGTTGAACAGTTACAGAGATATGGGCCAAAATGTCACAGGTCCAAGTTTTGACTTAAAAATTACGTTTTTATTTTTGGAAATAAAACCAAGAGCCAAATTGTTATAAAGTTAATTAAAGACGGTAGAAAATGACTTTGAAATTTCCAAATCTTTTTTCGCCTCTTACTTAAGTTTGATAGTTTCTGAGATATTGCCAAAATTCAATAAAGTTTGAGTCATAACCGAAAGGTTACAATTCTATTTTTTATACCAAGCGTAAAAGCACAAATCACTAACTAACTAAAATCAGGTTAAATAATCCCAAAATTCAAAGCAGTTTTTAGTTTTTAGCTGCGCCTAATACTTTTTAAATTATTATGCAAAATTCGTAATTATTAGAAACACCATCTAACGATTAATTTTTTTTTTCTTTTGGAAGCAACAAAACGACAAATTGTCATGTTGTTAGTCAGGTCTTACAAAAAATTGTCCAAGGATTCCAAATCTGTCTTTATTTTTCATCCTTTCCTACTTTTTGAAATATCACCGAGAAATTTAACTAATAGAAAATCTGAATTTTAATTAATTTTTCTAAGGTTAATAAAATATCAAGGCGCCTCATAATTTAACACTGTAAAATTGGTTCACTATTCCAAATTCTTTAATCTTTTTCTCTTATAGTTTTCGCGATATTTGAATTTTTTTTTCCAAATATAATAGTTTGTTGGAAGGATTATAATCTTTCTAAAACTAATTAAAATTCAGGTGGACTCACATACTTATGTAAAACTCACTTGGAATTTTAAATTTGTCTTTGTTTTTTTCCTGCGACAAAAAGTTTTCAAGATATGCACAAAAGTCGTTAGTATTATACAGCCTTAAAATTTTTTAATTATTAATTTAGGAAATAAAATAAAACAATTAAAATCTTAACATTAATCGAGTCGTAAATAAAACCTACTCAGAATTCTGAATCTTTTTTTATTACTGAGCAAATATCCTACTAATTTAAAAATCAAAATTTTAACTAAACATTCTCTGAATCTTTTTTCATTTTCTCTTACTTTCTATTTTTTGTCTAAATAGTTTTTTAGATCTATATGCCAAAAACTGTCGAAATGTGTTAATAAGTAAAGATCTAGCAGATTCAAATAATATTTTTCTAAAACTGTTTGACATTAAGTTTGCCCAAATTACTCTCAAATTTCAAATTGTTTTATTTATTTATTTTTTATTTTATTTTTCAATAAATATTTATTCTTTAAGCTGCAACAAATAGTTTTTGAGATACTGGCAAAAAAGCCTCAAGTTCAATTACGTTTAGGTATAACATGAGATCGAAAATAAACTCAATTAGAGCAAGCTGTGCCTGCAGAACTTTAGCCATATTTGAGCCGTTTATTTACACTTTAGACACATTTTAGCCGTTTATTTACGGCCGCACTTTTGAAGTTGTGTTGGTTTTACACAGCATATGATGTGGCTAAAGTTACACTTCACCTTCAAGGCTTACTCTAATTGAATATATTTTCGATCTCATGTTATTTTAGTAAATGAAACAAAACCAACTTATAATAATGATAATAATGACTAAATATGATAGAAAATGACTCCTAATTTTCCAAATCTGTTTTTTCTTTTTATCTAAGTTTAATATAAAAATATTTTTTGATTTGTCACCTGTTTTGAAAAATTAGAATTTTAATTAATTTTTCTAAAAGAAACCAAACATTAATTTATTGTAACATGAGATCGAAAATGAACTGAATTAGAGCAGGCTGTGCCTGTGGAATTTTAGCCACAATGGCTGTCAATTTTTGACATATCAGAATTTAAAAATATTTTTTCTAAAATTGATTCCTTGTTTAAATCAAAATTATTCGGAAATGGTTTTACCACCCAACAAAAAGCCAACATTGTAGAATGCTATTTTCGAACAGGTGAAAAAATAAATGGGGAGTGAAAATATTCAGTTGGTGAACGCTTAGCAGAATTTCGAGAGGAATATTCCAATATAGTGTTTAATTACCACACGTTTTATTGTGTTTTGCAAAATTTGCCAAAATCAATTAGAGAAGAAGAAACTAGTCTTAAGATGTAGCTAAAGTCTTCACTTTCAAGGCTTGCTCTAATACAATACATTTTCGATCTCATGGTACAATTTAATACCAATAATTATATTATGTAAATAAAGCTCAGAATTCTAAATCATTTTTTGTTATTCTCTTATGCCGAATAGTTTTCTAGATATTATTGGCAAAAATTTGTTAGAATACGATAGTTTAGTAGGAACTAGGAAAGATGTAGAATTTCCAAAACCAAATAAAATTTAAATGCCTCCTTCTTATTCTTATGTAAAATTGTTTCGGAATTTTAAATTTTCCTGTGACAAAGTTTTCCAGATATAAACAAAAAAGTCGTTAGTATTATACAGTCTTTAAACGCTTCAATTATAAATTTAAAAGATAAAATAAAACCACCATAACATCGAGTCTTGTTTAAAATGTAATTAAAAAAAAAGGTTATTTTTCAAAATATGATGAAAAAATTGAGTCTTAGAAATAAAAATTTTAATTATTCTAAAGCTAATTAAATAGGACATTTGATAAAACGCTCTTTAACTGGCATAGCATAATTTTTGCTTTTCTCTTACGCATTATAGTTTTCTGTAGCTAAAAATATTTGCCAAAATTTGTCCAATTATAATAATTATGTGCCAGGAAAGAATTGCCTCATTGTTATGTAAAATGGTCTGGGAATTTTAAATTTGTTTTTATTTTTTAACTGCGACAAATAATTTTCAAGTCATGGAATACAAATTCGTTATTACAATTCAGTTTTGAAAAAATAAAATAACATTGATTAACATTTTTAAAAATATATAACTAAAACGCATAAAAATAGTGATTTCGTCCCTATAAGGAAGATAAGAACATCAAGGACTTTAACCAAACTGTCCAATATAAAGGTTAAAAAATTAAAGACCTAGAAGTAAACCTTGGGGAACACTTGCAAAGACATGAACAGTTTTGGACATAAATCCATTACATCCATCAAGCTGTCTCCTGTGACACGACACGAAGAATAGAAATTGATCGCAAATTCGCGTTCTGAGAAAAAATCACACCGATTATATTTTTTTCTAAGATAGAAAACAGCAAATCGTCACGAATTTGGTGTTGTGTTTTTACGAAATATAAATATTTTTCCACAAATAATCAAAAGTGAAATTGATTTAAAAATAGTCGGTTTGTACGTAAAATTGCCCCAGGATTCCTAATCAGTTTTAAATTGTCGCCTGCGCCTACTACTTTCCGAGTTATAGCTAAATAATGGAATAGAATAGGCCCTCGAGTAGTCCCCTGTGTAACACCCTCAAAATTCCAGGTGCAAACGTCAACTGCAGCTCCCCCATCATTGGCTCTCCCCTCCATGTCGCCTGTGCTGACAACATCCCCAACCGCTACGACATCCTCCAGGTAGCACCCCTTTGCCCCACCCCCAATTTCTAACCCAATCAAATTCTAGATGCTCCTCAAAGCTGGCGCTGACCCCAACCTCAAAGTCTACAACGACCTCTACGACCACAATTCGCAACTACGGCCCGTTTTGGTGGAATATGTGGCCAGTAATACCAACCCTAGCCTTGCTGTGGTAAACCTGCTGATTCGTTACGGAGCCAAAGTGGTGATGAAAACGCAATTTCGAGACCCTGACGGCATCCTCAATTCCCTCCAAAACGTGATTTCGGCCAAATGCGACTCAATTTTCTTCCTGCTGCTCGAAGCGAGCGAATCGTTCGATGTCTGCATGATTAGGAGAAACTCGGTTATAACCCCTGAGCAGAAGGCGACGCTTTTGGAGCTGGCCAAGTATCCGTTGAGTTTGAGGAGGCAAGTGAGGGTGTTTTTGAGGAGGCTTTTGGGAGGGAATAAGCTCATTGATTCGGTGCCGAGCTTCGAGTTGCCCAAATGTTTGGAGAAGTATCTACTCTTTGACTATAGCTGATTGGATTTTGGGCCAAGTTTTCGATCCCTTGATTCCGATTTGTTGGTATTACGCGTTTTGTAACCTTTCGTTAGGCAGTAGTTTTATATATTTTTATCCTTATCGTTCTGTTGTCAAATTTATATATTTGTAATCACCGATTAATAAAATATTTAAAAATAACAATTGCATTATTTATTACTTATTCCCATCAAGGCATCAAGTTAATAGCTTGAGGTATAGTCAGTGCCATAGATAGGGTGCCAATACTTTTATCTCTGAGTGTGCTAGAAACAACTTTCGTATCATTTGGAACCAAAAATAATGTTCAGATTTTTTTTTAAGAATCAATCGCAATTCTACCGAAACTAATCCAAAGATTTTAAATCTGTTTGTAAAAGGTTTTAGTTAATTTGCTTTATTAGCGGGTATTCTCTAACTTTTTTAACGGGCTGTGTGGTTAAAATCAGAAATCTAGGAATTTTATTGGTTATTGCTATAGCAACAACGATTAACGACATTTAAATTTTAACGGTTTCATTACAGAATACGCGCTATTGTCTGTCTGTCTGTTTCATATTTTCTGAGTCAAATTTGAGAGGGTTCCTGTTGTCGAAATGAGTTGAAATTTTGTCTACAAACGTAATCTGCCTCACAATGCAATATTATTTAATTAAATCACACCTAAGGGAGTTAATTGGGATGTTAACATTTTAGGTTATGTTCACCACGGACTTGTGATTTGGGTAATTTTTTACTTTAGCTACTTCTGGTGTTAAATAATGCAGTGAAGCTAAATCTTCGAGAAAAAGACGATTAGAATAAGTAAAGACCAAAAAAAAGCAAAAAATAAAAAAATTAAAAAAAAAGTTTTTTTAGAAAAAAACTTTCATTTAAAAGATGCACTAAAAAGTAAAAAATAATGTTTTTCTATCAGAGGAGAATATTTTCGCTTACAAGTTAAAATTCTAAAATTTATAAAAGCTTTGGGAATGGTCATAACAATAAGGTATTACAGAATTACAATCTTGAATTGATTCCCAAAGCTTTTATAAATTTCTAATTCTAGTTCCAACTTGTAAGCGAAAATATTCTCCTCTGATAGAAAAACATTATTTTTTACTTTTTAGTGCATATTTTAAATAAAAGCTTTTATATAAGAAAAAAATTTTTTTTTATTGTTTTTTATTTTGAACATAGAGCAAATAGTTGTAAAAAAAACGGAAAAATCTTTCGAGTTTGAGCAATTTTTGGCAAATCGTAACATTTTCAACTATTTTTTTTTAATTTGTTGTTGTTATTAACCTATGCCTACTAGATTTTGAAATATTGATTAAAATGTCTCAACCATACCATAAACAATTACGAAAAAAATGATACATGTTTAAGTTTAATTTTTTCTAAAACAAAACAAGAAATCGGTTTAAGACTGATCCAGACCTACGTAAAAATTGTCTCAGAATTTTGAATCTGTTTTTATTGATCATCTACGCCCACTAATTTAAGTTTAGGACACAGCTTTAATTATAATTATTTTTCTTAAAAAATAAACCACAACTTCAAAATAAATTCAAACCATTACGCAGAATTATACAAGTTAAAAAAAATATTACCTAGTCTTAGTAGTTTTCGAAATATTGGCCAATCTGTGCATGTCAAGTTTGAGAATAGTTTTTGAAATTTATTTTTTTATGTCAAAATTTTAAACTTTGACTTGACCGTACGTAAAATTGCATAAGAATCCCAACCGTGTTTTTATTTTTTATGCAAGCTTTTTAGTTTTTGAGATAATAGCCAAAATCTGTTCACTATAAAAAAACTCAAAAAAAAATGTTTAGATGTTTAAGTTTGTTTTTAAACAAAACAAAAAATCGGCTTAAAACTGGTCCAAATCTATGTAAAATCGTCTTAAAATTTTGGATCTGTTTACTAATTTTAGAAATATCGACTAAAATATCGCAAGTTTAGGACACAGCCTGAATTATAATTACAATTATTTTTCTTAAAGAATAAACCAAAACTTCAAAACAAATTCAAATTAATTCTTTCTTATTACGCAGAACTAAACAATAAAAAAATATGCGCCCACTTTCCAAAAACTGTGGCCAGTTCGAGATTCGTCTTAGAAAATTTTCTTTTCTAATAAAAATTTTATTGCCTTGACCGTACGTAAACTTGCACAAGAATTCAAACCGTGTTTTTATTTTTTATGTAAATCTCTTAGTTTTTGAAATAATAGCCAAAATCTGTTCACTATGAAAAAATCAAAAACATATTTAGATGTTTAGTTTATTTTTTTAACATAAAAGAAACATGAAACCGTCTTACAGTTTGCGTAAACCTTATTTAAAATTGTCTCAAAATTTCAAATCCGTGTTTACTTTTCAAGTACGGACATTACCTTTAAAAATATAACAAAAATATGGAATATATTTGGTTAAATTATTGCAGACACATTACACTTAAAATTTTTATTTTTGAAGAATAAATTATAATAAAATTTGATTATTATTTGACAAATAAAATTAATCTTAACCAACGTAGAATGTCCCAGAATTCCAAATCTGTGCCCAATTTCACAATTTCAAAATTAATAGTTACCACAAATATTAGGCACATTAACAAAAATAAAAAAAAATGTGAATATAAAATTTTTGGAAATTAGCTCATTTTTTGTTCAAATGTCTCAAAACCCGCAAAATTTTGAGCACAGTCAGCGCCAAAAGTTGTGTCATACTGACGCACACTACTTTTGCCACTCGCTGTACACTCTTAACCTTTACTATATGTCACAAAGAAAATTAAATTCAATTAAAAAACCCTGATTTACCATTTCCCATAAACTTGACCCACTTATTATTCTTATCTTATCACAAAACTTTGATTTTTGTTTGTACGTACTGAGACCATAAATTAAGAAAAAAAAACAATAAAAATTGACACAAACCGTTCGCAAATTTAATTAAAATTATTGTTCTTACGTATTTAGCCATAGCTTATTATTATTATTTTTAGTTCCTTTATCAATTTTAGTGAACAATTGTAATTATCATTTTTAAATAAAATGACGTTTTATCACTTTTTCCATTACAATTAGCATTATAGTAAAGTTTTTAAGTAGCTTCTTATCTAGGAATATATTTAAAAAATTGTCCTCGCAAGTGCTAAAGGCCGTCTGACGTGAAAAAATTATAGGAAGAGAATTTAGACAATTAAAAATGGAACAATTTACTTCAAGTAAAATTGTCTTGTCACAAGGAAATAATTATTAATTAATAATTTGTGCTAGTATACAGAGTGATTCCCTTAAAATTTTACTAACGGAATGAGTCACAAATACATAATTTAATTTTCAATTCATTAATTAAAAAAAATAATTAAAAAATTACAAGTTGTCATATTAAATAATATTAATATCTCTTGCTTTGATAACAGTGACTTGGCATTTTTGATTCTAAAATCACGAAAAATTCCCCTAGCAAGTGCACTGATCTTTAAGAAGAAAGAATTTATTGCTAATTCTGCAAAATATTTTCTTTTGTCATCGCGAACGAAATTCAAGGAAATAGATAATTTTTATTGCTTTACAACGGCATTGTAATTTCGTAAGTCCCTAATCTTTGCATTAATATTTGACCATGACCATAAACTAAGCTGCAACATTTGCGTAGGTATGGCTTTCTTTTTATTTACACTGAATATCATTACAAACAGAATTCGAGTACTCAGAATAGCCCCTTTCGTAACACCAAAAACCAGGCCTCGGACCTGTTAGAAATCCTTGCGTAACGCCCTCACCCTCGAAATTTCCGGTAACGAAATGAAAGTCGGCGTTTCCAAACCAAATTCCGATTCGGGAAAACCCAGGCAATCGTTTGCGCCCAAAAAGAAAAATTAGAAAAAAAGTTTCACTTTCGCGGGGGGCTCGAGGGGCCCCCTCAGCCCTTGGCCGAAAAAATCGGCAAAAATCGGCGAGGGCCCGGTGGGCCCTCGCCCCACCTTCCAGATCATCTTGCATGTACCAATCGTTACATAACACTACTTTCTTCCTGCTTTCTCTCCGGTGCGGCAGTTTCCGCAAAAGTGGGGCACCCGGACCAGCATCAGTTCATTGTGGGCTTGTAGACGATTCGGTTCAAAAAATGACTGTTTGAGGCTTTAAGTGCAAGTTTGGCAAAATTCAAGTGAACTAAATCCGGGGTAAGTGAGGGCTGGAAAGGGCTGGCTGACCCCGTGACCCAGATTGGGATGCGCTCAAGTGCATTGACGCGAAATTCGTAAAAGTTGGGATTAACCCAAATCCATGTTGACTGGAGATTAAAATAATACATCTCACCTCGAGTTATTTGGATTTTTTCGAACTCGGTCTGGGTCTCAAAATTATTTTTTATGTTGGTATGACTTTCAAAGAACAATTAAGCGCGGAAAAGTACGGAAGAAAATGTAGCTCAATAGACAGTTACTGACCGAATTCATCTCTAGCCAAGTTTTTTGCCCCAAAGAAATTTATTCTAAAACGGTTTCTTAATTAGCGACCATATTGAACACAACTATAATAAGCTTAATAATTATAAAAAATCAGAATTTCTTTACTTTAATTAATTAAAATTGTAGAAATTTATTCAAAATGCCAGTGACCTACAATCTCGTACTTTCTAGTGCTTCCGACGATTCAAAGTCCAAGTGCAATTAAAATATCTCGCAAATTCTTCAACAAATATGCTTTTCAGATAATAACCCTGTATATTCAAAATTATGCAAATAATTTTACAAACAAACTATATTTACGTACTTATTATTTTAAGAATTGACTTTATTCTTTAATATTTTTGAAGACTCACCCTTTGTATGCATTTTTATTCATTTATAAATATTACATTCTACCAGTTTTCGGTAAAAAACATTTTATTAGACTAAAAGGATTCATACAAAAAAAACTTGAAACATTTTGGAAACAACTCTGTGTATATTTTTTAATCCTGAACCTTATAATAAATTTATTTCTTTTTATTATATTCAAAATAAGTTATGAATAAAATATTTTGCAGCCTTTTAATAAAATGGAAACTGGGAAATGCATTCGGTCTAAATAACTTTTGCGCACTTTTAAAGGTCCACTCAGCACATATTTTTAATTATTAGAAATTAGATGTTTCCGATTGACTAAAATAACCATCAGATATCATTTTCTACTTTTGTAGAACATAACAAAATATTTTTCTAATTTAAATTATAGGATTACTCGTACTCGGTATAGAATTTTTATTGCTTTGTTAAGAACCTAAACAAAAAATCGTCGAATTCCCTAAAAACTGCAAAACCAATACCCGATGAACCCGATCACCCTGTATATTTGTTTTAAAAATTTCGGATTTTTTTAACCAAAATTTTTTTCGTAACTTTCCGACTACCAAAATTTTACGAAGCTGCTCATTTTAAGAGTATCACTCGGTATAAAACTAAGTTTGCGTTGGATTTACATATTTCCAAATAAATTTTCGAAATAATTTTAATTTAAAAAAATTAACATTAACCTATGTAATAATTTTATGAATCACTCGGTACACAACCATTATTTAAAGGCGTCACCACCCTGTATACTATTTTCGAAATTCTAAATTATCAGAAATAGAAAAAGTTAAGAACGCTACCTTTTTCCTTTGCTGTTTTTTTAGAGAATAAAAATTTGGAATTTAAATCCACTCAGTATATTAATTTACATATTATTAAAAATGTAATATCACTTACCAATAAATCACAATAATTTTTTTTTCCAAAAAAGTCACTGTGTACACATTTGTTATTATTTTGACAAGAACTTGAACAAAAAAATCTTTAAAATCACTATACAATTAAGACTATAAATAAGAAGCATTATCTTGAACATGTATTTGTTTTAAAATTTTCGAAAATCTTTATTCAAATAAAAATTTTAGGAAACTGTCCACTTTGGAGAATCAGTGTTTAAAATTAACTTTGCAAAATTAAAATTATTTCCAAAAAAATTCCAAAAATTATTAATTAGCACAATTTTGAATAAAAAAATTAGAATAATATTTATTAAAAAAAAAGAAAAAAAAATTTGACCTAATGACTATTTGTTTGTTAGAAACATCACCATGTAAATTTTCGTTTTCAAAATTCTGGATCATCAGATCCAAAAAAATAACATGTTTTTTCTTTGTCGCCTTTTTGAAAATAAAAATTCGGTTACTCACTGGGTATATATTTTTGAATTTGGCAACTTTGGACGAAATAATATGAACACTTTTGTCTCATTTTTTTACATTTACACAACGTGAATTTTTTTTTTTCAAAAAAGTCACTGTGTATACATTTGTTATTACTTTGTTAAGAACGTGAACAAAAAATCTTTAAAATCACTATACAATTAAGACTATAAATAAGAAGCATTATCTTGAACATGTATTTGTTTTAAAATTTTTGAAAATCTTTATTCAAATAAAAATTTTACGAAACTGTCCACTTTGGAGAATCAGTCTGTTTAAAATTAACTTTGCAAAATTAACATTATTTCAAAAAATATTCCAAAAATTTTTAATTAGCACAGTTTTGAATAAAAAAATTAGAATAATCTTTATTAAAAAAAAGAAAAAAAAATGACCTAATGACTATTTGTTTGTTAGAAACATCACTATGTAAATTTTCGTTTTCAAAACTCTGGATCATAAGATCCAAAAAAATAACACGTTTTTTCTTTGTCGCCTTTTTGAAAATAAAAATTCGGTTACTCACTGGGTATATATTTTTGAATTTGGCAACTTTAGACGAAATAATATGAACACTTTTGTCTCCATTTCTGAAAAGTGAGGGCCAACCAAAGTATTGACTTTGATTAAAAAATGTTTGCCTTGTAAAGCGTCACCCTGTATACAAAATTTCGTGTAAAGCCTGCCGCACAATCGGCGCCGAAAAATTAATTATTAACCGTATAAAATCAATGATCGAGTTGGCCATGTCAAAAATCCGTGCAATTCCACCGCGGCCGTTTCACGGCCTACTCGGCGTTTCCAGCGGGCGGAGTTTTCCGACCGTGGTGGAACCTCAAACAAGTGAAAAAGACAAAGAGAGCACGTGCTCCACAGGTGGGGTAGTTTATGGTATCTATGGCGATTTAAACTCAGTCGCGGTAAAGCTTCGGACACTAGGAGGCTGTGATTCGGTGAGTGCGGCGACTTGATTGAAACTTTTTTCGGAAAAAAAGGTGAGCTGTGAGTGAGTGTTCAACACATGTGGTTTAAGTGCGGCTCATAAATCGAAATTTTCTAAACAGAGGACAGATGGCGTGATTGGATGATGGTTTTGTTTGTAAATAATTGAAAAATTTTGAGATCGATAAATCTAATTCGGGAGTTGTGAGGGGGCGAAAAGGCTATTAGGGGACACAGGTGACGACAATAGACAATAAAAAATTAATAAATATTTTTTAATTGACAATACATTACACTCGAGGGTCAATTGTTTTTATTCAAATTAATTTTGGAAATTGCAAATCAGCGTGACCACTGTTTTTGCAACGAACAATGCCACCAAATATTTGTTCGCAATTAAAAGATTAGAAAAAAACGTGACTTTTACGAGAAATTAACAGATCACTCGTGTGGAACATTTCGTTTTAACGGTGCGTTCAGACGGAATTTTATTATTGGTGTCCCACTTTAACAAACATTAGAAAAGTTTACACTTTTCCATTTCTTTCGGGAAATTACAGCGTGAAAGTAGGCGTGGGAGTACAGAACAAAGTAGGCCGCGCATCACATTTTCTGGTTATTTTTGTTAAGTTTAATTCACAGACTCACCCTGTAAATGTTTTTGGGGAAATAATTATAAGTTGATTAAAAAAGATATATATTTTTTTTAAATCTTAATACAAAAAACCTGCAAACCCTTAAAATCTCATTACAAAATTTTAAGACTTACAAAACCATATGAGTATATCACCCTGTATACAGAGTGTTTACGGTCTTGGAGTTGAAACTTTAAGAAAATGATTTGCACGATATCAGAACAGTAATGGAAAAACAGTAAAAACAGTAAGGAAAAACATTTATTTTACACAATTTGTTTGGGAACTGCTGCCAAAGTAAATGTTCGAAGTTGGCTCCATTGCATTGAAGGCAAAGTCGGACGCGTCTTAGTAACGAGCGACAAGCTTTTTTTTCATTTCCATGGAAACAATCTGCTTATTTGTTACAACAATGAAATTTTGTTTCCTTATATAAGTACACCAAAATAATTCCAGTGACCATCAAACTTTGGGCCTATATTTAAAAATTAAATAACATTGATATAAATAACAATTTCCCGAGTTTTCTTTTTCGGTTACACTATTTCTGCAATATTCTATTACTAGTTAAAGTTTCGACTAGTAGACCGTAAACACCCTGTATATTTATTTGAAGATTTTTAAAAACAATTTAACCAAACAAAAATTAGGTATGTATTAGAAATTGTTCTTTTTAAAATATTTTCAAAAAAGTTAAGTGAAACACTCTGTATAGAATTAATTTTGCAGAACTGCAACCATTTTAAATAAATTTCAAAATTTAAATTTTCTCAAAATGTTGATTTAAAAAATCAAAATAGTCTTTATTTTTTATAGAATCACCCTTAACCAATGATTTTCACCCGGTATAAAATTTCTAAAATTTGTAGTCATTTGTTTTTATTAGATCACTGGGTATATAAATTGTAATTATATTTTTTCTAATCACGTCACAATATTTAAGATCCACATTCCATAATTTTTTGAATTCATTAAAATTAAAACACTAATAAGAGACTCACCCTGTATACAGTTTCTATTATACTACACCAGGGTCAAAATACCATAATTACAACTTACAATAATTTTTGGCTAATCGTCAATCGTAAATTAGTAAAATATGCTTACATGCAAATTTCCCATTTTTTTTTTAAACTCGCCCTGTATATTATCAAGTTTTTCGTTTGAATTCTACAAAATACCGACTTTTGTTTCGAAAAAAGATGTATCACTCTGTATAATGTTGTCTACATTCGATTCAGTAGTTTTCGCCAAAGTATAAAAAAACATCCTTCATAAAAAAAAATCGTCGAAAAATTGATTTTGAAAAAACTTTCGATTTTTTTTATTGTTGTATTCGTACACACAACTTGTAGATTATACTTTTTTGCTTTGTTTTTAATTAAAAATGTTTTTGGTAAGACTCAGCTATGTACAAGGTAATTCTCATAAAATGTAGAGCTCTACAAAATACCTAGAATAAACGGTTTAATACATTAATCAAATAATCACATAAAGAAAAAAATCTAACCTGAGCTTGAAAAATTTCGTTTAGATTTTACTTTTGCAGGACCCGACATTTTACGTGAATTACTCTGTACATGACCTTGACTTTCAAAGATTCGGACCCTATCAGGTGAGTCCATCAGTTTCGTCCACAGCCCCCTGAATTACCTTTCTTAATTTTTTTCTAAATATGTAAAACACGCCTTCTTGAAAAGTCCCTCCATTCAAATTATTCCTTTAAAAGACTAACCCTGTATTACTTTTTTACAAAATACACTATAGCATTCGTAATAATTTTATCAAAATATTTTTCACGTAGCACATAATTCAAAATTCGAAATAAAAGACAATGAACGGAAGAAATAGTTAATTTTTTTTATATGGGTGCATTTTTTCGGCAGACAAGACAAAAAATGGGCGTCCCAAAACCGCAGCAACGTTTCTACACCCCCTCGTCGCACCCCTTCAACAACAACTACATGTACAACGGTGACATCGCCTCCCACAGCATCACCGGATTCTACAAAGATGCGAAAATCTTCATCACCGGAGCCACCGGATTCGTGGGCAAAGCCCTAGTCGAGAAACTGCTCCGAACTTGTGACGGACTCGACAGTCTTTACCTTTTAATGCGACCAAAACGCGGAATGAACATCGAACAGAGATTGAAGGAATTGTTGAAAAATCCGGTTTTTAACCGGATTCGTGACAAAAATCCGGACGCTTTTGACAAAGTCAAGGCCGTGGCGGGGGATGTTTCAGCCCCCAATTTGGGGCTGTCAGATGGGGATAAGGAGAAGCTGGTCGAGCACTGCAATATCGTTTTCCATTCAGCGGCCACAGTCAAGTAAGCAATCACAACAAAAAAACAGTGAAAAAATTAAATATTCTCTAATTGATTTACCAATAAAAAGAAATATCAAATAATAAGGAGGTGGGAACAAGCATTAATATTAAAACGCTGCCGCGATATTAATAGCGTTTTCCATTTATGATATTGTACTACAACACAATTACGAAGTGTTTGAGTTTATGAATGAAATACTGGAATACTCGTAGTATCAAAATAACGATAATTGCATACCTACTATTACAAATAAAAAACTAATAGCTCATAATAATCAGTATCAATCAACGGCACTACAAGTAACACTTCTGGATAGGTATTACACAAATCTATATCTTGTGATGATACTTAGATAAAACATTATGAAACTGTCTGCACCTTTCCGTTTTTAAAAATAATGGGTAATCATAATATTTGTCGATTTTATTTATTCATTTTCATTCATCTCAAAATAAATATAAAACTATCGTCACTTTTTTACAACATCCAAACGTTAGTATAACTACATACAAACTCGTGTTATTTATTAAATATTTATTATGTTATCAAATATCAATATCAATATCTAATCTTTTACTTCTAATAATCACACTTGTTAAAGAATTATCAAAAATCAATATCAGTTAATGTATGTTATAATATCAAATGTCGAGATAAATATCAATAGCACAACCAGTGTCAAGTTCTGAATCACTATAACACAAATATCAGTATTTGTATCTACTTTTTGTGACACATGATATTGCCAGATACGGTATTATCATTTATTAGGGTATTAATTTTGCTAAAACTATCTGCGAATTTACTTTTTTAATACAAATACGTAACTATAATATTTTCACTCTTATGGTAGATAATCTGCTCTTAAATATCAAACTATTAATTTATTTAACTATCAACAACTTTTTACTACGTTAAAACATTAGCATCTTATTAAGTTTTTGATAATTTTAAAATATCATCATCAGATTTTGAAGAATTCTAATAGAAAATATCATTGTCATTTTAATAAACTTTCAATAATATACTGCCTATAATACGTATCAATAATATCACCAATTGATAATTATTATCAAATCAAACAATTTCAACATCATTCAATATTTAGATAAATGTATAAGGAACAATACCAATTCCAGTATCAATTTCCAAATCAATTGAGACAAAGATACAAGTATTAGATGCGCCATCATCAGTATCAACATCAATGTTGCCAACTTTTGACAATACTTCCTATATTCTTCCTTTTTACAATAACAATTTCTAATTGTGAAACTCGTGTTAATAAAGATTTATTATGTTATCAAATATCAATATCAATATCAGTTAGTGTATGTTATAGTATCAAATTTCGAGATAAATATCAGTAGCACAATCAGCGTCAAGTTCGGAATCACTATAACACAAATATCAGTATTTGTATCAACTTTTTCTGATATGATATTGCCAGATACGGTTTTATCATTTATTAGAGTATCAATTTTGCTAAAACTATCTGCGAATTTACTTTTTTAATCCAAATATGTAACTATAACATTCATTATGGTAGATAATGTTTTCTTAAATATCAAATTATCTATCAACAACTTTTTACTACGTTAAAACATTAGCATCTTATTAAGTTTTTGAAAATTTTTAAATATCATCACCAGATTTTGAGGGATTCTAATAGAAAATATCATTGTCATTTTATTAAACTTTCAGTAATATGCTGCCTATAATACGTTATCAATGATATCACCAATTGATAATTACTATCAAATCAAACAATTTCAACGTAATTGGAGAAATAATTCAATATTAATTTAGAGAAATGTATAAATAACAATATCAATTCCAGTATCAACATCAATGCTGCCAACTTTTAATAATAGTTCCTATGTTTTCTCCTACTACAACAATTTCTAATTATCAAACTCGTTTTAAAGATTTATCATGTTATCATATCAATATCAATATCAGGGATAATGTACGTAAATATCAAAACCAATAGCAATTAATATCAAAGAAATCTAATTTTTTTTCTTCTAACTACCAATATCAGTATGTGATTCTGGACCAATATCACACAAATATCAGAATTTATATCAATATCAGCACCAATATCGCCAATTATGTGCAGATTCAACGAGGATTTGAAAAACGCCGTCACCCTAAACACCTTGGGCACTAAACAAGTGCTCGAACTTTGCCGAGAAATGAAAAATTTGAAAAGCTTCGTCCACGTCTCCACTGCCTACAGCAATTCTGACAAATATACAGTTGACGAAACGGTGTATGAACCCCCACACGACCCCAACGCAGTCATCAACAGCATCAAGGTTTTGCCAAACGAAGGAATCGAAATTTTATCAAAGAAAATTCTGGGCAAACACCCAAACACCTATACTTTAACCAAGGCAATGGCCGAGCATTTGGTCCTTGAGAGCTCTTCCCAGATACCAGCAGCTGTGGTACGCCCATCTATCAGTAAGTATACCATCATGGTAGTGGTAACCATTATCATATGTTTGGTTTAGTTACAGCCGCATGGAAGGAACCATACCCAGGATGGGTGGATAATGTGAGCGGAATCACAGGGATTTTCATGGAATGTGGTCGAGGAACCATCAAGTCGATCATTTGTGACGATAAATGTACCATGGACTTAATCCCGGTCGATATAGTGGTCAATACCATCATCACGGCGGCTTGGCACACGGCCGCACACCCATCAAACACCATGCGGGTCTATAACTGTACCAGCGGTACCACCAACCCCATTTCATGGAAGGAGTTCGGTCGTTTGACCCATAAATACTGGTTAGAGTACCCCAGCAAGTACGTCACGTGGTACCCGGGATTCACCTATCGCACGAGCCGCGCCATGCACGTGATCTGCGCCCACTTGTTTCATTTGCTGCCCTCGGCCTTCCTTGACGTGTTTTTGTATTGCACGAAACAGAAGCCAATGTGAGTGCCAAGGCGCGAAATTTGAAACGAATCCAAATTTTGTTTTACAGAATGTTGAAAATCAGCCGAAAGTTTTACAGTGCGTTAGATGCGGGTAAATTTTTTTCGACCAATGAATGGGATTTTAAGACTTCGACGATGGCGGCGCTTGTCAGCGCCGTCCGCGATGACGAAGATGGCGCCAATTTTGAAATTGACATGACAGCGGAGAACGGCTTCAACTGGAATTTCTACCTTAAGGATTTCACACTGGGAGTGAGACAGTACGTGCTCAAGGACGACATTAGCAGTCTACCAAGTGCCAAAGTCAAACTAAACAGGTACTATCAACCATGGCCCCCAAAAAATTTGTTTCAAGCTTGTTTTCCAGGTTGTATTGGTTCCAAAAAGTGTTCCAAGCTGTCACGATATACTCTATAGTCAAATTGGCACTGCACCAATGCACTTAGCCCAATTTTGACTCGTTATAGGAGAATTAAGTGTCTTATCGAGAAATCGAGTATCATCAAACGGCGGACAAACCATGCAAATGACAAATATTAGGATAGGTTATTGAATATCTTATTTTATTTATTCTAGTTTTATAGCACTAACAAGTATTTTTCAACTGGAAAAGGTTTATGTTGATAATAAAATTTGTATCACTGGATGTTGTTTTTTATTTTTAGTGTTACCGGGCGTCATATTAAAAATTCAAACAAAAAGCATACCGTTTTTTATTAAACTGTTTTATTAAAAATTATCCCCATGATGCCGAAAAATAACATTGATTAAGTACAACACATGTGCCAAGATTCACAACTGTATATTAAATAGTTTAAAAATTAAATGGCGTACATGTTTATGCTATGCACCCTGTATGGTGTCCGCACACGTGATCATTTATTCAAATTTTAAAAAGTAGCCACACATTTTTATGCATTTTTGAATTCAACTTCTCAAAGTGCGATAAATTTGTTGGTACTTATAGTTTTTAATATACCTATGTCAATTTTTTTGTTAAAATTTTTATTTACAAAAGTTTACTTAAAACATCATAGCTCATAAACCCTTTGCGATAAGTGAATTTCTTTTTTGCCTTTGATAACCCAAGGTTTGAAGAGTTTTCTAAAATATTCAAAATTCCCAACTGTCAAAATTCAAGGCTAGTATGATTTTTTCAAAGTGGTTATCAGTATAACTCAGTTTTTTCAAATGGAACGACCTTATTTTCTTTTTGATCATCATTTAAAAAAAATCATAGTAGCCTTGAAATATGACACTTGACAATCCTGAAGATTTTAGAAGACCCTTAGAACTTTTGGTTATCAAATGCAAAAAGAATTATTCACTTATTGTAAAAGGTTCAAGAGCTGTGATACTTTAAATGAACCCCTGCATATGAAAATTTGCATACAAAAAATTGACATACCTCAAAAACTATGACAGATAAGTACTAACAACTAGGGTACATTTTAGTCAGTTTCAAAAGGCGAATTCAAAAATGAAACAAAAATAGGTGGTTACTATTTGAAATTTCAAAGTTAGCGCCAATTTCTCATTGTTCCGAAAGTTCAGCCATTTTGAAAATAATTTAGTTAAACTCAGAATGGTCGATTTGGATCGTATACAAAATTTTAAAACTCTAGTTGTATTAGAAGTTAAAAAGTTTCTAATGTAAGCCCTCAAAGAATCACCCTGTATTCTATTAAGCTCCATCTCGTGGTAAAATAGTAAATGTATAGATCCGTCATCGGTTAAAAAATCGAAATTTGTATTAATCGTAGAACGGCTTCAGTCAAAAAGTTTTGTGCATTATTTCAGACTTATTAAAGCCTTCAATCTCGTTTCGGGCTTCAATATTAAAACTTCACGCTGTAAAATTATATATAATGTAAACAATTAATCCCACATTTGCACAGTCCAAGCACTTTTGATACTTTAAACATAATCCTTCTCGTAACTGATTGACGCAAAATAATTAAAACAGATAAAAATAGATAAAAATCAAAACAAAGCGAATAAAACTACAGATAGTCACCTGATCTCTTTATTTACATTTCAAATACAATAAAAAGACAAATTAACTAAGTGCTTATCCTGATGCTTAGTTTCATTCAGAACATCAGAAAAACTTATTCTAAAATGGTGTCTTTGTCACAACATAGTAGGAAAATCAAAAAATATATATCCAAGGGGCACAATAAATAATTGCAAAATATACAAAACATAATTAATTCAAAACCAAAAATAAACAGAAAAAAACGAGTTACTTGATTCCTAACAAATCATTTGTTGTGACTTTCCTCAAAATGGGCGTGGTCTCCAGCTTGGCCTTCTTGATCGGAACCTCGCTTTTCAAGTCGGTTTTCTTCTTCCCTTGAAACCTCTGATGGTCCTTCCCTAATATACAATACTTGATTTTCATTGGAATTTCCTCGACTTCGAACATAGCGTCGTGTGGACTGGTCCCGAAAAAGTTGCGAATTTTCGTATCAGCGCTATGTCGAATCAAGAGCTCGACTAAATCAACTAAAAACGCCATTTTCGCACCGAAAACCACCAAACTGAACTAAAAACTCACCGTCGTGACACTCGGCGGCGTGAAAAAGGGCCGTTCGGCCCGATTTCATATCTTTTATATTCGGATCGGCTCCATGTAGGAGCAAAAGTTCGGCACTTTGATACGATTGGGCCAAACAGGCTAAGATGAGAGGTGTGAACCCCTCGTAGTTTAACGTGTCGATATCTGAGGGTTTGGATTTGTTGAGGAGGACTCTAAGTATGTGTAAACGGCGGTGCTCGATGGCAAGGTGCAGCATGGTGTTGCCCTCGGGGTCTGAGATTGAAACATTAGCGCCATGGCTGATGAGGACTTTGATGATTTCGAGGTCCACGTCGTGGAGGATGGCCAAGTGCAGAGGGGCCTGTTTTTGGCAATTTTTAGTGGAGAAAAACGCAATTTCCGGTGCATTTCCGGTCAAATCGGAAGTGGCACAAAATGGCGCGTGTTGAGTGTAATACGTGTGCCAAGTTACAAGATTATAGCTGCAGTGGATTGTGAATAAACAAGGCGAGCGTGTTATGTGGCGCACCCTGTATACTCCAAAAAACACGGATTTTTTATTTAAATAAAAATATTTTATCAAATGGCGGGATAACAAGTGTGAATCACTAAAACAAGCATTGCGAAATATTATAAAATATTAGTTTATATTTTCTAAACTTTCATGGTTCAAAATGAATATTTGTGTTGTCAAAGAATAATAAAAAAAAAAAAATTAATGAAGCTTTTTTAGGAGTGATTGTTAGTACATCATTTTTTTACAGTCAAAGATCCTTTCGTTAAGCTTAGTTGACAAAAACTAGAAAATTCATTAAGGCCCTTTGAACGACACTTGAAAAAATAATAAATATTTGGGAAGTCAAATTATGTATTTTGAAATTACAAAAAATTCATTAGAACCCTAAATAGTGACCCTCGGTTCCCCATTTTTTTTTAAGTCAAAGGCCCTTTTGATAAGCTTTTGTTTAGAAAAATCAAACAAATCGCCAAACGAGATAACACTTGGAAAAAATTCTGATGCTATCTTTTATAAAAAAAAGCCCTAAGAAGTGATCGAATCTTTGAAAAGAATATTTGAAAAAAAATTGTTAAGAGATTTTAAAAAAACAAAAAAATTATTTTTAACTTTTTTTGACCCCAAACAAACGCAAAACGTAGAACTAACACCATTTTTGCATCACATGGGTATTTTTTGGCTTATTTTCAAAGAAATTTTGGGAAATAATTGCGTTTGTGTCACAAAAGATTTACAAAACGCTCACAAATAACATAACTTTTGACAAAATTAAAAGTTTTCCTGTCTGTTTTTGTAAATAAATAACGCACTTAAAGACTTGAAAAAGTCAAAAATAACCAAACTTTCTTTCCTAAAAATGGGACAAAACGAATGAAACCGGCAGAATAATAACATCAAAGCCGATTTTTAAATCAAATGATCTGATTTTTCACTCAGGTTTGGTAAAATTCTTCTATCTCACAAAAGTGACAAATGAACAAGAAAGACAATTTTTTGTGTGATTTTGGTCTTGGCATTATTTTCAAAAAAATTTGCAAAATAGTTGCGTTTGTCGCCACAAATCTCCAATTCGAAAAATTACACAAATACTATAATTTTTAATTAAACTACTTAGGGTCGCTTTTACAATCGCCCGATAAACTCCGGATAAGTTATTTCTAGTATAATTACTATGGTTACAATTGTTACAACAATGTATTTTTCAAAATTTATCCCCAGGATAAAGTTATCCGACGATTGTAAAAGCGGCCCTTAATGGTTTTTATGTCTGTTACTTGTCGTTCTTATGTTTAATATTTACATTTTTTACATTTTCTCTTATAAACGAATAAAAACGAGTGAAACAAGCAAAATAATACGAGTATTAGCACCGATATTCGCCTAAATTTTGTTGTTATCAGGTAGGTACAGCTTTAATTGTTTTTCTTTAACATTAATTGTCTTTTTGAGACAGAATAAGAGATTTTCAGTCTGTTTTATGGAAGTTTTCACGTTTCGAAGCAAAAGATCGTTCTAATTAAACCGCATTTCCTCAAGTTGTAATATAAATTGTCTTTTTGTGATAAAAACGTGTTAAACCGAGTGAAGCTGCCAGAATAACATAATGTGCTAAAAAGTTATAATTTTTTTAAGATAAAGGCCCTTGAACAATTTTCAGTTTAGCATTTTTTTTATAGTCAAAGGCCCTTTGTTTTTTTACACAAATCAAAAGTATGAAACCAACCCTTTTGTGCTTAAATTATGTACCTTATAAAAAAACTAATTATCAGTATATCAACTACTTTAAAAATGTGATCCTTTTCACAAGAATTTTTTTTTCGAAATTTCTTCCAGTTTTTGAGATATTATAATAAAAATAATTTACACAATTCTTTTGGTAAAAAATTATGCTCTAAAATTGACTTCTAATGCAATAATATTGTTTTCAAAACAGTGTTTTTTAATAATTAAATTATTAAAGTTGCGTCCTGAACTTTGTTTTTAGAAGAAATAAAAAAATGGCAATACAAAATAACAAATTTGAAAAAAAAATTGATAATGCTTTTAGAACTATTCCGTCAGAAACAGAAACAGAAAAACTGTTTCGCAGACTCAAACATAATTTATCAAAAATATGAGTAAATATTTGCTAAACATTAAAAAAAAAAGTGAAAATCATGCCAGTCCCGATAAGAGACCTCTACCAGTTAAAACACTAAGAAAATATTTCGAGAAATCGATTCATTCGTTATCAGTTCTAGGGGACTTACATTATTTCATTCATTTTTCCTCCATTACGTCACAAATCACCGACCATTTTAGTAAGCATATTTGCAAACAAATATTTATTTTAGTTTTGATATTCATGTAAGTTTTGTTCGAGAAATTCTAATTTTTCAAATAATAGTAAAATAAAATTTGGTGATTTGAGATGACAAGTTTTTAATTCATTCAAGACCGAAAACATTAATAAGAGAACATGAGAACAACGTTTAAATTTGTTTGTATGAATCCCCTTATTACAATTTTTCTTAAAACTGCAAATTATTTTAGTTTAGCAAGCTGTGAAAAACAAAATCGCTTAGAACTGTCAACTACGGAAAAAATCAGCCCACTCTGACTGTATTGTCACATTTCCAAGACTTACACATACCCGTTAACTCAGCTTTTCAGATTAAATTTTCTCAGAAAGTGATAAACAATTTATCTGAATTTTTTCAATTGTTTATTACACAAAATTTCATTCACCATCGGTTCAGGGATTTACATCACTTCATTCACGTTTATTTATTTTCCTGTAACACGTCACAACGCGCGGTAAAACCCCGCGACCTTGAAGTTAACATTATCAACAACAGTAAAATACCGCAAATTTATTAATAAACCTCCCAATATTCGGTCGCTTATCACCCGAAAAACGCTTATCATCTTACGCCGAAAAACGATCGATTTCTCAGAATTGCAATACTTACAAAACCATGCTGATTGAGAAGATTCGCGTTCTCCTTGATCGCCTTAAGCACGACACAATTTTTCTGGACAAGTTTTAGGTCGTTTTGGATAACACTATCATGAATTGGTCTACAACCAATAATTATACGATTATTAAATTTTTGTAACAATGTAACTTACAAATTTCCCGCAGCGTCAAAATTGAGAGCGTTCCGCATATCATTGAAGAAATTAAACTTGTGTATCTCTTCCTTGGTCCTGAGCTTCTTCGGATCGATCATTTTGCGATTCGTGCACTCGCTTCGTTCGTTCTCGCCCAGAATAAAGTTGCACAATTGTTCAACATACAGTGATTCCCTTTCGTCGTAGAAAACGGGGTCGGTTTGCGTCAAAACACTTCTAATTTTCGCCTCAGTTTGCTCACTTTTGTCCACACTCACTTGCAGGTCGTAGTCTGTCATGGTGGCAACACTGACTCTAGTTGTGGGAATCACGCTTTGCATGAACGTCACAGGCTGGTACTTCACCGGGACTAGGATTTTGGGGACGACGCGGCGCGGCGTCACAGGCACTAGCTTGGGCAAGGGGGGCCCCCCGTTCACCACAATTGTGGGTTTGTTCTCATTCTTGATGATTTTGTGGGGCACGATTTCGATGCGTTTGCCGTCCTTGTGGATGTACTTTTTGCCGGTCTGTGGGTCTACTTTCAGTATTATCTTTGTGAGTTTGGTTAAATCGATGGGTTTATCAGGCGTCTTATCCTTATCTGCGACCTGCACTACAGCGAGACCGTCCTTAAAGCCGACCGTTTGCACGTTGGGGCCCTCGCTTTGGTGGGTTTTACCGCGCACGTAGCAGCGGTAGGGGCTCACGGGGGTTGAGGGCACTTCGTGCAGCTCCATGCTGTTTAAGGTTAGAATTCGAGGCAAAGACTGTTGAAATTGTGAAAGGGGCTCACCTGAAGTCACTTCAGTGCTTTGAGTGGTTTTCAGAACTCGGGACTTGACAGAAAGAGGGATTTCCCCCTGTTGTGTTACACGAGTAGCCCCGCCATGTCGGTAAAGAAGAACTTACAGTGAGGAAGCGAGACGCCAATACGCCAAACGCACGGGTGGAACAAAGATGGACAACACTCGTAATTGACACCAACTTAAGAAACCCAAGACGAAAAACACTAGATTTTTTATTTTTACCAATTAATTATAATATTGCATTGCACAATAACTCCAATTGGTTTATTTACACTTTGAGTTTGTTTATCCATTGTGGGGACGGTTGTGATAAGATAGAAACGCAAAATTTGGTGGTTACAAGGTGGCCAACCTAACACACCGATTTTGTGCTTGAACGTTTGTCGACGTAATTAATAAATAATAAGGTGGAAATTACACAAAACGGGTGCATTGAACCCCATTTAATTGGAGATATTGGAATTAATCGGAGTTTGATTAATTTTTGGGAGGTCATTGAGTCAAAACCAGTGGCGTAGAAAAACTCACAGTGGCGGGGATTTTATTTGAGAACTCATTTTTTTATTGGTAAAATTATATTTTCTTAGGTTGTATAACAGTAGTGACTTGTGGATTTAAAAATACCATGTGATCATTTGAAATTATAATTAGTTTTTTAACTTGTATAAAAACGCTGATTATCATAAATTGTATAAGCTGAAGACTCAAATAATAAAGTTTCGAACGGTAATAATTAATTAGACTACATTTTTCAACCCTCAGTTTATCAATCACAAAAAAAAATTCTGCTCATTTGAAAGAAGAACTCTCGATTTTGGTGTTTTCAAATTTTTAAAAAAGAATAACAAACCCAAAATTTTTAAAGTTACGTTTTTAAAGAACTTTAAGCATCCATAACACAATTTTTTCAAACGGAATGTCATAACTTTTAATTCACTAAATGGTAGAGAATTTAATTTTACATCGATCTGTATTAACATATTCCTTATACAGCTTATACCTATATATGCAAAAATAACTGAGGTTTGTAAGGAATTTCCTATATAATGTCAAAAAAACCAACATAACCTGAAAACTATCACAGGTAAGTATATAGGGAATGCTAATACAGATAGATGCAGAAAAAAATTCTCCTCCATCTAGTAAAATAAAAATTGGGATATTTCATTTGAAAAAATTAAGTTATGGCACAGTTATGGGTACTTGAAGTTGCCCAAACTTAACCCTAAAATTTTTGGGTTTATTAACTATAAACTAAAAACTAATCCAAAAATTTTCAAAAAATCCTAAATATCTCGAAAACGGTCAAACTTAGATGTACGGAAAGCTGGTAAAAACTTCCTTAAAATAACTCAATTAATCCAAAAACGCAGTGAAAAACATAGCTTTCCATTTAAAAAAAGAAAGTTGGTAGCGATAGTGCCGCCATCTGAAGATATTTTCCAACTTTCAGATAAATATTTTTATTAAAACTTTCAATACTTCTAATCTGAGGTTTAGACGGAACAGCCTGTATAAAAAAACGTTAATCACTTTATCCATGAAATAACAAAACAAAAACAATCGCAACAATAATTTATTTTTTACTTATAACAAGACCTGAAGACACGAAATGTGTTAAAATTGACATTTAATCAATAATCATCGTAAAATCATCATAACTTGTCTCAAAGTAGGCCGGTTTCTGCCCCACATGGTCGACAAATGGTCTTCGGTAGCATCACACCGGCCGTGATTTATTTGTTTTGAAAACGTCACCATTTAAGGGATGATTTCCGTCCTTGACCTCCAGAGCCGGACTGGTGCAATTCCGGCGCGTCCCCCATCTGACGTCACCCTTTTAATTACCGGCGTTCCGTCAAATTAAACCGTGCGCGTCTAATTAAAACTAATTCAATTAAAGTCCAGCCGGACAAAGAACCGTTTCATATGGTCCCTTGGCAAAAACCGGGCATTTCCTCCCTTGGTCTGCCCCTGTGTTTTGCTTTTTTCGAGTGGGCGTCGCCTCGGCATCTGTTAAAAATATCACGAAATTGTCTTAATTGAGCTCATTCGCAGTCGGCTATGACACTTGTTGCTTTACAAATGAAAACGCAGTAGTGGCGCGACCATGGATTGCTTTGATACAGCGACAAACAAAAGAAAAAAATGCGACGATTTTGGGACACCTGTGCGACAGAGAAGTCAGGCCAACGCGCGGGAGAGAGACAGAACACACAGGTAACTTGATTTAAAGTGGCAGTTGTAAGACTCGACGGAAGCAATTGTTTAAGTGTAAACACGGCCTTCTCGACACTTCGCACCTTGATTCCGACCGAACCGAAAGATCGAAAATTGAGCAAAATCGAGACTTTGAGACTGGCTTCCAGTTATATCTCACACCTGGGGACCCAATTAATGGCAGGGCCGATCGAGCAACCCTGTCTCAGGCTGGCCAACAAATTGGATAGAGTTTGCACGTTCTGTATAGCCCATAAGAAATCGCCCGGTAGGGACCTGGATTTTGGAAGCGAGGAGATTTTACTTAATCCGGCCTCGCCAAACGCCATTTTCGGACCCAACGACCTCACCGCCATCTATTATTAATTAACTCGACTCGACTAACACAAACACCCTGTATATTTCGTAACTAATGTAATGTGTACTTAACGAAACAATATTTTATTATTTTTATCGCTTGGAATTTATTTCAACATTCTTTCCTCAAATAAGGTCAAGTCGCGCTTGACTCGCCACACAAAAATTTAAAGAATTTGATGAATTAGCTGGGGCCCCAAATTGATTTGAGCCGCCCCTGTCCCTTTTATCTTGACAAGTGTTGGTAAATTTGCAGAATTGGTTCGAAACTAAGGTGGAGCATTTTTCGCAATAAAAAACAGTGAGGTTTTAGGGGGCTCCCCATGAGCTCATTTCCTCACCCGGAGCGTTGATTCATTCGCGTCTGTCAAGTAAAACCACTACAATCGACCATTTCACTCCTTGAGGCTTAATCACCCAGTCATGGCCAACCGTGACTTGGCCGATTATTTCAAGTGTCATTGTGACTGATTACACTAAAATTCGGGTTTACACCCAAAATCGATGCATTTTTGACTCAAATTGTGATAATCTAACAACCAACTGTTCGATTTAGTGCCCAATTGTGTGAATGTGACTTCGCGATATACAAATTCACCTTTCCCGAGTGAAAATCCGCCAACTTGGCTAAACATAACCTCACTTTTGTAGAATGAACGACTTGGACAAACAATTGGCCGAACTGGCCCTAATCAACAAAACCGAACTGCCCCCCAACCCCAAGAAAATCGGGCCAGCGGTGCCCCCCAAGCCCAAAAAGACCCAACCTCAGGTAAGCCCCCTTTCACCTCAATTAAATATTACAAACTCGTTTCAGATACCTCAATCGTACCCCCTTAAACAACCCCTCGAACCGTCTTACTCCTCCCGCCTCCAAACCTCCCAACTCTACTCGAACCTCCCGCCTCAAAACACCTACGCGAATTTACCACGCCCCCAAATCAAAACCACCAATCTGACCCCGAAACCGTACACGAAACCCGATCACGTGACCTATAGTAACATTCAAGTGGGCCAATCGCGCAACGCCGATGGCTTGATTTACAGTAATTTGGTCCACCCACCACGGGAGGGCAACGTTTACAGTAATGTATCACAGGGGGCGTATGCAAACGGAGGTGAGTTTTAGGCCACGCCTTGTGGTTTGATTGGTTGATTGTTTTGAGTAGAGGATTTGCCACCGCCGCCCCCTCCGCTCGATTTGACCGCTAATTTGGGGGAGTACGCCCCTTGTACGATTAATACGAACTTGCCGCCCCCACCGGAGGATTTACTACCGCCCCCAAGTCCGGTCAGTTCGAGCTATAGCGAGTTGAGGAGGGCCACCCAACCGGGGGCTCAGGAATTTAATTACAGTCTCGGATCGCAGGTAGGTTTTGTTTTAGTTGGGGTTAGCTTGGCTTGTGGTATAATAAATACTAATGCTTTTTTTCGCTAACCAGTACGCTGATTCTGATTCTTTGTATGGATATGGGGCTATGTCTCAGGTAATTAGTTACACAAAAATCAATTTTTTAACAAGATTTTTCATTGTGACAGTCCTCGTCGACCTACGAGTCCATTTACGAGCCCATTAACCCACGGCCCCCAAGTCAAATGTCCTCCAGGTCCAATTATTCCCTTTACGCCCCCTACGTGAGTGGTAATAGTAGCACCATGACGGGTCCCAGCCAATCAGCAAGTCGCATGGAAGTCAACAAGTTGCAAGAAGTTGACAGTTTGACCGACCTTCTGGTCCAAGGCATGGACAACGAACAAGACCAAGACGTCTACGGGGTTTGCGTTAAATGTGGCGAAAAAATCATAGGCGAGAATAGCGGCTGTACTGCCATGGACCAACTCTATCACACCAAATGCTTCACCTGTCACCACTGCGCCATCAACCTGCAAGGGAAGCCCTTTTACGCCCTCGACGGCAAGCCTTACTGCGAAGAGGATTATCTGGTAAATGCGTCCTGACATGACATAACCTCACTTTTTCTGCCACTGAAATCTTAATTTAGCCCGTTATTTAAATGAATTAGTGTACAGAACGCGCTGGGAACGTGTTACATGTGCCAAATTTCGAAGCGAACGACTTTTTCGGTGCTTTTTTCGACAAGAAATTAAACTTATTTGTGACATAACCTTACTTTTTCGACCATCAATTTTTTCCTAATTTGGATCCCAATTTAAATTAAATTGTGTCGCGAACACACTGGGAACATGCCACGTGTGTCAAAGTGCAAGTCAAATGACTCTTTATGCGTCATTCAGTGTTTTTACCAATAAAAACAATTTTGTTTGACATAACCTCACTGTTTGTACCGTTGAAATTTTTCGATTCTGATCGTAGTATTAATGAAATTGTGTCCAGAACACGCTGGATAAGCCCTACACGTACCAAATGCGAGGCTAACGACTCTTTTGGTGTTTTTTGGGCAAGAAATTAAACTTTTGTGTGACATAACCTTACTTTTTCTACCATCTATTTTTTCTCAATTTGGATCATAATTTAAATGAAATTCAAAATGTACGCTTAACGTTTCTTTCGGTGCTATTTTTACAAAAATGTGTCTAGAACACGCTGGAGAAGTGCTGCGTGTGCCAGAAGCCCATCCTGGACCGCATCTTGCGCGCCACTGGCAAGCCCTATCACCCGAAATGCTTCTGTTGTGTCGTTTGTGGCAAAAGCCTTGACGGTATTCCCTTCACTGTGGACGCCACAAATCGTGTCCATTGCATTGAAGATTTCCACAAGATTTTCGCCCCCCGATGCTGGGTGTGCAAACAACCGATCATGCCAGAGCCTGGTGAAGAAGAAACCGTCCGTGTGGTGGCCCTAGACCACAGTTTCCACATCCAGTGCTACAAATGCGAGGTTAGTTTTTGTCCGGTTGGTAGTTTTGGTTCTAGGGTTTTTTTAGGATTGTGGGTTGGTGCTGTCGTCCGAGGCGGAAGGCCGAGGGTGTTACCCACTGGACGATCATGTTTTATGCAAAAGTTGCAACGCGAAACGCGTCCAAACTTTGACGAATCATATGACGACGGAGTTGTAAGTAGGTGAGTGTTTTTAGTCGCGTAGATTTGCCATATTGTTGTGATTATCGAGTGATAGATGGAAAAATGAAGTATTGATTTGTTAGGCTTGACGCTTGTATTTTATATCGAGATATTTTAAAAAAGGGCACTTGTATTTGCTTATCATTCCGGTTTAGTTTAGATTTTTATCTTTTATATGTGATTTTTTAACGTGCCAATGGGTTAATAAAGTGTGACTGCGAGTCGGGGTTTCACTTCCCCTCAAGTCGCCATTATCCCCTCCCATAAAATCAGACCAATGAAAATCAAGCAATTTATTAAAAATTGTAGCTACAAAAATCAGTCTTGAATCCAATATGGACGGAATCTAACCTAACCTCAAACCATTTTTCATGGAAAAACAGTAGAAAAAACAAAAATCACGCACTCATGCAAATCTCCTCGTTCCCTTGCAACGGCCGCACGCTGCTCGTCCTCTCCCTCCTCTCCCATTTATTTTTCAAAATCATCAAAATGCAAAACAGGGTGACTCCAGTCGAGAGAATGCACCCGTACTTCAGCCCCAACTCGACGCTTCGCAGTGTAAAAGTCGTCTGGAAGATGATACTGATCATATCATCCGGAAGCGTCTTATCTTCAAGGACATATTCGATCCAAGCCACTGGTAACATAAGCCCATCCTCGAACATATTGACTTGACTGATCCCAAAGGCCTTGGCCACTTGCACATTGACCTGAATCCGGTTTTTCCCCGCCATAACAAAGCCCAAAGTCGGGTGCAAATCGGCGTAAGTCTCATAGACAGAGTCGGGGTTGAGCCCAGTCACGCCCTCTTTAAGGGCGGGGTCAGCGTTGTGAAAATGCGGAAACGACATGAAAATGGGCGCGCCGAACGTACAAGGCGTGGCGTTAAACACGCCCTGAAGTGGACACTCCCCCAAATCCAGATCGCAGTAGCATTGGTTGGAGGGGGTGCGTTCAGGGGTGTCAAACACGTTTTCAGGGAGCGTGTAACGATACGCTGGGATTTTCCCATTCAATATTTTCACTTCCTCCTTGAAGTGGAGGGGCAAGGGGCGGCACATCTCCTTGAGGTAGAACTGGATTGGTCGTTTGTTGCGCACAAGGCGGGGCGAGAAGAGGGTACCGTCCGTGGCGGCGCTAATGTCGTTACATTCGGCCGTTGACCAGAAATTAAGGGCGGGCTCACCGTTGAAACTCTCAATCAATCCGATTTTGTTAATATCGGTGGCGCCCGTGTTGATTGTTACGACGTCGTCTCGAATCCCGACATTCTGAAATTTGATTGGTCAAGGGGAGGAGTTATGACACTAGGGGTGGCGTTACTCACCGAAGAGACCAATCCGAAGTGTTCGTACGGTTTCTGGTTCTGGAACTTCATGTAGCTTTTCGAGAGGGCGTAGAGATTGTCCTCGTAGCCAATGATAAAACGGTGGGCGGGGAGACTGAGGAAGGGCTTAGCGTTGAGACTGTTCAACAAACTTGAAATACCAACACGTGTCAGGAACGTTGAGTGTTTGTTGAGTGAGGCCGCAGTCTGTGTAACAACAATTTTAATGATTTTTTTTACATAAAGTTGGCACAACTTACAAATAGGGGAATGTTGGGTACTATAACCCTGTCGTTTTGTTTGCGTCCAATTGACAGTTCTGGCATAAACTTATAAACGCGTTGCTCCTGATATGAGACATGACTTCCGTCAAATTTCGAATTGACACGTTCCATCGCCACCCTAGAATCATTTTTGTGTTAGCTAATGAACGGTTTAGTGTCACATGATGACTTACTCGTAAACATAGGGTCCAACTTCTTTGACGTTTAATTTTTCGTCATCGCGACTCTCGAATTCGGGAACATTTGTATAATTAAAAATGTGTACTTTAAGGAGGGGTTTCGGTGACGGTTTGAGCCACATATCGTAGCTTTGGGTGTCGGGAATTATGGCCAAATTCTGTAATTAAGTGAGGTTAGAGTGCTTCCCCTCCGGCCGCCATTACGGGGTGGGGGTTACTTACGGCAAAAACAGCATTATCGAACATTTCCGTGAACCACATGGCCACAACTCCTGTTAAACTGAGGAGGAATAGCACAAAAAGTCCCGAAAGAACTGGAAAAAAATAAATGTGGTTATTATTTGAGGTGCGAAACATGACGCAACCGCTGAATTAAATTTAGACTAGTACGTAATACGTAAATAAATTGAACGTCCAGGTGAATAAATTATTGCGTGAAATGGCGCCGTATTATCAAAATTTTATTCGTCCTTGCGTTTTTGAACTCGGATAAATGTTACAAAAGTGAACCTCAGATAACCCCGACGTCTAGACGCACTTATTCGAACTTTTTCCTCATTGACGCAAAGCTTTTCGCCGAACTATCACACTTCAGATAACCTTTGACTTGACTTCCCCTATTGTGGCCATTAGAAAATCGCGAAAGCGGTGCTTCCCCTACCGGCGCCATTACAAACAAACTCTGGGGAGGGATTAATTAATTACTTACCCCAGAATTGACGCGTCTGGATCTGGTAGCCCATGATGTAGGTTTTATTTTTCTGCATTTTCTCGAAGATTTCCCGCGTTATTGTCGGTGTTTTGCTGAAGATTTGTCCACAGTTTTTCTCAATGTGGGGTTTGTGGGGTGGAATTTTTTCACTTTCTTCGCGTCTTGACATCACTTATCTTTCAGTCACTACTGATCTGTGTTAAGTCTTGATTATGAATTGGGAGCTTTACGCTGTTGGAGCGATATTTATAAAAGAGTTCTTATCGATAACCCCGTCTTATCATTGTTTTACTATTTTCATTGAAGTCAGACGATCGATAATTTTTTCTTGTTGTTTTTTTTTTTGACGTGGAGTAGACGTAAAGACGAGTATTTTTTCGTCGCAGATCTGCGAAAATTGTTTTGAAATTTGTTTATTTCTGCTGTTTTTCTTACAGTTCATTGCCACGTTTCGATTTTTATGGCATGGCAGTTTTCCAATCTTTGAGTGTGTTTAATTGATTTTTTATTGGTTATCTACCTTTCCAATTGTTTCTTTTTTGACATTTTAACGACGCTTTAATTTAATTTTTTTACAACCTCCCCTCAATTGGCCATTACCTCAAAGAAGAGCTTGAAGTTTTTACGTTTAATTGTATTTTTTATAAAAAAAAAATGTTATTCCTTTGGCTATACGAGGTGTAGCCGAGTGTCGCAGAAATTTTCTATGGAGAGTTTTTTTTATTTTTATTAAAAACCTCACAAAAGAGCTTAAGTTTTTGTTTGATTGTATTTTTTATAAAAAAAATAGTTGATTTGAAATTTCATCTTTTTGGCAATACGAGGCGTAGCCGAGTGTCGCAGAAATTTTCTATTGAGAGTTTTTTATTTTTATTAAAACCTCAGAGCTTAGGTTTTAATAGTTGATTGTATTTTTTATAAAAAAAATAGTTGATTTGAAATTTCATCTTTTTGGCTATACGAGGCTTAGCCGAGTGTCATAGAAATTTTCTAGTTTCTTATTTTTATTAAAAATCTCAAAGAAGAGCTTAAGTTTTTATGATTGATTGTATTTTTTTATAAAAAAAATAGTTAATTTGAAATTTTATTTCTTTGGCTATATGAGCCGTAGTCGAGTGTCGCAGAAATTTTCTATGGAGAATTTATTATTTTTATTAAAAACCTCACAGAAGAGCTTAAGTTGTTTGATTGTATTTTTTATAAAAAAAATAGTTGATTTGAAATTTCATCTTTTTGGTTGTACAAGGCGTAGCCGAGTGTCACAGAAATTTTCTTTGGAGAGTTTCTTATTTTTATTAAAAATATCAAAGAAGAGCTTAAGTTTTTATTTTTGATTGTCTTTTATAAAAAAAATAGTTAATTTGAAATTTTATTTCTTTGGCTATATACGAGGCGTAGCCGAGTGTCACAGAATTTTTTTATGGAGAGTTTCCTATTTTTATTAAAAACCTCAAAGAAGAGTTTAAGTTTTTATGTATGATTGTATTTTTTATAAAAAAAAATAGTTAATTTGAATTTTTATTTCTTTAGCTATACGAGGCTTGCTGTGACACAGAAATTTTCTATGGATTTGTTCCTCTTTTTTTGCCCAAAATGTAGCTATCGAGGAAAAATTTAATTTTTTCTTTTTGTACTTTGCGACACGAGGCGTAGCCGAGTGTCGCATTTATTTTTTAGCAAAGTACACGTAAATTTATTTGTCGTGTCTTGTGATTAAAAAATGTGTGCCGACCCACGTAAGCACAAGAATGATTAATTAGCCTGATCATTTAACGTCAGTCAAAACAGTAATATTAATAATAAGTCTAACAGTTCCTCTATTCATAAACAACCAAATATCGATAAGAGAGCGGCAAAAAATCCCATTAATTACTGTCTTGGTTGTAGTATTGAATGGTTTGTTTGTTTAGTGTTCCCCCACCACTTGAATACCACCTGGCCACGCCTCCGCGTAATGGCGCAGGTAGGAGAGGTAATTTTCTAGCGGCGCCAATTCCAAACCAATAAAAAGTCGCGATAAGATTTAATGTTTTGACTGGTTGTGTGTCCGGTATGGTAACAAAAACTGGAAAGAACCGATAACGCGAGTTAAGAAAAAAACAATCTTTTCGTAATCTTTTACGTCTAGACAACAACACAACAAAATCGTACGACTTTTGTTTTGATCAAAATGGCGGCGAGCGCGTGCCATTTTTAGACACCTATTTTGCTTTGTTTCTGGCGCCTTTGAACAGGATGAAGATCACGTGAACAGCACATTTGATTTTTACAAATAATTAGTCAAAATTTCGATTTTTGGAGACGATGCACATAAAACGCCACCTCTGACCCATGCGACTAGACATTTAGTGACCTAAAACCCGCCATTAAAGTCTAATTAGTTATTACATTTTTATAGCTTTTGGGTTGTTTGTCAAGGGAAAAGGTGAGACGAAAAAAATCGTATTAAGATTATTATGCAATTAATTTCTCTTTTTATTATTGTTAATAATATAAAAAAGTGTCTCGATTAGGGACATTAATTGTTTCGATAAGTATGGCAAAACCTGGCCCGACTTGACGATAACGCAATCAAGGTCACGAGGTTTAAATTTAGTGTTAAAAGTAATTAAACTGATTTATGAGTTTTATTGCCTTTAAAACGGACAGATAAGAATTAAATTAAGTAATTTGATCGTTTCGATTGATTAGATCACGATTGTTGTGCATTTTCGGGGAGTAAATCTGGACGAAAAACATTTTTATTGTCCTTTATCTTTATGGTTTTGTAAATAGGGACATTTTAACGGATTTATGGCCGATCTGGGTCAAGTTCGTCCACAGTATGCGATTTTGAGGTTGGCAGAACTGGCTCGCTTTACTTCTGCCCCACGCTGTACTTTTCATTATTCTTGATTGTTTTTTATCGTCGAAATTAAATTTTTCTCGACAAAATTTGGCCAAAATTATTAAAAACCAGAGTTGTCCATAATCAGATTACTTAAATTAAATTAATTAAAGTAATTAAATTAATAATGTAATTACAGATTAATCTAATTACATTGTAATCTAATTACTTTGAATTCAACAACAATGTAATTGTAATTATTTTTTTATTAGCTGTAATAAGTTACATATTAATCCAATTGAAAAGTAATCGATTACTTTGTAATTAATTACATTATAACACATTATTTTGGAAAATCATCCCCTAGGGAGGTTAAATGGTGTGGTAAAGTTTGAATTAAAATTCGTGATTTTTGAAGATATTTCGCAGAAAATTAGTATCTATTATCTAGGTTTTTGTCAAAAAATGAAGAGACAAGTGTTTTATCCTTATTTAAAGATTTCACCCCTAAGGGGAGAGGGGGTGTTAAACAGGGGTTAAAATTTATGCAAAAATCTGTAATTTTTTAAAATTATATTCATCAAAATTGGTATTTGGGCTTTTAGTTAAAAATATAAAACGCATGGTTTGGGCTTTTTAGAAATTCCACCCCCAAAGGGTGTATTTGGGCTTTTGATAAAAAATGTGTTTTATGCTTCTTAAAAATTCTACCCTAAAGGGGTTAAATTTAAAAATCCATTATTTTTGAACTTGGTATATCTAGGAGAATTAGTATTTGGGCTTTCGGAAAAATGAAGACTCCTGTTTTAGGATATACAGGGTGTAGCGAAAATATGGGGACCAGGAACCAGAGATTCTCCAAGTCAAAATAAAACGGTTTAACCAACTTATTAGAGGGATTTTCGATTTGTACATACTACAATATACACGAACATATGCGGTATCTTGAGAATGATGACGTCACGGTATATGTGTACGAAGCGCTAAATTTAAAACCTAGGGAATTTATCGTTGTTTGTGTTATCTTTGGTTGGTCATATTGAACATTTGAACATCCCCCGCCTCTTGCCATCGAAATTTCCCCAATGAATCCAACGATAACTTTTAAACTTTTATTTAGACAATAAACATTCCAAAATCAAACGAAAACGGGATGCTAATGAATTCTTTATTATTAAGTGAAATGTTTCAGCGGGCAAAATTTTTCACTGTTCACTCACTTATTATAGAAATACATTAATACCTAATCATTTTTATTACATTTTGTTAAAAACAAATGTCGCATTGTTTTTTAAATTTCTCTATTTTGGATGATAGACACAGATCAGAGGTTAGGATGTTATGTCAAACGCTAAACAGCTGATTCTTACCACATACCGCTAAACAAGGACAGAGCACGTACCCTAGTATCTTCGTGTTCACGTACCGGAAGATACCGTGACGTCATCGTTACAAATCGAATACGCGTAGTATGTTGTACTATGAAGCGGTAGGTTGTAGTATGTACAAATCGAAAACCCCTTAGCTGTTTCAAAACCGTGTTCAAAACTATAAAAAAGCCAACGTTGCATTTTACCGAATTATTTTTTTAAATAAGGTTGATAAAATTGTAAAATAGTTATTAATTGATAGATCTCTCATTGAAAATATAAATTACATTAGCTATTATTTTTTTGAAGTCCATGAATATTTTATAACAGTTAATTTTGAGAGAAAATGCGACGTTGGCGTTTTTATAGTTTTGAAACAGCTAATATATAAGTATAAGCTGTATAAGGAATATTATAACTCCAGTGTTGCCAACAGACTCAGTATTTCTGGATCAGTCTGTACATAAAAATTATAATTACAACAAGAATCCTAAACCTAAATGATCTATTTTTAAAATGTTTCGACCTAATTTGTATATTTTGTGGCCTATTTTATAAGCCTTTTCTGCGTTTTTTTGCGACCTAAAATCCGGTCTTTAATTATTTATAACATTTTGCCCAACACTTGTGTTTTCTGTCCGTGTGGTTGGCACAACCCCGACGCCTTGTACTTTCTATTTTATTGCTCTTAGCGTCCAAATAGTTGGAAATATTGAATTTAACGGTTTAGAAGGATGAAATTGAGTTTTGTTAGCGAAATTCGTCGAAAATCATTAAAAAACGGCAAATTGTTGGTGTTTTATGTGCGTTTGGTTGGCAGCGCAGCTTTTGACATTTTGCGCACCATTTCTTGGTTAGGTCTGAAAAACCGGCGTTTTTCCTCGAATTTTCTCTCCCAAACGGCAAAATGTCGGTGAATACGATTTTAATGGACTTCTCTGTGGATCCGTCCGCCGTCAAAAACGAGTCTCAAGTGTCTGTAGTGTCTTCAAACATCGAAAACGTCCTGCGCGAGTATCTCGCCAATTTGAAAACCTTGACCACAATTCGGCTGGAAACGGACGTTTTGAGGTTATATTCGAGCGATGGGGGGCTGTCGGCCACCCTGCGCATCTTCAACACCGGTCTCATAACGCTCAACATCGAGTACCTGAAAGGGGAGTCCCAGGAGGCGCTCCTCAGTTTCGAGGTAAACCAACCAGTTAGGGGAGGCCAGTCTGCGTACTGTGTATTAAACTCTTTTACAGCGAACCAAAGTTTTAGAACAGAAATTGCGAATTGTTTTAAATTGTTACCGGTGTAAGCTTCTTCCTCCGATTAAGCGAGGGGCCTATCTTGACGTTTATATACTTAGCTCAGGTTCGAAGCGACTAGACTTTGCTTGTTTTAATTTCGATGAATTTTATTTTGCTTGTGTCGAGGCGCTTTTTTGGTTAGTTTTTATGCATGCGAAATTTTTGTAGCGGTGCCGAGAGCTTGATCGGGATTTAGTCGAGCGTGTGGTCGGAATACACAGGAGTCAGGCCTTGGTCCCTATCAAAAGGGGCACTTTCAAGAGGTACTATCCCACCTCAGGTTCGTACAAGCGCCAGTTTTAGCTTCGGTGCACGCAAATCCCACTTTTCTCACTTTATTTTTCTCAATTTCGATGACGAATTGGAGGTTTTGATAATGATGGGGCTGTATTTTAGACGATCGCTTGCTCGAATATGACATTGATGAGCTAGTTTTTGAGGAGAGAACGCCCTATCAGAAAATACAAATCGTGCATTCGAAAAGTCTGGGAAATATGCTGGTTTTAGATGATCTACAAAGTGAGTTTTCGCATGTTTCTTGTTTGATATTTGGTGATGTAATGTGGCGAAAATATCTGTTTTGATGTTATCTATTCACGATGTTTTTGGATAAGGATTGGTTATTGGCGAAGTTTTTCGAAATTATTTCTTAAAAATGCGCAAAAACGCTCGAAAATGAAAAATAATGTCATTTTCAAGTTATCTTGGTGATTTTTCGCCAAACTAGAGTCACGAAAACTGATAAATACTTTCCTTTGACCTAATTTTGCGATTTCTTGGATTTATTTTGTCAAAATTTCGCGAAATATACAATAAAAATATATAAAAAAATGTTTTTCAAAAAAAGCTTTTATTTAAAAGATGCACTAAAAAGTAAAAAATAATCTATTTCAATCACAGGCAAATATTTTTTCTTACAGGTTAAAATTCTAAAATTTATAAAAGCTTTGGAAGTTGTCAACTGAACAAAGTAATTCTATAATACCGTAGTTTTAAAACTCCTAAAGCTTTTAAATTTTAGAATTTTAACCTGTAAGAAAAAATATTCTCCTGTGATTGAAATATATTATTTTTTACTTTTTAGTGCATCTTTTAAATTAAAAGCTTTTTTTTTTTAAAACATTTTTTTATATATTTTTATTTTTTGCTTTTTGGTCTTTATTTATTGCATAGATTTATTGTTATTACACTGTGCATCTCCGTTACGCCCAAATGACCAACATACCGTCTATGTCGGTATAAGTACGGTATGTACAAATCGAGAACCTCTTTGTAAACATAACCTAAAATTTGAAAACCCCATTTAACACCTTTAGGGGGTATTTAACTACATAGGATTGCATTGTCACGCAGATTAAGTAAGTATGCAAAATTTCAATTCAGTGGGACAATGGGAACCCTTTCAAATTTGGCTCCGAAAAAATAACCGACAGACAGACAACATTGTGACTTAAATAAAAGCTTTTTTAAAATAGATACAAATTACATAATTTTCGACGATTTTTGCTAATTTGTCGGTTTATTTTTTACGTTTCACTGAAAAACGTGCTAAACTCTATCAGAAAATGCGCAAATGATGTCATTTTTGACCGAATTCAGTGATTTTTCGGCACATTTTCCCGAAATAATTACGTTTCTGGATGAAAAATGTACTAAATCTCTCGAAAAAGGCAAAAGAAGATCTATTTTCGATTTAATTGAGTGATTTTTCGGATCAGTTTGGTGAAATTTAGGGATCAACTGAATTTGAGATTCAAAACTTGCTGAAAACGCTCAAAAAAGGCATTTTTGACGGTAGTTAACGATTTTTACGATTCTGGTTTGTAAAACGGGTTAAAACTATCGGAAAAAGTGAGAATTACGGCATCTTTCACCGAATTCTATGATGTTTGGGATCATTTTTTTTAACAAAATTTTGCTAAACAATTTGATACAAATTGGATACAAAAATGTACTAAAGCTGTCGAATTATTTATTTATTTTTGAATGTTTTTATTTAAAAACCTCCTCAAGAACTAGAAAACTACAAAAATTACATCATTTTCGACCTAATTAAGTGATTTTTCGGTTCACTTTACAGGAGTTTCTAACTCCAAAACATGCTTAAAATTATCAAAAATGGGTCATGTTACATGATTTTGACGTTATTTATTTTTTTTTACGCTTTTTTGAAAAACGAGGTTAAAACTATCGGGAAAACTGAAAATTATGTCAATTTTGACCGATTTCATTGATTTTTCAGCTTATTTTTTAACAAAATTTCGCTAAAGAATTTCGTTTCTCGATACAAAAATGTACTTACTCTCGAAAGGGATAGAAATTTCACCATTTTTGGTTCTATTTTTGAGTGTTTCTGGTTTAAAAAACCACTTAAGCGCCTAAAAACTGCAAAAATTTTATCATCTTTGACGTAATTGAGTAATTTGTCGCTTCGGTTTAGCGAAATTCGGCAAAAAACTGAGTTTTTAACTCTAAAACGTGCTTAAAATGCTGAAAAAAAGGCATATGATACACAATTTTTGATGTTATTTTGTGTTAAAACTATTGGGAAAGCTGAAAATTATGTGATTTTTGAGCAAATTCAGTGATTGTTAACAAAATATGTTCCTGGATAAAAAATGTACTAAAACTCTCGAAAAAGACAGAAATTTCACCATTTTTGACTTAATTTATTTTTGAGAAATCGCCCAATAATAGTGTATCTAAATAATAAAAACTTGCTTAAGCGCCTGAAAACTGCAAAATTATTTCATTTTCGACCTAATTCAGTGATTTTTTGATTCGCTTAAGCGAAATCTGGCGAAAAAACTGTGTTTTTAACTCCTCAATTTGCCAAAATTGCTCAAAAAAAAACATGCTACATAATTTTCAACGTTATTGTGTGATTTTTACGTTGAAAGAAACTATGACAACAGACAAATAATATTATGTCAATTTTCATCCAAGTTGTGTTTGGCCATGAAATAAAAAAAGACAAATATTTTGTTTTTCGACCCAATGTAGTGATTTTTTTTTATCTTGGACAAGTTTGGTGCAATAATAATGAAAGTGAAAAAAAGAAATCACAGCCATCCCTTATCCAAAAAGATTATGAATGGATTATTCACTTTAAAAAAATGTAACACTTGATGCAAATCACGCCGGACTTTGTCAAATTGTAGACATATCCGAGGCCGATTTAATCTACACCGAGACACTAATGGGGCGCGGCATCGAAAATTACAAAGACAAAGAAATCGTGATTTTGGGCGGGGGTGATGGGGCCTTACTTTACGAACTTTTGAAAGAAAAACCCAAAGAAGTAATAATGCTTGAAATCGACGAAGTTGTGATGAAAGCGTGTGCAAAACACATGCGATCGATCTGTGGGGACGTCCTTGACAAAATGTCGGGGCCCAACTATGAGGTAACTAATTATTATTAATAACTCAAAAGAAAGAAAAAATTAAAAATGTTAGATAATTGTGGGCGATTGTGTGAAAGCGATCGAACAGTACATCAAAGAGGGCCGAAAGTTCGATTACGTTTTCGGCGATTTGACCGATGTGCCCCTCTCGGAAGCCCCAACGGGGGAATTGTGGGATTTCATCAATAAAATCCTAAGTCTTTCGTTTAAAATCCTGAAACCCGAAGGCAAATTCATGACACATGTAAGTTGGTGTCCCTGTGTTGGGGTTAATACAGTTGGGTTGCTAGGTGATCGGTTCAGCGGCTGGGGATGCACTCAAAATGTACGAAACGCAGCTAATGAAGTTACAACCGCCGGTTAAATTCACCACTTCGCACGCTTTCGTCCCTTCGTTCCTCGAAGATTGGGTCTTTTACCAGGTGTTTTTCGACAAGAAGCAATAACCGAGTATTTTCCACTTGTAGTGTGTAGTTATTAGTAGGAAAAATATTGTATATAAATATAGTGCATGCGTATACCAAAAATTATTTTCCGTTGTGTTGGCTATTTTTGTAACTCCTGGATTGATTCGAATAAATTACTTTCCGAACGAAATTTTTCCTAGTCCCCAGTTTTGCAATTGTTGTGCGTCACAGACCAGACGCTTTATGTAATTAATTAAGGAAAAACGTTATCAGCGAAATGCGCACCGATTTGTAATCGCAGACAAATTAGTTTAATTGCCTTTGACCTCGTTTTATTCCCAAAATTTGGAAAACTTTTCGCACAATTATTTGCAATGTGTGAAGACTACGGATACCTAAAGGTTAGGATACAAAACGACGTACGACAAAAAGGTTCCGTAAATGTCGCCAGAGAGCGCAGTTGTTCCATCACCCTTAAGTTTTTAGAGCAAGAATTTTAAAAAATGGTTGTATTAATATAACGGTTAGCACAAGGCAAACAGAAAAATACAGGCAGATAGAGCGTTAAATTCGCAATAGTAAGAGATAAACATAATGCAAAAATTTTGTCGTAAAATATACTTAAAAAAATTTCAAACTTTTACCAATTTGCACTCTGCCCCATATTTTTCAAAACCATGCGAATACGGGTAACGATGTAAAGATGTAAACGACTGGTTTTATTAATTATTATTATAAACAACTTAGGAATTTTACTGTACCAATAATTAGATGGGAAAAAACTGTGTTTCTATCCCAACAAGAACAGAAATTCAACAAAAAAGATCTTTGGTCTTTAGACAAACTGAATGTCAAGAAAAGTAAAAACAAGGCCGACTTATTTAACTTTAATCCCGACATTGTTAATAATTATTTCCTATCCGTCTTTAGACCTAATAATTGCACAGACGCTGTAAACAACTTACTTGGAAAGAAATGTAATGCCAATCACATTTGGGTTCAAACTTCCGTCTGTTGAGGAAGTTTTTGAAATAATACATGATTTAAAATCAAACGCTTGCGGTACAGACGGCATTACGGCCAAAATGTTAAAAATTTGTTCTCCTATCATTACAAAATATGTGTCACATGTAATAAACTGTTGCCTTGAATCAGATACTTTCCCGATTTTTGGAAAAGTTAAAGAGCCAACTTCCTGTTCAGTCAGTATCCTGTCTGTGTTTCGAAAGTCTTGGAAAAAGTTGTTTACAAGCAAATTTACGATTATTTGCTATCTGCCAATATCCTTAATGACAATCAGTCTGGTTTTAGAAAGAACCACGTCACAACCTCTGCTTTGGGTGCTTTTCTGGATAATTCCTTGAAAGCTATTGATAAAGGTAAAGCTACAATACTGGTTTCACTTGACTACTACAAGGCTTTTGATACTCTTAACCACTCTCTGTTATGTGCCAAACTTGAATTCTACGGTTTCGATGATATTTCTCTGAATTTTTTCAGATTTTACCTAGTTAATCGGTTATTACATCAGGCGTTCCGCAAGGGTCCATTCTTGGTCCTCTTCTTTTTTCTTTATATACGACCAAATTGTTAGGAACGAGGACAAGCTCAATGAAACATGCTTATGCCGACGACTTTAACCTTTATCTACACTTCTCCCAACAACTTCCTCAGAAATGTTTAGAAATTAATGTCGACTTAGAACTAATCTCGAAATTGTCTGCAACTTAATTCTGATAAATGTACAGTTACCTGCTTCGCTAGCAACAATGCTAGGGAGGTAATGAAAAACTAATTAAATATTGTTATCAATAATAAAAAAATCCCTATGTCCAATTCAATTAAACACTTAGGACTCATAATAGATGATGATTTTCGTTTTAAGTCTCATGTTAATATGGTCCTAAAAAAATCTTATTCTGCTCTTAAATTATTATACGCGAATTTTAAATTACGTAAAAAATTAACAGAAAGCTTAGCTATGTCATTTATGAAATATTGCTTAATCTTATACCATCCCTTTGTTTAGATAATATCACAAAGTACAAATTACAGAAAATTCAAAATAGTTGTAGGTTCATTTTTGGTTTCAACAAATACGATCACATTTCGTCCAAAATACTCGAGCTACGTTGCTTGAAAATTGAAAATATGTATCGACACCAATTGGGTACGTTTATGTTTAAACTTATAACAACTTCGTCTCCAACCTACCTTAGGAAAAAATTTAGATATAGAAAAAGCATTCATAATGTTCGCCATAATACTCAAATCTCTATGCCTCAGTTTAGTACAGTCACAATAAAAAAGAATGACACCCCTACCAACCGGGCCGGATATCAAAAGTCCGACAAAATCTTTTAGGTCGTGAATTTCAATAAACAGGTTGGTTTACAAACTGTCCAGCTAGCTTACATAATATCCAGCTAGTTTATAAACTAGCCAGTTTAACCAGTTAACAGTATCATATCAAAAAGATTTGTGGCTGCGGTTTTGGGGGGGTGTCATTCTTTTTGATCGTGACTGTACATCCATCTTTCAACGCTCGCTAATTTATAATGGTGTTAAAGTTTTTAATTCCACTGTAATTTTTCAGTTGAATGTTTCCGTGAATAAATTTCGTACACTCTAAAGATTTCTTGTTCTCACATTATGGTTTTCATCATCACATCCCATTTCCATATTCACTCTTTTCTGGGGTTGAGTTGAATAACCTTCGGCTAGACTTCGTCCCACAGAGTTTGTATATTTATTTATGTTTACTTTTTCTTTAATAAAGACCTATTGTTATTGTTGCTATTATTATTATTATTATTATTATTATTATTATTATTATTATTATTACTATTATTATTATTGTTATTAGGAAGAAAGTTGTAAAGAATTAAATTTCCTACAAAAAGTTCGCGACACCATATTTCTATCTTGAACGGTTTAGTTATAAATAACTTTCCGTTACTTAACCATCGGTAAAATAAAACGAATCCGTCGCTAGAGCGTCGTTAGGGCCTAAACAGTTGAAGATAAAGATATGGTCTCGCTGACTTTTTTTAAAGGAAATTTAATTCTCTACAACTTCCTTCTAACATTTTTCGTGTATCTTTAACGGTTGTCGCAGCATTTTGAAAAATACGGGTCGAAGCGCAAATTTTAAATTTTAAATAATTTTTTTCTCATGATTTTTGTGAAAATTTTAGTCGTTAGTTCTTCTGTCTGTTGAGAATGCAGAGCCCAACATTTCTGTACTTTTTTCCAGTAATCAGTGAATTGGTTGAATTTAAATTAATTTAAAACGATTTGGCGCAGAGACGGTATAACACTCGAAACGCTCTCATTTTTACTCTACCGTACTATTTTTTGTATCTCGTAGTGTGAAGACATCAAGGTAAAAAAATGCGCAAAAACCTTCACCTTGGCAACGATTGACAAGTCCTCTGTCATTTTCCCCTAAATCGTGTGAAATTTCCGCAAGATGAACAAATCAAAATTCGGTCGTATTCTTAAAATCTCCCGTGTTTGTCGATGCACCATCAAGACACAACCTTATCAATTTCTTATCCCGAATCGTCGCGAACACGTTTACAAAAAAGCGGTGCAAGAATGCATAAAAGCCGGCGAAATTATGAAAAAAGTCAATCAAATTACGTACTCGCAATACCCGAAAGTTTCGATAAATCCGTATTTTAACCGGTTTTTGAGTGATGAAGGCGATTTTTGTCGCAGTTATGATGAAAACAATAGGAATTTTTTGTACAAGACGGACTGTGGAGGCGATTTCAGCATTACTAAAGTGGTTGTGGGCGATCTTCTGAGGGAGAGCAGACGCGAAAAGTCCACGGATCGGCCCTCGTTTGATAATCCTTGTGATAAGTACAAGAACAAAGATAAGTGCGGGGAAAAAGAAGATCCGTGCAAAAAGAAGGAAGATCCCTGTAAGAAGAAGGAGGATCCTTGTAAAAAGAACGAGGATCCATGTAAGAAGAAAGAGGATCCCTGTAAAAAGAAGGAAGACCCTTGTAAGAAGAAAAAAGAGGATCCCTGTAAAAAGAAGGAAGATCCTTGTAAGAAGAAGAAAGAGGATCCCTGTAAAAAGAAGGAAGATCCTTGTAAGAAGAAGAAAGAGGATCCCTGTAAAAAGAAGGAAGATCCTTGTAAGAAGAAGAAAGAGGATCCCTGTAAGAAGAAAGAGGATCCTTGTAAGAAAAAGAAAGAAGACCCTTGTAAGAAGAAAGAAGACCCATGTAAGAAGAAAAAAGAAGACCCTTGCAAGAAGAAAAAGGAAGACCCTTGCAAGAAGAAGAAAGAAGATCCTTGTAAGAAGAAGAAAGACGACCCTTGTAAGAAGCCTAAACTTTGTAGTTCCCTGGAAACAACCCCAAAAGAATGTGAATCAACATCTGTAGACCCTTGTGAGAAGAAAAAGGAATCAAAATCTTATCCCTTAATTAATGGACCTTGTCCTGAGTCAAATAAGGACTGTTGTGAAGCAAGTCAAGAAAATCAAGGTTGGTTCTTTCCACTGTTTTTCTTCTGAAACCGTTACTGACTTCTAAAATTCAAATTTTTATCAAGGTAGTTCGGCTGTCCCAAGCTAAAACGCAGTACCTGCTTTTTAGTTAATTTTTCACTGGACTCAAAAATCACTCGAACGACACTCTTGTTTAACTTAAAAATATCGTTTTTAACGCTTTCGGTAAAAAAACAATTAACTAATAATAATAGGACAAATATTAACATCTATGAGATAAATTTATGCAATAACCCAAGACAGAAATGTGGAAAATCTCACTAACAACTAAAAGTTCGATTAAAAATTATACAGCGGTGGGCAAAAGTATGACATCAAGCGTTTTGTGCCTAAACTATGTACCTTACGAAAAAACTAATTAGTACATCATCAACTACTTTAAAAATGTGTACATTTTTCAACAATAATTTTTTTCGAAATCATTTTGGTTTTCGAGTTATTAAAAAACGGTGATTTTTTTGGTAAAAGATTATGCTCCAAAAATAACTTCTATTTCTACTTGCTTGGGACAGTCGGGTCCTTTCCAGTTTTTTTTTTTTTCTAAAACATTTAGGGTAAAGTGCATAGTTATTGGCCATTAAGCAAAAATCTAAATTTGAAAAATTATTAAGATAATGCTGCGATTCCAAACTAAAGATTGAGATGTGTACAAGATCCTAATTATTATATCAGGTGTTCATTATTAAAAAAACTCGCAGCATGCTCTGAGATTGTTACGGAAGTGGTAGAACAATTTTTATCATTGTATTGTTGGTTGCCTAGTAAACAATCTCACAAGAATTCATAACATATAGTGATGAATAGTCTTATGTCGTTATGTGTGTTGAACAACAAGGAAGACATTTCCAACAGTTTTTATAAATAATAAATAAATGTTTTATGAAAGTCTGTTATCTTTTTAATTGTCAAAAAGTAAGGTTATGCGAGAACGAATTAATCACAGACATACAAAATAATTGTTTTTTAATTTTAAAGCACTAGAGTTTTTTTTAAATGAACACTTGTTACAATGTTATAAACTTTACTATTATTATTTTTTTTATAAAATTTTTCTTTCCACTTTTTTTTTAAACAGTTATTGACTTCTAAAATACAAATTTTTATCAATATTAGTTCATTCCACTGTTTATCTTCTCTAAAACAATTATTGGTTTCAGAGATACACAGACCCACAGACTTTTAAAAAGAAAAAAATTTTCTTTCCACTGTTTTTGTTTTTGAAAACAGTTATTCACTTCTAAAATGCAAATTTTTATCAAAGTTAGTTGTTTCCATTGTTGTTTTTTTCTAAAACAATTATTGGTTTCGGAGATACAGATTTGTATATTGCAAATTTTTATGAAAGATAAATCATTCCACTGTTTTTCTTTTCTTAAACAATTAGTGCTTTCAGAGATTAGACTTTTAAAATTAAAACCTTCTGTCCACTGTTTTTTTTCTAAAACAGTTATTGACTTCTAAACGCAAATTTTTATCAAGGTTAGTTCTTTCCAATGTTTTTTTTTCTAAAACAAGTATTGATTTTTTAGACTTTTATCAAGGCAAATTCTTTCCACAGTTTTGTTTTTCTAAAACAATTCTACCAAGACAAATTCTTTACACTGTTTTTTTTAAACAGTTATTGATTTCAAAGGCACATTTTTTTAGAATTACCGAACATTTTGGACGATGTTGACGTCCTAGACCCCACAAAACTCGCCAACGCTGAGGAAACATTCGGCGAAGATTACAAAAATAAAGAATACCACTCTTACACAAACTTTGCGTTTTACGACATGAACTCGTACCTCAGTTGCCAACGTAGCGAAAAACCGGGAGAAAAGGAATCCGGAGATAAGTGTGATTAAATAAATGAAATTATGAAATGAGTTTATTAAAGACAGTTTAAACAATCGAAATCTCTTTTAATCAACAAAGTCCCTCCATACCTCGCTACCATTCCCTGCTGTACCAAATCAACGATTTTATGATACGCTTTATGCCAAGAACAGTTCATTTGACCGAAATTTCGGTACAAAAAATTCATAGCTGTGGGCAGCCAATCAATATCGCGGTCAATCGCTAATTGTCGGAAGTGTTCGCCGAGGAGTACAACGTCGTAATTGTCGGGTTTTTGTCCTGATTGCAACCATTTATAAAGGATTGGTTTAAGTTGTGGCCAATTGAGGCCACTAAAAGGCGATTTTTTAACTGGTGGGGGTGTCTCAGGGGGCGGTTTAGGGGCTGGTGTTTCCAAATTGTACTCTTTGATGATTTCGGCCCGGATTTCGGGCGGCAACTCCTGGAGGACGTCGAGGTCCACCTCGGCCTTTTTGATCTCCACTGACTGCAAACGTCACAAAATTTAAGCCATTTTCGAGCCTTTTGCTTTATTTATTTCCGAAAATTTCGGCCAAATTTGGTGATTTTCGGTCCGGTTTAGTTCATTTTCGCCAAAAATGAATGCTTACCGCGGTATTTGGGGATACTTTTGACGAGATTTTTTGGAATAATGGTGTTTGTTGCTGTAAAAAAACTAAAACATTCGAAGAAGATTAAAATTGCGGCATTTTTACTTGATTTTGCGATTTTTTGGCTTATTTTGAAAGAAATTATGTAAAATAATTACGAATCTGAAAAAACGCTAAAACGTCCATCTAAGCAAAAATAATATCACTTATGCTCTAATTTAGTGATTCTTCGACTGATTTTTAACAAAATTTCGCAAAAAACTTTTTTTAAAGCGTTCAATACATCAAATTCAGCGAAATTATTTTTTGTACTCATAGCTCTTAGACAGCTATTTCCCGGTTATCTCCAGCGTGTGGGAAAGTAACTTTCCCGCACTGCGGTGTTTTTTACTTTCCAACAATGGCTAGGGACATTTAGTAAGTTGGTATTGCTATTGTTGAGATGGAAACGATAATTTTTTTACGATAAATGACAGTTCATGTCAATTTTTTGATTGTTTGACTTGTTACTAAACCATTAGCAAAAAAACTAATTATAAAAAATATTAATTTTTATTTTTTTTGAGAGATTCGTTACAAAAAATATTGTACCTAACTTGTTTGGAAAGCAATTTCTCACATTCGCACTTCATGCGGCCCTCGCTGCGCTCGTGCTGCAAACAAAGTGCTCATGTGGGAAATTGTAATTTGCAAATACGTTAGGTAAATAACTATTACGGAATAAACGCTTGAAAAAGGTAAAAATGTCATTTGCGTCAGAATTTCGTGATTCTTCGATTTACTTTAAACAATGTTTCCGACACAAAAAACACGAACGTCCGATTTTCGGTCTAGTCTAGCTAATTTTCACAAAAATTGAGTGTTACCTCAGCATGTGGAATTTTTCAGTTTTCGGTTTTACGAAATTTTTTAGAATAATGGTAAAATTCGAATAAAACAGATTAAAACGGTTGAACGTAATTTTTGGCTTAATTTAGCGATTTTTGACTTATTTTGAACGAAATTATACGAAGTAATATTTATGATTCTGACAGAAAAAATGCTAAAACGTCCATCAAAGCAAAAATAATTCCATTTTTAACTTTATTGAGTGATTTCTTGGTCCATTTATTTTTCATATTTAAAAAAAAATCGCAAATAATAAAACGTCCGGAAGAGCAAAAATAATTCCATTTTCAACCTTATTGAGCGATTTTTCGTCTCGGATTATTCAAATGCCCGAAAAATGAAAAAATAAAACCATTTTCACCTTAATTTAGTGATTCTTTAATCTATTTTGAACAAAACTTCGCGAAATAACTTCGTAAAATAGGCTGAAAAACATGCTAAAGAACCCAATTTAGAGATATTCGGTCCGATTTAGCTAATTTTCGGAAAAATTGACTGTACATCAGCAGCAGTTTTTCGGTTTCTTTTTGACGAGTTTTTTTTAGATGTTTTTTTCTTCACTTATTTTGAATGAAATTATGTGAAAGATTTACGATTCTGACAGAAAAAACGCTAAAACGTCCATCAAAGCAAATAGTATAATTCCATTTTTACTTGGTGATTTCTTGATTCATTTTACCGAACTTGGGCGAAATAAAGTAAATTTTTAACTCAAAACCGTCTCAGACCCCCATCAAGGCAAAACTAATATTTTTGCCCCAATTTAGCTATTCTTCAATTGTTTTTTAACAAAATTTCGGGAAATTATTACGTTTTTCACATGTTAAAACGTCCGATAGCGGAAAAGTAATGCCATTTTCAACTTTAATGAGTGATTTTCCGTCTCGGTTTGGCGAAATCTCGTGAAATAAATTGCTCGAACGCTGGAAAAAGGCAAAAAGAAAACCATTTTCGCCTTAATTTAGTTTTTTTTTTACTTATTTCGAATAAGATTTCGGGAAATAAATGAATAAAAACGTTGTAGAAATTCTGAAAAACGAAAATAAAATAACACCATTTTTTTGGTCAGTGTTTGGAAATTTGTTGAAAAACTGCCTGTTTTTGCAAAGAAACGGTTTTTATCCCCTGTGATATCACAAAATTCAGGTAATGTTACGTGAAGAACCATTTTTCGGATTACTGACAAAATAAAACGTTATTATCAACACTTTTCACAAAAAACAATTTTCTTTGACAAAAACCCCCAAAACTCACCTTATTTTGCCCAGTTGTCTCCTTCTTATTCTTAAAAAAATCACTAAGACTGTTCTTTTGTCCTTTCGAATTTTTTCGGGGACGCCCCCTCGTGGCCATTTTCTCGCCACTTGGGGGTCTGACAAGCTCGCGCCCTCTGCTGGCCATTTTGTCACCATTTGATGCATTTTTCTTCGATTCTTGTTGCAAAAAATTGCTCAAAGTCGGATTAATCGGCGCCAATTTCTCCAACTTCGTTAACTGAACCCCAAGTCCGCGCAATTCGGCATAATTAACATTCATTTTATCGTAAAGTGTTCTAATCTCACGATGAAGTATTTTAACATCGGAGATGTGATGCGCAAGTGTTTGACTTTTACTCACAGAATCGCACAAGCCATGACCAAGAAATTTTGCAGTTTCCTGTAATTTCCTATTATAAAATGAATTATATCAATTTAAATAAAACGTACCAAAGGCGCATCAGCGGCCCGAATCATCAATTTCAAAGTCACGGTTTTTGCCCGCATTTTGATTTCGTTCAAACGGCTCCAAACTTCATTACCCAAACTTTCCAAAAAATTGTAACACTCGGTGACAGTTTTGAAGCGAATTCCGTAGTTAATTTCGGCAGAGACTGACTTCCGTTCGTGGTGGTAATTGAGGGGCTTCCGGTCAATCCCCCTCGCTTGTTCCAGGAGGGTTTCCCCCATTTTGGCCCCCAATTCGCGCTGTAAAACCCCCAAAGACGCCACCTGGACGTCGCCACATGTCTCCAAACCCAAACTTTTGAGTTTATTGAGGGTTGCATAACCGACCCCTGGCAAATCGGCGAGAGCGATTTCGGCCATGTACAACTCAACATCTTCAGGTCTGAGGTAATAAAAACCGTCGGGTTTCGCTTTCTTCGTAGCCAGTCGGGCCTGGAGCCGATTGCTTCCGAAACCAGTCGAACACGGACAACCTGTTGCTGTCTTTATCTCGCTTCGAATGTGATTGGCCCAATCTTCGACCGACAAATTGTGGCTTTGGAGGAGGTCACTGACCTCAACATACATCTCGTCGCAACTCACGGCCTCAATATTGAGGGTGTAGGAGGTCAAGGTCTTGTAAAGTATCATCGAGACTTCCTTATAGCCCTCAAAATCGTACGGAATTGTCTTAATTTGGGGGCACAACTTGGCCGCAGCCCCCAGAAACATTCCGTTTTTCACCCCACATTTTCGCGCCTCGTAACTGCAACTTGCAACTTCTGACATGGATGATCTACCGTCAATCATTTTAAGTTCCACCCCATCTGCCATTCTGTCCATATTCAAGGTCACAGTTTCCTCCCGTTCTTTGTTGGGGTTGAGTTGGGCCCTTCGGGCGTGTGTCACGGCCACGGGGAGCCCCCGGAGCTCCGGTCGCGTGCGCAGCCCCACCGAGACGAAGAAACAGTCCATGTCGATGTGCATCACGACGGGGGTTGGGGGCGGAGCCCCCGTTTTGGAGACTTGCGACAGTTTGGACCGTCCGGGGAAGTCCAGCGGTTTGTCGCGTAAGTCCGAAACAAACTGTTTGTATTCGGCCCCCAAGGTTGAGATTAAGTGTAGGCGAGAATTGGAGTAGAATTCTTCGAGAAAATGGGGGTCGGAGGCTGTTTTCGCAATAACGGGGAAGTCCAAAGGGGGCTGCGACGTTGTTTGATTGGTGTAGAGGAGGTAGCGTTTGTAGTCGAGGAGTTTATTGAGGGAAATACTGTCGGTGATCCACGAGGGTTTAACGATTGGCACCGAACCCAACTTATTTATCTACAATTTTTAATTCAAACCCGTGTTGTTATAATTTCGTGATAAATAACCTTGACGTTTGGTAAATTCGAGGCAATTATGTGCGTGGTTGAGGCGCTTTGGTACAAGTGGAAGGTGCCCCCATGTTGCGCCATCAATAATTTTAATTGGTCGGAACTGGGGTTTGTCAAGCCGTTGACGAAAATTGAGACTCCGGCGAAAATGTCGGATAATTTCTCGACTTGTTTGGCTGCGGTCTCCTTGTATTGTTCCCTAAGTTTGGCTTTTTTTGCCTCCATGTAACCCCCCTGTGGGAAAGTGAGGTTATGTTGGTTTGATTGGTATAAAAGGAAGTTACCCATTCTGCGAAGCCGTTGTCTTCATCATCACGGTTTTGTTGGCGTCTGCGACTCATTTCAGGCTCTTTTTAATCAATTTAACGCGTAAAATTGGACTTTTTTCGAAAAACATTGTTTACCACACGTGGCGTCCTCTATATTGTGTTTTCATTTCAAATTCAAATTATTTTTTTAATTGTTTATTCGTATGGGACTAATTCTTTTCAGCATATCGCGATGTTAAATCATTCGTGGTGTTTAATAAATGCAGTTGGTTTTACAGATCCCTGCATGTTGAATTTTGGCGGTAATATTTTTAGGAGTTTGGTCGGGTTAACAAATAAGAAAGCAGCCTACAAATGAATATTATTTATTTCCAATATTATATATACTAATATAGACAGTATACACATTTGAAATATTTTTTCGATATATTACACTCTCTAATATAAAAAGCTTTCCTGAAAAATATCCTATTTTATTCATTTATTATTATTTAAAATTGTTTTATTCGTTACGAACAGAAAAAAACGAAAAAATAAGAATCTTTGGTAAAAAATTTATTTCTTTAGAAGTGTAGAACAAAAAATTAAATAAAGACATAAATTATATAAATAAAATACCACAGATCAAAAAACTCTTTCAGATCGTAAGTAAAGCAGATGAATTAGTTACGTTAGTTTTTAGAGTAAGATTTTAGTGGAATAACGCGAAAACAATGTACAATTTATACAAAAACCACTGAAAAGAATATAGGAAGACTGCCACAATAAATTGAAAAAAGTACTAAAGACACGTTGTAACCTCACTTATTTACAAACTTGGTCAAAATGATTATACACAGAAGAAAAAACCTCTTAACTGTATATAAAATTCGTCCAACTAGCTAAAAAAACACTAACATCAATACTTTGTATACAAAATTATTCTCTATGATTGCAAAACATACTTAAAAAAATTAAAACCGTTATAGATATACTTCTAAAAATCGCAAACATTGTACATGATATTTGATTAAGTCCCCTTATTGCCTGGACCCCCGCGCCGCCTCCTCCAACGCCCGCACTTTGAGCTCGCGCTCTCTCTGTTGCCTGAAATTTACAGTTTTTATTATACAAGGCGGTAAAATGTGACTTTATCTTCAAGCTGAAACGCTTGAATTCTATCGTCGTATAGGGTAGTGCATTTTGGATGTCCGAATAGGAGATCTCCGAAACTAAGGGGTTTAGAGAAAAATTAATGACGCTTTATTTCGCGAGCGAATTTTTAAATTAAATTTTTATTATCCACGAGCTAAAATAAATGAACCGGTTTACACGAAAACGAGTTGAATATCAACAAAACAAAACAAATCTGACGTTTCGTATTGAGAAATGCTAAACAGTTGTCAAAACTTCCTTACACATGAGAAAAACCGTAAATTTTGACAGTGTCGAAGAATGAATTATGTAATTTAATTGACGTTTCGGGCGCCATAAACTAACCTCAAATACTCTTCATGTTGAGCAACTATGGAAGGATGCGGCGGAAACCGATCTCTCTCTAGTAACATTTGTCTCTGTAACTGTTCATGGGCGGCAGCCTGCAACCCCACAATTAAAAAAAAATCACACCCACCAACCCGTTTACCTGATGGGCCAACTGATCGGCATAGGGCCGCCCTAGAAGATCCGGGTGATGCAACCCCAAAGGGCCGTCACGTCCCGGAATAAGCCCCGGACGGGGGTACCCAGGTGCTCCTGAAGCTACATTACTTTCCCAAACGAAATTACAAAATGACGCACTCTTACCGGGTAGGGGGAATCCCGCCGCCGCTGCAGCCGCCTCCTGTTGCGCTTGTTGCTGCTGGGGGTGGAGATGTAGGTGTGTGTGCGCATGCGTATGTGCGTGAGTGTGTGCGTGATACTCGGGGGAAATCCCGGCCATTTGGAGACGCACCATTGGATCGGTGGCAAGAGCCAATCGCTCGGCTTCCAATTGGGCGGCGTGTGCCGGGTGGTGGGGGTGGCCGGGCGGGGCTCCAGGTGGGCCGGGCGGACCCGGAGGGGCGGGAATACCTAAACGTTCGAGACGCTCGCGCTCCAATTGGGTCAGCTGAGCGCTACTCCCCGCCCCCGGGTAGAAGGCGAGGTGGTGGAGGGGGAGGCCAGGGCCGCCGGGCCCCGCAAGACCCGCCGCTGCATATCTATAAAACGGATAAGTTTATTTAACCACGTCTTTAAACCACTAGACCCACCTCCTTTGAATTTCCATCCAATGCGGGTCCATCGGATTGGGCGGTCCCCTCATCCCAGTTTTCATAATCTCCTCCTTCAATCGCTCGTTTAATTCCCTTTCGCGAATCTCTCGCATCTCCCTCTCGCGTTTCTCTCGTTCTAAATGTTCAAGCTCTAGCCTTTCTCGGGCTCCAGGTCCATACATACTGTTCAATTGGTACTGCATTATAGGGTCCATCACGTGGGCGGGAGGTAGGAGTGACCTTTGCATATGACCGGGGCTAAACCCAGCATGAGGTCTCGCATACTCTGACAATTGTCTCAAGGCTGGAGTATCGTTGAATCCAGGCCTTGGGAATCTCTCATAAGGCGACGACACTGTTTCCAAAGGCCCACGTGAAGGTGGCTTTATGTCCGGCTTTTCCGGTGTTGTAATTTTCCGGGCTTGTGCTTGCTGCGCCCTCTCGCGTTCCTCACGCTCACGTTCGGCTTGTTTCCGGAGGCGCTCTTCCCGTTTCCGGGCAAGTTTCGAATCCGGAACCGGTTTGAAGGTCAAGTCAGTGCGGGTACACGAATTGTAATCGCCCCGATTCCAATGACGTAAAAATCTAAAACGACAAATCAAACCCAATCATTGGTTAAAAATAAAACTTACATTGCCGATTGGCTCCTATGACACTCTGTGTCCTCCACTCGGGGTTCGGGGGAGGGGCCTCGAGGCGGTCCCACTGGACTTGTTTGTCCTTCCTCTTCAGGGACTGGTTCTGGTTCAGGCTCCACCTTGATTTCCTCAACTGGGGGTGGTTTAGTGGGCGGAGCTTGTTGCATATTGGCTGCGGCTTGTGCAGCGTGTGCACGTAACGCATCAAGTGAACTATTCCCAGTCATTGGGGGCGGTGGGAGGGCTTGTGGGTGGTGACCCATACTGGGCGGTTGGATCATTAAATGGTGTGGGTTGGTTTGTGGAGGCGGGGCTTTGTGCATCCGGAGTAAGGGATTGGCCGGTGAGAGTCTATCGTGATGGTGGGTGTGGTGATGGGTGTGTGTAGTTGAATGGTTTATACTCGTTGTGGCTTGAGTGGTGGGTGTGTGTGGTGAGCTTGTCCTTACTGTTTTTTGGTTAACTTTGTGTTGCACTGATTGGCTGGAACTGGTGGAGGTGGAGTGACTTATAGTGATGGAGTGACTGGCTCCGCCCCCGTAACTTTGTTTCTCGCTACTGGCGTGCACTGAACTGTGATGCGATGTTGATTGGTGGTGAGTCAAGGTCATTTCGTGCGTTTGGTGACGCTCCGCCCCCTCACCGTCATTTTCGCGAATCTCGCGTTTGGTTGTCATGGTGCTACTTGAAGTGTGCTGTGATGACAGTACTGTTGCACTAACCGTATCGATTGTTTTTGCTAATTCGGGACGTGTCGAAGGTGGGGGTATAGCATGTGGTTGGGGGACAGGGTAGGGGTAAGGGTAAGGGAACGAATAACCTGAATAGGGATGAGTGTGGAATTGATGCATTGCGTGCAAGAAAGACGGATGCATGAGAGCATGAGATGGGTGTAGCGAGCCCGGATAGGAGTGACCACTTTGTGGGGCGTGGATTGGTTGTGGGATGCTACTAGGTGGCGGGGCTCCCGGACTTGGACTAATCAAATTGATTGCAGAATGTGGGGAGTTGGTGCTAGGTGGAGTTTGAGCGATTGGAGTGGGCGTGGTTGTAGTTTTGGGAGTAGGAGACTTCTCAATCACTTGAGCCGGACTTGCCCGATTTGCTGGCTCGGGTTCCTTCTTTATGTTATCAAGCGCGGGTCCTGAGGGCGGTCTTTCGCTACTACTGGGCGTGGTTTGTGACGGAGGGGGTAAATACCCGGGAACTTTCACATCTTTCAAACTTTGTAGCGGATCGCTTGGTAAATGACTAGATGAAGGAGGAATGAACGAACTGGCTGATGAAACCGGTTGGCTATAATGTGACGAAGGAGCGTTGCTTTGACTCGAAGGCGGGTCGGGAATCTCTTGCTTAATTTTCAAGTTTTGTGGTTCATTTTGTAGATTCTTATCGTGACTTCGTGGCGATTGTGGATGGTTGTAGGTCATGAAACCGTAATGACTCATCGGTGGTTGGCTGCCACCAATCGTAACTAGATTACTCGACTGCATTAGACTTGGAATTGGAGGTTGGCCAATGGAAGTCGAAGTGATTGGTTCGGGACGGTCTAACCGTTCCGGTCGTTCTAATTTTTCAACTCTTTGTTTTTCGGATTCTTCGTAATCGCGACTACTGCTAGTGGAAGTCGGCGGTAGTTGAGTAGAGGGGATGACGGTAGGGATGTTAAGTGGGGGTGGTTGAGCTTGATTCTGGGCGGAGCTATTCGCAAATGATTCGTTTCGTGTCTGACTTGTCAATTCCATTGGTTCATCGCGAGGCTCCATTTTGATCATGTTGCTCATACTGTGACACAGTTGCGGTGGCTTGCTTTGATTGAAGTTATAGTTAGGTTCCTGTTTCATGTCTTTGATGAAAGTCGAGTGGTTCATGTTGACGATTTGATCCTTGTTTCCGTGTTGTTGATTTAAGTTCAACGGAAGGTTGTTTTGAGGGTAATGATTCAAAACTGGTTCTTTTAGACTGAAATTGATTTGATCTTTTACCATATTTTGTGGAGCAAACACGTTGTCTTTATACACATTTTCCTCTTTCGGATTGATAGCTTCGTTACTAGACTCCACTTCCTCCTTGATTATTACCTTGTCCATTGTGACAACTTTCGGGATTATCAGTTCGGTTTTAAACTTATCTGGGAGTTCTTTAACCTCCTCTTTGACTTCTTTTTCGACCGGTTTAACCTCCGGTTTAGTCACTTCTTTCTTCACTTCTGGCTTAACTTCAGGCCCACTCTTGATCAAACTTTTCCGTTCGTTAATATCATCCGGTAGTCTAATTGACACATTCAGTGGGAGTGGTTCAGTGGGCGTGGCGCCTTTCGCCGACATAATCACCGGAACAGTCCCCACAGCTTTCTCATCCCCACTCTCAACCTTGGCTTTCGCTTCCTGATTGGTCGACTCGCCACTCTCACCCTCCCCTTCATTGGCTTCAACATCATCATTAATCGACCCCGAATCCGTAGTCACACTTGACGGACTCTCCGCTCTCTCCCTCTTCTTCTTAAACAACCCCAACTCCTTCTCATCCACTTCCACATCCTCGGTTTTATCCTGTGTTCGTTTACGGTTTTTCGAAGGCGTTTCCGACTTCTCCTTCCCTTTCTTTTTCGCAGGCGTGGCCGGATTCGTGTTCTTCTCCATTGGACTGTTACTCGATTTGACGGGTGTTTTGGGTTCGGGCGTTTCCGTACCGCCTCGTTTCGGTCGCGCACGATTCGTGTTTTGCTCCTTAGCTGCTTTATTTCTTGTGCGCATACGTTGCGGGCTAGCGTCGGGACTTTCTGTAACAAAGGTTAGAATCGAGGGGGTGGAGACAAGTGGGTGGAGCTTACCGATTGGAGGTGTGCCACTTATAGCAGCAGGGGCGGTAAGTGGCGGAAGCTCGTTGGTTTTCTTGAGGTGGGCGCGGCAGTCCCAACAGAGGAGTTGACGGTCTTTACCACCGGGTTGCCAATCTTTAGAATCTATTAAATAATTAGTACTGAAATTTGGTAAATTAATTAAACTTACTAGTAGTGAAACAGTGGGAACAGCGGTATTGTGCTTCGCGACTGTCACTGTCGTCTTCCGAATTATCGTCTTCTGTTACTGAACTTGTTTCTCCGGGTTCTTTGCCTGGTTGGGGGCTCGGTCGGCTACTTTCAGTCTCGACTGGGGCTCCCGTACGTCCTATGGTAATAACCAATCAGGGTGAAGAGGTGGGTACTGTGGGCGTGTCTTACCTGCAGGTGGGGCGTTGTTACCCCCTCTACTGTTGCGTGTATTTCGGATACGTCGCAATGAACCTTGTCGCCGCCTTCTGTGTGGTCTATTATTATTGGCTCCTGGTGTTTTCTTCCACAAGTAATAAAATTCGACCAATTCGGGCTAAACCAATCAAAGTTAAGATAAGGCGGGTTTGTGGTCATGACTTACCGTATCTCTGTGAGGTAATAGGTCTTTTCGAATTCGGAAAAAATTCTTACCGAATTGTCTCAAACCTTTAACGAAACGCTTAGTTTCCTCTTCGCTCCATTTCTTATCGATGCCTTTCGGCACCGGACATTTGACTAACGCTTGTAGGGCTTTCCCCGGGTCGTATCCCGAGTCATGTAACTGATTTTTTGTTCAATTTTTGTGTTTTTTGTTTGTTTGTGAAACATACCACATCTAGTGCGTTGATGGTGGTGTCATCTCTGGAAGCCGCATTGGCGCCATCTTCCGGACAACCACCGTCACACATGCCCGCGAAAGCGGCCATTGACCTGGCCGCCCTTAAATACATCAAAAGGTCCGAATCTAAGGTCATGGCAGGCACCCATCTCAATTCTTCTCTAATACGGGTCTGTTCTGGATCGGGAGAGAGCAATTCCGGTGAAACACCCGGTCGGTATTCGGGCAAACGCGCCTGAGATCGGGTCTTATATTAATTGGGAACTCTAGAGGTACTACCGTTTAATAAATATCGGAAGCGGAAAACAGAGTAGGCCGACAACAAGAGTAGTACCGATAATAAAAAAGTCCAAGACATCATATAATATATCTACGGGATGTAGAGTTGTGTGGTGGGGGTAGGAAAAAGGCGGGGCCTATGTACAACCGGTTGGAGTTACGTCTCTAGTAAGTTTCAACCAGGTCTACCAACATGCTATACACAACCAATATACCCCGTGCTAACATGCCAATGACCGAAATTAAAAATGGCGAAACCAAACGTCAACTAATTAATTAAAATCGGAACGCCATGTCTAATCTCGACCCTAATTTCGAATAAAAATTTTGCTGTTACCGTGTTGTCGGTCTCACGTACATAAATATCTTTTACCTGGTTGCCGGGACCCACCCTAATCTCTCCTTGAGTCGTTGCCATTTTTTACCAATTAATTACATTTCTGAAAAAATAAACACAATTTGTAAGACTTGTCGTTTCGGCCTCCCCTCGATCGCCCATTGCTACGCTCCACCCACCCCTCCCCACTCCATCCGCAATTCCCCTCCCGATTGATTGAATCACGCCAACTGCGATTAAAAAAAAATTGTCATTTATTCGAGTCCTTGACGAAAATAAGCATTTTTACGACACGATTAACCGAAAAATCAATAGTTTTACGATCAATTTAGCCGAGAGAAATGACATTTTAACGACTGTGTTTATAACGACGTCGCGTAATAAAATCCTCCTTCGACACTTCTTCCAACGCGGAAACAAAAGACAATCGATGTTGGACGCCGATTAACGGCGGAAATCCGGCCTCGGCTCACTAGATCGGATCAAAGACGCCGCAAAACGGGCCGTCAAAGGGCCGTCATCGGCCCGCGCGCACGCAATCATTTAACAAATTAACCCGTTAATCCGCCCCCCACCCCCCGGACTTGTATACATAACAATTAACTTGTCAATCGGGATAATTAGCGCCGCAAACAAATGAGCGTCGGGCGTCGATTTCCGCACCAGGCCAACGAAGGAAATAAATCAACAATGAACGAAAAACAAACGAAAATCACTACTTACCTCAAAGCTGGCGCTACATAATAAATAAAAGACGACAGGAAGGGTTCGAGGTGGCCCCCACGGGTGAAACTAACACTGATTTGAGGCGCGAGACACCACAGACACCCGTTTGCACACTCGGGGCACGGTTATAGCCCCCCGAAAACGGTAAATTGCACTGGAAATAGCCGATAATAGTGGTATCGATTCAGGCAGCCATTTTAACTTGGCCTTCCTTGATTTGTTCATTCACAAGTGGCGCGGGTGGCGACATCTGCACCAAATTTTCGCTAATTGGTCCCACCTTAGCGATAATTGACACCCAGACAAGTGGGAGCATTTTTGTGCAAAAACTACCCGAAGAACGTGACAATTTTAACGCGAAATGTGCCACAAGTTACGCATTGCAGGTCCCTACTTGTCGTTTAGTGTCAACTCAACAGATGGCCTGTCACTTGTCAAAATGACAATACGTATGTGTAAATAAATAAATAATTAATATTTCATTCCATTCGTCACAATAACGGATAATAGTGTGAGAATGGACGACTTGAAGCACAAAATTCTGGGCCTGATCAACAAACAGGTAAGTAGTACAGTTCGTGTTAGCCCCCTTAAAGCGCTTCCAGGGGCCTAAAATCCCGTCGATGGGGTTCTCCGACGCCAATTATCACTTCCCCCAAGTGGAGAACCTATCAATTAATAGCAAGACAGTCGCTGAGACAAATAGGCCCTCAGACCAGGAGATTTTGGAAAGTATTGAAGCGGCCTATTTTTCCATCCGGGACGACTTTGACATTTGCCGATTTGAACTGGGGGTTAGTTTAAACCCTCCGTGAACCCCCCAAATAACGTGAAATTCGTAGAAGTTGCCCCAAACGCTCGACTGTGACCAAATACAACGCGACTTCAAAACCCTCAAACAGCAACACCAAGTCGTCTCGAAGAAGGTCCTCCAATTGATTTTGGAGCACCAAAGTGGCTGTAACACCGAGTTCGATAAAGTCCTAGAAATTCTGGAGCAAGTTAAAGACACGCTTCAGGAGTGCAGAACGAGTCGGAGACACTTGAAAGTGGCCGCGGACCAGTTTCGCGCCTCCCTTGAGCTACTCGCCAACTATCGTAAGCGCAAAATTGCGCAAAACTTGCTAAACAACCTCAAAATGATTAAATATCTCGTAAGTGAGGTTATGTCACGGGTGACATTTGAGGTTGTGTTTGCAGCGGTGTTATGACCAACGATTGCAAGGGCTTTTACGTGATGAGGACTACGCGGGGGCTATCATTGAACTTAAAAAGTGTCACAAAATCGCCACCAAGTATCGGCATTTTAGCTGCGTGGCCGCCCTGACCTATAAATTACAAGAAACTCTGGAGAGTACGGACGGACAACTTGACCGGGTTTTGGCCCAGGTTTTTGGTGCTTTAACCATTTTTTTTGTGCTAATGATGGGTTTTAGACCTGTTATCATTTTGATGGCGAGCGATACCAGAAATTGCTGCTCGCTTATCATCTACTGGACAAGTCGGAAATTTCAATGATTGATAATTTACACGTCCATTACATCACTGCGATTTACAATATGTCGTTAAATGTGGTGCATTCGTACGTCACGTCGGCCGAAATCCTCGAAAATTCGGACACGAGTGGGAAAAATCCGTACAAAACGCTTTGTCAAGTGAGTGACATAACCTCACTTTTTCCCTTAATTGTTTTTTTAATTTAGAGTGTTGGGAGCGACGTTTTTATTCCATGTTTGGTGAGTTTGTGCAAAGTCTTGTTCAAGATCGTGTTAAGTTACCACCAACTGATCAATTGGCATAATAACCAAGAGCAAGAGACAAATTTAAATAGAGAAAAACTGGACCACAATTTGACCAAAATCTGGGATGACGTGCAACGTAAAGTCTCAGGGCTTCTCCTCAACGCTGATTTGGCCTCCTATAAGTTCGACCAGTTCGTTCAAGTTTTGGGTGTTGTGCACCGCTTGATCCAAGTTGGCGAGGAATTCTGTTTGAGCAAATCGGACGATTTGCAAGAATCAATTCGTAAACAAAGCGTCAACTATTTCAAAAATTACCACATCCAGCGTTTGGAAGAATTAAAAATCTTTCTCGAGAATGAAATGTGGGAGATTTGTCCGGTCAAGCCCACCTTTACTCTCCTTCAATTGCAAGAGTTTAAGTCTTTAAGGGGGGTTCTTCGCAATTTTAAGTTGCGTGCGCCGGCCATAGGTGGCGCTTATTCGACGGCTTCGACTGACTGTTGTTCGTCGAACCATTCGCAAGATGGGAGTAGTATTGTTGGGAATTATTTTGTGAGATATGCAGAAAGTGGGACTCCGTTTGATTCAGGACTTGATGAAACTGTTATTGAGGAGGATATTCTTGCTGGGGAGAATGACGGGTCTGGTTATTTTTCGGAGGAAAGTGATGACGAACCAGAGGAGTTGAGGAGGGATTTTGTTGATGAGGAAAATGCAAGTCCCAAGAAACGGGAAAAACAGATCAATTGTTTGGTTTTGACCAATACGACGTTGTCGGTTTTGAGACAAATGGGGAAGTATTTGCAAATGTCGAGATTGTTGAAGCCGATAGCGTTTCAGATTATCAGTTGTATGAACCAGTTGTTTGATTTTTATCTCTATTCGGTTCATGCGTTCTTCGCTGCTGATTTGGTGAGTAAGTTTTTTTGTGGTTGATAAAACAGTTTACTGTAATTCGAAAAAAATATAAAAACGCAAAGTTTGAGTAACAAATTACACGATTTGTAAATTGTAGCGAACACGTCCTTAAACAATTGTACTTGTTTTGCATTTAAACTAATGAAAACCCAAATAGATTTTTCTTATTACAGTTTCCTGTAATTCAAAGAGGCTGACATTCACTTCAGAACTATTGTAATTTGTCGCATTTTGTAGTATTTTGGAAGGATATTTTCTGCTTTTAACATTTTTTACAAAAATGCTTTTACAAACTAAAACAATGAGGTAATTAGCAGCTTTTTTTAGGAATATTTTTAGAACATTTAATACCTGCATACTGACATTTATGACGTAATTTTAATTTTTTTAATGTCAACCGACATTTTGTATTACCGTTTTAAATAGTAAACATCCTTATATTTCTGATAAGTATGAAAAAATCAGAAAAATCTGTAGTCCTAACTTGGACTTCTGAATATGTAATATGAAATTTTATATACGAATTTTTAAAGTAATAAAAACAAAGATTTATTTTATTTACAAAAATAGAAGAAAAACAATTTTTTTTCTGTGTTTCTACAGAGGTTCACGTATATGTCCCAGAATTAAATAATTATAGAAAATGAAAATCGGGTTTCTAAATTTATTTTTCTAGAACTACAGAATCATACCGGAATATTAAGAAGGCTGGATCTATTTTCATAATAAAAAATGAAAATTATTTGTTTTTAATTACAGTTTCCTGTAATTGTGTAAGTCACATCAGATTATAAAAAAATTAAAACAAGAAATAGGCAAATCCAACAATATTTTATTATTATTTTATGAACATTTTTCAATTTTTAACTGAAAAATTTGACGTGTTTTCGTGCTAGTTGTTAGAAAATAAAATTTCCTATTTACAATTTTTTAGACCGTCGCTAGCAACTCGCTCTACTCGCCCGAACTCACCCTAACTTTGAAAAAAATCGCCGACAATCTAGTCACCGAATTTGAGGAACCACCCAGTGAAGAAAACCCGCCCAAAATCCTAAAACCCGCCCTCTCACCAATGGTGGACCTCACCAAACCTGAACACTTGCACGGATTGGCTGAACGTATCGTGGGCGTGGAAAGTGTCATCTTTCTGGCCAAACAATACGAATATTTACAGGAATTCCTCGAGTATTTAATCCCGCCCACAAATAAAATAATGTTACAACAGTTCTTCACACAGGTGAGTCACTATTTTAATTTAAAAGCCGTCAAAATGTAACCACCAGTTGTCATATTCACTTCTGGATGCGTCCTGTTTGCCAACACTTGATAATTACGCATGAAGTTAGTCACGATTTTGATACAAATGAAATCGAGTTTCTCCTTAAGGTGGAGGTACAAGTCTTGAAGGGGCTCGCGCGATTGGTTGAAAACGATAAGGTTACGCCCACCGGTCAGGAATTTGGCCAATTGTGACACGAGTGAGACTGGGTGCTCCTTCGAAACGATAATAAGCGAATCCACGCCTTTGTTGAGTAGTTGACACGCCCTCTCGTTCTCGATTTGCCAGTTGGCTTTCTTTGAGTCCGCCTCTTCGATTTTCATTTTTTTACTAGCAGGGGGGTCGTCAAATGTGTCTTTCTGTTGGTAATAACAACGCAAGACTGAATATAAATTAACGTTAATACAACGATTGAGTTGTTCTGGAGGGAAGTTCATAGCAACGAGTGCACTTTTCTGGCATTCGTTCCCCGGATGTAGGTGTATCAAGTGGGCGGGGCTTTCGCCCCCTAATTGGTGGAGCAAAGCGGCTGGGAGGAGCCCCGAAGTGCCACTATCATACAGCAGGTGGGTCCCTTGTGACTGTATGTTTGAATAAGTCAAGATTTGGGATAAATCATCGATTCGGATTCCGAGCGTTTTGCTCGGGTCTTGTCGGTAGAACATTGTTGCCAACAGTCGAATTGTGGGTCGCCTGATTTGGACGTATTCGAAATATTTTTTCTCTTTCTTCTTGATGTATTTCTCCTGGCTGTATTCAGTCTTGGAGTTGAAAGTTTTTGAATTATTTACCAACTTTTCAACGATTGAATTCGAGTTGAGTTCCTCACTTTTGAGCTTTGAAATGTCTTCAGTTGTGAGGTTTTGTGATTGCCCATCGTCCGTTATATTCCTATTGTCGAGACCGCTTTTCTCGATATTAATCGACGTGGTTCCGGGCATTTCGTCCACTTTTTCAAGCGTGAAAAGCTTCCGGTTCCCTGGAAAATTCTTCATCTGGAAAGTGTCTCCGAATTTTTCCCCCACGATGTTATCCATCTCGACGGTGAAACTGCCAAGCGAGAGGGTCCCATGACCCTTCAATTTGTGTAGTTTTGTGTATCCCTGACGCTGCACTATCACAAAATCACCCACTTTTATCACGTTTTGATCCATGCTTGATTTGTGAGGTTATATTGTTTGGGGTTACCAAACGTCACTAGTAGAAAAAGATAGCAAATTCGAAAGTCAACATGTATGACAAAGACGGGTTATTGGTGCGTTCAGAATGGCACCATGACTGATGAAATCCCCTAGTTAATTTAAATTTAAAATTAAAAATTTTAGAACATTTCGAGCGCTAAGGACTTACGAAAGCCCGTTTACATGTCCGTGGGGGCGCAAGCGTTCGATTTGCGACAAATTTTAGTCTCAATGGCCAAAATTAATTGGGAGGTGAAGGAAGTCATGTCGCAGCACAACACCTACATTGATCGTATCCTCCGAGTAATTATAATAAATTATAATTGACTTAATTAGTCTAATTGCGTGTAATGCCAGGAGGTGCAAATTTTCACATTGCGGCTGGAGGAAGTCGCTCACAAAGTCCCCGTGTCAGTTGACGTTTCCACCTCTTTGTGGGAAAGTATCGCCCATATAATCACCCACACGTTGGTTCAAGGGTAATTAATTGCAATTTCGCCCAATTAATTGTAATTAAGTGTAATTGAAGGTTCAGCGAGGCGAAAAAGTGTTCAAACGGAGGGCGGGCTCTCATGCAACTTGATTTTATCCAATTTTTGACGAAATTTGAAAAAATGGCAGGCTTAAGGCCGGTTCCTCATCGCGAATATGTTGAAAACTACATCAAAGCGTTTTATTTGCCCGAATCTGAGCTGGAAAAGTGGATTAAAGAACATGGGGTAGGCGAAAAGTGGGTTTAGTGTCATTTTTAGTTTTTTTTTTTTTTAGGAATATTCAGCCAAGCATTTGTTCGGGTTGGTGTCCTGTGCGTGTCAGAGTAATAAGAAGACGAAACAGAGGCTTCTGCAAGTGATTGATGAGGGGGACAGGGGGGATAGGTAGTCTTTGCTTGATTGTGATATTTGATAGGGCACAAAGTGACATAATAAAGTTTCAATTATTTTATTTAGTTTTTTACATGAGCAGGCACTATTTGTTAACACTTATGTTTAAATATTATACACAGAAATTAATTTTCTAATTACAGATCTCTGTAATTTAAGAATAAATAAAATTTGTTAAAAACCGAAGTGGTGGCTTTTATTTCCATTAAAATATAATAGTTATTTATTTGATGAGTTTGTGTGTAAATCGAACGGTTTATTTTACGAGTGGATTTAAACCACGAGTGATAACGAGTGATTTATCAACTACAAGTTCAAATAAATTAACCGAGCAAGGCTTAAAATTGCTTTAAATCTTTTAAAAATAATCGGACGTATTGAGCAATGCCCAACAGTTGTCAAAACTTTCTTACACAAGTGAAAAAACCGTAAATTTGGACAGTGTCGAAGAATAAAATACTTGGATACTGAATATTTATGTTATAACTAGAGACTGTATCTTAGGAAACTTCCCTTACCCGCAATTTTTAAGGGCTTTTCTTGTAACTCCAAATAAATTTATTTCGTTAAAAATGTAAATATCTGACACCCTTTATATTTTTCCTAAATTCCTAAATTGACTTGTATTTTAATTGTGTTTTAAACTTCCTGAAATTGTGCTTAACCTTCCTAATTCAAAATAGGATATTTTTTCAATATCATTAATCTAAAAACTATATTTCTGATTTTGTAATTTAATAGTTTTTTTGATTTACATCTAAAGATTTTTTGTTTTTCAGGCTTTCAGCCTTTCAATCTCATAGTTTCTTTTAGTGTTTCAATCGCACAGTTTTTAAGTTTCTCAGTATTTTAGAAGAGTAATTTCCTTAGATTTATTATTCATTCCTAAATTTTTCAGTTTTTCGTGGTTTTCCTTTCTTATTATTTCAGTTACTGTTGTATATTAAATTATTTTTTAAATTATCAGATTTTAATACCTAGTATCTGTTTTTTACAACCTTTTTTGTCGCCTAAATAAAGTTTATAATTTCCTAAGAATCCGGTCTCTAGTTATAACTACAGTGTCCTGTAACTCAGAGAAACAAAAAAGAAAAGAAACTGTAAGGTGTCGCACCCTGGCGACCAATTGTTTGAACGAAAAAACGAAATAACAGTCGTTTGTTTTGTTACCATTTGATTTATTACTTTCAAACTATGTACAAATAGATACAAAAATACTGATGGTGATTTCTGTAAAATCCCTAACTCTAAGATATTGAGCAATTATAAATAGCGGCGTGCCATTAATCTACATTAGATATCACAATGACATGTCTCTAGAACGAAACAGTACCAATCTTAAAAAAATAGATTCACTAAGGACCTTACAAGTCTACATAAATAAATAACGATCACAATTAAAAAAGTAACTAACAGTCCACTAAAACCCTACACGTCCTCGTCGTTGGAATCATTACAGTTGAGTTCTTGGTTCAAGGGCGCCACAAGACTAGAGAAATAAACCTCCAGTTCTTTCGAGTTCATACTGGCGCGCTTTTTCGGCTTATAATTCGACAGTTTCTTCTCAATATTGAGGACCAAATCGTCCTCAATCCAGTGCGTGTTGTACACGTTGCGCTTCGATTTTGAGGCAATGAAGCGGTAAATTGAGGCAAGGAGGAAGCACGAGCCCACGGCGAAGAAGAAATACATGATCCCGTTCTCAACCAATGGCAAGACATTGAGATAAAGGCGGAAACGGGCCGATAGCACTTCCGGTAAAGTGTAAAGTCTCTAAAACACGAAGAAAATAAATTTGAGGACCATTTTGTGGCTAAATGACTCACAATTTCGGTCCAGAGGAGCGGCAAGACCATATCGGCGAATTTATCAACGTTGGCGATGGTTTTGATGCTTCCGAGTGCCATGTTGATTTGGTAACGAACGGCAAGATCGACTGGCAAGCCTGAATCCTGCAAAAAATGCCACAATGTCAAGTTGGATTTGAATTTGGCGCGCGAAAGCGCCCCCTGCTGGCGGTTTTATCAGTGTTGCCAACCGGAAGCAATTTTTTCGTACGGTTACACAATTCAATAAAATAAGAGAATGGTCGTTTAACAAACAATAGTCTTCATTTTATTATGATTCTTAAACCAACAAACATTACACAATATGTCGTGGTTCAACTGATTGCAGCAAAAATGTTCAAAGCAGCAAAACGTAATTTTAAACATCTAAAGTATTTTTGAATTAAAACAATCCTTTTTGAAAAAACATTCGGGTTACTTACCGGTTGTATGGCAAAGTAGGTTTTGTGTTTTTCGGGGTCTGGGTTGCTCCCAATAACCTTGGCGTTCAAAATTGGGTCCCCACCCAGGAAATGTGGGTAGCTGAGGGCAATGGGGAACCCATAGTAGCACCCATGGACGTCCAAAAGCCCAGGGGGCAAACACTTGTTCTGGTCCTTGCAGAAACACTTGTTATCAGGGTTATTAACCCCGTTATCATCTGCGTCTTCTTGGAAATTGTAAACGTAGGCATTTAGCCCATCTACCACAGTGCTATTAACCCTAACAAGGGTTTTAGCCCTGCACATGCTCTTCCGGAAGAAAAGTAGAGTATCGTTGGGTTTGATGAACCCGGGGAATTTTGTACCGTCAGAGGCACCCTTGATGTCACCACATGGGCTCTCCCATTGGGGGATTTTGGTGGATCCCCGGTAGGTGTCAAGCAGTCCGGTCTTACTGACGTCATTCTCGCCCGTGTAAACGGTCTCATAGTCGCCCTCGAAGTCATACATCTGCAAATAAATTAATTAATAGCAATTAATTGATCTAGGGATTTGTAGTTGTTGGGTTGGCAGCGGGGTCAATGGCCGCGCACATCAATTTCAATTGTTTTCCAACACTTACGCGATCGATGAGTCCGAGCTTGTCGAAGTAGATCCAGCTGGGCATGAACTTGTTGCCCAAAGTCATTAAGGTGCTTTTGTACCCGAACATGAACTCCCTGGCTGTCATTTGGATCAAGGGCTCAGTCTTGGTCTGTCGTATGAGCAGATTAAGGCCGACTCTAGTGAAGTACGATTCGTCCGAGACCACGTGGGCAATACTCTGTGGGCAAAAATGTGGCTTTTAATGATTTAACCCAGGTCAAGTTTGGTTTATGTAATTGAAAGTAAGAGTTGAACTTGGCGAGAAAGTGGGCTGGAAGCAAGTATCGTTTGGCGCGAAACGGTGTCACGCTTTACGTAAAATACACTTCGAGAAGGTTCGATTGATATTTTCGAATCGACAAGGACGAGGATTATGAAAGGTGGGAGGAAAAATGCAGCAACAGGGAGGAAGTCGGTGTGTTCAAGGTGGTCTTCATGTCTTGAGGAAGAGATTTGAGCGGTTGGGAAACAGAGTGCCTTGGAGGATCGACAGGAGAAAATGTCAAAATGAAGAAATTTCTTCGAAAAATTGTGCAACGCGCGTAATGTTCCTAATTATTGGGAAAAGTTTTCGAGACAAATAAAAACGCTAAGATTATGTTGTTGCTGTAGCGTTTATTTACTTTTTAATAAGATAAAAACAAATTAACAAATTCGTATTACTAATTTTTCAAATCACGTGTGATTTATTTATTATTTATATATATTATATTGTTCGTTTTTTGAATAAAAAATGCAATTTTGGATTAGCCGTCAATGATAACGTTTTATTTTTATTGGTGAATTATATTTTTTAAATAAATAGTTGAAAATCCTTACATTTCTTTTTTTTTGAAAATAAAATCAATTATTGTGATTCTCACTGTTATTTTTTATGTTTTTGATTAAACTTTGTAAAGATATAATAAACACAAAATCAAAAACAATATAAAATGAGAAAACAGGGACATCATACAGGGTGTAATAAACTTTGCAAGCCCACTGTTTATTTTTAAACCATTTCAACTTAAATTTTCAAATTCAACATTTGGTTTCTCTTTAACAAACAACACTTTTTGGCGCCTTTGGAATAAAAATTGCGATTATGGTTCGGTCAGAAATGACATAAACTTTTTATGTTTAAATAATACACTCTGTATATTATTAATTTTACAAATTAGATGTGATTATATGAGTTCGATAATATCACATAATTGACATAATTAACATTCAAAAATTGTCGAAAATAATTGTATTGTTCCTTTTTTAAATAAAAATGCAAACTTTTGGTATAGCTAGAAATGATAATAGCGTTTTATTTTGAAATTAAACAAATTGAAGATTATTTAATTGTCGAATTACTTGGAATTTCCTATTTTTTAGGTAGTTGAAAATACTTCGATTTCTTTTTTCTTTGAAAATTAAAGCAATTACCACTCGGCTACGCCTCGGCTGGCTATTATTATTCTCACCGTTTTTTTTAATTAAGTTTTGCAATTATTAAATAAACACGAACTTAAAAATAATATAAAATGAGAAAAATTTGTGGTCATACAGGGTGTATTAAACTTGGCAAACCCATTGTTTATTTTTAAACTATTTCAACTAAAACTTTTAAATTCAACATTTGGTTTCTCTTTAACAAACAACATTTTTTGGCGCCTTTGGAATAAAAATTGCGATTTTGGTTCGGTCACAAATGACATAACTTTTCATGTTTTATCAATATTATCAATTTTTCGAATTAGATGTGATTATCTGAGTTCGATAATATCACATAATTGACATAATTAACATTCAAAATTGTCGAAAATAATTGTATTGTTCGTTTTTTAAATAAAAATGCAAACTTTTGGATAGCTAGAAATGATAATAGCGTTTTACTTTTAAATTAAACGAATTGAAGATTATTTAATTGTCGAATTACTTGGCATTTCCTATTTTTTAGGTAGTTGAAAATACTTCGATTTCTTTTTTCGTTGAAAATTAAAGCAATTACTACTCGGCTACGCCTCGGCTGGCTATTATTATTCTCACCGTTATTTTTTATTAAGTTTTGCAATTATTAAATAAACACGGACTTGAAAATAATATAAAATGAGAAAAATTTGTGGTCATACAGGGTGTATCAAACTTGGCAAACCCACTGTTTATTTTTAAACCATCTCAACTAAAATATTCAAATTCAACATTTGGTTTCTCTTTAACAAACAACATTTTTGGCGCCTTTGGAATAAAAATTGCGTTTTTGGTTGAAACCAAAATGCCACAAACTTTATATTTTTAAATGATAGTTAATTCGATGTACCCACAAAATAATTTTTATTGCCTAATCAACAATTATAAAATAGAAAGGAAAAACGATTTTCTGCGAAACGTCGTGATTAAAATGATAAAAAATGTGAATGTTTATTTGTGGTTTGTAATAACGTAGGAAATGAAAATTCTAATACTCAAACAATCGCGGGTATAATTTTCAAAATTACAAAATTATTTCTCAATAAAATAACCAACAATCAATAAATCTGTGTTACCAAGTTTGCGAAAGTCCCCCCTTATTTGGACGTAAAATTTTCCAGATTTTAACCGGAAAAAATGCCAAGGTGTTGTTTTCCATAAGTAGCGTTTTTTAGCATTTTTTGTGCCACAAGCAGCAATTATGGCAACAACAACAAAGGAAAACTATGTTCAAGGAAACAATTAAATGGAAGAAGAGTAATGATAAAGCGAATTAATGTAATTAACTCCAAGTGAATCACAAACATCCCCTCATTATTTATCAAATATTTAAAAACAAAACTGACTTTTTGCAAGGTTGGTAGCGGGGTCATTGCCCGATAAATGTCAAAAAAGCGCACCTAAACTCAATTTTTGTGTGCCAGCAAGCCGGCCTCAAATAAATAGACTGAAGCGATGAAGAAAGTGAACACGTGTTACATAACTCATCTGAGAAAACTCTCAGCTCGGACAGGAAATTTCGGCCCTTTTTGTTGTACGTTATTCTAGTGCAGAAAAGTTATTTCCGCCGCTTGCGCGACCTTTCATTGCCAATGTGAAAAAATGTGTTTTTGCGGAAGGTCAGTGCGAAGCACGCACGAAAAGCGGCTTTTTTGCACTGTTTGTTTTGGGGCGTTGTGTAAGAAGTGAAAGCGCTCTTGAAAAGATTGGATAACTGATCAGGGGGAGGAAAGTGCCACTTACCAGTAGGGCGATATTGGGCAGGATGAGGAGATCGTCCTCTTTGCGGCCTTCGCTCAGCTCGGGCACCCAGATGAGGGGGTGGCGGGGGACGGCAGTGAGGGTGCCGTTGTCGTTAAACGTCACGTTATCGTGCATAAACATTTCCCTAAAAAAATTAATTGTTTTTGAAAAAAATCTGAAAAAATGTTTCCTGATTTGTTTTTTTATTGGGTAAAAGTTGCCCCAAAAAGTATAACTAGACACAAGCGTGATGTAATTAATTCATTTCGTAACACTTTCGTGACCTTCATCTCATCCGGAAATTCCTGGGTGAAAAAATCCACAAAGAATGTTTGTGTTTAATGAATTTTTTGCCACGTTTTTGGCAATTAAATCGTTTTTGGATGGTCACGGTCTGACGTAAATGAAAATAAATCATAGGTTTTTTTGTTAGGAGATGAACAAACGAAAAACGTGTCGGTGGTGACCTCCGACCTGTATAAAATTACTATTAATCAAGGAGGCAGTGAAAACGGATTTGAAACTTGATTTGAGGGAAAATTCCAAATCGGAATTTTCCGGAAGGGGAAATCCGATTTTTTGTGAAAACTCGGAATATTAATGGTTGTTTTAATTCAGACAAAAAAAAACAATCGATTATATATTTTTTTATAATACTACAATTTTAAAGTCACTCAGTTTTTGTGTATTTTAGTTAAGTTCTGTGATTTGTTTTTTTCAAGACAGAAGTTATTGTCATTTTAAATCATTTTTATAATTAGTGTTATTATTTTGGGAAAAAATCTAATAAAGAAGTGGATCATGGTTCTCTTCTCAGCACCATTTTTATAATTAGTGTTATTATTTTGGGAAAAAATCTAATAAAGAAGTGGATCATGGTTCTCTTCTCAGCACCTTTTATTATTCTTTTTTTGAAAAATTGAAAATCCTTTCGTATGTTTTTTGAAGTCTCAGCTAAATCTTTTATCGTGAAAAAGTTGGGCTTAAATAAAAAAAACTCTACTTCAGAATTTTTTCAGACTTTAGAAATTAGTAAATTATAAAGAAAGAAAGCTAAGATGTGTAATATACTGAGCGGCATGAAGGTTATATTTTTGAAAATGCTACAATTTTAAACTCACTCAGTATATTTATGTATTTTGGTTGGCTTTGTCCTGTTTTTGGGAATTAGTTCAATAAATCTTATAAATGTTGTGCATTGTTTTTTCAAGACAAAAGTTGTTATTTTGATTCATTTTTATAGTTACTAGTATTTTGGAAAAAAATTAAATAAAGAGTGGATTATGGTTCTCTTTTCAGAAGCTTCTTTTTTTGAAAATTAAAAATGTGTTAGACATCCTTTCATATATTTTTTTGAAGATTGAAGCAAATACTCTCTGTTAGCTCTTATCACTTTTATCATCAATATTTTTATCAAAAATCAGAATGTTGGAAAATTTTGATCAAAAAAAGTTAGGAATAAAGAACGTCTACTTCAGAACTTCAGACCTTGTAAACTGGTCCAAAAAATTAAGATTTGAAGTCAAAATTTCGGAAAGAAAAAGCAAGTTAAAGTGCATATAATATACGGAGCAACAATAAAAAGGCATCATGAAGCGTTTCTGTTTAAATAAAAGAAAGACAGACGATTATTAGATATTATATTTATTTATTATAAAGTCACTCAGTATATTTACATATAACTTTATTTTGTCATGTATACGTAGTATATTTATTTTAATTAGCTTTGATCCTGGTTTTGGAAATCGCTTCAAATTTTATTGTTTTTTGACTTTTTTCAAAGTAGCTGAAAGAGCTGATAATAGAAAATGTCTACATTCGAATTTATTTTTTTAGATTTAAAATAAAATGGACCATAAAGAGGTTTTTGTCTAAATAGAACAAAAATATACAAAAAAATTTTTTAAAAAAAAAGCTTTTGTTTAAAAGATGCACTAAAAAATAAAAAATAATGTATTTCAATCACAGGAGAATATTTTTTCTTACAGGTTAAAATTCTAAAATTTATAAAAGCTTTGGGAGTTTCAACTGAACAAAGTAATTCAGTAATGCCGTTGTTTTAGAACTCCCAAAGCTTTTATAAATTTTTTTAAGAATTTAAGAAAAAATATTCTCCTGTGATTGAAATACATTATTTTTTACTTTTTAGTGCATCTTTTAAATAAAAGCTTTTTTTTTTTTTAAAAATTTTTTTATATTTTTATTTTTTGCTTTTGCATCTACCGTGACGTCCAAATGACCAACATACCGTCTATGTCGGTATAAGTTACGGTATGTACAAATCGAGAACCCCTTTGTGAACATAACCTAAAATTTTAAAACCCCATTTAACACCTTTAGGGGGTAATTAACTATATAGAATTGCATTGTCACGCAGATTACGTAAGCATGTTAAATTTCATTTCATTGCGACTACAGGAACCCTCTCAAATTTACAAATCGAGAACCCCTTTGTAAACATAACCTAAAACTTCAAAATTCCATTTAACCCCTTTAGGGGGTATTTAACTACATGGGATTGCATTGTCACGCAGATTAAGTAAGTATGCAAAATTTCAATTCAGTGGGACAACCGGAACCCTTTCAAATTTGGCTCCGAAAAAATAACCGACAGACAGATAACATTATGAGTTAAATAGAAGCTATTAAAAAGGTTTTTTTGAAATTTATCTGTTAATTTTAGTGAGTTTTGTTCTCCTGATTTCCAAAATTTATTTTTAAAACCTAGGCAATTCGACGTTTAGTATACCTATTGTGATATTTTTTGTAAATTAAAAAATGTCTCAATTGTTTATTATAAACCTTGGCAGTTAAAATGCCCTTCCAGAACTGTATTTTTTTATCTTGAAGATACCTCCTAAATTGTCGAAACACGTGTCAGCTGTAAGAAAGACTGTTTACTACATGTTCATTCTCCCATTTTTTAAGCAGTACAGCAAAACAAAAAATAAGTAAAAAAAATAAAAAGTCATGTATATTTTTTGTTAATTAAATAACGTATAGTATCGCTTTGAAACCTAGGCAGAGCCTGGCCAGAACGATTTTATCCTGATGATGGCAACACAGTCGGCGAAACACGTAAAACGTTGTGTTGTGTTTTTACGTTTTTGGTGCCTAGGCAGTAAAAGTACCCTTTAACTGCCTGGAAAGCAGAATGACAGAAACATTTCAAGTGAGCATTTGTGACATTTGGGTTGTTTTTGCCGTTTTAAATTAATTTATTTTTCAGTTGGCAGTTTTGGTGTAATTAAATCAGGTCGATAATTATGTATAACCCGGTCCATAATTAGAACGAGTCCGAGCAGCTCTTTAATTAAATCTTGGATTTCGTGCCGCTTGCAACACATTGTGATCGTAACAAAAACTTTCACTCGGAATATTTGCCCATTTTTTGAAATTTTCGTCACGACTTTACTTATCTCCAAACTAGATTATTTTTTTGGTCATTTATTATCACTTGCTGAGGTGGGCTTTCATTGCGACACGTCCCCGATTGGAAAGTGTTTTCGAGAGCGCGACCTTGAATTATATTTTTAATTATTGAAGAAGAAGAAGGAGGAAAGTGAATCTGTGTCACGGATATGTAAATCCGACATTTCTTCACTTACTTGTAGACGTAAGGGCCCACTTCCTGCACCTTTAATTTGTCGTCTTTGCCGCTGAGGAACTCGTCCTTGTTGGTGACATTCCAGAGGTAGACGCGAAGGTAGAGGTCCACGGGAGGGCTCTTCCACAATTCGAAAATCTCGCCCCCTTCGCTGAACACGCATTTCTGGCACAGAATAAATACTCAGCAAAGGGGTGGCAGGTCGAGAGACCTTTGAGATGAATGATCAATGAGATTTCATGAATATGAATGGGCCAAAAAATTGAGGGAATCCCCAGCGTCCAAAAACTTTTTTTTTTACATAATCAGCTTAAAGTTTTTTGAAACGAAAATTTTGATTAACAAACACGATAAACTACCTAGTTTTGATATTTATTTTATTTGCCTGTATTTTATTATTTAAACCTATTTTTAGTTTATTTTCCAAATTCTATAGTTTTCAAAATCGGCTCAAAGTCTTTTTAATTAATTAAATTAATGTGTTTTGTTTTTTTCTTTCACTTTTGTTATTGTATTTTTTAGAAAAACATCTAATAAAATATGGGTTATGAATTTGCGTTTTTAAGTACTTCTTTCCAAAACTTAATTTATTCCAAATATTTTGAAAATCGGCTCAAAGACTTTTGATTGATTTTGTGTTTTCTTTTTAAGGATGCTAGTCCAGCGCTAGTTATTATCATTATTATTAATAAATAATAAACTAAAATTTTGACCCGATAAAACAACCTAATTTTGCCATTTATTTTATTTGCAGGAAACACACCCTGTGGTCTTTATACCTATTATTATTTAAACATATTTTAAGTTTATTTTTCAAGTTTTATAGTTTTCAAAATCGGATGGAAGTCCTTTGATTCATTTTGTATTTTTGTATTTTGGTTCTTTCACTTTCGTTATTGTATTTTTTAGAAAAATATTTAATAAAATATGGGTTATGATTTTGCTTTTTTTCAGTACTTTCTTCCAAAACTTTTAATTTATTCCAAATGTTTTGAAAATCGACTCAAAGGTCCTTTGAGTAATTTTATATTTTGTTTTTTTTCTTTCACTTTCGTTATTGTATTTTTTTAGAAAAATATCTAATAAAATATGGGCATGATTTTGCCTTTTTTCAGTACTTTCTTCCAAAACTTTTAATTTATTCCAAATGTTTTGAAAATCGACTCAAAGTCCTTTGATTAATTTTATATTTTGTTTTTTTTCTTTCATTTTTGTTATTGTATGTTTTGGAAAAATATCTAATAAAATATGGGTTATGGTTTTGCCTTTTTTCAGTACTTTCTTCCAAAACTTTTAATTTATTCCAAATGTTTTGAAAATCGGCTCAAAGACCTTTGAGTAATTTTATATTTTGTTTTTTCTTTCATTTTCGTTATTGTATTTTTTAGAAAAATATCTAATAAAATATGGGTTATAATTTTGCCTTTTTTTACTACTTTTTTCCAAAAATTTTAATTTATTCCAAATGTTTTGAAAATCGGCTCAAAGTCCTTTGATTAATTTTATATTTTGTTTTTTCCTTTCACTTTCGTTATTGTATTTTTTAGAAAAATATCGAATAAAATATGGGTTATGATTTTGCCTTTTTTCAATACTTTCTTCCAAAACTTTTAATTTATTCCAAATGTTTTGAAAACCGGCTCAAAGTCTGATTAATTTTGTATTTTGTTTTTTTTTCACTTTTGTTATTGTATTTTTTAGAAAAACGTCTAATAAAATATGGGTTATGAATTTGCGTTTTTTTAGTACTTTTTTCCAAAAATTTTAATTTTTTCCAAATGTTTTGAAAATCGTCTCAAAGTCCTTTGATTGATTTTGTGTTTTCTTTTTTAGGATAGTAACACTTGCTAGTCCAGCGCTAGTTATTATCAATAAATAAACTAAAATTTTGATTTAAAAAAAAAACGAAAAAACAACTTAATTTATTTATATATTTTTTAATTTATGTATTTTTCATGTGTTATTGTTTTAAAAATCGGCTCGAAGTCCTTTGATTAATTTTGTATTTTGTTTTCATTTCTTTTATTTTTGTAACTGTATTTTTTAGAAGAATAATAAAACATGGGTTATAGTTTTGCCGTTTTTTCAGTAATTTGTTTCTAAAACTTTTAATTATTTTTTTCCGAAGAAAATAATTATACTTAAGTGACTTCTTTAATTAGTCTTTTTTGGTTATACAATTATACATACCTATTTCAAGACGTACTTTTTGAGAACATGAAGTAAAATTTTAAGATATATGAAATTCAGTTTTGTTGCATTTGTATTTTGTGTTTTTTATTTCATTTTTTTATTGTTTATTTTTTTAGAAGAATATCCAATACAATATGGGTTATGATTTTGCCTTTTTTCAGTTATTCACTTATTTAAATGAAACACCATTTTTTTCTTGTGTTTATGAATTTTTTTAAACCCTTTGATTGATCTTGTGATTTTTTTTCAAGATGGAAGCAAATATAGTAAAATATGGATTATGCTTGTCTCGTTTTATTTGTTTTTTTTATAAATTAAAATTTAAATCTTCGAATATTTTGAAGAAAAAATTGAGAATGAAAAACTCATATTAGAAAATTTTTGATTTTTCGAAATTTATTAATAACTGGTCTTTTTTGCTTTTACACATTTCAATAAATATTACATGAGGACTTGAGGTAAGATTTTAACCATATTTTAAATTCAATTTTACTTGTACATATTTAAGTTGGTCACCCTGTATAACAGTTTAACAGATACAAATCTTCTCTTTGACAGCTCTATAAACTTCTTTTTCAGTCCTTCTCCTTTTGTTTTTGAGTTTTTTGATTAATTTTTAGATTTTTTTTAGGACAGAAACAACATAATTGTCCCTTAGGGTCTTTTTTGTTATTGTATTTTTTTATTAATCCTTACAAAATATGCCTAGATCACGATTGTTGTATGTTCTCAATGTTTTTTCTTTCACATTTTTTAAGAGAGTAAAAGTGACCGCTCTACGATATTTTAAAATCGACTTTTTTGTCCTTTGATTTTGAGATTTTTTCTAAAATGGAAGCAGCTACCATTGTTCATTTTTCTATTAATTTTTTTAGAAAAAGACTATAAAATACAAGCATTTTTACTACAAGTCAAAACAGTTCATAACTTCATGAATTTAGAAAATTAATTAACTTTTTTTACATAAAATTGTGTCACAGTCGCCTCCTTTAAATGCTATCTTGTGTCCAATCTGTGAAACGAATCCGTAAATCGAAGAATGCTTTTTGAATAAAAATAAATAAGTAAATACCTAGTAATTAAAAAAAATACGGTTGATATAATTAATAATTGTTGAAACCTTTTTGAGGCCACTTTGCTTCCGGTTTCTGCGGAAGTGCGCAGCTCTTGAAGCGAATTTATTTTTTACTTGTTCGTCCTCAAATTATTCCGCTATTTTTGAACGTGTAATTTTTTCAATTATCTCGACATGTCTCAATTAAAATTATTAATTACCGGGCCGTATATGGTACTTATAATGTGGAGCAATGTCACCGACATTGAATGAAATCTATTTTTATCCGAATCTTCTCGTGATGAGTCTCAAATTATTGTTTACAATTAGTTTTTTCGTCTATTGTTGAGTATCCTTGAACTGTTAAGTTAAATACAGTTGACAAGTGATAAAAAGTAAAGTTTCCGGAAACACCTAGCGAAACGGAAGCAAATAATGCAAAACTGCAAAATGAATAAATCAATTAATTCGTTATTGATAAATGTCACAAACTTTTCCGAACTTTCGAAAATTTTGCAATTGATTTTCGCACACGCTGTATCTCGTGATGACACACTAAATAAGTCAATTGCATTCAAACGAAATAGAAACATGCAAATTAGTAAGAAATTCGCTATTTATAGTATTAATCACGTACAGGGGACGCGTGTTTTATGTTTTCTCGCAGTGTTACCAACACTAGATAAACAATAACGGCCCTAGAGTGTCGTGACGTGTCAAGTTGATTTTTTCGAGTGGTGACCTTTGGATGACATTTCGTGACCTTACCCATTTGAAGAGGTAGTCATAGGGACGGACGAAAACGACGAAAAGGCCGCTGAAAAGTGCGAGCAGACCCAGAAAGGCGATCAGGAGCGGAGCTGAAAATTGAAAAATTCCTCAAATATCACAGAATTCTCTAAAACGCAATTTATAAGCAAGTCGTCCGCTTGCAAAACCCGTTTCTTGAATTTTTTTTATAAAATCACGAAAAACTGCCACAAGGCGAGACGGAAAAGTTTTGTTTGGGTTGCGCGTGAAATTCAGCATTGTTAACCGTTTCGAATTTTTGAAGCCCTTCTTCAGGTAAAGGGTGTGAGATCATTACAAAAACTAGATGGAAAAATAACACACTTGAACTTATTTTGCTTGAATTGAAACATACCGTTATTATTATTGGAAAAAAAATATATGAAAAATAAACAATAAAAAAAGTATAGACTGTCACATGAAATAGAAATGACGGCAATTAATTGTGTTGTTTATAAACAATAATAATTAGAACAAAGGTGGCTCAAAACCTTCCTTTAATTTATTGTTTTTTTTATTTTGATTTTTATGCAAGTCCTACACTTATTTTTCCAAATACCTAAATAAAAAAATAAACGTAGTATCATAAAAAATGACATCTACAATTTTTAACCTTATTTTTCTCACTTTTACTTGCGGTTCTACCAAAATTATATTTGTACACCCTGTATAAATTTTCTAGTTTTTGAGATCACAAAATCTTTGCTGAAAAAACAGTTCATTATTTTCAAAATAGATGAAAATAATAGTAAAAAAAATTGAAATGATTTTAGTTAATTTGTAGTTTCGAATTTTCTGAATACGTCTTTAAGGCTCAACAAAGTGAAAACCAAAAATTGTATAATTTGAGCAAGTTTTAATTTTTTGAAAATTTTTGGATTTATAATTTTTTTTATGGTGATTTTATGAGTCGTTAATTTTTTTTCCAAATATTTATTGGTTACAAATAATAAAAAGGTCTTTTCTTGAACGCTTTAAAAATGTTTTTTTTTAAACATCTACATGTTGACCCTTGATTCTTTCCCTTAACTTTATTTTTTTTTCGTTTTAACGAGATACTGACGAATTTCTGTCCCACTGTTACTTCTAGATCTACCAACAAAAGTATCTTTGTACACCCTGTATATGTTTTATCGTCAGATATTGTTGTGGTTACAAAAACTTTACGTAAATACAGAACAATAATAACATGATTTCAGTCAATTTGTAGTTTCGAACTTTTTAAATACATCTTCAAGGCCCAACAGTGCAAACGCCAAAAATGTTGAAGTTTGTGCAAGTTTTAATTTTTTATGTTTTTTCCCAAATATTTCCCAAATATTTAATTGTTACAAATAATAAACAAGGTCTTTTCTTGTACACCTTAATTCCTGATTCTTTCCTTTATTTTGATTTTTTTTACTTCGTTTTAAAGAAATATTGCCGAATTTCTGTCCCACTTTTATTTCTAGATCTACCAACAAAAGTATCTTCGTTCACCCTGTATATGTTTTATCATCCGATATTGTTGTGATTACACTAAATTTCCGTAAAAAACACAATAAATACAAACCAATAATAACAACTAAAATAATACTTTTATTTCAATTAAAAAAATTATAATACATTAGGGTTTTGTGAGTTTTCAACAAATACTGATGAATTTTTTTCTTACTTTTACTTTCCGATCTATCTTATCTTAGTACACCCTGCATATTTTTTATAATTCTTGTGATTACAAAAACTTTGCGTAAAAACTAAAACAATAATAATAACGGATAAAATTAATAGAAAAGAAATTAAAAGTTACTTCATTCTTTAAATTATTTTTTTATCATACAATTGTGTTGTGATGAGGTAGTTTATGATATGTTAGGTTTAAAAAAATATTTTTTGAATTAGAAGACTAGAAAAAAAATTACAAAGGCTTTAAATTAAAATGAAGTTTTTTTCGAAAATTGTCATTATTTCTTCATTAATTAATAAAGCATTTGTAGATTAGATGCCAGTAGTGTGACTTATCTTTATTTTGATTCTTATTAAATAAAAAAACTGTGAAAATTGTTTCATTTTCGTAAAATTGTGAGTTTCAAATAAATGGATCTTTTAATTATCTCTTCGTAAAAATTTCCCATAATTAAGTCAAAATAATTGGAAAACCCGATTTTTTCGGCTCCTTCACTAATTAATTTAAATTTATGATGGATGGAAGATAACGAAACAAAGGCTTGTCGTTTTGGGCGTGGGAGAAATAAGAATGATGAACATAAACAAATTTTTAGTAAATAATAATTGTTTCAAAATAAAAAATGCAAAGTGCCTAGACCTTGGTGGAAAATAATTCAGTGGCGATTTATTTATACTCGCTTCAAATAAAACGTGAAAACTCGTTTGGTACATAACTTGTTCTAGAATAAGCAGTCTTCTGCCACATTTTTATGCTTTGGTCTCGGCCTTTACCTCTCAGAGCCTTTGGTCCGGATTTTTTTTTTTTTGAAAAAAAAAATATATTAACATGACCAGAAAATCACACTGTAATAACTATTCTAGACTAGAACACATCTTCGTTTTTTGCAATTTCTTACGACTTATTATTGGTTAAAAAAAATTGTCACGAAATCGTTTTAAAAATTCCGCTCACACACTTACTTTTGTACCGATCGCAAAATATCCTGAAGGGCGATTCATTTTCCGGAGAATCCTCCGGGCGCCTTGTCCTCACAGGACTGTAACTCCAGCTCACTAACCGATTGCACACCGTAACTAAATCTTTCATTTTGAGTTGTGTTATCCACACTCTCACCCGACACTAGTCCACTGTCAAATCCGATCGATAAATGGACAAAATTGGCGGCTTAGTTTGTATTATACGCGGTTACTTAACTAACGTCTTAAATAATTGCAAAGTACTTTCACTGACCAATCGACGAGAGGTTTATTAAGAACGTGTGCGCCCCTCCAAATGCGCACATGTGCATCTTGGTTGGCCTTGCTAGCCCTGACGCGGAATTTTCGGACCAGCGATTGACGAAATTCGGGTTTTCGGAACCGATTTTTGGAGGAAACGGACACACATGACGTCAAAGGAAAACTCTAACACAAATCGGAAATCTAGGACAGTTGTTTGTGAAAAATATATATTAATATTTATCAAAATATAGATATGCACAAAATATTAAAAATTTTGCTAGCAGAACTAAAGAAAGTTAATAAGGACAACAGCTACCCCAGACTAGTGGGCTGGATGAGTTGTTTTTTGTTTTTGTATTTTATTACATTTTTTAAATCTAAATAATAAATCTAAATACAGTAAAACCTCCCTTAATAACGGACATCTCTTCACAACGGACATTTTTGTAGGAACGTAACAAAACCTATATTAAAATTTCCCATCTCCCATTAGTGGACACTTCTTCACAACGGACAATTAAAGATTCCCCATCGGTGTCCGTTGTTGAGAGGTTTTACTGTATAGCGAAAAATTTTATTGTGACATTCAGTTGAACTTTTGAAACACTTGCAAGGAAAGACGAAAGATAGCTTCATTTTTCGTAAAAGAGAGAAATTACAGTATAATTTTTTGTCATTTTGAAAACGAATTCTGCAAAGGAGTTGTTTAAAAAGAGGGCAAACGGTCTTAGCTTCGACTTAAAATTAATTATTTTAGGTAATTTCCAACTTTTTTTACTTATTTATTGTCTTTTTTTAATTTTTATTTTAGCAATTGTTTTTGATTTGTTATTATAAACAGTCCTTAATGTAATTTTTGTAGAGGATGGCTCTTAATTATTTTCTTTTTCAATTTAATTTTTGATAAATTTGTAATTAATGTTTTATTAGAAATATAATTTTTGAATTCTTATTAATTAAAACATTATTTGTGAATGACTCAATTTTTTGCTTTTTAATTTACTGTCACTGTTTCTCAAATTGATATTTTAAATTATTTATCATTATTCATCCTTTGTATATTTCTTTCTTTCTATTTCTTGCTGTTGTTTTAAATAATCTTGAAAATATACCTACATAATAGTGGTATATTAATAATGACATTAGCTAAAGTTCTTAGATATTTTTGTTAACATTATAACTTCGAAAAAAGCCGTTTTACTCAAACTTCTTGTGGTTTTAAGTTGTTTTCTAAATTAATTACCACTTAGATATTCTACTTATTGCAGTCGTTTTAAACCAAGTACCTACTAAATTGTTAAAAGTTGTTAAAAATTGAGAGAAAAATAAATTACAAAACATTACTCGCTCAAATCAAGAAAATAAATAAACGAAATAATACTTAGTTGTAACAATTTGTTAGTTAGTAATAATAAAAATTCTCAGTTAATTCAAACTTTTTCCGTTACTTAAGTTGGCATCACTGTTTTTAAAATTAATTTAAAATTCCTTCTTACCATATTGTACCTATTAATTGGAATTAGTTTAAACTAAATTTTAAGTCTGGAATAATTGGAGCCGGTTTATAGAAAGCTCCATTAAAATTTAACCCGTCGTTAAAAGTTAACAACGCTAATAGACCAATCATATTGGTTCAATTTGATCACGTGATCAGTTAATCACGCATTTAATTGCTCATTAAATTAAATTACTAAATTAAAATTTATTAATAGTTAAAAAAAAAATTATAGAACAAAAATCGCTCAAACCGGGAAACTTAATAAAACAACACATATGTGACTGTTAAATTAAAAAAAAATATTTTCGGAATTTCTAGTTTGAATAGTTTGCTACTATTTTGACGAAATTTCTTAAAAATACAAACATGACTCCATTTACTTAATTTATTTTTCTAATTATTTATAATTTTCTTTTGAGAATAATTTTTTCCTTCAATTTATGTTTGTGTAATAAATAAAAAATGTATTCGAAAATTTGAGTTTTGGTCATTTGAAAAAAATAAGCGAAGATATGACTGTTTTCTTTCTAAAATTTGATAAAGGTTTAATGAAGAAAACTTGTAATGATTATTATTATTTAACTTAAAATAGCAAAATTTTTATTTTTGAAAATTGTACAGGTGACCCGACAGAGTTTGCTGTTTTTGGAGAAATTTCGCATTTCTTGAAAAATTCTAAACAAACAATAAAAAATACCAACCTAACGGCGTTTACTTAATGAGAATGATTTTTTCCTTTAATTTTGTGTAAAAACTAACTAAAAAATTATTCTTAGCTTTGAGTTTTAGTGATTAAAAAAACCAACACGTGATTAATTTCTTTCTAAAATTTGATAAAGGTTGGATGAATAAAGTTTCTAATTATTATTTGTCAACTTAAAATATCAAAATTTCTATTTTTGAAAATTGTACAGAGTGGCTCAAGAGGATTTGCTGCTATTTTGTAAAAATTCTAAACAAGTACATAAATTATCGGTTTTATGACAACACCTTGACTTTTGTGGTTTCCGAATTAGGCAAGTTTTAAAATTTCTTCGGTTTTATTTGCAAAAAAACCTAACTGGAAGACAGATTGACGTCACGAAAAAAAATTTAAAGCACGTTTGAAGGAGTCTTTCTTGGAACAGGATCATCGATCAAATGTCAGATGAAACAAAAGAGACTTTGATGCGATTTTTTTTCGACGGCTCTTACTTTATAGATTACGGTTTTTGCTAACTGTAAATAGAAATTGCGGCTGATTAGAGATGGACTAAAAAAGATGATTTAGAAATTCTTTTGAATAGTTTTTTGAAATCGGTCCTATTTGGAAAATTTCAAATTGGGTCAATTATCTCGCACCGATTTCAGTAACGACCGGGTTTTCCTCACGACTTTAAACAATCATAATTATTATTTTCATCCAAACAATACAATTTTCTCGCTTCCATTATCACACAAACAAGTCGCAAAAACAGCGATTTTCAACAAATTGTCTTTTTGTCTTTTCGCTTAATTATTTCCTGATGTAGATTTCCATTGTTCTGGAAGCCACTGACGCACTCTTCGGATGGAAAATCACCGGTCCATCATCCACTATTGCAAAAAGCCGTCAGACGTCGCGTCAGTACAAAGCTCACACAGTAATTAATTCGAATTAGTTGGCAAAAAATTCTAAATCTATGAAACCGGAGGATTAAAGTGCTCTGTCGCGCGCGCAATAATTCATAATTCAATCGAGTTTTGAAGAGAAAAGGACAAGGTTGGCAAAACTGTCGCCATTTCCACTTCTTGTCTTATCCACTTCTTTTTTAAATTCACCTATAGCAAAAAATAAATATATATTTCCAAGTCCAAGGGATAGTTTATAATTTCCTTGAAAAACATTGTCCTTTGTAGAAGGTCCTACCATGGAATTAAAAAAAAAGATAATTCAAGCAGGCTCTTTATCTGTTTGTATCAGTTAATCACATATTGTTTGTCATAACTTTTTTTTTAATTCGAAAATATCATTTATAATAAAAATTAAATGTGTTTTCTTAAGTATAAACGATAGTCTATAACTTTCCTGAAAAACATTGTCCTTTACAGAAGGTCCTACCATGGAATTAAAAAAAAGAATTCAAACAGGCTCTTTATCTGTTTGTATCAGTTAATCATATACTGTTTGTCACAACTTTTTTTTAATTCGAAAATATAACTTATAATAAAAAATAAATATGTGTTTCTTAAGCCCAAGCGATAGTTTATAACTTTCCTGAAAAACATTGTCCTTTGCAGAAGGTCCTTCTATATAATTGAAAAAAAAGTAGGATTCAAACAAACTCTTTATCTATTTGTATCATTTGTCACAAACTGCTTGTGACAACTTTTTTTTTAAATTCAAGAATATAATTTATAGCAATAAATAATTAAGTAGTATTTCGTAAGCTCAGGTGATAATTCATAATTTCCCTGAAAAACATTGTCCTTTGTAGAAGGTCCTACCATGGAATTAAAAAAAACGGGCTCTTTATCTGTTTGTATCAGTTAATCTCATACTCTTTGTCATAACTTTTTTTTTATTCGAAAATATAATTTATAATAAAAAATAAATATGTGTATCTTAAGCCCAAGGGATAGTTTAAAATTTTCCTGAAAAACATTGTCCTTTGCAGAAGGTCCTTTCATATAATTAAAAAAAAAAGAGAATTCAAACAAACTCTTTATCTGTTTGTTTCAGTTAGTCATAAACTGTTTGTGACACCTTTTTTTGAAAATTCGAGTATATAATTTATTGCAAAAAATAATTAAATATTTCGTAAGCTCAAGTGATAATTTATAAATTCCCTGAAAAACATTGTATCCTTTGTAGAAGGTCCTACCATGAAATTAAAAAAAAAGAGAATTCAAACAGGCCCTTTATCTGTTTGTATCAGTTAATCACATACTGTTTGTCATAACTTTTTTTTAATTCGAAAATATAATTTATAATAAAAAATAAATGTGTTTCTTAACCCCAAGCGATAGTTTATAACTTTCCTGAAAAACTATGTCCTTTGCAGAAGGTTCTTCCATATAATTACAAAAATAAAGAGAATTCAAACAGACTCTTTATCTGTTTGTTTCAGTTAGTCACAAACTGTTTGTGCCAACTTTTTTTGCACATTGGAGAATATAATTTATAGCAAAAAATAAATAAGTATTTTGTAAGCGCAAGTGATAATTTATAATTTCCCTGAAAAACATTGTCCTTTGCAGAAGGTCCTTTCATATAATTAAAAAAATGAGAATTTAAAAAGGCTTTTTATCTGTTTGTGGCTGTTAGTCACAAACTTTTTTGTGACAACTTTTTTTCGAAAATTCGATAATTTAATTTAAAGCAAAAAATAAATAAGTATTTCGTAAGCTCAAGTGATAGTTTATAATTACACTGAAAAACAATGTCCTTTGTAAAAGGTCCTACCATAGAATTAAACAAAAAAGAGAATTCAAACACGCTGTTTATCTGTTTGTATCAGTAATTACATACTGTGTTTGTCAGAATTAATAATTTTTTCTATTGAAAATTCTAATTCTAACGCCTCAAAGATATAATATATAACAAAAAATAAATACTTTCCACAGTTCCCCTAAAAGATATTATCCTTTGTACGCATAAAAGTTCCTGTTACACAATTTTTATATCACATCAAATAAAAAATAAATTGCTATGAATGTTATGATGTATGCTTTCAATTCTGATTTTTTGCTGCATCATCTAGAACACTGGCCGTTAAAGGGAACACCTTTATTGCCCGGACCTTAACCCCATTGATCGGTTCTCGAGTTCAAGATTTATCGACCGGTTTGCCGCGGAAAAACCCTAGAGAGGCATCCCTCAGAGTTTTTGAATAGCCTTGAAGTGAGTTAGTTGATTTGTGAGAAAATCATGTCAAGTTATGCGCCAAGAAATAGATCAAGATAAGGACGAAGATTGGAATGAAGAAAATGATGCTAATGCAACGCCAAATGTGGAAATGACATACAAGGTTTTTTCTGAAATAAAAATATATAAAAAAATGTTTTTTTTAAAAAAGCTTTTATTTAAAAGATGCACTAAAAAGTAAAAAATAATGTATTTCAATCACAGGAGAATATTTTTTCTTACAGGTTAAAATTCTAAAATTTATAAGAGCTTTGGGAGTTGTCAACTGAACAAAGTAATTCTGTAATGCCGTAGTTTTATAACTCCCAAAGCTTTTGTAAATTTTAGAATTTTAACCTGTTAGAAAAAATATTCTCGTGTGATTGAAATACATTATTTTTTACTGTTTAGTGCATCTTTCAAATAAAAGCTTTTTTTAAAAAACATTTTTTTATATATTTTTATTTTTTGCTTTTTAGTCTTTATTAATTGCATAGATTTATTGTAATAACACTGTGCATCTACCGTGACGTCCCAATGACCAACATACCGTCTATGTCGGTATAAGTTACGGTATGTACAAATCGAGAACCCTTTTGTAAACATAACCTAAAACTTCAAAACCCCATTTAACACCTTTAGGGGGTAATTAACTATATAGAATTGCATTGTCACGCAGATTACGTAAGCATGTTAAATTTCATTTCATTGCGACTACAGGAACCCTCTCAAATTTACAAATCAAGAACCCCTTTGCAAACATAACCTAAAACAAACTTAAAAACCCCATTTAACCCCTTTAGGGGGTATTTAACTACATGGGATTGCAATGTCACGCAGATTATGTAAGTATGCCAAATTTCACTTCAGTGGGACAACAGGAACCCTTTCAAATTTGGCTCCGAAAAAATAGCAGACAGAAAGATAACATTGTGAGCTAAATAAAAGCTTTTAAAAAATAACGCGCAAATTTTTCTAATAAGTGAAATTGAACCAATAACATTATGAGAATCTATTTGCAAATTTAAATAAACAATAAACAAGTCAAAGTTGAAGAAAATAAGGAAACGTAAATAGATTTCGAATCTACAGGGTGGGTCAACTGAAAGCATTTTTTACTGTATCTCCAAATCTAATAGTCTCACAGAAATCAGCATTTGCTATTAAATACCTTATTTTTTTCTCCATGTATGTGATTTTTTCCATAATTTTTCTATCATTCATTAATTAAAATTAATTAATTAAATCAATAAAATAAAATTAACGATGCTTGAATAATTTAATGCTTAAACGAAACAATTTGTGAATAAAAAAAAAGGAATTATTCTAATAAATTTTCGCAATAAATTTTGTTTTCTCACCTCGTAACCGTAAGTTGTCGATCAAGGGCGTGATGACAGGAATTATTACACGCAATGAGTTTTCAATCAGTGATAATCGAATAGAAAAGCAATAAACGTGTAAAATATGTTCGCACTTAATAAAAATTAGCGATTTCATGTCCAATTACGTTTATGTCGCGTCGCAAGGTAAAAATAATGAAAAATGAACAGTATCTAAAAATGGCAATAAAGAGAACGGATATCTAGAATTTCAGCAGCAACAAGAGATAGTAGGTCAGATTTTCCAGATTTTTTAAGGAACAAAATGTCTCAAAAATTTATATAGTTACAAGTGAAAGGACGGAAATTTGTGGTTGGGTTTTTCAACTCGTACTATTTCGTAGAGTTCAAGACTGTTCCATTAGGGTGTGTTTGCCTCAGTCGAAAAATATAACAATGTTGTCAAGGATATGACGAGAAACAAATCGTAAAAAGGCAATAAAAATAAACGATGGATTAACACCGCAATAAAAATCATGATAGGAGCGACAAAAAGCTGGTTTGTACATAATTTAAGCACTGAGCAAATATTTATTTATATTATTGTAATACAAATCTCTAAATATTTGAATACTACCATTTGTTTCTGCTTAAATAAAAGAAGACGAGTTCTACATTTTTCACACTTCCTGTTCCTGGTCGTGTCATAAATTGTCAAGGACTCTTATTTATTTATGAAAGTGTCAAAAGTAGGAAGACTCGGATTTTGAACACTTTAGAGTGTGGAAAATTCCAGATGTCTGGCGAGCAAAAACTGGTTGCAGGAGATGATGAGGGACTGAATGACTGTTATAAAACATAATCAAAATTGTAAAGCTTAGAGGCAAGGTCCAAATTCCAAGAGAAAATTTGTTGCCAGTATTTTTTGTTGTTGTAAAACTAATTACTGAAAAATATATAATTTTTCTGTAAAACTAATCACGACTTTTTTTATTTTTTAACATTTCGTTTAAGACTTAAATGTATGTAAATAAACCGTTAATTTGTATCTACTAATTTTTTAATACACTCGGTGCTTCACTTAAAATGTGAAACTGATGACAAAATTAAAGAGACAAAACAAAAATAGATTTATACTACAAAAAGGTAAAAAAAATAAAAAAAAGACTATAAAAATAGGTTAAACGGAGAAAGAAAGCGACATTAAGAAAAAATACTTAAAATTAAAGAGAGTTGAAAAATAGCAAAAGACAAATTAATCTAAACTAAAGAAAAAAAGAAATTTTGATTTTTGGCTTCAGATTTTTCTTAAAATTCCGCTGATTTTTTTCTAAAACCATTTCTAGACCTGAAATCCGGAGTCTTCTTTAGATTATTTTAGAAATGCCTTTTTAGATTCATTCTTCTCTCGATTCTTCCTTGGAATTATTTTTTATTTATTCTCCAAATATTCTTCTAGATTCCACTCTTGTTCTTTTGAAAACTCTTCTATAGTGTCGTTTATAGAATTTTTCTTGATTATTTTTTAGCATTGGTTATTTACTATTCTCCAGATTTTTCTCTAGATTATTTATAAATTCTTCTCCATTTTTCTTAGCTCTATTAGTTTTAGATTCTACTCTGTTTCGTTTGAAACTTCGTCGATAGTTTTGTTTAAAATTCTTCCACATTGTTTTTTGGCATTATTTCTGTACTTACTCTTTTCTAGATTCTTCTATAAAAGCTGCTTTAATTCTTCTTTAAAGTCGTTTCTATATCTAAACTCCGAACTCTTTTTTAGATTACTATTTTTAAATTTTTCTTCATTTTCTAGGTTCTACACAAAATTCTGTCATCAGAATTTCTGCATTTTTCTACATTTCCCAAATTTTATTTTATTTTCTTTCAAAATTCTTCCAAATTATTTTTTAGTATTATTCTCCAAATTTTTGTTAAATTTTTTTTTTAAAGCCGTTTATAGATCTGAAATCTGGATTCTTCTGAGGAGTTATTTTGTAGCCTGTATTCAAAATTCTTTTATAAACACTTCTTATTCTCCAAATTTTCTTCTAGATTCGTCGTCTTTTCAAAATTTTTCTTGATTATTTTTTGGCATTGTTTATTTACTCTTCTCCAGATTTTTCTTATGATTCTTTTCAAATTCTTTTCTAAAGCTGTCTTTAGATTATTATTATTTTTTTTTCTTTAGATTATTTATAAATTCATCTTTAAATTCTTTTATAAATTCTTCTCCATTTTTCTTAGTTCTACTTTTTTAGATTCTATTTTGTTCCGTTTGAAACTTCGTCTATAGTTTCGTCCACATTATTTTTCTCTTCTCTTCTAGATTTCTCTTAAAATTCTTCTCTGATTATTTTATAAATCTATCTATAGGATTTGTTCTTCTCTCGATTCTTCTTTGGGATTATTTTATTCCCTGTATTCAAAATTCTCTTGTAAACACTTCTTATTCTCCAAATTTTCTTCTAGATTCCACTCTGCATAAAAAAATTCCAAAGTTTCGTTTAAAATTTTTCTTAATTATTTTTTAGCATTTTCTGCAGATTTTTCTTATGATTCTTCTCAAATTCTTTTCTAAAGCCGTCTTTAAAGTATTAGTATTATTTTTCTTTAGATTATTTATAAATTCATCTTTAGATTATTTCTTTTATAAATTCTTCTCCATTTTTGTAAGCTCTACTCTTTTGTATTCAACTTTGTTTCATTTGACTTCATTATTTTTAACAGTCCTAATTTTGTACTCTTTTCTAGATTTCTCTTAAAATTTTTCACTGATTATTTTATTAATCCATCGTTAGAATTGTTCTTCCTTTTTTCTTTAGAACTATTTTGTAGATATTATTTAAATTATTTTTATAAAAATTCTAGCATTATTTCTGTACCTATTCTTTTCTAGATTTTTTTTATTAACTTCTTAAATTCTTTTCTAAAGTCGTTTCTAGATCTAAACTCCGAATTCTTTTTTAGATTATTATTTATAAATTCTTCTTCATTATTCTAGGTTCTACAAAAAATTCTTTTATTTTTATTTTATTATTTTATTTTTTCTACATTTTCCAAATTCTTTTTTACTTTGCTTCCAGATTATTTTTTAGTACCTAATATCCTCCAAATTTTTTTTTGTAATTCTTTTTTATTTTTTTCCCATCTTGAGATCTGAAATCGAGACTCTTTCTTCAGATTATTTCCTACATGCAGCTCCAGATGCTTTTGTAGATTCTTCTATACAATAATTGTTTTAAAAAATTATTCTCTCCTTTTTTTTAAATTCTATTACCTATAGGTAAGTAGTTTCGTTTAGAATTTTTCTAGATTATTCTCTAGCATTCTTTCTATTACAAAACTTAACAATCTAAAAGCAAAGTTCACTACCTAGTTCTAAACATGGATTTTCTCCCACAGTAGGTAGCCTTATAATTATGAGCACAATAATAATATAATAATATTCTCTTAAAATTCACTGGTTGGTGACTAAATTAAACATTTAAATAAAATCATGTCGCTGTTTTAATCCGACAGCAACTAGATTATTAATGTTTATTCAAACAGCGAACATTAATAACGCTTGGACGCAATAAATATAAATAAAATATTGTCTAGGAAGAATGTTTAAGGCGAAAAAATTCGGTGATATATTTAATTGTTCGCATGTTAAATAGACCACCTACGAGAAAACCAAGACGCAAAAATATTGTTCTTCTTTAATGTCAATGCTGTTTGTGGTGTGTAAATGGCAATGTATGCAAAAAATCCAAATAACTATACAATGGCAAAAAATTAACAAAACCGGTCTCGGCAACAATAAGGAAAAATGAAGAAATTTTAATAACACAATAACACCAAAAATTATCTGATGCGCAACACACACACAAACAATCAAAAAAATTATTACTAATTGGGTAAAGTCCGGGACCGCTGCTGTCCTCATCCAGCGTTGAAATCTCCACGAAAAAGTTCAAGGAGTCGCGTGTCCCGCTATTAATCACAGCCAGCCTTGGTCAGCCTCCAGCGTGGGCTTCTAGGACCTGTGATAAGCCGACGCGATCTTGAATCTAGCGTGAATTACGTTTCCGTGGTTCATTGAATGTATACAAACAGTGACTCACACTGAATGAACGGTTAAGGTCATTGTCGGTATTTTCGGTAATTAAGTGCTTTGATTTTCCCGAAAAGTGGATTCGGTTGCGTCAATTGGCCGGATTTTACGATCGATCGAGGGTGAATCAGAGTGGCCTTGGTGGAAATTAGTGGGAAAAATGACTCGTGGTTTAAATCCAATGACTTGGAAAAGTTTTACTAGAAATTGGACTAATTGAGGATAATCATTTTTTTAATCATTGTAATGACAGTTTTTCCCTTAATTCTGGATGTGGGTGTTTGGGAATTTAATTCAATGTAATTTTTGTTTCCTAACTATTATTTCAACAGTCATAAAATCACGATTTCTGCCTACACATTTATTCAAACATTTATAAACCATCAATTTCCTAGTTCTGGGTTGTAAATTTACGATAGATGACATGTTTTTCAGGTGTAGGAACGGTTATTATGATTAATTGGTTTGTCACACCCTTTATAGTATCTAAGGTATGTCCAATTTTAAGATTTTCTTAAAAAAATCCAAATCTTTCCAATTTTTTTTCTTACTAAACAGAGCGGAATCAATTTTTCATTTACAAATAAATCCGGAGAAATTTTATACTGTAACATACACATAATCCGAAAACCACAAAAGTCAAGGTGTCGTAGAACAAAATTTATTTGTTTGTTTATAATTATATTTAATAAAGTGTTGTAATTTTACAAAAATGAAAAATAATAATAATAAATTCATATCTTTGTTGTAGGTTCTTTTTCAAAAAAATTCTCAAACGATTTCATTCGATTTTATTATAAAAATACCACACTATGACATTATTTTAAAATTTATGACGTCACTAGTTTTTGAGAAATGACGTCATTTCTTGTATACTCTTTTTGATAGTACTGGTATAAAGTAATTCAAAAAATTAAGTAAAAAAATAAATTGAAAAAAGGCTAAAACAAGTTAAAAAAGTTAAAAAGCTATCTATAATTTTATACAAGGTGCTTTATGTTTCTGTTTTGGTTTTATCCATTTTATACGAAATTGTTTTTTTATTAATTTTTTTGTGTTTAGGTTTCGTAGTAAGTGTTTTGATTCTAATATTGAAGAAAATAAAAAATAAAAAACAGTTGTCTTTTAAACAAGGCGATAATAAAAAGATAAAGCCTTTTGCAAGAAATAATAATTTAGTTTAATTTAATTTTACTTTTTTAATTATACTACCAGAAAAATAAAATCGACAATTTTTTGGAAAAATAAAAAATGCTTTATTTTAAACTCACAATACCATATACTACAATATTATAACATGAGATCGAAAATGTTCTGAATTAGAGCAAACGGAACTTTATCCACATTTTAGCAGTATATTTATGGCCGCACTTTTGAAGTTATGTTGTCTTATGCTGGTCTTACATGTCTTATAATGTGGCTAAAGTTACACTTCACTTTCAAGGCTTGCTCTAATTCAGTACATTTTACATCGCATGGTACAATAAACCCAAAAATGAATAAAAATGGCATACAGATGAAGTTAAAATATTAAAAAATAATAAGAAAAATAGACAATATATTAAAAAAAATTAAAAGTAATACGTGAAAAAGTGTGTAATACATAATAATTGACTGATGAAAACAAAATAGCAAAGAACAATTACTAAAGTAATAGGTACTACTTTAATTTGATTTGATTATAATAACAATAATAATAATAATAATAATAATAATAATAATAATAATAATAATAATAATAATAATAATAATAATAATAATAATAATAATAATAATAATAATAATAATAATAATAATAATAATAATAAAAACAGTTTTGAGCGGATTTGAGAATTAGTCTTATTTATACAGATTGAGTATGTTAAAAGTATAACCCTGTATAATCTTAATTTTTTTATATTACGTTTCAATAACAATTTACTAGTAATCGGCTTCACCTCGGATGGTTCGTTATTTTAAATTTTAAAGCAATTGCAAGTAACAGAAAATAAATTCAGGAACTCAAACTGAGTGATTAACTCAAAGTGCGAATTAATCACAGTTGATTTTTGGGCAAAATACTAATCAAGAAGCTATAATAGTAATTATCCCAATCGTTAAATTTATTTCCAAACAATTTATTTATGCGTTATTTACGCAATAACTGCGTGAAATTGAGTCAAAAACCTTGATACAAATGAATTTACAAATCTAGATTAATTCAATTATTGTCAATCCAAGCCAAGCATAAATTTTTTCGCCCAATTATTATTGTAATCCACCGTTTCATTATCAAGTTTCAATTATTACAATACTTTTTGCTTTCTAATTCTGAAGTAATCTTGACATAATCTCACACTTTGATATAATATCTGTAATAACGCATGATATAACACCGACCAACTCAAATTTTAAATTCCAATCAAAACACTACAACGACCTCAATCACTTAAAACAACGTGATTAATTGGAAAAAGGGGGTCGTGAGGAGAGCCTTGCGGGACATGGGTATTTCTATTTTGGCAAAAATTGTGGAATATTTGGCCAAAATTGACCCCTGTCGTAAATAAAACCAGTTTTTGCTCGGGTTTGATTGACGTCACAAAGTGGGAAAAATCGGGCCGTTAGGGGATCCCTGCGGGACATCAATTCTAGCGCAGTTTTTTCCATCCACAAAAAACTAAATCAATCAAAAGTTATAAATTTCGCCTGCGTAAGTCTCTAGAAGAGATTTGTGCCAAAATACATATCGAAAAAGTGTGAAATATTTTGACAGAAATGGCCCCAGCGTGGTGCCTTGCGGCACTCTCTCTCTTCCCTCTTACCAGGCGATCAATTTTCAGTGGCGGCTCGTCATTTGAACATTGTTCAAATTCCGCTCTCAAAGATAATTTCTCGGTCTGTTTAAGCAAAAATTAGTTTTTGTTAAGACATGTGCATTTGAAAAACCAAACTAATTACTTACGAAAGTGTTTTTTACTTAAAATCGAGGTAAATATAACGAAGAAGCGAAAATATGTTAATGTGAATTTCAATTGATTTTAGCCAATTTTTTTCAATAACTGTGTTATCGGATAGAGGGTAAAAGTCTCAAAAATTTTTTTTCGACTATTAATGAGAATTTTTCTGTCTGTTTGGGGAAAAGGAGCCTAAAACTACACATACCTAGGTGGTTTTTCACTTTTTTATTCATAAAATGCACTTTGAACATTTTAAATGGAATTTAAAAGAAAATTTTGCAAAAAGGGGACTCTTTACTTCAAATAAGGCAATTTTCGACCTAACTGTGTAATTTTTCGGCCTGTTTTATATTTAGGGTAAAATTTTGAATACACGAGCCGCCACTGTGACTTTTGCGATTGACGTCACTAAAGCCCCAAAAAAAGGAAAATTGGTCGAAAAAATCGACCTTTGAGCTGATCTCTGTCTAGACAAGGCCAACAAACGCTTAAACTTGACTTGACCAAGCCCCAAGTTTGGTGTTTGCTGCAAAATCCGAAAAATCCTAAAAGTGAACAGAATTGGCCCCATTGTGTCTCCTTGCGGGTCAGCGGAAAGCTCCCAAATGAATCTGCGGTTGTATAGCGTTCGCCTCCGGCGGGGTATTCCCACAACTGGTGGTCAAACGCGAGCAAAATCTTCGTCTTGCTTTCCTTCAACTTTAGAAAAAGTATGGTATGCGATGACAAATCCGGTTGTTCATTGTTGGAAAGGTCACAAAGTCAGAATTTTCAACGTGGTGGTGGGGCCGGATGCGTCCACTTGTAATAACGGAATAAACAAACCGATTTGACGTCAATGGAGTGATTATAGGGAATCTGTACACAATGATCTTGAGAATCTTCCCAGCGAGCGACAGTTTTGAGGAAATAATTGAGGCGGAGGAGGATTCAAGTGCACGAGATCTTATCTACCACCAAATTGCTAAATTAATTCATTTGAATTACTAAAACGCGGCTGGCCATGGTTTAATGACGAGTTAAGTGCTGCTTCCGTTTTGGTTTGCGAAATTGGAAAATAACAAATAAAAATCCATTCAAATAGTTTCGCCGTAATCAGCGAAAAAAGTAAAAATTCAACAAGTTTTTTGCGTTTTTTTTTTTCGAAAACAATAAGATTTAGAGCGGCAACCAAAAATGTCAGAATGCGCTTTAAATTATCTCTCTGGTCGTTAAAATCCGGAGCCGCTCCGGGTAATGGCTCCGATTATAGAGGCATTTCAGTTTTAAATAAAAAAAATTATAACTCGGAAACTAAAAGTCGTGGAGCAAAATGGTTTGTTCCAGCAAATTATATGGTTCATTTTACGTATTATATAGTAAGCTCTTTTTACAATAATTGGAGCTTTGAATTTTTTTCCTAAAATTACGTGTATAGTGGTCATACTACTACTATCTACAAAAAATCTAAAAAAATAATTTTTAAAAACTCGTCGCTATAGCAAAATTTGATGAACTCTTTTATGGTTTTAGACTTCTTTAAATTACTTGAAAGTGTAAAAAAAATAATTTTGATTTTTTTTTTACTTTTCCGATTTTTGCCGAGATTTTGGTTGATTTTCGGTAGCCGTAGCATTTATCCGGCAATAAGTCCAGAACTATTAGACATAAGCCTATTAAGTTTATTATTATTTGAAAGCTCTTTTAATTATCTATCTTTTCCAGAAAAGACTATTGTCGTGGGACTAATAGTTTTCGAGTAAATTGTTGATATAAAACAAAAATATCGATTTCCCGGAACATTTTGCATAGGTTTTCTTCAAAATAGTTAATTTTTTTTAAATAGTTGCGCCGTAATTAAAACACACAACAGCTGTGGTTACAAAAACATTTTTAGTTTTTCACTAAAAAAATCATCATTCAAAAACTAAATGTCCTAGAGCACCACGGTTTTTTCCAGCGAACTGTACAGTTCATTCTACGTGTTATAGTAAGCTTTTTTTACAATGCTTGCAACTTTGAAATTTTTTCCTAAATTTACGAATATAGTGGTCAATCACTTAACTTCAAAAAATCAAAAAAATATATTCTTAAAAACTCGTTACTCTAGCAAACTTTTATACACTTTTCTATGTCTGTAGATCCTTCTACATCCTTTAAAAATGCAAAAAAATTGGTTTGATTTTTTGATGTTTGATTTTGGCAATTTTCGTCGAGATTTTCGTCGATTTTCTATACCTGGAGCATTTATCAGACTATAACTCCGGAACTATTAGACATAAGCCATTAAGTTTATTTTTATTTGAAAGCTCTTTTTATTATCTATCTTTTTCAAACAAAAACTATTGTCGTGACACTTATAGTTTTTGCAAAAATTGCTAATAAAATTAAAAATAAGTAGGTAAAACAAAAAAATCAAAACTAAAAAACTACGGGGAATTTTGCAATTTGCTCGACGCCAATCGATTCCCCGGATTATTTTGCATAGATTTACTTTAAAATAGTTGAATTTTTTCAAACAGTTTTGCCGTAATTAAAAAACGCGACGGTTCTGATTACAGAGGCATTTTTAGTTTTTTCATTAAAAAAAATCATAATTCAAAAACTAAAAGTCCTAGAGCACAACGGTTTTTTCCAGTTCATTCTACGTGTTATAGTAAGCTTTTTTACAGTGCTTGCAACTTTGAAATTTTTTCCTAAATTTACGAACATAATGGTCAATCATTAAACTTCAAAAAATCAAAAAAAATTTTTTTTAAGAGATCGTTACTTTAGCAAAGTTTTATACATTTTTCTATGTCTGTAGATCCTTCTACATCTACAAAAATTGGTTAGATTTTTTGATGTTTGATTTTGGCAATTTTTGTCGAGATTTTCGTCGATTTTCTATACCTGGAGCATTTATCAGACTATAACTCCGGAACTATTAGACATAAGCCATTAAGTTTATTTTTATTTGAAAGCTCTTAATTATCTATCTTTTTCAAAAAAGACTATTGTCGTGACACTTATAGTTTTTGCGAAAATTAATAATAAAATTAAAAATAAGTAGCTAAAACAAAAAAATCAAAACTAAAAAACTACGGGGAATTTTGCAATTTGCTTACCGCCAGTCGATTTCCCGGATTATTTTGCATAGATTTACTTTAAAATAGTTGAATTTTTTCAAATAGTTTTGCCATAATTAAACAACGCGACGGTTCTGGTTACAGAGGCATTTTTAGTTTTTCACTAAAAAATCATAATTCAAAAACTAATAGTCCTAGAGCACAACGGTTTTTTCCAGCGAATTCTGCAGTTCATTCATTTTTCCTAAATTTACGAATATAGTGATCAATAACTTAACATCAAAAAATCAAAAAAAATTTTTTAAGAACTTTGGAACTTTCTAGCAAAATTTAATACACTTTTCTATGTCTGTAGATTCTTCTACATCTTTTAAAAATGCAAAAAAATTGGTTTGATTTTTTTATGTTCGATTTTGGCATTTTTTGTCGAGATTTTTATCGATTTTCTGTACCTGAAGCATTTATCAGACTATAACTCCGGAACTATTAGACATAGCCATTAAGTTTACTTTAATTTGAAATGTTGGATTTTTGTCGAGAATTTGGTCGGTTTTCTGTACCTGGAGCATTTATCAGACTATAACTCCGGAACTATTATACCCGAAGCATTTTCGGGCAATAACTCCGGAACTATTAGTTTATTACATTAGTTTAGGCAAAATAAAAAAAATTCATAAGCAAAAAATTATTGGTAATTTGGAAATTTTCTCGTCGCCAATCGATTCCCTGAATCAGTTTACATAGGTTTGCATCAAAATAGTTCAATTTTTTCAAATAGTTTTGCCGTAATTGAGAATAAAACTAAGACTTTTCCTCCTAGCTTAATCGGCATTTGAACCACCAAATAAACCAATCATTTAAATTTCAAAAACTCGCCTGGCCATGGTTTAGTTGCGAGTTAAGTGCTTCCGTTTTGTTTGAGCGAAATTATAAGGTGTTAAAAATTTTGTTCGGATAATTTATGTAGGTACCACTTTTGGTGTTTGATAAGCAACTAGCGCACGGCCAACTGCGATTCGGTGATTTATTGTTCAATTGTTAGGCCAACTGGATGACGATTTGGGTCAAAAACTAAGAAAGAACAGTAGGCGATTTTGAGGGCCAAACCTATCTTCCTCCTTTCACTCTGAAAACCCCCGAAATCCGGAAAAAATGCACGAACCTCGACATTTCCCCTCGAGCACCGAAAAATTCGGGAAAAGTTCGGCCTTCGAGCGACTTCCCGCAAGACAACGGTAAATGCACGAATTTTTGCACTGCCTGTTCTAGGCCAACGGAAAATTACTAATACAGAGTGGTGCGGAAAAGTCGAAGAGCCAAGTCTAAGGCCGACCGCTTAATTAATTGGGCGTAATTGTAATTAAATCACCGTGTTCGTTGAACTCGGATTTTTCTTCGCACATTGTGTAGTGGAGGTCAAGTGTCATATTTTCAGTTTTCTGAGAAATGATCTAAGGACGAGGCCTAGAACCCTGACTTGAACCCATTTTCCGCAAAGAATTTTCCGTTTAATTTCGCTAATAGTGGCAACCTTGCACAATCAAAATAACAAAACGAGAAACAAATAATTACATAAATGATAGATTATTAAGTATCAGTTTAATTATGATTCTTTCATCAAATAAAAACAGGCAAAATCATTAATTTGGTTGCGTATTTTCGAGGCGAATTAAATTAGAATTGAACTAATTCAATTTTGGGCTATTTTTAGGCTAACGGCCTGGCTGGAATCACCCGTTACAGTTCACTTGCTCCAAATAAAAACACGTTTGACTACTTGTCATAACTTTTAATTAATTGCAATTTGGAAAACGCTTGGAAAATAAACACTGGAATTTTCTTATAATTAATTTCTTAATTATGCTAATAATGATAGTATCCATAATAATGACTGCGAACTAAACACGATTCTAAATATAGTAATCAATAATTAATTAATTACAATTAACACGGTACGTGTCAATTTTAATCGGAAAAAACACACCTGATTTTTGTTTATTCAAATTTACAAAAGAATTTTGTGTTTTTTAATCATAATTATAATAATCATTCAATATGAGTTACTAATTATAAAAACACTTTTGCGAATTTTTATTACATTTTTATTTAAATTAATTAATTTTCATAATTCTAAATATGTTGTTTTCCTTAAGTGATTTACAATGCTTTTGCGATGGTACTTTTGTTTTGGTGATGTTGGTAGCGGGGTCAATGACCACTAAATGTCAAACCGCGTTTGACAGTTTTAATTTTTTTTTTTTTGGAATTGCATCTTCTCTTTTTTTTAACGTTATTGTTTTTCTAAGTATTGTTTGGGCATTTACAAGATAAAAAGCTTGGAGCTTTCCTTTGGCGTTTTTAGATTTCGCAAAAAAATTAACAAATTCCAATTTTTGAAATTTACGTTTGGATGATTTTAATTGTTCATTTTTTTCTTTACAAAATTGAGAAGCATTTACTTCTGTATCAATAGGTATAACAATCCCTATACTTGACTTTAATAGTTTTGAAGTTATTTTGCTTTTTTAATTTTTGGAAATTTATTACGGTTTAAAGTTGAAAAAGTTATTAAATAATTAATAATAATAATAAGATTAGTCTATTCTCTATTCTCTATTCTCTATTCTCTATTCTCTATTCTCTATTCTCTATTCTCTATTCTCTATTCTCTATTCTCTATTCTCTATTCTCTATTCTCTATTCTCTATTCTCTATTCTCTATTCTCTATTCTCTATTCTCTATTCTCTATTCTCTATTCTCTATTCTCTATTCTCTATTCTCTATTCTCTATTCTCTATTCTCTATTCTCTATTCTCTATTCTCTATTCTCTATTCTCTATTCTCTATTCTCTATTCTCTATTCTCTATTCTCTATTCTCGTCTATTCTATATTTTATTCCATCCATGTAATTTTTTTCACATTTTCTCTACAGTTCTTTGTAATTACTTTTTTAAAACCGTAACAAATGCATTATTAATTAACAATATACTTTTCAGTAACAAAATATCTACATAAAATGTTAAATTTATTGTTGTACTGGTTTCGAGCTCTACAAGAGATTCATCTTCAGGAATTAAGAAATGGGTGCACTTGTTTTTTTAAGTTATAAATTTTTTTAATCAACAATTCTTGGAGAAAAAAAAGTTTTTGTATCTGCTATTGCTTTACCAGTTTCGAGCTTTACAAATTGTTCATCATCAAGATTTTAGAAAAAGTCTCTATTCTAATAGAGAATAGAGAATAGAGAATAGAGAATAGAGAATAGAGAATAGAGAATAGAGAATAGAGAATAGAGAATAGAGAATAGAGAATAGAGAATAGAGAATAGAGAATAGAGAATAGAGAATAGAGAATAGAGAATAGAGAATAGAGAATAGAGAATAAAGAATAGAGAATAGAGAATAGAGAATAGAGAATAGAGAATAGAGAATAGAGAATAGAGAATAGAGAATAGAGAATAGAGAATAGAGAATAGAGAATAGAGAATAGGCAATAGAACAAAACATAAAGAATAGAGCATAAAGAGTAAAGAACAGAGAATAGAGAATAGAAACCTTTTTCTAAAATCTTGATGATGAATAATTTGTTGCTCGAAACTGGTGAAGCCACAGCAGAATCATAAACTTTAATTTTTTTCGCCAGGAATTGTGAAGTAAAAACTTAAAGAAACAAGTTTGCATACATTTTTTAATTCCTGAAGATAAATTTCTTGTAGAGCTCGAAACCAGTACAAACAGTTAATTTAATATTTTAATGTATGTGTTTTATTATTAAAAAATATTGTTAATTAATGCATTTGGTTTGTGAGAAATATACAGGAGGGTCTATTAAAATTGTGAAATTGAAAATACATAGACAAAATGAGCTGAAATTGTCTAAAAAAGCCTTTTCATATTTTAAATTTATGTTCAGATGTGACTTTTGATTGCAAAACGGCATTTTCACTCTGTTTGTATGCACTAATTGCAAAGAGTAAACAATCGTGATAATCTCTTCTTGTAAGTGTTTGACATCCGACCTGGGGTCAGGCCCCCAACCCCCAATTTATTTTTATCCTGGATTTTCATCTCCCTGACTTATCATTGTGATTTTTTCCGAATCAGGCCGACAAAAGCGGTTCTCGCTTGCAGTGACCTGTCACAAATCCGCTGAACCTCTGATAACACAAACCAAAAACAAACATCTTGTGAAAGAGTCTTCTTTATCATTTTTTCGGACGATATGACCATGACTTGAAAAACCTGTTACCCTGTACCAATTTTTGATTTTCTTCGAAAAAAAATCGAAAAAAATGCGTGATCGTGATAGCGGTCTGATGCAAAAGCGGAACGTTTAATAATTAATCGCCTTAATTAAGTTATTACAAATGTCAAAATTGCGATAAGAGGAGTCGCGTTATCACGCGACCCCACTGTACTTTAATCCATTTTGCAGATTTCTGCAGAAGCGTGACTTGGATGTAACAGTTTTTTTTGAGTGAACCGAAAGTTTGACCTTTAAAAAACTGGTGTGGTGATCGTTTGAGGAGCCTTGGGGCAAAATTCTTGCAACACTCTGTATACTATGCAAAAAAATTCAAGTGCGTCTGTATATTGTTGGAGGACGTTGGCATTTAAAATACTCCGGATTCTTAGTCTAAGATTTAATTAATTAAAACCTGGCGACCTTTAGTGTTTAGTTTTCCTGAATGCGTTTGAATTTTTTTCAGATTATTAGTGATAAGAAAAACCAATAATTGAGTTTATTACCACCAAATCGTGTCATAAAAAAAATTCCTGAATTACATTTTAATGGTATGTTTTTCCCACACTTAGAGAAAAATTTTCAAACCGTCCATAAATTAAGAGAAACGTAATTATTTTAAACGAACATTAAAGCTAATTATTTGGAAATTAAGCTGTGTTCCTTTCACTTTTCTACTTACTCTATTTATAATTAAGTAAATAAAACATTTAGAATGTGAACACCTAAATCGCAGCTAGTCGAGAATTTTCGAAAAAATAATATACGGAAAATTAATTGTGGGAGAGTTAAACAAGAACGTCAACCGATGAATCACTCTGTATACAACGAGGCGGACCTAATTAATATACAAAAAAATTTTTGCTACTTTTTATAAATATGTGACAAAGAATTTTGAAAAATTTTACAAATGTTTGTCTAATATGTTTTTTTGTAAATTTAATTTGCGGTTATGAAGATTTTTTATTTTTTTTTAAATTAAAGAAAAAATATACCGAAAAACAATATGAAAAAATGTTAAGAAAAAAGAAACAGATAAGTGATTTCCTTCTGTTTATTAAAAAAAAAAAAAATTATGTAATGAAAAAATAAATGAAAAAGTGAGTAAATGAGAACTAAACCAATGAATTCAGAGCAATGAGAGTTGTTTGGAAAAAAATTAATTGCAATGAAAGTCTATCTCAAAATGTAAAAAAGATACTAGATATCAAATAAGATTATTCTCTTTAGAAAAAAAACTTGAAACAAAAATTAAAGATTATTGAATTAAACCAATAAAACCAATAAACAAAACACTAGTAAAATCTGTTAGAGTAGGTCCTTTTTTAGCTAAAAAAAAATTAAACATAACATTCAAATTAGAAGAAACAAGAAGTAATTTCGAAGAGATCAAGGAAAAAATATAACTGAGAACTAAGGAAAAATAAGAACAGACTAATACAAAAATAGTACAGCACAATTAAAGAAACAAAAAAATAAGCAAAAAATTAAATACTTACTACAAAAGAAAATTATTGTGTTTGAAACCAAATGAGACAAAAATGACAGTATCGGAAAAATTGTAAAGAACTTCGAAGAAAAGGTAAACGATAAAAAATTCTGGGAAAAAATAAAAGGAAATGAATTAATTAAAAAAAAAATAGGAAAAAAGTGGAAATCAAAGCAACTAAAGAGTGGATATTAATTTATTAATTATTTTTATTATTACTAAATAAAGAAAAAGGAGAATATTAATAGAACAAAAAGTCAAACAAAAATACTAAAAATAAATTTAAAACAGAAGAAGCGAATAGTAAAGAAAGAGAAGAATGTGCAGCCAAAAAACAAAATTTAATGTGATAGAAGTGAGAAGGAAAATAAGAAAGTAAAAGAATAATTATGCCAAGAAACTGAAAGGATGTGTAAAAGAAAAAGAACTAAGGGAAGAAGGTTAAAAGGAAATAACGAAAATATTAAATGAAATAAAAGAAAAATAAACGTAAAAATGTAGTGAAAGCAAAACGGTTGGTATTTCATTAAATATATAATAAAAAATAGTTATTTATTCATTTCTTATTTCTATTTACAATGTCACACAGAAAAAAACAAAATAAATGGAACTAATATTTAAAATAGGATAGAAGAAGAAGAATTTAAAGAAAGCGAAAAACATAGATGAACGAATTAAATAAAAAAATGCATTGTAATAGAAATGTGAGAACGTATGTATAAGAAGCAAAAAATTGATGGTAAAGTAACAAAACTACAAAAATAAAACAGCAGGATAAATTAAAAAAATGATAAAGAAATTGTTTTTGGTTGTTTAGAGCAGGGAATAAACTAAACTTTATATTATTAGCTACGTTTCGATTTTAATTAAATCATCATCAGGCTGCAATATTGATACGTCTTGCTTGAAGGTGACATGGCACGAACACACTGTCACCTTCAAGAAAGACGTATCAATATTGCAGCCTCATGATGATTTAATTAAAATCGAAACGTCGCTAATAATATAAAGTTTAGTTTATTCCCTGCCCTAAACAACCAAAAACAATTTCTTCCGTCAAAAAATTTTCAAGGGCACAAATGTCAATTCAAAAAAAAAAGATAAATAGGTATCTATACACATGAGAAATATAATGAATATAAAAAACGAAAACAATGTTTAGTCAAGAATAAAAAGTATTTAAAATGAGAAAAGAACAAACTAAATAGTAAAAACGAAGAAAATGAATTCAGAGGAAACAATGAAAAGGAAAAGACAAAGAAAGTATAGGATGAAAACAGAAAGTATAATGTCATTAATGAAAGAGTACAATAAAGACAAAAATCAGGAAGAAGCTAAAATCTGAAACTAAAGTCTGAATTTAGTAAAAAGTCGGATGAATTTCAATTTTACTTTTTTTTTTATTGTAGGTGCATTATATTATTTTTCGATTTCTTTATATTTTCGAATATATCACGAATAGTTATTTTATATGAATTTATGAACCGACACTTGCACAAAAAAAGATTGATGATTCCAAAAACTTGCTTATCGCAATTTTATCTCAGTTTCTTCGCATTTTATCCGCCTCTCTCAACTCACCCCTGAGTGTCATCAAGACTTCGTACATCTTGGCCGACATATCTGTGATCCCACTGCAAATCACCCTACACCTGCCTGAACTAAACATCATTACGTTCGAAACTTCCGAAAACTCAAAATTCCGCGCCGACCGGTCGACAATTACTGAAATCACCGCCGGCTCTAACCTAATAAAGGGGAAGAACGATAATCAATGGCGGTCATTGCGATAAGTTTTGTTTGTCCAGAAAAAAAGAGACGACTTGATCTTCCGACCCTAATTTGTACCCGATGTTCGCTTGTTTACGTCGCCCGATAACAAGGCCGCTTAGCGAACACACTGTAGATGGGCGACCTTGCGACCCATTTTTACCCATCAGTTTTTCGAAAATTCACACAGAGGTCGAGGCAATAATTGCTGATTATTCAAAGCGATTTTATTACACGTTTATTTATTTATAAATGCGAAGAGCTGACGTGAAAACGCAATTTAGAAATTATTTCTAGTCGTGTACATTAACTATTGCCAATTCGCATAATTATGCGATTAAGGCGGTTTCAAGAAAACCGTTTCAAAATATTTTTTCGTGATTGGGGTATTTTTAACACTGGATTAGCTATTCGGATTTATTAATAAAAAAAAACGAGAGATAACGTGAGATTAAGAGACGAAAATAAGTCCACTACAGCATCTCTTATGCAAGTTCCTGGAAATAAATAAATAAATAAACGATGATAAGATGGAAGGAATTTATTGCGAATTGTGAAAATTCATTAATAAAAATATCGTTTGTTTGATGATTGGCATACCTATAAAAATTTTTGAATATTATTAGAGCGACTAGGTGCAGTCGGATGACAACATTGCTAGAAGAATAATAAACAAAGTGAGTAAAAGAATAGAAGACAAAAACGAACTTGAAGCTGAAGAAATATGAAAAGTGAGCGGATGTAAAATAACTTGGGCAAGAATAAAGATAATGAGAACAAATTTAGGAACATCAAAGAAAATAAAAAAGTGAAGGATGAAAAGAGAAATGATCTCAAAAAATATTGAAATGAAGGAAACAGGTGTAACACCATCAGCAGACCAAGTAAAATGAGATGAATCAAAGCAGAATAGACAAAAAAGAAAGTACGAAGCGGTTTCAAGAAGCTGAAATAAAGAAATAAAATGAAGAAAAATATACGGATTAAAAAAAAAATTTCTCTTATTCAGTCAAAAGAAAAAAATCGAAATAGTATTTTCTAAGCTAAAAAATAGTGTTAGTAGAAAACAGAAAGTAGAAAAATAAAATATGATGAAAAATAGGGATGATTAATAGAAGTGGTTTGAAGAAAGTATAAAAGGACATCTAATAGATTCTTTAGAAATAGGAGGGGAGAGTTATAAATTGGAAAATTGACAATGACAATAATTGAAAATTAAAAGAGACTAAAGAAAGTTAAAAAGAGAAGAATAACGACATGAAAGAGCATATTTTATAGAACAAAGAAAAGCTACACGAAGAAATAATAAATATAAAAGCAAAGAAGTATATTGTTGAGTATATCTATTAGAAAAAGAAGAAATGCGTACCTACAATGATAAAGATAAAGAATAAATTTGAAAAAAAAAAACAAAATTTTGTGTAGTAAATTAAGAAAGAGTAAAAGTGACGACTTAAAAATGAGAATAATATTATGTTTGTAACGAAAAATACAAAAAAAATCAAAAAGGCGAGGAACAGTTTACATATAAAAGGACATATGTATTAAAAAATATAAGACATAGAAAGGAAAAGAGGAGAGTAGATCAATATAGGTAATAATAAAGGATATAAAAAAGAAGAAAACAAAAACAGTTATTAATGAAAGAGGAGAAGGTATATGGTAAGAAAGAGAAAAATATGAAGATAAAGAAATGAAATAAAGATATGAGGGCAAAAAAATCGTAAAACTAAAGGAGGAAAAGAAAAGATTTAAAAAAGAATATGAAAAAGAAATCAAACGATGGTGTCGGTGTAAAAAACTGAAATAAAGAAATGAAATGAAGAAGAATTTACGGATTAAAACAAGTTTCTCTTAATTAGCGGATTCGATCAAAAAAGAAAAGTCAAAATAGGATTTTTTAAGCTAAAAAATAGTGTTAGAAGAACAATAAAATGCGATGAATCAGTAGTAGAAATAAAAAAGTATGGATGAATAATAAAAATAAATTAAAGAAAGTATAAAATAATAAATATAAAAATAAGGATGGATATTGTTGAGTATATCTATTAGAAAAAGAAGAAATGCGTACCTACAGTGATAAAAATAAAGAATAAAATTAAAAAGGAGCAAAATTTTGAAAAAAAGTTGTAACAAAAATTTGTATTTATTAATTATTTGAGTTGTAAAATATGTTGAGAATATTTTTCAAACAATATATTAGCTAAAATATAGGTTTTAGTTATCTTCATTTATAAAAATAACGTTAATTTGATACCTCCTGGAATTTCGACAAGTAACTGACAGTACTTACATCAGAATCAAGCAAGACGGCGATGTCCAGAGAAATTAGATACTTTCGAGAAGAATATTCTGGAATAAAACAACAGACGATATCTCCATAGAAATAGCAATAAGATTAGGGTATATAAGGACGGCAGCTCCCGCTCGGAGATTAGATTCGCACTATGGATTCGCATGAATCGCTTTCACTAGGACATCTCCTGGTGGACTTCCTAGGGCTCTCTTCCTTAGGACTATTCCTCTGGTCTAACCAAAGGACTTTCTTGCAGGAAAGCACTTCCTGTAGGACAATCCTCGGACGACTTTTCCTATGAAGGATTTAGGGAACGAGGTTAGATGTTAGGATAGAGCACTAGGGCACTAGGTCACATGTTATCTTGTTTGCTGAATATCTTGCTTGTATCATACAAAATAAATTAATATCAAACTAACATTTTATGTTTTGTTGAATTAAAAGAACCCCTCCCTTTCTCCACTGTCTAAAAAGCCAGCCGGCAGTTTTGTGTAGTGTATCACCTGGAGATCTTCTTCAAAGAAGTCTGTTTTTTCCAACTTTTAACAATAAAAAAAATGTTGGTGGCGCCTATACTCTACAATTAGAGTTTAAAAACATAAAGAAGTAAATACATTACAAAGTCTAGAAATATAGAACAAGTCATAGTAAATTAAGAAATAGTAAAGGAAAACAAACTAAATGAAAATCGAATTACGACACAAAAATAAGAATAATATGTTTGTAAAGAAAACAAAAACAAAAAGGCGAGGAATAGTTTAAATGAAAAAGGACATACTTTTGAAGAAAGAATCGAAACAAGAAAAAATTTAAGACATAGAAAGGAACGGAGTAGATAAAAATGAAGAAAATAGAAAAAGTTATTACTGAAGAAGGAGCAGGTAGGTATACATATCGTAAGAAAGAAAAAAATATGAAGATGAAGAAATGAAATAAAGATATGAGGGAAAAAATGGCTCTTAACAAAAAATCAGACAAAGAAACAAAGGATGGTATCGGTATAAAAAAGCTGAAATAAAGATAAAAAAGGGATAAAAACAATTAGAAAGATAAAAAAGGGATAAAAACAATTAATATTGTATAGATCAAGCGGAAGAGTTTAAAATAATATGTAAATGCTGCTAAGCTTTGGGTAGAAAATTTAAATAATTATAACGAAAATGTAAGCAGGAAATGGAAAGAAGAATAAAGTACAAAAAAGAGTTAATAAAAATAAATTGAAGAAACCGTATGGAAAAACAAATAAAAAAAGAATATAGAACAGTTATATAGCGAAATCTTTAGAATACAACTGAAATATGGAGGAAAAAAAATAAAAACAAGAAAAAAGCAGAAAGTAGAAATGAAGAACAAAGTCAACAAAAATACACATCAAAAATATAAAATACAGAAACAATGAACGAAACAGAACAATTAGAAAAGATGAAATACACACCTATAGTAAAAAATTGAACGAGTTTAAATGAAGGTCGAGGAACACAAAACAAGTGGCATAAGAATAAGGGTTGTGATTTAAATTAAGAAAAAAATTAAAGAAAAAAGCAATAAGGAGAAATAACATCTCAAAAATAATCTATCTCTACCATAATGAATAATGAATGAAAAAAGAAAAAACAATTTAAGCAGAAAGTATAGATTAAGATTAAAGATTAAGCGTGTGGTGTGAAGATGAAGACATGAAGCAATAATAAAGGATGTATTTTTAAAGAAAAGAGAAACTATTTTTGGTTCACTTTCATACAAACCATTGTGGTGCAAACGACTAACCTGTTACCATGACAACTCATAAAAGTTAATGCCAAGAGTACGTTATTTGCACCACAATGAACACAAAGAAACTGCACGACTAATAGAATGTTTTATACTAATGGAGTGATAAGAAAATAATGTTGGAAGGAAGAAAGAAAAAAAAGGAAGTAAAAACAGACAAAAAAAAACAAAGAAACTGGTAGAAATAGAACGAGGAAAATTAAAGAACAGAAAGTAGGACAAACTGTAAATGAATGATACATTTTTGTAGTTATATTTAAAAAAAACAAGAACCAGAAAACAGGAATTTATTTTGCCAGTGCAAAAAAATACAAAACTGTGTATCTTGCAGGTGTTCGCCCACTCGGGCCTTGGCAATGACAATCCAAACTCGTCTAATCTCGAGGTTATCAAATTCCCTTTGTTCTTCCCCTCAATTCTCGAGCGATTTAAAGCTCTTGACCCGGATTTTCTCTTTTTCTCTCTATGTGCATTGCCTAATTGGGGCCAAATCTGGTATATATCATGTACAAAAACGCGAACGGATGAACTACGACCCCAACCTCTCTTATCTCAGTCCGAGATAGCCGACAATTTCTAAACAATTACGTGAGTTGTGGCTTTATTTTGAAATCTTGATTTATCGATTTGTTTTCAACACAAGTAAACACACAAGGGTCCATAGGAGGGCCAATCATAATCATAACAGTATTGTGCTATTTTTGGTCAGCTTTTATGATTATTGGCAGGAAGGAGCTTACAAATTATAAAAATTAAAAACAGGTTTTTTGTAAACAAGACACATCCATTTTTCTTTGTGATTAATTAACCGGCAATTATGGTAATAAGCGAGTGGAAAAATACGTTTTTTTTTGTTTAAGTCACAAAATTGAGGCAAAATCAAGTTTGCAATCTAACGGGTGAATCAACTTTGACACACCCGCTCCTCACTGATAAAAAAGCAATTAATTAAACAATTAGCAATTGTAATTGGCGACATGAAACAATACTATAACGATGAATAAATATTTACATTTTTTGTACTACACACAACTCGGTGTAGCTTAAACAGTAAAGTAAATAAATTCATCAGTATCGGAATGACTTTTCAATCGGTTGCACTTATGACAGAGTTTATTTATTTCCTGACGTCACCTCGGTGCGTCCATAAAATACTATAATAAGATAATTAAACACAAACAATCGCTTTTTATCATTTCGAACGTAGTTTTCTTGCATCAATATTTCTTCGCGAAAAATTGGTTCAAGGTCAGCAACATTCCCAAATCTCGTCTGCCTTGATTTTTGCTATAGCAGGTTCCATTGCGACGAAAAGCACTCTTAATTAGTTGCAATTGCACTAATTGGAATATTTCATTAAATGGTTGAAGTTCAATGTCTTGGAAATCAAGCCAGGTTTCTAACGTTTAAAATAATCAAGGACCATGGATTTAATTAAAATAAATTTCAACAAATTATAATCCGCCAAAGTGTACCGGATTTAGCTAGGTACAAAGTTCAAACGCAAATATTTATTTCAAAATAATCGCCGCTGGACCAAAAAACAAAAAAATCGTCACAACACTTGCAAAATTGTTGGCGATTTTATTAAAAAAATAAACGTAAATTTAAAAAAAAAAAGTTAAAATGAAAGCAATATTGTATAGAATGTGACAATTTTGGTGCAGTCAAATGACACTAAAGGAAGAATAAAGCGAAATATAAGTACGCCAATAAACAAAAAACAAATAATTGTAAGAGACCTTAGACAATTTAGGAAAAATTAAATAAAGAAAATAATTCAAGGGGACAGAAATGAAAAAGAAATTAAATAAAAAGTAAAAAATTATTGATTGATTGATCGATTGATTTTTTGTAATAAATTAAAAGATGTTATAAAACAAAAGGAAACAAAAAAATAAAAGAAAGAGAAAATAAAACGGAAATTCAGGAAAAAAGTTAATATGAAAATTAGTTGATTAATTAATTTATTAATACAATTAAAATGTGACAAAGGTGGTACAGTCGAATGACACTATCCATTAAAGAAATACGATAAAAAGGCAAACAAAAAAAATAAAAAATAACTTAGACAGAAGAAGAGGAAACTAAAGTAAGAGAAAAATGTAGAGACATTTAACAAAAAACATAGTTCATTGTGATGGAAATAAAAGAATGTAAAAAGAATGTTAACAGAATATGTAAAGGAAGAACAAAAACATTAAGGAAAAAAAGTTAAAATGAGAGCGGTATTGTATAGAATGTGACAACTCTGCTGTAATCAAATAATACTAAAGGAAGGATAAAGCGAAATATAAGTACGATAACAAATAATAAACAAATAATTGTAAAAACTGAATAAAAGAAAATGTTTCAAGTAAGAAAGAAATGAAATAAAATAGTAACGAAAAAACTGTAAAGAACTAAGAGAAGAAGAATAAAACAAAATAAAGAAAACACTAGTAACAAATGAAGTAAAAAATAAACAGAAAAATAAAGAAAACAAAATGTTAGAATAAAAGTAAAAAAGCAAAACAGTAACAAAAATAATAAAAAAACAGCATAAAGGAGAAGAGGAAAGTAAAGAAAGGGAAGAATCTAAAGTGATTGAAACAAAGAAAATAATTCAAGGTGTCAGAAATGATAAAGAAATTAAATAAAAAATAAAAATTAATTGTAAAGAAATGGAAAGATTGATTGATTTTTTGTAATAAATTAAAAGAAGTTATAAAATAAAAGGAAACAAGGAAAACATTGATAAAAATAAAATAAAGAAAAAATAAAGCGGAAATTCAGGGAAAAACTTAATATGAAAGCCAAAAATGGAGTGAATGATAAAAAATAGTTAATTAATTCATTTAGATTTAATTCATTTACAATGTACAGGTGGTACAGTCAAATGACACTATCCATTAAAGAAATACGATAAAAAAGACAAACAAAAAAATACAAAAATAACAGAAAGGAAGAGAAAACTAAAGTAAAAGAAAAATGTAGAGACATTAAAAAAACATAGTTCATTGTGATGAAGATGTGAGAACGCGAAGATAAGATGTAAAAAAAGAAAAAATATAAGGTTGTTGTCAACAGAATATCCATTAAAGAAAGAACAAAAAAATTAAAGTGAAAAATGTTAAAATGAAAGTATTGTCTAGAAAGGAAGAATAAAGCGAAATATAAGTACGACAACAAATAAAAATAAAATATAAAACAAATAAAATAAATAAAAAAACAAAAAACTGTAAAGAAACGAAAAAAGTAGGTAAAAAGTAAAGAACTCAGAACGGGAAGAATCTAGAGAGAATGAAATAAAGGTGACAGAAATGATAAAGAAATTAAATAAAAATAAAAAAAAATTACAAAAAACGCAAAGATTGGGTAAAAGATAAAGAATTATTGAGTGATTGATTAATTCTTTATAATAAATTAAAAGAAGTTATAAAATAACAAAGAAATAAAGAAAACATTGAAAAAAGTAAAATAAAGAAAAAATAAAACGAAAATTCAGGAAAAAAGTTAATATGAAGCAAAAAATAGATATTGAACTGAATGATAAAAATTAGTTAATTAATGTATTATATTAATACAAGTAGAATGTAGCAAAGGTAGTACAGTCGAATGACACTATGCATTAAAACATACCATAAAAATAACAAACAAAATTAACAAAAAATAACTTATACAGAGAAGTATTTAAGTAAAGAGAATAGTTCACTGTGATGGAAACAGAGAACGCAAAAATAAGACGCAAAAAATTATAAGATTGTTGTCAACAGGATATAAATCTTTAAAAAAAAAAGGAAAAAAAAAGGAGAAGAGTCATTAAAACACAAGAGATCATTAATAAATAGGTAGAAAAAAGAAAACAGTAAAATCTCAAAAACAAGATTTATTAAAAAAAAAGTCACGCAAGGCTTGGCCTTGGAGTACTCCCCACTGGACTTAAACCAATTTCCAAAAACAGCAACACAAACTCGCCCACTTCCTCCTCCAAACCTCCAAAATTGCGAACGATTTTATCCGCCAACGCGTCCACATCCGCAAACCTGACCATAACAGCACTTCCCTCCTCCTCCGTCCAATTCCCGTTCAAATCCCTGTTGTAGGGATCAAACATGTAGTAAAACCCTGACTTGAAACACAACGTCAACACCCAATCACCATAAATAAACAAGAAACACTCCAACGACAAAAACACACTCTCGAGTGACTTGACCACGTTTAACTTGGTCAAATCAGACACCACTACGGGTTTGTGCACTTTCAGCTTGATCATTCTATTGCCACACTCAAACGTCCTCAACACCTCAAAAATCGTGAGCCTCTTCTCGGGCAGTTTATACGCCACGATTGAGTCAATGTGGAGTTGTTTGCCAAGCTGGAGGACCATTTCGATATGGTACCAGGACCAGGAGTCCAAATCTTGACTCGTCATGAAATAGGTGAAGGCGATGTAGTTGGCCGAAAGGTCACTATTGGGGTACAGGGGGCGGACGCCTCGGACTATGGCCTCCCGACTGTTCATTTGGTGCATGTTCATGCGAGCCAACATTGCTAAGCTCTTGTGGCGACTTTTCAGAACGCGTTCTTCAATCTGGAAGTCCAAAAATGAGAAATATCCTTAAACTAATAATTGGACTTACCGCTCGTTCTAATGTTTGGTTCTGGACGACTTGTTGCGCCCATTTCGGGCACGTGACCGGCTTACCGGTGTAAGGTTTGGGCGAAGGTTCCTTCAGTGTTTTCATTTCCAAGTGGCAAGTCCGTTTTTTGGGACTTCGTACCGTTTTCGTAATCATTTCAATCGGGACAAAGAGGAAAATCGACGTAAGCTCTTCGCTTGTTTGCAAACAGGCAATGACATGGTCAGCACCGATCTTGGCACTGTGAAAACGTAAAACACAAGCCACACCTCCATGAGTTGGAAGTCCAGTCACCCCTCGTGAGTTTGGATCAAACAAATAGAAAAACTCATCGTGACATTGCTTCCAAACCGCCAATTTGTATCTCTGGACTAGGAGAACTCCACGGGTGTAACGCTCAAAAAACTTCTCAAACCCTTGTCTCAAATTCAAAATATCGGAGTTTTTGACATCAACTTTGCCCCAAATTCGCTCATCTGACGGTATGGTCCAATTAACCTTGACTACGCCAACTTGGAAGTCGTTGTTAGTGTCAGCAAGTTCGAGGACATCCCTCCAGGGATCGAATTTATCACCCAGACGTTCCAAAGTCTCAAAATACAATTGTTCCCCAAAGGTCAAAACCTCATCAATTATCAATTTGGTCCAAGTCAAAGGGTGTCTCACTTTGCCCAAAGCCAACGCAACCACTGCAATAGTTGCACTATGGTTGTGGACCCCACGTGAGAAGTTCTCACATTTGTGTTTGACGCTTCCGCGCAAAATGGACTTCCCTAACATGATCGAAACGAAACCGCCAAGGTTTTTGACGCCTTCGACTGGTTCCAAAGGCGGGAAACCTTTAGGACACTCTCCTTCAACATCAAACGACATGGAATGAATAACGAAGAAGTGTTCGCCGATTTTGGGCAAGTTTTTCACATAGAGCGCTGCTAAATCACCCAGGATTGCAAATCGTGTGATACAAGAAACACCAACTGGTGATTTGGAACCGCTGGGGCCACAAGGGTGGGGGTCAAACATGTAGAAATAATCACCCAGTTGCCACACAGCAACTGTGTACGTGTTACATTGCAAAAGACCAAACTGTTTCTTGGCGAAGAAGTCGTCAAGACCGGTTTGGAGGTTTAGAACGTCGTCGGATTCGGACGTAGTGTCACCAGTTGTAACACTGAGTTCCACACCCCAACGAATTGCAATTCGATAGATGCAGATTTTGACAGGGTAATGTACTACATCAAACGAGGTTTTGGAAATGACTTCGTCAATTTCTTGATCGGTCAAAGACAATTCTTTATTTTCCTTAAACTGTTGTTTCCTCAAACGCATCAAAACTGTCAATAGACGATCTCCATAATCTAAGATATTGTCAAGTAGGGAGGGTTCAAACCATTTCATGTTGTACAAATTGGCGAAAGCTAGGGACATCATGGACATAGGAATCTCCTGCTTCCCTTGATTAGATTCGGGGTACAAACGGTCAAACATCGAACGACTTGCTCTCAAAATCCAACGTCCGCGATCAATTTCGGTGAAATTGTACCAATCAATGATCATGTCATCGAATTCCTCTTCTTCAGACTCCACAACTTCATGTGTGATTGTTGTGTTAGTGACTGCTATCAATTTTAGGGTATATTCGGTCGTTTGGCGCTTATTAGGTGGAATGTTCTCAACCAAATGACTGACAAGGTCCTCAAAACGCCCAAACCTTAAAACACATGTCTTGCCCGATTGTTCTTCCTGAATCCTCCAATAGAGCGAATCCTTCTTCTCGACTGGCGGAGGCATAAACCCTTCACCTTCTTCCAGTTGCTCCACTTCTTCAATTTCTGGTTCTGGTTCTGGTTCTGGTTCTGGTTCTGGTTCTGGTTCTTCCACAACTTGGACCTCAACACTTGGTTCTTCCTCAATTCCTCCCTCCTCAATTGTCACTGGTGGTTCTTCAACATTAACCGACTCTTCCGTCTTTTCCTCAATTTTGGCACTCCACTCGTCTTTGCCAAACACTTGGCCCCTTTCATCCCTCGGTTGTGGATCGAAGAGATAAAACGTATTGTCATCACGCCACATTGAAACTGTCAATGGTGGTGATTCCAAAACCGACTGGAAAATCTCGTTTCCTCCTTCCGCCAAGTGTTGGTTCAATGCTTCCAAATCGTTCTTCAGATTCTCCTCGAAATTGCCCATCGTGTAGTCATCAAACTGAAACTCGAAGAAATTGGTACCAACCACGATTTGTTTCTGGACTGTGTCCGTATTGATTTCGTCACAAGGGACCTGCTCCATGAAATTAGCAGCCATAGAGAAGGCATAAAGTCGGTCCCCGAAGTTCAAAACTTGGTCCAAATCGTCTTTCTTCCAATACTCAGAAGGTATGAGCATGTTCATGGCAAGTGCGGCCATACAGTTCGGTACCGTTTGCTTCCCCCTGTTCAGAAAGTCGAACTTTTGGTGTCTTTGACTGAAATTCGCCCGAAGAATCGTCGTAAAGTCGTTCAATTCGTCGTAGTTGTTCCGTGGAGGTTTGACGAAACCATCGTCCGTGATTTCAACAATTTTGACATCGATCCGACTGATGTTGAACAAGTTTAAACTATCGGCCTTCAAGTTTGACAAGAAAATTTGAGCCAAATCGGCCAAATTCAAGGCTCGGAGGACGCAAGCTGTGCCGAAGGCACAGGCAAGTCCGTCTTTGTCACGACTGTGTGAGTCAAAATAATAGTACGAGTCACCGTCTCGCCACACAGCCATTGACTGGTCGTTCGAAGTTACAATACCACCATCACAGTTTTGGAAAAACTCACCCAAACCTTGCTCCAAAGACAAAATTCCGGGAACCTTCGAGTTGACAACACCATAGACTAGACAATCGTCAATTTCAAACATGAAACGTTTATTTTCAATGTCGTAACTCTTGTAGAGCTCGGCAGACATCAAATGTGGGTGCTTAAAGCGATCGGTTTGCTTCAAATGTTCAATACAGTTCTGGTAGTACTTGTCTCCATGTTCCAGAATCGTGTCAACAGTATCAGAATTCCACTCCTCAACGTTGATCCAAGTCCGGAAGGCTAAAGCCATAGCTGCCATAGCCCCACATTGTGAGTTTCGGCTCTCCTCCGAAAACCTCCGGTCTTTCTGACTGAAAGTACCTCTCAAAATCCATTTTTGTGGAGCCAGTGACTTGAAAGCATTCCACTCGTCAGACGTATCCTCAACATCGTTAATCTCAACTTTGTATAAACTAAAATACGCCTTGTGCTGTTTCTGGTTCAAGTTTGCCAAAATTTTGGCCAGGAAATCACCAAAATGGGTGAACCACATCACACAAGCTTTACCATCTTGATTTTCGACAAGAGTACCACACTCGTCGCACTCGTTCGGCTCAAACATGTAGAACTTGCCGTCTTCGTGCCAAAGGGCCAGTTTTTTATTGTCAATTGCCAAAAAAGCGCAATCATGGTCGAGGAAATGATTAGATAGGGCTTCACCCAAACTTAGGATATTTGGCTGGGAGGAGTTGACACAACCGACCACTGAATGGTCCAAACCCGGTTGGAACTTCTTATTTTCGATGGTAAAATTGTGCGGACGATCGTCAATGTTTGGGAAGTTGGACCATTCAGTGTGAAACAACTCTCCGAGTTTCAGAATTTGGTTCAGAATGTCTCGGTTCCAGAACTTCGATTTGTGCAAGCGTAACATGCAAAGGGCGGCTAAAGCGTTGGACGAGTCTTGATTTTGGGTGAATTTGGGGTCGTTCTGGTGGGTCCAAGCCCGAAGAATGCCACAAACACCTTCCACCAACTCTAAAATTTTGGAAATTAGGGTGCGAAATTGTTAAATTCAAGGACCAAACCTTGGTATTTCGTTGCTGGTTCCAGGTGGGGTTTTTGGGGCGGAATTGCACTTTCGGGTGGTGCTTTCTTCACAATCTCAGGTTCACCCTCACCCTCTTCATGTTCCTCAACATGTTCCTCTTGTGGGGGTTCCACTTCAGTTTTAGATGTTTGTTCTTCCCCAAACTGCTCTAAAACTTTCTTCACCGGACCTTCAACTTTCTTTATTTGAACATCAAGGGCTTCCGGTGGCTTGGTGTTAACTCTGACCGTTTTTTCCACTTTGCAAGGGTAAATCGTGAAGGTGTTTGAGTATTTCAAGGGTAGGATCACTTGGATCATTGCGACAAGTAAGGGGATTTGGGATAGGCGTAAGAGGATGCAGATTCCAAGACCTGGAGGTCCAGACCACCGGTTGGCCTCGTGGTCGTATTCGGTTGAGTCAAAGAGGAAGAAAAAATCGCCAAATTGCCAGAACGTCAAAAACTGGTGGTGATACACCAAAATGCCGTATTTGTGTCTCTCGAAAAAAGTCTCAAAGTGTTTGACTAGATTTTGCGCAATGTTGGAGTCATTCAGGATTTTGAACCGTTGGAACGTCTCGTCCACTTTCATACTGACTTGGATGCTCCCCAAGTAGAAATATTTGTATATGTGGTTGGGTAGTAGATGATCCTTGCATTTTTGACCTTCCATTTGGCGACTCTTATGATACAGAGCGTCCCCAGTTGCTAGAATCTTATCTAAAGTTTCCTTCTTCCACGACTTCATGTTTTTCAAATAGGCGAAAGCACAAGCCACGACTCCGATCGCAGCTCCTTGTTGGTTATGTCCTTTGAACTTCTTGTGGGCTTGTGAGACATTTCCAGTTAGGAGCATTACATCCAGACCTAGCTTTTTCCACTCGTTTGACAGCGAACTTTCTTTCTTACTTTCCACATTTTGATTCCGATTTTCCATAACAAGAATTTTTGACACTGGTGATTTTTAGAAAATTTTGGGTCACTTGGTAACAAAATTGTCAAAATCTGGGGATTTATCAAGAAAACACAATTTTGCCTAAATCTTTATTTAAGTACAAACTACTTAGTCAAACGTTCCACACTTAAAATTCCTGCCACAATCAGCCCGAAATGCCCTACCGGCCCTTCCTCAGGCCCCAAATTCCTCAAAATCTTCTCAGCCAAACCCTCCAAGCTCCCAAACCGCATCAAAACAGCGCTCCCCTTCTCACACTTATTCCCGTTCAAATCCCTGGAGTAGGGATCAAACATGAAGTAATAGCCCGACTTGAAGTACAACGAAATCAATAACTCCTCATAGTTGAGGAAGAAGAAATTCGTCGAAGTGAAGAAATGCGACACTTGAGCCATTACATTTTTCTTTGTAAATGGCCCACAATCCACCGGGAGCCTAATATCGATCTTGACCTCCAACTCTCGCAACAAAACGCGTCTGAGGACATGCTGTAGCAGGAGTTTGCTTGTGGTCGGCTTGTAGGCATTGTACGAGTCGACATAGAGCTGATAGCCGGTCTCTATCACAACTTCCATCTGCTTGTAAGTCCATTTGCTCAAATCGGACGCGATCCTCATCAAGACTAACGCAGCCACGTTGACTGGTAAGTCACGATCGGCTTGTGCGGGCCTTGTAGCTCGGATTATAGCCACATCGTCGTTAATTTGGTACATTTCGGACCTTCCAAGGGCGTAACAACGCTTGGCTTCGGCTTTTCTGCGCTCTTCTTCGGCCTGAACAAGACAAATTGTTACCAAAAACGTTAGGAACAAACCAAAATACTTACAGCACGTCGCAAATCTCTCTGGACTTGCTGGAGGGTCTCCTTGTCCGGACAAACCGGTTTTACTTTAGTTGTTAACTGTTTCTGGGTTTCTTGCAAGGTTTTTTGCGTGGAACGCCCGCCTAACTTTTGCATTGTTGGAAGAGTACGGACGACTGGTGTTTTAATCGTCTTTGTTTCCCTTTGTACTGGACGAACGACTGGTGTCTTGAGTGACTCCTTTTGGATTATTTTGGGAGTCGTTTTAGTGGGACAAACCGCTTTTCTCTTAGTCCTGGCACTTCCAACCACGATTTCGACCGGAATAATCACAAACTCGGCCCTAGCCTTGTCAATGTCCATCATACAGGCCTTAATGTGGTCCGATGCCACTTTAGAGTTGCAAAATTTCATGATACAGGCATTTCCGCCTTGACTGGGCAAACCGGTTGCCCCTCGTGAGTTTGGATCAAACATAAATATACTAACTTCGTCACCTTTCATTTGTTCCCAAACCGGAAGAATGAACTTATCTACAACTAAAACCCCGTGCGAGTTTTCCTCAAAGAAACGTTCCAAACCCTGGCGAAGATTTGGTGTTTTGGAATTTTTGATATCAACGATGCCTTTCTGTTCAGTGAAACGTAGGGCACAATTGACTTTTAACCGTCCGATTGAAAAGTCGGTTTTGACTTGTCGGACGCCAAGTCTGTCCTTCCAAGGGTCAAATTTCCCCTCAAGCCGGTCAACAGAGTCATTGTAGAGTTCCTCACCTACTGTTAGTATTTCCCTGATTATGATTTTGGTCCAGGTCTCGGGATCCTTGCTTAGGGAGAGTGCCAAAGCAACGTATGCAATTGCAGCACTGTGTACATGCACCCCACGGTCAAACTTCGTACAATCGAGCTTAACATCACTTCTAAGGATGCTTTTGCCGGCCATAACCGCGTTAAAACCGCCGATTTTGGGCGTCTTTTCTTCCTTTTCTTCCGGATGGCGTTCCCTCACGCATTTGTCATGACTGAAGGTGAAGGAGTGAATTTCGAAGAAGTTGTTGCCGTATTTTGGCAAATTTTGCGTATAAGTCTTAGTCAAGTCTTCCAAGTTGACGAAACGAGTGATACACGAGACACCAACTGGTGTCTTAAGACCTGAAGGTCCATTAGCGTGAGGGTCAAACATGTAGAAGACATCGTCGGTCTTCCAGACTCCAACAGGATAGTCCTTACAGGCCAAAATCCCGGATTGGTGCTCCTCGAAGAAGGTTTGAAGCCCACTTGTCACATTTGGTACGCTTTCGGGTTCCTTTGAGGTGATATCACCGACAATTACCTCAAAACTCCCCTCCCAAATGGCCAACTTCTCCCCCATGCAAATCCTCTTGGGATAATCACGTAGTTCAAACTTTGAGTCTTTGAGGATTTGTTCAATTTCATCGTCACTCAGCTCAAGACTCTCTTTCAGTTCTTTAGCCCTCAACTTTTTCACAACTGTATATAAACGATCCCCATAACTCAAAATACTATCAACAACCTCTTGAGTGAATTTCTCCAAAGCGAAAAGACTGGCAAATGCTAGTGACACAAGACACATGGGAAGGGATTGCTTCCCGCGATTGCACACAGGGAAGAGACCATCCCTCAAATTACGCACACTCCTCAAAATCCATTTGCCGCGATCAAACTCCTTAAACTCGTTCCAATCACCGGCGATTTCATCGGTCTTGTCCTCAATTTCGGGATCGAAGATCTCGTGAACGATTGGCGTATTTGCAACTTTGACACGTTTGAGGGTGAATTCGAGCTCTGTTCGTTTGTTTGGAGGGGAATTATCAAGCAGGTGTTGCACCAAATCATCAATTCGGCTAAACCTCAAAACGCACGCTTTGCCTTCTTGTTCTTTGGTCCGCCAAAAGTCGGAACCCTTTTTTTCGGGAGGTGGAACCTCATCGCTTTCGGCTTCCTCATCTTCGTCTTCATCTTCGTCTGGGTTTTCGTCGTCTTCAGGTTCCCCCAAGTTGTCACCACCGGCCATTTCGTCTTTCCCGCCTTCGTCACCCCATGTATCTTTCGCCTCTTCGTCAGTCTCACCTTCTTCGCCTTCGTCTTCATCCTCACCCTCACCAGCAACTTCAACTTTGGCACTCCACTCATCCTTACCATAGATTTGGCCTCTTTCGTCTCGTGGCTTCGAGTCAAACAAGTAGATTAAATTCTCGTCACGCCAAATCGAAACCGTCAACATTGGTGATTCTAAAATGGACTGGAACACCTCATTTCCCTCTTCACCAACCCGCAAACTCAAACTTTCGAGTGCTTCCTTCAAGTTATCTTCAAAATTGCCCGAAGAGACGTCCTCCAATTCAAAAGCCAAAAGATTTGACCCGATTTGTACCTCCTTCTTGACATTGTCAGTCGTTACTTCGTCACCTTCACCTTCAAGAGTCTCCCCACTGTACATTTCTTCCATAGTTGAGGTGTAGAGTTTGTTACCAAAAGTCAAAATCTGGTCCACATCTTCCTTCGTCCAGTCAAAGGATGGTGTCAGAGTATTGAACGCTAAAGCAGCAAGACACATGGGAACTGTCTGTTTGCCCGAATTGATGGTAAATTTCTTGTCACGTTCGCACGTATTCGACCGCAAAATTGCCACAAACTCGTTGACAAGCTCATAGTAGTTGAGTGGAGGTTTGACGATACCATCTTCAGTCATGTCCATTAATTTAACAACCACTCGACTTATGTTGTAGAAATTTTGCCTATCGGCCCCCAAATTCGTCATGAGGGCGTTTGCCAAGTCTTCAATCGTTAATAGTCGAAGGATACAGGCGGTACCAAACCCACAAACCACTCCCTTGTCGTCCCTCGAGTGTGAATCATAATAGTAGTAAGTACCATCACGTTTCCACACTGCCATTGACTGGAGGTTTGCGGTCACAATCCCACCATCACTGTCCGTAAAGAACTGTTCAAACCCTCTTCTTAAATTCGGGATCCCGGTATCACTTTTGGCATTGATAATGCCATTAACAAGACAATCGTCAATCTCCAAATTGACTTTTTTGTTCTCAACATCAAAATCGCGCTTGACTTCGTCAACCATCAAATACTTGTGTTTAAAACGGCCGGTTTCTTGCAAATAAGCGACCGAACCTTGATAGAATTCATCACCACTTATTAGGACTTGATCAACGGTGCGATCATCCCACTCTTTCTCTTCCTTGAGTTCTTTGTAAGTCAAAGCCATGGTCGCGTTAGCTGTACATTGTGCGTTGCGTGACTCTGGAGGGAATCTCCGGTCTTGTTGACTGAAATTCCCCCGAAGGATCCACTTGTTGTACTTCAAAGCCTTGAAGTTGTACCAATCTTCGGGCACTTGGACGTAATCCTTGATTTTGACTTTGCAAATCAGGAAACGATCCTTGAGGGTGCTTTTAGGGACGTTGTTCAAGTAAAGTGCCACCAAATCGGAGGGTTTGTTGAACCAAGTGACACACGCAACTCCGGGAGGATCCCCAGGTTTGATTGTGGTACCTGTGGGAGTTCTCTCGTCTGGGTCGAACATGTAGTAGCGGCCGTTTTCGCGCCAAAGGGCCACAATGTTGGGTCCCATCAATATGCAACAATCAGTATCGATCAGGACGTTGGTCACTGCCTGTTCCAAGTTGAAGATTTTGTCGTCATCGGACGTCAAACGTCCCACACAGCCGTACTTTTCAATTTTGGGACTGTATTCCTTGTCGTTCAAAGTGATTTTATCAACGACTTCTCCTTTGGGTAACGATTTGGAATCGTGATGGATCACTTCCCCGAGTTTCAAAATGTCGTCAATAATCTTGCGAATCCATTGTTTGGACTTGTACTGTCTTAACATAGTCAAGGCTGCCATAGCATTGCCCATTGCTTGAGCACCGTTATTTCGGGTAAATCGTGGGTCACGTTGGTGGGTGGAAGCACGCAAAATACCAGTGGTACCAACTGGTAGTTTGGTGAAATGGGTCACACTCCCCAGTTTGGGCCGTTCTGGTGGTATGCGCGACTTGGAGATGGATTTTTTCGGTTCCACTTCGACTCCAGGTTCCTCAACTTTTATCACCTCAACTTTAGGTTGTTCCACTTTTGTTACTCGAGTTGTTTTAAGTCGGGGTTTGGGTGTTTCGGGTGGTACCGGCGTACCACCGTCCACAGTCTCAGGCGGTGTGGTGTTAACCTTGATCACTTTTTCCAAAATGCAAGGGTAGATGATAAACTTGTTGATTGCTTTGAGGGGAGAGTTTTTGATGATGATGTCGGCTAGGAGTCTGGTGGTTGGTACCCGGATGCAGTAACAAAACCCAAGGCCGGGCAAACCGTCCCATTTGCCGCCCAGTTGGTTGTGTTCGGTCGAATCGAAAATAAAAAAGTGTCTCCCGTGTTTCCAAATGGCGAAATAGGTGTGTTGGCACCCCACAACCCCGGAAACGTTCGTCAGGAAGAAGCGGTAGAGCATAGCTTCGATTTTCTGGAGTATGGTTGTGTCCCTAGGGACTCGTTCGGTCACCAAGTTGATGCCAACCCTAGTCGAAACCTTGTTGTTCCCCAAGTAGAAATATTTGTAGATTTTGGGCGGTTCCATATGATCTAAGCAGCGATTTTCCGAAATTTGCCGACTTTTCAAATGTAGGTTCGTCCCCACTTCCAGAATCTCATCCATGACCTCTCTGGTCCAGGTGTTCATGGGTTTAAGGGTCGAGAAGGCACAGGCAACAATGCACGTGGCGGCACTTTGCTGGTTGTGCCCTTTGTACCTCTTGTGGGCCTGACTGAACGACCCTGGGCAAATCATGACTTGTTTTTCCAGCTCTTTCCAGTCTTTTGTTAGAGCTGTCGATGGTGGTTTGGCCGTGGTAACGGCCCCTTTTTGGGTTTTTCTTTGCATTTTACACGAGGAATTTTGATCATTTGACTTTCCGAAAAATTATAATTGATTGATTGAATTTTGACAGTCAAAATTTCAGTTATGGATAAATCGTGGTAAGGTTTTGCGCTACGACTTGCCCCTAATTGACCCTTCCAGGGCCGGTAAGAGCCACAAAAGTCGGGGGCAAACCCGCACAATGGGGGCCACCTATTTTGACCCCGATCCCGTCCTGGAGCAGAGTCACAAAGACCAGACAAGCCCCCACAAACCCAAACCACGACTTGGACCTTCGGACGACTCAGATATTAGACTCCAACCATCACTAACGTAAGAAAAGTCGTACGAAATTGTGATTTTAGCCCGGATTTTAGGACACGAGTCGATCTTTTGACACATGATACGAGCGTACCACCTGGTACTAAATACAAACCGCCCAAAACGCGAAAACAGAGAAAAGCCGACAGGCAAAGGCGGGAGAAGTACGTCCAAGACTTGCGTTTTTGTAGTTACGATGTCACACAAATGCCAAGTCCCACCACAATCACAAAAGTGGATGTTAAGGTACTTAACATCCTCTCGAAATGTTAGTTTTGACCAAAGGGTTCCAGTTAAAGGCACCTTCTGCCGAAATCAAAGAAGCCAAAGTTTTTCCACGTAAACCGTCAGTCTCTCCGAGTGATATTCACCCAGAGGTGCCAACCCCAGCTGAGTTATCTGAACGCCAACCCAAAAGTGGTACCATTATCAATATCAAACACCCAAGACCCAAAAAAAGAAAACGGAAAGCGAGACAAGAACCGGAACCTTTCAATAGTCCCCAAGGACCCACGATTGAGGAACTCATAGCCCAGGAGTTGGCCACCATCCAGGAAATCGGCGAAGGGGCGGAAGAGAAATTGGAACCACCACCTGAGAACTACTTGACTAGACAATTCCGTCGTAAAGTATCCCAAATATCCAAAACCACCTCCATCCAGAGCAAAGACTGGCACTTGGAGGAGGGAGAAGGCGAGGATCAGGTGGTAGAGCACGAAGACCGGTTTATAAACACACTAGTGCAAAAATTTCGGCGCGAATCCGAAATCAAACGCTACGAAAGACCACGACGTAAAATCAAGCCTGGAACCTTCGAGAACTTCTCCTTCACCAAACTAAGACAACCAACGTTGAAGACGTTCTATTATGGAGTTAAACTAGGAACTGTCCACCAAGGAGACTTCCACTTCTCCCAACTGAGTCGCAACAAACAAGGCATTTGTATGCCAATAGCTGCCTACTGTTTCTCAATCCTGAAACATCCAGACAAGTGGACACAATCCGACATTGACGACGTGCTAGAAGCCGGAAACGACCTCTTTCTTGAAAGTGCCGACACCCAACACTTGCACGGTGACAATGTTGAGTTGAAAATCACCGATTTGCGCAAATACTGCAAGTTGGGCAAGCGCAAAGTTCGGTTCGTGGTCAGCGAGCCGGAAATTTCAGGCATGGTGCGGTCAGACGACAAGAAAATTTACAATTTGACCAAAGCCATCAACATTTTCTTTTCGCGCTATTCGGCCGGGATTTTACAAACCGAGAATTTAAACATTGCACTTTGGCGCGACAAACACTACTATTTCTTTGATGGTGGTGCCAGAACTATTGATTTGTTTTCGCACCCCAATGGTGTGGCCCTCATGGCCAATTTTTACGACACTGCGTCCATAATCACTGTTCTTTTGAACCGCTCAAGTCTCGAGAACGTACCGTTCATTATTTATTCAATCAATGCTTTTAAAGTACTGTTGCGTGATGCCGAAGAAGTTGACTCGACTGGCGTTATTCCAGAGAGTGACAATTTCCAGGTTTTGGATGAGGAGAAAGCTGTGGCTTTGGGTTCGTTTGATTTGGCAGATAAGTGTTTCGGTTTCTCGCGCAATAAACAGGCCCTCACGATTGCAATCATTGCTCTAGTTTACGCAAGAATCTCACCTCCGAGTTCCTGGCACAAGGGAACAGTTGACAAGATTGTGATTATCGGAAATCAGCTATTTCTCGAATGTATTGAAAACGATTCGGTTGAGGAAGTGAAAATTGAGGATTTGCCGGCCGTTTTTACAATAGGGCCGTACTTGGTCGAAGTCTATATTGTACCAAATACTTTCGTTGATTTCCTTTTTAAAAAAAGCAAGTGTGTTTTGCTGGAACGTTTGGAGAAGTTCTTCGAGACTGCGTCCAATGCCATCGTCCAGATTGACAATTGTGCGTTAGCCGTCTGGAAACAGCGCAACATTTACCATTGTTTCGACCCTTATTCTCGCAACAATGAGGGTTTGAAGTGTCGTGAAGGTTCAGCTTGTGTGTCAATGCACACGAGTTTGGATTCGTTGATTAAGACAATAGCTACGAATTTTGACCACAAAGACATGATCTTCCATGTGCATGCCATGAAGGTGTGCAAGATCCATCGCGACACCACCACCAAAGACTTGTTCCCCCAGTGTTTGACTATGAACGAGTACCCAATCGAAAATTTCAAAAAAATCAAAATGCGCAGAGGCAAAAGAAAAGCCACTAACAAATCGGTGACAGTTGACCATTCAACACGAGCCACGTTTCTTGGCGAAATCCCGGAAGATTCAGTCCTGGAGGTGGGCTCCAACATTCGGAGTATCGCACTTGAGGAGTTACCTTCAATGGTGCACCAAGTGCCTTCGAGACCGCTTCCAAAGGTTACGCCTCCGGATCAGGAGTTTGTGGCCGATTTGGATTCCCCGAGTCTTTCCGACACGCAAATTGAACCCCCACCTCCGGAGGAACCCGAAGGTGAACCCTCGATTGAGTTTGTTGACTTGGACGGGTTTGAATTGACGCAGGAAGAGAAGGAGATGGTGGAACGTGGTGAAGGTGAAAAAGGGAAAGGTAAGAAGAAAAGGCGACAATCAGAGGCTGAGGAAATGGGTGAGGAAGGTGGTGAAGGTGAAGGTGAAGGAGGTGAAGGAGCCCAAGAGTGGTACATGGCAGCGTCTGAATTCACCCAAATCGGGTCACAATCATTCGTCAGTCGCGTATCACAGGAGGTTAATACTGAATTGTTCCCCATTGAAGTACCACAAGAGGAGGTACCGTCTTTGGTACGAGATATCAAAGCTTTGACTACGAGACGTCGTAACGATATTCAAGCCATGTACGAGTTTGAAATGGGACAAGAACCAGAAGTTACAATGTCCGAAGAGTTGGCCAAAGAAACCAATTTTGTGAATTTACCAGATGGCAGTCAAATTATCCTTGGTGGTACCAACATGGCCGCGTTTGGGTCAGAACTTGAGTTTATGGCACCCTTTGTCTGTATCATGGCCTCAGCAGTGGCCAAGAAATATTCAATTGATTCTTGGTCGCGTGATGTGGTGGACTATGTCCTTAAATGTGGTTCCGAACTGCACCAAAACTCCAACACAAGGTACGACCAAAACTTCAAACTTGAAATTCCACGGATCAGTTTGGGGAAAACTGATTTTAGCATCAGGGTTAATTATATTTTCGATACGTATCTAAAGCCTCGAGTGTTAGCAATGGCTATCAACAATATGCTTTTCCCACAGTGGAATTCAGGTCTTGTGGTCACACCGACTTATTCGTGTGCCCTTTTTTATAAAAACCATCTCTACTATCTTTATGACGGGTTTGGGAACAATGAAGTTGGTTTGAGTAAAGGTGTGTCGAATGAAGGAGTTGCGTGTCTTGCTCGTTTTTTGGATATTAATGCCTTGGTGGCAAGGATTATACATAATAAGGCGAAAAGAGAGCAAGAGGAGAACGTGGAATATAATCGGTTTGTTTTGAGTTCGTGTCACGTCAAACAATTGCCGAGGGAAGTGATTGAAGAAGTGGAAGTTGAGGAACAGGAAGGTGGGGATCAGGATGAGCCGGTTGTTGTGGAAAGTGTCAAGAAGAAGAGGAAGGAACCGGAGGAGAAGAAACCGGTCAAGATGGGGTACGTAGCAATTTTAATTGCTATTTCTTTTTTGTAAATAATCAAGGTACAAAAGGGGTAAATAATCAAAACATCAATATAAATGGTCAAATTAGTTTATTGACGAAGAAAATCGCTGGACCTAATACGGTGTTTTCTTCACTTCTTTCGGAGATTTTTTTAAATAAGTTGTTGGCTCTAAGAATTGGCTGAATATCACAACCTAGACCTCGTGTGATACCGCTTTTAGCTTCAAACTTGTCTGAATAACCATCCACACGTAGTTTAGCGAAGAAATCTTTACAACACGTAGGAAATACATTAAAAACAGTCATTGAAAGTAGCTCAGACCTAGTTTAATGACTGTTTTAAGTTATCCATAAATCCTTTATGGATATAAGTACACAGAAAACACAATAAAAAGTTGAAAATTGAAAATTAGGGCTTGTTTGGTGAATATTTTAATTCTTTCAATAAAATTTCAAAACATAAATGGGTTGATGGCTCAACATTTTTTAAGTTAACGTGAGTTTTCGGCGAAGAAAACATAATTTACTTACTTACAAAATTAAAAAAAATTGTAATTAAAAGTAGGTATTAAAATCTACTTCAATAAGTCTTTTAACCTATTTCGACAATGTTTGGCCAAATAAATGGGTTCTTGGCCAAAACATTTTCTGAATTATTTTGTAGTTTAGTGGGTTTTTGACAAAGAAATATCTTTTAAGAACAAGTTCACCGAAAAAATGATAATTGAGCACAATTCAGACCTAGTCGAGACCTAACTCCTTTGGGTTTTTTCAATAACATCCTGCAAAATAAATGGTTATTTAAGTGAGTTTTCGGCGAAGAAAACTTTCAGATTTAGAACATATAGGAAACACAAAAAAATTGAAAATGAACGTTTAATAAATCTTTCAGTTTCTATAGACAAAATTCCACAAAAATGATGTTGGAAATTCTATGAAATAACGCTATTCTCTCGTATTTAGTTTTCGACTAAAAAATCTTACATGGAAATAATCTGCATATAACTCAGGCTTAGTATACTATTCTTTTAGTTTCTTATAAAAGAAATCCTAAAAATAAATAGGTTTTTGGCTCAAATTGTATAAAATAATGAAAATCTCCAGTTATGTAGCCAATTTGCAGCAAAGAATTTTTTTAAAACATAAAAAATACACAAAAAGTCATCGAACGTATCTCAGACCTAGTTTGATGACTCTTTTAACTGCTTTTGGGAAAATATATCCACGAAATTAATTGTGTCTTTGGCTCAAAATTGTGTAAAATAAAGTACTTTAGTCGTAATTTAACGGGTTTTGGATGAAAAACGTTGAAAATACAAACTTATTTTGATAAATCTCATAGCTTTCTTCGACAAAATTCCGCTAAATACGAGTAAATACGCTTTTGGCACAAAAGTTTCTGAGATAACGTAATTCGCTTGTAATTTAGTGAGTTCTTGGCAAAGAAATCTTTTAAGGGTAAACAGAAAATTCAAAAAAAATGAACATAATTCAGTATAAAAGGATCTTCTAGCTTTTTTCAGTAAAATGTCACAAAATAAATGTTTTTTCAGCTCAAAATTATCTAAAATAACGGAGTTCTCTCATGTTTAAGCAAATTTTCGGTAAAGAAAATACAAACGAATTGCAAAAAAACTATTACTTATATCCCATTTCAGTTCATAGTAGAATTGTAACAGCGCGTTTGAATTTTTCGGAGTGAAAAATAAAGCACAAATTGAGAGTTTCTGTAAAAGAAAAGAATTCTGTGTTAACTGAGCTAAGAAAACCCACCGGAAACTTTCAATTTGTACTCCATTTTACTCCAAAAAATTCAAATGCGTTGTTGCAAAATTCCTCTATGAACTAAAATGGGATATAGTAATTGAAAGTAACTCAAAACTATATTGATGATACGTTTAGTTTCTTTCGACAATATTTTGCAAAATAAAAGGGTATCTAGCTAAAAATTGTTTGAAATAACGGCAATAATGTAATTAAGCGGTTGTTCGGCGAATAAATCTTTTAGAATACAAGGAAAGAAAATAAGAATAATAGTAATTAAATACCACGCAGACCTAGTTTAATTAAATAATTGTGTTTCTTGTATAAAATTCTCTAAAATAACGTACTTCACTCGTAATTTAGCGAGTTTTCGGCGAAGAAAACTTTTAGAATATAGATAATAAAATAAAAAAATTGTAGTTGAAAGTAATTCAAACCTATTTTGATGACTCTTTTAGCATCTTTCAAGAAACTTCCGCAAGACTAATAGTTTTCTATCTCAAAATAGTGTAAAATAACGCAATTGGCTTATAATCTATCGAGTTTTGGACGAAGAAGTCATTTAAAATACAGAAAAAATAAAAAAATAGTAACTCAACATAACTAAAACTTAGAGTTACTCATTTAACTTCTTTCGACAAAATTCCGCAAAATAAATGAGTTGCTGACACAAAATTGCCTGAAGTAACGTAACTCCTTTGTAATTTAACGTTGTTGCGCGAAGAAATCTTTTAGGATAAATAGAAAACACAACAAAAAAAAAGCAATTGAATAAACTCAGACCTATGTAATTTAAAAAATCTTTCATTTTCTTTTGACCAAATCCCACTAAAATAATTGGTCTACAGTTCAAAACTTGCTCATAATTTAACAAGATTTCGAGGAAAATAACTTCGTCGTTATGCAGGGTGTTAGGGAATGGCTTAGCAATATTTCGTATGTGAATTTTATATAATCAGACGAGTTGAAAAGCTTTTTTTACCATTTTTCCAAAAAGTGCATACTTTCTTCAAAAAAATTTATTAATCCACTTGTTGAGAGCCACTGTGTCGTTTATGGTAGTTTATTAGCGGTTAATTTTTTCTTTAAACAAAGTGGATATTGATGATAGATAGATAGAATGGTCATTTGTGTGGGAGGTTCGAACCCCAGTTTTGGCATTAATTTCTTTTTGTTTTTTTTAGAAATTTTGATCACAAAACACAAATTGAAATAGAAGAATTATAGAGTGGACCAAGAAATTAATTTACCTCTGCTGTTTTGTCAATAATATTAAAATTTACGCTAATTTTTATCATTCTAGTTTAGCGGTTCTCAAAATTTGGGACTTTAATTTCAGAACGATTTTTTGGGAAAACCATGCATTTTCGATTTACAAAAATTTTACTTAATCGATTCGTTTTGCCATTCTCTATCTACCTTCCAATTTGTGCTAAACCATTCCCTAACACGCTGTATACGTAGCCAATTGAACGAACGTTTCAGGTACCACTTGGTCGACAAATTGTACAAAATTGAGGGCACCAGTAGCCTTGGAGGTGGCGGCACCGTCTCCGACACCCTCAAAGAGGACTATTTCGTCTGTCTGTGTGCCTGCCTCCTCCTCCTCAATCTCCCAATCAAGCGCTGGGACGATCGCAAAATCAACACAGTCCTCGACCAAGGAATCCACATCTTCAACCACGTGGAAGACCACGACGTATGTTCGAAAAAATTCATCAAAAACATCCTCATTGACGACTACATCTTCGACATCATCGCAAATCGAGTCAAATTCGCAACATACTCATCCAGACGTACTTTTCGTTCAGGTAATTCCATTAAAACTCGTTTTGTGTCCCTTAATAATGTTCCACCAGGCATTGAAACAATGGTAAACAAGAAACACGAACACTTTATTTTGCAATTCCCTGACCGGTGTTACGCTCTAAGTGTCCAAGACAAAATCTACCACTTGTTCGACCCTAACGATCCCTCAGGTAGAGCCTCCTGGACCAGATATAGCAACTTCGGGAAGTTGATCAAAAGAATCAGGAAAAATCTGGCAAAAGGTGGCGAAAGCTACAATTTTCATTGTTTCGAGATCATGACGATTAACAAGGCCCCCAGGAGCGTAATTGTGAGCAACAGGGTGAAGAAATACAAAATTCCAAAGGGCAAAAGACCCGAAATTGTGGGTAAACCGTTCTATGAAGAGATTTCCTGGCTGGACGTTGACCCAATTCCGTGGTCTTGGCGCTTCAATAAGAGTGGTTTACCATTGTGGAACCACTGGTTTATCGATTTCCCGAACGATTTGTTCTCGCTGTTTGGCTGTTTGAGTCCACTGGACGACCGGTTCCCGCAGGAATTGCCCAAAAAGCAGACCCTAGGGAATTTGGTCGCAGCAATTGGGATGTGCCACATTTATGACTTGGAGGATTGGAACCCCACTATCATGGACTCGATTCTGGTTTTCGGAGACAATTACTTTCAAGAGTGTGTTAAAGACATCACGGATGAGAACTACGAAGTGACCTTTGAGGATTTGAAAAAAGAGTGTACGATTTTCCCGTATAGTTTTCAAGTGGTGTTTACGCCAGCTGTTGAAGGGACACTTTTTCTTGTCCGTTTGAAACAATTCAACTTGTTTAAAGCCTTGAGGGCGTTCTTTGACGATTATATCAAACGGTTTGGGATCATTTGTGTCTCGAAAGGTGACAATGATAAGAGGTTTTACGCTTTTGGGAAAATGCAAGAATTGGAGTACTTTTTGTACGATTGTGAGACTTTAGGGCCTCCTATGTTCATTGAGAAGGACTCAGGAGTGCCCTATATTTTGCGGGCGACCTCTTTCAACAGACTTCTGCACGTCATGACTCTGACTTTGAGAGGCGGCGATTTTTACATCTTTGAGGTGACTTTATCCGGGTTTAAAGCGGTCGCTTGAGGTGTTGTTTGGTGTAATAAAACGCTTTCGATTTGAAAATTGTGTATTACTACTGTTTATCGCCCTTGTCCCAAAGAACAAACACCGATTAAGCAATCGTAAAAGTCTCATTTTTAATTTGACATTGAATCACCGATGGGTCCAAAAGTCGCTTGGACGAGATTTTCCGCGAGATCTCTGACGTAAATTGCAAAACAAAAAACGCGGCGATTAGAACTCGCAAAAAACTTACTCCATAATCCATTAAAATAATTGGAAATCATTAGTCTCTAGAAATGTTTAAAATTGTTGTAAACGTTACAAAAGTGCCGACCTTGCTTAATGTCACAAGTAATTAGGATTTTATTGCACGAAATAATAAACAAGATAAAGTAAACACGGACCGAAAATCGCATTTTCACACAAAAACTTTCCGCTTTCTGGGAAATCGTTTCCTTGAAAGGCCGAAAGCGGGTTATTAAGTCCCTAATTATGACATGTTTGTTGCATTAGACGCACGTGCTTTAAGTACTAATTCTAATTAAATTATTGACGATGGGTAAATTACTACCAATCGAACGATTCTGTGAAACAAATAAATATTATTTATGCTTCGATACATTTTTCTGGTTTTTCCTGTAATTCGAACTGGATTTTGTTTTGTTGTTTCCGTTTTTTTCTACAATTATATTATCACAAGAAGTCGCGGAACGAATTAGAAAAATGCGTGATTTATGACCGTTTTTAACTTCAAATCGATTATAAATAACGGTAAGTGGACAAATAAATAGCCAATGCTTTTAAAAGTTGAGTTGTGTTAAATCAAATTGTTGTTCTTAATTATTATTTACTACCGTTTGCGTTTTTCCGATATTCCTGTTTTTTCATCCTCTAATTGCTCCAATTAAGCGGTGATAAATAAGAGACGCTGACTCAGATAATTTTATTCCATCTTTAAAAATGTTTGTTATTGTGATATCCCCTAGTTTTTTTTTAATTTCTCGATCTGGTTTTTAAAGTATTCAGTTAAAAAAAATTGTTATAGACTCACGAGATTTTCTGGAATACCTATACGCACCATTCATCCGCAATTTTCTTTGTCATTCGTTCCTCTCTCTTTTTTCTGTCCTTTCTCCTTTATTTATTTTTTATTGTTTTTATATTGTTTGTTTCTTTGATTTATGTATGGCTTATATCATTTAAACTCAAGAGAATTTCAGGAATTTTATTCATTTGATTTTTCTTTAAATTGTAAATCCGCAATTTTCATTCATTTGTTTTACCTTTTGTCATTGGTTTTTCTTTTTTTTTATTCTAGTCTTCCAACTTTTATTTTTTTTAAATTACGCAGAAGTGTAAAAAACTGTTACTTTCTTTAGATATTTTTAAACCTTTTTTCCGTTTGATCTATGTATTTTTAATCAATTTCTTAAAAAAAAATTTACGTTGTTTGTTTTGACGAAATTCTAAAATATGTTCGTTTCTGATTAAAAAAGGTAACTGAAAGCACACTTTTATTCGAATATTTAAAAATACTTCTTATTGTGATACCCTTCAAGTTTTTTTAATTTCTCGATTTGTTTTTTAACGTGTTCAGTTGAATAAAATTGTTACAGGCTCAAACGAATTTGAGGAATATACCTACCTTTTTTATTCTTCCCTTCTTCTTCTCCGCAAATTTTCATTCTTGTCATTTTATTTTATTGTTTTCATATTTGTTCTTTTGATGTATATGTATGCTGCTTTTGTTTTAAACTCAAGAGAATTTCAGGAATTTTATTGATTTAATTTTTCTTTTATCTGTAATTCCACAATTTTACTTTCATCTGTTTTACCTTTTGCCATTCATTCTTCTTTTTTTTTAATCTCTAGTCTCTTAAATTATCATTTTTTTTAAATACGCAGAATTTCGAAGAAGTGTAAAGTCTGTTATACTCGTTTTCAAAATAAAAGCTATCGCGGTAGGTCATGACTGTGTAAAACGACCTTTACGTTTTCAAACTAGCAGTGATAAAGTTACGTTTACGTTTGATTGTCTAAACTCAAAGGTCAAATAAAATTTGAGGTTAAGAATATTGTGTCAAAATAATTGTGGTTTATTCTTTTGGTGAAATTAAAAATTGTTAATTCAGCCAGCTTCTACTGTAAAATCCCTTGATAAAACCACAATTGGTTTAACTTTTTTTTAAATTTAAATCGGTAATTTTAACTTTAACTAACTTCAACTAGTTGGAAATCAAATACCAACTATTAATATATAAAGATACTAAAAATAGCAGTATAACCAACTTAAATTCAAATTTCCACAGCCTACTGGGATACCATTTAATTTGAAAGAGTATATTTTATTCAGATATTTTCAGACCTTTTTTCCGTTTGATTTATCAATTTCTTAAAAAAACTTCCGGTTAGTTTCGACGAAATCTCTTAAAATAAGTTTGTTTATGGTTAAAAAACAGTAAATGGCACTAGTCACATTATTGTCATTGTGATATGCTTCCAATTTTTTTTTATTTGAAAGTATCCAGTTGAAAAAAATTGTTGTAGACTCAAGAGAATTTCCGAAAAACCTACCATTTGTCTAATCTGCAATTTTTCCTTTACCTTTTTTATTTTTTGCTTTTTATATTCTTCTCTCTTTTCTACCCATTTTCCGAAATTTCCATTCCCGTTAATTTATTGTATTATTTTTATATTGTATTTGTTCCTTTGATTTATGTACTCTTATGTTTTAAACTTAAGAGAATTTCAAGAATTTTGATCATTTTATTTTTCTTTTAACTGTAAATCCGCAATTTTTTTTCATGTTTTACCTTTTGTCATTCATTTTTTTTTTAATTAAACAGGTGTGTAAAAAACTGTTACTTTCTTTACATATTTTTAAACCTTTTTTTCTGTATGATTATGTATTTTTAATCAATTTCTTAAAAAAAAAACTTACGGTTTGTTTTGACGAAATCTTAAAATATGTTCGTTTCTGGTTAAAAAAGGTAAATGGAAGTCACACTTTCATTCGAATATTTAAAAATACTTGTTATTGTGATAGTTTTTTTATTTCTTGATTGGCTTTCAATGTGTTCATTTGAAAAAAATTGTTATAAACTAAAAAGAATTTTAAGTATTCCATTCATGTGATTTGTCTTTTATTAGCATCTCCTCACATTTTTTTTATTTGTTTTATCTTATCTTATGGTGCTTATTTTTTTCTTCTTTTTTATGTCTATTTTCCATTGTGTTATATTACATAGACGTGTAAAAAGAACTGTTATTCCTGTACTTCTTTGCTTTGTACATTTAGATTTTTTTTTTACATTTTTTTTACATTTAGATACTTTTTTTAGTTTTACATTTTTTTTATAACTTCAGACTATTTTGACGAAATCTCTTAAAATAAGTACGCCTCAGATAATTTTATTCGATCTAAAAAAATATTTGTCATTGCGATAACCTTCCAGTTATTATTTCTCGATTTGTTATTGTTGAAATATTTTTTTTAGAAATTCAAGAAAATTTCAGGACTTTACTTCATCAGATTTTTCTCTTTGCTATTTACGACACGATTATTCTTTTTTCCTTCTTGAAATCTTACTCAAATTAGTAGACCCGAAATCCTCTATTTTATTCAAATTTTATTGGATAAATGACATTTAAAAAACAATGAACTACATTTTTGCTTAAAAAATTGTTGTTTCTTTTAAAATTCATTAAAGTGACGTTAATCGTTGATTTGCATAATTAAAAAAACGTAAATTTCCAACCACATAATTAGGTACACAAACGATATAAACACATTTGTAGGAAAAATGGAGACTTGTAATAATGAGTGCCCTTGTCTTGAGACTTTCATATGAAGTCTAGTTAACCCCCACCCGCTACTTTTTACAACGTTACAGCAACTTTCGAGTAAATCAGGCCATAAACTCAACAATCACACCATAAAAGTGAAGATTTTTGTCTGAATTTCAAATGAGAAGTTTAACCATAAAATACTAGACTTTACGACTCTCGCAAAGACAAAGAAATCTTATTACCAAACCCCGCATTGTAAATTAATTAAATTACAATTAAATTCAATTAAAATAAGTGCACTTTATAGCCCCGTAAATCGATTACAGGCCCATAAACGTAATTACAGGTTTCTTTAATTCAAACGCACAATTCCAGTTAAACTTTATTAAAAACTGTAAAAATAAGTACATCGTGTATAAAATCTCTTAATCTACGGACGAATCTTAGTGCACCTAAAAAATTTGTACAAAAATTAAAACTACGCCGCCTTGTCCTGCGGCGTGTAGACGATTTCTGCATATTCGGTCTTCTCGTTGTCATCTTTGACAAGCGGTTTGACACTTGTGGGGCTCACAAGGTCCAATTCGGCGTAAACCAGCCCTTCTTTGGGGTCTTCGGACGTCCCGACCTCCTCTTCGGCCCGTTTCGGCTCCATTTCGTCAGTGGAGGCGACCTTGTCTTTTGTTTTTTTGAAAAATTGGGTCAGTTTGATTGGTGGGAACCTCTGGTGGCGGACGTCCGCACTTTCGGTGTCGCTTCTGGAAAAGAGTTGATCGACGTGGTACGACTTTATTCACGCACTAAAGTGTGTTTTTTGTTTCTAAAGGTGGGGAACGTGTTACTGGGTGAGTTGGTAGTAGTGTGGGGTGGTTTACATGATGGGTTAAGAGCGTTTTTAGGTTTTGGTGCGTAATTGGGTTAAGATTTGTACCATGTCGATCAAGTCGTGGGCACAGATACTCACGATTCGCCGATGTTTTTCGGGTCTTGGCCCTCTGTAAGTAATAAGAGTGTGATTAGAGTGTGGTTCGCTCGACTGCAACTAATTGAGGTGACTGAAACGCAATTCTCTCATATAATTTTATTTATAAAACAATTTATAATTATCGGTCAACTTATTTCTAAATATTTAAGTACATATAACATACAAAATTTTTACATTAATATCATTTTCATCTCTTAAATATATAATTGTTTAAACAACGTTCGTAACACTTGAACGAATTGCTAAGAAATGCGTATAAATAATCCGAGAATGGGCGAATAAATAGACGTGATGAGAATTAAGTTACGTAAAAAAATAAACTAATTATTGTCTTATATTACAATAAAATATACACTAAAATTAGAAAAATATATGGAATGTTTCGCGCAGCGTTGCCAACCTTGTAGCACTCACCCCTCATTTTTGATTGCAATATGGCAGTAAAAATTGAAACAATTGAGTATTATTACAGGGCTAGGGCGCCCCATTGTCACAAAAATCACGACAATATTTACACATTGAGAATCAGGGGAGGAAACCTAACCTACAGCAGTCGTACCAACACAAAATTCGATTCAAGTCCCTAGATTACACCGCCGTATCAATCTTTTTCTCATCTTTCTTCACATCGTTCCCGTTGATGTACTCTTGCGACACCTGGTGGTGCGGATTGTCAACTCCATCCCCACTCACTCCATCCACGGTCACGTGATGCCCGCTGTCGCCCGTCGTGTAGTCGATCACCGTGGCGCCATCTATAAAAATACAGTGTGATTTTAACAGTTGTGCCAAAACTTTAAGAGATAATAGCACAGATTTATTTTTAGAGCGCGCCAAATTTGAATATCCAACACTATCAGCTTTTAAAATTTTTGCACAACTGTCAAATTCACCCTGTGACGAGCAGACATGCAAACGGACATACATGCAGAAAACTAACACTTTCCGCCCCTGTGAGGGGGGAGGGGGAGGGAACCAATCACGACAATTAATTGCAGCCTTGGAAAAGGGCGGGAAATGGACTTACCGCTGAAGCACCACCTGCCGGTCACTTTGGCGAAGACCAGGAGGAAAACCACGAGGAGGATGACGAGGATGGAGACGATGATGCCGATGATACCTCCAATGCCGAGCTCGAGACCTGGGGAGAGAAAATATAAAAAATGACAAAAATTAAAATGAAAAAATGAAAATGAAAAAAAAAACAAGGGGCGTAAAAGGGGCTTACCGTACAGTTTAGTTTGATGGAGGAATTTGTGAAAGCCTGAGCAGCGTAATGGGGCCAAATTTTTTAATTTAGTTTTTTAATTCGCTAACATTTTTATTCATTTTATTTTTTGCTTACCTTCCGGTTCTGGACTTGTCGAAATCTTGATCGTGTAATCAGTACTTCCCATGTCGTTGTAAGTCCTCAGATAGTAGATTTTCTCGGTGTCGTGTTTGTTTATAGCTGCGATCCTCAAACTAACGTCGTAGCGTCCATTTCCCTTTAAAAAATTAATAATTTTTTCACAAATTATTTGATTGCAATAGTAGTATTTAGTAAAAATACTAGAATTATTGGAAAAATATTTAAGAACGAATTTATACCTAACCTGACCTGACCTGACCAACCGAATTATTTGTGATATAGGAATTATTTATCCCACCATTTAAAATACTGCTTGAAGTTTTGTTAAATTTCGACTTTATATGAATTTTTGGAAGTACTTTTTTTCATATATTCAAGTCTAATTCTACATGTTTTGACTGCTTTAATTTTTTTAGTTGGAATTTATTTATTTATTTACCTATTTCTTAATTTGCACATTAACACAGATTACATTAATTAGAAGTTGCATTGAGCTTGAAATGTGAGAAAAACGGAAACTGAAAAATTGGTGATACACAAATCACTGACAAACTGAGATAACATTCGCTTCGAAATCACGAAATATCAGAAACTCGTATCAACAATGACATTATTTTTAATAAGAAACTTTTGGAAACATAAAAAAATAATAAAATGTAATAATTTCATCTTGAGTTCTGGATTTTCAAGATTTCGATTTTTTCCTAGGACTGATTTTTAGATTTACTCAACTTTTATTTTCTCATTAAAAGTTCCAGTTCATATTCTAATATCTACCTATGTTTTTTTGTCTTTAATAAAAAGGTGTCTTCAGATTTTTACTTAATTTTAAAATTATTCGGTTTTCGAGTTTTTCAGAATTCTAAATATTTTAGGTTTTTATGTTTAACTAACTTTTTTCAGGTCTTTATTCGAATCCATCGGCTATTCAGTTGGATGGAGTTTGCTTTTATCAATTCTAATTTGTTTTTTACGTATAAAAATATAAACTCAAAAGGATTTCAGAAATACTATTACTCTATGATCTGTAATATTGCAATTCCGTAATTATTCTTTTATCTGTTCATTTTTCGTCATTCATTCTTATCTCTTTTTTCTGCCTACTTTTATTTGTATTGTTATATAAGTAGGTTTCTGATAAAAAAAATCGCAAAAATTCAACTGTTTTCATTTGATTTTTAAGAATACTTAATTGTTGTTGTGATATCCTGTTTTTTTCTTGATTTGCGCTTTATAATAATGTATCCAGTTGCAAAAAAATTGTATTAAGTTTAAGAGTGTTTCATTCATCTAATATTACTCTAATCCACAATTTTTTTTTTGTCTTAAAGGTCCTCAGATTTTCTTTAGCTTTTTTTTACTTATTTTTCGAGTTGTTCGGTCTTCACATATTTCAGAATTTCAAATTGCGTATTTTAGGTTTTTCTGATTAACCAAGTTTTTTAGGTTTTTAATTCGAATCCATCGGCTTCTCAGCTGTGTTGCATTCCATTTTTTCAATTTTAATTTGTTTTTTATGTATTCAGTTGAAAAAAAATTGTTAGAAACTCATCTGATCTGTGCGCAATTTCGCAATTTCCTAATTTTTCTTTTATCTGTTTAATTTTATGTCATTCATTCTTCTCACCTTTTTCTGCCCACTCTGAAATTTTCAATCTTTTATATTATTTAACCCCGCTTACAGAAGGAGTTACCGTTAGATAAATTTTATCGGTTCCATAATTTCTATACAATTAGAGTTTTTGTTGTTCCTTTGATTTACGGATGTTTATGTCGTTAAATTTTCTTTTTTCTTGGGCTTGTTTCGACGAAATATCTTGATAAAGTAGGTTTTCGCCCAAAAAAAAGGTAAATAGCAAAGACTCAGATATTTTCATTTGATCTTTAAAAATATTTAATTATTGTTGCGATATCCTTTCAGTGCTTTAGGCACTTAATATAAAAATAACTATTTAAGTTCAAGAGAATTTCATTCTTTAATTGATTTTGATTTTTCTTTAATTTACGATTTTGTTAGTCTCGAGTCTTAGATTTTCTTCAACTTTTTGACATATTTTTGAGTTGTTCGGTCTTCAAGTTTTTCAGAATTTTAAATAGCGTATTTTATGTTGATTGGTTTAACAAAGTTTTCTCAGGTGTTTGTTTCAAATTTATCGGGTTTTCAGTTGAACAATTTCTTTGGTTTTAGATTTAGGTCAAAATTCTAGGTATTTCCCGTTTACTTATAATTATTTAAATTAATGCTAGACTTCAGCGGTCGTTAAATTTTAGATCTTTTACAGAATACAGATTGTGGAAAACGGAACTGCAACCTTGTTTAATTTACATTAAGAGAAAAATGTTTAATTGCAATAAATTCTTAAAATAAAAATTCAAAAATCAAAAAATCAAATCAAATCGGAATTCAGATTTTGGCTCAGCCTCAGTTATTTATTTGAGTTTTCAGAATTAAGTTCGGGTTATAAGTTTTAAGTTTTCAGATAGGTATATTGTTTATGATTAAAGGTATTCAGAAGTTTTCATTGATTTTGCATATTTTTATTGATTTTTCCTTTAGTTTAAAACTTCTTAGGTTTTCAGAATTTTACATACAATTCTTTTGGCTTTTAGATCTTTTTAAGTTGTTTAGGTCGTTGGATTAGTCTTTATGTTTTTTTAATTTTATGTTTAAACTTGACAGTGAACATGAGTTTTCAGTTTGTAATTTTCCTCAGATTTATTTGAGTATCCGCAATAAATTTTGTTTATTTTGTTTGAAATAAACTTGTAATGTTAAACTACATCTTCTGTCTTTACATTATTCATTGTCGTCAACATATTCTCAGAGTCACAGGTCACTATGATCAGAAATCTGCTCGACTAGTGTTTTATTTATTTATGTATTTAATATAAAAAAATATTAAAAAAATAAAAAATACCATATCCTTGATGGGTTCGGCCTCCAAGCGCCCAGTGTGATCATTCTCCCTCTCCCTAATCCTCTCACCACCAATATCCCACTCGATAATGGGCTTAGGGTTGGCCTCGACCACCACCGTAATAAGCCCGGCCTCCCCTATGATATACCCAAACTTGTCAATCTCCCCTTGGGGTAACGGAGCAACTAAAAACCAAGAAATTGATTTTATTTCCCTCCAAAAATCGAGTCTTACATTTAACATCTAGTTGGCGCGACGTTTCGGCCCTACCATCAGGGTACGCGGGATGAAAAGCAACACATCGTAAATGTTTGCCATTATCGGACGCCTGTAGCACACGTGTCAAATTCTGGACTTTTGATTGGAGGTTCTCTTTGGCCAAATCGATCACAGTTGGCATACTGAGATCGTTGCTGAAGAGCGGCTCGTTATCAAGATACCACGAAATGTTGGCCACAGGCCGCCCATCTTTGACTATACAGGAGGCCTGGAGGACGTCGTTTATTTTGTAAATGTTGACCGAGTCAGTGCCTCGGCTCAAATCCAGTTCTGGATATCTTGGGGCTTCTAAAAAACACATGAAAAAAATAAAAATTTATTATTAAATTTTTTTTTGACTCACTCGCTACGATGAGCTGGACCATGCCAATGGACTCCGTCGGTTCCGTCTCAATCCCCAAAGTGCATTTAATCATTCCGTTATTTCTCTCAGTCACTCGGTTTATCCGAAACCCGCATTGTCCAGCAGGTAGGCCTCCCCCATAGTAGGCAACCTCACTATTTGATAGTTTTGAGTTGAGATTTAGGGGTTGCATCCCGGGGATTTCCACACGACAGTACTGGAGGGGTACTTCCACTCGACACATGACGGTGACATTGCTTCCAGGGAGGACTAGCACCTCCCGAGGTTCTACGACAACTTGGGCACCTGTAAAAAATTAAACAACTTTCAATTTTTGAATTTCGCGCGTCCGACAACAGTTCCAAAATGGAGGATGCGCGTTAGTGGTGGCGTCCTTTTCAAAAGCGTAAAAAATTGGAAATTCGGGACTTTTGCACACTTTTTTGCGAATTGTCCACCGTCCGAGTTAATTTAATTACGAAACATTTATAAATTTAGTGAAATTAACAAGTGAAATGTGGTTGGGGTGGTAAAAGTGAATTTTTCGTTTTTACTCAATTGGAGAGGGTCAGCAGGAGGAGAAAGGGATCGCATTAAGGTAATTAAGCCGATTCTAATGCTATTTTAATTTATTTTTGTGTTTACAATAACTTCCAATTGCCCTTCCAAAGGTCGTTGACCTGTGGCCGTCTGGAATTAAAATTAGGTCACGCTGATCTGAGATGGCTCTGATTGCATCTTTTCGTCAAAATCAGTGGCGTAGCAATGGCGCTTTAAATGGGGTCTTAATCATTAAAATACATCTTTGTGTTTGTTTTTTTAGTGTTTTTAAAAATAATCCTTTTTTCATGTTAGTGTGAGTCTAAGTCTAAATGGACCTTTAATTAATGGCCGATTCACACAAAATGTCATTCAGAATAAAATGAATCACATTAATAATGACAAAAATCTTCAGGTTTGCTACCCGACATTAATTACGTTGTTAATTTTAATTAATTTTTGCTGCCTCAAAAACCAGAACACATACAGAGTGATTCAAAAGTGCCGGACAAACTCTCATATGGTGATAAAAGACGTTCAGTTAATCACAAAAATGAAGTCAGACTTTTTTCAAGCAACTTTAAAAAATATATCAAATATATAAAAATATTTTTTTTACTAGGAAAAAAAAGTGACACCCCAAGATTTTTTAAATCATTTGCTACTGTTGGAGAAAAAATAACATGTTTCATTAGGATTAAAAGTGGTTTTGTGCCTCGCAATTATTGCATAGCTCGGCTACGCTTCGCTTCGCCTTGTAATCCAAACTAATTGCTCGTCGAACAAAACGCCACTTTTAATCCTCATAAAACAATCTACTATTTTTGTAGAAATATATTTTAATAAGAAATAAAATTATTTATCTGTCACGGGAATTATTGGATGTTAATAACCTTGGGCAACATACATTACATACAGTAAACCCACGGTCCATTAAGACCCTTATAATTCCCTTGGTATATAAATAACTATTAAACATTTTAATTTCTGGATTAGAGATTTCTTAACCAGAAAAAGTGTAACTACTAGTCGAGGCGAAGCCGAAATTAATATTTATCTAACTCAACTGTTGTCTACTTATCAGCCTATCAAGGTTAGCATTTTTCCTTTTTTTTTGTTCATCAATTAATTCTTAAATAAAAAAAATATGAAATACTTTCCTTGGCTTCGCCCCGGCTTGCAGTTACTCATTTTAAAACTTGTAATGCTAAACAACTGTCTCTACGTAATTAAGTGTTGCCAATTTAATTTAAGTCACTGGCCACTTTGATCAGAAGTTTTATTCAACACACCTAACATAAAAATATCAGTTTGAATCTTGTGCCCATTTTTTGTTTTTTTTGCAATTTTTGTAGAATTTTAACAGGCTACTAGCTTATCAAGTTTCATTAATTTTTAATTTTTTTTAGTTTCTCAATTATTTTTTAAATTATTATTATTATTATTTAAATTGATACGGCTCTCAATCCAGTGTTGAACAAGTACTCGTAATACAAAACAATTAGATTGCATTATTCAATGTTGGCAATTTAATTTCAAAATCACTGACCACTTTGATCAGAAATTTAATGCCCGACATAAAAATATCAAGTTTGAATCTTGTGTCCATTTTTTAGCAATTTATAACGGAAACTGTTGTTCACCGAGGCGAAGCCGAGGTTAGTATTATCTAACTCAATCGTTCTGTTTAGTTATTTTATTTCTAGAAAAAAACGAAAGAGAATGGCAAAAATTTGACAAATTGTGAGCTCAGGTTGCCGCCGTTGCGTAAAAACGTTGAATGCGCTAATATTCATAATTAATTAAAGAATTTGTTTTGTTCTCCCCTAAAAGCCATATTTCTCCCGAATTCGCTGGCAGCCGTTGGCCCGGAAGTGTCTCCCATTTCCGGCAACCGCTTCAGTTATCTTAAATCTGTTTTCACACCTCGATTCCGTGTTTTGATATGCAGTTTGCGTACGCCAAGCTGAGCTTCACTCAAGCGTTACTTTTTCAATAATTAAATAATTTCCAAAAAAAAAAACACGGTATGTGACTCGTTCCCTTTAATAATTCCAACATCTGATTAAATTTTTGACGTCTCGGCTCGCTAAACAGCGACGATTTCATTTTAGGGAACGTAAAATTTTACTGCTAATGACCTCGTCCGGAACTAATTACACAGTTCGCATCTTCCACCAACAAAAACACAACAAAGAGTATAAATCACTGCAGCGTTTGAGAAATTTCATTGTTTGCTTTCGGAAAATGAATCGATGAACCGAAGAAATTGAGGAGAAATGAGGTGGCAGACCTTGACGGTCTCTATGCCACATAAAATAATAATAATAATACTAATAAAATAATAGTCTTTATTATGGGCGAAGTTTAGCCGAAGCTACTCTAACTTAACCCTATACAAAATACTATATAGAAAAATGTTTAAATAAAATAAATAAAAAGTAAAAAATAATGTATTTCAATCACAGGAGAATATTTTTTTTAAAGGTTAAAATTCTAAAATTTATAAAAGCTTTGGGACTTGTCAACTGAACAAAGTAATTCTGTAATGCTGTAATTTTATAACTCCCAAAGCATTTATAAATTTTAGAATTTGAACCTGTAAGAAAACATATTCTCCTGTGATTGAAATACATTGTTTTTTACTTTTTAGTGCATCTTTTCAATAAAAGCTTTTTTTTTAAACATTTTTTTATATATTTTAATTTTTTGCTTTTTAGTCTTTATTTATTGCATAGATTTATATACCGTCTATGTCGGTATAAGTTACGGTATGTACAAATCGAGAACCCCTTTGTAAACATAACCTAAAATTTTAAAACCCCATTTAACACCTTTAGGGGGTAATTAACTATATAGAATTGCATTGTCACGCAGATTACGTAAGCATGTAAAATTTCATTTCATTGCGACTACAGGAACCCTCTCAAATTTACAAATCGAGAACCCCTTTGTAAACATAATCTAAAACTTCAAAACCCCATTTAACCCCTTTAAGGGGTATTTAACTACATAGGATTACATTGTCACGCAGATTAAGTAAGTGTGCAAAATTTCAATTCAGTGGGACAACAGGAACCCTTTCATATTTGGCTCCGAAAAAATAACCGACAGACAGACAACATTGTGAGTTAAATAAAAGCTTTTAAAAAGGAACTACAAGAAGAATACTTATCTTTGAAAAGCTGTGATAAAATTTTGTCGGTCTATTTAAGAATCACCCTGTATAATAAAGCAGTAGTAATCGAGGGGTAGAACTACTAAAATGATTCACATAGTTTTTTCTGAGTTTGAAATTGATTAAACTTATATTAATGTACAGCGTAGGGCTTTGTGCCTAAACTATGTGTACCTTACGAAAAAACTAAGTACAGTAACTACTTTAAAAATGTGATGATTTTTCAAGAATAATTTTTTTCGAAATCATTTTGGTTTTCGAGTTATTAAAAAAAAACTACCACCCTACCACGACGATTTTTTTGGTAAAAGATTATGCTCTAAAAATTGAAAAGTGTTCCTTAAATCGAAGACTTTCATCCAAATAGACATCTAAATTTTTTACCCCATGAACCAGCTTCAACTGTTGATTGTTTATTAGATTTTTAGATATTTTGTTAAGTTGCTTCTCACCCTTTTTGAACAGAACAACATAGATTGTCATTTAGAAGCATTTAGTTTTAAATTATGACTTGATAAGTAGATATTGTACTATGTAGATCATTGTTAAGTTTAGAGCTATAGCGTTATTAACTTGATTTGGCCTAAAAGAGAAACTGGGTGTCGTCTCAGCATAACCATGAATAATACTACAGTGTTCGACAGTTTTGAACAGATCTGAAATATAAATAGGGAATAGCATTGGTCCTAAAACGGAACCTTGTGGAACGCCTGATGTAATGGCTTGAGGACAGCAAGAGAGAATCAATTACAACTTGTTGAAAACGGTCGGATAGGTATGATCTAAAAAATAACGACAGTTTGGCTTCAGCCGTAATAACTAAGTTTTGCGATCAGAACAGTAGCATTTGAGTCATCTAGAGATCGAAATATGTTATCACTTTATCAGTAGCACTTGCTATGACTAAAGCAGTACTATACCCCTGGTGAACCGTCATAATTTCGATTGATACGAAAATCATTTTCTTGTTAATTTATAATTTTTAAAACTGATTTATTTTTTCAAAAACCGTTCTTGAAATTCACATTTTGTTCTTTTTCACACAAGTGGACATCTGTTTCGTAATTATTTCCGCGTCGCCTTTTCCACCGTTGATTTATCTTCGAGCGCCATTATCCCAACTTTCCGCGGCCTAAACTTCCCTCGAAACTTTTCTAATTGCATGTTAATAATTCCGGAAAGTTTGTCGGAGAGAGTAAGAAAATACCCGTGTGTATCTGGAGACTGTTTTCATTACAAGAGAGAAGTTAATTGGATTCATTTTCGTTAATTGGACCTTGAAACTTCTCGTGGCTACATTACCGATGATTAAAAACGCATTTTTCCCGAAAGAATGAAGAGGATTTATGATGCGACTTGACTGGCTTTAATCAGGCCATACGTCACCGAATAAACTTCAAATCTCGCACCAGCAATTAATGCGTTTTAATACGTCATAGCTGACAAATAATGTCCAACGAAATTGCCTTCATAAACAACAATAACGGCGAAATGGCGTGACGGACGACCATTTTTATCGAACGAGAATATTAAAGCACTCGAACGAGTGTCGAAACAATCTGGTGCGTTTCACGTCGCAAGGTTGGTATGACCGCAATTTCGTCTGACTGGGGACATTTAAAGTTTTACGGCACGTATTTAGCGCGAGTTTGGCAACAATGGGCAATTAAAGCCCGCCGCCTTCTAGATCGGGCCACGTAGGTGAGCGCCAACTAGATAATTGAAGCCGCAAAAGTTTGCCCGTGCAAAAATTGCCTTTGTTAAAGTTTGCTTGTGGCAATTTGTTATTTGATTAGTGTGTGTGAGGGGCGCTTGTATCAATTGTGCTTTTCTTTCGGCGATATTTCCGTCGTCGTCTGGCACAAATTGTTTGAAAGCTGGGCGCATTAAGGCGACGGCAAAAAGCTTCCAACTGAAGCTTTTTTCTCTCGGTAACATCTTTGAAACTAGACCGAACAAGCCCCAACTTTTCCTATAAGCGGTGAAGTTTTTTTATTAAAATCGAACAAGAGACTCCTAACACCTCGACGATAAAAAAAGCGATCGAGAAACGAGAGAATTCGTCACAATAAAAATGCAAAATGCGGATTAAAATCAAAGCCTAATTACAAAATCGATGAGGAGTGATATTTGAAATGGAATGAAATGAAAACTGAGCGGTTTGTGGGGGAGTGTGAGGGTTTTTTTACCAAGCGATCATCAATTATCGTTTAATCGGGCTGTGTTCATTTTTTCATCCCTTTAATGGGGGGAGACAAAGGGATAAGGAGTGGACGATGTGCAACAGATTGTCGGAATTAAAGGATCAAGAGAGTCAAGTGACGATGTTCAATTAATCACTCATCATAAAACGATCGATCGGACGAAAAAATCATTTCCGCCACCAAGCAAAAACACTAAAAAAGAAAAAAAGTTTCAAATTTTTTCCTGTTTCAGAGTTGTTGTTTAGAATACCACTTCGTGTTACATTCTTCGGTGATTTTCTTATTGGCTTAGGTATTCTTGACTATTTTTGCTAAATAATTATGTTTGTGCATCAAAACGTGCTAACAAAACGCGAAAATTGAGTGATGTTATTTTTGAGTTTTGATTAGGTGATTTTTTAGCTCGGTTTATGTAAATAAGAAATTCAAACATGTGTTTAAAAGCATGAAAAAAAGAGGAATGACTCGTTTTTCGACCAAATTTTGTCATTTTTCGGCTTATTCTTGACGAAATTTCACTCAAACACAAACGAAATCGAGTGAAGCGTGTTTTAACAAGATCTTACAAAAAAAGAGTTTCAGGTTTAAAAACGAACCAAATGAGATAAATTTAATATACATTTTGGTTATTTTTCAGTCGATTTTTTTCGAAAAAAAGCACTTATTGTGTTAACCACTCGAAAAAAGCAAAAATTGTGTTTCATTTCGGCGTAATTTTGTTGTTTTTTCGCTTTGGTTTGAACAAAATTTTGCGAATATTCCTGTTTCTGGCTGAAAAACATGCTAAATACTCAAAAAAAAAAATATGTAATTTTTGATTTAACTTGGTGATTTTTCGGTTGATGACATCTCTAAAGTTAAAATTTTAACTCAAAAACAAAACATGATTTTTCGACCAAATGCTGTATTTTTTCGACTTATTTTTATACAATTTCGCTCAAAAATAAGCTAAATTGAGAGAAACTAATATCAATTTCTATTTATAGTTATTTGTGATTTTTAGGTATGTTTTGGTAAGTTCTTGCAAAATAAATCATTCTCGATCTAAAAAAAGATAAGATAACATCAATTTCGATCTAATTCGGTGATTGTCATTTTATGTAAATATTTCGAAAAAGTCTTAGCTTTTATTTCAACTAGACTCGATGAGAAGGCTAGAATAATACCCTTGGATGACTTTTCGGTCTGTTTTTAAGGAAATTTTACAAAATAATTGTATTTCTGGCTGAAAAACGTGTTCAAAAAACATCAAAAATAAGATAATTTTCGACCAAACGATAAAGTTTTTTAGCTTATTTTAACGAAATTTCGCTCAAAAACGAGCTAAATTAAGAGAAACTAACAATTTCAAATTATTTTGTGATTTTTAAATTTTGTGTTTTGGTAAGTTAATGCAAAATAAAAAAAAGGTAAGATAACATCAATTTTGATCTAATTTGGTGATTTGTCATTCAATTTTTTGTAAATATTTCGGAAAAATCTTAGTTTCTACTTCAACAAGACCCGATGAGAAAGCTAAAATTTTACAAAATAATTGTATTTCTGGCTGAAAAACGTGTTCAAACTTTTCGGTTTGTTTTTAACAAATTTAATTTCTGGCTGAAAAATTTGTTCTATAAAACAAAAATAAGATAATTTTGGATTTAAATTGGTGATTTTTCGGTTTCTTCTAGCGATATTTCGGAGAAAACTGAGATTTTAGCTATAAAACGTGCTTAAATACCCAAAAAGGACAGAAATAACATTACTCTCGACCAAAATTTAATAATAAGTTCTTGTACAATAAATAAATGTGTGATTGAAGACTGGTAGAAACAGTCTATTTTTTACCTACTTTTAGCGAAATGTTTCTAAAAAAAAACTTTATTTTTATCTCAGAAACCTATTTAAAAATTCGAAAGATTTCACACAACTTATTACTTCGGTCTAAGTTGGTGAAATTTCGTGTCAAAACGTTCGAAAAAGGAAAAAATAATTCGACTGATTTTTTTCTAAATGAAAAAAAAAAACAATTTATGCAGTAATTAAATTTATGTGTAATAATTCATTTTTAAATGAATAATTCTGTCTCGACGTTATTCGTTGTTGTCACCTTAATTTCAGTCATTAGGCGTTTTAATCAATTCTTTTCCAATTTCAGTTTGCAATTTTTTAATTTTGCACACTCCAATTCGTGCCTTAATCGCATTTAACTCGTCTTATCGTTAATCTGTCGCCACTATCGCCCGATTCCCAATCCATTTAATCACTGTTAATACAATAGAAGAATGCCGTCCCTCCCTAACCGAATTTCGAGCAAATTGTTCAACAAGTTTCAATCTTTTTCCCTCTCTAAAAAATCCAACAATCCGTATGAAATTCCTGAGGCCAAAGCCGGCTTGTTACAAGATAATCCAAACATGTCTTGTTCACGTATGATTGAAAATTTCGCCGGTAGCTAAAATTTAAATTAAACTTGAAGAAAATCAGGTCACGATTAGACGCGAGAGACACGGAATCGTAAAAGCGCAGCGAACTTTTAAGACAACAAAACATTTCAGATGTTATCATTGGATTTTAGTTTTGTTTGTTTGTGCGAAGTAAATCGGAAAGATAGTTCTGTGAAAATATTGTTTTTGAGGTGGAACAATAAAAACCGACGTTTACATATAGATTGAAAAGCAAATTTATAATCGTCGATAAATCAAACGAGAGATAGGCGAACAAGCGGCTGTGTTTCGAGGGTTTGGTTTGGAATAGTTATCTGAAAAATTTGGCGTTTATTTTTGGCCCTAATTTAGCCAAATTCCCTTCCTTTGTTATCCCCCTGTGACGCATCAAAATGCGTATAAGTGATACAACCGCCCTTATAACACACCCTCGTCCAATATCAGGCGCCTTTTTACGCTTCCACCCTCAATCCAACGGACGAGTCCTTTGTTAACACGGCTAATTACTCGCGGCTTATTTGAATAATTAATGAGGTTTGGGTGAGTCATAAAAAACAAGTTGCGACTAGGGCTTATCTCGGAGGGGATCGCACACACCCTTGGCCATTTTTTAAAGGGACTGTCAGTCAATTTTCGAAACAACACAAAAGTTTCTCGAGTGAGGCTCAAGGGAGCCAAGAATTGAGGTGAGGTCAGATGCCACAAACAGAGATGTGGTCAAGTGAATAAACAGCGCCATAACTCGGAAACAAGGTTCGAATCGAATGTTCATTTTCTGTTAAATTTTGCTTTCTTCATTAACATCACAAGCGAATTGTCGGGACGGAAGGCGTCATAATTGCTATTAAACTTCAAACACCGCTCGATCTTCATGCAATTCGCTTGGATTCCCTTATTCCGGCCCATTTCGTCGGCTGTTTCTTTACATTTTATTTCTCCTCGTTGCCTCTTTCGTTTCACGACCTTCGTAACGACACATAATATTCCTTTTTATTCACTCCTCCGTTTTTACAGCAATTTTTGGCCCCACCTCCCCCCCACCCTTTTCAAACAAATGCACATCTGGCGGTGACACGCGGCGAGATGATGGATTGTGCATCCGACCACCTTGCGATGTTCACTTGTCGTGTCTCGGCTTTCTGGATTTTCTATACAATAGAAAATCACAAACGAAAAAATGAAAGGATGTTCTAGCAATAAATCCATCGAACATTAATAACGAATAAAACTGTCATATTAATTCTGTGTGCTTTTCAATTAATGCTGTGTAGCGTGCACCACATAAAATACGGCTTCGAATGCGAATCGACGGACCGAAAACTGATTCGAACGTGGATACGTCGTAAAAATCGCATTACGGCACTGGTGGCACGCTGGCTAGATGTCAAGGACGGTGATAACGGCAGATAACGGGCTCGTAGGTGGAAACTAATTTAAATTAGGTGTGGGTTCAAACTAGGCGATTCAAGTTTTTTTGCAACTTTTTAACTCTAAAGAATTCTATGGTATCGAAACTAAATGATTTATTTTCGTATTGAAAGGCACAAATACTAACGTAAAAGCAAAGATAGTTATTAAAACAGGCCCGAGATTACGTAATTACGTCAAAATTATTTTATTTTGAGCCACAGAAATTCCTTCCAATTAAGATTATAAAGTAATACTTTATTTGGTAATTTCCCTAAAGAAAAGTCGAAAATTACGTTACTTTTGCCTTGTGTGAGCATTTTAGTAAATCTTTCAGTGAAGAAATTCTGAAAAACATGCCAAAGAATCACTTTGGAGGTCGCGAATGACAGTATTTTGGCAGTTTTCGTTAGATTTGTCTAATTTTTGAGCGAGAAACTCATTTAGTTTTTAAGTCGACTGAGTTAGACCGAAATTTAATATAAAAATATGTCGAAAAAATACCCAATTACAATAAAAGTTGAGCTAAAAGTTTACTTAATTACGAAATTTTCTTCTTCGCTCAAAATCGTTTCATGAATAAGAAACGAAAAATTTTCGCAAAATTTCCTTAAAAGGTGTAAAATGAATTAATTTAGACAGTTGGTTCAAAATCGGTCAGTGAATCAAAAAATTTCTTTTGGTATCAACCTTGAAATGTTTTGTTTTTGTTGTTTCTTATTCTTTCTTTTTTCTTCCCTGTTATTTACTGAAGATATTCTTTTGTATTCTTTTCACTATTGGTCTCAACAACTCACTTATTATTTTCTGATATTTCTCCCATAAAAGCCAAAAATCAGCACGTTTTTCAGTTAATAAATTACTAGAGCTTAAAACATAACAAAGAGAGGGTTCAAAATGACATTTTTTTCACATTCTTCATAAGATTTGTCCTATTTGTGAGTAAAAAGCTCACTTATTATTGGGTAAAATTCGTAAAAAAGACCAAATTGAAAAAAAAAGTAAAAGAGAGCAACTCATTTGTTTTCGAAAAATGTTATTAAAACACTTCATTCTGAACTAAAAACTCAGCTATTTGGCAAAAAGTGTCTCCTCAAAAAGCTGGAAAATTTTTTTAAACAAATTTTCCTATTCTTGAGAGGGTTTCAAAATAAAAATATTATTTTTGTCGTTTTCTTTCTGTTGGCCTGCTTATCAGAATGACAGTGAAACATGCCGAGAAAACACGTAATTAGGTCAAAAGTTGTGATTTTGAGTTTAAAGCATTTTGCGAAATTCTCTTTTGGTACGCAAAAAAATCCCATTTCAGTATTTCACTGATTAATCGTTTCATAAGTAAGAAAGTAAAATTTTTCGCAGAATTTCCTTAAAAAGGTGTAAAACCAATTAGTTTAGACAACTGGTTCAAAACTGAATAAAAAAAAAATTTCATTTGATTTCAACCTTCAAATGTTTTTTGTTGTTTCTTATTCTTTCTTTTTTCTTCCCTCTTATTTGCTGAAAATCTTTTATTCTTCGACACTGTCAAACTTTACGATTTTTCTCCTGTGTAAGGAAGTTTTGACAAGTGTCAATACGAAACGTCAGATTATTTTTAGCAGATTTAAAGCAATTTTAAGCCTTGTTGAGTCTAATTCGGAGAATAAAATGTTGTATCCAACTCGTTTTCGTGTAAATCGGTTTATTTGTTTCACCTCGTGGATGTTAAACGTCTCGTTTACACTCGACGTTTAAACATCCACTCGTGAAATAAAAACCCGATTTACACTCAAACTCGTTAAATAAATAACTATTGTTACTGTGTGTTTTCACAGTGTTTTTTATTATTTTTGTGGTTATTCACTTATTCCCCTTTTTACTTTTGCTTTTTTTCACTTTTGCAAATTTTTGCAAAATTTCCACCAAAAAAAGTCAAAAAATCAGCATGTTTTCAGCATAAATTCACTAGAATATAACAAAGAGAGCGTTCAAAATGACATTTTTTCACATTCTTCATTAGATCTGTGTTGTTTCATAGTAAAATTTCGTAAAACAGAACAAATTGAATAAAAATCCCTTTTTGGTCTGTTTAAAGTGATTTTTCGCTTCCTCTGAGAGAGAGAGAGCAATTAATTATTTGGCGAAATTTTGTTAAAACACATTATTTTGAACTAAAAACTCAGCTATTTTGCGAATATTTTCTCGAAAATCTAAAAAATACCGTAATTTAAAAATTTCAAGTAATTATTTTTTAAAATGCTTAATAGTATATTAAAAAACAACTTTCATAAGACCACTCTTGAAGCACGAATTCAGTTTCAACGAGTGGCGTTAGCCACGAGTTTTTTGAAAGAATGAGTGCTTCAAGGTCTTATGAAACGAGTTTTTTATACTATTTTTTGTAATTTGCCCCCTTTCTGCCGATTTTAAACAAAAATTGTTATTTTTATCGATTTCGGGATTTTTATGACGGTTAGTAAACTGCCAATTTTGAAAGTGAAAAATTGATTTAAAATTTTTGTTTTATCCAAATTTTGTCAAAAACACGAGTATGAATGATAATGAAGGTAATCTTGCTTGTACGCCCCCTGAAATTTGTGAAATTGGCAAAAATATGGTGGCAAATTCGCTTCCTGCCAACCTAAAAATTTTCGTAAAATGTTCCGTGAAATTATGGCTATTATGACTTTTAGGAGCCCATTGAAGCATCCAAATGACGACAAATTACAAAAACACTTTAAACTCACTGTTCTTACAAAATTATGTTCAAATTACCAATAAAAAGCGAAAATGAATTACTACCACGTTTTTCGACCATTTTAGAACGTTTTTTTAATCAAAAATTTATGTATTTCGTATAAACTTGCTAGAATGGTCTAAAAAATACTAATCCTGAAAAATGATGTTATTTTCATCTTTTTCGTTTTGGCCTGTTTATTGTGATTTTTAAATTGCTTTTTCGAGGGAAAAACATATTTTTTTCGAAAATCTCGTTTTAAACACCTATAAGCTTCAATCGACTTTAGAACAGAAATAAAAATACTGTTTAAAACTACGAGATTTTTTTTTCGTTTTAAAGAACATGTTAATATACAGATTGTTTCTTTCAACTGGCAAGCATCACTAATTTAAACTTGCGTTTTTTTTTCTTCACAACTTTATTGGTAAATGGCCAAGTTGTGATTAGATGAGGGTAAATAACGGCGGATTTCAGCTTTATTTTCCCCTATTGTCGAAATATCGAACTCATTAAAGTCTTACGTGACTTGAAGTTCCCTTCTACGACTTTACCTAAACATTGTGCTAACTCTAATAACGATAAAACTAGATCTCATTCGCCTAATGACCGTATTTTAACTTTCTTAACTCTGTTCCAAGTTAAAATTCCGCCCGAAAAACTTTAGAGTGACTCTCAGATTTCGTCATATCGTTGTCGAAATCGCTCCAATACCGAAAAGTGCCCTCGTCTCCTAATTGTAAAATCAATATGACGATACCGCATCGAAATTAAAACGGAAACTAATTGGACGTGCGTCGGATCAGTTTCGCGGTCGCGTAAAAAGATTATCTCCGATTTTTTCCCTCGAAAAACTAACAACCAGTCAAGTTGATTAAACTCGCTCGAATTTCGAGCAATATCGAATAAACGACCTTTCAAACTATCGCGTTCCATTTGTTTAGGGATATCCCTTAAGAGCGTCCCGAGGAAACAGCGAAAAATTGACTCGAGCGACAAATTGAATAATGATAGTTGCGAATTGGAGCTGCGAGGGCGTGAATGCTAAGCAATTTTTAGCGAATTAAATGGAAATTCGAGAGAGAGAATCTATTTTTGATTGAACGAGGAGCAAATGAGACAAGCCGCCAACTACAAGCGGCTTAATTTCAACTAACGAAGGAAATTGATACGAGATCTGGGCCTAATTGTGCGGCAAATAAGAGAATAATCATTTTTGCATTTTTCTTGTTGAGTACAAAATTTAGTTCATTAATAATAATAATAGTATGATTTATTCCAAGAAAATCCATTAGGCAAAGAGCATGTCACGAAAAATACAAAAGTACAAGAATATTATAGCAACAAGATTTAAGATTAAAACTATTAAATTCGTTACACACTTAAAACACAATTTAAACACGTACATAATAAAAGACAGGAATAAAAACGTTATCTATGAAAATAAAATACCACAGTTTTTTTTTCTACTTTAGAATATCTTTTATCAGAATGTGTGTAGAATAAAATTCTGACATGTTATAAAAACATTTTTCACACAAATAATTTTTTAATTTCAACTTACTGTTTTAAAATTCTCGTTAAACAGTTTCTTAGGTAGATGATTTGATTATATGTACCTATAGAGTGAGTTTAAAGTAACCCATAAAATGTGTTATTCTTTTATTTTTCAAAAATAAAAGAAATGCAAAAACAGGTAACTTAGTATTTTAATTGCGCTTAAATTTGACCTAACTGGATCAGTCATGGCGGCCAGTATGGCGGCGCCATGACGTCATCATAATTTTTTTAAATAGAACGATACAATTTTTTTGTATAATTAGAAGCTCTACTAATAGGTCTTTACAAGTGTGCTAATTATTTTAAATGTGGGTGAACCGAACGCGGAAAAAAAAGTTTTGAAATTTTTATAATAAAATAAAATAAAAATGCACAAACAGGTAACTTATTATTTTAAGGGAGCTCTGTTCTGACCTAACTGGATCAGTCATAACGTCTAGTTCATATGAATTTTATACCTTACTTTAGATAATGAAAATTTTAATTTTTTCTTCGTGTTTGCTTCATCCACATTCAAAAGAAGTAGTACAGTTGTTAAGGCCTATTAGTAAGGCTTCTAATTATAAAAGAAAAATGATATCGTTCCATTTAAAAAATTCTGTGATGACGTCATGGTGTCGCCATATTGGCCGCCATGACTGATTTAATTACGAATTGTTACTTTAAACTCATTTTGTATATTTTAATTATTTAATTTTTGACGCTTTTCTGAACCTTGGTCAAGTGAGTTTGCTCCGAATTCAATCGATGTTTATGTCTTTTACTTTTGTTTGAGATATTTATGAGTAGGGCTGGGAATTTTTATCGATATACCGATAAATATCGATAATTATCAATATTTATCGATATTCCGACAAATTTTGATAATACCGTTTTAGTTTAGTTAGAGGCTAAATTCATAATTTAATTGTGCAATTTTTTGTAAAGAACTACGAAACACGTCGATTGTTGTTTTTAAATTAACATCTTTTTTTTAATAGAAACATTGTGTTGGCATAGTCAACTGTTTTTAAACTAAAACGTAAAAGTGTAGATATTAATATTCCCAAAAAAAAAAAATTATCGTACAAGATTTTATATTTTGAATAATTGTTGAATAGAGGACTGAAAAATGTAATGAAAAACAAAAACAGTTGACGATAACATCATAGTTCAAAAACAAATGACGTCACTAACAAAATTTGTATGTGTAAAGATGGCGATTGAAATTAAAAATCGACGGGTTCGAGCTGTTTTGCTAAAAAAAACATTAATTAATGCTAAAACATTAACTCCATAACTATAAGTACAAAACTTTATGATCTCTCTGTATAATTTAGACATATATTTAACAAAAAAAAACAAGTATTTTACCATTTCAACTTTTTAAAACTTAACAGTAACATTTTAGGTACTATCATTTATCTACAAATAACCATATTTTTATCGATATTTCGATAAATGTCGATACTTCAATATTATATAGCGATATATCGATATTTATCGATATATCAATATTTTAATGTATCGATTATCGATACTTAAATCTTAATATCGCCCACTCCTATTCATGAGCATCAGCCAAACTGTCTTAGTTTTATTTTTTGCTGTTATTATACATATAATCCTCATTAAATAGTATTTTTCTTGTTTTATAGTTCTTTTTAAAAGTTTTACATAGTCATCAAATTGTTGTTTGAGACTATACCTAATTTATATTTTCGATAAAGTGTTTTTTTGTTACTAACTCTGTTGTCGTTTTTGGGAAAAGTTCGCACAAAAGGGATTAGCCTTGAATGAATTTTGTAGATTTGGTCTGGATTCGATCGTTGTGTTCCCTTTGAACGGCTAAAATAAAAATAGAGAAGTTTTTATCGCTACACGGCACCAAAATGCACACACAGCACTCCAAACCCCACTCCTGCGCTTTTCTCCGTGAAATCCCCTTCCGCGATTTATCCCTTTTCGATTTTTTCGACCGAAAAGCCCCGAAATATGTTAATAAATAGTTAGAGTTATCGGGTGGCGATTTATGTCTAGCGATAAATCCCGTTTTAATCTTTTATGTCGTACATTTTAATATCGGAGGTTGCGACCGTGTGAAATATGAAAACCGCATTTACGATTTTCTCACACTATTTCGAGCCCTGAGGAAGCAGCTTGCGATATATATTTAATATAAATCGGGGATAGAAAAAAGAGAGTGGAAGGAAATGGCAGCGAGCAACCAAATGGCAATTTCAGACGGATCTTGCGGTATATTACCTAAAGTGCGATGCTTTTAACGTCGTAACTTTGACTTTAAACATCTCGGACGATTTAAAAATGGATTTGTTGGGGAAAAATACAGCGGACACGTATTTAAGATATATTGTAACGAAGTTTGGAAGTTGAGTAATAAATGATGCGAGTTGCGAATGTGGAAAGTGCTTCCTAAACTTCATAACGAAACTTTGAGCAAACTCGAGTTTTTTATCATTTTAATTAAAAAAAGGCCAGGTTTTGAGTTACATTCTAACAATCGTTGACATGAACCTGCCACAAAGCTGCAATCAGCCACTTTACTCCCCTTGTCGGTGGTTCACTCACTCCTTCCGTTCACTTTTTCCTCGCTTTTCAGCCTCGGGCGCAAATATATATCGTCAGCCATCGCTAAACTTTCCCATATTCACAAATAACCCGAGGTGGCGTTTAAAAAAATCACCCACGAACAAAGGCTCGCTAATAAAGTCCACAGATAGAGATTTGAAGGCGTATGTATGTAAGTTCGTTACTTATTAACGAACACTTAGAGCATAGTTTCAGCTTTTAGCGTTTTAAAACACGAGCTTTTAAGATCGTATCGATTTCAGGGTAATTAGGACAGGGACACAGGTGAAACCGACTGATAAGAATGGGGGGTTTAATGATCGGTGATTGGGAGACCCAATTTGAATTTAAACCGAATTGGCATCGATTCGGCCAGATTTAGAAGCCAGATCGCAGTTTGTCATCCCTTTACGACATTTTTTGTTTTTTAGACTCGGATTCATCGTTAAAAGAGTTATTTTTTCAAATTTTCTGTTTTTTCTGTGTTCCTTTTTTGTTTTTATTTAGTCTTTTTGCACAGTTTATTTGTCTTAAATGAACAGAACATCTTCGTCTAAAATAAGTAAAATAATTCAACAGAGCATTTTGTTTCGAAAATCTGAAAACAGAATAAGAATTTATTTATTTTCAGAATTGTTACAGTGTTTAAATTTTACGCTTGGTTTTTCTTTCTTTTTATCTTAATCTGGGCATTATTCTCTGTAACGTTTCAAAAACCTCTAAAAAACAGAATGAAGCAAACGTTTCTTCTTTTTATTTCCTTCCCGATTTGTTAGAATGTAAAACAGTGGACGTTAAATTTGGTAAAAACTAATATTCTTTCTTAATTTTCCTTTTGTTCAATTTATTCATCTTAAATTGGTCATTTTCTTTTAAAACAACTCAGGTAAATCTACAGAGCATTTCCTTCTGAAGCAACTCGAATAACTCAATAGAGTTAATTGAGTTATTTCACAGGAAAACTTAATACGAGTTATTTGTGTTATTCCAGAGAAAAATGATAGTTTCAAAAACTTAAAAAAAAGAATGAAGAAATCAGCTAACGTTTATTCTTTCAATTTCTTTTCAGAATTGTTACAGTATTTAAATTTGGTAAAAACTAATATTCTCTTATTTTTCGCTTTTCCTTGTTGTTTTTCAATTTTGGACAGTTTATTATTACTTAATAAAAGAATGAAAAAGTCAGCTAACGTTTCTTCTGTCCGTTTCTCGGATTTGTTACATAGTAAACAGCGTACACTTAAAATTTTGTAAAAACCAATATTTTCTCAATTACCGTTTAGTTTTCACTTTTTTTTCTTAAAGCTAAAGTTTCTTCTTTCAATTTATTTGTAGAATAACTAACTAGTAAAAACAAATGTTGTCTTGCTTTTCTCTCTAATTCCTTTTTTTCTGCTATTGTACAGTTTATTTACCATAAACTGAACATTTTGCTCTGAAATAGCTCAACAGAGGTTTTTGTTTAAAAAAAAACAGAATGAAGCAAACGTTTCGTGTCTTTCTGTTTCTTTTCCCAATTGTTAGAAAGTAATAGAGTCTTTTGAGTCATTTCAGAGGAAAATGCTCAGATTCAAAAAAGAAAGCCCTATTGGGCTTTTTGTTTCAAAAACCTAAAGAAAGAATGAAGAAATCAGCTAAGGTTTCTTCTTTCAATTTCTTTTCGGAATAAACAGTGGACTTTAATGTTAGTAAAAGCTCTCTTAAATATTCCCTTATTTTCCGCTCAGTTTTTTCTTTTTTAAAACTGAGCATGTTATTCTACAGAGCTTTTTGTTTCATAAACACAAAACAGAATAAAGAGACCAACGAATATTTTTTCTTTCACTTTCTTTTTCTCATAATGTTTTTTATTTTTTTTTTTCTTGTATTTAGTAAAAATAATATTTTATTATTTTCGACGATCTTCCATTTTTCCACATTTGTACAGGCTACTATCTCTATATTTTCCTGGGAAATAACACAACAGAGCTTTTTGTTTCATAAACTTAAAACAGAATGAAGTCACTGTTTCTTGTTGTAATTTCTTCTCAAAATTGTTATACAGTGATGTAAATAGTGGACTTTGAGTTTAGTAAAAACTAATATTCTCTTATTTTCGCTCACTTTTCCTTTTTTTGTTCGCTTTCCTAAATTGAGTATTTTCCTGTGAAATAACTTACAAATTTCTTTTTTAAAAAACATGAAAACCGAATGAAGAAGACAACTAACGATTTGTCTTCAATTTCTTCTTAGTTTTCCTTTTTTTCGGCTTTTGTACTCTCAAACTGAGCCTTTTCCTCTGAGACAGCTCAGCAAAGCTTTTTGTTTCATAAAATAAAAGCAGAATGAAGAAGCCAACGAATGTTTGTTCCTTCAAGAGATTTTTTTAATAATTCTTATAGTGCAAACAGTAAATTTTATATTTAGCAAAAACTGATTATTATCCCAATTTTTTTCCCACTTTTGTATAAAACAAATAACTCAACGAAGCTTTTTATTTTAAAAACCAACAGAATGAAGAAATCAGCTCACGTTTTTTCCTTTAATTCGTTTGTTATTACATTCTAAACAGTGGACTTTAGTCGAATACAACTCGCTGTCGCAAAGTTTCCATTTTGCAGCTCCGAAGAAAAGCGTGAAAATAATTGTACATTTTATTAGACTAAAGCAGTATTAAATTGGGCTCAATGTGACAAAACTGGTGGATGCGCCGGGATAACATCTCCTATTTACCAAACTGCCTCTCTTTCCGTTACAAATGCTAGAAAAACCCGTCGAATTCCAGATTTCCCGACTTTAAATAAATAAAAATCGTTTATCTTACTCGAGGCGTGTTTTTGTCTTGTCTCATTTCTGCACGGATCAATCCGTTTGAAATTTGTTTCGTGCAAAAAGCCGAATTATTTGGACATACAATGACGTGAATGGAATTTTATTAAAATGCACGTTTTTACAACAGAACAAAGCAAAACTCAGTGTTTTAAATGACACAAAAATGGGGCTCAAACAAGGAAACATGAAAGGAGAATATTTGAAGAGGACGGGACGGGAATTGAGTTATAATAAAGTGACGTGAAAAATTAAACAGGACGACATTGATCGAGAGTTTGGCCTAGAAATTAAAAAAGGAAAACTTCTGTTGTCTTATTACACAAGCGAGGAAAGTTATTTGTAAAGGTAATAACCGACCAGTTAAGATGAATGAACTGCAGAAAATGACAGTTATTTAAACTTGAAACGACTGACAGGAGTCATATTATTTCAATTTAGAATCTTTAATTTCCTCTTAGCGTACAGTCGGCAATTTTACGTTACGATAATAAACGATTTCAAACGTAAAACGTTACGTTTGAGTGCATTTTCATACTTTATGAGCTCAAAAATACAACTTAATGTACAGGGTGAGTCACTGAATCTGTTTCCCCCCAAACCAGGCCATAAATAAATGTATGAAGAAAAAACGTTTCGCTATAATTTCATTCAGCCGCTCCGTAACCCTCGTGAAATATGTTGATTTGATCCAACGACCGGTTCCTTAAACTTTGTTTACTTCCCAACTTATACATCATATTTTTCAATCTTGTCGTCCGGATATCGACGCCACTTATTAACGGAAAAAGTCGGGCGCCACACTTGTTTATCCCCCAAATTTATCGACATGTTTACGCAAGGTAAGACAGTTATTAAAAAAAAAAAGTGGCGCCCAACGTGGGGCATTCCGATCACGTCCGACTATTTTTTCTGGGGGAAAGTCACACGCAAATGGGGGCGGCGGCCCGCCGCCACCGGCCGCCGCCTTCGCACGCCAGGCACGTATTCAATGAAATAGAAGTTGTTAAGTGAGCTCGGATTAAAGTTTATTCGATACACTCGATATACAGTGTCTGCAAGCTTGTCAAGACTTTCTATTACTAATATACCGGGTGAACCACATATTTTACCCAAGCCAATTTCTGGGTTATTAAAGGCGCTAAAAATATGAAATTCTCGTCTGTGTTTAAACTCGTGTGACTTGCGACTTTGCCTGTAGATAGGGTTTCACGGGCCGTCGACTACGTTTACGCTCACTAATTACTGCTGTTTACACCGCTATCAATGCGGGTCGTACATCATGTGCGAGATGGTGTTGACACCTATTGAATATTGTACATTCACATGGGGGTCCCGGAAACGCGACATTCCACCACGGGAGCCGCAATGTGTGTCTATAAATAATATACAAGGGGATTATGGGGCGAATATTCGGTCCAATTTATGGATACGAAGTGAGACAAAGGCTTTTTGCCAAGTGCTGTACAGTCGCAGCAAAGCCAAGACCTGCACAAATTCCGAACTTTTTGCTTCATTAATAACAGAATAATTGCAGACAATCACAATCACCAATTATTTTATAAAAAAAAACTTCCAGTCTATTTATACTTCAGACTAAACATTATGTATTATACTGATTGAACCAAAAGTAACCCACAAAATTCATATCTTTGTTATTTTCCAAGAAAATTCTCGAACAGGGTGGTTTTATTTTTTTAGATGCTACATTTAAAACATCATATGGACATTTATGTCATTCGTTTTCGACTTAATTTTTTCAATGCCAACCGACATTTTTGTTCACTGTTATAGATAGTACACATATTTTTATTCTTCGACACATTTTTCTCCTGTGTAAAGAAGTTTTGACAACTGTCAATACGAAACGTCAGATTATTTTTAGCAGATTTAAAGCAATTTTAAGCCTTGTTGAGTCTAATTCGAAGAATAAAAGTTATATCCAACTCGTTTTCGTGTAAACCGGTTCATTTATTACACCTCGTGGATGTTAAATACACTCATGAAATAAAAACCCGATTTACACTCAAACTCATTAAATAAACAACTATTATCTTTCTGGTAATAAGAAAAAAAATGGTATTATAAATTAAAAAAATAAATTTAATAAAAAAAAAATATTGACAATTACACAAAATGGGCTTTATCCTTTTGTTCTTGACTTGTTCTTGAAGCGGCAATTGTTTTTTATATTTTTGTATAATTAACATGAAAACATTTAATATGACACCTAAACATAAAAAATAAACAAAAAACAATCACCCCTTATAAAATAAAGCAAGAACGAAAAAATAAAGCTCTTTCTGTAATACTCACAATAACTTTTACATCTGATTTTTTGAATTTTTTTGCTTTAGGTATATTATTGAATTTTTTTATACTTACCAGAAAGATAAAAATGTGTACTATCTAAAACACTAATCAAAAATTAAGTTGTCATTTGAAAACATTAAAAATGACGCAGTTACTCAAATGTAAGTTGTAATTAAAAAAAAATAAGAATAATGTCATTTCTCAAAAACGAATGGTGTCAAAATGTAGCATTTAAAAAACAAAACCGACCTGTTCGAGTTTTTTTTAAACAACTCTTAAGAAAGATATGAATTTTGTTTTTTGGCTCAGTCTATAGATTTTTATTTTTTTTATTGTATTTCTTTAATCCAGTAATAAAAGAGATTTGGAATTATTGACTTGCCACTTGTCACTTGTTTTTTTTTCAATTATGAATCGGTGCGTTCAATGGGTTTTCTTATCTGATTCACCCTGTACATTTCAAAATATTAACCACTGTCAACATTTAAACGAAAAAATGGCTCAAATAACTCATTTTAACACCTTAATTACATGGTTTATTTTCAAATTCAAAAATTACGAAACGCGATAGTTTTATTTACCTCATTAAGACATTGACTGACTAAAGCTGGATAATAATGAAACGAAACAATGAAACCTTTTTAGTTCATTAATAAGCAAAAATTGTTCAAGGCAATCTCTGTACTCACACTGTAATCCCCAATTAAAGTTTTAATCCCGTCATGTTCACAAAGACATTATAATTCTATCTATTATGAATGACTCTGTATAATAACTTCAGATACTAATGATAAATTCAGATATGATCAAGTGATAAGTCAATTTAAAGAACAAACGTCACAAAAATGATAACTTTTACTAAATGCCACATGTAAAAGTTTTACTTTTCAGTCGTAGAGTAAAAGTCCTACTTTTGAGCCCCAGCATTTTTACTTTTACCGATTTACCAATTTTTACCAAAATATCTCACATTAAAACGCATAACAAGCGACCATTTACTACTACACCAGAAGAATATTAAAAACGTTTGATGTATCCTGACCTGACCTGACCTGACCTGACCTGACCTGAAGGGACAATTACTTGTGGCAAAGACATTTAAAAAAAGCTTCTTGTGCTTTTATTATTAATTTATCTGAATAATTACGTTTGCAGACAAAATAGTATGTTATTCGGAATAAAAGTGAGTTTATGTAGCTCATCTTCGCCACATAAAGTAGTATTTTTACTCTTTACTCCTGACAACATAATTTGCTATTTTATAAGCCTGGAACTGCCAAGGGCCCTCTCCTATGTGTTGTATAATCAACAATGAAAATTTTAATCAAGTCAAATTACATAACAAACGTCAAGTTTCACCCGAAATTAATGAAAACTTCTTTTTATTTCATTAATAACCCTTAAGGAATCTCAAACGACTCACCTTGTATTATATAACCAATCACTCTATGCATTATTACTGTAGGTCACTCTGTATACTTAAGTAAAGTTCAAATCGATTATTAACTTAAAAATGCGTTGCCTCAATTATTGCATGACTCACTCTGTACATTCTACAATGCCAAGAGCTACCAACTTTGTTATGGAAAAATTATTTTGTGGTTGGTTTTAATTAAAGAAATTGTGTAAACACCGTTGTTTTGATTTAACTCGTGCCAGTGAGTTAAAAACCACTTTTTGCTTTATTTGAGTAGAAATGAAATATTGCTGAAAGCAAATAATCAGATTAATAGTTCCACAAGTAAATGTTTGTTCTGTCTGGAGCGTTTCTTTATGTATGTTAATAATTTTCAGTTTAGTAAAAATGAAGGAAAATTGGTTTTTCGCATTTGAGAAAGTGATTCAAACAGTTGACACGTTTTTAATTAGAATTCAGTTTCGGGAAGGAAAATCGATGGTCGAATCAGTAATTTTCTCTAAAAAGACCCGTATTAAATTTTTTTAGTTTAATATCCTGTCCGCAGCAGACTTGTTCAATTCGCGTGAAAAATTCCACAAGTATCACAAAATTGAAACGCGAAAAGTGTGTAAATGCGCTTTGGTGAGAATCTTCTGTCCACAATTTACGTTCAAGAGATAATAATTTCCGGCAAAGTGCTTTAAAATGTGTTTTCCATTTTCACCGAATTGTCGTCGCGCACGTTTTTTTTTTATATTTAATTGCGTCTAGTGACCGTGAAGCGCCTTTGCGATTCTTTCACGATTTTCCAATTTTCTTGCGTCCTGCTACAATATATATTCAAATAGAGGCAAGGGAATATGCGAGGAATTTGCTTTAAATGTCAAACGGAGGCCGCCGGGGGAAAAATTCCTTTGGCGTCTATCCCCCTTTATAATGCGCGAGATTAATCCTTAATAAGAGTTGAAAAGTGTTCCGGGAAGAACACGGGACGGGGTTAGTGATTTTCACTTAATAAACACCGGAGTTTCGACACGGACGAGCTACATCAATCATTCCGGGCAGTTTTTCTCCGGGTTGGTTAAAACTACGCTATCTCACCGGGAACTTCATATTTCTCGTTGCCAACTCAGTAAAATCGCAAATTACTCACTATTCAGGGTCGCCAACTGTCAATAACTCGTTGCCGTCTTGATTGAAAAACGACTTCGTCACGTGTGTCCCGAATAAAAATTTCTCGAGACATTTAAAAACCTTAATAAATCATTTTGACGGACAAAAAAGAGAATTTTCCAGTCAACGACAAGATAAACATTTTGAAGGCTTGGGCCCGTAATTATTCGCGGAGTAAATATTGGCGCAGGATCGGAGATAAACAGAAAAAGGGATGCACGTCCTCGGTGCCCTCACCTGAAAAAAAAAAACTTGGTTAGTGTCTGTCAAGTTGGCAGCATTGGGGGATTATCTAACAAGAAAGGCTTCAGGGAGATGGCGGTGTACTTTCAAGACTAATATTTGGTTTCGATATTTTCGTGTTTGAGTTGCGAGTTATGAGCGGAATTAATAAAAATATAGGGAGATGGAAAAAGTTGAGCTGTTTATTACATCCCGATACGATGTAATCAAATCACCAAAGAGCTAATCGATTGTGTGTCTTTAGAACAAACACTCTGTATAACGAGGAGTTCAAAAAATTACATACTGTATAACAAAAATATGTGGTAGTAACAAGTTGAACCATTTGAAATAAGATGAAAGGAAAACTGGAGAGGAGATAAAGAGTTAAAAGAATGAAAAAGCGAAATAAAACAGTGTCTTAAAAACGGAGAGAAGGTAAAGAGAAAAAAACGAAGGGAGAAATTGAAACACAAAACAAGGAAAAGAAAAAATATTTGGTAGTATTTACCTTAAAAATCAGTTGAAATAAGATGAAAGGAAAACTGGAGAAAAGATATAAAAAAAGATAAGGAAGAGTTAGAACTTATAATCGACGAAAAAGCGACATATAATAGAGACTTAATAACGAAATAAAATATGTTTAAAGAAAAAAAATGAAAAAAGGTTAAAAAAGTAATGAGAAATTAAAACACAAAGCAAGAAAAAGAAAAAAATATTTGATAGTATTTTCCTAAAGAATCAACTGAAATAAGATGAAAGAAAAACTGGCAAACAGATACGAAAAAATGTTCCCAAAGAGTTAAAAAAAATTAATAAAAAAGCGACATAAAACGGTGACTTAATAACGGAGAGAAATATATTTAAAGAGAAAAAATAAAAAAAGGCTAAAAAGGAAGAAAAAGAAAAAATATGCTAGTATTAATCGAAAAAATCAATTTAAATAAGTTAAAAGGAAAGCTGGATAAGAGATATAAAAAAAGATAAGGAAGAGTTAAAAGAATCAATGAAGAAGCGATATAGAACAGTGACTTAATAACGGAGAGAAACATGTTTAAAGAGAAAAAATGAAAAAAGGGTAAAAAGCTAGTGAGAAATTAAAACATACAGCAAAAAAAAAGAAAAAATATTTGATAGTAGTCACCTAAAGAATCAATTGAAATAAGATGAAAGGAAAACTGGCAAAGAGATATGACAAAATGTTCACGAAGAGTTAAAAAAATGAATAAAAAAGCGACCTAAAACGGTGACTTAATAACAGAGAGAAATATATTTAAAAAGAAAAAATGACAAAAGGCTAAAAAGAAAGAAAAAGAATAAAACATGTTAGTATTAACCTAAAGAATCAATTTAAATAAGTTAAAAGGAAAACTGGATAAGAGATATAAAAAAGATAAAGAAAAGTTAAAAGAATCAATGAAAAAGCGATGTAGAACAGTGACTTAATAACGGAAAGAAATATGTTTAAAGAGAAAAAATGAAAAAAGGCTCAAAAGCTAGTGAGAAATTAAACACAAAGCAAAAAAAAGAAAAAATATTTGATCGTAGTCACCTAAAGAATCAACTGAAATAAGATGAAAGAAAAACTAGCAAACAGATACGAAAAAATGCTCCCGAAGAGTTAAAAAAATTAATAAAAAAGCGACATAAAACGGTGACTTAATAACAGAGAGAAATATATTTAAAAAGAAAAAATGAAAAAAGGCTAAAAAGGAAGAAAAAGAAAAAAATATGCTAGTATTAACCTAAAGAATCAATTTAAATAAGTTAAAAGGAAAACTGGATAAGAGATATAAAAAAGATAAAGAAAAGTTAAAAGAATCAATGAAAAAGCGATGTAGAACAGTGACTTAATAACGGAAAGAAATATGTTTAAGGAGAAAAAATTAAAAAAGGCTAAAAACCTAGAGAGAAATTAAAACATAAAGCAAAAGAAAAAAGAAAAAATATTTGATAGTATTTACCTAAAGACTCAACTGAAATAAGATGAAAGGAAAACTGAGGAAGAGATATAAAAAAGATGAGGAAGAGATATAAAAAAGATAAGGAAGAGTTAAAAGAATCAGTGAAAAAGCAACATAAAACAGTGACTTAAAAACATATAAGATGTAGAAAGATTAAGCTAACTAAACTAAAAGTAACACTGGAAAAATTTAGAACACAAAAAAATAGATAGAAAGAATATAGTCTTTGTTTTGTTATTTCTCAGAATTCCTCCCTTAGTTTATGTCCATATTTTTGCCAATTTGCGATTTATTTTATAAACAGAAGTAAAAAAATGTGACTTGTTACACTTTTCCTGGTAATGGAGCCTTGTGATTATGATTTTCCTGCCAGGGCAGGAAAGTCGAGTACCCTTTTTATGGGCCAGCTAATTTATACAGTGAGAGAAGCACAAAAGAATCGCTGTTTTGCAACGAAATGTTTTATGATGCTATTAGAAGAAAACAATAACTTTTCCCAACTGTAAACTCCAAGATTGCTTTATTTATCATTCGCGCAGCTTGTGGAAAACTTAATTGGGAAAATGTTTGACCTGAGTGAGGTTGAATAAAACAACGATGATTTTTTATTGAATTCTGCAAGCTTCGTTCAAACAGATTCTTGCTTGCTCTAGTTCCCGAACAGATATTCGAGTGCAATGTCAAATATTTTCCTCCCTGAGGTGGTATTCTAGTTGCATGAAACTAGTTTTGCATAAAAATCGCATCAATTTTTGGTTAAAAGCAATAACACGCGACCAAATATGTCATTTGTGTTTATAATTAAATTATTGGCCGCTCGTTTGTTGCATTTATTGCAGCGATTGCATTTTTTGCTCGTCACACTTTATCACTAATGAACCCGATTCCAGGGCGTATGTCAGGCGCCTTTCTCCCTTCTGTTCGTACTTTACGATCATCATTTCGCCATTATCTGTGCGAGGTGTTGCAATTTCGCTAGCGCGAAAGAAAACATTAGGAAAATTGAAGGTGCAATATCTGCGAAACTATTTTTTGAAAGCTTTGGAGATTTACAATGTTTGGAGCGTTTATTAATTAGTTTAATTAAGCGCACGAGGCTGAATAAGCATTAATTCGGTTCGATTAGAAGCGCGGTTTCGGCGAAATCTCGTCTTTTAATTAATTCCGGCCGTGTTTACCTGACGAGCACACAAAAAAATTCAATTTTCTCCAAGGTTGCAAGACGTTTCCGATTCCGGTTTCTATTATGCAACGATACAATGAACGAGAGGCGGTATTGAGAGGATTAATACTCACGAGCTGTCTCCACGGAAAAATAACTATGGAAGTTTCGGAGGAAATATTATTTTCTAATATTAGAACTAGGTTCAAAGTTGAGAAGGAATAGTTGGTGGTGCCTAGACGGCCTGACACCTGATATTTATTCCACAACTTTGGCTTTCAAAGAGAAGAAACAAAAGCAAAACGATCACGAAACTAACAAAATCAGTATTTTTAATTGTTTGAAAGAAATACGCACATCAATATTTTATCCTCTAAATCTGCTTGAGCATGCAAGATTACTGCGAAAGTAAAAATAATAAATAAATAATTTAAGTATTAGAAGAACTAAAGTATGAGTTCCCATTTTTCCCTTTTCCAGGTCGAAATTCTAAATTTGTGGGAGGGCCAACCCTACAGCCAGTTTTTATTACTGTCTCATTTCCTCGAATGATTTGACCAATAAAAATCACCTTCTTCCTCCTTGTTTATTAATCTAGACCACAAAAAATTGCAAGACGATTACTAAGCTCTCTGTCATTGGATACTGTTGGACGAATGCAGTGTGAACTATAAAACAAACCAATTACAAAGCGATTAATGAATATACCGCAAAAACTCGTTTTACGCGGTTACACCTATTGTCCTCAACTATAAAATTAATGAAGATAAGTATGAATTTCAAGCGCACAATAATTATTTTATGTCCAATTTCTGAAATTTTTTGTGTAAAATTATAGTGGTCAGGTCACAGGCGCATATTTAGTTCTTCACTAAAAAATTAATAAACTGAAAACTAAAACAGCAAAACGGTTTGTTCCAGCGAATTCTACGGTTCATTTTACGTATTAGGTACATCTAGTAAAATTGCCAGAAAATTGTTTTAATTTTTTGAAAATTACTAAAAATCAATAAATACATTAAAGAATTAATCCCGCAAAACTAAACAAACAAAAGTTGTTGATATAATATAGATACATTAAGTTTCACATTTCCAATTTTCTTTTCATTTAGCTATTTTTTTCTTTCCCTTTGTATCTGATTGTCTTTCTTTTTTATTCATTATTTATTACTGCTCTCCTTTTTTCTATTATCATTTACTTCCTCTTCCTTTCTTATTCTCTTATTTTACTTTATTTTTTCCTTTTTTGCTTCATCTTTTTATTTCTTTTTGCCTTCTCAATTATTGCAAAATCTTTGATTTTTTTGCATATTATCTACTAAAACTTTAAGAAAAAAATTAAAGAAATTATCCTAAAAAGTAAACAAACAAAAAGTCTTACTTCTTGTGTTTAACGTATTTTTTTCTTTAATTCTTCAAGTTCAATGCTTTACATTGTTTTATTTTTCGTTTAGTCTTTTCTTTTCTTTCTCTTTGTATCTGCCTGTCTTTATGTCTTTAATTCATTATTTATTACATCCTTCTTTTTATTCTACAGACTGTTTATAAAATAGTGGAGGATCTCAGGTGGTGCTGGAATTTGAATTTGTTTTAATTCTATGAAATTTCTGAAAAGTACCAATTTTTATCTATCCAGGCAACTAGTGAAACCAATTTTTTCATATACTAACATTGTTCGTTGTTTGTTGAAAGAAGCGGCAAACTTTTAATACCTACTACGATCCCTACATTCATTTATAGACACTTTGTATTATTACTTCCTCTTGTTTTCAAATATGTTTCCTTTTTTGCTTCATCTTTCTATTTCATTTTGCTTTCTTATTTATGCTTTATATTTTTTCTCGTTAATTCTTCAAGTTCATCTTTTTCGTTTAACCTTTTCTTCTCTTTCTCTTTGTTTATTCATTATTTATTACAGCCTTCCTTTGATTTTATTTGGCTCTTCTACTTACTTTCAAACATTTTCTTTCTTGCTTTATCTTACCTATTTCTTTCCTCTTTCTCAATTATATCAAAATTTTTAGTCTTACTTACTCATTCTTTTTTTGTCTTGTCATCAATATTTTTTTTTTCTTTTAAAATATAGTAGATACTGACAGGTATTTGACACACAAACAAATTCAGCCGCTAATGAAGTTTCATATAGTTTAGTCAACTATGTTAAAGTTCGAATTAAATTCATGGCTTCTGGTAGATTTTGACGATCTGATTACGACGGTATTGGACATTTTGTCCTCGTTCTTCTAGTTTCGCCGTAATCGGAGTTTGAAAATTTTATTCAAGAGACATCGCCTTGAGATATAATTTATAGATTTATTAAAAACGATTAGGAGGGTGCCGGACTTTTTACGCTATCTCTAACAGTTCCGCCGTAATCGGCGTTTGTAAGGCGCTAAGTAGTCAAAATTGTCAAGCCTATGAAACGATGTGAACCTATCTTATCCGATGGATTCTAGAGCTCGAATTAGGATGGAATCGGACTTTTTGTCCTAGCTGTTCTAATTTCGCCGTAATCGGCGTTTGAAAATGTCATTTCATTTCAAGATATATCGCTTTGAAACTTGAACTGTGTTATAGATTTTCTAACGGCGATTACGACCGGACCTTTCGCGCTAGCACTAATAATTCCGTCGTAATCGGCGTTCGAAAAGCGCAAAAAATTGTATTGGTAGTTTGACATGTTTTCGCCGATATTTTAAGGCAAATTGTCGAAAATTATATTATTGTGTATATAACTTTGCGAGAAATGTTGCTTAAAATGTCGAAATATTGTTGCTTTTGGCTTTTATCTCCCATTTCTTTAATTTAAAAATTGATTAATCGCTCGGTTGCCGATATTAGCTCCTCTCAATCGCTATTTCTGACCACTTCTTCGTTCGAGCGATACATTATCAAGCGCACCATCTGGCGTCGATACAAAGGGATTAAAATATGGTTCGCCATCAAAAGAACGTGTTCCAAGGACAATGCTAAGGGTGCGGGCGGTAAAAATTAGAAGGAAATATGGCGCGTTATTTATCACCGAGACGAACAAAAGACGCTTAAAAATGGATTTCTTTGTGGCATCCAGGATTATAAATTTGCGATTTTCTACTAATTGAGTGTACGGAAAGTACAATTTGTCTGCGTCCATCATCCTTAATTAATCCGAGAGTTTTTTCGGTTGTTTACCGAGTTGGCCACCACCATTTGTCATAGCTGGAGATTTCTTTCACCCTAATACAGTGTGTCCCAAAATCGATCCTAATTTGTCACTGTAGCTTTATTATGCTGGTGTCTTCCCCCATTTAAATATAATCCGAGTTAATTTAGTTGAGAGCAAGTCGTCGGTAATCCATCTTTTGTTAAAGAGGGGCCGCTTTGTATCCCGGATATCATCCCCGATGATGTATATTATAACGTCCGTCTTGTAGGCCGCTAACGACTTGCATTTAATGACGTCACAAGCACTCTCATTTGTCACGAGACGCCAACTTGCTATATACATCCATTAAATGGGAGGGTAGTGGAGCAGGAGACGCCACACAATACTCACACCACGACTTTGACACTCTTTGTGCTTCGATTTGAGAGAAAAATACACTCACTTGACCTGTTGTGTTACACTTTTGCGCCTAATGGAGGCTTGGGATTACGACTTTCCTGCCGGTGGTGGAAATGTCGAGAATTCTTTTTATATGCTAGCTATTTGATTGCCAAATGGCTTTTTTCTAACTTATGAATCATTTTTTATCTTAAAATGTGCAACGGTGGAAAAATAATAGTTATTTACTTAATCAGTTAAGAAAAAACCGATTTTGTTTAACGAGCACAATTTTTGCCAAAACGAGTGAGCGCAGCTCATTGTTAAACAATAATAATAACATATTACCTAATTATTATTAAGACTAATAGTTTGAAGAACTGAGATACTGTAGTTATACTTTCACCTTTAACCCCAATAATAACGCGAGATTATTGATAGCAGCCGAACTTTTAATTGATTTCCCCGCAGAAAATTAACGAGTTTTTAGTAACGAACGCCTCCTTGGAAAATTAGTTCTGGGAGGTGTAAATATGCCCACCTACAACATTGTCGTTTTAATTTATTTTTCAATTAAACTTCTCCTCGCAATGAAGACAAATAAAACTTTCCAAATACAAGCTTGCATTATCTATAGCCGTTCGCTCTCTCTTGAAAAAACCCGCCCAAAGTCCAGCCCGTCCTTCCCCGGAGTTAAAATATTCATTTCCGGTGCGCGAGTTAATTAAAGTCAAAGAGAGAAAAATCAAAGAGTGCACATAGGGAGGCCTCTTGGCACTTTCCTCCTTATTTCTCAGGGTCTCTGATGGGTCCGGACTCATTAAAACGTCTGCGAGAATCAAATACGACTCATTAAAAATAATTAATCCGAGGGAAAACGTAACAACGACGTGAGGAGAGGAACGACGCCTTGGGGATTATTCCCCAATTAACAGCACCTGAAACGATGGCGACATATTTTTCCAAAAGTAAATCCAGAATAAATAGTGGAGGAGAAACCTAGCGTAAGCAGAAATAAGTTTCTTACTTATTTGAGCAAGGAAATGGAATCAGAATAGACGTATTAGGAAAGTTTCTTTCATAAAACTTTATTGAGTTTGTTTATGAATACATGGCAGGAATTGTAAAAATAAGGGCGAGATGTGCACAAAGTGCTTTGGTAACTTCTTCTTAATCAAAATAAACGCGTCAACATCAAAGCAACCCTCGTTATCGAAAAGTGAAATTTAATCGTTTCGTCTGCCATAAATGTCAATGTTTTTTCCTCTCCCTTCTTCAGTAATTGAATAGTTAATTCCGAACGGCCGTATAAAAGAAAACGAGGCAATAAAAACGTCCCGAAATTTCGGTTTAGAATAATAGAGGTATAAAAGATATACACAGAGGAGTCGCGAGCTTTCATCGAGCCGAGATATATTGTAAAAGTTTGGGATAATTGTGCACCTCTATTATACTGCGATCACTGATGTGAGTGTGACCTTGAACGCATCGCTGCGATTGGCTGGGAGAGATCACATGATGGCTGTATCTCACCGAAGCGCAAAGGAGGGCCCCAGGCTTTCTTTGATAATTTCTCAATTTAAACTTCATTTTAAACTTGTCTAGAACACTACAATATTGATTTTTTCCTCCAACTAATAACTTTTTTATTTTTTCTGAATCTCAGGCCGCCTTTGTTTGTAATAACGTAATAACTTTTTACGATACTATTTCTCTTTACAACTGTATAAAAATGCCAATTCTCTCTCTTGGGAGTGAAGCAAACTCTATTAATATCCGGTCACTTCCTTTATTAATAATCCAATTACGGGCACTCTGATTGATTTATCCTCAAATGACCGATGGCCAAGTTTGACGGTTATTTATGAGTTGCGAGTTTGCTTCTCCAAGTTATTACAGAAAAACAGCATTCGAACGACTATATAAATACATTAAAACCAGCCATTTGTTCTCTTCAGTTGAAAACTCCCTTATTTTGCACAATTTTCTAATAATACAGTAAAAAATTTCCAATTAAGGTCGGAAAGCTCGTCTTATAAGTAAAAAACTAATGCTTTTTGTATATTTTTCTAAAAATGTCAAAAAACAATCATTACTAATTAATTCAGAACATTATTTTTGTTAAGTGCTTAAACACATTTATCAAATTCTCTTTTTTAAAAACTCACTAAGGGACAATAAGAATCACAAAGAAAGGATTTTCGAATAAGAAACTGATTTATTTTGCGACTTTCCTCAAAAATTACCAAATTAGATCAAAATTGACGTCGTTTTGATTACTTTTACCTTTTTGACATCCTTAACCAGATTTTTCAGTAAAAAAAAACTTATTTTGTAAAAAAAAATGTCAAATAAGGATAGAAAATGTCGCAATTTTGGCCTGCTCAATGAGAATTAGGTCCTTTTTTAAGCAAAAAACTCACTTTTTTACGAAACTTCAACGATGACATTTTTTGTACATTGTATGTTGTTCTAAATCAAGAAACTGAGTTATATTCTAAAATTTCGTCAAAGAAGAATCAGATTAGATCAAAGATGACATAATTTTGGTCTCTTTTTTCAGCAAATGACATTATTTTGTTCGTTTTCTTTAAATGTATTTTGTTCTTAAACAAGAAACTCACTTATTGTGTAAAATTTCATCAAAAAAGAATAAAATTAGACAAAAGGTGATGCAGATTTGACCAGCTTAGAGAGATTTAGGTAATTTTTGAGAAAGAAATTACTTTTTTCAAGAAATTTAAATATGTTATTTTGTTTTTTCTCTTGAATACATATAAGTATCTTACTCCTAAACAAGAAACTATCTAATTTCTCAAAATTTCGTCAAAAAAAAATTAAATTACATAGAAGGTGGCACACTTTTGACCTCTTTAGAGAGAGCTAGGTCACTTTTTTACGCAAGAAACTCACTTTTTACGAAAATTCAATAAATTATTTATTGAATTTTGTTTTACTTTGAGTTCTGAAGCAAGATATTTATACTCTAAAATTTCCTCAAAAAACAATAAAATTACATAGAAGATCTCCCTGCCTAACTTCTTGCGTAAAATTTTGACAACAAAGATGCAAATTAAATAGAAGAAATTGAATTTAATAATAAATCGCAATTAACTTTTAACTTGATTTTAGTTTTTCTAAATGTTTTTGAGAAGGGAGTACAGTCACGATCAAAAAGAATGACACCTCTAAAACCACAGCCACAAATCTTTTCGATATGATACGGTTAATGTGTACTAGCTGGACAGTTTGTAAACCAACCTGTTAGTTGAAATTTAAGACCTACAAGATTTCAGTCGGACTTTTGTTATCCGGCGCGGTTGGTTGGGGTGTCATTCTTTTTGATCGTGACTATACGTATTATAGATATTTGCAATTACATAATTCAGAAATCATACAAAAGCAAAAACAGAAATATCAATGTTCTTGACATCAACACAAGAATCCAAAAATAAATCTGAGTTTCAAGACAAGACAAGATTTCCAGTCTTGATGAAACCCTACTTCACCCAGCCATCCTCCACTGATCATTTGATCCATCTGACTCAATTTTAATGTGGTGCGAATTAACAATTCTTTTCAATTATCCCTTTCCATCAACAATTAAACTGGGGCAAAAAGCCGGTCATTTATTCATAGCGTTCGACGTCCGCCTAAAAGGACTTTCATTGTGTCCTGGAAGGTCGCTATGGAAAAATCTCACTCCGGTTTTATTATTGTAATTTCAGAAGCTTAAAAAAACAGCACGACCGGAGCGAAGTGCACCAGACTGTTTAACATAATACCCGGATTAGAGCGGGAAAAAACGGGGATAGGGAGAAATGCAAACTGTTGCATCGCTCTCGAGGGATGGGTTTTTATTACGTTTTTGAATATGCGAATCGAGGGAGCGGCCTGGGGATGTGCAGCGGGAATTGATGGCTTGATCGGTCAGGTGGATGATTGAGGGAAAGGGGTAGACAGGGTTTACTTTAAAAAATTAAACAAATAGTATTGATTTAGCGCAACAGATTAGAAAAACTGTTGTCAATTCCCAAAGAAATCAATAAAAATAGTGGACGATTTAAAAATAGATCTGATTGATCAATAATGCTTTCAAATCCTCTTACCAGCAACCGATTCATCGTTTTGTGTTATTTTTCTGTTGCTCACTGCCGTAATAAAAGACGCCCAGCTATTTGATTTTTAAATTTCGCAACATTTGTTTTCCCACACAACGTCAAAGAACTGAAATTACACTTGGCAATAATATTTTATGGATTTATCGATCGTCCTCCGATTAATAAAAAATAAAGCGGAATTTTAAAAAGAGTGGAAGCTTTTAAGAAATACAACTCCTTCTCCTCCTCCCTTTGGTGAAATTGAGTTGACAAAACAAATTTCAGCAATTCCTGTGATGCTGTCCTAATTCAATATAGCGTTTCGAATCCTCCTCCGAGACAAACGTCTTTGCTGCATGTCTCGCTATACGATTAATTTACACGCCTGCCACATATACTTAACTGTTTTGAGTGGAACAAGGTATTTGGAGGAAGGTGGAGGAGGAGGAGGATGACACCGCTCGCCACTTGCACGATGGAGGAATTAATGCACGAGTTGTGTCGCCGGCGTCGCGACGCTTACCCACATCACATCGAAGGGATAGAGACGCTAATTTACGAGACAAGGGATTAGGGCGCGATCAAAAATTTATCACCATTTTTTGCTTTTTCATAATTCATTTCTATTATCCTTTCTTTCTGATGATTCTCGTCAAGTTGTTTTTTTGTCAACCTTATGTATAATTTGTGTTCTTTTAATCATTTTATTTTTTGTTTCTCACTTCTTGTTTATTGCTTATTACCAGCTTTTTGTAGAAGTTTCCATTTGAGGTAGGATAGAAAAAACAAAGGAAATCATCAAAAACTTTATTGTTCATGTCACACTGTACATACAATAAGCCTAAAAAAGTACAAAACATTGAAATATAAACATTGTTAATAAACAATTAGTCTAAGACAATTCATTAATATTCTTCAGTGATTCTGACAAGTCTCGACTTAAGATATATAATAAAAATTTTATTGGTTGTAACACCTCAACAATTAATAATAAAAGGTACGTAAAGCACAAACAAAACGTTATTACTAAAATAGTGTAACACATTTAGTACAAAACATTAGAACATGCTTATTAATCGAAGAAAAATTGGTAAACAAATAATTCTGGACAACAATAAATAAATATAACAGATACGTGAAACATGAAATAAAGCAATCTCCTACTTTTTTTAAATGTTTCGTTTCTTTTAATACCTCTTGAAGAAAACTAGTAAAAATGCTAAATATTTAAACATAGACAGTTGCCTCCAAAATTAGAAAATCCGAGATCAAATCACAGCAAAGTAGCGTCTGTTCTTTCTGATCCTTATTTGTTATTTTTTCGTAAACAAGTTCTTCTCTTATACTTGACATCTCACTGTTATTTTCTCTATTTCTTCACTTTTTTTTCTTTCTGTTTCAATAGCTTTTTCTTTTTTGTCACGTTATTTTTCTTATTTTTTGTTCTCCTTTATGGCTTTTTTTAGTTATTTTTTATATTTTATTTCCTTCTTTCTATCGGTCTGTGTTTTTTTTAAATTATATTTTATTATGATTCTACTTTCTTGTCATTTTTTTATTATTTTTTTTTTGCTTGTTTTTAAATTTTGGATTTTATTGTTTTTTATATCCTTCTTTCTTTTTTCGATTATGTTTTTGACTTTTTCTTATATTTTACTTAATGCCTATCAAATCTTTTTAGAAGTTTCAGTTTGGATGGAATAAAAAACAAAGAAGATTAATAAAAAATTTATTGTTTATAACACCATTACAATGTCCATAAAAAGTACGTAAAATAAAAAAAACATCACAACTAATAAATTGAATAAACAAATCATTTTGGACAATAATAAACATAAAAACTAACTATTAAAAATACAACAGAAATAAAGTAATTAAATGTCACGAAGTTATTTTTTTTAATGGGTTTCATTTTATTTAATAAATTTTGATAAAACTAGGTTTTGTTAAAAATTCGTTTCCTTCCTTGTAATTGCTAAAAATCTAAAAAATATGCTGTTCCTATTTATTCCTTATTCTTTCTCAACTATACCCACAACACATTGAAGGGATAGAAACGGTAATTTACGAGACGAGGGATTAGGGCGCGATCAAAAATTTATCACCATTTTTTGCTTTTTCATAATTCATAATTCATAATTCATTTCTATTATCTTTTCTTTCTGATTCTCGTCAAGTTGTTTTATGTCAACCTTATGCATTATTTGTGTTCTTTTAATCATTTTATTTTTTGTTTCTCACTTCTTGTTTATTATTTATTACCAGCTTTTTTTAGAAGTTTCCATTTGAGGTAGGATAGAAAAAACAAAGAAAATCATCAAGAACTTTATTGTTCATGTAACACTGTACATACAATAAGCCTAAAAAAGTGCAAAACATTGAAATATAAACATTGTTAATAAACAATTAGTCTAAGACAATTCGTTAATAATGAAAAGGAGCAATTTCTTGACATAAAAAATTACGAATTTGGAAACTTTTTTCTACTTTCTTTTCGTTTTTCCCTCGTTTTTTGTATTTCTTCCTTTTTTCTTTGCTAGTTCCCGATTTTTAAACAAAGGTGATCGCTTTTATTGTTTTTTTTTTCAATCTTTCTTCCATTTATTTTTTGCGTATTATTTTTCACTTAAGATAGATAATAAAAACAAATAAAAATTTAATTGGTTATAACACCTCAATACTACAGACTGATCCAGAAAAACTGAGTCTGTTGGTAACAGATTTGAAAGTATTTTTTGTTTGTAATTTGCAACACTGCAACCGATTCGATTTTTCTTGACAATTATTTGAGGTACAACCATACAAGATTGTTGAATTATTGTTAACGAGAAACGTAAAATTTAAATTCAGTGTTGCCAACAGTCGCAGTATTTCTGGATAAGTTTGTAATAATAAAAGAGACGTAAAGCACAAACAAAACGTTATTACTAAAATAGTGTAACACATTTAGTACAAAACATTAGAACATGCTTATTAGTCAAAGAAAAATAGGTAAACGAATAATTCTAGACAACAATAAATATAAATATAATAGATACGAGAAACATGAAATAAAGCAATATCCTACTTTTTTTAATGTTTCGTTTCTTTTAATACCTCTTGAAAAAAACTTCTATAACTTGTAAAAATTGCTAAATATTTCTGATCCTTATTTGTTATTTTTTCGTTTAGCTAGTTCTTCTCTTATACTTGACATCTCACTGTTATTTTCTCTGTTTTTTCACTTTTTATCTTTCTGTTTCAATAGTTTTTTCTTTTTTGTCACGTTATTTTTTTTTCTTTTTTGCCACGTTATTTTTTTTAATTTTTCTCTTATTTTTTGTCCTTCTTTATGGCTTTTTTAAGTTATTTTTTATATTTTTTTTCCTTCTTTCTATCGTCTGTATTTTTTTTAATTATATTTTATAAAGATTCTACTTTCTTTTCATTTTTTCATTATTTTTTTTATTTTTTCCTTGCTTGCTTTTAAATTTTGGATTTCGTTGTTTTTTATATCCTTCTTTCTTTTTTTTGTCTTTTTCTTTTATTTTACTTTTCTACTTTTCTACCAAATCTTTTTAGAAGTTTCAGTTTGGATAGAATAAAAAACATAAAAGATTAATAAAAATTTTATTGTTTATAACACTATTACAATGTCCATAAAAAGTACGTAAAATAAAAAATAAAACATCACAACTAATAAAGTGAATAAACAAATCATTTTGGACAATAAATAGCATAAAAACTAACTATTAAAAATACAACAGAAATAAAGCAATTTAATGTCAGGAAGTTATGTTTTTTAATGGGTTTCATTTTATTTAATAAATTTTGATAAAACTAGGTTTTGTTAAAAATTCGTTTTCTTCCTTGTAATTGCTAAAAATCTAAAAAATATGCGGTTCTTATTAATCCCTTCTATCTCAATAGTTATAGCACAGTTTTTAGACTTTTTTACCTCTGTCTATTTTTTCCTTGTGTCTATTCCAAAATCCATACAAATTGTAAAAATTTTACTTTTCACCTTATTTCTTTCTGTTTTGACCTGTTATCTAAAATAATATGTACAACGTGAAATTAATAATCGTTCTAGGTTTTATAAAAAATACGACAGAAATAAGCAACCTGATGTCACAAAACTGTTTTTTTAACGGGTTTAATTTTTTTGAAAAAACTTAGTTTTGTTAAAAATTCGTTTCCTTCCTTGTAATTGTTAAAAATTTAAAAAGGATTAAACTAAATAACAACAAAAAAAGTCCGTCTTTTCCTCTCCCAGTTTCCTTTTTCTTCCTGTTTTCTCTTTTCCCTTCTTGCTCTTATATTTTCTGTTCTGTTTTTATTTATCCCTTCTTTCTCAGAAGCACAGTTTTCAGACTTTTTCACCTCTGTTTATCTGCTTCTTACTTTCTATGTGTTTATTCCAAAAGACTTACAAGTTGTACAATTTTTACTTTTCACCTTATTACGCTGTATTGTCCTTTATATTTCCTTCTATCGTTCTGTTCTCTAAAATAGAATGCACAAATGTGTTCCAATGTACAATTAGTTATTATTCTCGCGCTTTAATCGCACCTGAAACCCTTTATTTAGTAAATGTCTCTATTTACCTGTCCCGCTGGCCTTTTCTGTGCATTTTTGCATCGATATTTCGCCCACATTTGTGTTTAATTAAAATATATCCGTACCGTAGCGAAATGGAGTAATTATGGACCACATAGTCTAGTGTTCACTGGTGTGGCAACAAGCACTATTTCAAATTTTATATGCAGTCGCGTCCACTGCACCAGAAACGACATTTTTTCCACCTAAACGCTAACGTCGCTTCTAATTAACGGACAGGGGCGGCTCGTTTATTTTTATTATTATACCTAATATCAGGGTCACGGAACACCGTCTCATTACGATCGATTTGTTTAATTAAGAAGCGTAACGGCATAATGAGCACGATTTTTATTGTTACTTTTTGCTTTTATTTTGTTGCAATCGCCGTTAATTAATCACGTTTGCCAGGTGTGCTACTCTGGCACGGATCTGCTTGAATGAAGAATTTGGTCTTGAGATGGCTGACCTCGTTGTCAAACCGAAAAATTGAAATTTATGCGATTAGTTAGATTCAAATGATTGTTTTTCGTGTTGTGTTAATATTAAAAATTACCCTCGCAATATCTGTCACGTCACGTCCATAAACCCGGTAATCCAGTGCCGCAACGCGCGAATTTTGACACCACAACCCCCACATGCCAGCTTTCATTTCATCCCTTCTAACACCCATTTCGTCTCTCGACTTGCTTTTTATCCAATTCGCGACGCAAAGACGGTTACATTTGCATCGCGTTTTATTACATTTACTCCATGGATGCCCTTACAAAAGGTACAGTAATCTCGCAATTTGCAAAATTAGGACACGTTTTGAATTTTGTAAAAATTCCTCGATGGTCATACCATAGTCCGAACTCTCTCTCTCCTCTCTCATGCAATATTAATATAAATCGTGTTCCACTTGCACGTGTGTTAAAACGGGGAAACGCCACCGCCGTATAATTTCCGCCGGAAAATTAAAAATTGTAATGGCCGGTTCACACGGTATCGGGAAATGCGACTGCAAAGGGATGGCTCTCAGGGGTCATTAGAAATGCTTCTTTTAGCCCATTTTAAATAAGACGCAACGTAATTTCAAGAGTTATTTATGAATGTGGGGCGCGAAGAAGGTATTTTAACAATTTCAAAGCAGAGTGTTGACTCTCTAATATAACCCAAAAAAAACAACAACTCGCGTTAAAACACGCTATGCTTTCAAATTAGCCCGTTTAAGTGTTTTCTTAATATAAGAATTATGGTGACGCGAAACAAACAAAACAGTACTAGACCTCTATTTTGCTTGTAATACATTTTTTTGTTTAACAAGACAAGACTGTAGATTTTAAGGTGAACTAGAAGCAAAATTTAAACTAAACTTCAAATGTTATGAGTTAGGTTCCTTGTGAAAAAGACATATCAAGAATTATATTCAAGGTTAATTAAGTTTAACGCTTGTAAATACAATAACTTAAATTATTATGGCATACCTACTTGTAAAATTTTTTCAGCTTGAATTTAATAAAACATTAGACAAGACAAAACTGTAGATACATATAAGTCAGCTACAAGCAAAAATTAAACTAAATTTTAACGTAACTTGCTTGTGGAACAAAAAGTCTAAATTATACTCAACCTCAGTTAAGAATTTAATTGGTTTTAGGCTTGTGGCACAAAATGAAAAACAAAATTGTCACAGCATAGTCCCCTATTTTGTTTGTAAAACTATTTTTTTAATTTGAGGAAGACTGTAGACTAGAGAAAAACTCTGGAATTATGGTAAGCCACAAGCAGAAATTAAAAGTAATATAAATTTACACGTAACTTGCTTGTGAAACAAAAAGCGTAACTACATATCCACAATTATACTCAATCTCAATTAAGAATCTAACTCGCTTGTGATACAAAAAACGAAAAACGAAATTCTTATAGCACACTCTATTTTGCTTGTAAAACTATTTTTTGATTAGTTTAAGAAGAAAAACAATACCCGAGATATTAGGGTAAACTACACGCACAAATTAAAATTTAAACGCACCTAGGTTGTGAATCAGAACTACTATCAAAAATTAAACCCAACTTCATTAAGAATTTTTTGGTTTTACGTTTGTAAATACAAAAAAAACCTTATTGTAACAATTATAATAACAATATAGGTTTCTATTAATAACAACTTCTGCTAGCAACTTTCTGTATTGTTCTGCTTGTAAAACTAGTTTTATTTACAAGAATGTTAAAATGAAGCTGTTTTTTTTATAATCTTCCAATTATTGCTTGTGAAACATAAACGACACTGGACTTAAATAATTATTAAAACTGAATTTTTTGCTTGTAAAACTTGTTATCTTCTGCTACAGATTTTGCAAACGCAGTAGAAATGCTTGAAATACACTTCGTTGACAAATATACTATATTTCTGCTTGTAAAACCAATTTTAGCCGATCGGTGTTACAAGCAAATTGTGAGACTATGTAAACTATGTTTCTGCTTGTGAAGTTTTTCAGGCCATTGCTGGTAATTATTTTAGCTTGTGTTACACAAATCTTTTGTTGCTTCAGCTTGTATTTACAAGCTTGTGCAACAGAAAAACAAAGTTTCCAACCAAATTGCATTTCGGTATTTGAAACATTGAATTTTGAAGTTTATCAGCATATTACAAGCAGACGAAAAAGATAATATAATTCATTTTGGACTACCGAGCAAAACTTTTGAAAGCATTGCTTGCGAAACATGTAAACATGTAAATTAATTGAAATAATTATTATTTAAATATTTGCTTGTGATAGCTGTCGTTTTTGTTATTATTTGTTGCTTGTAAGACTCATAAAGTGTTGTTTCCGAGCCTTGTTTGGCAAGTTTTTAAAAAGCCCGCTTTTGGGTTACGCCTGAATGGAAACTCGTTTGTTTTGTGCTTTAATACATTATAATATTTTTTGAAAAGCTTGGAAATCCCTTCCTATCTCCCTTATCGTCCTCTATTCATAACTGGCGATAAAAATTCCTACGGAACCGATCTCTTCGATACCTCTTCGTCATTTCCCCAAAGTCTCACTATAGAAAAAAAAATCCATCACGTGCATGCAAATCCGTTCCCTCCATCGCCCTCACATATAATATTCATACGTTCTAGCTTTTTATAGATTATTGTTTCATATATATTTTTTTATCGTTGGCACTTTGCTGGATCCTAGATGGCGGTGTGTCGGTGGTGGGTTTTAAAACAAAACGCCGTCCCACGCACATAAAAAATATAATATTTGAATGGTAAAGTGGGCCCCCGAGAGCGACACAGCCACCGTTGAAAATAATAAATCGGCGCTGGTGCGCGCCCTTCAAACAAACACCATTTACATATTTTTCGTTTATGGACGCGAGACGCGGTTTTCAAGTTGGCACACCTGACTTTTACGTGTCAACTAATTGAAAATTTCCAACTGATTCCCAAAGAATCTCAGGAGATGTAGGCACGAGTGTTGGATTTCAAAGAGTGGACACCTGAACCGATGAAATATTATCTATGCTCTACATAGTTTGATTTATTCGACTCGAAAGAAATAAAACGATAGCTGTAATTGATGTTGACGCTTTTTTCACCCTCTTCAAGCTTTCCATTTTCATTTGGACGAGCAAATATATTTAGGTATAACTTGTAAACCTTTCGTGCTTTATCTCGGAACGTTCGTTACTTATTCATTATTTTTTTACTTATGTAATTTCGTTCGTTACAGATTAAACATTGCTGCTTTCAATTAGATGGATTTTTTGCTAAACTCACTTCTCTCGAATAATTTGCCGCCGTCGAGATCGCACGACAAAAACTCTAATCTTCTTACCTGCTTGTTTACAAATTTTCAACAACTATCTTCAAACAACGCAAATCGGCTGCTTGTAAATTAAAAATCCTGGTTTGTTACACAGTAGCACAAAAGCACAAGCAATATTCACATTTTATCAGTGGAAACGGACGCATCATTACGATAATATCTAGGCTTGTGAAACTCAACCTAAAATTGTTTTACAAGCAGTCGTAATGTTACTGTTGTTTTTTGTTTCCACGTACAAACTCAGATTTGTCTCATCAAAGAATTTGTATTTTTTTAAAAGCTTTTATTTAACTCACAATGTTATCTTTCTGTCTGCTATTTTTTCGGAGCCAAATTTGAAAGGGTTCCTGTTGTCCCACTGAAGTGAAATTTGGCATACTTACATAATCTGCGTGACAATGCAATCCCATGTAGTTAAATACCCCCTAAAGGGGTTAAATGGGGTTTTGAAGTTTTAGGTTATGTTTACAAAGGGGTTCTCGATTTGTAAATTTGAGAGGGTTCCTGTAGTCGCAATGAAATAAAATTTAACATGCTTACGTAATCTGCGTGACAATGCAATTCTATATAGTTAATTACCCCCTAAATGTGTTAAATGGGGTTTTAAAATTTTAGATTTTGTTTAGAAAGGGGTGCTCGATTTGTACATACCGTAACTTATACAGACATAGATGGTATGTTGGTCATTTGGACGTCACGGTAGATGCACAGAGTAATAACAAGAAATCTATGCAATAAATAAAGACTAAAAAGCAAAAAATAAAAATATATAAAAAAATGTCTTTTTAAAAAAAGCTTTTATTTAAAAGATGCACTAAAAAGCAAAAAATAATGTATTTCAATCACATGAGAATATTTTTTCTTGCAGGTTAAGATCCTAAAATTTATAAAAGCTTTGGGAGTTATAAAACTACTTTGTTACTTTGTTCAGTTGACAATTCCCAAAGCCTTTATAAATTTTAGAATCTTAACCTGTAAGAAAAAATATTCTCCTGTGATTGAAATACCTTATTTTTTACTTTTTAGTGCATCTTTTAAATAAAAGCTTTTTTAAAAACACATTTTTTTATATACTTTTATTGGATCACAAGCCTAAAATCAACTGAAATCGCAAATAATTCTAATGACTGACTATATTTTTGGTTATGCAGTTAATTTTTTTGTTTCACAAGCATGAAGCAATTTAAAATTTGATAAGAGCAGACGTGTTATTTAATTTTGATAACAATTGTATCAACAAAAAGTTGACGAATATCTGTAGTGAAGTATTGTGCGGCCAAACCCAAAAATGTTTTACAAGTACAAGTCCAAAATGAATTGTTTTGCGTCTGCTTGTAATATATTGGTACGTCATAATATACCCACTTATAAATTTAAACTAATTTTTGCATGTGCTTATAAAATTGGATACTTCAATTTGATTGTCAATTCTGTTGTACAAGCTGAAGAAACAATAGATTTCTGTGACAAAAGCTAAAAAGTTATCAGTTTATTGCTAGCAGTGGCTTGAAAAGTTTCACAACCAGAAAAATAGTGCATCCTATGTTGTCTACGAGTTTGCTTGTAACACCGCTTGTCTAAAATTGCTTTTACAAGCAGAAATATAGTACATACATTTCTCTTCCTTTGACAAAATTCAGTTTCTCATTGTAGATTAATAAATGTGGATTTCTACGTTTCTCCTTATATGTAAGTATTTCTATTTTACAAGTCTTGTTTCACAAGCAGAAAATAATTAATTTCCTCCTTCTTGGTCATGAAATTCGGAAAACTTGACTTGGTTGTTTTATTTTTGCTTGTAAAACACTGTAATTGCAATTGCTTGTAATAAAATCCTGTTTTCGTGTTACAAGTTAAGCAGCATTTTTTTCGCTTTTTTCCCGATTTTCCAATGTAGAATCTATTTTTCATCAGGCGGATTTAAAAATTGTCATAAATCGTCGTTGGTGACAGCTTTCTGGTGAAAAAATCACCTGAAACGGCTGAAACCGCACTAATTATCTCGTTTTTCTTGTGTAATTGTTGGCAGAACAGCGTGTGTGGCTGTTATCTAGCAGAAGCGTAACGATGCGCAGGATATATAGACAATAGGATTATGGAGGGTTAATGCTTGGGATTCAAACCGACTTGAATGGAACCGTTTTAGCTTGTCCGGAACGGTGACATTTCCTTAATCTAGATTACAGCTAAATAAAAAATGAGCTCGCATCTTACAAATCGACGAAAAATATTATTTTTTTTCGCTCATTCAACAACAAACTGTCTCGGTTGTTGCACTCCGGTAGTTACACAACGCAACTTTCATTTTGGCATTAACACGGCCGGACTTGAGGCGCAGTCGAATAATGGACTCGGTAGACTTCGATAAGGATTTTATGGTCGGACTGGCTTTACCTGCTGCTATCTGGACCGTTCTAACTGTCCTCCAGACAAAATCGCTTCCACGGATTTACGCCTGCCTTATCTCGAGACAGCGAAGCGGTCAAAGAATTTGTTAAAGGGGTTATTGTTTGCACTTTGCCGAATCGATATCAGTAAGCAGTGCATAAAATCATCCGTCAGTTTGAATGTGAATCTGAATTTATTCTCCCACTTTAATTACGCGTCTCACTTGATTCCACAAAGTGGAATCTTGCTCTGACAATATTTCCTTTAAATCCCTTAAACGTAACAATCCCCCTCAAGCCGTGACATTGTTTCAACAAAACATAACAAGCAAAAACATCCAATGCAAATATTAATTTAGCTAATGTAGAAGGGTGTTTTTAGCTCGACCGAAACAAATTCGCACACAATCGTCTCGACGCTAATTACCACCTCAGATCAAGCTTAATATAAATTTCAATGGCTTTAATCGAGTTTTGCAAACGTGCCTCAAGACGTCTTCTCCGCCTCTATTCGCAATCCCGATCGCTCTCAAATCCGAAAAATGCGTGCTTTATCGCCCGGTCATTGTATTTTCTCGAGGGTGGCTTTACCAGACGTTATATTCTGTTAATAGGGGTGAAATGGAGCAGTCGCTCACGAAATTCACCTCCTTTGCCTTTGCTCAATTCACTAGAAGTAATTTTATTATGTAATAATCAATCAAGGCTCCGGATGGCAAGTCTTCACCCAATTTTTAATAATAATAATAATAACCCGTCGAAGTGCAGCAATTGCTATTCGAACTTAACCCCCTTAACAACGAAGAATTAAATACACATCAAAATAAATAGATAATAAATAAACGAAATAACATTTACAAAAATTCCACTCTACTAAAACTGAACAAAAATATTAGAGAAATATGCTTTTATTTTATTGCGAAAATTGTTCACCGAGAGTTTTTCTTTAAGCAAATGACAGGAATTGTGTAACTTTATCGTATTGTAAGAGAGTGATCTTTCAAATATTGCTGTTTTAAACTTGTGTAATTAGAGATCAGCAATATTACGCACAGAAAACTGATTGCAACTTTTTCTTGAATGAAATAGTTCACGGAGATTGGGTGAAGCAGTAACGAACATTTTATAGATAAACATTGACAAACAATAATTATATATTTGGTCTACCGGCAGCCAACCAAGTTCTTCTATTTTTTGCAATAAGTGGTCAAATTTTCTTAATTTATAAATAAAACGAGAACACGAATTTCGTATTTTTTGAAATTGATATTTGGAATGATAATCTAAACATGAATAATAGATAATGAGACGAAAACAAGGTTTGAAAGAACCAGTGATTCGCAGAGTTTTTTTCGAAGTTTAAAGTTCAAAATAATATAAGATGTAATGTAAGATCTTTTTACTATCAAATTAACATATTCTCTAAATCGAATTCCGAATCCTTTATAATTCCAAGATTTTTTATGTTATGAGACACTTATTTGTATATTACCAATTTTGAGATTAATTTTCAAGTTTATTTTTGTGTTTCTTGTGGAAATACAAATTGACAAACATTTGCTATCATTTAAATTCAAGCCAGTGCTTTTAGAAAATAACAAAATTTCATTTAAATCTTGATTAATAAAATTGCAAGCTCGTTCCACATCATCATTGGGATCAAAATGATAATTTAACTGCCTATCATCTGCAAAGGCATGGATATTTACATAATTTACGGATTCTAATATTTCTGCGCTGTAAATTAAAAATAGAAGTGGTCCCAAAACTTGTGGAACACCGGATGTAATATTACGCGCTCTGGATTGTGAGGTGGCTATAGTAACAATTTGTTTTTTATTTGTCAGATACGAATGAAAAAAATTAATTGAAATTTTGTCGAAATCATAAAAAGGTAATTTTGCACATAAAAGTGAGTGATCCAAGGTGTCAAAGACTTTAGAAAAATTCAACAGTGTCACAATGGTGGCTTTACCTTTATCATCAAAAATTTTTCCCAGGGCTGTAATAGTACTATAATTTTTTCAATATCCTGATTATTAGTAACTATACCTTCAGAAACTAGATAGCTATACACTTGATTGCAAATTATTTTTTTCTAAATTTTTTTCTATAACTGGTAATATGCTAATGGGTCTCAAGTCACAGCATGCGGAATTTTTAATTTGGGGTAGAGGACGCACTAAAGCAGTTTTCCACATTTGAGGAACCTCAATACAGCAGTTAACAATATGTGTAATAAATTTCGTCAATATGGGTGAACATAATTTCAACATCTTTGCTGAAATGCTATCAACACCAAAACCATTAGATTTCAATTATCAATTATTTGTTGAACTTCATCTTTAGAAGCAAACTGAAGACGAAAACAACAAAAAGTAATCATTAACATCATCTGCATTAAAATTTGATATATGTATGTCGTTTCTTTTTCCTGATTTAATGTTTAAATTCCGTAAAGCTGACCATATTTCTTTTTTATCGAATTCTTTACTTTTAGTAGTCAAATACGCTTTCTTTTCTTGCCTTATTGCATTTACACTCAGATTGCGCAATTGTTTATAAGCAATCCAATCGTTAGTGTTGTTAGTTTTTTATATTTTGTCAATGCCTTATTACGCTTCATTCATAATTTTTTTAATCACAGGTGTAAGCCAAGGTTAGGGCTGGGAATTTTTACCGATATATCGATAAAAATATAATTATCAAAAAGTATCGATATATCGATAACTTTCCAGGTACAGTGTTTTCACTTGGATAACGACCAGCTGTAAAGTTGTTAGGTTGGTACTCCGTGCCTGTTTTTTTTTTTAGTGTACCGGCTGGTAGTACTAATTCATTTTCAAAATCTGACACTTGGCACAAGCGCAGGGAGGAAGTGAACTGAACTGGTTATTTTTTATTAAAACAAAGTATTAGTCTTGATACCCTGTTGTTGGACCAGTTTCACAACTTCACAAATTTAATTTAAGTGAATAATTAACAAATTTTAAAAACTTTCAGAGCTTCTAACCTATTTTTGTTGACACTGTCAATTCTGGCAAATTTTACACTAGAAATTACTAGAAACAATGACCGACACAGGCGGAATATAAGAATTTACACTAGGACGTGGTTTTTAAGAAAGTGAACCGACAATACTATCATTTATCTATAAATACCCATATTTTTATCGATATATCGATAAATATCTACACTTCAATATTATGTATCGATATTTCGATATGTAGGGTAATTCGGAGTGAGATGGCCTTGCGATTATGAGTAATATATCCTGAACTATTAACAAACTGTATCGTGTTTAGTGTTTCTGTATGTTTAACTAAACAAATAGGTAAGTTATGCATGATAATAATATTTATTGCCCTCAGAAATTTTCTGCTTCTACTTTAACTTATCATTGATTTAGTTTTTACAAAAGAAAAATAACTTTTTCTTGACGTAATTTGTTAGCAGAGTTTTGAGAGGCTAGGTTACTATTCATATGTCGATATTTAAGCACATTGTTCATTGAAAAACCAAGTGAGCCGTCTCTCCCACACTTTCGGGATAGATGGCTCACTATTTAGCGGGTTAGTTGGCCCATTACAAAATGATTGATTAATCATTTTTTACATTTTTTCATAGCCATGCCGACTGAATATAAACGAAAGGGTCATCAATATAGAGGATTATGGTCACAAGAAGCACTCTACAGTGCCGTTGAAGCAGTTCGTAACGGCAGAATGGGTGTAAATGCTGCTTCCAAAAACTTTGATGTCCCAGCTCCTACATTGAGAAGAAGAATAAAAATTCAAAATTTGTTAACCTTTGCCACTCGTGTGGAAAACTTTTAGCTGTTAAAAAGAAATAATTACTTACACTTTCTTTCCAAAATAATTATTTTTATCCAGGGTCATCTCACCCGGACGATCCGGGATAGACGGCCCAATGCATGAGTTTCAGTTTATTTTTTTTGTGAAAAATCGTATTACTTTTTGTATATTTTAATATGGAATTATGGTTTTATATTGTACTTACTTTTGCAAATAAATTTTTCTTTTGGGTTATCGATTCAATTTACACTGTTCTGACCTTTTAAAAAAAAGTGGGTCATCTCTCCCCGAATTACCCTATCGATATATCGATATGTCGATAATTCGATATTTATCGATAATTTTAATGTAGCGATTATCGATATTTAAATCTTAATATCGCCCACCGCTAGCCAAAGTGCATACGGTTTTGAAATGAATGAAGTTACAAAAAGCGCGTGAAGATCGAATATTTGAACTTCATTAAGACACAGAAATTCGATTTTGTCATCAATGCTATTAATATAGAGCACTGAATCCCAAGGCACATTATTTAAATCATTATTATTAATAATTTGTTAATAATTAGGTATTATTAGGTATTTTTGTGGATCCGACATCTTGACTTGAAATTTTTGCACTTGTGAAACTTAATTGTTTTAGCGATTAATCCGTTTCGTCTTTTTGAGCCTTGTAATACAAGCAGTAGTTGTTTGCGGCTTTTTGCGTCTGCAATTAACCGCTGTTTCAGCTTGTAGCCAGCTCCCGGCCCATTTCTCCCGTCCAAAGCACCTGAATTGGATTTCCCTTGCCATTTCCCGACTTTGAAAGTCGAAACAAGCCGTTTCTCCGACATTCCATTTATCGAAATCCGCGTTATCGTAACTTAATTTCGTTTTCGAACTCGCCTCTATTATTTATACACCCACCGTCTCACTCTCTCTATTATATTAAGGCCATCTTCCGGTGTGTGTTCGCCCGCACGTTTGCTCATCCTAATTAAATTACATAATGTATCCGAACACATACTCGGACCGGAACAACTCTCTCGTATCACTTTCAATTATCGTAAAACGCGCCAGCCACCCTGACAACAATCAAATAGGCATTTATGTGGAGGGACCGACACCTTGCGATAAATTTCTGGGTTATTAGTATTCCGGTGGCGTCGAACCTCATCGAATTACATCATTTATGTTGGTTCGTTGCGAAAGAGGGTGACAGGGACTCAACAGGTGCACGGGACGTTTTTCGTAGACACTAATCCGGACGGTGGCTGGATTACGAGATGGCCTCCAACCGCCGCCCGTGGGTTTAGCGTTAATGTTTTAATACACCGCACGCGAATTATTGCCCGGATTTCGGACGGCGACAACGAATGGCGGGCTTTAGACGAAGAATATCGCAAAAAGAGCACCACAAGCCCAAAAAAACTCACTTCAAACCAGTTCTATAGCTTGTAATCACTTTCCTTTCAACTTTACTTAAAAATTTCAATTGTACAAAATTAAGGTTGACGAAGCTTGTTTGTGTAGCTCATCTTAAGATGTATTCAATGTAATTCTGGCTTCCAGACACTTTATTTAAAACAATTATTCCACTTATGGACGTTTCGGCATAAAACATGCCATCATCAGCTAAAACCGTAACGTCTATAAATGTATTAGCTATTTCAAAACTATAAAAACGCCAACGACGCATTTTACCAAATTATTTTTTTAAATAAGGTTGATAAAAATGTAAAAATAAAAATAATGATTAGACCTCTCATTGAAACTATAAATTACATTAGCAATTAACTTTTTGAAGTGCATAAATAATTTATAACAACAAATTTTGAGAGAAAATGCGACGTTGGCGTTTACATAGTTTTGAAACAGCTAATACTTACTAATTGTTCTAAATAAAGGATCTGGAAACCACGATTACATTCAATAACAACATATAGATCCAAAATTAAGTTTATTTTAATAAATAATAATCTTGAGATGGTTTAAAAGCAGAAAACTTTTTTTTACAAAAATCCAAATACGAGTATGTAACAGGACGATTGTATTTTTATCAATGCTACATCTTGGCCATTATTCCAAAATTGTGGCTCTTGAGTAACACTTACATTTTTTAAGACATTGATTTGTAAAAATATACTCTTTTTCAAATGAAATGATATCCCAGTAGGCTGTGGAAATACTGGATGGAAAATACTGCTATTTTTAGTATCTTCACATATTAATAGTTGGTATTTGTTATCCAACTAGTTAAAGTTAGTTACCGATTTAAATAAAAAAAATAAACCCATTGTGGTTATATCAAGGGATTTTACAAAAGAAGCTGGCTGAATTAACAATTTTTAGTTTCACACCAAAAGAGTAAACCACAATTATTTTGACACAATTTCCTTAACCTCAAATTTTGTTTGACATTTTGAGTTTTGACAATCAAACGTAAAGGTTGTTTTACACCGTCATGGCCTACTGCGATGTCTTTTATTTTGAAAACGAGTATATGTATTAAATAACAAATAAAATAATGGTTATTTATTATACAAGATGATAAAATTTGATTTTATCTTTGAGAGCGGTTTCAGAGAGGTTTGAGAGCGGTTGATCCGCTCGAGAAAATAATGGTGAATTCTATCGTCGTGTACAATAAAAAAATTTGTTCCATCCTCCATTAATTCGATTGAATTTCTGAGCAATTTATATGACAATTATAAACGTCAAAAAATTCAACAATGAAAAAAACGTCAAAAACAGAAAAACAACAATAGTTGTGAACTTTATTTTCAAGAATAATATTTCGTTTTACCATGAAATAAACAGTGGATAAAATACAATTTTATTCTTGTACTATGGAATAAAAAAATATCGACAGTTACACACAAAGGGCTTTAACTTTCTTTTCTTGCCTTATTTTGTAAAGAGTGATTGTTTTTTATGTTTCTTTTGTATCATGTTAACTTTTGTCATAATTATTAAGAAAAATTATAAAACAAACAATAATTCCTTATAAAATAAGTACAATAATAAAAGAAAAATAAAGCACTTTATTATCGTTTTTTTTTATTTTGTTTTACTGTATTTTTTTATTTAAAAAAATCCTCAGGCAGGTCGACATTTTTTATAAATGCTACATTTTGTAATTATTCCAAAATTATTATTATTATTATATCATAAAAATGAGTCATATATCAAAGATTTGATTTTTATTAATTACTTTAATCGCATATACTTTATAAATGGTTCCACAAACCGAAATGTCTTTTGTGTTACCAAGCGGAACAAACTAAAATTTGTATTCTTGCTTGTAGAAAAAAAGTAGCTCAAAACATAATGCTCGCATCTTTCAATTTTTGTAGAACCCAAATCCAAAGCAGCATATTAACAATATTTAGTGTTTAGTAATAAACAAAACTTTTCAAATGTTTTACAAGACAACGTACTGTTGCTTGATACAGCTTGTAAGCTGCCCTTTAGTCTTAACATGTCAAGTAGTATTATGTAATTATTTCTATAGCTTATACTGCACAAAACAGATTTAGAACATTTCACAAGTATCAAACAGGTCAAAATATAGTATCAATTGTTGCTTGTAGAACAAAGCGAGAAGCCAAAATAATCAAGACTCTTTTGCTTCTAACTTGTAAAAACGTAGACGTGGGCAGTGGAAGAAGGAACTCGTATTTGAGACCGTTTCACAAGCAGAAAACTTTTTACTTAGCTCTCTGGTGTAACACCCAAAACCCTTCAAATGTTTTACAAAATTCCGTAAGGTTTATTGCTACTTGACAAAGCTTGCATAACTTGTCTTGAGATGGTTAATGTTTCACAAGCAGAAGACTTTTTCTCAACTTTTTTTTATCATAAAAACAGTTAGTGTTGGTTTTACACAAAAGATAGAAACGGTTCACAAGCAAACCCAACTAAAATTTGTATTCTTGCTTGTAATATTGATCAGCATTCAGCAGAAGACCAAAGACTCACATTTTGTTTGAAAAGCACTAAGAGTGTGCAAAGTAAGCTTGTGAAACATAAATATGTTACCTACCATTAATACCAGTTTTTTCTAGAATAGACTAGAAATGATTATTTTTTTTTAAGAAGATCAAGTTTGAAATGAATTAGCTTTTGACGGTGTCTGTTAGTCAAAAAATGCTTATGTCACAAAGATATGGTCACGAGTATTTTTTGGTTGTTTTAAAATCTACAAGCTTTGTAACAATGAAAAAAAGATCATAAACCAAGTTGTGCTTGTAAAACATTTATGGTTAAGTAGTGCTTGCAGTAAAGTGCAAAGTTAATTGTAAAGCAATAAGCTAGAAATAGATGCTTGTATTTTTCGGTTTCACAAGCGTTAAGGGTTAAAGTTCCGATTTTTTGCAAATGTCGTGGAACAAGTCTTGTACTCGTAGGCAAATCCTTACATCTGTGCTCATTTCTTATTCATGAGGTGTTGTCTCGTTTGGCTTATTCATGCGTTCATCTGACGTAAATCAAAAGTGCACTTAATGCCGTCGGTCCGTAAAGCACCCGCCCCCGTTCTACAAGCGCCATAAAAATAAAAATCTAAAATCGTCTAGACTCTAGAAAGAGGAGGTGGATAATAGCTCGAGTCTTGCAAGTGCGCCCCCTGCAGCGTTTTCTTCTTAATAATTTTTCAACATGGGTTAAAATATCGCGTGTTGGCTGTCAGACAACGACGCCTCTTCTAATTCCAAACGGTCGAACAGTAATATAAATTTGAGCTTTCGTGTCTTCTCGTAACAATTAAATCGTTTGTGAACGACACGAGTGTGGCGCTGAAATTTCAACTGCCGAGTTATGTTATCATAAAGATAAAATGAAAAGGGGAAAAATATTGTGGACCTAATGGGGCGCATTTTACTTGTGAAACAAAGGTAAAAGTAATAAAAAAAAACTCCTATTCTTGCATCTTCTTTATCGCCAATAAACGTTTTGTGCAATTAAAAAACCTGACTTGTAACCGAACAAAAAATTCGGTCTAAATAGAAATGTCCACGGCTTGTAAAACAGTCCGTTTATAACAAATCCGCCAATTAAGAGCATCTGGTTTCATGTTTGTGACAAGCCTTCGTTGTAAAACAACTCGGATTTTCTTCACAATCTAATTTAATCACTCTTCGACCTCCGAGTTTGTATTTAGTCTCTGATCCAGGGCCAATTATCGTCTTTGTCGGTTTGCGAAATGATTTTTCTTCATCAGAGATCGTCCGCCTCCCACCCCCGGTTTAATGGAAAATGTAAACTGCTTTTACTGTGGTGGCGGCGGTGGTGGTGTTTATTTTTCCGGGGCGTTAATTAACTAAATGGAAAAAGGGCGACCGCCGCCCGATCTTCGGCTTTAATTGGAAATGAACGCTGCTAAAGTAAAAATGAATCTTTCCTTGGGAGAAAAAACGCAACACCGGGGGCGGCTGGAATTAATTTCTCCGGCCGATATTATTCCAGCCGGAACAAAAGAAGGATTATACTTTGACCGGAATGAAGTTAACGCATGGTTCCCGCAAAAATTAAAAATTAGCCAAACTTGTTCTAGTTTTATTGATTTTTAAGGCAATAAAACGCAAATACCAGCGCGTCTTTTATTTTCCTTGGCATTTGAGTTTCCGGTTGGCTACTTGAACTCCGGTCGCATATTTAGTGTGTAAAAAGGCTCCGATTCCGGGTCGTGCCGCTCGTATCGGAATTTTTCGTTAAAACTATTCAATTAATAAATTTCCCGAGTGTCATTCTGACGCGCGTCGAAAAAGTTTTAATTAAAATTCTCTCCAATGGCACAAACAAAACAAAAAATTCCGTTATCAAGACAGACGAAACTTTCAACCGGAAAATCTAATCCGATATCGGCCGCTTTGATCCCACCCATACTTATCAGATTTATACATATAGAACCGGAGCCTCGGCTTTAATAAACTTCTTCATCCGGGCTCTGTACGTGATTTCATAGCCGACTTGTGTAAAAAAAATATTATTAAAGGGCCGCCCTTGGAGGAAGGGATGAGAAAGGAAAAACTGGGAGTAGGTAAAGGATTTGACGGTTCGGTGGCGGTCTTTGAAAGGTTTTCGAAATCTTACAAAGTGAGTTTTCTTGTTCTCCTAACCTCACGTAAATAAATCGATAGAGAGGTGGGCGGATTTCGGTTCCATATTGTCACTATACGCTAATTAAACGACGATTAAAAGAGAGGAAAAATTCAAGCGCGAACGTGATGATGGCGGTTATTAAAGTGATTAATTAACGGTGTAATGTAGCTGGGGAATTCTTTGTCTTTCGGGTGGCAGCAATGACGAGGAGGGAGACCTTTATTAGCAGTTATTAATCGCATTGCGGTGGTCATACTGCGATATTTATGAGCTTGTGAAACAGAAATGGACGGAATTTATCGGGCATTCGATTCAATTTGCACATTCTACAGAGTTTACAGGAAGTTACGCTAGATATAAATAACACACCGCTTGTAAAACAACACCAAAATTCGAAACTTGTAGAACGAAATATCATGGCCAGGGGTCTATTTCATAAAACTTTTTACAAGTCATTTACTGAATCAGCCCATAAGTTTGTTTAAAAAATCGCAATATTTGCTTGTAGTGCAGAATACGTGTACAAAAAACAAAAATCTGAAAGCTCGTAAGCTGTACCTACTTGTTAAACAATACATGTTCTATTTCTGCGTCTGCTTGTAATACAAAAAGTTACAGCTTTTTGCACTTATTTTTTTTACAAAACTTGTACAAAACATTTGTACTTAGATAACTTAGAAAGCTTAGCACAGAAGTTTGCTTGTAGCAAAACATATGGGACAGAACATTTCTCTGTAATTTGTCCCTACAAGCCGTTGTTTATTTTTTTTTTCAACAATCAAATGCAATCTCAGGAAAAAGTAATGATGTATTAAAAACTACAAGTACAAGTTTTATTTCTGCATTTGCTTGTAACACAGAAACCTGCTATTTTATGTACTTCACTTGTAACACAAAAGTAACATCTGCTTAACTTGGGCAGCTTATTTGAAGCACCGAAATTTACTTGTAGCACATCTGACAATCAATTTCTTGTTGTGTTATCCCCACAAGTCATTCTTTGTCTTTTTCCGACATGTTTGATATCAAACGCACTGAAAGAAAAGAGAACATTCTCTTAACTAAATTTTGAGGATTTTTTTAGAAATTTATCAACATTTGCTTGTAGTACAGAAACAAATGACTTTTTTATGCAATTACTCATTAATTTCTTCGTTGTTGGCATATACTCTGGAAGACTGTAGAATGTACTTGTAAAACAGTATGTATCTTTGCATTTGCTTGTAATACAGAAAGTTACAGATTTCCATACTTTACTAGCAAAACAAAAATTTCTGTTGCAAAATTGGTAAAAACTCATACTTAGATAATTTGGTATCACATAGGATACCAATCCATTTCTTTGCAATTTCTGACTATCAAATCTCAAAATCCCTCAAGAACACTGACGAAAAAAAAAATTCTCTCGAGTAGATGTTTAAAATTTGATAATTAAAATTGTAGACTGTACATGTAAAAAAGTACGTTTTATTTCTACATTAGCTTGTAATACAGAAAGCTACAACAGCTACAGCTCTCTGGACTTCATTACTAATAACTCGACTCAAATAGATATCTTGGAAAGTTTGCTTGTGGCACAGTAATTTGCTTGTAATACAACTGGCAATTATCTCTAGAGTGAATTTCTGGAATTTTGTCTGACAAGTCTCAGTATTGGCTTGTACTGCTTGTAGTACAGAAAGCAATGATGAAGGTTACAAAAAACTATTACTTGTGCATTACTATTTACTTAGACTATACATGTAAAACAGTACAAGTTTTATTTCTACGTCTGCTTGTAATACCGAAAGCTACAGCGATCTGTACCAGAAAAATAAAAATTACTGATAATTCGACTTGTAAGTCAGATAGAGCTTGTTTGTGGCACAGAAATTTGCTTGTAGCACAAATGGCAATTAATTTGTTTGTTGTTTGTTTTTTTCCCTTACTTCTAAAACAACGAAAAAAATCTCTAGAGTGAATTTCTGGAATTTTGTCCGACAAATCTCAGTATTGGCTTGTAGTACTGCTTGTAGTACTGCTTGTAGTACAGAAAGCAATGATGAAGGTTACAAAAAACTATTTATTGTGCATTACTACTTACTTATACTATACATGTAAAACAGTACAAGTTTTATTTATACGTTTGCTTGTAATACAGAAAGCTACAGCGTTCTGTACTTTACTAGAAAAATAAAAATTGCTAATAAATCGACTTGTAAGTCAGATAGAGCTTGTTTGTGGCACAGAAATTTTCTTGTAGCACAAATGGCAATTAATTTATTTGTTGTTTGTTTTTTCTCTTACTTCTAAAACAGCGAAAAAAATTTCTATAGTAAATTTCTGGAATTTTTTCTGACAAATCTCAACATTGTTTTGTACTGCTTGTAGTACAGAAATCAATGATAAAGATTACAAAAAACTATTACTTGTGCCTTACTATTTACGTAGGCCACAAATGTAAAACAGCACAACTTTTATTTCTACGTTTGCTTGTAATACAAAAAGCGACAGCTTTCTGTACTTTACTAGAAAAATTAAAATTACTAATAAATTCGACTTGCAGGTTAGATAGATTTCTTGGAAAGCTTGTTTGTTGCACAAAAATTTGCTTGTAGTACAAATGGCAATTAATTTGTCACTTGTTTGTTTTTTCCTTTACTACTTCAAAAACACCGAAAAAAAGATAGTCTAAGGTGAATTTCTAGTTTGTCAATGCTGTAGCACAAAAAGCTATGATGAAGGTTACAAAAAACTATTACTTGTGCATTACTACTTCCATGACTATACATGTAAAACAGCACAAGTTTTATTTCTGCAGGTGTTTGTACCACAAAATATTTTAATAATAATGCAAACCCACCTTGAAAAGCTTTCTTGTAGCACATACGGCAGTCAATTTCTTTGCAGTTTGAGTCGCCCCAAGCCGTTGTTTGTCTTTTCCCGACAATCAATATCCGATCTCAATTTCCCGAGGACAAGTTAATATCTCAAACACACCGAAAGAAAAAAAAATTCTCTCGAGTGGATTTTTGGTCGGTGTAAATTATTTATCGTGTCTTTTGCTCCCGGCCTCTCGTTAATTTTTCTTTGGCGTCTTGTTCGTGTCTGCTAAAAACCTTCCTCTAGCCGGTAACTCGTCATTCTTTTGTTATTTCCTTCGGCGTCCCCATAAATAAATCGTTCTTTTTCGAGGGACGAAGGAAGCTTTTGTTCTCTTGATGAGCTTGTTTACGTTTTTAAAGTTTTATCCGAGACGGATATCGGTAAAATATCATTTCGTATAACGGATCCGCTCGGGGAACATAAAGTAATAAAACGAAGAGGAGGCGGTGATGTATGGGACGGTGGAGGGTACTGGCGCAAAGGGACGCACAAGACAAGAATAAAATATACATAAATAAAATATACAAGCGTTTGAACAATTTTTCTTTGACTCATCAAATGAGTTTTTCTTTCTAATCACTTAGCAGGTGCGTCTCAATTTTCCAAAGCTGCAATTAATCACGATCGAAGCGACTTCGAATGATCGCCGCCGCCGCCGCCGCCGCCACAAACTCGACGGTCGTTCTGTTTTGATCCAGAAACTTGAACCCGAAGCTACAGACATAAATTTGAATTGCCGAGGATTTACGTGCAAAAACACGACGGTTAGTTAGGTATTAGGGATGGAGGCGGCAGTCGACGTTGTTCGGCAGCTTTTTACTCCACGATTCTATTGTTATTAATGAAAGGAGTGACTGGGAAGTTGGGATGCGTCTACGAAACGAGCTTTTAGCCCAAGCTTTTTGCTTGTAACACATGCGGTGTTTAACTTGTGAAACGAAAAGAACAGGGCTTGGAGATGTCCGAAACAAGACGAGTTCTTGAATTATTTACAAGCAAAAACGATAAAAATATCTTCTGCTTGTAAAACAAAAAGTGACAGTATTTCTGCTTGTAAAACTCGAACAATTGGATTTGGGAGCGTTGCACACATTCCGCTGTTATGTTTCACGATAGGCAAGCCCTTATCAGATAAGCCGGAATTAATTTCCATTCAGACAAACGTTGATTCCGTTGGGTCTCCAAAACCTATCGATTTTATTTGCTTGAGCACAAAGACCGCAAGATAACAACAACAAATTCCTAAATTTGACAGTTACAAGTATATTTTTGTGTTTATTATTAAAACGTTACCACTGAAAATTAATTACGTTTTACACACAGAAAAAAACCGGCAAATTTTCACAAACACAAACACGATGCACAAGTATTCACAAATGAATGGCACTGATACGGATTTGTGTTAAAATCGCCGAATAAAAATCTCGCTCGGTTGAATCTCTATCGAATAATTTGGCCATTTGTAAAATGTTCGAGCCGGTATTTAGGATAAATGTAATAATTAGTATCAAAATAAACTGCCCGGATAGAGAGTCTAGTTATCGAAAAATTAAATATTCAAAAGGTTGTGTGAGCGGAAATTTTAAAAACCGGAAAATTACATCGAAATGTAATTAGCGTGCCGGCGAACGGGATTATTGTAAAACAGCAAATTTGCTTGTAAAACAGAAATAGTGCGACTTGTGGCACACTTTTCTTTTTAAAAGTTGAAGCGAATTAATTATTCGCTCGGCCGTCTGTCGCAGCCGTTATAAAAACCTCCCGCGAATATAATCAAGACGGCTCGGCCTGCGGATGACCAGATCTTAAGATTAATCGTTCGAGAAGAAGAAAATGTGTTTTTGTCGGGACACAGCCGGAGGATAAAGACCTAAGAAAAATTACCGCCGCCTACTAAGATTGATTGAGATTTTTCGTCCGGACAATCGAAGTTATTAAAACCGGAGGCAACTTTGCGGTTAAATATAAAATTTCGACGAACACACGAAAAAATTTAATTAAATTGGAAGGGGGCGAAAAATCAACGTTTCCGCGTGCTGGATTTAATTAATTAAATCGATCGCAAAACGTCGACTAATAAAAAACAAGGGAAATAATAAAAAAAGCCGCGTTTACGGATAATTTAATATTAATAAAGACGCGAAGAGAAACGAAATAATTAAAAAAACACCTTGTGATACAAATAGTTATCACGAATAATGTTCCTGTTCTTAGTATTGCAGCTTGTGTGTCAAAAATATTACCACAAAGCACACTTTCCGTTTTTTAAGCTATGGTGTGAAATCTTTCTGTTTTACAAGCCTTGCGAACATACTATAATTATTTCACAAAAATTTTCTCCTCTTCTTCTTATTTTTGCTTGTGGGCTAGTAGCATTACAAGCAGCAATACAATGCCTCAAAACGTGACAACTTATACGAAAATAGTACTTTTTTACAAGCTACAAGCCCCTTCCGCATATTACGAAAATTTGCAGATTGCGTTTTACAACTCAGAATTGTTTACAAGACTTACCTGGTCATAGATTTCTCCTGTTCTTATTTATGCTTGTGAGGCAAAAATATTAGCATATTTTACAAGCAGCAATACAAAAACACAAAGCGCACATTCTGTTTTACAAGCTATGGTATGAAATCTTTCAATTACAAGTTACTTGTGCACATATTGCCTTTTACAAGCCGTGACTGTTTCACCAGGCTTCTCCTCTTCTTATTATTTTTGCTTATGAGCTAGGAATGGTAGCTTTACAAGCAGCAATATAAAGCTTCAAACCTTGCATTCTGTGTGAAAACTATATAAAAATTCTACTGTTTTACAAGCTACAAGTTGCTTACGCATATTACGAAAATTTGCAGACTAAGTTTTACAAGTCAGAACTGTTTTACAAGACTTATTACCTGGTTGTAGTTTTCTCCTGTTCTTATTTTTGCTTGTGAGCCAAAAATATTGGCATATTTTACAAGCAGCAATACAAAAACACAAAGCGCACATTCTGTTTTACAAGCTATGGTATGAAATCTTTCGATTACTAGTTACTTGTGCACATATTGCGTTTTACAAGCCTTGACTGTTTCACCAGGCTTCTCCTCTTCTTATTATTTTTGCTTATGGGCTAGAAATGGTAGCATTACAAGCAGCAATATAAAGCTTCAAACCTTGCATTCTGTGTGACAAACTATATAAAAATTCTACTGTTTTACAAGCTACAAGTCGCTTACGCATATTACAAAAATTTGCAGACTGAGTTTTGCAAGAGTCAGAACTGTTTTACAAGACTTATTACCTGGTTGTAGTTTTCTCCTGTTCTTATTTTTGCTTGTGAGCCAAAAATATTAGCATATTTTACAAGCAGCAATACAAAAACACAAAGCGCACATTCTGTTTTACAAGCTATGGTATGAAATCTTTCAATTACAAGTTACTTGTGCACATATTGCCTTTTACAAGCCTTGACTGTTTCACCAGGCTTCTCCTCTTCTTATTATTTTTGCTTATGGGCTAGAAATAGTAGCATTACAAGCAGCAATATAAAGCTTCAAACCTTGCATTCAAACTATATAAAAATTCTACTGTTTTACAAGCTACAAGTCGCTTACGCATATTACCAGAGAGATTTACAAGTCAGAACTGTTTCACAAGACTTATTACCTGGTCATAGTTTTCTCCTGTTCTTATTTTTGCTTGTGAACCAAAAACATTAGCATATTTTACAAGCAGCAACACAAAAGTTACTTATTGTGCACATATTGCGTTTTACAAGTCATGAATGTTTCACAAGGCTTCTCCTGTTCTTATTATTTTTGCTTGTGAGCCAAAAATAGTAGTTTATTTGACAAGCAGCAATACACAACTACAAAACGTGCAGTCTGTTTTATAAGCTATAAGTCAATGTTTGCGTTTCACAAGTCGAAATTTTCTTCGATTGAAATCTGACACGGGCGGGCTCTCATGGCGTAACAAACGCCAAGTTCGTCGATATTTTTATGTCACGTCAGTTAAAAAAACAGATTAAATAATGAAAATCTCAGCAAGCTGTGCCAGTCTTTTAATAAATTTATTGGATAAAGTTGGCCAAGAGAAGTTTGATTGTTTTCATACGAGACGAGGGAAAAGAAGTTCGATTGTTATAATGGAACAGACGAAAAAGAACTGAATTAGATTTTTGTCTAAGTGTGTACAAACGTGTCGTGTTTTTTGTACTATAAGTAAAGTTTGTAGGGTTTACGAGGATTAAGTCGGGAGAAGCCGTTAATTTTAATTTTTATTGGCGATAGTAAAAGTTGCAAAATGACTCGACTTAATTTATAGCAATTTCTGTTTTACAAGGAGTTTAAAAATTAATTAAACAGCGCTTTAACGCTCCATACGTTTTTATTAAATGGGGCATTTATTTTTAATGTGCTGTAAGTGAACGCTAGGGAATTGGAAGTTACAAAAATAGTATGTTTTACAAGCATTTATATCACAAAATCTTTAATGTAAGTGCAGTTCCATTGCAGTTAAATTTTGTTTGCTTTACAAAAAAGAGAATTTAATTAAGTTTTTATTTAAACACTTAACACCTCTGGAGTTCCCATCCCGAGGCTTGAAATTTTAATCTCGGCATTAAAACTGCAAAAAAACATTTCCATCTCCATTAAAATTAATCTCGGGTCCCCCTTAAGAAACCGTTACCTTAAAGTCGCTGACGTTTTATTTCCGGCACGCACACGAATAATTTAAACACTCAATAATAATTAAAGCCCAACCTTCATTAAAATTAATAAAAATGAAATCCCTTAATTCGGTCAGGAAAAAAAAACGTAATCCATTGTGAAAGTCGTGATGATGTGAGCCGCCTTACGTAAGAAATCTTCATTCTCTCGCTAACCTTTTGAACTTTCGTTTTCGGAATTAATTAGGTCTTGGCGCATTCACACGCTGCAAAGAGAATCAGCAATATCGCAGAGATTTTACACTTGTAAGGTTTGGTAGGAAAATTCGGCAATAAAAACCCATAAACACCACGAGTAAATCACTGGTAAATGGGATTTATGACCGGCCCCAGGGAGGTGTGTGTGTGTGCGTGTTGAAATATGTTGGCAGTGCTGAAAATCCATTAGGGGATAAATTGTGCGGAATAGATGGATATTCAGATCGGACATTTTAAATTTCCCGCCGTTATTCGATTCGATTTCTAGCGGCGTTTCATTAAAAAACAAACCGAAGAAAAGAGGGGACGAGGACGAGGTAATAATTAAACTTTTCCGAGATGGAAACACTGTTTTCGGAAGCCGAGATGAATTTATTGGCGGAAGTGATTTTTTTTAAATTAGTTTTTATTGCTTGTGAAACGGAATTGAATTATTGAGGCGATCGCAGCGAGAGGCTGAGAGTTATTCAATTAGAAATAAATTACAAGGCCTGGCATTTTTACGAATTACCTCTCTGTATTGCAAGCAACAAACAGCACAACCATTAAGAATGGAAAAGTTGGTGCTTTCTTTTTGTTTTACAAGCCCTACTCTCCTTTTGATTTACACTAATACGACTAGAACCTTATTTAACCGATTGCTTCCGTCACAAGCAATCAACTCGATTGTCATTAGTAGAAGTTGAGGCTTTGTGATTAATTTTCTGTTTCCACTGGCACTTATTTACAAGCTACGTCTTATACGAGTCACCTCTGTTGTATAAAAATATGAAATAATTTTCTGTTTTACAAGCATGCCAACTCAATTTTGTTTTACAAGAAACTAAATCGTCTTTTATTTGCTAACAAGGGTACATACATTCTTACTTGTCTTTCTGTTTTATAAGCCTGAAACTCTGCCTATGTTACAATACCAAAATTGGCATTTTCATTTCATTTTATTCTACAAGCAATCAAATAAATTTTTAGAAGCACGATCTGATTTTTGTTTTACAAGCCGAGAATGGCACTTTTAATTATTTGTCCTTTACAAGCCACAAAATCTATTGGTTTTCTTACAAATTAACTTTGTTTTATAAGCTATTTGCAGAAAATGCGATATTCTGATTTGTATTTCTGTTCCACAAGCACAAAACTCCCATTTTTACAAATCTTCAATGTTTTACAAGCAAGGACTAATATATTGGACCTTCTTTTTGGTTTTGATAAATTTCTTGCTCTTGTTTTGTGGAAGCTTTTAATGTTACTGATTCAGATTAGTAAGTTATAACTTCCCTTTCTGTTTTACAAGCCTGAAACTGTGCTTATGTTACAGTTCCAAAATTGGCATTTTCACTTTATTTTGTTTTACAGGCAATCAAATAAATTTTTAGAAGCACGATCTGATTTTTGTTTTACCAGCCTAGAATAGTACTTTTAATTATTTGTCTTTTACAAGTAACAAAATCTACTTTCTTTTACCCTACAAGCTTTCTGTTTTACAAGCCCGTCATTGGTTTTCTTACAAATTAATTTTGTTCTACAAGCTACAATGTCGATTTATTTGCAGAAAATGCGATATTCTTATTTGTATTTCTGTTCCACAAGCACAAAACTCCCATTTTTACAAATCTTCAATGTTTTACAAGCAAGGACTGATATATTGGACCTTCTTTTTGGTTTTGATAAATTTCTTGCTCTTGTTTTGTGGAAGCTTTTAATGTTAATGATTCAGATTAGTAAGTTATTACTTGCCTTTCTGTTTTACAAGCCTGAAACTGTGCTTATGTTACAGTCCCAAAATTGGCATTTTCACTTTATTTTCTTTTACAAGCAATCAAATAAACATTTAGAAACACGATCTGATTTTTGTTTTACCAGCCGAGAATAGCACTTTTAATTATTTGTCTTTTACAAGTCACAAAATCTACTTTCTTTTACCCTACAAGCTTTCTGTTTTACAAGCCCGTAATTGGTTTTCTTATAAATTAACTTTGTTTTACAAGCTACAAAGTCGATTTACTTGCAGTTAATGCTATATTCTAATTTGTATTTCTGTTCCACAAGCACAAAACTCCCATTTTTACAAATCTTAAATGTTTTACAAGCAAGGACTGATATATTGGTACATTTTTTTGGTTTTGATGAATCTCTTGCTCTGGATTTATGGAAGTTTTTACTGTTACTGATTGAGATTAGTTAGTTATAATTTGTCTTTCTGTTTTACAAGTCTGGAACTCTGGTTATGTTACAGTCCCAAAATTGGTAATTTTCACTTTATTTTGTTTTACAAGCAATCAAATAAATTTTTAGAAGCACGATCTGATTTTTATTTTACCAGCATTTACAAGCCACAAAATCTACTTTCTTTTAAGTCTATTACTTGCAGAAAATACTATATTCTGATTTGTATTTCTGTTCCACAAGCACAAAACTCCCATTTTTGCAAATCTTGAATGTTTTTTTTTTCTCTTTTCTTTTTTGTTTTGACAAATTTCTTGCTCTTGTTTTATGGAAAGTTTTACTGTTACTGTTTGAGGTTTGTAAGTTATAACTTGTCTTTTGTCTTTCTGTTCCACAAGCCCGCTACTCTCATTTGGAAAATCCTTCGTTTTACAGTTCACAAGCTCGACAATTACATCAGGTGAATTATAACTTGTCTTTTCGTTTTAAAATCTCGAAACTAAACGCAAAATATTATTCAAAGTGGATAATATTTATATTTAGCTTTCGATTAACTCACCTTTAGAAAATCTCGCAATTAAAGGTTATTCATGTCAATAAATGAAGGTTAAACGTCGACTATTAACTCTCGTAATGCAATGAAGACACTGTACATGAACTTTTCATTGTTAAAATTTCAGTCTAGCTTAATGCAAATAAACTGTGAAACTTTCCTTACTTACTTAAAGTGTATTTCCAATTTCTATTATGTTTCTCGAAATAAAGTTTCGCAACTAGTTTATTGACTGAACTATTTCCTTGTTTAGTCCACAAACTGCGAATTAAAATTTAATTTGAAACGTTGTGCATTTGGAAACCAATTACGTCTAATTATTTATTCAAATTAAATGCAACTTTCGCTTTTTATCACGAAATTTGCAAAAACTATACAATAGACGTATTCCCACCGTTGGAAAGTTGGACGAACACACACATATCCGACATCGATGAATCAAACTAATTAATTACGAATTGCGTAAGCGAAAGTTTTTACAAAATTTTTTCGGATAATGTTCTAATTGCCACAGAAGTGAAATTACATGTTTGGGGAGGATTAATTATTAAATTGGGAAGGTGGAGGATTGGAGGGTAGTGGAAAAGCGTGTCGAGGCATTAGGCCGAAGAATTCGCTAAGAATTTTGCTAAAATTGAGTCAGTAAAGTTGAACCACTTACTATTTCTTGTATATTTTAATACGAAATTTTAGCTCAATTAAGTACGAAATAGCCGATTATGTTTTAACTCAATTTGGAAAGTATTAAGTTTAAGTGGCGTTTAATTTCTTTTCTTGGGTCCAATTTAACGAACAATTAAACTAAGACAATATTTGATGAAACTTAGAGTCACATGAGAATGATTTGCGGCGACTTTAATCCGATTACGTACAAATTGAGTTTCTAGTAGTGACTTAATCCGAATTTGAATCGGAAGAAAGACGAACGATTTATCACTTATCTAACACAAATATATCGTGTAAGAACGTTTCACACTCGATTTAATTTTGGCATATTAGGGGAAAAACTCCTGCGGGCGCGCACGTCGCTCAAATCGAATTAAATAAAAGGATTCGAAACCAATATCGAAGAGGGATTTTCGTAATTCAAAAGCCAATTGTGAACCAATTCCCTCCAATTGTCATTTCTATTTCTATCGACGTTCTTAACAAACTTATACGATCTGAGCCGATTTCGATGGAGAGTTTTTGTTTTAAAGCCGACTAGCCGAAGTTTGCGCGTATTCAAAGCGATGCAAAAACGCGGCAAAAATTATTGAAAATTTTTCACACAGAAGGAAAAAAATTGGTTCTAAAACTTTACTACTTTATTAGTTTTATATAAACTTCTTTGTTATCATTTTTGTGAACTGTGACCTTAAACTCAATAATAAATACTATCTTAAAAAATATTTTATGTGTTCACCTAAAATATCTCTGGGGACAAATAAATTATTAGATTACTGTGTTATCAGGTTATCACGAGATAAAATGGGTGTATTCGTAAATACGCACCATGCCTTTTGTATTATTTTACTTTATTAACTATAGGTAATTATTAAATATTTTTCCCAAAACCTCGAAAAATATTTAAGATAAAAGAATAATAGCACCTTCGGAATCGTGAGATAATTTTGAATTTAAGGTTACTTTCAAGGAATCACACTCAAGAAAAATTAAAAAATAAGACAAACAAAAATTGAACAAATTTCGGTCAATATCTCGAAAACTGTTAATTATTATAATGAGAACAAAACTTATAATTATTTCAGAAATAAATTAAATTTTCCATTGAAACCTCCACAACTAGAGACAAATTTCCTAAACACCTTTACGTAAGAAAAACTGATTTTAAGACACTTTGTTAATAATTACAACCCGCTAGAAAAATTGAGATTTAAGCTAATATTATTTTATTATTTTTTATTTTTTTATCTGTTTAATTTAAGCCGAAATGAATGAATGATACATTTGAAACATTCGGTGAATTTCACTTAAGAAAAACTTAAGTTCGAGATACTTTAGCAATGTTGGACTAACTAAAACTAAACTAAAAACTTAAAACGTAATTTGCAAAAAAAAGATTTTCAGTAATTATTTTAACAACCAAGTAAAAACTAGTCACAAATTTGGAATTTTTGGATATTTCTATGTAAGAGAAAGCTGAATTCAAGACGCTTTTATGATTACATCAGTCATCTAGAAATTTTCAGCAGTTGAAATCAACTTACTTTCAGCCAACATCTCAGAAACTATTTATTGTGAGACACAATTAATTACATACTCAAAAAATTTGATCAATTTCACAAAAGAAAACTTTGCTTATTGAAGACGTTATGGTAATCCCATCAGCCAGATTATAAAATAAAAATATAAATAGATATTCAAAAATAATAATTATTATTAAAACATAGTTGTAATTGATTATTCAGGACAAGACGTAACGTGTTTTTTAATAAATGACACCTTCAATAGATATTTCGAAAACTACTTATTATATGAAAAATCTTAATAAGAAATTTGAAGTTCCTGATTATTTTTACGTAAGAAATAGTTAATTTCAAAATACTTAAATGACCATAACTGTTGAGAAAAAATTAATTCTTCCTGTTGCAGCGAATATCTCAAAAATTGTTTAGTACCCGTATTTGAAAAGTTTAATTAATTTGAAAAATTCAAGAATAAAACTCAACAACTACTTGTAAATAAAAACTAGACAATTTTAAATTCTTGAATGGTTTTACGTACAGTCACGATAAAAAAATGACACCCCTGCCAAATGCGCCGAAGAGCAAATGCCTGATTAAAATTGTTTAGGTCATAAATTATAACAAACAGTTTATTCAACTATTGAGTTAGTTTAGAAAATTTATAAATTAGCCAAATTTACACATCAACCATAACAAAATTTGTGGTTGGGGTTTTAAGGGTGTCATTCCTTTTGATTATAACTCTACCTAAGGCGCTTTAATAGCAATCAAAAAAATTCGACCAAGCTTCGGAAAATATTTCAAAAATTATTTGCTACAGGAAGAAACAGATTAAAGAATTAACTTTTTTTAATAATTCTTTTACTTAAAAATCAATCAATCAATTTTAATAAGACGCTCATACACCCATACCTGTCAGAAAATTAAGTCTAATTAGAAGGCTAATACTTATTACAAAACAAGTTTCAAGTTTTTTTTCATTTGAACGCAAGGGAAATCTTAACTTCAGGACGGTTTGACAACACAAAAATATTTTTTTTGGTTTTACAATAATTTTATGTAGGTAAATAAATATATTTTACATGTATACAAGGTGATTCAAGTAAACTAATAGGATTTGTGAGTTAATTTTGCAAAATTTCAGTTTTAGAAATGTGGGTCGTTAATTTATGAAATTTTTCGTTGCCTGCTTGATATTCACCGCCACATATCACCTGTTCCGGTGTCAATAAACCCATGAAAGTTTTGCATGCGTTATTTTTTGACCGCGAATTGATGATAAACCACGACTTAATTACACGTTCTTAATTTGCTTTGTTGTGGCGCATTTCAAGTGAAAAAAATTAACCTTATTCATCACAATATTGTTGAGATCCTTAAGGCGGGGTTTTCGCTCACCAGTGTTGCCAGAGCCAGACCGATTCCGTTATTCGAAAAGAACTGGCATTCATGACCGACAATGAGTCATGCATACCAAATTGCAATCCAGCGACCGCTTATTACTACACAAGATGGTCGTCTAACGGACGTTTTCGGTAAACAAGCCATAAAGCAGCCCTTTGAGCGATAAATCAGGCCCGCCAACCGTATAAATGTTGATTTATTCCGATTCCTTCGATTGTTCGCCCGAATTTAATGTTTTAACAATGCGAGAGATGGAAAAGTAAACGAAGGACTTGGTCTCTGATCTACTTTCACCCAGACGGAGATTCCGGAGATGAAGGAATGTCGATGGAGTTTTACAGGTTGTGTGTGTGAGTGCAATTTTTTTGAGTGGTATTATTAAAATGTCGGCTTGTAATTTCGACTAGCTGGAGGCAAATATTTGGACGACTTTTACCTCTTTTTTTATACATCGCATCAGACAAACAGGGATTACGTTTTATTACAACGATCAATAAGCATTTTACGGAGTGTCAGATTTAGGTATTTAGATATCTGGGATAGTAAACGATGAGTTATCATTTTTCTAGCTACGCATTTATCACTCGTTTGGTGATAAATTTCACACATTCATCATCTTTTGTCTTATGCTCATTTTGTATTTCTTCAAAATAAATTTTTAATAAAACTGCCAACAAAATTCACAAGTCTAGTTTTACGTTCTTTCTTACGAAAAACCTTGACTTGATGCACTTTTCTTGTCTTGTCTTGAAATCCAAGACAAGAAAAAGATTTAAGTATTCTTGACTTGATTTCTAAAAATATTGCAATTGCAAATTATTTGTTATATCCTAAAACTGATAAAAATGGTGTTATCTTTGCCATTTCTAGCATACAAGTACTTTTTTGAACAAAAGTTCAGATAACATTATCGTGCAATTTTCTATTTACGTTCAGAAACACGGTTTCGTGAAATTTTTCAAAAAGAAGTGAAAAAAAAAACACTAAATTACGTCAACTAAAAACGGCTATTATGTCTGAGAAATTTTGTAGAAGTGGAGTAAAAAAATCACCCAATTGGCTTGAAAATGACGTTATTGTTCTGTTTTAGAGCACTCTAGCACGTTGTACAAGTAATTATTTCGCGGAAATTCGTTTCTAAAAAACACAAAAAAGTTACTTCAAAAATCGTAGAAATTTCTACCTTTCTCATGTACTTTAAACACATTCTAATGACACTGAGTTTGTTTTTTAATTTTACTAAGCCGAACCGAAAAATGACTCGAAAATTGTGTAACTTTTGCAATTTTCGAGCGTTTGCAGCTATAAATGTTAAAAAAAATTACTGTGCGTTATGAAATTTTGTTAAAGCGGTTAAAAAAATTACCAAATTAAGTCGAAAATTACGTTATTTTTCGAGCCCTTTAGCAGGTTTTGCAAGTAATTATTTTGCGAAAATTCGAAAAACCACAAAAAAGACTTCTAGCTTTTTCAAGCACTTAAGCAAGTTTTTCTGACACAACTGAGTTTTTTTTATAAAATCGGACCGAATAATGAGCAGAATTCGGTCAAAAATTGTATAATTTTTAATTTTTTAATTACATTTTTTTTTTAAATTTTTAACAATAGATCTATGCAATAAATAAAAACTAAAAAGCAAAAAATAAAAATATAAAAAAAATGTTTTTAAAAAAAGCTTTTATTTAAACGATGCACTAAAAAGTAAAAAATAATGTATTTCAATCACAGGAGAATATTTTTTCTTACAGGTTAAAATTCTAAAATTTATAAAAGCCTTGTTAATTATAAAACTACGGCATTACAGAATGACTTTGTTCAGTTGACAACTCCCAAAGCTTTTATAAATTTTAAAATTTTAACCTGTTCACGAAAATACGTGAAATTTAATAAAGTTTTATTGAATTAAAAAAAATAATTTCAGAGCCGTGAGTTTTTTTGAGTTCATTTTTAGAATATGCAAAAAAGTACATAAGACACACTAAACATTAGAAAAAAATCGAAAATGACTTTACTTTTACTTTTTTGATCATATATAGCACATTTTTCCACCACTCGATTTGTGAACTCGATTTTAAAACAAACTAAAAAATACAACAGAAATATTGAAAATGAGATTATTATTAAAAACTTTTATTTAGCTCACAATGTTATCTGTCTGTCGGTTATTTTTTCGGAGCCAAATTTGAAAGGGTTCCCGTTGTCCCACTGAATTGAAATTTTGCATACTTACTTAATCTGCGTGACAACACAATCCTATGTAGTTAAATACCCCCTAAAGGGATTAAATGGGGTTTGGAAGTTTTAGGTTATGTTTACAAAGGGGTTCTCGATTTGTAAATTTGAGAGGGTTCCTGTAGTCGCAATGAAATAAAATTTAACATGCTTACGTAATCTGCGTGACAATGCAATTCTATATAGTTAATTACCCCCTAAAGGTGTTAAATTTATAAAAGCTTTGGGAGCTATAAAACTACGGCATTACAGAATTACTTTGTTCAGTTGACAACTCCCAAAGCTTTTATAAATTTTAGAATTTTAACCTGTAAGAAAAAATATTCTCCTGTGATTGAAATACATAATTTTTTACTTTTTGGTGCCTCTTTTAAATAAAATCTTTTTTTAAAAAACATCTTTTTATATATTTTTATTTTCACAATTTTCTTTAGAATCCAAAATATCTCTTAATTACCTTGTAAATGACATTGTTTGATCTGAAAATTTAGTCTGCGAAATTTCCCTTTAATAAGGCGAACAATTTCCAACAAATAAGCTTGAATCGACCTGAGCCTAAAAGCGCTCATTCGACGCAAAATTATGTTTTTTCAATAAATTCCGGCAAATTGCCCCAGTTTCCGCCTTTGAACCTCTTCTTGTTACCGACTCGATCGCGTGTGCATATTTTCGCCAATAATTGCGCATTATTGCGACCGCTCAGTTGTCAAGAAAGTTCCTGCTTGAAAATTAGGAAATTCATCTACTCCAAACGTAATAAAATGAAATGAAGTAATAACAATCGATTCATCTTCAATTAAGCCTTTAAACGCCAAGTTTTAATTAATTAATGTTCGCACCCTAATTATTCCAGGTAGCCGAAATTTAATAATTAAATTAGGTAAAAGTTGGGTTTGTTGACATTCATACCCCTGCTAAAACGTCAAGATAAACACAATACCGGGTGTTAAATCGTCACTATTGTGCGCTATCTGGCGGTGTACCAAGCGTTTTCAATTGGGGCCAGATCGGTATTAATAACGGCCCGAGAGTTAATTGTGTGTCAATTGTTATCGGTCGAGACCATGCACGATTAAGTCGATCGAACGACGAGGATTTCGGTTCATGTTGATGGTGCGTGGAAATGTTTTCAGCGTGATATGGAATACGTGAAAGGGTTTTTAAAGGGCTTTTACCATTCATAAAAGGACAAAGTGAGATTTGAGTTATGGAAAGATAAACGCATGACATTTACGCCACTTTCTAATCAATTAAACAGCGGATACGTTCACCTGAATGCGACATTTTTCAAACTAAATCCAACAAACGCATTTCTTGAGCTGAATCGAAATATTCTCTTAAAAGTTGTTTTTAATTTGTTAAATCAAAAATGCATCTCGTTTCGGTCCGTTGGTCTTAGCAATTGTTCCAGAACTCGCCAACAACAAACACTCTGATCAATCTTCCGGTATGGGAGTTACCCGGAGCGCGACTCTAATCTTAAACTCCGGGCTTTCGTCCCCTTGCTAGCGACGTGTGAGATGTACGACTCAGTAAATTTCGACGCAGTTTTTTGCGTTCGAGAAGAGAATCGACGTGGCTTTTTGCTCGTTTATGCGATAATTTCGGTGATTTAATCTCGGTGGGAGGATAAACTGAAAGTTGGATAACTAACGGAGTCTATCTAATGTTACCTTATTTCTTAACTGGGGAGATAGCGACTGTGTATATAGTTAAGCAACTTTCAAGCCTGTGACGTTGTTGTTATCTAGACGTTAAAAAAGCAGGTCTTATCACGATGAGGTGGGAAGCTTGAACTTGGAGATTTTGAGTAATTTTCGTATCATTTATCAATTATCAGCTTCTCGATTAAGTGTTCAGCACAATCGGTTAGTATTTGATACTTAGCCTTTGAATTTTTCATTTAAATCCCCCTGAAGTTCATTTTTTCTGATTAATTCTGATGTGATGATGCGTTTTCTCCTGGAAATACGTATTTCGACTTTCGAGAGCCAAAACCTAACATTTTTTTCCTGTATGTTGATATTTCTCTATTACTTTGTTCATGTTACGTTGTCTTTTTTACCTTTTTTAAATACTTGTCCATTTGTTTCGACGCAATCTCTTGAAAGAAGTGAGATTTTGGCTCAAAGAAAGAGTTAACCATTAAGAACAAAGTTTGCTGATCTTATTTTATTTATTCTTTTTACACATGTTTGACAGAATCCTTTATTATAAAAAATCACTGAGAATTGGCTGAAACTCTGACTTAGTTTGGTGGTTTTTGTTTCATTTTGTCATATTTCTTTACCAGTTTTTTACTTTTTAAATACTCATCAGTCATCAGACTCAAAATTTGCTGAAATAACATAACTTAGACCTAGTTGTTGTTCCATTTCATTCCGATAATTTTATATTGCTTTATTCATTTTATTCACTTTACCTTTTCCTTCTTTTTTGATAACTGATTAGAACGAAATCTCTTGAAGGGAGTGAATTTTTGGTTAAAAAAAATCGTTAAATCATTCAGAATTGGTTAAAATAGCGTAACTCAGACCTAATTTCGTAGATTTGGTTTTATTTTATTTTGATATCTATACATATTTTTATATTTCATTGTTCACTTTAATCATGTCAGGTTTTCGTTGTCTTTTCTTTTTAAATATGTAACTTACCTTTCAGCTTGTGCCGACGAAAGATGATATTTTCATAGTCGCTTTATTCATGTTACGTTTTTTTTCTTAAAACTTTTCGGCTTATTTCGACAAATTATCTCTGAATAAGAGAGCTTCTGGTCCAAAAATTTAAATCCCTTATTAGAACAGGTTGAAATAATGTAGTTATTCTCACCCAGTTTGTGGAGGTATTTTATTTTATTTTGATATTTTTATAATTCCCTCTTCTTTTTATTCAGATTTTAAATTTTATTTTTTATACTTTCGGTTTGTTTCAATAAAATCTCTTGAATGGGTGAGTTTCTTATTAAAAAAAAACATCACTCAGAATTTGCTGAAATACGGTAATTCAGACCCAGTTTAGGGATTTTTTTAATTTTATTTTGATATTTTTATAATTTTCTCTTCTTTTAATTCAGATTATAATTTTTATTTTTTATATTTTCGGCTTGTTTCAACAAAATCTCTTGAATAAGTGAGTTTCTTATTCAGAAAGAAAGAGCTAAATCACTCAGAATTTGCTGAAATACGGTAATTCAGACCCAGTTTAGGGAATTGATTTATTTTATTTTGATATTTTTATAGTTCTCTCTTCTTTGTACAAAGATTATGTTTTTTATTTTTTATTCTTTCGGTTTGTTTCAACAAAATCTCTTGAATAAGTGGGTTTCTTATTCAGAGAAAAAGGAGCTAAATCGCTCTGAATTTGCTGAAATAAGGCATTCAGACCTAGTTTTGGGTTTTTTTCAATTTTATTTTGATATTTTTATAATTCTCTCGTCTTTTTTCGAAATTATGTTTTATTTTCTCTCGACTTGTTTCAACAAAATCTTTTGAAATAAATGGGTTTCTGCTTCAAAAAAGAGCTACATCACTCACAATTTGCTGATATAACGTAATTCCGACCTAGTTTTTACATTTTACATATACGAGTAAAGAACTTAAAAAAACTATTGAGAAGAGACTGAAATAACATAATTCACGCCTTGTTTGGTGCTTGTATTTTGATATCTTTTTATTTTTTTATCGATCTTACTTTTTTTTTAAATAGTGTGTGCTTGTTTCGACAAAAATCTTATAAAATAAGTGAATTTTCGACTTGGCTGAGAAAACATAATTCAGACCTGGTTTAGTGATACTTTGCTATTTTTTATTTCTTTATTCCTTTTATTCAGGTTATGTTTTCTTTTTTTTGGAAACTTAGTTTGTTTGGAAAAAATCTCGCAAAAAATGTGAGTGACTACGTGTCCCAAAATAAATGTAAATCGCTTAAAAGTGTTGAAATAATAAAATGATTTACCACAACATCGGACCAAACTCGTTTCGATGAATTGTCTTTTCTGACCCAAAAAAAAACCAGTTACCTACCCAGAAAGCCTAAAATAATCTAATTCATAGTTTGGTGAAGTATTTTTATTTCTCTCATCTTTTTATTCAGGTTGTTTCTTTTTATTGTTTTTATACTTTCAACACAAACTCTTGAAATAAGAGGACTAATTCACACCCAGTCTCTTTTTTTATTTTATTTTATTAATTTAACATATATTTGTCATTTTTTTTTTCTTTTTGAGTTCAAAAAAGAGCTACATCACCCAGAACAGGCTCAAATAACGTTATACCAAGTTTGGTGGCGTTGTTGTGATAGCTATCTTTTGATTCTTTTTAATGATCTTAAATACTGTTCTGTTCGTTTCGACAAAAATCTAGTCGAAACTAACTGTCAAACTGTTTTGAACTATTTTATTATTTTAATTTTTCATCCATATATGATCGCGCAATGTCTCAGTTCGCTTTTCACGCGACAAATTATTCCAGTTAAAAAAAATGTTATCGGTATTTTACTACGATTACTATGCCTTTGGGACGCCAAAAACAGCCCCCACACGCAAACATCACATTTCAGCTCGCATTTTATTAATTTTTTTCCTTTCAAAGCTAAACCATCTGTTTGTTGAATTATCACTGCAACTGTAATAAAGTCTTTGTTTCAAATTTCCAGAGCGTGAAATTTATTTCGTGGGATATTCGTCCTCCTGTCCAGGTGAAACCGACTTTCCTCCTCCTTAAACCGGCCCTGTTGTATAGGAATCCATCCTCGCTCTAGCGCATTCGACAGTTACGCTTCGTTGGCTCGGTCGGAGTCAGGTTGTTACCACCAAGGGGGCAAAGGGAGGGGGCTGTCTACGCGGGGGATGGGTTCACGTGGGACGATGGGACAAATGTGGGTGCTGTGGATTGACTAACACACCCAACGGTTTTTTTTTCTTATTTTCAAAGCAATCCCAATAATTACTACCAAAAAGAAAAAAGCTCAAAGCTTTCCTGATAATTAAATCCAAGTAAATCTAGTCCAATCGTTACTAAGTAAACATTTTTCTCTTTAATTTCTTTCTTGCGAAAAATCCAAGAAACTTGATATAAAAGCGTTAATTAAGTTTCAAATCATTTTTAGTCTTCTTTTTCATATTTTGCTTTCCTCAAGTAAAGATTCGCTGCGATGAACATGAATAAAAGTAAAATCAAGCTTTAATTAATGAAATCGAGGTTTTTAATGATGCCACAGCAAACAACATATTTAATAAATACTTTCGCTCTTTTATCAACTGATTCACTTTCATATCTTTGATAAAAATCAGATAAGATATTTTTAACTTGGTCAGGGTTGGTAAAATCATATAGTGACTTTTACGATCGCCAGTTGGTACTAAACACCTAACATTAAGTTTTAATAATTATAAACAAAATATTTACATCAAATTTCCGGTGCTAAACTCAAATAAAGTACGTAATAGTGTTTATAATAAAATTTATGCTTGATGATGACAATATATTATGTCATAACGTCAGGTTAAAAATTGGGTTAGGTAAACACGGTTGCCAACACATAAACATAAATTAATATTTTTGTTTGATGTGACAAAAAAAATGTGAATGTGGGGAATGAATTAATCCCAAGTCCGTCCCTGTCATTGTCTACCACCCTTCAAATCCCATAATCCCCCAACCACCTGTTTCCCAAGAAGGAACAAAGACCCACCTGCCCCTAAACCGGTCCCCCCCACCCTTAAATCAAAAAGGTCCGAAACAAAAGCCCATCGCGACCTTGACTCAAATCACGCATCTTATACAAGTTGATTCAACTCAACCTTACCTTGTGCCACGACCAGTCCGATCAAAAAAACGAAGAGTGCGCTGGAATCCATCGTTAACAAACACCACCAAACAATAAACAAATCAAAACATTGTGATGCTCACTTGTCACCACTTTTTTTTTTTCGAAAAAAAAATATATATTGTAACCGTCGATTGTTTGACGCGTCACCACGGCACAGGTTACTACGATCCACCTTAACAGAGTAGCGCGCCGTTACTGGAAACCGGAATTCTCAAACCGGCGCGCTTTCGCCGGAAACGGCCGAAGGACAATCGGCAAACATCGGCAACAAACGCAACAATTATTGTTATTATCGATTGTGTTTTGTTATCATTTTGGTTCGGCCCGAGTGCTTGATTTGACTAAGCCGGGCTTTGGAAGTAGTTGGCCGTGGCTGATTTGAATCGCAAAATTCTGGGGGTAATTAAAGAGTTGGTCGAGGGTTTAATTAAAAAGTTTGAGGTGGTCGGATGTCTCCACTACTTGATTTTTTACACTCCCACGTCCACTAAGATTGAATTGAAACGACGATCGAGCGTGGCGAGTAATTCTCTAAAGTAAAGAGAAGTTTGTTGTATAGAAGGAACGGTTAACCGAGTAATATCAAGGGATTCGCCAATAGCAAACTCGCCTTCGACCTGTGTATGTCTTAATCTGATGAAACCGGCCGCAATGAATATTCAGACAAGACATCTGCCGGACGGTTAATTTACGACGCGGCCTAAGCAAACCAACGGATTACGAATTGGACGAGACTTCCTGATTTCACGGATGCATAATAAGCCAAAAAAAATCATTGTTGGCAACAGTGGCAAGTTGGTAGCGCTCATTTCTGGGGATTTTTTCGCCCCATAGTTGGCACAGCCTCCTTTTCCAGGAATTGCTGAATTGAATTCAGAAAAAAATTGAGCTATAGTTAAAATATACTTTTAGCAAACTCACCCTCTATATTAATTAAGAAAAAAATTAGACAGTTTACACTAAAAAATAAGCACCAACAAGTTGGGTAAATTTACTCAGTTTCGAAAGGCGAATTCAAAATGTGTGGTTACTATACTTCAAATAAATTTTAAAGTTGGCGCCAATTTTGAAATTTTGAAAATAATTTAGTTGAATGGTCAATTTGAATCGTATAAGAAATCTTAAAGCTCTAGCTATGTTAGAAACTGTACCGTTTTCCATATAATTTTTTTATTTTGGGCAACTAGAAGTATTTATTTTTTGACTGGCACTAAAACTTGAAACACCCTGTAGGTCCTTAAAAAATCACCTTGTATATCAAAAAAAAAACGAACAAAATAATTACTAAATTCCATTGTTTGTACTAAACTCAAAAAATATTTTTTTACCGAATTCATAACCTGTTATTAGCTGTTTCAAAACTATAAAAACGCCAACGTCGCATTTTCTCTCAAAATTAGCCGTTATAAATTATTCATGCACTTCAAAAAAATTATAACTAATGTAATTTATACTTTGAATGAGAGATCTAATTACTAATAACTATTTTACAATTTTATCAATCGTATTTAAAAAAATAATTCGGTAAAATGCGACGTTGGCGTTTTTATAGTTTTGAAACAGCTAATACCTATTTACAATCTTTACAATCGTTCAAACTTTCTTATTGTAGGAAAAATTTATGTGAATCCTATAGTCAAAAATTACATAGTCACTACATATTAAATTAGCTATTTTAACAATAAAAAGCAAACAAGATCACTATTACTATTTCTAGTATACAATGAAATACCAAAAAATTAAAAATAATATAATTACTATTAGTTACATTATCCCTCTATCCCTGTACAGAAAAGCTTGCTTCCGCAAGAAAATATAAGATTTTAAAACTAATACACTATCCATAAAAAAATGAAATTTTACCGAATGAACGTTTTTGGTTCTTTGCTACCCGGCTCAGATGTCATTTTTTACACTTGTGACAGTACATTGTTATTTTTAATTTTTTATCAAATTTATTTTGGGAATTGCTCACTTTAAATGTGAGATTTCTATTCCAATGTTTTTTAGAATTTTTTTCTCCACGTTACGGTGTGCAAGAATATACAGGGTGAGTCTTCTACAAGTATCTGTTACTACATCTCAAAACTAATAGTCGCACAGAAGTAATCGATTCCTATAGATACTTTATTTATTGCTTTATGCATGAGTATTTCTCAGAATTTTTCTATCCTTCCTTACAAATAAAATTAATGAATTCAAAATACTTTTAATATCAACAAAATTTTAAATAATAATGTAAAAAATAATAATGTATATTAATTTTAATTGCAAGTAATTATAGAACAATTCTGAAAAAATGCATAGAGAAAAATATAAAGTATTTAATAGCAAAGGCAGAATTCCTTGTGACTATTAGTTTTTGAGATATGGTAAAAATGTACTTTCAACAGACTCATCCTGTACCTGTATAAAAATTTACCCAAATTTACACTAATTTTTTAAAAAATAATAAGAATTTTGTAAAATTTGTTAAAATTCACTTGAAATTTTCTCGAAATTATCTAAAACTAAATAAAATTAATAAATTAATTAAAAGTACTCAATTTATTAAACATTTCTTGAATTAAAAAATTCCTCACAGTTCATTTAAATTAACAAAAATAATCAATTTATTTTACCTCACAATTTAACTAAAACCTACTTTTTTACATAAATTAGTTTTTATAACTAGAATTGTAATTAGATTGTGCTGGAAAATACATTTATTAATTTTTGTTCCCATTTGGCTATTTTTGATTTACTTATTATTATAACAGCCCATTAATTGAGCATAAAATTTAAAACCTTTTTGTCTAAATATTAATATAAACCGAACATAAATAAAAATATTTACGTTGTAAAAATGTTTACATAAAGCGTCTAATTAGCTGTACTGTGAGAGATCAAAGTTAATGAAGGCGCCACTTCATTACTTAAAAACGACACTGTATCATAAAATTTTAATTGGATTGTTGTATTTTTTCACAACAAACGATTTTGATTTAATTAGTACTAATACTAATTCAATCGGGTTTGTAGTTGGAATTAAAAAATAATTTCTATTTGTTAATTAATAATTTCATTATATCATTTTGTTTATTTTTAATCAATTTTGTCATCGAAACTAGCTTTTTACAGTGGGCTGCACAATAATATTTGATATATTGTGCCAACTTTATTTAACTTGTGAAGTCTCCGAGATGAATTCGCCCTGAATAATCATAACTCATCATCAGTTCTCGACTGGGTACCGCAACTTGGATTAACTTTTGTTCTTGATGAAAACCTAGTTCACTAAATACTAAATACGACAATTTTAACACAAACTCTTTTGGCCAAATATTCGACAGGTAGGTGAAATTTCATACCTGTGGATGCTATAATACACGAAATTTCTCTGAAGGATCGCCGTATTGGCAATTAAAAGCCCTTGGAACTTTCCCCAATTTGTGGAAAAGCTTCCAATATTAGACGCGCCGTGTGGCAGAAATCTGCATTGCAAGACCTCCATATGCTGTTTTTTCTACTATTAATAGGCACAACAAGTGTTTTATTCGCGATTACCAGATGCAGATTCAAGAAACAACACAAAAAATAAATCGCTTTGGTCTCTCACAAGTGGTGTGGATGATAAATGCGGGACCTGAGAACACGACGATCGCTTAGGAAGCGAAATATTCAGAAATAGAAGTGTCACTTTTGATAAATAGAGCGTCAAGCATTGCAATATCTGTTCAAAATGCATAATTGTTGCTAATAACTAAAGCAAACGCAATAATTCACACAACACATTTTGTGGAACTAAATATAATTTTTAATTGGAACATATTATTGTTATTCAAGAATGCCTTGAAAAGTTGATTCAACAAAATTAATAATAATTCTCACAAATACATAATTTCGCTAATTATTTGTTTAAAACAGCCAGATTTCGCACAAATTTCTATTTGATTTAAAAAATTATTTGACCGTTCAAATTCTATATTTTTACACAAGGCTTACGCTTAGAAAACATACAGGCAGTCCAACGATCCGAAAAAGCTCCATAACTTGTTTATTATTAGAGATATTGACTTTTTCTTTATTTTTTCCTGCTGGATATTGTTAAGATATTTCGGTATATAAACAGGCTGTTCTAATATTCAAAAAACACTAAAGTTATGTTTTTTCAAATGGAACATCTGAAACTTTATTGCATTTTTGGACGTATACTTTTATTTAAATTTGTATTGGTTGATTCTGCCTAGTTTTTTAAATAATTTGATTTTTTTGACGAAAACACGTTTTATTTAAAAATTTATTACACAAAAACGAAGAATCTTAGAAAAGTAGGATTGCCACCATTTTAAAGGGAAAAGTTCAAACTTAAATCTGTTCCAATTGTTTAACGCATTGCAATTATAAACGTAGAAAAATTAAGAAGTTTGTTAAAAGTTGAATAATTTTAAAAAGCTAAATGAAACTTGGAATTTTAATTGAAGTCAAATTTGACGTAACTGGATCAGTCATGGCGGCCAATATGGCGGCGCCATGACGTCATCATAGAATTTTTTAAATGGAACGATACAATTTTTTTTGTATAATTGGAAGCTCTACTAATAGGCCTTTGCAACTGTGCTACTTATTTTATTTTAGACAAACGAAAATTTTAAATTTTATTTTCGTATTTGCTTTTTCTACATTCAACATAAGTAGCACAGTTGTAAAGGCCTACTAATAAGGCTTCGAATTATAAAAAAAATCATATCATTCCATTTAAAATATTCTGTGATGACGTCATGGCGCCGCCATATTAGCCGCCATGACTGATCCAGTTACGTCAAATTTGAGCTCAGTTAAAATACTAAGTTACGTGTTTTTGCATTTTTTTAATTTTTGAAAAATAAAAAAAAATATGAATTTTATACGTCACATTACAATGATGATTTCAAAATTTTTTTACATGTTTGGTTCATCCATATTCAAAATGTGTAGTCCAGTTGTAAAGGCCTATTAGTAGAGCTTCTAATTATACAAGAAAAATGATATCGTTTTATTTAAAAAATTCTGTCATGACGTCATGGCGCCGCCATATTGGCCGCCATGACTGATCCAGTCAGGTCAGATTTGAGGTCAATTAAAATGCGAAGTTACCTGTTTTTGCATTTTTTTTATTTTTGAAAAATAAAAGAATTACGAATTTTATGCGTTACTTTAAACTCACTCTGTATACTTTAAGTTTGAACTTTTTTCTTTAAAGTGGTGAAACTCCTACTTTTCTAAGATTCTTATTTATGTAATAATTTAAAAAAAAACGTGTTTTTGTAAAAAAAACAAATTATTTAAAATCAAAGCAAAATCGACCAATAACAATTTAGCTTAAAAGCATCAGTGTTAAAAGCATCCAACAATGCAAAAAATATAAGATGTTTCATTTAAAAAAACATAAGTGTGTATTGTAGCTATTTCCGGAAACACTCTGTATACTTGAAAATAATTCAGTCAGGGGAGAGCCAGCAGGGGGTAGTATCTAGGGCTTTCGTAAAAAAAGGTTAATTTACTAACATTTAAAGCTCAGTAATGGACTTTTTCACATCGTTGGGACACCCTGTAGATTTTCTAAATAAAGGTTAAGAAAAAATGCTACAAAAGTTATAAAAAGTTAAAAAATTCGAAAAATTAAAATGAATCCGTTCTAGATTATCTTCAAATATTTAACATTTTACATTTAACATGAAAAAATGTAACAAGAAGTAATAATCCAGAATTTTGCTTGTTTACAGACCTGTACCTTGTATTTTCGTTTCATAACGGAAAAACACGAGATAATTTAGTAAATTACCCATTATTTCACAGTAATAAAAATGTACAATAAGGTCGTAAAGCGATGTTTACTTCCCGAATTTGAAATAAATATTTAGCACAAAAAACTACTGTTAATGACATGACTTTAAAAAGCCATAAATCCCTAAAAACACGCACTTGTTAACCGATAACTCACTAATGAGATTTTTAAATGTTTCCTTTGATAAGAAAAGTGTGTCAGTTTTTATTAAAAAAAAGTAATAAACCGGGGACGTATCGAAGTCGTGAAACAAAGTTAGTGTACTGCTCAAATTTTTATTTTTAAAGTTTCCAAGTGGCGAATAAGCTTCATTAAATATTAAATGAATTGGGGAAAAAATTGTTGCAATTCCTTTGTTTAAGAAAAATAAAATTTTGCAAGAATTGAAACGTTACGCGAAGGTAAAGTTTCTCCATCGAAGTGACAAAGTTACATAAAGGAAGACTTCCAGTGTCCCTCGTTTGGGACTTAATTGCATTCGACTAAGAGTCTGGTGACGTTTATAGGTAATTAAGTTGGAATCGCTTTTTAACGGCTCACTGCATTTTCAAATAAAGCGTTTCTTATCGGAAGAGACAGTCATTGTGTCGACGCATCAATAATAAATCGGGAAAGAGGCGTTTAAACGCTTTGGACGGGACTGGAGGAAAATCGAATCAATTTTTAACATCGCAACTTCCAAACTCTCAGTTGGGGGCAAAAATTAAAACGTACCAGCTACTGCAATAAGGCCATTTCAGGCCGCTTTGTCCTTTTAAATCATCGAAAAAAAAATTAAAATTGGAAACCAATTGACCAAACTTAATTAACATAATTCTAATTACATACATAATTTAGTAACTGTCCGTGTTTGTGTTAGATTTCTGGTTTACTAATCAAGGACTTCGACGTGAATTAAGTAATTAAATTCAGTGGCTGCTTTTGCTTCAAAAGCAAGACTAGAAGAGCTAATTTAAAATTAATTATTATTACAGGCAACTAGTATCTGCAATTGTATAACTGGTTGCATAAACTATTTTTTAATAGTTTGCGGATTTTGTAGTTTGATTATTTTTTATTCCTTAAGTTGGCGATGCTTTATATTATTATTTGATTATAATAAATTGTAATAGTTAAAAGTATGATTAAAGCACTGATTAAAGTATGAATTTTTTTAAATTTGACAAGTGTGTCCGCTAGAGGTCGCCCCACACTGACACTGACACTAGTGACAGCAGTCATTCGTTCCGAATTAGCAAGCCCCCTTGCACCAAAATGACCCTCGAACGGGCCATGGAGGACCTCACGGCGAAGGTAGGGCTTCGCCCCCGGCGCCCCGTACCCAAAATTGCCGTTTCAGATGAAGAAGACCGACGAGAAGCTCGACGATTTGGCCTCACAGGTGGGCCACATCGAGAGCGAATTTCTGTCGGAAGACACGGCCGAACTCGAGGTAAATAACCTGCTCCGGTCGGTGAACGAGGTGAAAAATAATTACCAGAATCTGCGGAAAGAGATCGTCGAAGTGCAGGACCTGCAGAAACAGTTGAGTACGTCGTTACAGCTGCAGCTGAAGATGATGCAAGCCAAGTGTAACACGTTGAAGGAGAAAGTGGGGGCCACTGCCCCACGGCTCGAAAACTGAGTATCTTTGTTGATGGGGGGCCTCAAACCTGAGCTAAAGCCAGGCGCTTTCTTGTGGGGGCATGAGGGGGCTTGCATGCACCAAAGCGACCCAAATTCTAAGTTCATTTGTGATACAATGGAATAGTAGTGCACGACACGTCCTTTGGTTACTTTGTTTACAGTTCGACCAAATTCAGTGCCTAAAGTGGGCGAAATGTACGTTGGACTCGACTATACACACCCACGTATAGTCACACCCAACGTATATTTCGCGGCAAGCGGGCACTTTTCGTAGAATTTTGCATGCATCATATCCTTTACCTATTGTACATAATCAATGTGGTAAAACTATATATCAACTATACTAAAATGCATGTTAGAAGTCAATTGATGTACAAGACTATTACTTGCGCTAGCGCAAGACCTAGCTTTAGTCAAAATTATTGTGTAATTAATTAAAATTCGTAATTCGTACGATCGGGCAAGGTAAGTGCATGGCTGTGACTCAAAAAATCGTTTTGCTTGCGATTACGAATTTTAATCGTGTACCTGAGCAGATTTTTGTGACGAAAAAACAACTCAATGCCTTAAACACTGTACTTCCTCTCCAATTTTTCGATTTTTCGGCAAAAACTTTGCTCAAATCATATCACCTAAGCACAACTTTTTCGGGGGAATAACGTGGGGAAAGTTTTTTTGGAGCACAATAATTATAATAAGGGCACGTTTGATAGAATTTTTTGTAACCGGTCAAACTATGTTGTTCAATAAACGATTTAAACAACAATGTTTTTTATTCCCCAATCTGAGCGACGTTGGCAACACTGTCATTTTTAAACGCCCCGCCATTAAATTACCATAACAATCGTATTTTTGCGGACAAAATTCGCCCAATAAAGCGTTCAAGGAGCGTTTTATTGCGCCCCTGTGTATATTTCAATTGATTGCAATCCGAATTTCCCTCTGACTTTCACTTTTCCTTTCCAACCTTGACGTTTCCAGTGGTGTGAGCGCGGCTTTAGCAGTCGCCATGATGGAAACTTTTTAACTGTCAACATTGGTGACCAAAACATGCAAGAACAGCCCCAAAACGGTGAGTATTAAATGGAAAAGTGGTCAAAACCGGTGGAAAACCCCAGTTTCCCTAGTTTGGCGTTGCGTGGTGTCGAGAAAACGGCGTGAATCGGGTGCTAAGTGTTGGGAAATCGCGATTAAAATGCGTGGGTGACAGTTCCTGGAAATGACAAACAAAAAATTGTTTTTTTACAGATGGGGGCCCCGATAACGTCTGCGCCGGTTGTCTTAACGTGCTGGACGAAGAGGACGTCATCAGTGCCCTCAATCAGGAGTGGCATTTGGAGTGCTTTCGGTAGGTGGGCCCCAAAGTGGGGCTTCAATTGATCGATTGATTGTAGTTGTTCGGCATGCGACGCGTCCTTGTCCAATTGGTACTTTGAAAAGGACGGTCTTTTGTTTTGCAAAGATGACTATTGGTCCCGATATGGGGAATCCTGCCAACAGTGCGGCCAAATTATCACAGGGCCGGTTATGGTGGCTGGGGAACACAAGTTTCACCCAGAATGCTTCTGTTGCGTCTCGTGTGGGGCTTTCATCGGCGATGGGGATTCTTATGCACTCGTCGAACGCTCCAAACTCTACTGGTAAGCCCTCAAAGAGTACAAAACAAAGTACCTACACAGATAATCTTTTTTTTTTTCAATTACTATTAATAAAATGCAATTTTTTTTATTAAATCTTATTACATATTAAAACAATAGTTTAATCAAAAGATCGAGATCAGCCAAAATTCGAAATAGACCAAATAAGCTCAAAAAATGAAATTATTAAAATTGTTAACCATCTTCCATAGTCAAGTCATTTGTACTGCTTGATAAAATTTAAACAAAATCTAAAGTTATGGTATTTGTTAAGCAAATGCTTTTATACCCTAAATGAGGAATCAATTGACGTTTTGTGATATGCTATTTCCACTCAATAATTAAGTGCAAAACAAGTCACTAACACTCCGCGATTAAAGTATTAAAAATAGTACCGGACCAAATTTTAGTTTTTCTTTTAAAATGTTTTATTTCTCGTTTTGGTGAGTCACAACGTTTAGGATTAATAATCAACTAGGAATATTTGCATTTACCTGAGGAAAATTGTAAAAATTCTTTAAAATGTTCGTCTTGTGAGTGTCTTCAAATAACCAAAAACAGATCCACTACCAACAATAAATATTGACTAGAACACAATCTAAAAACGATTATTAACATTTTACAAACGTCGTTAAACAAATATAATCCCAAATCTTTAGCACAACACGTTTTGAAATCGAATTTGACAGAACGACAAAACATGACAGGTGCAAAATCGGCGGAGGATTATGAGCGGGAATACTACCAACCTAACAGTACACACTAAACTCCCCGCTAATACGTATATCTTAGTGATTTTAGTGTTTCCAGGTTATTTAAAAAAGTCCAGTTTCTCGCTGGAAATACAATATATTGTTTAATTTTATTTTAGGTATAATATTTTGTATTTGTAACTGTATTTTTTTACATGTTCAACGCCATAAATGGTTTTTATCAAGAATAAAGTGTAATTCTATACTATGCCATTTGGAAAAAAAATAATTAGAGCAACACTTATTCACACTGCTATTGACAACACAAATGAAATAAAAAAAGAAATATTTTATTTATTGTTTTCATTCATTTTATTCATCCTATTAACTATTGTTTTAATAATATTTATTTAGACAGAAAGAAATTAAAATTTAATTTACGATTAAACTAATTTTACAAAATACATACTTAGGGCCGGTTTATAGAAAGCTGTGTTAAAATTTAATTCGTTGTTAAAAGTTAATCACCCATTTAATTGCGGATTTAATTAATGACGCTTCTATAAACCGGTCCTTAAGTTATTTAGCAACCATTTATTTTTTTTACTCTCAATATAAGAAAGAACAATTATTTGGTGAATATAATCAAATGAAGTAAAAAAATAAATATCTTATTTATTGTTTTCATTCATTTTATTCATCCTATTAACTATTGTTTTAATAATATTTATTTAGACAGAAAGAAATTAAAATTTAATTTACGATTAAACTAATTTTACAAAATACATACGTAGGGCCGGTTTATAGAAAGCTGTGTTAAAATTTAATTCGTTGTTAAAAGTTAATCACCCATTTAATTGCGGATTTAATTAATGACGCTTCTATAAACCGATCCTTAAGTTATTTAGCAACCATTTATTTTTTTTACTCTCAATATAAGAAAGAACAATTATTTGGTGAATATAATCAAATGAAGTAAAAAAAGAAATATCTTATTTATTGTTTTCATTCATTTTATTCATCCTATTATCTATTGTTTTAATAATATTTATTTAGACAGAAAGAAATTAAAATTTAATTTACGATTAAACTAATTTTACAAAATACATACTTAGGGCCGGTTTATAGAAAGCTGTGTTAAAATTTAATTCGTTGTTAAAAGTTAATCACCCATTTAATTGCGGATTTAATTAATGACGCTTCTATAAACCGGTCCTTAAGTTATTTACCAACCATTTATTTTTTTTTACTCTCAATATAAAAAGATTTATTTGGTGAATATAATTTCAAATAGTCTGATTGTAAATATTATAGCACGAAACGAAAAGTCATTCGAGACATTACCCAGAAATTCAGGACTTAAAAGAAAATGAAAATTGAAAATTATGTCTCAGTTTTACTTTTGAATTTTGTCGGGACCTAGTAAAAACTATACCGACTAAAATTCAGTCAATTGTAAAAGCAAAAATAGATAGACGTAACTGAAATTAAATATGTAAGCCATTTTTTTTCTGTTTCAGTAGTTTAGTTATTGTAATATTCGTTATAAGCAATACATATTGTTCAGAATTTACCTATTATAGTATACTATTTTTTACTTTACTTGCTTTATTTTATGTGAATGTCGCATGATTTTAATATGCAATATTTTGTCGTGCAACTAGACATTTTTTATTGACCCTTTCAGAGTTGAAAACCTATAATTTTTCCAAAAAGTGCATTCTATTTTCAAAAATGTTTATTTTTAATAAACTATTATTTACCTACCTGTTTACAGCCAGTGTAGTTTGTGGTAGTAGTTTATCATTAGTTAAACATTAAACAAAATGTACATTTTTGCGCAGGGATCTTTGAAAAATTTTTCAAAATTGTTGCTAGCATGTTTATTTGTGAGGGAAGTTCGAATCTTGGTTCTGGCACATTTCTTTTTTTTTCGTAAAATTTAATAAACCACAAATTGAAATGCGGAGTGGACCAAGTAGTTAATTTAAATCTGCCGTTTTGTCAATAATTTTAAAGGACACGCTAATTTTTATTAACTCAGTTCAGTGGTTTTCAAAATTTTGGGACCACAGGTTCAAAACGATTTTTCTCTCTATCTACCTTCAAAGTTTTGTTAAAACCATTCCCTAACACGTTGTATAATAATGAGAAACAGATAAATTGAACAAATACAAAAGAGAAAATTAAAAACTAAAATAACTGTTCAACAACAGAGAAAAGAAGTAAAAGAATAATTTGGAGTACAAAAAATACCAATTCTTAGTTAAAAAACATTGTTTCTCCTCACATTTGTTTATTAGGGCTTGTATTAACAATTAAATTTCACACAATAGCGGACAGTGCTACAAGCGACAGATGCAGCCGCTCAAACGCAACACCAGATGTCCCTTCATCCGCAAACCGCACTCAATCAGACTGGTGGAAATACCAGGTGGACAAAAAGGAATCAAACTATCCAAGGATTCGGGAAACAAATGCTTAATTTCAGAGTAAGCCACTCAGTTTTTCGGGGAATAACCGCGCTTAACCGAATTATTTTTTCTAAAAGGAAAATACGGGGAAAATTGCTTCGACTGGCTTTGGCTTTTCTAACAAATGCGACTAACACCTGTTGCTTGTTTTTGCCCCATAGGTACTGTATTTATGTCATTTTATTGCGCCATTTTTTCTAACACCGCCGTCTTTCCGCAGACTTGACATGAACGACGACTTGATGTCGCTTCACATTGGCGATAAAATACTCGAAATTAATGGAACACCAGTCAGGGACACTGCCATCGATACGGTCGAGAATTTACTAAAATATTCAGACACAGTCCTACAACTAACCATAGAACACGATCCTGATACGTTAAAACCTACAACCCAAACAGTGTTGGCACCTCAGACACTTCCACTCACAACAACATCAAGTGATACCAACATTCCCACAACAAAAAACATTCCTGAGCCAAATCTTGGCGGCTCAACTGGTGATATTCCATGTCCAGAGATTGGCAAACCTGTAAATAAAGAGCGTTTGTTTAAACGACGCGATGAGGGTTATATGAGTGGCACACGATCAAGACAGCTGCGACGTAAAAATCACTTGTCTGACAATCGCCAACTTGATAAAGAACGCAGTTCGTCAATGAGTAGGCTACTAGATGAGGCGCCAAATTCTAAACGTTGTCTCGAATTATCCCGAGCTTATTCGTTTCTTGAATCACGGCCACCTCAGCGTGTTTTTCGTGCTTCGGATCTCGTTAAAGGCGAACTTCTCGGTCAGGGTTTTTTCGGTCAGGTGTTTAAGGTTACGACACGTGATACGGCCGAAGTTATGGTGCTTAAAGAATTGTATCGAGTTGATGAAGAAGCGCAGAAGAATTTTCTCAAAGAGGTGGCCGTTTTGCGTAGTTTGCATCACAATAACGTGCTGCGTTTTATCGGTGTTTTGTACAAGGAGCGGCGACTTCATTTGGTCACTGAGTATATATCTGGTGGTACATTGACGGAGTTAATACACGATACGGCTCAGCCGCTTCCATGGGAGCAGAGAGTGTCGTTTGCGAAGGATATCGCAGCAGGAATGGCCTACTTACATTCGATGAATATCATTCATAGGGATTTGAATTCGCATAATTGTTTGGTGAGGGAGGATAAGACTGTGATTGTTGCGGATTTTGGCTTGGCAAGGATTGTATCGCATACGACGAATAGTGCGACAAGGATGTCACCTAAAAGACAGGAGAGGAAAAAGAGGTATACGGTGGTGGGGAATCCCTATTGGATGGCACCGGAGATGATGAAAGGGAATAAATACGACGAGAAAGTGGATATTTTCAGTTTTGGGATTATTTTGTGCGAGGTAAGTGATTAAAATATTAAGTTGGCAACATTTGACCTGACAACCTGAAACAAACACTTATTGTTCCCACCCCAAAAAATCACTAGATTCGAGCTGAAAAATTTGGCGGATTTATTTGATTCAAATCTTCCTTATAGTTTTATCTTTTATGAACTAAGGGATTAGAGCCTAACAAAGAAAAAAAAACTGTTTGATTTCTCAATGTTATTACATATTTGTTCCGAACAACAGATAGCAAAAACTGAATAAATTGTGTAAGAATGTCGCCTTTTAAAAACATATTTGGCTTAGGTAACTAACTGCTGTAAAGGTGCAGACAAGACGTATGAACAAAAAAACAATGAATTAGGATGACGTACGGACCAATAGTTAATGAAACAGCGTCCTAAAAAATAGTTTAGTAATTTTTCGGACTAGTTTCTTGATTTAGCTCAAAAACATGTTTCAAAACGTGAAAATACAAAAAATTAACAACTTTCTCAAAAATAATGTATTTGCCGACTTAATTTCCGGAATTTTACAAAAGAAAACTCAAAAACGGGCGTAATCACTTGGAATATTAGAAAATAACACCATCTTCAACTAAACTGTGCTTTGTTTTTTTGCCTATTTTGACGAAATCTTGCTCAAAACCAATTAAAACAAGTGAAAAATGTTAAAACAGTGTAAAAACTTAAGAAAGGTCTAATTTAATACATTTTTTGGATAATTTTGTTAAATTTTCGTCTTATTTTTAACGAAATTATTACGTTTTTGACTATTGCTTTAGCAACATCTCTTATAAAATAGATTTCGATTTAGAAACGTGTTTAAATGCTTGAAAAAATTAAAGACAACATCATTTAGTTCGTATTTTTGACGAAATTTCGATCAAAAGCAACCTAATTCTCGTGAAACCGGTAAAATATTATTAACTTTGATTTGTTTTTTTTTTTACAACTTGGTCCCTTGCTAAAATAATATTTGGTTTTAATGTGGCTCTTTTCGTTAATATTTTTGCAAAAAACACTCGGACCAAATGCACAATTTTTTTTCTAATTTCGTTAAATTTTCCGCTGGTTTTTAACGAAATTTTACGTTTCTGGCTAATTACTAATTTGTTTTAGCAAAATTTAGGTTAAAATAAGGCTTGAAAAAGTAAAAATAACATCATTTAGTTCAAGTATCGTATTTTTAACGAACTACTTTAATGAAAAATGACCTAAATCGAGTGTAACAAATAATTGATTTGTTTGAACAATTTGAACAATTTTGATTTGTTTTTTTAGGATTTTGAGAGCCGTTTTATATAAACGTCATTAATTTAATCCGCAATTAAATTATCACCTGACCAACTTGGACCATTTCATTGGTCCATTCGCGTTGTTAACATTTAACAACGAATTAAAATTTAATGAAGCTTTCTATAAACCGGCACTTTGGCTTATTTTGTCAAAAACTTTACATACAGTTGAGTTTCTCGCTAAAATAACATCAATTTGGATCTAATCTTAATGACTTTTTTCGTTAAGATTTTTGCAAGAACCACTAGGAAAAAGCAAATTTAGTACAATTTTTTGCCTAATTTGTTAAATTTTTGGCTAGTTGTTACCGAAATTTGTGAATCGGCCTAAAAAACGATAATTTGGTGATTTTTTTATTATAATCTCTTAGGATTTTTAAAGGCTTGAAGTAGGTAAAAATAACAACACCATCTCGAAACATTTTTTTATGGTTTATTTTATCTTAAAAAAATACCATCAATTTCTATATTTCTTTTGTGATCTTTAGATGTGTTATGATAAAGTCTGACAAAGTAATTATTTATTATTATTTGATTTAAAATAAACTAGAGCAAGTGAATTAGTCAAAAATAACATCAATTTTAATGTCATTTTTATGATTTTTTAGTCAGTTTGAGAGAGAAATTACTCGAAAATCTAATTTTTATGTCAAGAGAAAATTTTGCACAGTAATTTTATTTTTTGACAAAACATAAACTAAAACTCTCGAAAAAGCCAACAGCACTGTAATTATTATTATCGATTTGGTTTCACTCTAAGATTTTTGTTAAAAAACAGGTTTAATTATGAACAAATTTTGTGTTCTTTTGGTTTATTTTTGACGAAATTTCACTCAAAAACGAGGCTAAATCTAAATGCAAAGAAAAAAACCTTAATTTCGATTTATTTTTGTGATTTTTAGAAGTGTTTCGACAAGACTGCCAAGTACTGTATCTTAACTGAAAACTAAAAACGCTTGCCAATATGTATTTTATTGTTGACCACAAAGTTAATGAATTCGCCGAAACTAAAGCAAATTATTCCAAGAATAAATTTTTCCCCACTTTCTACCTGCCGACCTTTTATACATTGTTAAGCTGGGTTCTGAGAATTTGTCCAAAAGTAAGAAGCTAAAATTTTAGAAGCTATTGCAGCAGTAAAGGAGAAAGTTAAGTGTAGATGATCCAGACCAATACAAAGAGAATTCCACTTTGCAAATGCATTTACATTAAAAACTTTAGCTGAAGAAATCGAGTGAAACAGTCAAAAATAACATAAATTTTGATGAAATTTTCATAATTTTTTGGTCTGTTTAGTGAGATTTTTTAATAACTGATAAAGGTTTTTTTTCGGGCAAACACTCAGTTTGTTAGCTAGGAACATTACAGTTACCAACTTAGAATTCAATTCCTAATTACTTTAATTACTAGATTATTGGGCGCGTTTTGGCCGACCCTGACTTCCTCCCCCGTTCGAACGACTTTGGCCTCAACCAAATGACTTTCAAGGAGAAATTCTGTGCTTCATGTCCAGAAGCCTTCTACAAAATTGCATTTCTATGCACCGATCTCAATCCGGATAAGCGGTATAACCAATCCCAAACCCTCAAACTAGACCACGTGACTGTTAACTGTCATTCCAGGCCACCATTTGAGGTTATGGAAGTTTGGTTAGAAAGCCTCTCAATGCATTTATCAGTGGGGATGCCACTCCCACCTGATTTACTCTTCGATATCCAACACTACAGAGGCATAAGCCCCAGTTCGTCTGGTAGTAACACCCCCGACAGCATTTCGGGGCACCGCAGTCCGGCCCTGGAACCAATCAAAGAGGGCAAACTGTCCGAAAAACCGAAAGTCGAACCTGTCGAATACCCGAATTACGAAAACGTCGAATTTGTGAAAAGCGACAAGGCTGCCAACGTAAAACCGTCGAATAAATTTTTGGGGGGTAAAAAACCGGAGACCAAAAATTTGAGTCTCCAGAGTATCAGTTTGAATACGATGTGTCCCTCTCGCGTGACCCAAAAATTCGTTAATAATTCTATAGTACAAAAGAAAAGTATCCCAGATGTGGTTTCGTCCACACTGACCAAAAACCCTGATTATAATAATTTGTGTTCGTCCCGGAGGCGTTATATGAGGATCTCGGGGACCCCTTTGATGTCGCGACGGAAGCCCTGCGAGCCCCCCGAAAGTGGGGCTTCCGTCGTGCGGACCATTATCGATAATTTTAATAAGAAAGAGTTGGACAGGGGGGCTTACGGTAGGTGCTCGTTAAGGGAAACCGGGAGCAAGAAGCTGGGGGGGCGCAGCGACAGCCCCGATGAATACACACCCTTGTAATTATACTAATTAACAGTGCTTTAAACGTTCCAATTACGGTGAACTATGACTTAGGAGACGAAACGAGATACAAAAAAAAATAGTACGGTTGAGTTAAAATAATTTAAATTCAACCAATTCACGAATTAGTGCAGAAATGTTGCATTCTCAACAAACAGAAAAACTGACGACTAAAATTTTCATTAGAAGTAAGATAAAAATCATTTAAAATTTAAAATTTGCGCTTCGTCCGTATTTTCCAAAATGTTAAAGATACAAGAAAAATGTTAAGAAGAAAGTTGTAGAGAATTAAATTTTCTTTAAAAAAGTCCGCGAGACCATATTTTTATCTTCAACAGTTTATGCCCCAAAGACGTTCAAAGACGCTCAAGCGACGGATTTGTTTCATTTTTTTAAGTCGTTATTAAGAAGAAAAGAAGTCTAGCTAATGCTGTTCAACTTAACCTGTCTCAAAAGAAAACAAAACAAAACATAAACTATAAAATACTAGGTGTATACAAAATAGCGCATTAAAAAAATTCTTTGATGACGTCATGGCGACGCCATATTGACCGCTATGACTGATCCAGTTAGGTCAAATGCTATGTTACTGTTTTTGCATTTATTTATTTTGAAAAATAAAAGAATTACGAATTTTATGCGTTGCTCTAAACTCACTCTGTATATTTTTTTAAAGTAATGTAAAAACAAAAAGTAGTATTCTTAATAATGTAGAAGAAGCAAAGTAAAAAATAATATTAATAGAAATAATACAAAAATGAAAAATCAAAACAGCAAAAGAACAACTAAAGTAATAAGTATTTTTACTTTGTGTTTTTTAAATAAGTTTACTGGCTTTGACTTCAAATGGTATTTGATATTATTACAAATGATAACAGCATTATAGGTAAAGGACCTAAGAAACAAGGCTATGTGAAAACAGGGCATCAACTGCCGGTAGACATAATCTAGATTTACATTGTGCAGAAATTTACGATGCACAACATTTTTGCATCATGTTTATGAGTTTTATCACTTACTATTCATAATTTAATGCTCTATCTGTCTGTTTGCCTTGTGTTAACCGTTACACTAATGCACTATTTTTCAATGAAAACTTAGACAGTAATGGAACAACTGCGCTCTCTGCCGGCATTAACGCAACGCAACTATCGTGAGCGGGACCACAGCTGCCTTGAGTAATGAAGGGAGTTTCCCTTCACTAATCAAGGCAGCTGTGGACGGGACGTTTTATTTGTACGTCGTTTCGCATCCTAGCCTTTAGATATCCGTAGTTCAATGCTCATGTAATCCGACAAAATTACTAATTATTCTGTGATAAATCTGTTAAGTATTAAGAAGCGGAACAATTTATCGTTTAATTTAGGTTTTATGTGATATCATTCACTAGCAAACTTAACGTACTTATCGCCACATTCCATGTATTTTTTATGTTGTAATTGTAAATAAAACGAAATTACACAAACTGTTTATTGAAACTTGGCTACATTTCATTCGAATCACACTCGACGTTCTCGAGCACTTGTTTGGTTTGTTGATAGAATACGTCTGGCTTTTGTTGTTATTGTTGTTAAGCATTTAAATTTTTCCTTGGAATACTGGTACAGGGAATGATAATTTAACCGCTCTTGAATAGAAGTATCGCCACTTGGCCCAAATAGAAATAGATGAAATGACGGGACTCGTGGGTCACGTACGAACCGTAATTTCGGCCCACGATGCAGTGCCACGTCGGGTTGTACTTCTTATCGAACTCTTTCTTTATGTACGCCGCAATGTCCTGAAACAAACGTTTTTGCTCAACATCAACATTTAAATCAGTTAAATTAATACGGGGTGACTATTAAAGACTGTGATACTTGTCAAGTTGGTAATAATTAATGACAACATTGACTACAAAATTTAAATGTCAGAAACCGCATGAAACGACTACATGTAGCGAATTAGCAAGAATGCCAAAAACTCAGCCAATATATTATTTGACACAATCTTTTACAGTCATCCTAGACAAATATCCCAAGCTATTTCTGTACTTCAGACTCAAAGTTAGCAAAATATATATATATATATATTCGTATGACAACAAAAAGGACAATAATACTTGTACATAGAAGAAATTACAAAACTTTGATAGTGGACAACCAAGTTTTCACTTCTGGCGACAACTCATGAATTTCGGTGAAGCCTCCTTGAAAACTCGTAAGTCGACATTCTTCGACAAGATGTTGGACAGTTTCTTCCACTTGACCACATTGGCAATATGGATTTTCGATAGCATTCCATTTAAATAACATTGAATTACATCTCGCATGGCCAGTTCTTAGTCTGTTCAATTTCACCCAGACCCACCTTGGTTGATCCATTCCAGATACACTTTTTGTTGGATCTTCTATTAAATCTTTATTGAAAAGTTGGACATTTGACCACATATTGCGCCACTCATTAATAATGAAAAAGTTTTCGATGTCAGAAGTTTCAACCCAAAAAGGTTTTCTGGATTTTAATCGATTTTCGGGGGCAATTAGATCAGACCATATTGGATAATCTTGGGGATGTCTGCTATATTTGATCCACAGTTTCTTGACTGAAAGTTTTCTTCTTAGTATCGGTGGAGCAATATTAGACAATACTGGAAGCCATTCAGTGGGGGTTGATTTCAAAGTGCCAGTTATGACTCGCATAGCAGTGTTTAATTGTGCATCAATTTTGCTTGTATGTGAACTGTTCATCCAAACAGCACTGCAATATTCTGCCGTTGAAAAGACTAATGCAAGAGCCGAGACACGAAGAGTTTTAGCATTAGCACCCCAAGTCGAACCGGCCAACTTTAGTAGAATGTTATTTCTTGTTTTCAGTTTTTGCCTTAATTTTTCAAGGTGAAACTTGTAGGTGAGCGAACAGTCAAGAGAGACACCAAGGTAAACTGGATGAAAGTTGTGTTTAAGTAGTGTTCCATTTAAAGAGACGTTCAATTTCCTTTCTTTTTGAGAATTTGATAAATGGAAGCAGGAAACTTCTGTTTTTGTTGGATTTACACATAGACGCCACTGTTTGAAGTAATCACACAAAACAGAAGCATCTTGAGAAAGTTGTTCCTCTAATCGATGAAATTCTTTATGTTGAAAAGTCAGTGCAATATCGTCAGCATAGACAAACTTTCTTGAAAGCGTTTCAGGGAGGTCACTCGTATATACATTGAAAAGTAAAGGAGATAATACTGCACCCTGAGGAAGACCATTGTTGAGAGTTTTGATTTTGCTTGATTTTTCACCGACAAAAACTCGAAATTTTCTGTTTGTTAACATGCTCTCGATAAGACTGACAATACGCTTGCAAGGTACAACTTTATAAAGTTTGTGTATTAAACCATCCTTCCAAACTGTATCATAAGCAGCAGTGAGATCCAAAAGAACAACACCAGTTTTTAAACGTTTCTCGAAACCAGTTTCAATGTGAGTCGTTAAAGCTAAGACTTGGTCACAGCAACTCCTTTGTGGTCGAAATCCAGCTTGTTCAGAGGGAAGAACATCTTCAACAAGAGGAGAAATGCGCTGATAAATCATCTTCTCCAAAATCTTGTAACAAACACTCAACAAAGAAATGGGCCGATAACTGGATGCTTCTTGTGGAGGTTTTCCCTTTTTGAGAATCGCGATCACCTTGGTCTTTTTAAACTCCGGGGGCAGACGGGTTGAAATAAAAATATCATTAAAAAGAGAAGTAAGCCATTTCAGTGCAAAACTTCCGAGATTTTTGATGAATTCCGGATAAATTCCATCAAAACCAGCCGATTTCTTGCTTTTAGTCGATGATATGGCTGCTTTCAACTCATCTACGTTGAAACATCTCGACAGTTCTCCTGAAATGTTCATCCTCTTTCTTTGCTTTTGAACCCGTCGTTTCATCTCCTTCTTTGCTCTTTTCTCTAGCTTAACGGAATTTGAAATGTTTACCAGCCGGCTAGCTACAGCATTCGGACTAATAGCAGACTCTGATTTAGGTGGTGTAATGTTCGAAGATCCAAGTTTTTGCAAAAGTTTCCAACTACTGCGACTGCTGTGTGTGAAATTCAGATCTTCCATTAAGCTGTTCCATTTTTCTTTCCTCGCCTTATTCAACGAATTTAATACAGCATCGGCATTCTCTGGGTTCGGATTAGAGACGTATGAATTGTAAAACCTCTTTGTTTCATCGCTCCAACAGGGAACATAATTTTTTCGGAATCCACGGGGAATGAATTTTTTAGCAGCATTCTTGATGACTCCAACAAATCTGTGGTAATTCATTGCAGTTGATGGAATCCACCGAAGATCACTATCCACTTGTTTAGCAAACTCATTCCATTTTGCTTTTTGAAAATTCCATCTAGGTTTTTGAAGAGAAGGAAATCGTTTTATCTCTTTGCCAAGCTTAACAATTACTGGTCGATGTTGGCTATGAGGAAAACCAGATAGTACATCTCGTGATGCTTGTAACGGTACTTCATTATTCATTGTAACAAAGCATAAATCGGGATTGTACTCCTTCTTCCATCTGGCCGAATAAAAACTTTTCCTAGTTTTACTGTCAAAAACCAAATGGAGCTTATTTAGTTCCATCCATGAAACAAGAGCAAGACCGTTCCTGTCGTTCTCCGCATAACCCCACAAGTTGTGATGACCATTGAAATCGCCGATGTAAATAGCTGGATGATAATTCAGCACCAGATTTTCAGGCCATTGGTCATTAGGTGGTTTGTAAACATTAATAATAAAAATCCCAGCAATTTTGACAGTGAGGAGAAAGATGTTGTTCTCCTGTGTTTTGGCGATGGATTGGTAGTCTTCGAAATTTGATTTTACATATGTTGCACAACCGTAAGAAGCACTGTTGATGAAGTCCACCAAAGTGTAACCAGGAATTTGCCCACGGGAAAAAAGGTCCATTTCTGATGAAGTATGGGTTTCTTGAAGAACGATGACATCAACTCGTTCCCTTAGAGCCATTTTCGACAAGAAATCACACTTATCCTTTGAAATTCCTTCTATATTCAATTGACAAACTGTCAAATTTTGATGAACTTCCAAAATTTCAGAAGAACTTCGTAAACCAAGAAAATCAAACGATGACCGAGAGGATCTTGTAGATCTGGATCGGTCGTCCAAGTGTCGGTAATTTCTGGGTGGCGAAAAACCACCCATAACGGACCAAAATCAGAGAGATTTGGTTACCGACATCCGTCAATCAAAGCTTACTTTGATTTATTTATTATTAAATTATTATTAATTATTATTAAATATTTATTAATATTTAGCAAAATATTAATTAATAATATTAATAAAACAGTTTCGCGGAAACTAAATTTAGCTCCCTCGCGGACCTGATGCTCCTGTTCCCAGAACCGGTGAGGGGTCTGTGGCGCACCTTGCCCCGGAGCGGAAGGACCATGAGGGGTGCCCTTGAACTTTTGGAACGGCAGTCCCTCATCCACCCGCCGAGGAAAAGGAAGTTTGGTTTCCCGTCCGAACTGCCCCCGCCACCAGTTGTGCCGTCGGGAAACGGGAAAAGGGCGTTCACGCTCTGAGGCCCAACACCCAATATCCTCAAAAGCCTCATCCCCGTTTATTCCTTTTGTTCGAGAGGGTAACAATGTAGTAAAAGATGGTTGTTGTAGTCGCCAGTTTTTCCCCGTCGTATGAAATTTGGAATTTGTTGTGAACCATTTTAAAGAGTCTCCAGTCCTTCAGAAGCCTCTTCATTCCGCAGACTCTTGGGGGCGTATGAAGTAACGCGGTTCAAATTCAAATTTCCCGGTATTACAATGCCAAGAGATTGGTGCGTTTGAGCGATGCAAGGGTGCACCGGAATGCATCCTCAAGAAAAAGGAGGGAGGAAATAAATCGGCGGGAAGGGGGTCGTTCTTAGACTACCCCGAGTGGAAGACGTGGTTCGAGTGTTGTGTTGCGAGAAATAGTTGTTTAAAAGTTTAAAGAAGCTTTAGAGGGATTATTTATCGATCAACAGGTACTCTTATTGTATTTAAAGTTTCTCTAGGTATTTTAGGCTCGGATGTCTTGTCCCGAGTGAGATATTCCAAGATACGGCCGAGCGTGGGGACGCTACGGAGAGACGCCGAAAGGACGCCACCCTCGTTACTGAGTTAACTTATTGCATGTGCATGTTTTCGTACTTTTATGTTGCTAGGATTGAAAAGAACCCCCGTTCTTGTTAATTTGTTTAATTTTATGTTATTCACCTGCGAAATCATGGGTCTTTTGTTGTGGGGGCGCGTCGAGAGAGAGTACGCGGAAGTAAAATCTTAATTTGTGACCTTAATTCTTAAATCTCTACTTGATTTGTTCACTCTGAAAAGTCATATTGTTTTTTTAAATCACACATCCATTGTGAAATTATTAATCATTATTTTATCTGTGTGTAATTTGGAGATTGCGACTGAAAGAGTGATGTTTGATTCCAAAATTTAATTTTGCCTGGGTAGTTCAATCAAGAGAACTTTTAATGGCTGGGTCTTTACAGCCGGATAGGACAATGGGGGATAATAGTAGTTGCTACAGTGTCCCTAACATAGCACATTTGTATGATGAGTGCTTCATTGACACCCCCGGGGAGAAGACTAGTGCTTGGGCCTCGAGGCTGTGCCCCACAATAGTTGGCGCCGCTGTTGTGGGTTTGCAGCGAAAGGTTCATGCCATTATCATTCTCTACCTTCAGGTAACCCTAAGATGCAGTGGTTACGTTCGGTTCAGGTGGTTGTTCACTCCGGTGTGATGAGGAAGGAGGCGGTAGATAGTAGTTGCTACAGCTACTTGCCTCTGGGTGCATTTCTATTGGTTTGGGTAATTCATCTGACCCCGAAGGTTTCGCGTACTAGCATACTTGTCGTTTTCTTTTTTATACCGTTTATTTGTCACATGAAATACAACCTCTCGACGCCTCAGGGGTAGCTTTATATTTTAACTTTTGTTATTTGTGGTTAGAAAACAAAGATAATAGCCGGGCGTTTTATTGTGGATACGGTTTGGGGAAGGTTTTATCCGGTCCTTCTTGCAGTAAATATTTGGTGCTTTATTTGCTTAATCGAGGTGACGGTAGTTGTTGGTTTGGTGTTGGTTAATTTTATTTGTTTTATTTATTTTTGTTTTAGTAGTGTAAATATTAAGTGTGATTTGTCCAAAAGTCTCGACACTCCTGCTAAACAGTTACTGTATGATCATTATAATTATTCAATTTATTTTACGATTTGCTGCAAGAATCAAACAATAAAATAATGCTCCCTTCCAACTGGTTGTATTATTGTATTCTCCCATTCGAACCCCATACGGTCGCATCCGAACGCAGCCGCCATTTGTTATCCACAACGTAGGTTCTACTTTCCGCCGTAAAATGACGATCTTATTTTGGCCAAACTTTTGAATTCAATTTTCCCGCGTTCTTTCAAATTTGGCGGCAAGCGTGGGTCATTACAGTTTGTTAAATAATAATTGAAAACAGATCGAAACAAAAGCCTTAAGTTCAAAAATTCATAAGAACCAACACCTATAATTGGATGAAATAACCGATAAGCTGTCACGTGACCCAGTGTTGCCAACCGTAGCATAATTATGCTAAAATAGCATAATTTTGTCTAAGGTAGCATCGTAGCAGCATAATGGTAATTGTAGCATAATATTTGTTTTGATGAGAAACCACCTTTTATTTTTTTTTAATTTCCCTTTGCTAATACGAGTATTGTCTTGTGCAAATCACCGATGGTGCAAATGAATCTAATTAATTTTAATTTTCTTTTATGATTATGAGTATTATGACAAATGACAATAATGACATTTGACGTTTGTCTGGAGTTTTGACAGAGTTGAGGTTAATTGACCATCAATTAACAGTATTGACATATCATTTTGCGGTTGTTCCGTAGATTTTATTACTATCATTTAACTTTTTGATATGCCTTTGAACAATTTTTCAACCGAGAAGACCGTGTCCGAGCCAAAAGATTTTAAAATAAAAAAAGCCTAAAAGGTAAATTGCAATAATTAGAGTCCATTCCATACCAGTAACAACTTTCAATGTTTCAGGTTAAATTAAAAAAAAACTGCTGGGTAGTTATGTCTCGCCAGCAGACATTTGTTTTGAAATGGAAGGAAGACCCTCCAATGAAAGGGTGGTTAATCGCCGACGAAAAGGACATGCATAAAGCACGTTGTTCAGCATGTAATTGCGAATTGAGGGCAAAATTCAGCGTTTTACTTGGACATATTAAAACCACTCGACACCAAAAGAACGTTCGGAAAACTAATTTAAGTGGAGACCTAGGTCAAATCTTTCAACAACATGCAGCTAAAAGGGGAAACAAGGAACTCATAGACTCAGTTTTGCGACAAGTTTTAGTTTGTGTGGCGCATAATATTAGTTTTAACAGTATAGACCATTTAGTGGAAATAAACAAACTGAGTTTTGCGGATTCTAAAATTGCAAAAGAAATGCAATTAAAGCATACAAAGGGTTCAATGATTGTTAAAAATGTTTTAAATGCCCAAGTTAAAGGACAAATAAAAAAAGAAGTACAAAACAATCACGTATCCATACTTTTAGATGAGAGCACTGATGTAAGTAACAAGCGACTGCTGTGTATTTTAGTTAAATATGTTCACACCTGTAAAATTGAGACACAACTATTGGATTTAATTGAAATAGACGCCGATCAGGGCTTAGCCAAGGGTTTATTTACCCTGCTTATAACTTGTTTAAACGAATTCAGTATTAAACCAGAACAAATCGTTGGATACTGCTCGGATAATGCGAATGTAATGGTGGGCGTAAATGAAAGTCTCAAAGCGTTTTTAATGTCGGAAAACCCACATATTATAGGCAACAGTTGTATTTGCCATAGTGTGCATTTAATTGCTGTTGCTGCTTCAAAACTGATTCCAGATGGGGTGGAAAATCTGCTACAAAATTTAAGCAGTTATTTTTCAAGAAGCCCAAAAAGACAATCAATCCTTGAGGAATTTCAATTATTTATGAGTGCCGAAAAACTTAAACTTCCTAAACCAAGTCAGACAAGATGGTTAGTCCTGTCAAAATGCGTGGATCGTGTAATAGGGATGTGGGATGTTTTGCTAGAGCTTTTTAAAGTTGCCGATTTTGAAGAAAAAAATGTTGCGTCAATAATATATAACGATATGTGCAATCCTGTTATAAAGGCTTATCTGTTATTTTTTCATTATATACTCCCAGTGTTTAATACATTTAACGCTTTCTTTCAATCCGAAAAACTGTTAACGCATAAAATTTATGAGGAAAGCGTTAGGTTTATTAAAACCATTGCGGCAAATTTTGTTAAAACCGAGTTTCTTTCTGATACGAAAATCATCAATTTGAATGTTTATGATCCCCATGTTCTCTTGCCAATTGAAAAAGTAATTGTATGTCAACAAACGCCACAATTTATTAGTGAGTTTGAGAAAAGTTTAAAAGACAAATTTCTCTTGAAATGCATTCAATTTTATCAAAAAGCAGTTCATGACTCTTTCAAACGATTTCCATTAACACCTTTCTTTAAAAATTTGCATTTTATTGAACCTAAATGTGTCTTTTATTCTGCAAACACTGATATTGGAGAAGTTACAAAAGCCTTTAACCACAGTTTGAGTGATGATTGTGTAAGGGAATATAATTTGCTGAAAGTCCATTTTTCTGATGAAGAAAAAGAAAATTTGCTTAAACTAGATATTTTATCATTCTGGACTTCAATTTCAAAAGTTCAAAATTATAATGATGAATTTCTGTTTAAGTAAGCGATTTAGCTACAAAAATAATCATTTTGCCACACGGAAACGCAGACGTTGAAAGAGTTTTTTCAATTATGGGCGACATCAAAACAAAAAAAAGAAATCAGTTGTCAACCGATATGCTTAGTTCGTTAATAAGAATTAAAATCAATTTGTTTAATAAAAAAATCTGCTGCACTAAATATGTTTTTTCTGAAGAACATTACCAATTGTATAACCAAAAGATGTACGATTTTAAAAACATTGTCGACAGTGACGAAGACTGATACAAAGTGTGTTATTTCTTGTTCTACCAAAAAATATATATATTCTGTTTTAATTATAGTAATATTTAATTTTTGTTATGTTTTTGAATTCGTTTATTAATAAATTAATTTTCTAATGAAATTATTCTCTTTTTTTGTTACTGTTTTTTGTTATACCACGACCAACTGTATCAATCTCCGCTTGCTTTGCTTCTCTTCGATACGGCCATACCGCCCGGTTAAAAAACTGTTCCGATCTAGTAACCGAGATGGCGTTCGGCACGTGCTTCCCCCAAATTATTTGAAATTTGAAGGTGCCAAATTCAAAAAAAATTTTCGAATTATAATTTTAATTTGAATCAAAACTAGTGTTACCCCACCGTATAATACGGCCCCATACACGAGCGGATAATCTGTCGAATCTGATACCTGGCGAGCCAAATTCGTAGAGATATCAGTGCGTTATATATATATTCGTATGAGAACAAAAAGGACAATAATACTTGTACATAGAAGAAATTACAAAACTTTGATAGTGGACAACCAAGTTTTCACTTCTGGCGACAACTCATGAATTTCGGTGAAGCCTCCTTGAAAACTCGTAAGTCGACATTCTTCGACAAGATGTTGGACAGTTTCTTCCACTTGACCACATTGGCAATATGGATTTTCGATAGCATTCCATTTAAATAACATTGAATTACATCTGGCATGGCCAGTTCTTAGTCTGTTCAATTTCACCCAGACCCACCTTGGTTGATCCATTCCAGGTACACTTTTTGTTGGATCTTCTATTAAATCTTTATTGAAAAGTTGGATATTTGACCACATATTGCGCCACTCATTAATAATGAAAAAGTTTTCGATGTCAGAAGTTTCAACCCAAAAAGGTTTTCTGGATTTTAATCGATTTTCGGGGGCAATTAGATCAGACCATATTGGATAATCTTGGGGATGTCTGCTATATTTGATCCACAGTTTCTTGACTGAAAGTTTTCTTCTTAGTATCGGTGGAGCAATATTAGACAATACTGGAAGCCATTCAGTGGGGGTTGATTTCAAAGTGCCAGTTATGACTCGCATAGCAGTGTTTAACTGTGCATCAATTTTGCTTGTATGTGAACTGTTCATCCAAACAGCACTGCAATATTCTGCCGTTGAAAAGACAGTGCGTTAATGGACAACCACGAGCCTGGTATGGCTCGAAAGAAAAATTCGTACGAATCTAAAATGCCTAACCATAAGCCTGATATGGTTCGAAAGAAAATTCGTACGAATCTAATCTCAAGTACTACTACCAGGACTGCCTAGCCAGATCATTTAGCACAACTAAAATACCACGAGACCACGAGCCAGATCAGATCCGTCAGAAATGTAGAATTATTCTCCACTAACGAACGAATTTGATACTTCGAATCGAGTATGAAGATCTGATACGCGGATTTGGTATGTTAGTTAGTGGACCACGAAAGATCTGGCTCGTCCGATCCAAATCTGTACAGATCTGATCCGTCGGATAATCCGCTCGTGTATGGGGCCCTAATGGGAAAGAAATGTGTGATTTGTGGAAAAGAGGCTTCTTTTCGTTTGTATCGTCGTCTGCGACGATTTGTATGAATATTATTTTTCAAGAGATGAGTAGATGACACTAATGACACTAAGAAGACAGGTAAATTATAACCTCTGACTTCTGACCTGACGTCTGACATTATTTTAATTCACATACTTGTCACTTACTCTACCTGCCGAACTTTCGTTTCCAAGGTCAAGAATTTGGTTTCTTATGGACAAATCGACAAGCGGTATGGCCGTATCGGAGAGAAGCGTAGCAAGCGGAGGTTGATACAGTTGGTCGTGGTTATACAAGGTTTTGAGGTTTGAGCATAATTTTTTGAGCGGTAGCATAATTTTGTGGCGCTAGTAGCATTATTTGGTCTACGGTAGTTGGCAACACTGACGTGACCTAGTATTGGCGGTTGTAACTTAACCTTCCACAGAACCGGCTTGTGTCACGTGCCCAAATTTTGGGCCCGTTTTACTCACTTTCTCAATATTGTACTTCTCGATGGCTTGCGTGGCGCAATCAACCGCATCCTGCTGCATGTCCTCGCTCATATCGGCGTTTTTTATGACTGCTTTGCGGTCGGTCATCTTGTCGGCGGTGCTGTGGTGCTTGTTACTGGACCTGCAAAGGGGCTGATTACTCGTGGGGCACTTGCGGTAAACAGCGCCCAAATCTTGAATTTGGACGCTGGCTCTGGCGATCAGCTCGATTTTCAATTTTTTTCTCACGAGTAGCTTTCATTCGCACGAGTTCAAAATCACAACTGACAAATGCGCATTGCGCGTCCGATTGGTCGCCGGCTAGGGGCGTCTGGCAAACGCGCGCCGATTGGCTGGGCGCGGGTCAGTGGCGTGCACCATGCACTAGCATGCAATAAATCAATTTTTACTGTACCAATTGATTGTCAATTTAAAGCTGTCTGAAAATGACGCTTTTACAGTTTTATGGCTCATAGAGACGTCCCGTCCACAGCTGCCTTGATTAGTGAAGGGAAACTCCCTTCATTACTCAAGGCAGCTGTGGACGGGACGTTTTATTTGTACGTCGTTTCGCATCCTAGCCTTTAGATATCCGTAGTTCAATGCTCATGTAATCCGACAAAATTACTAATTATTCTGTGATAAATCTGTTAAGTATTCAGAAGCGGAACAATTTATCGTTTAATTTAGGTTTTATGTGATATCATTCACTAGCAAACTTAACGTACTTATCTCCACATTCCATGTATTTTTTATGTTGTAATTGTAAATAAAACGAAATTACACAAACTGTTTATTGAAACTTGGCTACATTTCATTCGAATCACACTCGACGTTCTCGAGCACTTGTTTGGTTTGTTGGATTTGCTTCATTGTCTTGAGCAACTGGAGCCCCAAAATGGACGTTTCGTAGCGCATCATCAGGGTCTTACGATAAGTGGAACGCAAGTCAGCGATTTGGTTTTCCAGGAGGTTCGAAATGGTGGCGTACTTTTGCGACCACTGGGGGTGTCTTTTGCCCATTTCTAGCAATTCGGAGCGCATTTTTTCGAATTTAACAATGGCACTTGACAGGTGCGGTTGGCGGGCCTGTTTATGGCGCGGTTTTCAAATTGCGGGCCCGTGTCTGCGCACCAGTGCCGTATCGATCCCCTCGAATTAATAGCGCAGTGTCTTGGTGTAGTTGGGTCCAAATGTGCGTAAAAACCCTCTGAATAGGAAAGTCTTCGAGCCGGCACAAAGTAAGTATCTTTCCGAGCGTTTCTTGCATGTGAATCCCACGCTTGTCACCGGAAATCTCGTCACGATCACTTTTCTGCTTTTAGCCCCCGGGCGCGCCCCCTATGAGCCATAAAACCGTAAAAGCGTCATTTTCAGACAGCTTTAAATTGACAATCAATTGGTACAGTAAAAATTGATTTATTGCATGCTAGTGCATGGTGCACGCCACTGACCCGCGCCCAGCCAATCGGCGCGCGTTTGCCAGACGCTCCTGCCAGACGCCCCCTAGCCGGCGACCAATCGGACATTTGTCAGTTGCGATTTTGACACTCGTGCGATTGAAAGCTACTCGTGAGAAAAAAATTGAAAATCGAGCTTTTCAACAAGGAGAAAATTCGAAAAAGTGTGAACGTCTGACAGTTGGAGTTTTCCAGCACTTTTCCGGGGTTAAATCTCACGTGAGTACCGAACGCCGGCGAATTAATCAATCAATCAGAGATGATCGCATGTTTGTCAAAAGATTTCGTATTGATAAAACTAGAGCTTGGTTGTGCCAGTTATGGCAGAGCTGATCGCCAGAGCCAGCGTCCGAATTCGAGATTTGGGCGCTGTTTACCGCAAGTGCCCCACGAGTAATCAGCCCCTTTGCAGGTCCAGTAACAAGCACCACAGCACCGCCGACAAGATGACCGACCGCAAAGCAGTCATAAAAAACGCCGATATGAGCGAGGACATGCAGCAGGATGCGGTTGATTGCGCCACGCAAGCCATCGAGAAGTACAACATTGAGAAAGTGAGTAAAACGGGCCCAAAATTTGGGCACGTGACACAAGCCGGTTCTGTGGAAGGTTAAGTTACAACCGCCAATACTAGGTCACGTGACAGCTTATCGGTTATTTCATCCAATTATAGGTGTTGGTTCTTATGAATTTTTGAACTTAAGGTTTCTGTTTCGATCTGTTTTCAATTATTATTTAACAAACATTGTAAAAATATACAGGGTGTAACGAAAAGATGAGGACAATAAGAAACCAGAGATTCTCTTAAACGATTTAACCCTACTTTACCAAGTTGCACCGTTAGAGTTAGAGGGCGCCAAAGTTCAAAACATATTTTCGTTTTTTATTATTAACTTCTATCGTGCGTTCATTTAAAAATCTTGGCCCAGTTGGCAGTGCTTTAAATTTGAACATGGGAACAGTGTAACCGGATCCGGCAATAGTTGTTTGCAGTCATTTATCGTTTATGAAATGTCAAAAAGATTCGAGGTTAGATATTTTCCCACCCAAATTTTTGATTTTATGGCTGCCTTGGATCACTGCACATTTCTGCTGTGGCTATAACCACAGAGTAAATAGCCAATGCAGAGCCGTCACTCGGCTATTTATGAATGAAATTACAGATGGCGTCGCAATGACCTCGGTGGTCGAATGTGATTGGCGACTCCAGGCGAAGCCGTATTTATGAATGATTCTGGAGTCGCCTTTCTGGTGAAATTGTTGGTACTAATCAATATTGCCAACCTACTTCCCTAAATTTTTACTACGTGTTTACTATTATAGTAAAATCTATAACATAACCTTAAAATTGTTTATTATTATTATTACAAAGTGTGTTATAAGTGTTTAATTACACTATTAGAATGAATAAAATTAAATCTGCTGCGTTTAAAACAGTTTCCAATTCAAATAAGGTAAAACTGCGTCCACCTTAAATTTGATTACAATGTTGTTGGTCGCAACTGTTTTCATTGTATTCGCTACTTTTAATTTGATCGCTTTTCTAAAAAGGAACAATGATTATGTAAAAATGTCTTACGAATACTCATCTTTAAAGAAGAAGAAGTCTAATATCAAAAATACAATAAATAAATATATTACTTGGTAACTACGTAAACTAATTATCAACAATTAAGTACTAATTACTACTTTACCATGCAAACTAATTCTACTACAGTAAATTAGGTAATGGATATTAATATTAACTAAATAATCTATGTAAATATGTTGTTAATAACTATTGCGGTGGTTAATACGGTTAAATAAAAGGTAATTATTATCTCTAACGCCTTTCGAAGAATCACACAAGAAAATCACATGAAACACTTTGAAAGTCTGGATAGAAATTGAGGGAAAAATTGGCGGTTCTTGCCATTTCGCGCTTAAATTTCCCTCCAATGTTTTTAAGTGGGGTTGGTGTGAAGTTAGCGCATTGTAGAATTAACATGGTTTTATGTTTTTAATAAAAAAATAATTTTTGTATAAAAAACCATTAGAAATGAGTTAAATAACGACACTGATACATATTTTCAAAAAACCTTTCATGTTTCAGCCATAAAAATATTTTTATAGTTGCAGCAAATGTGACTAATGTCATTCAATACTTCATTCATGAATACGCATGTCCAAGGTCAACGAGCCTCATAGCGCGCGTGAACAGAGTGACGGCTCTGCCTTGGCTATTTACTCTGTGCTATTACTCTGTACTGTGGCCCTTGTTTTAACTTTTAGCAGGTTTTTAAGTGAAGTCACAGGAGATTTTCGCTTGACAATATTGACATTTCGTAATGTCAAATTCTACGCTGGAAAATTAAAAAACAAAAGAAGATTCCACAGCCTCCTGAGCCCAGGTTTTTATTTGAACGCTCGATATATGGAGTAATCGATTTTGATAAAATTTGGTACAAGTAATTTGTCTTCAAAACCACATGTTCTGGTGCTTTTTCTTTTGTTTTTCTGTTATTGTAAAGTACGTATGGTCCATCCGGAATTAAAATCAATTGTAAATGTCAAAATTTTTGAAATTATGTTGAAACTCTGCGACATTGAACGAAGCCTGGAGTTGCCAACGTTGAAACAATTTGACAATTGATTTTAATTCTGGATAGACTACCTATCAACTATTGAAAACATTTTAGGAGATATTTTTATACGTTATTTGAATAGTTCTTTTTTTATTCGAAAGTCCCTTTATTTCTGAACACTTTTTGTATCGGCCTTGGTTTTGGAATAAAAAAATAATTTGTGTAAAAGTGTCAACATTTCGGACGTTCATTAATTACTATTATTGGTTTTAAAAATGCATTTAAATATTTTATTTAGTTATTACTTTACTTATTATACTTGTAACTAATAATTTTTTCATAACGACAGTGTAGATTTTAATTGGGGATTTGGGTAGAAATCGAACAATTTTTAGAAATTCATAATTTTGTGAAAAAACACCTTTTTCGGTTTAAATTAATAACTACATTATTGTTGTCTAACATACACGTACATAAAGGAACTAAAAATTAAAAAAAAATTAAAATCCAATAATAATAAATCGGCGAATGTCTGAAATTTTGACACGTTGACTTAAATTATTTTTTTACCCCAAAACCGAGACCGATACAAAAATTTTATAAATTACAAAAATTAATGAAAAAGAATGGGCCTTTCGAATAAAAAAAGCCACCACTCGGGTAACGATAACAAAAATATGTCTTAAAATGTGTTAAATTGTTGATTGGTGAGTACTTTACAAACAAGAAAAAACAAAAGCAACTGTATCAGAGCATGTGGTTTTGAGTAAATTTCATTGAAATCGATTATTCCATTAAAAAGTTATTAAAGGAAATTCAAAATAATTTTTGAATTTTGGCGCCCTCTAACTTGTCTATTTTGAGCTGGGGAATCTCTGATTTTCTGTTGTCCCCATTTTTTCGTTGTACCCTGTATAATTTAGAAGAAACCGAATCTTGGAATCTTTTGTAATGACGTGTTACGGGAAGAAAATAGGTCATGTAGTCTAAAACAGTTGAGTTCAGAGATTTAATAAAATCAAATAAATAAAATAAAAGATTAATATTGTTTGAATAAGTAAATGTTATATAACTTTGTTTGATACTGTAAGACAATGGTGAAAAAATGTTTCAATTTGTGTTTAAAGAAAACAAATTAAAGTTGATTAAAGTTTGTTTTTGGTTAATGATGCGCTAACAAGAAGTTAATGTAGTTAATGTCATGTATTTGATAAATTAATTTCTTAAAAACGAATTATTGTGTTTTTAGGCATATTTTCACAAAAAAGATCTTGCAAAATAAATGTGTTACGGGTTCGAAAAGTGCAAATTTAGCTAATTTTTGGGATGTATTTTTAATGAAATTTTGCTGAAATAATGTCGTTTCTAGGTGAAAATGAGTAAATCGTTCAAACAGTAATATGATTATTGTTTTTGAAAGCCGTGCAAAGGCTTGAAAGAGTTAAAAATAACATCTTCGATAAAATTTTGTGATTTATTGGTTTGTTTTTTACGATATTTCGCTCAAAGACGAGTTAAATCGAGGGCAACTTCTCAATTTTGGTTTATTAAAATCAATCCATTTTTGTTTGATTGATATTTAGATAAGGGAAAATTAAAATTTATGCATAAATTGATTGTGCTTTGAAAAATTCAGTTGAAGGATAGCTTGGTTTTAGACCGGTTTACAAAACATTTAGTTAATTGCAGTCAAAGGTCAGATTAGCTGATCACGTGACTAAATTGAGCCAATCAAGTGCTCAGATTCATGTGCTAAACGGGAATTAATTTTTAACAACAAATTAATTTTTTAATTCGTCTCTTATATACCGACCTTTAATCCGTTTCAGTCCAAATAACTTTTTTGTTCCGAGAAGCCGAGTATAAACCGAAATGTTGATGCTTTTTTTGATGTTGAGCTTATTCTGTAATAAAACTGTTTTATTAATATTATTAATTAATATTTTGCTAACTTTGAGTCTGAAGTACAGAAATAGCTTGGGATATTTGTCTAGGATGACTGTAAAAGATTGTGTCAAAAAATATATTGGCTGAGTTTTTGGCATTCTTGCTAATTCGCTACATGTAGTCGTTTCATGCGGTTTCTGACATTTAAATTTTGTAGTCAATGTTGTCATTAATTATTACCAACTTGTTAGTTGCATAGACTAGCTGATTTCATAGGTTTTCATTAGTTTATGAAGTTAAGCAGCACTGACCCCGGTCATTCCTTGGATGGGTGACCGGATAATGTAATGCCAAAAACATCGCAACTAACTCGTCTTTCGGAGGAGACGTTAAGCCGTCGGTCCCGGTCACTACTAGTTAGTGGCCGTTAGGTCAGGTCAGAGGCTGTAGATGCGACCTGAAAACTCTGGCACTTGGGTGATGGCATTACCACCATACGCATATTTATATTTATTTATTTACCAACTTGACAAGTATCACAGTCTTTAATAGTCACCCGGTATTAATTTAACTGATTTAAATGTTGGTGTTGAGCAAAAACGTTTGTTTCAGGACATTGCGGCGTACATAAAGAAAGAGTTCGATAAGAAGTACAACCCGACGTGGCACTGCATCGTGGGCCGAAATTTCGGTTCGTACGTGACCCACGAGACCCGTCATTTCATCTATTTCTATTTGGGCCAAGTGGCGATACTTCTATTCAAGAGCGGTTAAATTATCATTCCCTGTACCAGTATTCCAAGGAAAAATTTAAATACTTAACAACAATAACAACAAAAGCCAGACGTATTCTATATTCAGCCATGTTTTTTGTCAGTTTGTTTTTCGGTTTTTTCCATTTTCGAATCAACAAGTGTGTTTGATGGATTCTCTAGGCGTGGGTGACTCGAAAATGGATTTCTAAATCCAAAACGTGGGGTGTTTTTTGTGTATATTATATGAATATAACTTTTTGTTGGTTGATTTATTTTTATTTAGTGATTTTTTCGGGAAATGTTGATTGGGACGCACAATTCTAGATCGGCTTCAAATGCACGTAAAATCAACATTTCTTGGTCGGTCCTGCCCTCAGTGAATGTTGGTTGCTAAATATATTCATATTCTAAGAAACCTTATTCCGTAAGTTGTTAATCTATATATAAGCCATCTTTACTAAAGTTGTACTTAAGTCTTGTTATACTTGATGTAGATTAAAATTTTTGTTTACTTCTTGAATGATTTATGGAGCGTTTACTCGTGACATAGCGTCCATTTTAAGCTAACAGCTCCAGGTGATATCACGTTTAGTTCTTTTAAATGACTTGTCACTGCCGCTACATTTAGAAGAACTAAAGTAATTTTTTGCTTGCTTCGGACGATTCTTCCGGAAAACGGAGGAAGTGCCACTTGTAACGTTTACGTTGGCAATCACTCCAATGTCAATTGTTGGCAACCTAAACCTTGACAAGTGCCACCACTGTACAAGATATATTTTTGTATAAAAAACCCACGGGATGGGCATGGTTTTTAAATAAGCGAGTCGCTTTATTTAGATTAATTAATTAATTAGGCAATCGTTATAATTTAGAAGAACTAAATTCAAATATCGCTCTCTTCACTCACTAGTTTAGAACATAACTGTACATTTAATGTTATTTTACTCTCAAACCTACCCGAACTCGATCCCGAATCTCTCCTCGACTCTTTAACCCCTTATTTTCATACTATGTAATTTCTATATGTAGCAAATACATGGTTAAAGATTCGACCAGTTTGAATTACCCGCCTTGCGATGACGTGTAACGGCCACTCGCACGTGACCAAACCGGCCAATCGCAGCAAAGTCGCATTTCAAGTTTGAGACGCTTGGGTTCTGGTGATTCAAGCCGATTTATTATGGAATTTTAACCCCAGAAAAGTGTAAAAATGTAGAAAAAAGTCACAACGCATAATACCACTGACCCGCGCCGTGTTTTCTTATCGTTTAAGTTCGGGTTTTGTTCACTTTGTGTGCGAGAATTTGGTTTTTGGGGGCGCCTTTTGGAGACAAAATTGTGTAAAATGGTCAGGGGTGAGTATTCGCCCCCTTTTAATTGATTTCACACCGAAATTTACAACCAAAATCGATGGCTAGTTCATGGTTTCGAGAGGGCTATGTTTTGTTTTTATCGGCCATTTTTTTCTAATCACAGGACGCGTTCACGAAATTAATTTGTTGATAACTCGTTAGTTATCGAGTTTGTTTAATTGCCAGTGGTGGAAGAGCGTTAGTCGCGTCGTTGCGCACGTTTGGGGTTAATTTTATGAAGACAGCACAATTTTATTCGACATAACCTCAAAAATGACAAGACAAACAACAGCACTTATTTGGTTGTAGGTCGCCGCGTGAAGGCCGTTTTCGCATGCACCCGTCCTGACGATTGCTGTTCTCCTCACCCGAAACGTCGCGGTCCCAAAATCACACTCGAGACTAACACAATCACCGACTTTTTCAAGGTTTGTATTGGTGGAAAAGTGAAAAGGGGGTTAATTTGGTGTTTTAGGGGCAGGACGGGCGTGATGGCATCGTGCTATTGCAAGGTAATTATCGGGGGCCCGACCTGCGGCGACTGCCTTTGCTGGGCAGGGAGCTCCGTCTGTTGGGGCTGCCCGCGCCCCCGTTGATAGAGTGTGGGGGCGAGGAGGTGTTGTGCTGGCGGCCGTAGGCCTCCCTGTAGCTCTGCAGCTCGACGTCGATGCTGGGGTTGAAGTTCTTGACGCCGTTTGTGAGGGTTTTAATTGGGGGCGGTTTGTCCGTTTTTGAGGGGGAGGGTTTTTGCTCGATTTCTTCCTCGCTTTTGTTTATCGAGATTTCGTCGGTTGTGTCTTTTGAGTTGCGTTCAGCGGGCGATTCTTCGTTTTCTTCAAGTTCGGCTGAGATATTGGTGGGGGAGCTGTTGGACCTTTCTTCAAGTTTTTCAAGCGCTTCTTCCATGGAACGGCGTTTCCTGATAATTTTTGTCATTTAAGGGGCCAGTCCCAAGATTCGGAGGGCAAAAGCATTGTAAAAGTTTATAAGAGATAACTAACAAACCCTTCAAGATTAAAAAAAGCACCTACATTTCTAAAGTCACGTGTTTTCAAATAAATCACAAAAATTCATTTGTTAATAAAGTTTTTTAAATTTTTTGTTTTAAAAATTAGAGGAAAGTAAATAAATGTGGGCTAGTGCTTTAATATGAGCCAATAACAATTCTAGAAAACAAATAATTGAAGAAGGTTACAAACGACTATCTTCTATTGCATTAATTCTTTGTAACAGCCCAATTACTCGTCAGTACGGCACGAATTGTCGCCAGGACAGACTTTGCTGTTTCGCGACTAAAAAAATTCCAAGGTACGTAAAAATATTTTGTTTTATTGATGAAAATTAGGGCTAAATACTGTAACTGGGCTATGACATCTAATAGGGGTAGAAAAGCTGCTATGACCTTTGTTATAATTTTGTCTCTTCGGAAATCCATAAAAACTTATTAATTTAATTTTTGTCAAATAGTTTAAAAGTTATCTCTTATTAACTTTTAAAATTTACAACGCGAGCATTGTATTATTATAAAATCATTTGCACAAGTTTAATCGCAGAAGACTTCTTTTTTGGGTAAATTTTCCCGTTTTTTTTTGTCTTTGTAATTTACGTCAATTATTAGGCACTGATGTTAAGACGATTGTCTCGGAAGCGCTTATGCCACTCTTATGTAAATCTGCGATTAAACTTGTGGGATTGACTTTGAATTTTATTGCCCCCTTTCGTTATTCTTCAATTTTTGTAATATTTCCACATTTAACTCAAAGCAGTTGGTATAGAGACCGAGCGTAGGGATAAACTCTCATTACGGTCATTAAGATAGCTGTCAATCACTTTCCAAGTGACGCTGTACCATTTTATTTTTCAATACGTTTACAAAGTTTTTGCTCCACCGTTAGCTTTTAGGGTGTGGGCCCTTAAGACTAGGCGTTTTAGACTAGAAAACTCACTCCTCAAGCTTTTGTTCCGTCCCGATTTTCTTATCCATGATCTCCTCCAGCTCGTGCACCTCTTTGGTGATGGTTGAGAGGAGTTTTCCCGACTCTTCCACTAGACTTGTGTAATTCTCTTCGATTTCTTTGATCGTCTTGTCATAGTTATTCTTAGCTAGGACTCTCTGGCCCAGACTTTTCGTCAACTGGAAACTACCAAAATAATCGAGAAAATCACAAATCTCCGACTCACCAACGACAATTTAAACGTTAATCGTTCGATCTCGTTTTGTATCCGACTTTTCTCTTCTACCTGTTTCTCTATTAAAAAATTCATTTCGTTTCGTTGCTTCTTGAGTATCGACATTAATTTTACGATTTTTTCATTGTTTTCACGCAATTCATGCCCAGAATCACTCATTTCATTGTTAATTTTTTAATCGAAAACTTTCAATTTTGACAGTTGATGACATTGATGATGTTCCTAAGACGCCGGTGATCAAAAATATGACGTGCAAGGAGGGACCACCGACTCCACATCGAATCGAATTGTGCCCTGACGAAGCCAAAATTGAGACGAAACCCAAGGCCAAGAAACGGTAATTTTACGATAGGTTTAGTATGTGTTAGGGAGGAGACAACCTACTCTAGAGTTAGCGTAATCTTGCAAAGTTTCAAATTGTTTGAAGACTGAATTTTCATAAGTTGCAGCAAATAGTTTTATAAGTTCAATTTGTGTCGATAAAGTAGGTTTCTTTACCAGCACTGTATGTTGCCAGATCAAGTAGATGCTAATTTGACTAATTTGGGCCAAAAAATACAAATATTATTCAAAAACGAAGTAAGTTAACAATTAAGCACGTTTTCTTCGCGAGAATTTGCCAAAGCGGACCGAAAGTCATAAATAAGGTCGGGGATGACGTAATTTTTGTTTTTGTTAAGAATGTTTCACACTTTTTTTTTAGCCAGGAACTTTGTTATTTTCTCTAAAAAAGTCGAGAAAACAGCAAATTAGTTTAAAATCGTTAAATCAACCCGAAAAAGCGCTAAACTGGATGGATAATTATATTATTTTTGCGTTATTCATGTGTTGTCAACAAGAAACGCAATTTCACGTACTTTCACTTTTTTGATTCTTAAAACATAATTTTAATATGAAATCTTGGGTTTTTGAGTAGATTTTGCTAAACATATGGAAAAATAAAGTAATTATTTTTTGATCATAAACACGATTCTCTCTCAAAGTTTTGTTAAAAACAAAGCGAAAAATTACCAAATTACGTCTAAAATAGTGTTATTTTTGCTTTTTTTAATGTTGTCATTACATAACTAAGCTAAATACTCAGCCGAAATTTTAATTAATAACTGTATTCGTAAGTTAATGTTGGGATTATAGCATTCTCTTCAAATATGAAATTAATAAATGGTAAAAATGGCCAAAAAATTAAAATATTAGTCGAAAAATAAGATTATTTTTGATTTCTCTGAGTATTTTAGCACGTTTTTTTGTAAGAACTTGCTAAACCGAATTAAAAGTCACCAAATAAAGTTGAAATTGACGCTATTTTCGTATTTTCTTAAGAATTTTTTCACATTATTCAGCTAAGAACTTAATTATTTCCTCTGATAAACAACAAATCAGTTTAAAAAGGTAAGATTTCACAGAACTATGTTGAAAATACGTTATTTTTAGATGTTTGCCAGCAGGAAATGCAATTATTTTATTTTTTAAAAACAGGCAAAAAATTTACAATATTTGACCGAAATTGTTGTTACCTTGGCTTTTTTAAATGTTTAAATTAGTGTTTCTAAAAAATTCCGCTAAAATTGGCCGAAAAATTCAAAATTTTGATGGAAATTGATGTTATTTTAGCACTTTTTTTTGTTACCTCGTGTATTACCAACGATTCCTTTCTTAAAAAGTTACCAAATTGCTTTGGAATAGTTCAAATAATCTTATTTCGATTGAAAACGAGGATTTTTGTATTAGTTGTTCTAAAATTACAACAATTCCTTTGCTTAAAAACCATAGAAAATGCTTTGGGATATTTCAAAATTACTTTGTTTTGGGGCTTATTCTGTAATTTTCTGTTAAAATTTAAGGGCCGTTAATCGTTGTAGTTGTAGCAGTTAGTCAGTAACCAATAAAATTGCTAGCTTTGCGTTTTTAACGTGTGTTACATTTTAATAGCGTTTTTAATAAAAAGCTATGTAATGGACTAATAGCGAAAGATGTTTTGAGTTAATAAAAACTAAGGTTTTTTGAAAAATCTCGCTAAAACTGGCTGAAAGATTAGTACATTACATGGAAGTTGAAGAGCATGTTTCCTTGCTTGATTTTTGTTTCAGTTTTATTAAAATCACGATTCCTCACTTGGTCAAAATCGACAATTTTCTTATTAGTTTTGTTGAAATAAGTTAATTCGTTGAGTCAGAGGCATATAATCTTCTATAAACTGGAAAAATAAATTCATTTTAATCACATTTCACCTGTTTTCAGTCGATTTTTGAGAGAAATTTTGACACAATTAAAACAAAAACACAATTTTCTTGAAAATGCCTTAAAGCACGTTTTAAACTCAAATATTAGTATTTTTTGCGAGATTTTGCTAAAACATGGAGAAAAATCACCAAATTGGGTTGATAATTAAATTATTTTTGCCTTTTTCAAGTTTTCAACCACGTTATTTCAGCTAAATACTCAGCCGAAAATCTGTAATCTAATAAAAAAAAATAGTACTTGTCCCTGTTCATTTTACTGTATTTCAAATGAAACTTTTCAATGTTTTTACAAGCATTTTTCGTTAAATTTACTTGTATTTTTATTGTTATATTAAAGGTTGATCTGTCAGCTGTCAACCGACCCCAAGGACAACCACAAGGTCACCGACTACTTCCCGGTCCGTCGTTCGGTTCGCAAAACCAAAAAGACGGTCATGGAAGAGAAACAAAGAACTTTAGAGGAGATGTTACGAAACGGCGTTGAAGAAGGTCTCGAGGTCAGGATTTTCTCGAACAAAGGTCGCGGTGTGGTCACTTCGCGCCCTTTCACCAAAGGCGATTTCGTAGTTGAATACAGTGGCGACCTTATCGACATTAACGAAGCGAAAAGACGCGAATTGAAATACGCCCAAGATTTAAATACTGGGTGTTATATGTATTATTTTAAACATAACAATCAACAGTATTGGTAATTATTACTAATTACAATTAATTGTGTTTTAATTGTGATTTTTAGTGTGGATGCCACAGCCGAGACTGGTAAGTTGGGGCGATTGGTGAACCATTCGCGGAACGGTAATCTCATCACCAGGACCGTATCGGTGGATAATAAGCCCCGGCTTGTACTTATTGCAAAGGATGATATCAAGGCCGGCGATGAGATTACTTACGATTACGGTGACAGATCAAAAGAGTCGCTAAAGCATCATCCGTGGTTAGCCTATTAATTTATTTGTTTTTTTATTTATTACCATTTTTTTTTGTAATTGTCGGAAACGTGTAAAAAGGCACAATTTGTTTTAAAGTGGTCACTGCCTTTTTTATTTTTTTTTTGTGAATGTACTTGACTAGTAGAAACAACGGTTATTGACTAAAGATTAGATAATAAAAGATTTGTTTTGTGAAGAGTTTGCAATGTAGCATCCTGTCTGTGATCCTTGTCCTTAAAATCGGGCGTTATTTTTCCAACAAATTCGACCCCATGTTGGGCGCCAATTTAATCGTACGGTTGTTATTGTTTCAGAACGTTGCCAATGCTAAATGGAGGTGATGGCACGTCGGGCGCCATTTTGTTAGCTTGTTTGTAAGTTTTTACTGGGTCTTATTTTAAACGGGAATGCGTTAACCAATTATGTGGTGTTTTCGAAAATTGCGTGTTCTCACGTTGGGCGCCATTTTTTACTTGTTTCATTTTGATTTTGCGAGGCGAATTTGTCTCAAATCTAGTTGTTGACGAAATGAACATGACAATAACTAAACACATAAAATACAGGTTATCCAAGTTGTACCATCCGCCAAAAAATGAATACCTCCTGTTATTGAAGAACAATTTTTTTGCCGTTTTATTTTATATCTTTCACGAGTTGTATTACTGTACTGTACTCGAAAATTCACACTATTTTATTTAATGAGCTTATGAGGCGTGTGTTAAACAGCACATCGATAATTAGGTAAGAATATATTTGAATAAATCCTTATAACTAAAATTTACCTAGTTTAGGTAACTAGTCGCGAAGGTGCGAACAAAGAAACGTAATATCAAATATATAGTGAAGAACAAAGGAATTAGTCAACAAAAAAAAACAATTACATAATGATATCCGCTGCAGTAGTTTCAGCGTCGAAATAAACCAAAAACATTCAAAGAAAATGAATTGCGACAATAAAATGTTTATTAAAAAATTAAGGGATTAAACGAAGGTTTACGAAAATACAAAACACACTTACCTTTTGGCATCTTCTTCTGCTACGGTTTGTAGCAAGATGTTAAAAATAAATTTAAAAGAAAATAAATGTCATTAATATCACTTGGAGATAAATAAATTGAATACGCTTATCTTACGCCATCTAGTTCCGCTACAATTTGTAGCAAGACATAAAAAATAAATTGAAATCAAAATCAGTACATGTTAAAAATACCATATATTCAACAACTAATTGGAGATGAACAAAATGCACCTACTTTGATGGCATCTTCTTCTGTTAAAGTTTGTACCAAGTCCTATTGCATCATCTTCTTAAACGGACCTACTGAAATAAACACAATGAAATTAGAACAATGTGGCACGAAATTACTTACAGATTTAGGGTCGGTTTACAGAAAGCGAAATTAAAATTTAATTCCGAATTAAACTAATTCGCCACTAAGTTGCTTTGACAAATGTTAGTTAATCACGAATTTGATTGCAATTAAAATGTTCTGTCAACCGGCCCTTAATATTATTTTTGCATACTAACCCTTTAATCCGGATTGTTTTCTCCTTTTCTCTCTGGAAATCCATTTCAGTGGCACACACTAACCGCGATCAACACGCACTAGCCAAGGAATTTGAAAATTTTAAACCGCAAAATTTTTATTTTATTTATGAAACGTCCGTTCGCGACAACAGCAAGTAACAAACTGATTAAATTAAACGGCATTATAATAATTCTGTAAGAATATGGATAAAGCGACACCAACAAAAAATGTAATCTGTGAGACAACTCATTGTTGCATTGATTTTTGTTACGACTTCGTCACTTTACGTTTTTTTAAGTACATACCTACCTGAAAAATTTAGACAGGTGCATTTTTAAGGTGCAGTCGCTGAAATTCTTTCTTGAGCAAATCATTTCAAACAAAACAGTGTCGTAACTTTGTTATTCTAAAAAATACACAATTATGCCAGGGGTAAAACTAAGCCAATTTTTAAGGAGAATTTAATTATTTGTTGAAATAATAAATTGTATTAACGCTTTGAGGAAATCGAGATGGAAATATTATAGCGAACAAGTTTTCATATTTAATTTTGTTGATTTAGGATATTGTGAGTGACTTTTTTAGTAGTTTTAACAAATCTTTAGGGGATATTATTTTATATACTTACCTAATTATTTTTGTTTGTTTATTCATTCCTTTCTTCTTTATTATTATTATTATCTATTGGTACAACATAACATATTGAGCGTATTATGTGTGTGTGTAAAGATAAGTTACTGAATATTGTAATATTGCTACACATGATCCGAAATTGAAACACAGAAATATTTAAACCCATAAATAGACAGTATTTTTTTAGAAACATAAACATAAATTCTAAAATTTAAAATGGTTTTATACCAATTTTGCCCAACAGACATATTTACAACGTTGGCCAAATGGGCTATAGCCCAGGTCACCAAATAATGATAATATTCTTTTAATTAAAATTAAGATATCTTTATTTTGATTAAAAAAAAATAGCACGTAAATAGACGGGTTGATTTTTTTTAAATCAATTGATCAGATTTTTAGTTTTCATAAGTTGTTACTTTTTAAATTCTTAATTGTTTGGTTAATCAGTTAAGAAGTTTTTTGTTGTTCCTATTTTATTTTATAGAAAATTCACGATGAGTAATAGTAGAAAAAGCCTGAGTTGTAGAAAAAGAAAAATGTCTTTGAAAAAAGTGAGCGACAACGTACAATAGAAAAAAGTATAAAAATGGTTACGTTTTTGAAAAATAAAAACTTTTTAAATTAATACTACAGGGTGATTTTTAATACATTAATACATTACAAACAATTTTTTAGGTTCTTTAATTTTCAATACTATCTTGCATTTGTAGATAACTAAAACTGGGTTTGCTATTTCATTCAAATAAACTGATTGAAAAAAAGATAAGAATATTACTGAATTTCCAGAAAATTAACCCTTAAAAAGAATTGAAGCAGATACATATGTATCGTTTTGTTTTTATCAGATTCCAATGCTCGTAAATTAATAGAATTTGTTTGATGTTAAAATAATTATTAGCTGTTTCAAAACTATAAAAACGCCAACGTCACATTTTCTCTCAAAATTAGCTGTTATAAAATATTCATGCACTTCAAAAAAATAATAGGTAGTGTAATTTATATTTACAACTGAGAGATCTAATCATTAATAACTGTTTTACATTTTTAACAACCTTATTTAAAAAAAATAATTCGGTAAAGTACGACGGCGATGTTGGCGTTTTTATAGTTTTGAAACAGCTAATAGACTTCTTTAACTTTTGTAGAGCGGTGTATATTAAAACACAAATATCCCTAACATTTTTTGATCAGTTCATGCATTAAAATTTCAAAGCGTGATTATTACAAATGAATTAATTGTTACAACTTTCCAAAGTACGACAAAAAATGTCCCTCTGTCAATAAAACCATTTTCGGACTTTGTCATTTTTTTTCTTATTTTCTGAATTAACCAATAAATGGTTTTTTCTTTTGAAAAAAATAAAAATAAAAAACGACTTGAGCAGAATGTTTTACTGCGAAGTCAGTCTTACGCTGAGTATAAAATTGAATAAGGATCGAAATGGTTTAAAATTTAAAAATTACAATTTTTTGCGAAATGGTGTGCGAAATAACTTAATCCAAGAGTAAAAATTATAAGATTTGTTTTCTGTTTTTATGTAGGCAATTTTTAAGTTCTTGCGAAATCTAGTAATTTCTGAATGTGTTTTACTGTCTTACGGACTTCAGCTTTAGCCGCTTTGTTTAAAATTTGCCAATGATGGACTGTTATGCAAAAGTGGCGGATTTATTGCTTTATCAGTTTATAGTGTATGTCAAGTTCCTTTTATTTTCTGTCTATTATGTGTTTGTGTGAACATTTTTATAATCCAATGTCTTTAATCAAGTAATTTTACACTTTACAGATTTGTTTTTACATACCTAATTAGAAATATTTATTTTTTGGAGGGTGATAAAATTCGGACACCTTGCAGCCTTAGATTATTTAAGAAGAAGACGATCTTAATACAAAACCTATTTATTTCGCGTTCGACAAACATTCACTTTCAAATAATTATTTTCTACATTTTTAAATAACAGTTATGAAAGTTGGATAGAAGCAAAATTAACTGAAAATGAAAGACGGGATGGTTGTGGTCTCTTGCTGGGCGCAAAATGCGATTTTTCGCATTACATAATTGCACAATTTCGTCACCATACGACCAGAATTGCAAATAGGGGGAAACAATAGCAACTGAGTCATTATCTTGGGCGAAAAGCAATAGGGTGCATACCTAAGCGCTGCCTCTCGTAGCTGAAGTTTATCATCAAATTATGTAAATCAAGTACAAGCCATAAAGGCAATCAATTAATATATAAATGAGTGTTTGTCGTGGCCGATGTTGGGCGCCATTGTCACGTGACGCTTTCCCATCGGTAATTCGGTCGTAACATTCATCAATGTGTGTGTAAATGTGCGACCGGACACACACGAGGGCTTTATTTATTGTGTAAACCTTACCACATGCTGTCTGATCTATTTGTCACTGGACACGAGTGAAAAGTTGAGGAAAAACAACAGGTGTAATTATCTCAATTCAGATTGAGACGAACAACAGGAAAGAAAAGAAAAAAATGAAGGGATTAAGTTTGAGAGAAGCCTTTTCTCATCGATTACCGACCGCCGATCGCAGATAATGACCGGTTGGTTCATTCACGGCAGCTCGTCCTCTTGGTCTAGTGGGCCGCGATATCGTCACCGGAAATTAACTTTTACTATCTACCCTTGCTGGGGCGTACCCGACCATTTATTATTATTATAATAATAACGTGAACAGCGCGCTGCGACCGAACGGCCGATGGTTGTTCAACCCACATACAGAAATTTTGATTTTTTTTTTTTCGTCCTCTGCTGGATAAGAGCAGAGGAGGAAAAAGTTGCTGTTTATTGACGTACGTCAGGTGGGCACGTTATGTATAAAATTCATGAATTATTTAAACGTTTGTAAGGTATTATTATGGCAGCTTCTGTTCAACGAAACCATGAAATGTCGCCTCGGGTCCGAATTGTATGAGTTATGAGCCAATTACGGGCCAATCAACGAGCTCTACATATGCACAACGTTCGACGATATTTACAACTGCTATTATATTGCACCGAAAAATGCCAACGGTCGTTAGATGGGGCGAATTTTAATTGGCGCCCAACGTGGGGCCCGACCACAGGGCTAATGAAGCCGTAACGATGCTGTGTTGGGATTTATTAACTACGTGTTGTCAGTATAGAACATTTAAATATATTTTGGAAAACGAATAATTACCAACAGAATAAGGAATGAAAGTATGAAAATTTTAACGTATTTTTTTTACATGGGCGTCGAACATGACAGAGTAAAAACAATGTTTTAATAACATTGTAATCCTTATTGAAGAAGAAAGAATAAAGAGTGGGTACTCGAAAAAATCATCATGTGTTCTAAAAAGTGATGGTTTTATGGAACAAAACGGTTACTGAATCCACGTTGGGCGCCAATATAATTTTGATAAGGAGCAATCATGGCAAAGAACTATCGGAAGAACTGATTCGTTACAGATTTTTTCGCTTTTTTTAAAGTCGCCTAACTCCTATCCCTGTCTTACTTAAACGAAAGAACTGAATTCAGATTGTTTTTTGCATTGACTTTATTAAGATAGTTGAAAATATGGAATAACATGTTGGTCGTCGATTAAATATATTATGTAATGTCCTTTGAGGGCAGCTGTTAATTCGTTACGGAATTTTTGGCTTGGAACTTGTGTCCATATATTTTTGGTCTTGGCTCACTTACGTGAAGGAAAAGTACATTTTGATAATCTTTTACGTTGGTTTTTTAAGAACTTGTAAAGTGCGATAACCTCGACCGAAAGAAAATGTTAAAAAATTGTAATTTCAAATTGATGTCTATGTTGGGCGCCAATAAAGTGGGTATTAGTAATATGCCACTAGACAAGTTTAAAGAAGAATCAAGACTACACACTATCAGAAGAACTGTTGGGTTATAGATTTTTTGGTATAATATTTGTGTCCAAAAGCACAGTATACCGAAATTTTTGTTGATAATTCATTTATCGGACTTACCTACGTGAAAGAAGAAGTGCATTTTGATAGTCTCTTGTCCTTCTGTAAAAAATAAGTAAAATGGAGGATCTCGCCTTAAATTAAAATGAGGATTGGAAGGTGAAATATTCGTGTAAAAATGGTAGTTCATTGGATAATTGGACTACAAACTCTCGGAAGAAATTTTGTTTTCTTGTTTTACTTAAGCAACAGAAGAATTGCATTCTATTTATTTCTTGTGTTGTTTTTTTTGTGAAGAATAAGAAAGAAGTTTAAACACCTCGTCGTAAAGAAAAAGAATAAAAATTGAAAACCGTAATATGTTAAATTCAATGGAGGACCTCATCTTAAATAAAATGAGGATTGGAAGGTGAAATATCCATGTTGGGCGCCAATTAAAAAATGGTAGTTCATTGAATAACTGGACTACAGTCTCTCGGAAGAACTGTTTCGTTATGGATTTTCTTTGCAATTTTTGTCGCCCAACTTGTTTTCTTGTCTTACCTAAGCGACAGAGGAACTGCATTCTTTTTACTTCCTGTATTGCTGTTGTGAATAATTAGAAAAAAGTGCAAACACTTCGACGTAAAGAAAATAAAAAATAGAACTGAAAATTGAAATACGTAATATGTTGGGCGCCAGTTAAAGAGGGTTTTAATATGTCACTACATATAGATAATAAGGATTGAGACTACAAACTTTCGAAAGCACAGTTTCGTTATGGATTTTTTTGTCGCCCAACTTGTCTTCTTGTCTTACTTAAGCTACAGAAGAACTGCATTCTATTTATTTCTTGTGTTGTTTATTTGTGAAGAGTAAGAAAGAAGTGCAAACACCTCTACGCAAAGAAAAAAAAATAGAACTGAAAGTTGAGAAACGCCATTTAAAGAGGGTGGTACTAATATGACACTAGATAACTATAAAGAAGGAAAATTAAGACTACAAACTGTTGGAGATTTTTTGGCTTAAAACTTGTTCCTGAAAGTAGAGTGTGTTGAAATTTTTGTATCTTGCGTTGTCTGTTTTGTAAATAATCAGTAAAATGGAGGTCCTTGACTTAAATAAAATGAGGATTGATCCATGTTGGGCGCCAACTAGAGATGGTGTTAAGTAACATGAACATGGCCTTGGATATATTGTTGGAATAGTGTTTTGTTACTGATTTTCGGCATAAATCTGGATTTTTGTCGCCCGTGTGGTGTCCAGGTCCTAATTAAGCGCACATTATGGCCTCTTGATTCGTCGAGCGTATCATTACGTTCTAACGTGTGTAACTTTGCGATGCGAAATAGCCTCACGTCTTTTTGAAGATGAGATGAGTCTCGGTAATGATACGGCGCGGCTACCGCGCCTGGAAAAGAAAGGACGCCCCGAGGACGAGAATGGCGATGATATTCCTTATACTTATGTATGTGTGTGTGTGTGTGTATCTCTAGCCGATGTGAAATTATCTCGACTAAACCATCATCGCAATCACGAGGCCAGATAATAATTTCAGTATGGATTTCTGAAAGTTTATAATAGGCGATAATCATCGGTTCGGAATCAATATATTTCCCTAACATGTCAAAAATAATTACAGACGGGATCGTCAACCTGAACGGCTTCCGATTTATCCCGGAGGCATTCATTCTACGGTGATGTGATGTGGTATAGTGTTCTAAATCATCTAGTGAACAACTGTGCCAAGGAATCGGAACATTTAAACGGTTTTCAATCGATTGCTTTAATGGTTATGACCGCAAAATAACCCTTCGGATTTCGAAAAAATTGCCCGAAATTGTGCAGACGGTCTAATTGTTTAGAAAAGTGGACCCGCCAAATTGCAGGGTCCAAATTTACCAAAAACAAGATAAATTGCCCATTTTCGCATTAGCAAATGGCTGAATTACTATTGTGGCGCCCAGCGTTTGCCACTACAGACATTATTTTTATTCAGATTGCTTGTCCATTTTGGCGCCCAACGTGGGGTGTAGGGGAAAATAACACAAAACGGGACATAGGCACTACTATTTTGATTTAGAAACGTGGTAAACACACACAGCTAGACATTTTTTCGAAGGTCCGAGCAAATCCGAGGTGAACAACATATCGCAAGCACGATTGTATCTTGTTGCTTGTTAGTATCAATTATATATTTTTTGTTGTTGTGCCCACCTGTCGATTTTGTATTGTTGTTTTTGGCACATTACCGTTTCCTCTCGGTGTGTTTATGTAAAGGAAACGTCCGTTTTGTCGAAAATTGCTCGGTTGAATTCCGTTGCTTCTCTTGTGTAATACCAGCTTGAGGCGGCGGGTGGACCAATATAACTCGGGTCAGTAATGCCTGGCAATTTGTGGGCAACGATTATCATAATAACGTAATATCGGAGCCGAACTAACGCTAATAACAGATCAGAAAGGCATCGCTGACGGTTGTCGACCCATCACGACCTCGCATCGGGCGACATATTCGGGCGCCAAAATATGTATTTATTTTTCGCTTTTGACCCCAGCGACCAAGTTCGCGCACACCGTAATCGCCTCCAAAGACATGTTATTAAGGTAGAAGCTCGCAAGGTAATTATAGAGTAAAACGCGAACCTCTACGGAGACGTGCTTCTGGAGACGTGACGATGGAGGTGGAGCACGCCTTTGCTTTGTTTTTATTTAGACGACGATTCAACCGAACGCTGAACAATACGTCGTTTTTATCGGGGCGATAGATCCGAGTCTTAAGACTTTTCCCAGGTTTTGTGGGCGGAGAGCTACTCCAACAGCCCACTTCGTGTGCTTTATGAGCCCAAATCATCTTCTAGATAACAATTTGGCGCCCAACATTGTGGCGGGGGTATAATTTATAAAAGTGTCGATTTCCTCTCGCAACCCTTGAATTGAGGAAACGGTAATGTTTCCAATTAGAAAAAATGATCCGATCGTCAGCTGTCGTTATTTACGTTGTATCGCGTCCGAATGAAAGGAAAACAATCGGAAGGGGGGCCGATTCCGTGTAAAAAAACCGTCCAATTATCAAAATAAACATTAACGTGTTTGCCCACTAATTATCATCCTGATTACAACCCTCCAATTATTATCAAAGCGTGCGTTGTCATCTTGTTTGGAATCGCGTCGTCGTCGCGTGATCCAAGTGACCTTTGCGTGCCACCAAACCAAACAAAACACTACCGATGTAACGTTGCGGGTTGCTTGAATGACTAATGAAGACACCTGTCCGTTATTTGCGTCGAGTAATGACACAATTAAAAAATGAAAAGGGATGATGACGGTTTCGTGACCGAGGGGTAGACGAGTGGGAAAATCGGATGTTGTTGACACACGTCAATGGTAGTGGATATGGTCTGGGTGGTGTGATCGATGGACGATGGTTTGAGAAGAGTAGCAGAAGGCCGATTTGGCACGAATCGATCTGGGAGAGATGATGGAACGTGCGGAACGACTGACAGAAAGTGGCGCGAAGGAACTTACAACTGGGACATGTATTGCGTTTGCTGCTTAATAAAGGAATAAAAATCTACGAGTAAACTTGCTTACCTTACCCTACCACCTTCTCTTTTATAAAATACTTAAGAAAAATTATTGAAAATTCATTTGCACCGTCTAGATCTATCTCAGAAAATAAACCATCTAGATCTATTTTGAAAAATTAAACCATCTAGATCTATCATTCTAGATCCATCTAGAAAAAAAAATGCTCAAACCATCTAGATCTACGAAACATTTTTCACAAAACGTGATATCTTTCTAAATTTTTCGCTAAAAATATAAAAATTTTAAATATTTGGTCCATCTAGATCTACCACCCCTCTTAGTTGTAGATTTTTGGTTCATCTAGATCTATCATCCTTCTAGATATAGATTTTTGGTCCCATCTAGTTCTACCATCCTCCTAGATGCAGATTTTTTGGTTCATCTAGATCTATCATCCTTCTAGATGTAGATTTTTTGGTCCATCTAGATCTATCATCCTTTTAGATATAGATTTTTGCTCCCATCTAGATCTACCATCCTCCTAGATGCAGATTTTTTGGTTCATCTAGATCTATCATCATTATAGATATAGATTTTCGGGGCAATCTAGATCTACCATCTTCCTAGATGTAAATTTTTGGGCCTATCTAGATCTACCATCTCATTTTTAGCGAAAAATTTTTACAAAGGAAACACATTTTGTGAAAAAATTTTCGCAGATCTAGATGGTTTTACTATTTTTTTCCAGAAAGATCTAGATGGTCTAATTTTATGATAGATCTAGATGGCTTAATTTTTCAAGATAGATCTAGATGTTTTTTGAATAGATCTAGATGGGCCACAAAAAACTTACGGGTGGAGAGATTTTATGGATTTTTAAAATAAATCACAAACGCTTAGAGAATTTGTTTTATTGGATAGTACACCTAAATTAACAATATACACTAATTATATAATCGGATGGCTTTTTATACAGCGTGTCAAGTCCCTGTACAAACATTTTGTACGACAGCTAGGCCTAGTTAAAACATAACATATAATAACCGTCCTTCGAGAATTTATAATATGTACAAGCAGTTTTAGAAGCTAAGATTTGTTTTTTATACATTTATAAATAGTACATTGTGGTGTAACATAAATAAAACAATTAACGAAAAAAATTGTACAGTGTTGGATGGAAAAGGTTATGATAGGAGGTGAAGGGTTTGTCCTTCGACGATCCCGTCCAACACTGTACTCGAGTTGGCACTTTTCTGAAATTTGTGTTAACAAATAAACTATGTACACAGGGTGTTAATTTTTGTGATCCGAAAGCAAAAACATGAACGTTAATAAACCACACGTTATGAATAAAAATTGCACAAAACCGAGGTACGTTTTTAGTCACAACCGGTCCTCGTCACTATTTACACCACTCAAACCATAAATCATTCTCTAGCCCTTTTGGCTAGAGCCTTCGCCAGCTACCAAACGAGCCCCTCGTTGAGCTGCTGGGGGTTGTCGGAGAAGGACCCCGGCGACATGAACTCGGGACTGCCCCCCCTGCCCCCGTTCCCCGGCATCATCTGTTCGGGGCCCGGCTGCTGAGGCATGAACTGGCCTTGCTCATTCGGCATTGTCCCGAAGTCGCCGGCCATATTCATGGGGCCGCCGTGGTCCATGGGTCCACCTTGAAACGCAAAATTCAGTTACTCAGTATTCAGTCTCAGTTGCTGGTTAACTACCTCCTTGGTTGAAGGGCATGCCTTGGCCACCAGGGCCGCCGCCCCCCGGGTGGTGGCCGGAAAAGAAGGGGCCGTCGTGCGGATGGAACGGCGGGCCCCCGTAACCGAACTCGAATTTGCCGTCGGCGGTCGCGAAGTACGGGAAGCCGGGAGGGCCGTCTTCGAGGCCGCCGGGGGACAGGTTCATGGGGAAGCCCCGCATTTTGCGCGAGCCCCCGAAAAAGGGGCCGCGCCCCATCGACGTGAGCTGCTTCAAACGGCGCTCTTTCGACCGCTTGTTCTGAAACCACACCTGAAACAAAACACACTTCTTGTCCCAAAAATACTACGTTTTTTAAAAATAAGAGTAAAAGTGATGGTTTATGTTCAAATCGTTACCAGCGGATAATTGATTTGGTGCATCAAAACTGTATTTTTTGTTTCCATTATTATTAATTAAAGTATACAGGGTGTTCCGTCTCAACCCCACATTAGAAGTATTGAAAGTTCTAATAAAGATACTAATCTGAAAATTGGTACTCAGCCATAATCCGTTGAGTTCTGCTCAATAAAAATATTTTCAAGGTGGTGGCACTTCCGGTTATACCCGAAGTTGCTATCAATTTTCTTATTTTAAATGGAAAGCTATGTTTTTCACTGCGTTTTTGGACTAGTTGAGTTATTTTAAAGAATTTTTTCTACTTTTGTTTCGTACTGAGGTCATTACGATACGCCATTTGGGTTTCGTAATATCCAACGGAGTGCTAGAATAATTACACTAAAAACCAGGGTAATTTAGTTGGAAAATGATGGCAATCTAGTTTTTTGACAATTATCTGAGAGAACTGTCAGTGTCAATCGGTACCTGTTTCAAGTGATAATTTAATCAAATGAATCAATTTTGGACCTTTACAGGCTTTTCTACCATCCCTGATACGTAGTCCCTTCGAACACCTTTCGAGTAGTGTACAAACATGACTTCAATAGCCAGTGCAAGTAAGTAATTTGAGATTCCATTCTCCTTAGGCCAATTTTCAAATTCCGCGTATTTGCCACAAAAGCCCGTATTCGTTGAGGGGTAGATACATTGCAAAACGTCTTGGACACTTTCAGAATACATTTTACGAATAAACTAATGACGATCCACATTATTAATTTAATTTCATGACCCACGCAAATGCTGTCAACTGCCACAAAATTCCCTAAATTTCGAAATTGAATTTTTGTTAAAAAAGGTGCAAAGTAGAAAAAATAGTGTATGATATCTCGTTTATAAGGCATTTTGTCGCACTTACTCCATTATTCCGTGCGTGCGACAAAATGCGTCTTATAAAACTCGTATCATAATATACTATTCTAGGAGCTTTCTTTATAAGTTTAACCGTTTTCGAGATATTTAGGATTTTTTGAAAATTTTTGCAACTATTTTTAGAGATTTTGAAATATTTGGAGAATTAAAAGAGAAAGCCCATATCTGTTCTTCAGTGTGTTCAAAATTGGAAAAGAAGTTAATAAACCCAAAAATTTTAAGGGTAATTTGGAGAACTTCAAGTACCCATAACTTATTTTTTTAAATAGGATGTCCCAATTTTCATTTTACTAGATGGAGGAGATTTTTTTCTCTACATCTATCTGTATTAGCATTCCCTATACCTATATCTATACTGTGATAATTTTCAAGTTATGTTGGTTTTTTTGGACATTGTATAGGAAATTTCTTACTAACCATAGTTATTTTTGCATTGTTTGCCAAAGAAACATTTCTGATTAAACAAACGACAAATTCTGTTCAAAATTGTGTTATCCGTCCCCTGAAAACAAAATAAATTCATAAAGGGTGCATTCGGGATTATTCTCCGTAGATTTAGTAGATAGATTTATAACTGTCAGATATTTTAGAGCAACTGATGTAAAACCGAACAAAAACTAGAACTCTGAGCCAGAATCACATTTTTTGTTTTACATTTGACATTCACTCTGTCACACAACCATGTGTTAAATGCCGTTTGGTGCTCCTTTTCTGAATTTACCAACCTTTTCTTAATTATTCTTGCAAATTATTAAACTTACTTTAAAGTTTAGGTTTGTTTATTCAAATGACATTTCATAATTTGACACATATCCAAGCATATCTAAGTTCTCAAACTTTTATCTCGGAGCACTTAGAACGCTATCTGTGAGAATTCATTCTTTAATGCCGAACGTAATGGAGAAAAAAGATATGCAATGGCAAACGCAAATGAGTAAACTGAGAACGGTCAGAGCAAAAAGAGCGTAATACCGAATGCACCCTAAATGTTGGTTTAAAAAACTTTAATTTCTCACATTTTTTCTTTAGTTTTCAATAAGAAAACACCTATGGCTAATGAATTTCTCAAACCCAACAAAAAGTTATTGTAACTTGAAAACTATTAAACATAAGTTTACGGAATGTTAATACAGATCAATGCAGAATTAAATTCTCTACCATTTAGCGAAATAAAACTTGTGGCATTTCATTTGAAAAAAATGAGTTATGGGTGCTTAAAATCCAAACTTAACTTTAAAAAAGTGGGGTTTGTTATTTTTTTTTAAATTTGAAAACACCAAAGGAAAGGTCTAGGCTTCCTCTCTCAAATGAGCTGAAAAATATTTCCAAATTTAAAAAAATGGCAGAGATCGATTTTTAAACTGGAAGGTGCAATTTCAAAATTTTTTCAAAGCCCAAAATATTTCGTAAACGGCTAAATTTAGGTATAGGGGAAGCTTATGAAAACTATCTTAAAATAACTCTGTAATCCAAAAACGCATTACAAAAATAAGGAAGTTAATAGCGATTTTCGGTACCTATAACCGGAAGTGTCGCTATCTTTAAAATGTTTTCATTGAGCAGAACGTAAGAAATTATGGTTGTACACAAATTTTCCGATGACTGTCATTATTAGAACTCCCAATGTGGAGTTTAATGTGGAACATCCTGTATATTACGTGTGTATCCAAAATTTCAGCTTGTGAGGATAACAGGAACCCTCTCAAATTATTTGATCGCAATATATGAAAGACAGGCAACAAAGCAAGTTAAATAAAACAAAATCTTTAAAACAAGTATAAAATACACAAATACAAGAAGACACAAATTGAATAAACAGATTATTCATCTGTTTATAGTTGGAAACACCTTTTGAAAGCAAACGAAGCTAATCGATTATCCATGCGGTAGTAATAAACCGGCACAAAATAAACTAAAATTTACATTGCACATTGTTTTAAACTTTATTGCAGTCGTAGTTGTATTCTTCGCGACATTATTTATCCAGATTTACGATCTGCCGTCCGGCAGTTTGTCGCCCAACGCGGGGCCCTCATCACCCAATCCACACACTTGTCGTAAATCGTGCGCTTTTAGCGCTTCGCATTTTAATCATCAACAGCTAATTAAATCGTTCTTTTACTTCTAATATTTCACGAATTTTATGTGACAATGCTCGTTTTACATAATTACGGCCGCTTTGAGATTAATTGCCGGTCCAGGGGCGGACTTTAATTATTACCTCTACACCGGCGGCCTTAATTAGAGAAATTCAGCCGATTTTATACCTCAAGTTTACAACAGTAGATATTAGTGACCCGTGACGACACCTGCAATGTCAAATGACGCTGCAAAGTCATTGTTGTCTTCAAAAATCGAGAAATTGCAAGCGATAATCTCGCTTGATGTGAAGAGGTATTTCGAAAAACTCGCGAAAAATGCAATTCGAGCAACAAAAACCGAAACCGCAATTCCTGCGGCTTTACCCTCCTCTGTCACGACCCTAATCTCTCAAAAAACATTTCGATTTTATGAATTTAATTCGCCGCATTAAGTTGGCCATGACCAACCGGCGAGTCGGCCATAAAATCTCCCCATAATCCATACGTAAGCAGCAAAGCGCCTGCGATGTTTTTATCACTTCACGGAACGGCCGTATAAGCATCTTGTGTCCCTTCAATCCTTCAAAATAAAATTTGACATTTATATTTCTAAAAAGGGTACCGATTTTATAAAATATCACACATACAAAAATCTTAACACCTGAATATATAAAATATTTATAAAGTCGTAAAACACATATTAAAAATAATATTTATATATGTGAAAAAGGACCGCCGTTCGGTTTTACGGCTCGTGTGACTTGTTTATGACGACCGCCTCAAAACTGAGGAGGCCATGAATTCCCATATAATCCAACCTGTATATGTGTGTGTGTGTGTATAAAGCGCTAGTGTGTTGTTTTTCAACAGCCTACTTTGCGTGTCCATAAATTACCTCGACATAAATTCGACTTTAAATCATAGTACTAGCACACAAAACGAGAAAAAACCACCCCAAAATCTAACATACTGACGTTACGCCCACCCCCCGTATGTTCAATATATATAGAGGGCTTATTACAAGCGCGGCAACATTTGTGGTGGAAAATTGGCCGATTTCGGGGTGAATAGAATACACTTGTCATAATTTGCGACAAAATCAAGGTCGCAAATGTTTTTCGGTACGGACTCTAACATCTGTGGGATACCACCGGCGGCAAGGCATAAAGGGCGCCCCGGGAGCCCCGACCACAAAAGGTGAACGCAGGGGGTGGGTTCTCGCATTCGTCACGCTTATGTTTCACAAATAATATATTGAATAAAAGAATTTTTTCCGACCCACGCCCTCACCACCAGAAACACTAATTACACTGGTCAGCAAGAATTACTTTAGAACTTTGCAGTTTTGCTGATTTCGCATAAGGTATGACTGTTTTTTTTTTTATAAAATCATATAGAAATCATAAATAAAAAACGAGCTAACTAGACTAAGTGCCTAATGTTTATGTGTAACAGTGCTTTAGACATCAATTTATCAATGATATAGGTATTATAAACGAAATTTGTGTCTTTTAAGTAACATACTTTATTCATTTATTCCAATGTTTACATAGATAATAGTCGAGGGTATGAAATTTATATTTTGTTTCTTATAGGTATTAATAATGTTGTTGCTTATTCCATAGATACGAGTAGAGGTAGTACACCTTTATTCTACAAGTGGTGTACAGGCTGTAAATGAAATATGTACATTAATTTTAACTGGTAATAGAACTCGTCAAGACCAACAATTTTTCCTAATAACTTTTTTTTCAAAACGTTTTAGTTTTTGAGTTAAAATTATTTTAAAATCTTACACAATTTTTGTACACGCCACTGGAAGCAAAGTTATCTAGTCGACAAGATTACCGTTTCCAAGCAAGTTCATGAAAATTAAATTAAATTTATTATTACTTTTCTTTGTTGGAGCATTTCATAAAAGGCTCGTCAATTTGTAGGGGGGAAAAATGATTTTCAAAATTGCGATTTCGAAAAAATGGTACATAGAAAAAATGTTTGTTTTGATGAGTTCTACCACTGGTTAAAATTAATGTAAGTACTTATTTCGCTTACATCCTGTATGGTACATTATTTGATTTAGTATTTTTTTTTATCTTACTCGATAGAATAAAGTGGCCATTTGGTGTTTTTTTTATTCTATTTGATGATTATTTTATTCTACCTATCGTTGAAAAAAATTAACAAAACATTATCAATGTACCTATACCTAAGAGAAAACATTGTAAAGAAAAGTTGGCATTATCTGCTCGTGATTCCTTTCTGAAACACATCACTCACAGATATTGAACAACTTTTCGAAAGCTTTTATTTAACTCACAATGTTATCTGTCTGTCGGTTATTTTTTCGGAGCCAATTTTGAAAAGGTTTCCGTTGTCCCACTGAATTGAAATTTTGCATACTTACTTAATCTGCGTGACAATGCAATCCTATGTAGTTAAATACCCCCTAAAGGGGTTAAATGGGGTTTTGAAGTTTTAGGTTATGTTTACAAAGGGGTTCTCGATTTGTACATACCGTAACTTATACCGACATAGACGGTATGTTGGTCATTTGGACGTCACGGTAGATGCACAGTGTAATAACAATAAATCTATGCAATAAATAAAGACTAAAAAGCAAAAAACAAAAATATAAAAAAATGTTTTTTAAAAAAAGCTTTTATTTAAAAAATGCACTAAAAAGTAAAAAACAATGTATTTCAATCATAAGAGAATATTTTTTCTTACAGGTTAAAATTCTAAAATTTATAAAAGCTTTGGGAGTTGTCAACTGAACAAAGTAATTCTGTAATGCCGTAGTTTTATAACTCCAAAAGCTTTTATAAATTTTAGAATTTTAACCTGTAAGAAAAAATATTCTCCTGTGATTGAAATACATTATTTTTTACTTTTTAGTGCATCTTTTAAATAAAAGCTTTTTTTAAAAAACATTTTTTTATATATTTTTATCTTTACTTGAAACATGAGATCGAAAATACTCAATTAGAGCAAGCCATGAAAGTGAAGTGTAACTTTAGCGACAGCATATGCTGTGTAAATCCAACATAAGACAACAGAACTTCAAAAGTCCGGCCGTAAATAAACGGCTAAAATGTGGCTAAAATGTAAATAAATGGGTAAAATATGGCTAAAGTTCTCCAGGCACAGCTTGCTTTAATTCAGTTTATTTTCGATCTCATGTTATAATAAATTACAATTTTTTATGTGGAGGCACATTTTTCTGTGGCTGTTTTTGTAGTCAATTTGTTTAAAGCAATAGTTTTGATCAGCGTTACATAAAAAAAATGTTGATCAAACACACTCGAAATACAATTTTTGTCTTAATTCGATTTTTTGGCTTGGTTTTAACGACATTTTGAAAAAAATCGGAAATATGGCTGAAAAACGTGATCAAACATTCAAGAAGGCCAAAAAAATTTGATGTTTCAATAAGTTGCTGTAAAATTTCGCGATTTTAGTTCCAAAACATATCTTCGACCGAATTTTTTGTTTTTTTTTTAAAACAAGCCGAGTAAAACATGGTGCAATTAATTTATTTTGTGACTTTAGACGTGTTTCGAAAAGATATTGAAAAAAATAATGAAATCAACTGAAAGAGCATCAATTTTGATCTAATTCGGTGATTGCCCACTTAATTGTAACGAAGTTAGAAACAAATGTTAATTGACTTTAAAGTAAAAGTTAATGTTTCGATCTTGGTGAAAAAAGTGCTCAAACTTTTGAAAAAATCGTAAATAATATTATCTTCAACCCAATTTAGTGAATTTTAGGTCCAACATTACAAATACCTACCGCGAAACAATCGCGTTTCTTGATGAATTTTTAGTAGAAAAGTGAGCATAATTGCTCGAAAAAGGATAAATTGGTAATTTGAACTACAACTTTTAAACATAGCTAGTAGCGCTTTTTTATTTTTATCGACCCTTTGGTGATTTGTAATTACGTTCGCGGTTAACAGTTGCGGTAGCGAAATATGTGTTAATGTTTTCTAATAAATTTTTAATCTCAAATGATTCCACAAGTCATGCACGTAAGTATCTAATAAATTAACAAAAATATACAGGTTCGCTTATAAGTATGGACATAGCAAAAATGTTTTTTATTAAAATGTGTATTTTTTAGTTAAAAGTGTTATTTTAACAATTATTATTAACTTTTATGTATTTTTTTAGTCAAAGTTCAGGCGGCAAAGAGCTAACGTTAAGTAAAGACAACGTTTCCAAGGCTAACAAAATTTTATTATGTAGTTCGATATTTTTTTAAACAAGGGATACGCATGTGTTACTTCACAGAACTCTTTTTAAAAATATTAAATTTGATCCATCTTGCCATTAAAAAAAATCAAGTTAGTTTTGTATCCCCAGAACAAATGGAGATAGAAATTTGATAAACAACTGAGACGATAGAATTTAAAGCCCTAACAACTAAATGTTTGGACGAATACATTTGTGAAAGTAAAATGCACCTCAAGCTAATGAATGTTTATTTAAAAACAAAAACAAGTATAAATTGAAGAAGTACGTTTATTTTGTAACTTATGACCTATTTAAAAATTATTTTAAAGAACTTGATATTTAACTTAAAATAAAAAAAACAGGAATGATATCTGACAACTAATTGTTTGCACAAAAAAAAGGAAAACCTTTCAGTAATTTGTGATATCTTTAATTAGCTTTAATGACGACTAGACTTACTGCTAGTATACTTTTCCAAACATGTTTTATTTTATTTTTTAAATCTTTCACTTTTCATTTTGTGCTAAAAAGATACAATGATATTTAAACTAGGGCTATTTGCTGGCCAAGATATAACATTAATGTCAGAATTACCGAATCATTACTTCTATCAAATTGAAGATCAAATGATGTTAAATTCAAAAACTTGACAGAAAAAGCCCATTTTGGTGTTAAATTTGTTATCGTCCATACATTTAGTTTCCAAGCTCAAATGGGTAAATTTCATCATTTATAATTTTTTTTCTGATAACTGATTGAAAATTAGACAATAATTTACAAGAAACACTTAAAAACAAGTTTGAATCCGTGCAAATTATGAATAAAATATTGTAGCAATAAAATCAGTTTGATAATTAAAAATATAACGAGATTTCGTCCAAACATCTAGTTGTTATGGCTCGTACTTTTAAGCATATATCAAATTTCAATCAGTTTTGATGAATAGTTTTTATAATATTTAACTCTACCCCTAACAAAAAGTGATCGAACTCTCTCCGACTTAGTGACTTAGTAAAGTTGTATATCTTAAAATGAAATTTAAGAATCTCTAAAAGGATATGTTTGCTAAAGTTTTAAAAATTAAATATTCGACAAAATAACAAGGTCAATCATTTTATACAGCTCAGTTTTTACTCCCTTTAAATTATTTTTAATGTTATAAAACGTGGGTGTTTTATATTTATCAGCCGTAACAAAATTCCTTTGAAATATGCCACACACACAATCAAACAGAAACAGCCGCCATAAATTTGATTTTATGGACAAATCATTTAATTTAATTAAAAATGTGGGTGTGAAAAAGCGATAAGAAAACACAACTCTCGTTTATTTTTTCCACAATTGAAACAATCAACTTTTGCAAAAAAAAAACCATAATTGAATTGCCAACTTCAAAGACACACTTCACTACTTGTTTTTCCCCCCTTTTATCCCGTGCCCAGCCGCCTAATTTCCTCTCGTCTTGTTTAAGAACGGTGTCGACGTCGCAATTAGAATTTTCTAAATTCTCTCATCGCCCAAGTTATTCACTTTAATTTTCTCTGGAATGTTTTATTTTCGAGGGTAGAGAGACAAAGTGAGTAAGAAACAAGATGCGACCGACGCTCAGTTCCGGAGGACCGACTCCGGGATGATTTATGTGACGGGTTTTCGAAACGTCAAGCAAAAGAAAAAAAAAATAAATCCTCGCGAACATAATTTGTCTCAAAAATTATGCATGTCCTGTCAATTATTGCAATTTATCGATGAACTTGTGTTCATAAACAACATGATTTATCGGATAGGGACATTGTCTATGAATAATTTGCCTAGGGATTTTTTCACGCACTACGAGGCGCGATTTATCGGAATGACATTTGACACGCATTTGCATACTCTCACATTATTTAAAACTAAATTTTTGCAAATTTTAAATACGACAATTCAGCAACAAAAATACAGGGTGCCAATTGAACAGAAAACATTTTGTTCGATAGATATGGTTTAATTATGGTATACTTTTTTAAAAAATAAAAAAAATACAAGGAGGCGAAAAACAAACTGAGACACCCGGTATAGTGTGAGGACCACACGCACAATCACGAAACGAGAACACACAACGATTCGATTAAATTGTCTATTTTAACGCCGGGCTATTTAAAATCTGTCAGCGCACGAAATGATCCGTTGTGAAAATTTTTGTGCCCGGAAGTTGCAATTATTCCTGGCGTACTAAAATAACTCAAATACTGGTGAGATAAGAACAGTTAATGAAGATGTTTAACAATAATTTTTCTAACACGAACACGTCTTATCTGAAATTAAATCGAATAGAAAAAATTGACATAACGTTTTGTTGAAACAATTATCTCGCCATGAAAACACCGTTTTTTTTATTCGTAGAGTTTTTGTGATTTGCGCTTTCTACAATTTGTCTCTTCGAAAACCGAAATAACCTTTCGGCGACGTCGCCACCAAGTCTGTCTGAGTTGATTTGACGGTGATTTCAAGCGCGTCGAAGCAAATGTCGCTGGAAATTGTGCAGAACTTCTTAAAGGTGTGGTCCAACATTACGATTTTTTTCACATTACACCCAGCAGAACCAATTATAAGCCGCCATAAATTAAGAAAGTATATACGAATTCTTACCTGTATCACCCTCATAGGTAGGCCTGTTTCTTTCGCCAGCTGCTCCCTGATGTGTCTTGTGGGTTTCGGCGTTTGCGAAAAGGCCGTCTTCAGTATTTCTAATTGTTTCGCTTTAATCGTCGTTCGAGGGCCGCGACGTTTCGAGCCGGCGCTGCTATCATCAGGACTTTTGTTCTCTGTTTGCGAATCCCGCATTTCGGCATCACCGTCGAGGGAATTTTGGTCTTCGGAGTCGTCTTGACCGGTTTTTGAATCCTTTGAAAAAAGGTAAAAAATCAAATTGCAAGGACGCGTTTTTTTGGTCGGATTCAACCAATCGATTATACACAGTCAAACCGCAATAATTATGCAAAACCATAAATAATTTCCGATGTTTACATTGGGGTAAAAAAATAAGGCAACACTAATAACCCACAACACTATAATTAATTAATCAGCCGAGTAGTCTATAATTAAAAAATGCTTAATGATTGTAATTTTTTCCTCACCTGTCCTATCGAACTGCTAATGTCTGAGTGGGGCAAAGAATTATTGTTTGTTTCCCCGGGGGCTGGGGGTAAGGAACCGTGCAATGTGTGATGTTTCAGTACCGAGGAGGCCGTGCTGTTGTCGTCGTCTTCTTCGTCCTCCGACGCTGACCCCATCAACGAATCTGGAAAAAAATCGTAATTTTAAATATCAAAACCTAAATAATCGTTAAAAATCACCTAATTTACATCAAATATTACCTTAGAAAATTATGGCGAAATAGCGGTTATTTTAATCTTAAAAGTAAGTAGTGAACTAATGTTTTTTTTTTTCGAAATTACCCTAAAAAGGGGCGAAAACCAACCTCGTAATTCGTAAAACTCCTTTTTCTTGCAACTTTTTGTTCAAATAGAACGAGAAATTATCCATGAAAATTACGTTTCTTTCGGCCAAAAACTCGCTTGTTTCGCATAAGTTTCCCGAAACACAAAAAAATCGCAAATAAATGTTGAAAATTACATTGTTTTGGTCCTTTTTGTTAGATTTATCCTTTTTTTTGAGCAAAAAACTAATATTTTTTTTAAATTACGTCAAAGATGACCATATAAGATCAAAGTTGACGTTCTTGTAGCCTATGTAAAATATTTTTAGGTCGTTTTGCGAGCGGGAAGCTATTTTTTATTTTTTTTGAAAAGAGAGGGAGCTAAATTATGACTTCTTGCGTTTAAACGGTTTATTTATCGAAACATGTTTAGAGAACAACTGTTCTCATCGTCAGTCTAAAATTTTTACATTATGATAAAAATAACAAGTTAAAGTATTTTTGTTTCTTTGATATCTACTGTGACAAATTTCCAACTAGTAGTTAAAAAAATGTCAAAAGGTATGCTATTTTAATTCACTTCACTAAAAGATGGTGTTACATGAATGAGAAATTAATACTTCTTCTGAAACATCAAAGAAAAAAGAGGAAAAACCAGGTGAAATTCCTTATTTTTGTCGTTTTCAAATGCTTAAGTGCATTTTTCAGTAGAATGTTCCCTTTTCCTGCGAAGTTTTGCTCGGATAGATCGAGAAATTACGTTGCCTTTTGCCTTTTTCGATTATTTTAGGAGGTCACCGAAAAATCGAAGATCGAAGATGATGGCATTATTTTGGTCCTTTTTGTTAAATTTAACTTATTTGTCGACTAAATTAGAGTGAAACTCATAATCTACTTAGTACGTCAGATATCACCTTTTTTGGACTGTTTCGCAATAAATTCGTTAAAAGATAACATAGAGAATCCTTGAAAATTACATTATTTTCATATTTTCCATTAAGTTTCTCGTAACTATTGAAATAACTGGCTAAAAGTGAAAATTTTTGCTTTTTTCAAATGCTGAAATACATTTATTAGTAAAAAAAACTCACTTTTCTCGCGGAATTCCGCCCAACTAAATCGATAAAAATAAGGCACGCAAGTGGAAAACTATGTTTTCGAGCGTTTTAACTCGGTTTCAGTCAAAAACTCGTTTATTTCGCTTAAATCCAGTAGAAAACTAAAAAAATTATAAATAATTAAGAGGTTGAATTTTTTTTGAGTTATTTGGAGAGATTAGGTTAAATTATGCTGAAAAATCACCAAATTACGTAGAAAATTTCGTATTTTTGCGTTTCGTCATTTTTTTGACCTCTTTGTAACAATTTTTAACTCGCTTTATGATCGCTCATAAAGTTTCTCGCGAAACTTCCTTTTTTGTGAAATTTCACTAAAAACAGGCTTAAAAATCTCTTGATTACGTCGAAAATTACGTTATTTTGAGTTAAAAACTCACTTATTTTGCTGCATTTGCTTTTAATTTGATGAAGATAAATATTCAGTTAAGGACAACAATTATGCTATTTCGCTGAAAACGTTAATGAGTGGCAAACTTAGTTCGAGATTTTTGCCTTTTCCAATGGCATTTGAAGGGTACAGGGGAAAAACGACCTCAGTCCATCTCAAATAAAGTCACAAACAATCAAATTCAAAGTTTTCGAACGTGGACCCATTACTTTTTTCTTCGGTATAGTGTATCTTGTAACACATTTTGCTTCGTACTAAAGTCGTATTTGCTATTTCTCGCTTTAACTATATGATAGTATTCTCAAAAACTACAATATTGCAACTCCACCTCATAAACAAGTGGACTGAGGTCGTTTATCCCCTGTACCCTTCATTTTATTTATAAAAACACATATTTCTTTCAAATTTTGCACAAATCCATTATTAAATTAACCACCCAAGTCAAAATTATGTTGCTTTTGACTTTTTCGATCGTTTTAATACGTCTTTTTTCAAAAAGAAGAAAAGCTCAAAAAATCACAAATAATGGTCGAAAATTCTGGCTCTGTTCGTTTGATTTAACTTATTTTTGAGCAAAGAAACAAACTTTTTTTGCGAAACGCAAACGAGTTGACTAAATTAGAATGAAATTGACGGCCTTTTGACCTGTTTAAGGTAATTTTGTTAAAACCTTATAAAACGTCAAAAATCATCATCAAATAAAAAAGTCAAAAATCGCCTTGGTTTTTTCTAAAAATCAACTTATTTCGCATATAAATTCGCAAGCAGGTTGTTTGAGAATAACATTAATTTCGCCTCTTCAGCTATACATTCATCTTGTTTTGAGTAAAAAACTTTTCCTCTAAAACGCGTGTCTTCTTGATTTCATTTAAACAAAAAATTAGTAGTGCTAGATAGAATGACCGCAGTGGAGGTACTCGCGCCTTGGTCGCTCGTGCTCCAAACAACTGACACTTATCATGTTTAGATAATATTTTCATACGCATTTATATTCGAGTAGTTCTTCCCCTTTTGGCGTCCAAACAGAGCGATTCTGTTTACACAAACCTTACACATGTTCGGCTAATTCCTTCCTCAACCACTCGAATCGAGTGTCGGCCGTAGAGAAGGGTGTAAGTTATATGTGTGAAGGGGCGGGTGGCTCTTTGATCAATAATCAACATCAAGTGGCTGCGAGGGACACCGCATTCGCACTCAGAGCTCTATTTACTTCTACTATATCGATCCAAGAAATTTTCTCTGTTTTGGACAGTGCGAAATCGATCGAAGTGTAAGTATTAGAATTCGCGCAGGCCGTCCGCGACCTCGCATTCTTCGAAACGTGGGCCAATTACGGCCCCGTACCTGGTGCCCCTGCATGGGGTCCATCGTGAAACAGGCCCCAATTAGTACCGAACCTGCTGGGAAACAAGGCATTAATCATCCCTTCGCCCCCTGCGCCCGTCCGACGGCAGGAAGACGAGAAAGACGAGCGTTCACACCTCGTACACCCACGAAAATCGACAATGATATACGCGTGAAACGAGAATGACCTCGACGATGAGGTGACCTCCGACCGGCACACGACATCAACACTAACTAGATGACAATTTTTTACTTACTTGATTTGAAATTGAACGTCGGCGATACGCTAGCGACGGGTGCGAGGCCTTTAAATATCGATAATTCGGAACTGCTGGACCCACCTGACAAAAATAAAGAAAACACGCTGTAGGTTTATGTGTGTATTATTTCAAAAAATTAAATAAAAATCAAATACAATAATTTATAAAAGACAGAGCCGTGATAAAGGGCGACGTCCGTGGCGTCAGGTAAGTCTTGCGGTCCGTGTTTATACCCCGTGGTAAGACCTTTAACCCTTATCGTTTTTGGTGTCAGTGCGGTGTCAGAGCTGTTGTCTAAAGCAAGCTTTAACACCGCCGGCTAGGACCGAATCACGTCAAAAATATACACGTGGAAAGATATAATTCATAAGTACAGCGTATCCCAAAAATATACTGTAACTATTACTAAAATCCTGGTGCCAGAAAAACCAAAAATTGTGCCAGTCAATTACACTAAACCACAGCAAAATTTTTGGATTTTTTTTTACTAATTCTTACTACTTAATAACTACGCTCACATAATGAGAGGAGTTCGAAGTCTTTGCGGTGTCACCAAGAAATAACAGGTAACAGGTTATTTGACAAAATAATTCTTCACTTCTATTACATTTAAACATTATTTTTCAATTCTTTTTTTCAATATTTTTTCCTTGTTTATAAATTTTATAAATTGTCGCTTCATCGTCGAAAGATTGCTTTCTGCGTGAAAATTTTTCTCAATTTGGAAATCAGGTAATTATCTGAGCGGAACATAAATAAATAATAAAGAGCATAAATTGTTATGAATACAGGACCGGCTCCACAGTAAGTGAAATACGTAACAGAGAACGAAATTTTGGTACATAGATGAAACAAAAAAAAAATGTTGGGAGAAGGGTTCAAACTTTATTAAGCGACTGATAAAATTAATAAAAAGAAATTCATTAAATTCATTTTGAAAATGGCTCGACAAAGTACTAAAAGCTGATAAAAATAAATGTCATTTTTGACCCAATAATCTACGTATTTCTCTTTCAGGATTAACAAAATCTCGTGAAAAAAATTAAAACATTATTTTAAATGGGCGTTTGAGCGCTGGAAAAAGGCAAAAATTTTACAATTTTCAATCAAATTCGAGGTTTTTTTTGGTATTTTTAAAGAAATTTCGTAAAATAATCGATTCTTTGACTGAAAAATCTGCGTAAACGCTTGTAAAAAGCGGCTCAATTCGTCAATTTTTCGCATTACTTTTATCGAAATTTGTCAAAATAATTGCGTCTTCGGACGAAAAATTTTCCAAATTTAACTTAAATCATGTTTTAAACGACCGAATAAAGCAAAAACAACAGTTTTCGACCAATTATCGGTCAATTTTTGGCGAAGTTTCACTAAAAAAACTGTTTCTGACTGAAAATGTTCTAAAACCCGAAACGGTATTTGCGAAATAATTGCATTTCCGAAAAACGCGGTAAAACGGCTGCAAAAGGCTAAACCAAAAGTCATTGATTTTTTTTGCTTTTTTTGTACAAAATTCAGCAAAATAAACAAGATAATCACATTTTTAGTTAAAGAACGTGCTAAATAAAACGGTCGAAAAAGAAAAATTCTTGAAATTTTTTACTTACCTTCATAATTTAGTAATTTTTCGTTTTAAGCGTCAAAAAAGCAAAAATAACACCACCTTCGACCCAATTCGGCGATTTTTGGATAATTTTTAACGAAATTTTGTTGAATAATTGCGTTTTTTAATTAAAAAAAAAAATTATGTTCTCGATGAAATTTATTGATTTTTTCAGGAAATTTTCAAAAAACTACGTTTTGTCTCAATAATGTCACTTCCGAAAAATGAAAAAAATGCATTATTTCTGACCTAATTTTGAGATTTTTTGAACTTTTAGAGAAATGTCACTAAACAACTGCTAAAATGTACTAAACAGCCGAAAAAGCTAAATAATGATTTTTGTGAAATATTGTAATAGTATAACTGTACCTATTACTGAAAAACGAGGTAAAACGTTTGAAAAAGGGCTCAACTAATTATCATTTTCGATTTATTTTGGATAAAGTTTTTCAAAATAATTGTGTTTCTGGTTAAACAATGTGCTAATACGGTCGAAATTTTTGATTCATTTATTAATTTTCCATTCCATTTTAACAAAATATCGCCTTAGCACCCAAAAAAAAAGCAAAAATAACACCATTTTCGACGAAATAATTGCGTTTCTGATTTTTGACTGAAGCACGTGCTAAAACGTTTGAAAAAAGGAGAAACAATTTTTTATTCAATTTAGTGATTTTTAGTTCCGTTCTACTAAAATTTCACGGAAAAAACTATGTTTTGACGTATTTCAACGTTGGAAAAAGAGCAAAAATAACACAATTTTTGACCCAATTGTTGTTGTTGTTGTCACAAAGTCCTCTAACTTTTTGTTTTTCCTGTAAACACATAGTTCGATTTTGCTATGGTGTCAAAAAAATAAGATAAAATCTTTTATCTTACAGGTGCAGTTTTTAGGTACATTATACCATTGTTTTCGGTGAGAGAAATCAAATTTCTCTCACAAGAGAGATAAAGCTAAATCTCACAGTAAATCTGACAGCTTTATCTCTCTTGTGAGAGAAATTTGATTTCTCTCATCGAAAACAATGGTATAAGATAAAATAAAAGATAAAATGTCGTATATCACACGTGATCGAAATGCCATTATAAAGCTCGTGAGAAGTGTCAAAATTCTCACTCGCAAATAATGATGCATTTCTATCACTTATAATATAATACACTATTTGAAAAAATGGTCGGTTTTAATACTCGTAAAATAGTAAGAAAGGACAGTTCTTAAAAAAAATAAACCGAACTGAAAAATTGCATTGAAAAAACCTAATGATAATGAAAATAAGGAATCATTGGGATTAGGAGTATTGAAAATAGAGACGAACTATAAAACAATTTTATTTCAATATCTATTAATCAAAATGTGCTAATTAAAAAAATATCCTTTTTATTTTATTTCACTGGTTAAGTTTGGAGTTCCGGAACACCCCGTATGTTATTAGCGAGAAGAGAATAAGGAACGAAAACCGGCCAACCAGCGGACGCCCACGCACCGAATCTAATATAATGCGAAACATAAATAATGATACGTGAATATTTATTAACACTTTGTGTTATTAATATGTTACTAGCAAGTGGTGGAACCAATTTAATGTGAGATATTGCCGGGATGTGTGTGAGTTAATACCGACGAGAGGATGCAGCCGTGGGAAATTTATTTATTTTTTTATTTTTTTAAATTTACTTTTCGAAAAATGAACCAACAACACACTTGTGTTGCTTGCTTGTACAACCTGTCAGAAAGTTTATTAATGATGGTAATTAATAAAGTCTGACAAGTGGCGCAAGGCACCTTTGATGTCCCAGAATAGCCAAAATGTGTTATACTACAGGATTCGCATTTTTTCCCTTCGCAAGGCTTTTTTGCGTCCTTCTTCCACTTTCTCGCCTGATTACTCGCATTTTTTCTCTCTCTCTCTCTCTCTTCAACGCCAACAAACCAGCAAGGTCGCCCGATTTCACACCCCTTCATCAAGCATTAAACCGACGTTTTTTCCTCTCTCCTTCGTTCGTTCTCCCGTATAAAGAAATCCGAACGAACCCCTGAATATTTATCCAACGAGTATCACATAATGCCGGCGGCCCTTTCGGCATAAAAATCCCCTTTAAAATAATATTTGTGCAATGCACGGGGTAACAACTCGCCACAAAGGGGCTTGTTTTTCCAGCCTCCCTATCTGTGATGCGATGCGGTTTTAACTTAAATATCTGTGCACGCCCCTGGAAATAACGTATTGATCTTTGATTTGGTGGCGGCGCTCGCTCGGGGGCGGTGGAACAGGGCCGGACTCGCCTTGGCACTTTTGCTTTTTGGGTCAGCACCTACCTTGGGATGTGTGCGTTTTTCACTTTTGGTTTTTGTTGCTACTCTCCGTGTGATATTTTTATTTTTAACACGAAACACGTCACACTTGGCTGACTGTGTCTACGGACCCGTAGCGTGAAATGCCCATGTTCCGTGGTTTTACGTACCACGCTCCATCAAGGTCTTTTTGAATGCTGTCTGTCTGATCTGATGGCGGGTTATTCGTGATGGTTGAACGTGATGGTGTCGCCATGGGCGCCATGCGATTATTAATTGCGCAAAGAAAAAATTTCTCACTACTATCAGGTGTAGGGTGGTACACAATTAGCTTCCTAGTAAGATTTTGCATAAATATCTATGTTATCATGAATAATTCAAACAAGTGAGCACTTTCCTATTATTAAAAACACATATTTCAGGATTTTCGGTTGTTAACACCTTGTGGAAGCAATAAAACTGGTAATAAGGTATAATCCTTGTGAACGACACCACTTATTATATTCATATCTTGGGCTTGATGTCATCGAGACGAAAAGTATTATTTTTAAAAAACCAACCACCAAACTCGAGATAAACATAAATGGATACGGGCCAGGTCAGCGTAATTGTGTTGAAATTATTTCGAACATTTATACAATTAAGTGAAATTTAAGCCGGATATTAAGCGTGGAAATTGCATAAAGCGAGACGTTATCAAAGTTTTGTCTTGTGCCCTAAATCGTGATGTTGTTTGCAAGAACTGTTATCTCTCCCTGTATTGTTAGTGTCTTTAAAAATTTTCAAATGATGGATGACTTTCTCCACTCGTTTATAATACAATGCTTTTTTGTCCATATTTGTGGTTGGAAATTAGTAATTAGTTTATTGGAAAAGTTCAATAACATATGCACGTTGCAAAATTTAGAACATGTCGCTTTTTGTGTGGAGTTATTATATGAGTTTTTTGTAATAAGGAACGTGGATATTATGTTTTGTCCAGTCACTCATGTCCTATCACTTTCAAAGATTTTAATTATCACACTTGTGCAATAATCAAGAATTTCCTATTAAAGGTACCCCGTTTGTTTATACGAATTTTTAATCAGATTTTTCATTAAGTCTTATTATTTTGTTTTTGATATAGTTACGCTTTTAACTCTAAAATAATACCTATCTAACTTTTTTACAAGCAAAAATAAATATTCTTAGTTGAGTCAAAAAATAAATTAATACTTGTAGCATAACCATAGAGGAATAAATATGCTACAATTTGATGCTTTAATAATGTTAAATTTTTTAAGGTATGGTTGTGAGACACTAAAAAGAAAAAAAATCCAGTTACTGTTTTCTGTAGCTATATGACAAAATTCCTTTAATTTTTATACTTAGTTGGTAATGTAATGGTTGGTACCTAATGCAAAAAAAGTGATAGGTTTTGAGTATTTAATATAACAAATAAAAAAATAAGAAACTCATATCTATCTTTCAAAATTTTGATGATAAAAATTAAATTTCTGTTTTTATTTGGTATAATTTCAACTTGTGAAACATTTCACCGGAAACGAAATCATAGCCTTCTACAGAATAGATTTTTACGATAATATGGATTTTTGTGTTGTTAAGTTGACTACTCTCGGTTGGCTATATCAAACAATATTTGTATATACCTGTAGATGTTTCAAGAATTAAACAACAGAAATTTCTTAGATTTTTTTCATTTCTTTGATTATACCTAAAATAAATAGATGATGTTTCATCAGGGGCCTATTTCATAAAACTTTTTACGAGTGATTTACTTGTCACTTGTATACTTTTTCTATAGTAATATAATGTAAATAATAAACTTGTCACTTGTAAAAATCAACTTGAATTTTTATGAAACGGGCCCCAGGTTGACTGTATCATGATGTGGGCTAGAGGCAGTTTAAATATAGATCATATTTAAAAAAAATGGCTACACGAAAGGTAAAAACTAATTCTACCAAGGTACCTATTTACCTATTAACGTAAATTGTATACGGAAAGAAACAAGATTATCGCCTTCTAATAGGTAGATATTCTCGATCGTTTGGTACAAGATAGAAAAAATAGTAGGAATAGGTATAGAAAGAATGGGTACAGTAGAATAGAATAGTAAAAAATACTTGGTTTTTTATTTTTTCTTTATTTTCTTTTCTAATTTCATTAACTAAAACTTAAAGAAATCTTTGTTATTTTTTAGTACCTAACTACCTACCTAGAACAATTAAAATTGGTACAAAGTGAATAAGACACTGTTAGTAATTTTTTTAAAGTGTGATTTCGGGCATTTGTGGACATTTTTGGTCAAAATAACCTTGCCTATTCAGTAAAGGTCTGATTAACTTTTCGTTCTTTACCTCTGTGTAGTGTCTTCATCTTGTCGTTTTTTTCTTAGAGATCGTACAAAATTGCCCCGAAAATAGAAAAAACAATCCGTAAAGGACAGGCCTATTTACGACTTTCTATGGAGTGTGATAAAGCAAGGGCTAACACATTTTAATAGGTAGGTATTACCTTCCTACCTAGTAGGTAGTACGCAAAGTTGTTAGTAAATAATAATTATTGTAGAATAGGTATTTACATAACAAAATACTATATTCTTGTGTGGTAATAACTTTTTATTAGATGTCAAAATTACAAGGACATGTCAAAGGTACAGTTCATTTTTTTTAATAATCAACTGTCAGTGTCAAAATTTTGTCAAAGATCAGACTGTATCACCCTAAAACTTCATGTCCAACCAATTTCGAAACTAGCTTCTGTATTTGACGTTTTGCACACCAGATTTGTCATTTCTGACAATCGAGATGAAAGTGTTTTATAACTCAATGTGTTGTACGTGTTGTAACTTAAAAACAACTTGAAAAAATTGAAGATTATTAAACAGAATTTGCCAGGGAAAAAATTACACCAACCTTAATTCAAAAAAATTACTATTTATGGTAATGCCAACCTGACGGCTCTTCGACAGTTGATTATAAATGAAAAACGACGATAGGTACCATGATAGTTTAAACCAACACTAGATGGCGCTAAACGAATCAAAGTTAACTAGTCAAATAACAAATAATTTAAGTGATTCAGGAATTAAAAAAATGTCACAAGGATAAAATAGTGGTTCAATAAGTAAGAAATACTTACAATACTACAATGGCAGAAGGCCAGTGATTTTTCTGATTTTTTACGAAAACTGTAAGAACGTTGTTTCCATAATTTGACAGAAAGCCAAAAACAGAAGTAAAAAATAACAGATATTTTCTGGGACATTATTGTGCAATTTTCCGGCAAAAATCCAATTTAAAAAACTTCTCCCGCTTATAACAATTTTGTTCGCACATTATTCACTTCGGAAACAATTAAGAGCCTCATAACTCATAACAAATCCGTCGTATCATATTAATTTTTTTCTTGCTTTGTTTATAGCACCAGTTTAGAAAAGAGGTCCCCGATTGACCAACAACAAATCTAAACACCGTGCCATCATTTCAACGGCATCACAGTTAATTATAGCCATCTCGCATACGTTAAAACAACTATAAAATTAGCATTTCACTGGATCGCCGCTCTCCTAAAATCATCTCATTAAATATTTATAAGTCGTTTCGAATCTCTGATGAAAAATGAGTGTTTTTTTCTTTCTTTCTTTATCTTTTCTCCCTCTCTCCGTGTAAATAATATTTTGGCGTCGCGATGCGCCCCTCGCACGGCGACACTCATCTGTTTTCTCAAGCGTTCGACTTTTGTTTGTCTAGCGAAATTGAAACGCGTTGATGGAGGGGGGCCCGGGGGGAGGTCGTGCGCGTGACTCCTCCCACGTGCCGATCGCGACCAATCGACGTCGGGACGTGTCGTTACCCCTCGGTCGACGTTCGATTGTTGACGCGCGTGGGGCGTATCACCCTTCCGGTACTTCCCCCGTACTATATATATAGGGTTTTTTTGCGATCGCGCATCAAAAGGGATGGGAAAAATCGACTTACCGTGGTGGTGTCCGGTAATGGCGGCCGTCTTGTTTCCGTTGAGATAATCGTCTTTGCAAATAAACTTGTTATCGTCTAAAACGTAAAGTTCTTCACCGGTCGAAAGCTGTTTCCTGCACACGAGACAGGTGAAACAATTGAGATGGAACACTTTGTCGCGCGCTTTTCGCACTAAGTCACTAGGCGATATGCCTTGCCCACAACCACCACACTTTGTACCGTACCTCCTGGAACAACAACAAACTCATTAATCATCACACTGAGGGAAAACAAGGGGAAATTTTTTCGGATGCATTTGCACCAAAACAAATGTTCACACTTGACTTACACCGTTAGATCGCAGCGGTTGGTTACCCATTATTTAATCGACAAAAAATCATAATTCGAAGAGAATTATGAGTTTTTAGCAATAGAAACATAATCCCGTCAAGTCTAGAGAAAAAGTCGGACCTATTACGATTTTCTATGAGTGCGACAAAGCAAAGAGTAACTTAGGTCCACATCTTATTATAATAGATATGTATTATAAAGAAAAACATTCCAAATGATTTTCATAACTCCAATTTATAATTTATGAATATAGTTATGAAACACTTTTCTGTTTATAAAACGATCGAAAAACGGAAAAATAACACCATTTTCGCCAAATTCAGCGATTTTTCGGAATATTTTTGACGAGCTTTTGCAATAAAAAAAGTGCGCCAAAATAATTTCATTTTCGAACTAATTTTGTGTTTTCAGCTCGTTTCAGCTAAATTTCGCACTTATCTTAAAAGTGCTGTAAAGTTTGAAAAATCAAAAATTGCTGTTTTTTGTAGTTTTTCGTTTTATTTTTAACAAAATCTCTCAAAGTAACTGCATTTCTGTTTGAAGAACGTCCAAATAAAAGGAGAAATAATGTCATTTTTGAAATAAGTAATTTAGTGATTTCACGTCTTGATTTAAGAACACCTCGCAAAACTGAGTTTTTCGTGTTTGACGTTCCATAAAGACAAGTATAACACCATTTTAGACCAAACACGGCGCTTTTTTGGGTAATTATTTTGACACAATTTTGAGAAACATTGATCAAAAACGAGCAAAAACACTCGAAAACACAGAAATAACACAATTTTCGAATAAATTCGAATTTATTTTTGAGGAATTTTAGCAAAATAGTTCCCTTTCTAGATGAAAAATTTGCCCGAGAAATGCAAAAATAATTTCATTTTCAATTCAATTTTGTGTATTTTCAGCTCGTTTTATCTCACAAACGTGCTTAAACATTCAAAAAATGCTACAACTGCTGAATTTTTGCAGTTTTTCGGGTTTTTTTTTGATAAAATTAACCTTCCCAAAGTAATTGCATTTCTGCTTGAAGAACGTAATACTCCTGAAAAATGGAAAAATGTTATTTTTGTCCTATGTAAGTCAGTTAAGTTCCACGTTCTAGTTTAAGAAAATCTCACGAAAACTGAGTTTTTTTGTTGGAAAACATGTCTAACGCTCGATGAAGGCAAGTGTGCCACCATTTTCGAGCCATACTACAATTTTTTTTGGGTAATTTTTGACGAAATTTTGCGAAATATGTAGGTAATTGGTAAATGTGCACAATCCCCGAAAACACAAAAATAACACTATTTTCGACTGAATTCGAAAATTTTTGTCTTGTGGACAAACTTTCGCGAAATAATTGCGTTTCTGGATGAAAAAATATGTTAGTGAAATGCTAAAGTAGCAAAATGATTTCATTTTCGATCCGACTTTGTGTATTTTCAGTTCATTTTAACAATATTTTGCAAAACAACGGTTTTACCTCAAAAACGTTCGAAAATTGCAAAAGTTGCTATATTTTTATGTTGTTTCGGTTTATTTTTACGAAATTTCTCAGTCATTCTATTTCTTCTTGACCAAACGTGCTAGAAAGAGTGAAAAATGGAAAAATAATGTTATTTTTGAACTATGTAAGTTACCTAGTGAGTTCAGGTTTCGACTTAAAAAATCTCGCGAAAAATGAGTTCTTTTTTTACCCAATATGGCAATTTTTGGGTGGATTTTATACACAAACCCTTGGAAAACTCAAAAATTACACCATTTTCGAATTAATTCGGCGATTGTTTTTTCCATCCAATTTTGTGTAGGTAGGTAGATACCTCTTTTTATTTCCAAACCGTGCTTTACAGTGAAAAAAAACTAAAAACTGCTCTATTTTTGTAGTTTTTCGGTTTATTTTCGATAAAACTTCATTGGTTGCACACAGTAGACTGAAAATATTATTTTTTTTGTTTGTTTTGCTTGAGACATTTTTATAATTATTTTTTTTTAGATTTTGTATTGATTCCTACGAGTGGCAATGTTTTTTGTGAAATATTTGTGTCTTCACTGAAATTGATGTTTTAATGTTATTAATAAAACAACTTTGTTATTAAATCTGAAAGTTGGCCAATTTATTCCATCTTCCATCGAGTGCAATTAAGTGAAATTTATTTGAATCTTTGAAGCATCTGCTCTCTTGTCAAAATAAAACATCACCTGCTACACACACGATGATGAACAATCGAATATCTGTGTTGAGACCGAAGCAGAACATTACATTTTTCATTTAGACACTTTCGAGCTTGTTAAAAGATTTTAATCTTTGTCGGTTTGAAAAAACAAATCAAACAAAAAACTTCACAAGTGGCAGTTTTTCCGCTTTAAATGATTATGTACGCGAAACGGCAATGAATCGACAAAGAATTGTTTACATCCGACGAAGTCAACTCTTCAAGGAAATTCATTGTTCCGCTGAATTTCTGGGAAGTGCATTCGGCGTTTGATAAACGAAGAACAACAAGCAATATCAAATGATTTCTTTTTAATTCCCGGCGGCCCAACTTTTTTTCGACACATTCCCGACTCTGTATTTGCAAAACAAAACATGCCCAAGGTGTAGCGTTGCGAAATATATGAGCCCCAGCTCGTTAAAATCCAACTCTTGTTCGATTTGTCTGGACAAAAAACGAACCTTCGACTCGTTATCGAAATTCTAGTCAAAATTACATTAATTCGACGATAAGTCGGCTTAATTAAATTACTGTCCATCAAACAGTAAATAAAATTTAATTGAAATGTGTTTCAAAACGTAATTTTTTTTATCACGGGCTTGCCCTTTGGCTATCTCCTAACCTCACACAATTTAATTAAAAACACAAAATGGGCAATAAATCCGGCAATAACTCCACACCCGTACAGTACGTACCATTATTCAAGTGTCGAGGTGTTATTTTTCACCACCACCTGGGCAAAAACTATTTATTAATCACCTACTAACTAATCAGTAATCACGTATTATTTATTTCCGGACGTGCGCACTTTCGTGCGCATCACATGCGTGTCAATTATACAAACCCAGTCTTATCATTTAATTAATTTCGATATAAATGTGCGACGAAAAAACACAACTCGCTCGTTTACGTCAATTCTCAAGTTCTTTACGACATCCGTATTTGATAACAACGTAGTTGGCGGCGATCTCATCCCCTCGCTCATTTATTTATGGTAATCGGCATGAAAACGTTTAGGGGACGGCGGAGAAGATCTTCTCTCAAATATCGTTTGACTTTGAAACCGCCCTTTGGGCCACTTAATAAATTATGGAGATTGGGTAATTAAAGGGCAATTTTTTCGAGGGCGGTTTTGGCGAGTCATGGATTATTTAAACGGGTAAAAGTGCGTTTAGGGGGTGGGCAAATATACGAACAATTCGTTCGGATTAACGAGGTTCAACAGGAATTTGAAAAAAAGGGTATTAAAACAGTAAAATAGTCATATTTCAATCTTGAAATACAACACTTCGAAATGTCCACCCTTCTCGACCATTAACACGTCGTTTTTATGGATTTTCCTGCGGCCGATCTCGTTATGCTCCTTCTCGGAACGCGACCGTATATTAGAAAATAAATAAAAAAAATCATATACCTAGGTACGAGGAGAGAAAAAAATAGGCATCATATTATACGAAGCGTTTCGTCGATGAGGACGACTATAAAAAAGAAAGCATTATGTTATGTGCGGAATAATGGGCCAATATTCAAATCGTATTCTTTAACAAACATGTTTTCGAGTTAACAAGCCTTCGCCGTAACGAGGAGGCAATTTCGGCCTCGTGCATCGGGAGAGAAAACGCAGCCGTTCCCGTAATAAAACGTAATCGAGCACCGACACACCGGCCGCCGTGACCAATTCGTTATATTTCGTTGCTGCGGCTTGGAAATCACCAAGGGACGACGGGGTTTTTATGGACGATGTGTGTGAAAGACCATCGAGTTTAAAAATGGAAAAAACGCATCGAACAAAAGAGTAGAAAACAACTCTTTTCCCTCGAACTAAAACTACCACATTTATTTTTTACGCAATGTGTACCACTGTATACAAAAAAATACGGAGTTGCCGCAAACATGGATTTGTAAATTAGTAAATTCTAGTTCAACTATAAATATGTTCACTTGATTGTTTCTTTTTATGGCACAAAATTTTCTTTAAAACGATGGGTAATTAGTAGTAGTTTAATGTAGTATTTGAAAGGTACCTACAGCCTACAGGGCAAATACGACCTCAGTCCATCTCAACTAAAATCACGAATAATCAAATTCAAAGTTTTCTAACGTGGACCGATGACTTTTTTCTTACAGTATAGTGTGCTTATAACACATTTTGGTTTGTACTAAAGTCGTATTTGCTATTTTCCTCTTCAATTATCTGATAGTATTTTCAAAAACTACAATATTGCAACTCCACCCCATTTTCTTAAAGAACCCTTCATTTGTAAATATCAAAATACTTTGATCGTACCGAACGATGTTTTAAATGTTTACCTCATAGTTAGAAAATTGTTTAAGCCAGCGCTTAGGCAATTAAAAAATAAGTATGTGTGATAATTTGACACCCACTAATAAAAACGGTTACCTACTTGTTGAGTAATAGAAAGCAAAAATATGAAAAAAAAATTGTGTTGAAGCTTTACTATTCTTATAAATGTAAATTTTCTTATACTCGTAGGTACATACATTCTGACAACGTCTCTAACATGAAAAGTATAATAGACACGTCCTCTTCACTGTTTTCAAGTACTAATGTGATAAGTTCATTGTCATTTTTCTAAAGAAAACTAATAATTAAAACAAACTGTTAAAAAATAAAATAAAATAAAATAAAATAAGTGTCTACTTGTACAACTTACCTTATTTAAAGGGAAGGAATTGTGACAATTTCTTCAAAATAACTTCTTGTAATTATATTTTGATATTTTTGTAAAGGTGCCGGCATTTTTTTTTGAAAAGATTACGAAGGAAGAAATTTAATGCAATTAATTTTGAAATAAATATACGTTTCTGTCTCGACAAAAACTATGAAAAAAAATGTCTTTTTTACCTAATTCATTGAACTCACCATTTTCCACTGGATTCAACGTTGTTTTTTTTAGTATATTTTGAGAAAATTTCGTAAAATAAGCTATTGTCTGACTGAAAAATGTGGATGATTGCTCATAAAAAACAAACTAATAATATTTTCGATCCAGTTCAGCGAATTTTCGGTGTATTTTTATGAAAATTTCACAAAAACATAGGGTAGATAGAAAAACCTTACAAATATAAAACTATTTAGCTCAAAAACGTGTCAGCACCCGAAAAGACAAAAATTACATAATTTTTACTCCAATTACATTTTTTTTGGTATTTTTTGAGGATAAAAAGCAAAACTACGAGTACCTATCACAATATCTCAGACACAATTAGACGATTTTTCGGTTTATTTTTGTCGAAACTTCGCAAAATAATTGCATTTTTGGAGGGAAATCGTTAAGTAAGTACACAAAGTTTTATGATTTAAAGTGGTAATTTTTTATGTATTTTTTTAGAAAAATTTGCTGAATAATTGCTTTTTTAGATGAAAATGTGCTAATATAATGCAAAAATAGTAATTTCATATTATTTTCGGCCCAATTTAGTAAATATTGGGCATAAACGCTGGAAAACAACACAATTGCTCTATTTTCTAAATAATTTTGATATTTTTCGTTTATTCTTTGGCGAAAATATACAAACTGTGTTCATTCTGACTGAAAGTATTAAGAGATTTTTGTTTGGTTTGTCGCGTTTCCCATAAAGCAGTTGAAAAAGGGAACAATTTTTTAAATTTTGAGTGAGTTTAGAACTTTTTGTTCCATATTAACAAAATCTGGTTTCAACGCCCAAAAAAGCCAAGATAACACTATTTTTAACTCAAGTCACCGATTTCTCGACGAATTTTTGGTTAAAATTGGTAAAATAATGGCGCTTTCAATCTCTCACTGAACAAGGTGCTAACCACTTAAAAAATGTAAAATTTCGCCAAAAAACTGAATTTTGAGGTGTATACCTACCTACACCCAAGTATTCGAAAAAGGCAAAGCGCATCTTAATACCTAGGTATTTATTATCATAAGTTCAAAGGTATGCTTTAAGGGGACGGTAAAATGTAAATTGTTTTTTGTTATTTTTCCAGAAAAAGTAGGTACATGTAAAATTAAAACTACAATTTATAAATATAATTTATTCATAAATAAATTTCATCAGTAGCCAAAAATATATATATAAAAAACTCAAACCATGAAAAGCTTTCAAACAAATTAGTATTTAAAAACACGGTTTCGTACTTCGAATATAAATTTTCATGGTTGCACAATTGAGAAAAAAAATTAAATAAAGGGTAGGTGAGGGGTTGCAGTTTTCCCTAGCTGAATTGAATAGGTATTTCCGTCCCCAGTTTTGCGTTATTTTCAATGTTTATCATACATACATCACGTTAAAATATTTTATTGGTTAATATCGTCATAAAATTATGCAACAAAACTGTCATAAAATCAATATCTACAATAAAAATACTTTGTTGGTTGCGTAACAGTAGAAATGACATTTTCCATTGTTATAAACGACAAAAAAAAATCAAAAAATCAAACATAATTTTGATTTATCGTCGCTGATTTCGTATCAGGTGTGAGGAAGTAAACCAAACAATTTTTCATTCGGTAATTTCGATTTTATCAACTAGTTGCTTTGGGTAATTACGCTTTGAGTTTTTATCTCTTGAATCGTAGGTGTAAAACAACTGAAATGAACAAATTTCTTAACAGCTTCATTTACATGAAGAAAAACTCATGTCATTTAAATTTCCCTCATCGTTTCCGGAATGTAAACAAATTAATTATTCTTTCTTATTACAAAATGCTCGGCTTCTAACGCTTTTGCATATCTAATTACGTAAAACTACAACTTCCGTTCTGCAATACTGTGATCTATTTGTTTTTTGCAACCTGCTACTAACTCTGAGAATTAAAAAATTAATGTAACAATTAGAGTGCTTGGACCCTGCATAAAGCAATTTCTTGCGACCTTGGTCGCAAATTGCGCCCTCCACTCAGTGGAAAAAATCGTGTGTTGCGACCGAAGCGGGCGAACCCAAGGCCAAATATGTCCATAAAACGTGGTCTGGGAGCGCCTTAAAGCGATTCTAAATCACTCCAACTTTTGACAGATTGATGGTTTTATGCGAGATTTTCGCGAAGCGACCGCGAAAAATTGCGCACGAATAAATGAAATAAATTTTTCGTGAGTGCCGGGGTGTGTTTTTTTTTTATCGACAAAATGTCACCACGATCACGCCAACGCCGATTTATTTGAAATTTGCATTAATAGGGTTGAATTATTTGTTAATACCTGAAGAAATCGTTCCTGCAGAATAGTTTGCTTTCCCTTGAGAAGCACTTATCGGTTAAGGGGGCGTGACAGTCGAAACAGCGGACGCAGTCCGCATGCCACGTCCTTTCCAGGACGTTCAGCAGGAATTTATCCAGGATTGGTTTGTCGCAGGCCGCGCAGGATATCAACATACCGGCGGCTGGCTCGCACCGACCTGAAAACACACAAAACATGGAAGAAAATTGGGAAAATAACCAAAACGCGGCTCGAAATTAATCAGAAGAACAGAATTTCTTAACAGGTCGAGGCAGTTTCTTAATGTTGGGTCTGTTGAATTAATTATGATCTGTGGTAGCTAAGAACCATTATTATTTTAACAGGGATATAAAAAGCTCTCTTCCAGAACTTCAAAAGTATCTATTATGTCATTGTGATAATTGCAGTTTATTTGGTGTGTTTTTTAACTTATCATTTACTTTTCTTTAGGGGTAAAGATAATCAGATATTAAATTTAAAGTTTTCTATGGTTTAAATTTATTTAATAAATTTTCTTTTTATACTGAACAACACATCTGGGGCACAGATTATGAAAAAATACTAGCTCAATTGTAAGTGCCATCTCTAGTTTTTTTTGGTAATTTTTATAAGATTTAACCCTTTAAAAAAACGAAACAATGACTTATTGAAAATAAAAAAATTAAAAGCCCCAAGCAAGAGCTTGTTATCACAAAACATGAAAAACAAGGCACTTAAGTAAGGCCAAACATGCACAATTTATAAGAGGGAAAAGTTAAAAACAAATTTTTATATATTTTTTGTGTTATACCTACTATATGATTTTATGTCAGTTAATAAGTTTTTAGACATCGTATTCAAATGATACTTAAAATTGCATCGTAACTGCATTTATGGTGAGGTAAATCCCAAACATGTAATTTATGAATAAAAAAGAACAAGTTCCTATTATAACAAAAAAACATTAAACAAAAGTGACAGAATGGGCGATTAAAATATCTCTAAACATAAACTTTAACTTTTAAATGTCTGTCTGCTTTGTCTTATTTTTATAAACAAATCGAAAAGTTAGGGATATTAGTATTTTAAAATATTCATATGCATTTTCATATTATTCGTTCGTAAGGATGATAATTTTTAAAACCGGTACAACTCTCTAAACGATGAAAAAAAGATTAATAGAAAAACACCGATGATATTACTTTTCATGCTTCTGTAGGCTTTATTTAAAATGCAATTTCCCTAACTTTTTTCTAATAAACAAAAATAAATAAATAAACTTAAGTTTATTTACCTACATACTGATTCATAATTAAATAAATTGTAAATATTACGAACCTGATTTGTTTTTGTTTTATTTATTATAGACTTCTTTTTTGTTAAAATTACTCCCAGAAGGATTTTTGTTTTAACAAAAACATAAAATTAAAATGATAAAAAAGTATAGATTATACTGAGCAGGAAACAGCCAATTGGTTAAATACTTGTAATTAAATCTTAATCAAATTCGTATTTAAGTATAACGTAAAATTTATACAGAGTGATCCAAAATGTTGCACGTGTTGCACAAGATCTCCTGTTAAAAGATAAGAAAATATTTTAAAAAGTGATTGGGTAAATCCAGGAGAGTTCGGCTCTCGAGATACGTCTAAAGTGATTGTTTTACTTATAGCGAGCTTTGCACATGAAACATGACTAAAAGATAAAAAATAAAAGATTTAATCAAACTTTTATTTGGTACCAATCTAATTCAAATCGAAAAGTTCGAGTGTGCGTGAACGTTTTTCCACCGTTATTTCATGTTGGTAATCCTTAAAAACATAGGTAAGTAAGTATAGGCGAGATAATCGTATATAAATTGAAAAAAGAAATGATATTTAAATGCAAATTATATGAAGACAATCAAAACCCTGTAACAAGACTAAAAAAATCTAACAAAAGTAAAAGTTTCAGAATGGATGCTTTAAATAAGCCAATTTAGAAAGATGATTGTGGCAAATTAAAAAAGAAGCGTTTTTATGAGAGTATGTTTTTAAAGCTTTTTAAACCAATCACTAGCTGTATTTTTTTAATTTGTTAACAACTGAACAATGAGTACTGAACGTACAAATTAACAATAATACGTGTTGATAAACAAAAATGGTCGAACTCTCCCGAACTTACCCTAAGATATTTGGAAGAATTGTGACAGTTTCATTGTTTTTTTCACAATCATTTTTTAAGAAAAGACGAAATTAATAATTAGGTGCAATATCATTTCATGACAGAAACAAAACGTTGTCGAAATAATTTTTCGAGCTCGAAATTACAGTTTTGTAATTTTTATCTTTAAAACAAATAACAACAATCTGAAATTACAATTACATAGAATTACATGGAATTTGGACATTTCCTCGTGATCTAGGAGCTTCAAATTGTGTAATTAACTCAGTAGAAATGTAAATCACGTGATTAAAAAGAAAACCCTTCAACAATCAAACAAAAGAGCAGCGCTTTCGTGCGATATTTTCTCGACAAATCAAGCGTGGCCATGATTGGTGGACTTTCTCGATTCAAAGTTGGAAATACCACGAAACGAAGGATCGAAGGCGGCCGGGACACGGAACGTCAAACAATCGAGAATTGATGATAAGTGCTATGTGTATGTGAACTTATACACCTAGTCTATAAAGGAAATAATAGATCAGGGGCTAGGCGGAATGTAATTCTTTTATATTACGATTTGGTTGTTTTTTTCTCCTCACAATCTTTGAAATAACAAGAGAAAAAGGAAAAGCAAGGTACAGGTGCACGCTCTTGTAATTAATTTAAACATTGACACGAAAAGGAAGACATTTCTTATACTTTTTCGTCTTTCGAATTTGGTGAAAAATTTACACGGTGATGGCCCTCCATATCCTGTCGAACAAAATCAATAATTATGATATTAAACTTAATTCAAGCCGGAAATTGAGCAATTTGTACAAACAGCGCGCACCGTTCTGCTCGAAATGTTCGAGTTTGAAATTTTTTCAGCAAAATCCGTGTCTGCGATTCGATTTCGGTGAACTTCTTTTGGTAAAAAAGCGTGTTCCGGATCGAATTTCCAAGGAACGAAACCGATCCGACCGCCGGTTTCCGAACACCAGCGTGCGGTACCGTTCGGTACGACCCAAACATCAAACGTTTCGGCTGATATCAACACACATCTTCAATGATTTTTATAATGAGAGCGATAAATTTACATGGAAATGCCGTGTTGAGAGTCGAACAGCTTGCCATGTGATGTTTTATTCAAATTAGACGTGTCTCGGGTATATGTTACAAAAGAATTAATAAATTTATGTATCCAGGTTACTGGGAGTGTGTTCCTCGATTTGAAAACGTGCGCACATGAAACTACAGGCGAAAAATAAAAATTTGGTTGTAAAACTCTTATCGCGCGATTAATTTCAGCCACCTTTCAACGGTTATAAATTTTTATGGTAGTACCGGCGATAAGAAGTTTCAAGATAAAAACAGAGGTCTTTCGACGATATTGACACCGATACTAGGGAGCCATTCGTCACACTTTTAACTTTGGGTTTAGTCAAGCGCGATCAAGGAGGCGACGGTCGTTGAGTTCCGACGGCCGTCGCTCCCAAAAATGTATTTTACGCAATTTTTCTAAAATTTGTGGTCACACTCCGCCACTGACCTATATTGTGGGCTGAATGTTGTATGTAGTTGGAACCGGGCCCGATGGGCACATGGGCCAGTCCGGCCCTGAGCGTAAGGGCCCCTACAGAGGTGCAAGCGGGCCCTCCTTCGAGGTAGGCCGCCAGATTGACTTGTTGATTTCGCACTAGCACACACTCCAAAAAAGACACCTGATTTATCGACGCTCCAGTCACTTGTTTCCGTACCGTTCCGAAAATTTTTTCGAAAAATGACGAAAACCAAAAAAAATGAATATCCCTTAAACAACACGAAGACGACAGACGTGCGATGCGACCTTAACGATACGAAACAACCGACTGACGACCGATTCTCGACTGTCAGCATCCCTCCTATCCATCGATCCGTCCCCTCTCTCACACGTGAACCAATAGAAATGGGCCGAAACGCCCACAATAAAGACACGCCCACCGCAGGTAGCCATCAGTTCGCGATCTTATCGCGACGAGTGGACGAGAGGCCTTATGTCACATGAGGATAAGTACCAATGGGTTTTTCTCTTCTTCTTGCGCTACTGTTTTGCATCTTTTCATATTAGTTTCACCTCGAGGTGATGTGTAAAACGAAATGCGTTCGGTGCGGTTGTAAATCGTGTTTATGACTACTGGAGAGTATGGGAATTCGCTTTTTTCACCCGAGACCGGCCGAGATTTTCGTAATCTATTATCGCACTCAAAATTAACCAAAAAAATATTGCGTCAGTCAAATCGAGTATTAAAAATTTAAAAGAAAGGTTCAGAAAAGAAGCCTAACTAGGTACTGTTTTGAAATGTTAAGTCTTCAGAAACAGCTATCACAAACCTACCGACTGCGCCAATTAAGCAAAAGAACAAATTTTGACGAGATTTGTGGGTCCTACGATTGAAATACAAATTTCAGTTTAATTTCTTATGGAATTACAAAAACTCCAGTCGAATGGAGCTCTAGTTTTGCCTATTCAGCATTTTATTAACTAATTTTTTAATCCCCCAATCAGTTTTTTCCGTAAATAATACAATTCAGAACCCGAATCTCTTTAATAAGAATCACCGCAGCGTAATTTAGCCGAGACCTTGTTGTATCTACACAGGACACATAGTCCTCTTGATCCCTCGGGACTCCTCTCCCGCGTGTGTGTGTCTATGTATCAGTAAAGCTCGTGCACACGCATCGGGGACACTTCTTGAATAGCTCAGCACTGGGGAATTCACCGGCTTAGAATCCTCCAGAGACAGGACCCCTTCGCCTCCATTGTAAACCGAATTAATAGCTTTTTCACCCCTTCTTGAAAAAATCGTGACGTCATAATCGAACACGCGCGAAACGAATCGCTAGATTTGAACGATGCCACGTTTATGCTAATTAAACGATAATATCGGGGGCGGCCATGGCCGACGACACGTGCCAAAATTCGACACGTTTGTGTGTCATAGTTCGTACTAATTAATCAGAAACGAGTAATTGATGTGGTACCGCTTAAATTATGACCCATCAATTAATTAAAAGAGTCAAGTGTCAAATGTCAGAATCGAAAAGTTTTTATTTAAATTATGGTACCACTCAATCAAGTTTCAATCAAAACAAAAAGCCAAGTCCTTCTTTACAAATTAATTTATTTATGATTTATTACAGCCGCTAACTGCAAATTACCTCGACAAGTTCACTGAATAACTTATCAAGCGCACAGGTACTACACCTAATTAATTTAGTACTTATATCGAAAATTAACTTGTTACACGTTGCCTTAAAATTTCTCTCTCTAATTAAGCACGCACTTCATGAATTCATGGAAGACGTAATAAGAAATTTTCATTTGGTTCATCGATGGGTTAAAAGAAACGAGAAAAAGTCGTTGATTACGTTTACACGAAACCGTTCCGGTGCTTTAGTTACAGCCAATATAAATAAAAATTAATCTGAAACGATGTATGAACAACGTTTCTGTCTTCTTTTAACTGTTATATAGACACAAATAATAAAATTTAACCGGCAAATTGATCGCATTTTTTGCTAGATCGTTGACTGTGGGGGTCGTACGTGATAAAATTCAGTATGACGACGCGAGGGACTTTTTATTTGCGAGAATTCAGGCAGTACCGTGTGGTACTGAAAACTATAACATCAGCTATGTGCGGAATTTTGAATTTTGCCAGTGGGAGCTTAAGCTCTAGCATAAATTTTATATGTATAGGTACAGGAGGAATCTGTTAAAAGTACCTTTTTATTCTATCCCAAAAACTAAGACTATAAGCTTACTTAAATTTTTAATTATTATTTAATTATTTTTTGGGGCTAGCGGCATTTTTTGACGGACAACATTTAAACAATGGAGTGGCATGGTTTTTTGGTAATGACTAAACTATACAATAACATAGTCAGAACATTGTAATATTTTTTTGAAAAATAAATAAATCAAAGTTTGAATAAAAGGCGAATTGGAGGAATGCAGTACAGAATTTATTCTTTGATTTTGTTAGGACTATGACGTGAACGTAAGTTTTTTTCAAATTACAAATTCTAATTTTTAACCGGTTAAAGTTTTGTCTATCCAATGCTAATACAGTCTTTTTTCCTCTTTTTTTTTTCTAAAACCTTACTTCCACATAACTTATAAGCCCGGGAGCTCGTGAAAAAAAATTGTAAAGGTTATCTCTAAGTTCTAAATTTGAAAAATTAAAGTCAACGTTCTAGCGAACGGGACACGAGGAGTAGCAACCTTTAAAAGTTTTTTTGTAATTTGCCTCCATTTTGATGCTTTAATAGACATATTAACGAACGCAACGTCATAATGTGCGATGTCTTAATAGTCATTATTTGATGGAACATTTTACGAAAATTTTTAGGTTGGCAGGAAGCAAATTCGCGATCGTATTTTTGCCATTTTCACACAATTCAGGGGGCGTTCATGCAAGATTATCTTCATACTCGTGTATTTTGACAGTATGTGGATAAAACAAAAATTTTAAATAAATTTATTCAAAATTGAGACATTGCCAATCGTCACAAAAATCCCTAAATCGAATAAAATAACAATTTTTGTTTAAAAACGACAAAAAGGGGGCAAATACAAAAAATAGTACAAAAAACTCGTTATATAAGACCTAACGCCACTCGTTTTTGAAACTGAATTCGTGCTTCAAGACTGGTCTTATGAAACTTGTTTTTTAATATACTATTAATTTTTTTTTACTTCCTCCATCAATTAATTAATGAAATTTTTACAGTAGTCTCTAAAGGGCCTAATTTCAAGTTGAGTTACAACCGGCGCAAATCATGATTGACATAGCAACGACGCAAATCTAGCAATATCATTCGTTGCTGCTTTGCAACTGCGACCCGCGCAACTCTGCGACCAAACTTGAAATCAGCCCCTAAGAGTGACGTAAACATTATATAATTTCTTTAATTATTGTTTTTAAATAGAAACACCTTTCAACCCAAGAGCCAGAACGAAGCACTATTTTAATACCTCTTTAAAAATATTGTTTTCAAATTTATGGAAAATACTTTAAAGAAATGCCAGATTTAATTTATAATTTTTTATTACCTTATGTTTAATATTAATTTGTAGACTTGTAGAGAAAAAACGATTGAAGGAATTATTATCTCATTATTGCACTGAATAAATGTTCACAAATTTTCGGTGTTATAACAAAATTGTTTAAAGGCATTGGCAACTTATTTTACCTGTTTTATGTTTTAACAAAAATTGAAAATATCGTTTCTTTTTTACCGGTAGGTGGTTTTTTTCAAAATTTTCTGCGATGAAAAATAAGCGAGATAATCGCTTCGAAAGGAAGAAATTGTGACGTCACAACCGCCTATCATCACAGAATCCTCTTATCACTGAACCCTCTCAATCACCAAAAACCTGACAGATATTTGAACATTTTTCACACATTTCCACAAAATCACAATTTATCACTGTTTCGACTTCTTCCTGTTCTAAATTTTGTCTTGAACTTCGCGAGAGAAATTTTGTCACGTTTGAAAAATCCTGTCAGAGTCACTTATAAAATCAAAAACCATTTGATCATAAAATTAGACCAAATGCTCAAGAGGCGGTTACGATGTCATAATTCCAACTTTAAAACGAAATAATTTGAGTTAGAGAGCCGATACAGCGAAACGGTTTTCACTACTCTAATAAGTGTTTTTAGTACTATCATTTAAGACAAAGTTGTTTTTTAAGTTGCCAATGCCTTTAATAAGATAAATAAACCAACCTATTGTAGAACCAATTGTTGCATTTGAAAGAGAAGATTTTATAGCATACGTTTCCATATTTTTCTCAAAATGACTAAAATTGAACTATTTCGTTATAGCATTTATATTTATTTATTTATTTATTTATTTATAGCACGAATACCCCATTTCATACTCGATTTCATACCCATAATTGGTCTAAAAATATTAAAAAAATTATATTGTCTGAATCAGATCTGCTACATCTTGACTAATACCTATTCTGTTTTTTTTTTTCATGTATTTTTTGGCTTGGATGTACTAAAGGTATAGGAAAACAGAATTCTTTTTTTAAACAGGAAGTTTTAATTTGTGACTTGGCTACTCGTACTGGGCGCCAAGGGACTGAAACGGAATTTATTTAGTTACTCCCTAGTTACGTATTTCGATTATTTGATAAAAATCTATAGGTACACAAAAGGAAGAAAATATATCATATTTATTCTTCGACACTGTCAAAATTTACGGTTTTTCTCCTGTGTAAGGAAGTTTTGACAACTATCAATACGAAACGTCAAATTATTTTTAGCTGATTTAGAGCAATTTTAAGCCTTGTTGAGTCTAATACGAAGAATAAAATGTTGTATCCAACTCGTTTTCGTGTAAATCGGTTCATTTATTTCGCCTCGTGGATGTTAATCGTCTCGTTAACACTCGACGTTTAAAAATCCACTCGTGAAATAAAAACCCGATTTACACCCAAACTCGTTAAATAAATAACTATTTTGGTATACATACTATTATGTACCTAAGTATTCATTCTTATATTTTTTTATATATCAAAAACTGAGTGAGATGGAAAAAATTTGAGGTCAGATCCACAATCAGCATCACGAAATTAGTTAAAAAAGTGATTTAAATCATTTCATTAGCAAAAGTAGTGTCTATTAGTGCTATTAGTTAGATGATTGCCTATAGGGTTCGCGTCACTTCTTGCGAAAAAATCGGGAATTTTTGTGCTTAGACCTCGTCAGGGGTCGCACTTTCCAGGTCTCGATGCGTGAAACCGGACAATTTCGCGCTCGTTACCTCCGATTTTCGGCGGTACCGCTCATTACAGATTTGTCATGTATCATTAAAATGCACGATATTTCGGCGAAACAGGAGATACGAGTGTATAACACAACGTTTGGCAAAAACCCGATGGTAATACATCAAACCGTCTGTAAAGCGACAGATGAAAAATGAGGAGTAGTACCCGAGCCCGATGAAGATGATGCGGTAGTCAAAATGTTTTCGATGGAGTTTATGGAGCTTCGAGTCGGGCTTAATTAGTATATGGTAATTAGAAAGGTGATTTTGCTTTTCTTTTCGATTACAGGTAGTTTTATGGCTGGCGGCGCTTTTTTGTGTCTCGGGACGTGGAGAGACCATTAATTTCGTTTTTTATGAAATATTTCGTTCGTTATTTATATGTTAAACGTGGACCTAATGATTTTTTCCCATCGTTGGAGGAATCATTAATTTAATTACCATAACCGATAGGTTGAGGGAGTAGTAGGTATATCGAAAAAAATCGATCGAAGCGCGATAACGAGCTTTATTGGCTATACGACTTTATAAATTTTTCTAACAAGAAAATTCAATCCCATTATACGATTTTAGAGTCGTTTTATTAACACCTTCGCGAAATGAATTAACTCAAGTAAGACACACAATCTAAAAACACGAACAACACAAATTTAATTGCTCATTAAAATTATACGTTCAATTAGTTAGGTACTAGCAATTTATCACGAAAAGCATCCAACTCCAAAGTAATATACTCGTATTCTTTGAACGCTGTGGCTATATACCGTCTAATTTAATTACGGAGTAAAGTGAAATAACTAAATAATAATTTTTGTGGCGCTGGTGGTAGAAAACCGTAATTAAATAGTCACGTGGAAGAAAATAAATCAAATAATAAAATTACATAACATAAAAATCAAAATCGTGTTTCAACAAATTAAGGCGGGAAACTGGTGAAGCAATTCTTTTAAACCAAATTATATCAGCAGTGATTTAATTATATTCAAAATCAATAGAAGAGATCCGTAGGTAATCAATTACTTGAATGTGACTTTAGGTGGGACATAATCAACAAACACAGCCTTACAACCTGTATCAAATCGATTTCTTATCAAATTAATTAAATACCGGGATTTTGATGAGCAAAATAGACATTAAAGTTGGATTTTTTATCACAAATATGAAGTTTCCAAGTTTATATGGACGCGTGTAAAAGACTAACTTTTTGACCAGACTTTTAATGAATGATTTGTCTAAAACTTATGGACGTCCTCAATGCAATCTTTTTGTGATTTTAACGTTTAAACATTTAATTCCTGCTTTATGGGGCTTTGATTTAAAAAAAACAGTCTACATTTCATACAAGTCAGCCAGAAAAATGCAAAAAGTATTGAAACTTGAGTGAAAATTACTATACTACTTTGTGGACGATTTTTCCATTGTCAAGAGAATACGAAATGAAAATTTGAAAAAATGTGTAATCGCAAATTTTTACTCCTTCATATCTCAATGCATTTTTGCGAAATCTCTCTCGAGCACTCCTCCAAGAATGAACGGTCCATTTAAACATCCCGTCGTCGTAATTAACACGCAATTAGCTGAAATCAAGGCTCTTGTCTGTACGCATGTGTCTTGTAGACCATATCTCATACTCGACGTTTCATTACGCATTTCCGACCGAATTTTTAAAAGACCGACTACAAGTACACATGTTTCAAATGCACGGAATTGCAGCAAAACATTCTTCTGCACTCAGTTAAAAAAAAAAACAAAACAAACACGTTCAGAAGTCATATGGAACTAACATTTTCTGCTATAGTATAGTATTATAGTTTTCGAGTGATAGTACTATAAATCACGTGATCCGGGATGTATTTGCAACGCTGGAATGGAGTGTCGACACGGGAACACAGCAGGAATACAAGACGCACTGCTGAGAATCAACATCTCGGTCGGCTATGAATTTTTGATGATAGTCATTTGTTTGTTTTTGGCGGGTGTTACGATATTTTCGAAATTTCATTGATTCAAAACCGGAAATTAAACAATTAACACATTAATTAAAATATATGACCACTAATTTGTTACATAATTAATAAGTTAAGTGGATGCCCATTAATAAATACTGTTGATAGGTGTGTGATTACGTCGTAGTCAATTATACTTTTCATTCATTTGATTTTAATTAGCACACAAGAAGAATGGGAACGAACATACACAAAAATGTCAGTATTAAGTTTTAATAAAATGTTAAATATGCGTAATAGTGTTTTTATTAAACGTGATTTAGTGTCCTCCTCCAGATATTTCGTAACGGACGCCAATTTTATAGCACATTACATTTTTATTTCGATATTAAAATGAATACTCTTATGGTAGTCTAAAATTTTATTTGCAACTAGCATTCATTTATGTGTTTATATTTAATTGGCCATGAAAAATTTTGAGATTTCTTATTCGATGACCCCATCCCGAAATAAAATCGAAATTTTTCCTTCATACAGCCACCACAACCCATAAATCCATTAACGGTCGCATTAAAAAGCTATTGCTTACACTAAGACTGATCGTTCTTCGATTGACATTTCCTAATACCCACTCTTGTAGACATCATCATCTGTTGGTTATTTGTTTAGCCGACGTTACGAATTTTTTGATGAATTCTAAATACGCGATTTGTGTGTGTATGTGTGCACCAACCCTCGCTTATCCGACCGCTAATTCTCCTAAACTCTATTTCTCGATCGAGTGGCCACCCTACCAGTTACAAACCCCTCACTTCTACACGTCTATCTGTACAGTATAGTCGTTTTATAAAAGCGTTCGGCCGAATGGGTTTTTTCCCGGTTTCCATTCGGGACGGATTAGCGGTCGAAATACGAACAGGGGATGAGGAAGGATCATTATGAATAAAAATTATCCTCAGACGCTGACTTGCTGACGAGTTTCCGAGATTTCGTCGGGAAATTGGAACGCGCCGTGATTTTCTTTGATGAAGTTTTTTCGGCATAAAGAAATAAGAAGATGTATAATTGGCTCCGGGAGATGATGGGAGAAAAGTTGGGGGTGACATTTTCGGGCAAAGTAAAAGTTTGGCGGCGGAATTTAATCATTTTCTGTATCTAATATTTAGAAGACAAGAAAAGTTCCCGAATCTGGGCCTCACAATTTTTTTTTTCTTCTTAATTTGGTCAAAATTCCGCTTTGGCGGAAACGTGTCGGCTTGACGCGTTTTTGATGTGACGTAACGTGCAACGCATCGTCGACTTCCAACCTAATTATCTCTGAAAAATCGCCGCTAATTTGTTAGCTGCCAAAACACACGTCAGGGTGTTGACACACGTTGTCGCGTCGTCGTCACAAAACACCCTCTCTCACACACACACGAATATTTTCCGCTATTTCGACGACGCAAAACCCGGCACTTTGGCATTTCCGGCCGTCAATTCGGGAGCAAATTGCCAAATCAAAACATCATTCCTCAAACGTGATTATGTTTTCGTTCGAATTTCGTAAACGTAAATCGAAATTTTTTCGCTTGCTGCGCTTTCGGAAGAGGCTTTAAAAATAGCGCAAGCATGTGTGTATGTGTGGGGGGTACACCGTGTGACGTATTTTGCTTCAATTTCAAACGTTTCGATGCAGTCAATAAAAATTCTATCGTTTGTAATCTGGTTCGAACGAGCACGGGAATATGCGTGAAATAGGGTCATGGTAATGGAAATGCTGCCACAACTGACGATTCCAACTGCCAACATCGATAAAAATCGAAAACGCTTTCGCGATTTTCATCTGATTACCACCGCAAAACACTAATCATCTTATTTTTGAGCGGGAAAGTGCCAATAAAAATTAGTATTAGCTGTTTCAAAACTATAAAAACGCCAACGTCCCATTTTCTCTCAAAATTAGCTGTTATAAATTATTCATGCACTTCAAAAAAATAATAGCTAATGTAATTTATACTTTCAATGAGAGATCTAATCATTAATAACTATTTTACAATTTTATCAATCGTATTTAAAAAAATAAAAATAATAAGTAAAATGCGACGTTGGCGTTTTTATAGTTTTGAAATATATAATACAATAAGAGGGAAGTCACTATGTTAAATTAGTGTTCAAAACGATATCGGTATTTACAAATATTTTTACATTTTAATTAAAGTAAATATATGACAACCGACATTTTTGTTACTGTTTTAAATACTACACATCTTTATCTTTCTGATAATAATAAAAAATATTTTTTTAATTTAAAATAAAGAAAATTATTTCTTATAAAACACAGAAAGCTTTAACTTTTTGTTCTTGCCTTATTCTGTAAAAGGCAATTAGTTTTTGTACGTTTTATTTAATAATTAGCATGAAAACAATATGAAACTTAAACACAAAAAAATAAACAAAAAACGATCATCCCTTATAAAATAAAGCAAGACCAAAAAGATACGACTCTTTGTATAAAACTTTCAATAACTTTTTATTTTATTTTATTTTGACTTTTTTTGCTTTTTTTTTAATTTTTTTTATATTTGTCAGAAACATAACGATGTGTACTATCTAAAACGGTAATCAGAAATGTCGGTTGACATTTAAAAAAACTGAAAATGACGTCATAAATGTCAGTATGGTGTCAAAATGCAGCAGTTAAAAAAATAAAACTGTTCGAAGATTTTTTTGAAAAATGACCACAAAGATATGATTTTTGTGCATTACTTTTGGTTCAGGCTGTAGATATATTAATCCACAATAAAATAATGCATAATTGCGAGCATTACTCTGAGTATTGTCAACTTTGCCTTCATAGTTTTGCTAAAGTTTCTTTATGAAATATTAAATTTTAAGGATGAGAAAGCAGTTTTGCATCAATCTATTATCTAAAATAAACGTATATGAAATGGTAAGTGTAGGTAGGTTCCTAATCCTAATTATTATTATTTTTGGTTGCTTCTAAGAAAATTTAAAAAATACACCACAATTAACTCACCTTGTATAATAACACTCATCCTTAAAGAAAACATTTTTTTTTGATTTGATAATATCAGCTTTTAAACATTGTGTATGAGTTAAAAATTATTTTATATTCCACTTGTATGTTATTGATTCTTTTCGTTTAGGATATGCGTTATATAAACCTATTCATTACGGCCAAGGGCCATAATTAGCGGGCATAATGATTATGCCCGCTAATTCGTACTAAGGCTGACAAAAATAAAAAGACAACAATTTAGAAATATTTTTTAATTGTAACAGTAAGCTTAATTTATTTATCAATTAATTTATTTTCATCTTCCAAGTGGACAATAAAACGTTGTTTTCACCACAGGCATAACTCGATTTTATAAATCTCGGGCCGGAAGCCCTCAACTTTGTAAACGATTGCCCTCGAATATAAACATCTTCATTATGCCCTTGGTACATAAAATACTATTATATACCCACATAATGATTGTAGTATTTTTTAATTGTTTTTATTTTTTTAATGACATTTTTTTATATAATTATTTTTAATCATATGATTCACCTGATCAGGTAGATTCTTAAAAATTTACAAGAATTCGCAGAAAAGGGCAACAAAGATCAAGAAAAAGCTAAGTCTATTGAAATAATAATATCGATGTAGAACATTACTCTGTAGCGTTCCATCTAAATTTTTCAAATGTACCTAACGTATTTGCATATTCATCTCAATTAAAACAAATATCATTATTTCAGTAATACGTCATTTCGTCGCAAAATTGAGGGATAATAACTAAAATTTTAAATCCAATGTATGTAATTTATAAATAGTTGTAGACATTTATAAGAGTGACTTTCCCTTTGATGAAAACATTATTTTTTTGTAAAATCGCGTCTAGGGCTCTAGGAGTCACTCCTCTGATGATGGTGAAGAATAGAAAAACAAAAAAGACCGTCGTCGTGGTAATTGAGGCCCCGGCGTGTTTTGTGGCGTGTTTGGCCCCTCGGTTTCGGGACGTCCTGCTGTGGGGCTCTGTTTCGGCGAACGTCCTGGCCTGGGGGGGCGCCATTACCTCAACGGGGGGTCTTTCACAAACTCATACTCCACCACGCCCCGTCTAGTGTGCTACGTTTTGTTTATCCATCATCATAGCTAACTTGTCTCACCATCATCTATAGATTTATCTAAAATTTTTGCCAATTTCCCGCGCCACCAACACCATCACCATCCCAAACAAACGGAAATGTCCTAGTACAAAGTGCAAATAATTGAATGTCAATAGAGTAAAACTCAAACACGGGGCCCACTCAGGACTGCAAACACGATCACGACTTGGAAAAACTCTTCAGTTTTCTCTGTTTGATGTCGTGTGAGACGAGGGGCAGAGAAATGTGATTATATTTTCGTTGTTGACTTCTCTTGTTATAAATCTTGTTATATACAGTGTGTTGAAGATAGGTTGTGTAGTGTCACTAATAGGACGTCGTGCTGAGAACGACGGGGCGCCCTCGGGGGCCACCCTTTCATGACCAACTGTTACATGCTACATGCTCCCCCGAGGTTTCGCTACAATTTTTCACACTGTAAACATATCAAGTGGAAAAGGCGCCGGACGACACAGGACCGGACTACATTTTTAATCTAAATTACATCCCCTCTCCATCCGAAAAAAAAGAATAGATCCCAGGCTACCAAGATCGACAGCTAATCTATGCGTCGTTATTTTTTACAACGTGCCGTGAAATTAGACGCCCGAGATTTTTGGCCGTCATGGTGTGCCTTCACTTTGTTCAATCAATACGAAAATGGAATTCTCACACACAAAAAAACGAAAATAATTGCACCTCAAATAAGTTTTGTTTCAAAGTGGGCTTTTAATTGCTCTGATATTCACTTATCGAACCGTGAAAGCAAATTCGGGAAATTTTATTGCCATTCTTAATTGGAACGAATGTTGTTTTTAATTTTCGGGAACATAAAAAATCGTTTGAGGAGGCTGAAGCAAAAAACTGATGTTTGCACACCAAACCATTTCTCCCTTTTTTTTAAATCAAATAAACAACGTTAAAATTCCACCATCCGCGACCGTAATCGATTTGTCCAACATTCTATTACGTCACCACATCCAACTTTGATAAATTACCCAATTAGACACGCGTCAAATGACAGGTGCTTTTGCAAAACCATCAGACGACACTTCATCCACTCGAAAAACACAAAACCAACCGAAAAATTGCCGAAAGTGACCACCTGCTGTTTTTAATTTTTCCAACAATTTCGTATTTCCGTATAACGCGCCCAATTATTTCCGTTTTTGGGCGCAAAATTCAAGTCTTTGCTCACACACAGCACAGAACATTTGTTATCGAAAACCCTCTTTTTACCTGTGGTGCATTAAATATGGAATAACATGGCTTTTGTCGGCTTGAGACTAGACCGTTCTCACCCCCCGTCGACATGTTGATAGATTGATTTGTTTTTCATTTTATTTTTATATGCATCGTAAAAAAGATAAAGGCAACGGGATGAACCGTAAATATTGGACGGAAAAATGGAGATGGAGGCACGTCTGAAGGGGTGCATTTTGCAACGTTGGCAAGAGCGCGGAAAACGAAAAGATAAATTATTGAAGAAAATTCGAAAACCACCCTCTTGTACTAGGAAAACATATCTTGTCACCATTTCTCGTTTTAAATGCCAATTACTTGCAAACATTTTTCACATTTAATGCTCTTTCCTAATGACAGGTTTAAAATTTATAATGACAGTTTTAAACACACAGAGAGCACCTTTATTACCATTATTATACTTATTATTACCTGTCACGTAAAAACGGTGAAAAAAATAATTACTTATTACATCTGGGAAGACCTCCTCGCAACAACCGCGAAATAGTATTTATTTGCCCCTTCTTAACGACATGGAGGGTGGAAAAACTCAATCAAAAAACAATTTCAACTTTACAGTATTGACATTATTGGCGCACAAAAGTGGAAAAAAGAGATAGAACGAGACAAACCCACCCCATCGTGCGAGAAGGAGCGATTTTTCGGATGATACAGTCGTTGTAACTTCATTACGATCTCATTCCCTTCAAAATAAAATTATCGAATTAGATTTGGGCTTTGGGGACAGGACCGGACCGACTAATTACAATAATAGACCGCATATAATCTCGGGGAAAAATCAGGGCCGTATTTATTTTTTTCTCATTTTATCGTGGGATACAGAGGGAGAGAAAGCCAGGTCATCATATCACCGCACGACAGACTCACTGAATTGTGAAATTACATCGCTGTAGGGCAGCATCCCCTGGCGGCGGTGGCGGCGGCACATTTCCACCAAAATTATTCATGAAAACGTTGCATTTTTATTTAAAAAGCGACGCCTCGCGAGGCCACCACGCATGAAACTAACTGGCTCTTATTTAATGCCAAGATACAGGGTGTTTGACACAACTTCGACGTTTCAAAGCCGGTTCCGAGAATTGTGGAAAAATGCCCGTGTCAACAAAAAAACAAAAAGAACCACCCACTCACTCACTCGACTGACGGCCGGATGAAAAGTCATACACCGAAAAGGGGCTTAAAGTATCACTGAGGACTTAACGGTTCGGGAGGATTACAAATGTCAAAACGATTAAAGCCATCCTCATGGTTTTGTAAATATTCGAAGAAAGCTTTACCACAAAATCTCATTCCTTTTGTACGAAAAAATGTAACACACTGGCATGTCCAGAAACCAGAAACGCCATTTGCAATTAAAAGATGGAAGCCGTGAGAGCATCAAAAGGAAGAAAACGATCAACACACACTCACCTTTGAGAGAAAAAAAAAACATTCAACGTCTAAGATTGCGTCCAGTAAAATGCCGGTGCTGCTTCACTATTTCACCATTAATCATCGATGGTATAACGCGGCCATGAGGAGAGAAGAAATGTGCTTCTTCTTCGTCATTATCGTCATCATCATCATCATCGTGCTCGACACAGCTGCCGGTATTTCGATTTTTTTTCGTTTAATGAAAATTTTCAGCGACGGTTTGGCGTAATTAAGAAATTTCAGGTCAGAGCTGAAGATATGCGGGTGTGTGGTGGTGGAAAACAAAGCGTCGTAAAACTCGCGACGTGGCACTTCATCACACAATAAAAATTCCAAAAAAAATCCGATTGTTTTACGATACTAATTAAATTATCGCCTAGAAATTATTAGTTCAAGTAGGTTCGTATTTTCAGCCTAAAATCCTCAAACACGGCTTGAAATCCAGCATTGTATGGAAAGGATTTGAAAAAGCTCGGATCATATGCAGCTAAGCCACCCATCGAAGGGACCAGTGTGAAAACAACCCTCGGCAGATCACCAGATTTGAAATTTTAATAGAATTACAATACCGTCCTGTCTTATCTAAACAGATTGCTTAATGCTGGTTATTTATCATTTTCAAAGTAAAAAAAATGCAAAAATATTCACACTGTAACAAACACACCCACACATCCAATTCCCCTTCTTTTCATATTTCAATAAGTCGTCCACAGATGATGACTTTAGATTTGGTATGCGTTCCACTATCTCTCGCCAGGTTTTAACATAAGCCGGATTTAAAACGAAACACTGTAAACTATCCCTTTTTACCCCGTCACGTGGTGGTTACGTTTCCCCGACTTGATCCCATTTAAGTGAAACCGTACGCATGTTTCGAATATTTAAATCAAACACACTTTCAACGTGTGCATGTCTGTTGATTGTTTTCTTATTGCGTAAAAACCAATTTGTATACGAAATTTTTCTCGAAAAGAAAACGAAATGTACGCTGACGACGGATATGAGCTTTGCAAATGACAGGAGATTAAACAGGAAGTCGGGATCCTTTATAAGGAATGGGATAAGTTTTCCCAGTGTGCGTGAGATGCACATCAGGTGACGAGGAAATAGATTTTTACAGAAAATTGAATTGAATTAATCCCCTTTTTTCGTTTGGTGATTTTCAATTTTCTGTTTATTCAAACTGTAATCTGTTTAATTATCGTTGTTTTGTTTCTGTTTTATTACTAATTCCATTTGTTTGCAGTTTAGTTTAGCCAACAGTCGGACTTATTGTTCCGATTATTGGATTTGACCAAAAACGTGAAACATATCGTAAAATGCTAATTTTTTCGTATCGATATACGAAATTTGGAAGACTTATGTAATAATAATCAATACCAAAATATTAAGTAATACGAAAGCCTTTTTCCCCAAGTAAAACGAATGAAAGCAATTCGAAAAGCCACTTTCCCGTCGTTGACCCCAGCCCGGGTGTAGACCCCCAATAGTGCGATCCTCTCCTCTAGATAAACACCTATCTATCAAGCATCAGACGAAATTATTAATGAGACGACCTTGACTTAGCCACGTTTCGTACAGGAAACGACAACAATACGCTCAATCCTTATCAAAAATCAACTAAATCCTTTCGATTTTTTTCCTCCTGGACAGCAGGACGTCCTCCTAAAGCACCCATTGTGTTTCATCGCCAGGTCCGTACGCGCCCATTCTACCCCCTATACCCGAAAAACGCCAACAAACGACACATTTCATACATTCCGGCTCTTTAAAACTCGACCAAGCCCTGCTTTAGAGTCAGATCTACTGATAAAGAAAGACAGTTGACCGAATGGGTGGAACCCGTGACAGAATGGATTTGTTTCAAAAGGTCCAGATGGACCACTGTCAACTTATATGCCACCGGAGAGATAAGCTACGGTAGCTAAAACGATTCTTTCATGGTGTCTGTTTTTTTTTCATAATTATGTGACAAGGAACACGTGTTCGGAGAGCGAGCAGAAATCTTCACTATATTTCACAGACTAATTGATAAAAAGTCACAAAGATTGTGTCGATTTTCCGACTTTTATACGAGAGGAAAACGTCCGTGGAATGCCCGGTTTCAAATCGGTCGAGGGTTTAAGTCCCGGCTTATTGACTGTCAACGGGTTTAGAACCCTTTCCGCGCACGAATTTACGTGTTGGATCGAAATTTTCTCATTAAACCCTATTCGGGTCACAGTTATTTTTTAATCAGGACGATAAAATTCTGGAAACCATTCATTCACAAAGGCGTAGCCAAAGTGATCTATTTTAGTAATGTGTTTTAGTGGTGCAAGTAAAACGTTTAGAAAAAAACGAATGACACTCTCTCGTCTTTTGTTTTAGATTAATAAACAAAAGTTGCCTTTAGCTAAACCTTGAAAAAACTAAACTATATTATCAAATATACACATTTGAAACTAAAATATTATTCAGGCACTTTATGTAGAATTTAATAGTGTAGTCAGAGTTTTTTTATACTAATTTCTTTAGCTGTAATGACAAAGTTCAATTTTTTTTTATAGAAATTATACTTAGTTGGATGACATTTTTGAAATACTTAGTTTTTCAGATCTCAAAAATAATACAGTAAATGCAACTCGATCTTTTTATATAGGTACCTACCTACTTTTGATTAAAAATAATCTTATTAATGTTTGATACAGTAGGTTGGCTATATGGAGACTATTGCACATAAAGATGTGAATAATAACTAGTTTACAGTATATCTGTTGTCACAGATTTTTTTGCTATTGTTAAGTAATTGTTGGACGCGGTTACAAATTTTTTCCATCAGCTCTTAAAATATAGGTAACTCATGTAAGCATTTCTTTAAAGAAAGGACACAACTTTTTAGTCATTTACTTATCTGTTGCCTCATATTTTTTTGCTGTTGCTGAATGATTGTTATAGGTGTTGATTTCAAAACAGCCAACAGATTGTTTCTTTTAGCACTAGTTTTCAAAATATAGCTAACTTATGAATATATTAGCATTATTTATTTAGAAAAATGCACGTATAGTTTTTTTAGTCATTTACTTCTCTATTGCCTCAGATTTTTGTGGTGTTGTTGAGTATAATTGGACGATGATTTCTAAACTGCAAAAGATTTTTTTCTTCTAGCTCTAGTCTTTCAAATATAGGTAATTCATATTAGCATTTTACGTACTTTTCGTAAGCTCTAACATGGAAATTCGAGCAGATACCTAAATTTGGACATCATATTTGAAATCTACGCTCCAACATAAATGGAATCAACTCTTGAAATTGCGACAACAGACAAAAGGTGAAATTTTGTAAACCATCAGTGTAATCTTTAAAGTTAAAGTTTTTCAAAAGATACACAGGTTGATATCTACATTGGTTCATTATTCCAAAATTTATGACGTAGGTATAGGTTTTTGAGTTTCTGAGCCACTTTATTTTTTTTAAATGACAATCAAATGATACTTAGTACAGTCCTATATCTTTCTAGGAAATACAAAAATAAATAAATAAGCAAGTTATAAAAAATACCTATCAAAAAATTTTAATTTTTTTTTTTTATTTGTAAAGATTTTCCAGAAAGATAAAGGAATGGGCTTTCAACAACAGTTAAAAAAATGTTTGTTGTCAATTTTAAGAGACTTCAGTTTTTTTTTAAACTTTTCAGTTACAACTCTATAAGCCCATATCTATTTCTTTTTCCTAAGCTGACTCAATTTATCTTTTTTATTCGTGGTTTTGGTGTAATAAATTAAAAAAAAAGTGTTTTTTGTAAAAAATTACCCATTTCAAAAACCAAGCAGAATCGACCAATAAAAGCTAAAAGTTACGTCCAAAAATGCAATATAGGGTGTTTCATTAAAAAAAAACATGTTTCTTCCTTCTTTGCTGGTGTAGGGGGTATGTATCTAATTATTTAACATTTAATTTAAAAGCGTTAATTTTTCGAAAAAACAACCGTTATTTCCCCTCGCGCCCTTCGCGTGGGCCAAAGAGGTCATCATTCATCCGGCGATGACTGATGCCTGTCTATTTGTTACACGTCAAGAGTGCCAAGATTGGTTGCGCCCCGCTGCTAAGAAGTCGTCAGGGCCTACTGCGATATAGCCTTCGTCCGAAACAAAGGAACGTCGCATCCCGAAAATTTCACCAGAGACGACGTCTCTTTTTTTTTTATTCACTTTGCCATCCCGGAATTTTTATTACCGAATGGAAGAGAGGGACGAGCGCGGCGAGTTAATAACTTCGAGTTCGCCAAGGATCATCATTCATGGGACCGCGACACGCCCACTTCTCTGTTTCAACGTTCATCTGTTTTCGAGGCATACCTTGATACCGAACCACAAACGTGACAAAACTAGATTCAAATTCTGATGACAGTTTTGGGAACAGTTCGGGCGACAATGACACGAGTTGGGCGCCAGACAAGGAGAAATTGACACTTACCGTTGATTTTCTCTCATGTTTTAAAGTTTTTGGTTGGGGAACGTTGGAGCTATCTATAGAGTTTGTGATTTCTGTGACGGTCGGTGGCGATTTTTCCGGTGCCCGGCCGTCTTGATGCGTTCAAACCATGAGAGATAATGGCCAAACTCCCCGACGTTCTTCTGTTTTCGTCCCAGCACCGCCTCTGCTTCTTTATAATAGACGGTTCGATGGCAGACCTGTAATTAGTAGGCTATGAATATTTTTGAGCTTATTAGATTAGAGGTGGGGCGAGTCCTGATTACAAAACACTCTTTTCCATCAACATAAACTATAGCGTGGGCGAAAAATTCCAGACTTTTTTCGTTTTGAAAAAAATATGTTTGGTGGCACGAGTTGTATTTATTTTTTTTTTCTCCTTCTGGATATTTCGTTTTTAGGGATAATAGTAGGTTGTCAAAGGAGGTAGGTTGGCATGTCTGTGATTATAGTGGTTTGAAGTTGGCACGCGCTCACGCTATGCGATTTTCCTGTAACAACTGGATCTCCGATTACGTAAACCGGAAGTTGAAAGTTGACTTTTACACGATTTTTTCGGCGATTGCGTGATGAAAATTGTGGGAAGAGCCGCTCTGTTATTATCGCTAAGTCGGGACGTAATTTGATAACGAGAAAGGCCACCTACATATAGTATTTCAAACTCTCTAAAACTTATCAATTAATTATTATTTTCCTAAAATTGGGTCAAACGCCTGAACGAATTGTGACTATCAACGAATAGATTAGTATAGTTGAAAAAAGATAGAATGAAGCTCAACAGCAAAAAACTATAAGAAACACATCAATTTTAAGGCCAACAAACAAAATTCTAATATGTAACTAAAAAGGATCACTAATTCATTTAAATATTTTACGAGGTGCCATCTACCAGGAAATGACTATATTCCCAAATCTTCTAAATTTTGTAGTCTGTTTAAAGAAAAAACGTAAAAGACTTTTCTCTGTTAAAATGAACAAGAAATAGTCAAATGTTTTGCTGGAACCCCTATTGTAATAATTAGTTCGCATTATAGAGGTTTGACTGTATTACTTTTATACGAGTATACTATACATAATTTCGCATATGTTTTACTCCTGTTGTTAACTTTTTGTTGAGAAAAATGAATACGATTAGAAATGATTTTTGTTATCCGAACAAAATTCCAACCCTCTATATCTACTTTCAAATGGAGGGTTCAGAGAAGTTAATCAGTGGGAGCAGATATGAAAAAAAAATTAAGCATTATTAAAATTTGGTCTATAAGAATAGTAGGTATAGCAAACTTGCTAAAGTGAAAAATAGAATCGTTATTGAAGCACTGTTTGGCTTCTGAACCTTCCAAATGTTGGTCAGAATGTAGTTTTTTAATTATTTTTGATTTTTTTAACTCAGAAGATGATTTTTTTTTATTTGTAACATAATGTTTTATTTTCTCAAGTGTTTTGTTAAAAATAAAGCAGATGCCATTAACAATAAGCTCGTTCCCTAGAATGTAAATGGTCAGGAAATAAAAAAAGAGAAACAAAAGTTTAGTAACATAATTGTGTTATTAATATCTACCTATTTATTTTGTTTTTTTTAACACACTTTAAAATTTCGCTCAGGGATTACTATCATGAAACGATTAGCCTTCAGATCATAGGTAACCAAATACAATCTTCTGAAGTTGCAAATATCAGGTCTTCAAGAATCAACGACGATAATAATTTTTTACTTATTTGTACTTATACGCCATAATTAAACATACAAAAACGGGTGAAATTAATTTCGACAATATCTTTTAATTATTTTAGTTATTGTAGTACGAACAAAACTCAAGAACAAAACCAATTTTTTAACGATCGAAATGATAAATGATGATTTTCCAATTTTCCATCAACATAAAGAATGAATCATTTTGATTTTACTGCCACGGTGTATAATTATGTTTTCTGATGCTGATAACATCAACTATCAAAAAATTCCAATTTACTATTCATAACAAAACTACAATCAAACGTCAAAACCATGGAGCATAAAATTAGAAGAAAAATGTATTAAATCGATTAGATTCTCCTAATCGTAAATAATTAATAGAAAAATGTGTAGGCACAAACTACTTTGATCAACAACTCACTCGCGTCGGTTAAAGTAACCACTTCTGCAATACTTAGTAATAATGTCTGTGTAATTATTTTTCCAACTTTGTGAATTTTTCAACTATTTACCCACTCCTCTGTGTGTTTAAATTTAAACGAAAAAAATTGTTGATTTTTCCCTCCGTACATTTTACAAATTCCGATTCTCGCGAGTTCATCTTTGAATTTTTGATGAGTCTAAAAATTAATTTCGCGCTTTCTGCGAGAACCACCAATCTCTCTCGCTCTCGAATATTTTCCTTGCCATTACCTCCCCCTTTGCACCGTCACGTCACGTAAAGAGGGCTCTGGGAATATTTTCTTTATGCAGTCTAATAGAAATAAAAAGTGCGGCCATCTCCTCGAGCGATTTCTTCCAGACGCGCCGTCTCATTGGACGAGAAAACTCTCACGGAAAATTGATTTTCGTGACGTCAGAACGACACACGAAAAGTACACCCCAACCCCTTGTTTTCCTAACAGACAAAAATCGACTATCTCAACGAAAAATCGCGATTTTTGCACAATTGATGCTATTTTTTTTGTGTTTTTTTTAATGAAGGGGTTGGAGTTGAGGTCTGGGACGGAAACGACGCCTGACGTCGGCTCTTTCGCACACTATTTTATCGTTTCAGCTGTTTCCAGGCAACCGACGATACGCTTCGCTCGTAGTCATGACGACACGCGCCGGCCTGAAACTGAAACGCGACCCTGTCCCTGAATATTTCAGGTTTTTCAGAAAGAAAACCCAAACTCGTGGAAAATTTTTGTTTGGGTTCCAAACCCACAAATTGAATTCTTTTTTAAAATCGGGTAAGAAATTGATTATCAGAATCCGTGGCGTCATTATCAAACCATGACGGCCTCGGCCGCCAACCATCCGATTTAAACGATTAATTCGTTGACAATCTAATCGCATCAATTACGGTTGAATTTTTTTCCACAATTCGAAGAGGCACCTCTTTGGAAGTGTCGCCGGTTATTTGGTATTTTTCCGTGTAATACAGTCGGTTAGGTTTCGTGTCCCGAGGCGATTCCATTTTGTTTGCAACAATGGCGATGCACAGCACCGCACGATGCTAATAATAATAATAATGATAATAAGGAAAAAACCGCAAAAACATAACTGTTGTAATAATAAATCCAAAGAAGAAAATTCCCACGCGAGTCATTGTGTTCTTTTATTTAGCGTTACGATATACTTTCTTTGAAGGAATCGTATCGATTCCCGATGTATAAACCACATCTAATCTATCTTTTGAATTGCGAACAATGTGACAGGCCGAGACGCGACAACATACACTCAACGAAGAAGAAGACGGAAAAAAAATAATACGACGAAGAGGGAATCAATTTCGTTGGCACAATGCATCAGTGAGATGCAAAAAGTATTTTTTTATGTCAATGAGAAGGAAAAAGATTAGATATCGAGCCTGGCGCCGTTTTGAAATTCATGCAACAAAGAGTTCGCGGATAATTTACCGATTAGAAACGTCCATTGTGTAAGATTTATCGTGTGAAACTGGCGCCTAATATCGGCGATTATTCAATTAAAATTGGTACGCGTCTTATATGGCGGTAGATGCACCTTTTACACCACACACGATGAAATGATTTTTTAATTCAATTTTCAAAAAAATTGTGTTTTTTTGTCTATTTCAACGCGATTGCTTTATCTTTTTTACAAACTGAAAAGTGCTCGTTCCAGTAATAAATGGGAACTTTATTAAAATGATTTGCATTGTTTTTATTCAAGATCATACCACAAGTATACTTAACATAAGCCCTTGCTTTGTTACACTCAAAGAAAATCGTAAATAGTTCTGTCCTTTTCGCTAGACTTCTAAAAAGGTTATTAATTTGAAAATGACTAGACACTGACTGTAAATTTATTTATTTTTTATTTTTTTTTATATTATTCTTCATCAATTTGATGCCCTTTTTCATTAATCATCTAAACTCACTCGCCGTACACATGATCCGACTCTGTAGATAAGTTTGCATCAACAAATGCAATAAACCTACTTATAATTTTAATTTTTCAAATTGTCGTTGAGGCAGAGCCCGCAGAGCCCACGCTAATTACTTTTAGATCATGGTTATTCATTATTATCTTTATTAGTTAATTGGAATACTTCGATAATTCCAATTAAGTACCAATTTTTGTAAAATTGTGAAGGGTATTTCTTTTTTTGAAAAATTAACACTCATTTAATAACGATGAAGAAACTATGAAAATCGCAAATAAATAGAAAAAATATACCCTCCTAGACAATGCCGAACCTATCAGAAAAAAACTGAACAAGCTCAAAGAACTAGGTATCAAAAAAGGTAAGAACAGAGAAAAGTCAAACGGATCATGAAAAAAAATATGAAAACGACAATAAGACACAGCATAAGAGTACAACCCAAACTGTCGACGACTAACAGAAATCCAAGAAAAATGGCTACAGACGTTAAAAGAACAACCGTAAAAACTCATGGTAAAAGATGTATCAACAGAATGGATCACAAAAGAAGTCGAAAGAGATCTAAAAAAAACAAAGTCACTCGAAAAGAGAAATGGTAAAAGAATACTAAGAAGAAAAGACTCAGAACTACCGAATGTGTTAATTAACATAGAAATAAAATAAAAATTGCTACATAATCTGTCAAAAACAATGGAAATAGATGTGCTTATAAGGACGATGGTAATATTCAGAAGATTCAAAAAGAACATAAAGTCGTAAGAAAAAACAAAAGAAAAACTAAAAAAACAAATGCTTGAAGAATAACAACAAAAAGAAACTATTAGAAATCACAGAACTGAAACCAACCCACGAAGAGACTAACAAAATAGTTGAGAGAAATAATAATAATATAAGAATATACTAAGAAGAAAAGACTCAAAACTACCAAAGGTGTTCATTGACATAGAAAATAAAATAAAAATCGCTACATAATCTGTCAAAAACAATGAGAACAGACGTGTAGATAAAAAACTTATAAGAAGGAAGGTAATAACCAGTGCCATCAAGAAAATTCAAAAATTACATAGAGGTAAGAATAAACGAAAGAAAAACTAAAGAAAACAAAAGCTTGAAGAATGATAACAAAAAGAAACTATTGGAAATCACAGAACTGAAGCCCACACACGAATAGACCAACAAAATAACTGCTAGAAGAACTGAAGAAACAAAAGCGTATCTTAACAAGGGATACAACAAGCAAAAGATTACGACAGAAAGGAAAAGACAAAACGGGAAAAAACTGAGACACAGACTAAAAAAAATAAAAGTAACTAGAAAAAGAGTTCTGATCAAAAAAAGCAAACAGAAGACAATAATACAAATAGGCACATGATGTGTTTTTTATTTCATAATATTGTAGCATTCTTGTTTTTAAATGTTAACGTTTGCGCCTTATTTTTTTAAATGTTATTGCTTCCAATAACGTCAATAAAGTGTCATATCATTGCCAAACGTTTAAAAAAAATAATAACGAAGGGCCACATGTTGCTTGTGAGTCTTGGGTCAGTCCTCCAACAGCTCGTTTTTCTTAATTTTTTCATTCAAAAATGTGATTTCATGCTTTGATTAGGTTAGCGCGAAAGCTCTTCTCTTGGAAGTCCGAGCTTCTGTTAATTTTTTTCTTCTTTCTTTTTCGATTTGTCGGTTGCAAAATGGCGTCGGCCGCATTCCTAACGAAATCGACAAGCATCTCGTCGTCGTGGTGAAATTAACAACTGGCGATCGCCCCGAGCCAACTTCGATATTGTGACATTAGCGGCCGTAACTATGATTTATATCTAGTGGTCTGCGGTACTGTGGGGCCGGTCACCGCTCTTTCTCTCTCTCTCTTTCTCTTTCGATGAAATATGTTCGGTAGTTGTTGTACGAAATTGACCTTTGCACTCCCCCTGATGCCTTTGAAAATATCCCAAGGATGGCTCAATTTTTGAAAGCACGAAAAGAGATTCGCCTTTTGTTTGCTCCGGCAAAATCGGATTCGGTTCGGTCGCAGTGGGCGATTGGCGACGCTCGGATGTTCCACGGCCACCTTGCATGCGGCGATCGACTGTGTATGACTGGGCTGTTTTCTATTGTTCGTGGTGCACATCAAGTGTTCCTCTCGTGTTCCTGCGAAGGTGAGGTGACGAAGCATATAGTGTGTACCACGGGAACGTAATTAATCGTCGTGCTGTTTGGGAGCTTGATATTTTGACCGTGAAAAATAATAAAAGAAGCTTTTGTGCAATGATGATGATGACGATGAGATCGAAACGTACGATCATGATGTGGCGTGTGATGGATAGATGGAACGAAAAAAATATATTGGATTTTAGGTCGCCACTTACATATGGACAATTCATGGGAATTTTCTTGCGGTTTTCTATCAACTTCCGACTTCAATAACTTTTAGTTTTATTGTTGCTTCTATAGTCACACATATACAGGATGATTCTTTTCAATTGCTTTTTACACATGTTTTTTTTTCTTTTTAAGACAAAAAATAGCTTTTGTTTGAATTTAATGTCTTGATTTTGTGCCATATGAAAAATTATATTGTCTAAACCTTTTTTACCTAACCTGACCTGACTTGACCTGACAATATCGCTTATAAGTGTTTGATTTTTGTTGTCCCAAATGATAATTCTTGAAATTTTCTCGTAGATTGAAAAAATTAAAAAATTTCTGATGTCGGCCGAAAAGAATCGCGCTGTATCATCGCATTGAATGAAAATTTTCCAAATAAACAGTCATGATTTAGCGTCCCGCGTCCGGGTTAACGTCCCGCTGATGTCCAGCCCAGTGAAACGGTCAACACATGTATTTTTAATGACCCACAATATTTATTAGGTAATTAAAATAATCTGGGGCAGCTAAAACGGCCGTTAAACGTCCACCGTTTAAATCAACCTTTTATATCATCTGGGCATTAACACCAGGATTTAGGATTTGTCACCGTCGTCGTCAGCGCGGTAAAAAATTACAACCGAAACACTCACTCTCACTAAATTGAGACATTAATAAGTCAATTAAAAATAAAAGCAGCGCGCATCACAACACGATGAATAAAGTCCGTGTTTGTTTTCGTTCCTTTTTTTTTATTTCCTACTTTTCGACTTGTAGTTTTTATTTTCGAGTTCATTAACGGCGTTAATGTTGACGTACAAACAGTAAGCTCTCTTGTTTTATGTACATATATAGGAGTTTATTAATGATGACCGTAGCGCGTTTCATTTATAAAGAACCGTCATTATTACTATCCAATTTAAAACGTATTAAGGCGGAATTAAATGAAGATAATAATGATGTTGGAAAAAAATTTACAAGAAGTGACGTGCTTCCGGCAAATCTTCCCTACAATCAATACCACGAGATGTCGCCCGAGAAACTGATTTATGACAGACAAACCAGAAACAAACCGCAACATTTCAGACACGTGGCAAACTCTCACTGATAACATAAAAAACACAAACTGTATCACATTACATTTATACGTTCGCCGATAAAGAAGAATCGTAGATTTGTGGGGTGGCTCGTTTGAATTAGGGTGAATTTATTCGATTACTAATCGAGGAACACATTTTTTCCTCAACTCGTTTCACACCTTTTAAACGAGATTAAAATGAACAACCACACGAATACAAAAGGTGTTTTGGACCGAAAATCGAAGCGACAAAAAGGATTTTTCGTTTGTTTAACCGTGCGTGTAACATTTTACAAAATAAGAAAGGCAACACGGTCTTATCTCGAAAAATCAGCAGTGGTTGCAGTTTACGTGACTAGAGAAAAAATTGTTTCGCTTACTGCTCCGATTACAATCGGAATCATGTATCTAGCACCGACTTTATTAAATTATTTTTTAATTGTTGTAATAATTACTCGTAACTTTTGGTTTCGAAAATGAAAATGAAAACCAAAAATGCCACTCATTTCGCAATTGGCAAATGTTTCCCGGCTTGTCTGTCAAATGCCTCCTCGATGTGAGAATCAGTCATTTGTTCTTGACGTAGTTTCGGGGGTTTTATGGGGGCACACACACACGAGATCGCAGATAGAGCCCGAGCAAGTGTGTCTGACGTGACCAAAGCCTTTCGTTTTTCGATTAACCGGCACGAAAACCAATCTATGTGTGTTTGCATGACAGCTCAACGAACATCAACCTTTTCGAGAGATAGAGAGAAACCAACAAAAATTTTTTTTCGCTCGAACGAATCAAATCGGAATAATCGGGCCACGTGTCGGTTATGTCAACATTTACGACACCCCGTACTGCGACTCCGGAGACACAGCGACAATGGGGTAATTGGAGAAACCCGTTAAATATTTAAATAGAGACGACGAGTATTTGCCGAAACCTTACGCTCGACGCTTTGTTTCGTCAACAAAATAACACGATTCGAGGGGTTGACGAAAAAAGAAAAAACAGGGTGGTGTAAACGAATTACCCACTGGAAGCCATACAAAAAATTGAACCGTTTTCAAACGATTCATGATAGAATAATTAATGTTACATAAATATTTTAAATGATAATGATCGCGAATAAAATCATATGATGGATTTATTACCTAGTTATGGCGTTTACAATTTAAATAAACATGTCCCTTGTGATTTATTAGGGGAGGTAACTGAAGTGGTTCTCAGGTGATCATTATCAGAAATGGGTGTTAATAATTATGAGACCATTTATTGATGAGTGGCTTAAATTTACTGTAATTTCAATTTCTTTAAATAATATGTATAAAACTGTTTAATTTTGTAGCCTTAAAAAGCTATTGTTAAGTAATTATTAATTACAATCACTTACTTTCATAGCGACAGAAGTAGTAGGTAATTAATTAATAATTACTTGCTCTTCAATCGCAATTTAGTTGTAATTCAATTACTCGTTCCGTTCTAGTTCCAAATGCATATCCACAAATACATTCTTCAAATAGTTATTTTATAAACGAATTTGTTAATGAAGGCGATAAATAATCGACACTGCTTAAAACACGAACGAGCATTACCGAGTGCCTTTAATAGTTTAGATTATTAATTATCCATTAACCAACGAGTGCTTTATAACATTTTTTCGTTAACCACAAACATTTCCATTCTGGCGACAAAATTTTAAAATCATACCATATCCTAAAGAAAAACGTGGAAATTCGGTAATTCACTTGTGGGGGATTCAAAAGAAATAAGGTGTAATGTGTGAGACGTAATTTTTTGCATTTTTTATGTGCCAGCGGTGTTCTGTAAATTGTGTCCAAGAACGGGCCGCCGGGAGCCACAGTAATTGTGCATCTACGGACCGTTTTGCTCACTCAGAAGTCCTATAAAGCAGGAATTAAATTTTTTAACGCCAAAATCACAAAAAGAGTTACGTTATGAAAAAGAGTGCATCTTATTTAGACAAAATAATTCATTATGGTATTATGTTAATAAACTATGGAAAAAAAAGGTATAGCAGTTATAGTGGCAGTAGCTAAAATCAACATTTAAATATTGAAGACATAAAAGTTCGAATAATTTATGGCCTGGTTTCTGATAATAATTGTTGATAATTCTTAGACTATAAAAAAGTCTGTAATGGACACATGAGTGACGATACTTGCTAGGTACGTCATAAATATCAATGCGGACTTATTTCTATTTTTTTCTATATTTAGTCAAACCACCAAGCATAAGTATAAGCTCTCTGTCTTATTTTTAAACAATAAACAAACATAATTTTTGGAAGACCATCCTATTGTTCTATTCCTTTCATTCGTTGCGATTGATCAAATGTTTAGTTCTGGTGGTCAAAGTTTAACACCTTTTTTTAAGATATTTTATGGAGAAACCACATTAGTGTTCCTTCCGACCCGCAGTGACCTTTCACTGTTCTTATTTGCAGGAAAATCTTCTGAAACTGCATTTCAGCATTATTGCAGAAGGTACCTGCTTTCATTATTGTTCTTATCCCTTCTTGGCTTTTCTTTTCTTCTTTTTCTATTGTTTTTTATATTTCTGTAGTTTGTGTGTTGATTTCTGTCCAGCTGTGTTCTCGCTTCCTAGCATATCTTTACAATATGTATCTCTATATGTTTTTATTTGGTTTTCGTCGGTTCTTCTAAGAGCTTTTTCTTATAGTTCCTATACCATCTTCGGCACTCTAGAAACGTCTGAATAGTTGACTTCTCCGTGTTGTCTCGTTATCCAGTTTTCAACTTTAGAATAAGCCCAAATGCCGCCGGATTAGCCATTCACCAGCCTCTTTGTATGAAAATGATATACATAATTTACAACAAAATGTAAGCAAAAAACTACCAAACCTTCTGAATTTCTAAGTCTTTGGCTATCTAGAAGAAGTCCCCATTTTTGTTATTTTATAAACAATTCTTTCGTGATTTCTGTTTTCACAACAAACTTTGAAATATGTAACATAATGTTTTAAGACAATTTGAATCGCATATCTTGTATTGTAAATAGTAATGAATTACGCAACGTAATTGTAATTCATTACATGTCGTAGAATAATTGTGACATCAATGTTCGACGTGTTGTACAAATTAGCAATTCCCTTCGAGTGCCCTAGCAGTTGTAGTAAGTACATTCGCAATCAATCGAGCAATAATTTCCGTGTAACAAAAACTCGGTTGGCCCCTCTTAATAACACAAAACTGGTCCGAGATTCATATAGCCGTCCGTAGCACAATAGAACCAACCACAGAGGAATTCTTATGGGTACATTAGTCAAGTAAATGGTTATTTATATAAAATAGGGGGAAGTTCACCCCCTTACACGAGTTGTTATCAGGTGCCTCGCAGCGCGCTCACTCATGACCGCTGTTTCCAATTTATTTGCACAATAGTCGACACCACCCCTCTGGAATAAGGAGGAAAACGCGCGTATATACAAGATGTAGGCAGCAGGGGACGATTTTATCGCTAATTTCGTTTCGAAACCTGTTTGAAAAAATTTCTGCTGCGACGAGATGCTGGGGGTGGTTTTTGAGGGTGGCTAATCTGGACGACGGCTGTCGGTTCCAGACATGCATGCACTTTACAGACGCACACATGGCCGACGTTGATCAAGATACGGTTGTATTGTTCCGGGTAATCTCCAGCACGCACCCTGCATCGTGTACGCATTAGGTCGTTACGCACCCGAATTATCATATAAATATGTCAAAAGCGAGAGACTATTCGACTCGCTGAGCTATCCCACAGGACGAAAACTCGGACGAGATAAGGGTTTTTCGCAACAGCGGAATCAGCAATTGCGAGCGGGGGTGGCTGAGCGGACCGAATGCGGATATTTCGCTTTTTCGAGGTGAAATATAATTATAAGCAATTAATTATAAACAATAATTGCTGTGATACACCAATTTAAAGTGCACGAAAGAATTTTTTTATAGGTACCTAATAAGTAATAAGATATAAAAAATCTTTGGCGCTTTGGCCTATCTCGGTATTGTCAATTTTTTTCTTTAGGTATCTTCTGATCCATACAAGATAGTTCGTTTAAAAAAAAATACCCTAACTTAAATTTCTCGGTTTATACTTTCTTTATACCAAACTTTTAGATGATTACGGAAGAGTTAAACTAGTGGTATATTGAAATATGATTAGTTGATCATTACTACTGTTTGTAATCTTCCAATTAAAGTTCCACCCCCACATGCCCGAATAGTTAATAAACCGTCGTGTCGTTGAAAAATCACCTTCTGGTAGCCGCCGATTTTTCGTCTTCTTTAATCGCGATGCGCTGTGCCCCATCACAAGCCAACTAGATTTACCTGGCATTGAAGCGATTGGTCGACGATATTAAAGGTGTTAACTTACGCTGTCCTGCCTCTCGTTTCGGTGGCCCCCGAAAGAAGACACACGTTTTATAAACCGTCCCAAAGAAACGAGAAAAAAAAATTCGACAATATACCGTTGATAAAATCGACATAAGCAGAACACTTTATAAATCATACACATATCCATAATCTATCGGTTTTTATTATTCCAGTAGAGATGTCTATCAGGACCGGAGTTTTAAAAGGAGTTTCAAATACAAGAAAGGAAAAAAATAAATTAATGAATCGGTTGTATAGGTGTATGTGTGTGCTGCATTCTTTCGATAGGTGTAAAATGACTTCCAGATCGGTTTCAACAGAGTGTGAACCTTAAGTGTAGTTGGCTGTGAGGGCTTGAATTCGTTGCACCGTTTAATTGGAGCATATGCCCGTGTCATAGCTTACTGGATTTATAGGTCTAGAATGACTCCACTAATTTTCCTTCGTCGTATTCCAACACGCCATTAATTTTTCAGTGGCGCGACCTTCGGAAGTCATCGACTTCTTGTTAATTCACATTCGCCAAATAATCACACAAGATCGAAACTTTATACCCAACAAGGATTAAAACTAATACAATCATGTAAAATGCAATTGTCAAAACAGAAATAAATAAGTCTGTTTTACATCGTTGTTATAAATCAACGACATAACTTTAAACAAGTATGAATTTAAGCATTAATAGGGTAAGTGTATATTTCAAAAACTAATAATAACACAGAAATCAGCGTTTGCCGTTTGCTGCGATATATACCTACTTTTTTTTTCTCTATGTGTTTGAATTTTTTCAGAATATTTCTATAATTCGACTGTTTAGGGTGCAATTTTTGTGCATTTGCTGACATGAAAGAGATATGTGATGAATTGTAAAGCGTTGTTTAAGACTAAGAAGCTCCATAAAGCATCAGGTATTACATTTTTAATCGTCACAATCACAAAAGGAGTGTTTTAATGAAAAAGACTGCATTAATGACGTCCATAAATACATAATTTTTTAGACAAAACCATACATCATTAAAATATTTATTAATCGAAATTTTATTATTTCTAATATCATTCGAAAATAAGCGATGCTTAAATGATGTGCAAACAATACGTAAAAAAAATGTTGCTACGCCCAGAATTATCCACGTTTATATGAAATTTTAATTTTAATTTAATTATGTTTAGTATTTTTTATTTATTTTTTTGTGGGATGAAATTTCTTTTACGTGTTTTTTGCACAAAACAACATTTAAGAATCGTTTGTTTCAGAATAATATAAAACATATTAGGTAATTTTTTGCTGCTACGTAATATTAATTAATTAATTAATTATTACCATAAGGAATTGTAAAAAAATTTTGGAAAAATTCACATGTAGAGAGAAAAAAAATATTTAATAGCAAATAACACTGAATTCTGTGTACCTAACTACTATTAGTTTTTGAGATGCAGTATACGACTTGGTACTTCCATAAAAATAGCAGACTCACATATTTGACAAAATAAAATTTAATAAAGGTTCCGTACGATAGAGAAGTAAAAAAATCAAACAGTATAAAAACATTGCGCATTTGAATACGAAAATTTGCTAATTAACTTAGGGGGTCATTCACGAAACTCGATAACGCTCCATAGTGTCAGATAACTTGCAATCGTCGTTAAGTAATTCTCAAAAAATTTGCAAATTAGTATTCATGGCAATCGTTAGCACTCGTTAAAGTAATTCATCAAAACTTGCAAGCACTTGCAAATGTCAGATAAGCATTTGTATTTTGCGGTACCTTGTTCCCTGCTGCAAAGTAACTACAAGTTGAATTTTTTATCAACTTTTTAATTTTGCATTAAATTTCAAGTTGATTTCAAGTAGAAGGGGTTTGGAAATAAATGTGGGACTTGAATTTTTAGTGAAATATTGGTTTTAATTAAATTTCTTGTGAAAATTTTGGAGTACGATTTTTTTATAATAACTTTTTTACAAATTTGGACTGGTTGAGTAGATGAGTGGTGTCCTGTGTTTGATGGAAAATGCTACATGAGTTTTACCGGCTTCGGCCAGTAGTCACAAAAAATATCGTTGATGATTTTTGCTTTAATACTTTCTTTAATAAATTGAAGAATTGCGTAAAACAAAAATTTTGTTATGCTTATTTTATTCATAATTCAAATACATTGTATACGGTGGTAGTTTAGATTATTTCTAAAAAAAAAGTAACTGTTTCCTTCGTTCATTTTACTTCCATCTCAGTCACAACCCACAATATAATATAATTTTTTCTGTCGATGTAACATTTTTGCACAGCTTCCAAAAGGAGACACCACAGACCACACGTTATACGTTTCAAGACCTGTGAAACACGAACGGCCTTTCATGATCTGTGTACGTTGCGGTCCTTAAACTAGATAAAAAATAGTTACAAACAGCTTCTTTCTATTTTTCCAGTCAATACTTCGGTCCCAATGGCTGAAATAATTAGATTCTTCTCTTTGGCCTTTTGAGGTTTTCACCATTACTTTTACCACATATTATTTATAAATTTTATTTTCGTTTTAAAAATTTGACAAGTGTCGTTTAGATTTGCAATTCAGCTTGCGTTGCTATATGGTTGCTATAAACAAGTTGTTAACTATCCGGTAAGGTACCGATAACTTGCAATTTTTTTGTGAATTAGGTTGCAAATATTTCGATAAGCATCGGTAACGAAATTGCAAGTTGCAGTTGTGGTAACGATTTGCAGATAAGTTTCGTGAATGACCCCCTTACTTAATAACCATTGTAGGTAAGTATAATAAAAATACGAGTACTTTTTATCGTTCTTAACAATAATGTTATCATTGATATTAGACTCAAAGCATTCTAGCTGACAATACCTACTGTAAATTTTCGAAGTTTTTCTCCATAAAAAGCACTTCTTATGTACAAGAAGATTTTGGTCGAATTTTGGCGTTGGACAGTGTAATTAATAACGCCATTAACATTACATTATAATAAATAAACAGATAATTTGAAAATAATTAATTAGCTTTTATCATTTTGGTTTAGTTAGTGTGATTAAATATCCTGTCAGCTAATTGCTTCTGCTGTTTAATTAGTTATACCTACTAAAAAAAAATGACAAATCAATAGTTAAGAATTGTTTAAAAACGAACTATTTACTAGCTGTAGCTTGTAGAACTTCATTTTTTATCATTTACATTAAAATAGTTAATACTACCTAATATTTCACAAAGTCGATATTTTTATGAACAGCTACAGTTACATAAAGTAGTTTAGTGAGTATAAAAGGGTAAAAGCTTTAGTGTAGCATGTTAAAAACTGAAAAACAATTTCCAAAGTGAATTAAAATTTTCATAGCTAGTGAAATGCCAAATAACATAAATTGCTGAATAGTTAGTTAATCAAACGTCAATGTAAAAACAGCAATTTATAGTGTACACGAGTTCTACAATATCCACCCTCATAAATGTCAAATTAATGAAACAGTTAATTCAATTTTCCGTCACATAGTCGTTCACAAGTCATCGACTATACCTTTCGTGCAGGAAAGTTTTTTCCCTTGTAACATTTTCGTCGTCCATATAATATAACAAAAGCAATATTTATGCGTGTGGTCTTGCACCATTGTGCCAAGTGTCAAACAGATTCTTCCGGCTGGTTGATCTCTCATTCAACACAGTATAAAAACCCAGCAGATCACAGTCGGCTCAGGCAACGACAGCCGGGATTAACTACACCACGATATACCCACCTGTCCCACTGTTTGGAGGGATTTGGGTAACCGTATCCGAGGCCTTCTCTCAGTTTTATAACACCCTGTACTCCCAACATAATATAGGAATAGGTATAGAGAAAAATGACCAGGCATCCGTGAAACAAGTCACTGATGCTGGGATTAATTCGAGAGACCTCCGGGTGATGGTAAAAACGACATCGTCCTGTCGTATTCTGGAGGCGGCGGCGGTGGCGGTGGTGGCGGCGGCATCTCTCGCGCCTCACCGAACGGCCGCGGCAAAACAGCTAATCTATATTCATAGCGCCACCGCTCTTGCCCCGCCAACCGCCGCCCCGTGACGGCTCTATCTCGCAGGCCACCTAGCGGACGCGTCGGCAAACACGGATGCTGTGGCTCGCTCACAACCAACACATTTATCTCATCAACACTTTTCAAATTAGAATTAAAACTCTACCGCCAAAACGGTTATTTCAGATCAAAATATAGAGCGATTCTCACATTAAGTTTGCAACACTGAACAAATAAAAAAAGGCAGAAGTTTTAAAAAAATCAGTAAATCTGACATTTTTAAGATTTTGAAATCGCATTTGGACATTTAAAACAAAAAGCGTTCCTTTGGTGTCTTTGAAGGTCGAAAAAAGTTAGTAACCCCTAATATTTACGGTTATGTTTACAGAACTTGCAAATGTCCCAATTTTTATTTGACTAAATCGAGAAGAGTTAAGTTGGGTACACCTCGGCCAAACTTCACCAATATAAATACAGTTTAATTTAAATAAATAAATAAATAATTTAAATAAATGGAAAAAAATGTAAGAAATAAAGTTTTTCAAACCTACACTTTTTAATAAATTCATCTGGTATTAAGAAAAAATATAAAAAAGTTTGAACAAAATTTGTCGTTTATTCATTGAGAAATATGTTTCTTTGACAATGTACAAAAAGTTATGAGTTTCCAAAAAAATTATATAGGTAACTTGAAAACTGTCACAGATAGACATAGGAAATGCTAATACAGATTAATGCAGAATTAAATTCGCTTCTATTCCGTAAAACAAAAATTGAGGATTTTCATTTGGAAAAATTGAGTTACGGGTACCTACTTGAAATTTTCCACCTTTAAATTTTCCAACCTTAAAACTTTGGAACAACACCTAAATATCTCGAAAAAGCCTCGGAAAAACCTGAAAACTCCCTTTGACTAAATCAAGCAATTCAAAAACATAGTAAAAAACATATCTTTCTATTTAATTTAAAATAAAAAAGGTCGTATCGCCATTTAAGAATGGTTATTTGTGTACAAAGGCCGTAAAGGTAAGCCGAGGCTGCAATTCAGGTGAGGCCAAAAAAGCACCCTAGGCCGAGGTGCACACAACATTTTTTAGGCGATGATCACAACAGGATTAAAGAATTTGATAACAAGACAAAATAAAAAGACATCTGTCAAATTTAATAGCGTTGACGGATCGGTCCAAGAAAGTGACAGAAGTGTACAAAAAAGTAAAATTTGACAGATGAGTACAAAAAACGAAAAGAAAACGCCTAAAAAATATTTTTTTACTAAAAAAAAACGGTTTTAAGAGGTGTAAGTTCAAAGCTTAATTTATTACGAATTTATTTAAAAAAATGTACAAAAAATGTCAAGCCAGGTAGGTAAGTGATTTTTTTTAAACTGAAATATGATTTTATTAAATCACCAATAAATTTGGTCGAAACTTAGGTAACATATCTTACATTTTTCACCGAGAAATGCAGTTGCTTCCCTAATAAAATTTCGTGACAGATAAACCCAAAAAGATAAAACGTAAGTTATTTTTGCATTTTTTGAGCGTTTAAGTATATATTTTTGAAACAAAAACGCAATTTGTAGAATTTTGCTAACCGAGTTGAAAATTTTGTAAATTGATGCGAAAAAGAAGTTATTTTGCAGCTTTTGCATTTTATTGATTGCCACACTTTTCGTCTAGATACACGCATTTCGTGGAAAATTCGTCAAAAATAAGTCTAAAACTCGCTAAATTAAATCGAAAATGGCGACTTTTTTGAACGTTTAAGTCACCTATTACAATTATTACAATTGTGTTTTTCAAATTCTTAAGCACGTTTTTGGGATAGGAACATGTTTTATGCCAGATTTTCTTAATTCTGAACGTGAAATCACTAAATTATGTCAAAATGACTAATGACATTACTTCACCAATTTTCGAGCTTTTGGCACATTGTTCAAGAAGAAACACAATTAGTTTGGGAAATTTCGTCAAAAACTCGATCAAAAATAAGACGAAAAATTACGAATTGGTTCAAAATGGTATGCGCTGTACCAAGATTTTTACAAAACAGCAAAGTCGTTCATCTTGCATTGGAAGCAAAAGAACAAGACAGTTGCTAAGGGAAAAAATACTTCATTAAAAATTGTTGTTGGAAAAAAAATACTTTTTATGCTTATCGGACTGTCTTATATCACCATACGAAAGTTAGTCCATCAACACCTTACCCCTCGTTCCGGCTCCATACGTAGAAATAAAAGTTTAATTTTATTTTTTGGAATCGTCATTGAGGCAGAGCCTACACTAATTAGTTTTTTATTACCAGTCATGATCAGTTAATTGGAAAGTGTATTTCTTTCGCAAAAAGCGGACTAGAAATCATCGTGCACATAAAATTATTAAAATTACGTCTCCTGTTAATTTGGGGGAAAATTTTAATTAATCCTTCTAATTGAATTTTTAAAATTGCAATCGCGGATTGCGTTGTGAACGCGCCTTTCTGTCGCGACTTTCCTTCTCGACTGTACAATGATTGAATCGGCATTCTGCCACGACCTGTACAAAATAGACATCGGGCGCACGGCCCGTTAATCTGCGTTACCCCGGCAACCAGGGATAGCTATCAACAATACCGGCCCGAGGCGCCCCCTTCGGCCCCCCTTCTAACACACACACACACATACATAACATACACAGTACATGAGAGTATAATCCGGAGGCGGCGATCTCACCGTCATCTTCATCCGTCACCAATTTGATTTGTGCAAATAATGACTGCTAATTTCGAGGGTAATCACCGATTTTTTGCGGTGATGGGGCGGAAAGTCACGTGATGACGGCATACTTGGGGAACCCCCTACAAAGCTCAACGCTCCTCGCCTCTAATTGGGATAATTAAGAGGGGAAATTATTATTATTATTGCGGGGCACTTAATAAAATAGTTCAAAGCAGTGGAACTATTTATCGGATTCCATCATACATCACATTTTTTACGATTCCGTGTTATGATCCTCATGAAAAACCGTAATTGTGGTAGGTTTTCAGTCTATAATTTGTGCTCTTTTAACTATGTTATTACCCTCTATTAGACGGCACATTTACATGACGATGAATGTTAATGAATATATTCAATTATGTGTGTAATTTCGACGTTTAGTTATCAATTTTGTCTATTTTTAGGTTGACTAAATACAATGCGAAACGAAGTAATTACACACGAATTAACGACGATATGAAAATTTCACGTAATCAAACGATTAGAAAGTGAATGATGATTTTATGTAAATAAAGACTGATGGATGCAAATAAATTTGCTGCTATTTTTGGTTTTACTTGATATTTCATAAAACATACACATAAAATAAAAACGAGATACCCTTTCAAAATAAGTTTTCTTTTTTCATTATAGTCTAGTTGTCTAGATGTTAATAGTACATATCGCGAAAAAAAAAAATTGAAACAACGTTTCGTTTCGTTGTTTTATTTAATTTTTTCGATCAATTGAAGTGAATAAACGCCATGCACTTGCCAACAAAACATCATATCATGCCATGTTTACTTTGCACTTGTTCTGATCAATTGAGGTTAACTCAACTGCAGAATAAACAAGAACCCGAACATATTGTTGGTTCCTCAACAAAAGATTCGCCGCCGGCATCCATCATCGTTCGTTAATATTTCATAACATCAACGTTTCCGATTTTATATATTCTTTCGCTCCTCCACACACCCTCAGCAGTCGTCTCCGGGGGTTAAAAACGCAATTACATCGTGTAATTGTTGTTTAGCCATATCTCGGATGGTTTTTTTTCTCTCTTTGCAAGGGAACAAATGTTGCCATATGCGAGAGGGCCAAGTGGTGACCCCCTTTTCGCGTTGTTTGTATCTGTGTATACGCGCCTCGGGGGTGCCATCCGTTCTCTCTCTACGAGGACGCACTTACACGATCGCTCAACGTCAGCGAACATTCGGTCAACTGGTCCACAGGGACGATTGGGGTAGATTTAAGGGATGACTATGGTGATGATGGGGCGCTGACGGAATCCCAACTGTTCCGCCGAGGCTCAGCTGGGCAGTAGTTTTCTTATTTCCATATAATATACTGGCACTCTCCAAAAATCACTGTTATTCTGTTACGTGGCAATGATTTGCAACTCTCTAATTGCTTCTGTTAAACTAAGGGCCACAGTCGAAATAACAGAGTTCCCATGAAAAATGTTTATGTTGAAATGTTTAGAAGTAAAATTCTTCTATTTACAAATAAATTGCTTCGAAAATTAGGTCTTCATATTCATAAGATTTCGAACATTGACATTTAATGTCCCAACTCTCTTAACACAGAGGTCCAAAAGGATCTCAAATTTACAGAGGCAATCTAATGAAAGACATAGCTTTTAAATAGCTATTTCCAAGTTGTTGTCTGTCTATTTCATATTTTGCAAGTCATTTGAAAAGGTTCCTGTTATCCTAACTAGCTGAAATTTTGCATATACAGATGATAAAACTAAGGCATTCGATAAAGGAGAAGAATAAATTAATTTGAACAGTTGTGTCAACTATCATCAACACAATATCTTCGTACTCTGATTCCAAACTGACATTTCAATGTAGCCCAGGTTCATTTAAATTGTTTAACTCTTATCCTTGCGAATTTGTAACTTCATCTAGTAAATCTGAGAAACCAGTTTTCCGTCACAATTTTATTACCTTCTCTTAAGATAGAATGTGTTTATTGTAGTAATTTTTAGTCTGGCCCAGGGATGGGCGCGTAAATTACTTGATGGAAAAAACATCGTTTTTTACGCGTAAAAAATCCGTAATTTACACTATCTCTTTAGATGTAAAAAACGTTAAAAACGTAAAAACGCTAAAAAGTAAAAAAATTTTACTTAAAATACAAACAACGATTCGCAAAATAACGCAAATAAAATTCTTAAAATGAAAACAAAAATATTACTCTAAAAGTCAATGAAAAAACAAATTAACAAAGGTTCATTTTAAGTCTAGATGCTCGTATAAATTATTTTTTGGTGGAGGCATAATCCTGAATTTTATTAAAAAACAAAAAAACAAAGAACTCAAAATCCACACACACCGACATTACCTTTACCTAACCTTCAAACCAATATTTTACGTTTTTTACGTATTTTACGTTTTTTACGCATTTTACGTTTTTTACCCATATTTTACATGTAAACGTAAAAAACGTTTTTTACGCGTAAATTACCATCCCTGGTCTGGCCATACCAACTCCATTGTATTATAGTAGGTAAATATATTAGCTGTTTCAAAACTATAAAAACTAATTATTTTTTTAAATAAGATTGATAAAATTGTAAAATAGTTATTAGTGATTAGATCTCTCATTGAAAGTATAAATTACATTAGCTATTATTTTTTTGAATTGCATGAATAATTTATAATAGCTAATTTTGAGAGAAAATGCGACGTTGGCGTTTTTATAGTATTATACTGACAGTAATATGGTGGAAGCCTTATAGTTTTTCCCAGTTAACAAAGGTAGAATCATCTCCCAAAGTTGATAATTTTTAGTAAATTACAAAATATATGTATGTTTTCCTTTTCTCTGAGTAACTTTTAGATGTTTTCTTTTTTTAAATAAAGCTTTTGGTGGTTTTTCACTCCTAACCGAATAATAAGGTGCATTATCGAGTAGAATTATGATAGTCATTCATCATCTTACTATCCAAGATGAGATCGCAATTAAGGAAAAACCCTCTTCACATCCAGCATTAACAACTGAACATTTTCTGCCTTCGCCTTTAAATTTAGTTGGGACACCTTCGAAGGTTATTCTTTAGTAAGTATCCACTACCATTTCATCCATTTCATGTCACAGTTGTAAACCATTTAGAGAAAAACAAAAATTCTCCAATTTTCCAATATCTTGTTTCTCAAGGAGTATATATTTATTATTTACTTTTCTTTCTACTTTTGTAGATGAGGAACCTATTGGTATTAAGATTCTGTATACTCGTAATGTTGTGAAACTGCTATCAAAATCACAGCATTCTCTTGCATATTCGTAAAATAATGACACAGTTACATATACGTTTTTCTTAATTTTACAAAGATTCTTGAATCGTCCAATTCTCTTGCCCGGATCAAGTGACTTTCCAGACTTCTTCCGTGCTATTACTACTATTACTATTGCACTAGCAGTTCCAGTACCTACTGATCTAGGAAATAAGAGCGATCCGTGTAATTCTTTTAAAGATTCGAACAATCCTCACCACTGCACAAAAAATATGTGACTGTCAAGGGGAAAGTGGAGAATGAAGAAATTGTATTTATACTATTAATTACAATGAGAATCACCCTTTAGTAACAGTAGGTAGTAACAATAATTTCAAGGCCGGCTGTCGAAAATTCGACATGAAATCCTCTCCTGCAGGGGGTGCAAATAAGTCGAGTGTGCGTTTTGGGTTCTCTCCTGCAGGAGCAGTGACGCGTGAACTCGCCGTCCCTGGCAGGATATCTGTCGAGAACAGGATCACTCGCATGCACACACATGATCCCGTCATATAAAGGGGATAGAGCCGCGTGCGTTGGGGTGTGTTTCGGTCGTGATAAGACAGACCGGCAACCGTCCCCCTTTCAAGAAAAAGAGGAAATCCAATCGTCGTCCTAAAAACACAGAGTCGATGTCTTTCGGGTCCTTGTGGGGCGGCAATCGGTCTGCCCCTCGGGACCGGTCGGATGCGATCGGTCGCGACCCTTGTGTTATGCATTTAAATTGGCTCATTAATGATAGCAGCCACCTGTGATCTGATGGGCGGACGATTTTTCGCGCCGGCAACTAGAGATGAGATGAGATGAGAGAAAGGAGGGTGGTGGTGGCAAATCGAGAGACGACAAAGTCGTGTGTAAATCAAAACGGGGTATCGGCGGCGGCGATCGCCCGTTAACGCTGATGGTATCACGGCAAAATGGGGGTGGATGGTCGGGCGACCGTCTGGGGAAGTGCTGATAAGGATGAGCGCGAGAGGATATCGCAGGGGGTGTTTTTAAATTGTTGGCAAATAAAGGGGGTGGGTTAAGAAATGTGCAACTTGCAAAAATTATTTTATACTTCTCGTATAGCGTGAGCCCGCGGCCAGAGAAATCTGTCTATTCTTTTCATTATTATTATTATTATTGGTTCAGTCAATGAACGCTCAAAAATTACATGTAAAATGCTTATAATTAGAAGGTAAACATACTTAAAATTGTCAATCCAGGAGGTTCCAGAAAAGAGCAGTTTATATCTCATGTTATTGTATTTCCAGCGAGAAATTGGACTTTTTTAAATAACCTGGAAACATTAAAATCACTGAGATCTACGTATGAGCGGGGTGTTTAATGCGTACTGTTAGGTTGGTAGTATTCCCGCGCTTGTAATCCTCCGCCGATTTTGCACACCTGTCATGTTTTGTCCTCCTGTCAAATTCGATTTCAAAACGTGTTGTGCTAAAGATTTGGGATTATATTTGTTTAACGACGTTTGTAAAGTGTTAATAATCGTTATTAGATTGTGTTCTAGTCAATATTTATTGTTGGTAGTGGATTTGTTTTTAGTTATTTGAAGACATTCACAAGAAGAAAATTTTAAAGAATTTTTAACTATTTTCCTCAGGTAAATGCAAATATTCCTAGTTAATTATTAATAGGGGCTTATTCCTAAACATTATGATTCATTAAAAAGAAAAAGAAAACGTTTTAAAAGAAAAACTAAAATTTGGTTCGGTACTACTTGAATTGCGGAGTGTTAGTAACTTGTTTTTAACTTAATTATTGGCTGAAAATAGTATAAGATACATTACGATACGATACAATTCTTAAATCTTTTATAGGCAATATCAAATTGTAACCAGGTAGTAGTACCAAATTTGCCATTTCAATAAAAATTACAATCGTGAATCGCATTCGTCCTAAGAGTCATTTTATTTTGTTCATGTGAGGTTGCTAATCTCGATGCAATCATTGAGCAATCTTCACCACTCTTAAAATAATGTTTTGATCACTTCATCACAAATAACTATTTTGCCCTCGTGGTGCCTAAATATTAAGTTTCGAGGTTTAGACAAAATATGCGTGGAAAGGAAGGTATCAAGTAAAATTTCTTATGAAATAAGCACGAAAAAATAAGTATAATACCTATACTTATAGTGAGTTAATTGTAGTATATTTCTGAAATGAAATCTGTTATCAAAATTATCATTTGTTGAATTGAATCATATGAAGTCGTAACATTATCAATGAATTGTTAGTTGTTACTTTGGAAGAAGTTTAATAACATTTCGTAAATTCGGACTACTCGTAATTCACGTAATCTGTCTTCTTATAGGTAATTTCACCTCAACGAAATCTGATTAGTTTCAGATGAAAGTGTTCTCAGATAAAAAAAATTGAATAAAAATCGTAGCCGATTACTACAGTAATAATTAATAATACAATAATAAAATAAATAAAGTTAAATAAATGTCACAACAGAAACTGCAATTTCTTTTAGCAAAAAGTTATTTAGATTTAAATACTTCGTTATTAAATTGTTATTATCAACATGTCATTGTTTTCTTTTCTATCGTTGACATAAAAAATTTGCCATTCGTTTATTTTTTTTAATAATTCAAGCGTTGCATAAAGTCTTGAACCGTTTACAAGAAACTTAACAGGATTCGCCTTTTCTTAATCACCCTCTATTTTTTTTTACAAAGTTTATTCAGAGTTTTGAAAGCTTACACATTAGTGAGCTGTACTTTGTAAATTCTGTCATTTCTCATATTTTTTGCGAAATATTGTTTAGAGGGGCCGTTAACTCTAGAATCAGTAGTACCCGTGGAAGGGAAAAGTTTCTTCCTCCACGGTGGTTAAAAGTATGTTTGGAATTTATGGAATTACCGAAATTATTTGAGAATTACTGGAACTTTTTTGCAATTGTCCAATATTACTTGGAATGGAAATTACCTACCTAGAATTTTTAAGAACCATCGAAATTAGGAAATTTGGAATTACAGGAATTATTTTGGAAGGACTAAAATTAAGTTGTACTGACGGGAATTATGTTGGAATCAAATTCGAATTATTTGAATCATTGCAATTACTGTAATTTTGGTGGAATTTTTGTGGCACTACTGGAATCTGATATTGATTGGAATGGGAATTAAGTTCAATTCACTAGAAGTATCGGAATTAATTTGGTATTACAGGAATTTTTTAAAGATTATGAAAATTTGTCTGGAAGTACATTATTATGGATTAATTTCGGTATACTTTTTTTTTGGAGTTACCTACCGGAATTTCTGTGGACTTATTTGGAACTATAGTTGTACACATTTTTTTCAAGTTAACGTCCTTCATAATAGAGTCAAGAAAGTCTGGTAATTCTCTAATTATTTTGTTAAAACGGGTCATTTGCTCCGTTTATAACACATATGCTTTTACACAGAACTACTTCATCTTTTAACAGAGTTATTGTGCAAATCAAAAACGCACGACGTAATGTATGTTATAGTATAGCTAATAGGAGTAGGTGTAAATTTTGAAATGGGATTGTGGGAAAATAAACCATATTTCGGACTTTTAAATCTATTTATTTTTACTAACTAAATAACAGAAATGAGTGTTTAAGGCACCCTAATTGTATTGCAATACTTGTTTTTGTAAATCTACATTAAATAAACAAGTCAGCAACAGAAATAACTTAGTTATTTACTCGCCACATATTTCTTGCGAACATTGTAATCATTATTATTGCAAGCTCAGTAGAAAAGTAAATGTAATTTGTGCAATGATAAATTACAACTACCAATTACATACAGTGTGAATCAACGTAATCATAACACAAATAACAGTATTTATATGTCCCTCGCAACGTCTAATTAAAGACACTCCACTCGGATTTAAATTTTGTGCGGTAGGTACTTAGTACTTTCAAGTACCATAATCCCAAGGCCGTTTCCGATCGCTGATAAGCCCCAAAACCTATTCCATCCGAGGCTTTTACGGTAGCAGAAGCGGTATATGCACGCTCGCAGGGTTGCCACCACATAATAACAACCTTCTATACCGGTCGAACGGCGTAATCGGTTCGTGTCCCAACCCGCCCACTTTGTAATTATATTTTTGATGCATGCCCGTGCCCCCTTTCCCCTTTCGCCGTCGAAGACGTCCCCGATAAGGAGCCCAGATAACGCACCTTATGGCCAACGTAGAGAAATAGAAACACAACCAAAAAGTAAAAAAAAATCGACGATTATTGCGTCGGTAATGATAAACCGCAAGCACCTATCTGAGGTTTTTTCTTTCCTCGATTTTATTGTTCAAAGACTCTCGCAATCGGCGAAGATCAAAGTCGTATGCCGCCGAACAAATGACAATCTATTCGGTTCGGTAGCATCATCGCAGGCGGCGACCGAGTGTGGTCGCCTCGCCTACCGCGACAATTAAATAACTCCAACTCCGGAAAACAATCATAAAAATCCCGATAAATTCTTTTCTAGGACATTTAACAAGTATTTCATTTAAATCCGGGACCCGGGGGATAAATGTACCGGCAACGGTAAGAAATTCCATTCCGGGGAGACTAATGTGAGATTTTAACGCGGGACTGAGCGAATTAAACGCTCCCGTGGACAGGAATAGGGTGACGTCATTAATGGGTTTCCGATTTTGGAAATAAAGCAATAATTTGGCAAAATTTCAAGTTCAGTGGCGCCATCTTACCGCCCAAAACAATAATAAGTGCAACAATTAATACCGGCATTACAGGTCACTGTAACTTCACTTACTAAAAATCTTGTTACTCTCAAAAACTCTTTGTAAGACAAAAAATCATTGATAAACGATTACATTATTTAAATCTTACCTTATTTTTTTCCATTTCCCGTGACCATCGTTCGCCATTTCCGTCGCCCACAAAAACGCAAGATTGCGACGTATTGCACAAAAAACACACCGCGGTCGTTAGACAATTAATATTTTAACACCTATCCTTAGTTACAAACATTCTAATCACTGTTTTTTTCAAAAAACTTGTTTTTGAGAAGAACGCCTCATTTTGCGTGATTCAAAAACAAATGAAGAACGTTTTGGAAAAAAGTGCTGCCAACCGAAACATGGCAACAAATAAACCCCTAGTCGTAATTATTTCCACGCACTGTTTAATTAATCTTTTGTTACTAGCTGTCTTTTATCAAGCCCCTCATAACAATAATTAGATTGAAACAACCCACATTATAATTTTGGCTCATTGTCCGTCGAAAATACAACAAAAAGGAGGAAGTCTTGCCAACCTCTGAAATGAAAATTACTGTTTTAACCTCAAAAATGCGCCAAGAATAGGAAATAAAACACGTTTTCAGGCGTAAACCATTTATTATCCACACAAAACCTATTCCATTAAAATCTCCTCTATCGTTTTATCATCCCTTAGCGGGCTCTGAGTCAGGGCCGGCTCACTCTCTAAAAACTGCCTCAATTCGGACTCCAAATCCCCCACTTCTGTACTAACTTCAACATCAGGGAGCGCCACCCCTAGGGCTTTCCTCACCCCACCGACCGGCACAACCTCCCCCGGATTAACCCTCTTGGCGATTTCGGTCAAATTTTCGGTGATATTTTCCGCCACTTGCATTTCCTCATCTGAGGGGGGCACACACTGACTCAAGTGAACGGGCGGAGGCTGCGACAATCTCTGGTGTTGCGTCTGTTGCAACTTTTGCAACAATTGGCACATTGAGTCAAGTTTCTGTTGCAATTCGTGTCTCTCTTCCGATATTTTAATCTCTTCCTCCATATTGTCCAAAAAATTGATATCAATGCCCAAGTCTTGGAGACTCCTCAGCTCGTCAACGTCCACTTTAACCGCATCAATCGGTTTCATTTCAAGCATCGTTTTGACGGCTTCTTCCTCCTCTCGCAATTTTTTATTCTCGTCCAAAACGCGTCTGGTTTTACTGTGGTCGCCCCCTGTCAGTAAATCAAGCAAACTATCGACCAAATGTGTGGCGTAATCACTGTCTTTGACAAAATCTAACACACTTTCAGCGTACTGAACGGCCGTATCAGACCCATAAGTTTGATAAACGAGATCGCTTTCTTCTTTACTCAAATTGGCAAAAGCCGAGTCGTAACTGGGGGCGTACGAACCGAAAGCCCCATAATACAGCGGTTTTACCGGTTTGGTGACATTACGTCTGTCTTCACGGAAACCCTGAATTTGACCAGTTCCATCGGTTAATTTGCCGCAAAGTTGGCCCAAAAGAACGGGGCGTTTTTTTGTTCCAGGGATTACGCCTTCGCCCCCCACGAGAATATTGAGATTGGTGGTGCCGTCCTTGCGCTGTTTGAGGAACCCCATTGTGGGGGGCCCACGACGCGCAACTGCCAAGCCAAAAAACGAGATACAAAATCGATCGATTCAATTTAAATTCCCTCTGTAGTGTCGCCACCGCCACTAGCATTTCGAAAGCCAAATATGAAAGATAATCGAAAAATTAATTAAAGTCTCGATAAGAAATTATTTATTTACCACCTAAAGCGCTTAGAATTGATTAAAAGTACGTAATTTAGTACAAAGTCATGACTTTTTCGGCGTTTTACGTACAACAGCTAACGATTTAAAACGATATAAAACGAACTCCTGTAAATTTAAAAATTCTTTAAAAATAAAATGTTTCATATTTACTAAAGTTTCAATATAATAATAATTGATGATTAGGCGCACATTGTTTTTAAACATACAGACTGAACCAAAAGTAACGCGCAAAATTCATATCTTTGTTATGAGTCATTTTTCAAAAAAAATTCAAATAGGTCGATTTTATTTTTACACCATTATTATTACTACATTTTGCCACCGTAATGACATTTTTGACGTCATGCGTTTTTGAGTAATGACGTCATTTTTAATTTTTTTTAATGACAACTGACATTTTTCATTAGTGTTTTAGATATTAACTGTTTCAAAACTATAAAAACACCAACGTCGCATTTTACCGAATTATTTTTTTAAATAAGATTGATAAAATTCTAAAATAGTTATTAACGGTTAGATCTCTCATTGAAAGTGTAAATTACATTAACTATTATTTTTTTGAAGTGCATGAATAATTTATAACAGTTAATTTTGAGAGAAAATGCAACGTTGGCGTCTTTATAGTTCTGAAACAATAGTCACATTTTTATCTTTCTTGTAAATATAAAAAAAATAAAAAATAAAGCAAAGAAAAATAAAAAAAGAAAATAAAATAAAAAAGTTGAGTTATTGAGAGTATTACACAAACAGCTTTATATTTTTTCGTTCTTGCTTTATTTTATAAGGGGTGATGGTTTTATGTTTATTTTTTTATGTTTAGGTGTCATATTAAACGTTTTTAATAATAATAATAATAATAATAATAATAATAATAATAAAATAAATGCCTTTATTAATTAATTAATATTAATTAATTTTTATGGTTATTTTACAAAAAATATATACAAAAAACAATTGCCTTTTTTTATTATTTTTTTATTTTATTAAATTAACTTTTTTAGTTTTTAAATTGATTTTTTTTTCTTATTACCAGAAAGATAAAGATGTGTATATCCCATTTCAGTTCATAGAATTTTGCAACAGCGCATTTACTTTTTTTTTATGAAATGGAGCACAAATTGAGAGTTTCTTGTGGGTTTTCTTAGCTCAAAGTGTGTAGCTGGGATTTAGTTTAACACAGAATTCTTTGCTTATACAGAAACTCTCAATTTGTGCTTTATTTTTTACTCCAAAAAATTCAAATGCGCTGTTGCAATTCTACTATGAACTGAAATGGGATATACTATCTAAAACAGTGAACAAAAATGTCGGTTGTCATTAAAAAAAAATTAAGAATAATCATCACAACTCAAACATGAATGACATCATAAAATTCACTTTGTCAAAATGTTTCATTTAAAAAAATAAAATCGACCTGTTCGAGGCTCTTTTTTTAAAATGGCTCGTAACAAAGATATGAATCCATCCTTCATTATTTAAACTGCACGGATTAAAAAAGCAGAAAGTAACGGATTTATACAAAGTTAAGTTTACTCGTATAATCACTGTCGAAAGATTGGTTGTTTAATTTAATTGTTCCTAATATTTTCATTATGTTTTTTTTTTGCCTCAGTCTCTATGACTACAGCTTTTTTTCAAGTTTTTAGCTGTTATTACTTGTTAATTAGAAGAACAAAGTTAATATAGGTACCAATTTTTTTAAATTTAACTAATTTTGTCAACATTTATCGAAGTGGTTTGAATTAACTGCTCAATTATTTAAAAAAGTAAATAAATAAATAAATAAATCATAAATACACTGCTCCAAAAAAATTTTTTTTTCTAAGGTATCATCTGGATCTGCCTGAGATTATTCAACAGGAAGATTCGTTTTTAAGGATGATAATTTTTTAACTTTTTTTTTAATTTTTAACTGAAAAATACAAAACCTTTCATTGGCACCATACTATTAATATTATTCATGCTTTTGCAGATTTTCTTTAAAATTTAGTAATATCCCTAATTTCTTTCGATCAGTTTATAAACAATACTTAATTTTGTTGTCAAATTTCATGAAAATATTTGATTTTGAGAGACTTATTACCTTATTAGCTCATTTCTTGACTCTGAAGTAAATTATTACAAAAAATGTGTAGAAAAAAGTTACGAATTAGGGCTAAATTATACAATTTTAACATTGTCATTAATTAATTTTTTTAATTACCAAAATGTTTGTAACAAAAAACAATGAAGAGCAATGGAACAGCGTTTAACATCGCTGTTGGCAAGGGCGAAACTACAAAGAGAAATATACCGAAATCTCCATTTGAATTTCATTTCGTCTCAATTACGTAGGGTTTATCTTTTAAAATAAAAAAATTCTTGCATCACGATAATTTCACTCCACAAATATGACACGTTACAAGAAAACTGTAATTTTCTCAATTTTCTTTTGTAAAAACTAAAACTTGTGTTTATACTTTCATTGAGGAATTTTTTACAAAAAAAAAATAAAGTTTCTAGCATTATCTAGATGGAAGATATGACGATATAAACGCAAAATGTGCCTAATTTTAGTTTTTCAAAATTTTTCGCACAAACGTCATTTTCGTAATGAAAACAATTCGAATTCCTCAAGAATTTTTGCTGAAACAGTTTTTAGCAAAGTTTTGCAATAAGTCGGGACGAACTTCTTCCAAATAATGTTTCCAAATGTAAAAAAAATGCGCAAATGTATATTCTAACGACTATAATTTTCACGAAAAAAATCGGAAAAAAAAGTTTAATATAGGCATAGTCTCATATTTTTTTCAAAACACTGCAAACACCCTTAAAGATACACAAAAAATCTCGGAAAAAAAGTCGCATAGAATTAAATAATCCGCAAAATCAAATCATAAAAAACTTTAGAAGCATAAATTTACAAAAAAATAACTTACTCAATTTAACCCTCGCCTCCCTGGCTGCAATTTGCGACTTGCTGAGGATCTCCTCCGGTGTGAGATCATCCTGAATGGCCTCAAATTTCGACGTTGGCATTCGCTTCTTACCCTCAACCACGTGATCACTGTCGTAATGGTCCTCATGCCCCCCTTTATTTTGTCTCAACTCAGGAGTTATCTCAAAACCCATGTCCTCATTAGTCAATTCTGGAATTAAATTCAAAATCCAGCCCAATTTTTCAGGTTGCATCATCTTCGAGCCAGCGTGTAACAATTTTTTACTCGCTTTGTAATAAATCGTATCGACATGGTTGTACTTCATTGCGTTGGTACACATGAGCTTAAAATCGGCGTTGAAATCCTGTTTAAAAAAAATAAGTTTTCCCCCCAATTATTGTTAATGATAATTACTTGTAAATTATCGTATTGATTATCCTCGATTTTTTGCCTCATCGTGCTAAAATCCATCGGTTGTGTGATAATTGAAGAATAACCAGGCGCGATATTGTCAGTGACAGGCCATGCAAAAAACTGTTGAGGATCCTTTTTCTCCAAAAGCCCCAATAGCTGGTCTAGCATCCTTTGAACGGGCGTCCTCTCTTGTCTCTGCCTTAAGACACAGGTCCGGGGCTCCCGATGCAAACTCGGACTACCTACTGAAAAATCACGATTTTCCTCTGAAAATCCAACTTAGAGACAACCACAACACATAGCCCCACCAACCGTCATAATCCACTTCTTCGCGTTTCCGTTTCTTCTCCTTGTGGTGGTGGCGGTGTTTCCGGTCCCTGTCCTTACTCTTGTCTTTCTTCTTCTTTTTCTTCTTGCTTTTCTTGTGGTGACTGCGCCCCAAGGCCAGACACGGGTCGTTCTGGTCGACGATTTGGTCGTCCCCAGCGTGAATACTGTACGAACTCAAATTGTAATAATCGGTGGTGTGTTCAGGAGTCGCCTGGTTGCCCACTTTCAGGATTAACTTCAAACCGGGGGGCTTCTCCGAGCTGGTGTCGGGACGCTCCTTGCGCTCGGATTTGTGCTTTTTGTGCTTCTTGGAGCTTGAAGAAAACATGGGCGATGCCATTCTGGGGCACCAAACACTCGAAAACACTCATAGAACACGAAAACAGAAAGGGGAAAAGTGAGGTTAGGGTCGGCTTGTTTTTGTCAGTTTTTGTTGACAGCTGGCAACACCAACCCAAGCTGAGTTGATAATAAATTAATAATTAATACGATATTAAAACTGTGCCTCACTGATTCAGACACTTCAAAATACTCAACTAAACATTAAATTAACACTTGAAATATTCAAAAGATGGGTAACCACGCGTTTGAGACAAATTCGCAATTACCGGACTTCCTCCATTTTGGAAATCCCGTGACTCGCCTTCTAACCTCAAATTATCCCAATCGAAAATCTGTTTTAAAAGCAATTAAAGACGTAAAAATGGGTGATTCAGCGCAGCCCCCCATTTCGCACGCCCAGGCGGTTGCACTGTGCAAGAATCCGCCCCCGGAAACAAAAGTGAGTCAACATAACCCCAATTTTTTTCACCCCCTTATTTCAGGATTTTCTCTTCCAACAAACAATGTACCGTATCAAAGACCCTAAAGTGAGCATCCCCTTTTATACCGAAGTCCTTGGAATGCGTCTATTGCAAAAATATGATTTTCCGTCTATGAAATTTACGCTCTATTTTATGGGTTATGAGGATCCGAAAGACATGCAAGGTGAATTGGGGACCCCCGAAAGGGGTGAATGGGCATTTTCACGCAAGGCAACGATTGAATTGACACAGTAAGTGAAATAATTACGGAAATTCGAATTTAAATTTATGATTTGAAGTAATTGGGGCTCCGAGACTGACCCTGAGTGTAAGTATCACAACGGTAATTCGGACCCTCGCGGGTTCGGTCATATTGGTATCATGGTCCCTGATGTGAATAAAGCGTGCGAAAGGTTCGAAAAACTGGGCGTTAATTTCGTAAAGAAGCCCCAAGACGGCAAAATGAAGGACCTCGCATTTATTACGGACCCTGACGGTTATTGGATTGAAATTTTCAACAAAACAATGGCCCAGAACTTGTAATACTTGTTATATATTAATATAATCTCCAATAAATATTAACACAGATCACAGAGAAATTCCTAAAACCTAGAAAAAAAAACACTACTCCCAGTTAATAAGGAATCTGATTTTGATAATATTGAATCATGTCATACGTCCGTGTCCTGAAATTCAAGAAACTGTTACGTATGATTTGCAGCATGTAAGTGGCCGCCTCTTTATCGGTGGCCCCCGGATGGAAGCGCCCCCTTAACAGCTTGATCGTCTGCCCCCGAAAGCAGGGCAGCCCCGTGTCCAACATGAGCGAAACCAGCGAAATTATGGCCTCCTGATAGGGCCTGACGGCCAAATAAGCCTGGACACACAAGTCCGAGAACCATTTAAAGGGGGCCGCTTCCATTTTGCCCCCCATGATCATAACCATCTCATCGGTGAGCTTAATATCGGGCTCAAAACCCAAATTCCCGCCTGGCGATGACTCGAACATGAAACCAAAATCAATGTGGATGATATGACCGTCCGTGTCCAACATAATATTGCCATTATGCCGGTCTTTGATTTGTAAAAGAAACCCAACAACGCTGTAGGCGGCCATGGAAATGATGAAATTCCGGCGCGCGTTTTGAAATTCTTTTGAACTCTCCTCTCCGTACTTTTTCAAAAAATATTCGTACAGTCCGATGTCGGTCTGGCGCCCTAACTGGTCACGTGACTTGGCGTTTGGTACGCATTCAATCACCCCACACTGGAAAAACAATTGATTAAGTGAAGTGAAACAAATGCGAATTACCCCAGGTGCGGTGGCTACGACCCGATACGGAAACAAATACAAGTTCAAACCGACCGTTTGGAAAACATTTTTAAATATTCCAATCACTTGTAGTGCTAACATGTCTTGCCGGACGTCATCGCCGACTTTAAATATGGCCGCTTGCCACATTTCCGGTCCGAAGTTTTGTTCATGATTCTGGAAAAAATAAATAAATTGGGAGATTCATTTTTGATTTTGTTTTTGACTGACTTCATTAACCGATACAGCCATTGCGATGTTTTCGAGCTCGTTTATTCCGCATCGGCACACTTTGAAACGGGCTAAATATGGGGCTTTGGCGGCGCTTTGCATCGGCACGCCACTGTTGTAGTCGATGTCGACCACCATTGCTTCGGGGTTGCTGGGCAAGTAGCAACCAGGCTGGACCTAAAAAAATTCCTTATTTGGTGAAACGAAGATTTTTTACTACAATTTTCGGCCCGGTTTAGCGAAAGTTTGGATTATTTTGTTAAAAAACGTCTCAAACGATGGAAAAGAGCACGTTTTTCGATTTATTTTTGACGCAATTTCGCTTAGAAACGAATTATCTAATAAATTCATGCTTGTTTACAGCCAGTTATATCGAAATTTTATGGAACAAAAGGCAAAAACAATCAAATTTTGGCCGAGTTCTGCGATATTTCGGCTATTTTTAGTTGAAAGACATGCGTTCGACTGAATATTTGCAAAATAACACCATTGTCGAGTAATTTTTATGTAATTTCGGCTTATTTCTGACGAAAATTTACCCAAAATCTGGCTAAACTATGTGAAACAAATAAAATTACATGAATTGCAATCTAATTTGGTGATTTTTTGACCACTTTTAGCAAAGCTTTTCGAAAAAAAAACAATGAATTTGTTTTTTTTTTCGAAAAGCTCCTAAAAAATGTGCACAAATGTTTTATGGTTATTCGACGCAATGTCACTGAAAAACGAATCCCCGGTTAAAAACGTACGAAAGTGCATCAACTTCGATCCAATTTGGCGCTTTTTCAGCCAATTTAAGCAAAATTTTAAGAGAAATCTTACTTAAAAAGCCAATTTTTGGTCAAATTTTGTAATTTGCAAAATATTTGTTTTTGGCTAAAAGCATACAAAAAACTCGATAGAAGGCACTAATAATGACTTGACGTGCTGATTTTTTTGCTAAAACTGAAATTCAAAAAACTGATATTTAATAGCTTGAAAAATTAAAAGTAACACCATGGCATTAGTTTTGGGTTTAGCCGGCTTATTTATGACGAAAATATACTTAAAAACCAAATGAAACAAACATAATGACATCAATTATTGCGACCTAATTGTGCAAAAAAAAAACGAGATAAATCAAGTAAAACAATCTCAATAACAGCAATTTCAGTCTAATTTATTGGTAACTTTTTGCAAGTTTTTAACGAAATTATTGTTTCTGCTTCCACACGCAACAATTATGTAATTTTCGTCTAAATTAAATGATTTTTTGTCTATGTAGAAAAAATTCACAAAAATACGTACCTGACATTTTAGTTCAAACACATTCTTAAACTGTCTATAAATGTAAAAATAATATCTGAATATAATATTTGAATGTTTTTATGAAGTTTTATAGTTTTCGGCTTTATTTTGATGCAATTTCACTCAAAAACGAATTAAACCAACCGAAACAAACTAATTAAATGAGCTTCGGATTATAAAACAAATTAAATCGAGTGGTACAAGCTAATTTCGATCTAATTTGGCAATTTTTCAGATCCTTACGGAAAAATTTAGTTATAAAAGGCAAAAATAACCCAATTTTTGGCCGAATTTTGTGATTTTTCGGTATATTTTTAATAATAACATAAGTAATATTACGTTTCTGGTTGAAAAACTTGGTAAAACGCTAGATAAAAGGCAAAAATTACATTCATTCTTACTTAACCGGATAATAATTCTGTGAATTTTAATAAAATCTCGCAAAAAAGGGAAATTTGTAATCAAAAACTTGAAAAATTAAAATAACACCATTATCGACCAACTGAAACAAATAAAATATTCGTACAATATCAATTGCGATCTAATTTATCGCATTTTCAGTCAGTTTGAGAAATTCTTTTGGAAAAACCTAGTTCTTGACTACTTACAAACGATCGAAAAAGTAAAAATTATACCATTTTAGATCATCTTTTGTGGTTTGTTAACTTATTTTTGACGAGGTTTCTCTCAAAAACAAAATAAATCGAGCAAAACAAAAACATATCAATTTCGCTCCAATTTGGTGATGTTTCAATCAGTTGCAGGGAAATTTTCCGAAATAAAGCAACTTTTTACCACAAAAATGTTCGAAAAAGGCAAAAATAGAAAAATAACTTGCGTTGCTGAATTATAATACACGCCAAGATGCGGTAATTTTTCGTCTGAACTAAGTGATTTTTCATTCTGGTTTAGCGAAATCTTGCACGAAATCTGAAATTTTGGAGCTAAACGCTCCAAAAAAAAAAAGATAGTAATACCATTTTCAACAAAATTGTGGGGTTTTTCGGTTCAAAAACGGGTTAAACTAGTGAAACAAACATAAAAAAATGAGTCCTTGGCTGATAATAAACTAACTAAAGCACATCAATTTCAATCTAATTTGGCGTTTTTTCAGCTAGTTCAGCGAAATTTCGTAAAAGCTAAATGAAACGAAATTTTACAAAATAATTGCGTTTCTAGCTGAAAAACGTACTAATGCATTTAAAAAAGGACAAATAATGTAATTTTTTAATAATTTTAAAATGTCTTACCTTAATTTTTCTCAACGCTTCCAGACAGGCCCTCCTGCGCTCCGGCCCTTTCGGATAGGGCCTTATCTCCCCCGAAATGCTCGTAATCTTATCAAAGAACTCAAATTCCCTCTCATAAAATTGTTTGGCTGGACCCGACAACTCGGCCAAAATACTATTACACAGCGCATCCAAAACATCAAACAAGACAACATCCTTGTGCTGCATATCCTCATCCAGATACATGTTAGTTTTCATATTCCAGATCAGTTGATGTGCCACAATTTGTGATTTCTTCGCCACATATTTAATAAATTCAGTCACATACCCCATCTAAAACAACACTTTGATTATACAAATCGTCCCAGAAAAAAAAACCAAACCGTATCGTGACGTAACGCTTGCACCAACTGCGGAATATAAAACAAAACCGCATCGGCCGGATACGAACTCAACACTTTCACAGCGTATTGTGCCGTGATTGGGTGAGGGGGGAATTGCCGACTGAAATAGGCCAAAGCAGTGATAGGGGAAACCCGGGCCCATGTCAACATGTGCACTAGTTTAGCGCTATCGCTCAAGATGGCGTTGGTTGTAGCCAAGTATTGCAACGCTTCGGGAACGTGTGACACACTGACTGGGTTTTGTTGCACTTGATGCCTGATCTCGCTCATTATTGCTTCGTTTATTTTGAATCTTGTGGGCAAATAAGTGGCCAAAACCGGCGAAATATCCCAAGCAAGCCTTGTGTAGTCTTGCCATTGTTTCTCAGTGATGGTCTTAGCCCTCCATGACGCTATATTTTCCTCACCGGGAATTTGTTGTTCCTGGCGTGAAGTCGGATTAAGCCAGACGATCAAAAATTCAATCTCGACCGTTAATAAATCCATAATTAGGTTGCGTTTTTTCAAATAACATTTGACGAAGTTGTCGGCCATTGGGACACGTTTTGATTTCGCCGAACGTTTGCTTAAGGTGGCAGTACTGCTTGAGAGTGGTACGGTGTTGATCCAACCCGAAGTCGTTCGGTTGAAGTCGTTAGGTTTCGTCAGTTCGTTATTCTCGACCATCATTGGTGCATTTTGACCGATGTCTAAATCACCAACATCGCTAGCTTTCAAATATTTTTTATCGGAATGTAACGTTTGCCAAAATCGCACAAGTGTTGTGATATCCTCACGCAGTTCGGTCGGTGTTTGTGATGGACACATGACCGGTTTGCAGAAATAGTCCAAACAGCTGCAATAAATTCGCTCTCTGAGCACATTTTTTGCCAAACTTTTCGGTAAAATATCGCCTTGTAATAGTGATAATCCACAAGTTAGTAGTTTGAAACGGACTCCAACTGCTGAAACTGACCGAGTTTGACATGGAGGGTCAGCCCCAACGCACATTGCCAACGAGCGATGAATCAGGCTGGCCAACATTTCCACTTTTTCGTAACTGCTGTATTTCACGTTGTCGATCAATTCGCAAATGAATTGTACCCAAATTCCGTGCGGTTTTACGAACGGTGGGTTCGGTTCAAGTCGGGCGCCTTCGTATGCCGCTAATGGGCTTGTCATGGGTTCGCTGGTCGAAAAAAGACCCATGCGTTTCTGGACGGTGCAGTTCCAGGCCGAGACCATTTCCTGGAGGAAGCGGATCTCGAGTTCTGGACGTGATGTGATCAGCCATTGCCAGCATTCGACGGCCGTTCGCATTGCTTCGACGGTGAAAAGCTCGACCTGGAGAGAAATCGCAAAAAAATGTAAAACTAACACCATTATTTTCGACCAAATTTTAGAGTTAGATTTCAATTTATTATTGTAATTTTTAAGCCCATTTCAACAAGGTCTTGCAAAATAAATGAATCTCTGGTTCGAAAACGAACTAAATCCAGTGAAAGAGGCTCAAATAACATCAAATTTGGCAAAATTAATCGAAATTTTTCGAAAAAAGTTTAAAACGATAAATTTACAACCATTTTGGCCCATTTTGATTAATTTGTGGCGTGTTACGAAATTTTAGTGGCGCTTCCAATTGACAAGCATAAAAGAAGCTAAAACAACATCGTTTTAGATGCAATTTAGTGATTTTTCAGCGAAAAAAAAATCACACGGAATTGTTAGGTCAAAAACGTGTTTAGAGGTAAAATTATCGCCATTTTAAGCAAAATGTAGTAACTTTTCGACTAGCTTTTAACAAAATTCTGCGTCTGTTGCTGAAAAACGAACTAAGGAGCTCAAACGATGTAATAATTTTCAAATTAAATAAAATTATAATTATAATTAAAAATCTCAGTATGCATTAGCAAAATCTTACAATAAATCAAGGATTTTAATTAAAAAATGTGCTTAAGCCTCAAAGTATAAAAAAACTAACACGATTATCGACCAAATTTGATGGCTTTTGGCTTATTTTTATGGATTTTCATTCAAAAACAGTACAATTTTCGATTTTTTTGTGTGATTTTTAAACGAATTTTAGCGATCTCCGAATTTTTAGTTCAAAAATGTTTTAAAAAAGGTAAAATTACCAAATATAGTGGTTTTGGATTTTTTTTTTGATAAAATTTCGCTCAAAAGCAAGCTAAATTTCAATTTATTTTTGAGATTTTTAACCGCGTTTTGAAAAATAAATGAGTCTCTGGTTAAAAAAAACAACTAAATCGAGTGGAACAGGCTAAAATAACATCAAACTGTATCTAATTTATCTAATTTGTTGAAACGTTTCAAAAAAAAACCTCAAGGATGTGCTTAAATACTTGAAAAAGGCAAATTCAATTCTTGGCTTGTTTTTAACGAAACTTTACAATATAATCGCTTTTCTACGAATATAAGCAAAAATAATAATAAATAAGCAATTTAGTGTTTTTTCGGTCCAGTTATCACGAACATATTTTTTCTTAAACTAATTAATTAATTTTTCTGCTTATGTTATAAAAATATATTTTATAAATGACTAAGTTTCAGGCTGAAAAACTTACGAACCGCTTGCAAAATGCAATAAAAATCTCTCATTTTTAATGATATTTGATGACTTTTCGGCCCGGTTTAGCAAACTCTCGCAGAAACCTTGAAATTTTAGTTAAAAAAAAAAAAACATACGTGAAAGCTTGAAAAAGGTAAAACCAACACAATTTTCGCCCAAATTTAGTAGCTTTTGACATCTCTGCTTATTTTTAAAAAAGGTCTGCGAAATAATTGCGTTCCTAGATGAACAAACACACAAAAAGAAGCAAAAAAAACGTCATTGTGGACCCAATTTTATCAATAACATCATTTTTAAACCTAATTACAAAATTTTTACAAATAACAATTGAGTTTCACGTTCAAAACCCTACATAATGCCCAAAAAATGCAAAAATCCTATCATTTTCAATCTTATTTTAAAACTTTTTGGCCCAACCTAATAAAGAAAAACGAAAATTTTTAACTCAAAAATGCGGATAAATGTGCAAAAATGGCAAACATTACATTATTTTCGAACTACTTAGGCGATTTTTTGGCCTACATTAATTAATAAATTAAATGAAAAATCGTATTTTTTTATTGACAACTGTTGGATTCCGTAATGAAAAAAGCTAATTCAACTAATTGTTCGAGAAAATACTCAAATGTGACTATTATTACGAATTAGGCGCCTCAGCATACTCCAAATAATATAATTTACTATTTCAGGACTTCAAAATAAGTTATTAAAAATAAATAAAACTGGTCATAATTCATAATAATAAGCTTAATAATTTTTTGGCTTACCTGTGACCACGCTATGCAATGCAACAAATTCCGGTGAAACTCGGTCGTGGAAATCAAGAGTGCTGTAGCTTGCCATAAGGCGTCTCGATGTTCAGAGTCGGACCTTTCCTGGCACGCTGTCCACACCCTTTTCATTATAAATTCGATCAATTTTTCTTTACCTTCGGTACCATAAACAGCTGATAACCCAATCACCTGTATTGTTAATTTTTTTCAAACCATCACAATGTTAAATAATTCAATTACCTCTCCAATATATTTGCACCTTAACGACGTCGAAACCATCAATTTCGACGAATCACTTTTAACACACTTCGGTCTTTTCTCCAACGTTGAGACACTCATTGGTGCACTTGACATATTCAAAGGTCCAAACTGTAGTATAGTTTCAAGCGCCAATGACAAACCGGTATGGTTCCAAAGCCCCGCCCCCTGACCTTGATTTATATATTCTTGTATGTGTGACCGCGTCCAATGCGGTGCCCACTTCAACGCCTCCTTGATAAGTCGTTCGGAATTCGCCGCAAAATGCTTAACTATAGTCTCACGTGCCTCAAGTGTGTCCATCAACTGTATAGAATATGGAGTACGTGGTATTCGCAAAGTGGGCGTTTCCTGATTCGGATCCAAATGCAACGAATTGGACAACACTTGCATTATGTCAAGCATTGTCCATAACACCTTCCGACTCCACAACAAATGCGGAAACCGATCGAAAAGACTGACGAGAAACTTATCCGAAACGCGTCGAATCTGTTTGTGTGGATCGTTGAAGTGTACGAGAAGAAACTGGGCGTGGCCTTCAAGCTCCGCCTCCCTGGCCTCATCTTTCGGCTTATTTTTCATAACTTCGAGGAATTTTTCAAAAACACGCTCGCCAACAGCCGAGACACAAACCCACATCCCGGACTTATCTTTCTGTAACGCAGAATCCGACAAGTATTCGGTAATGATCGGTACTAAGCTCGGCTCAGGTGAGTTCTGAATTCGCAAAATCTCCACCCAATAAACGCTCAATAAAAACGTGCATTGGGCAAACGTCAACCGATTCACATATGCGGTGACATCGGCCGGTTGTTTCAACAATTCTAAAATTTGGTTCTTCAACTCTTGCAATTCCGTTATTGAAACACTATCATTTCGGACAGCGCTCGTGTATTGCAATTCGCGCATTTCCGACCGACTTGAAGTTGGTGATACTAACGCTGGGCTTTTAACTGCGATTTCTTTCACCCCTTCGTACCATTCTTTCGGCCATAATCCCGAATCGGACGCTGTGAATCCCATAATAACACAATACAGCCAAAAATCGCGGAACAATTTATGGATCCGAGGTTTGGGATTTTTAATAGGTGGTAGTCGGCGTAAAAGAACGGCAATTACAGGGATTAAAACTCCTAAATTACCGGCTGAACTTGAGGCTTTTAGGGCGCCTGGGGATTTTTCGCTTGCGCGTTTGCCTTCAAGGCCCAATTGGACGAAGAGTTCAAGCAGACGGCCCAGTAATTCGTTCATTTGGGATTCGCTCTGTATATTGGCAGCAATGTTGGCCAAAGCGTTGATCACCGGCCGAGAAACGTGCCTAAAATTGAAGCACCCGGTATATTACTAAGGTCAAGACTAGGAAAGTGCACGAACAGAAACGTATTTACGCAGAACTGGCCACCGTCGGCATATTTCAAAATTAGAAAAGTAAAATTTTGTTCTACAAAGTTCAGGTGCTATTTTTAATAAAAAAGATTTCAAAAATACGTTTTTGAGCTATAAATTAGAGTTTTTGCCAAACCGGACCAAAAATCATTAAATGAATGTGGTCAAAAATCGGCAAAGGCACTAGCCCATGGCGGAAAAGGTATTTAGCGTACATTTGAGCACGTTTTTGAGGTAAAAAAACAAAACTTTTTTCGCACGATTTCATTAAACCAAAAAAAATAAAAGTTCTTATGAAAAAACCAGGCAACAAATCACTAGAGTAAGTCTAATACGTTTATGAAATTATTCTTTGTTAAAAACTATGATTTTTTGGAAATTTTTATAAAAATGTCCGAAGAATAATAACATCGAAATTGATGTTATTTTAGACTGTTTAGTTCATTTTTAGATCACATAAAGTCACTCATTTCGCGACATTTCGTGTAAAAATGACTTTAGCTCACAAATAAGTTAATTTATTGAAAAGTTCATCAAAAGTAAGTCGAAAATAAAGTAATTTTTCCTTTTTTGTTGGTTTAAGGGGGTTTTGAGCTAAAAAGTCGTCTATTTCGTGATATTTTATACCATTTTTATTTTATTAATACATTAGCCAAAAAACTTGTGACACCCTGTATATTTGTTTCTTTGTTAATTATTCATTTCTACCTATTTCATATTACATATTTAGTTTTTGTAAAGTAGCGTTACTGAACATTATTATCAAATCAGCTATTTATGAAATAATAATAATATTCTGTAACATTGTTAATCCGGAAAACTTGAAAACTATAATATTGTTACAAAGCATAAATACAATTTTGTTTTATTATTACACTTAAACAAGTAATTGGAAAACATTGGTGCCTAAATTATTAAATTCTCATTTAAAAAAATATGGCATTAAAGTTAAATACTTAAAGATTTCGCTAAATTATTTGCTCAAGAAATGAGTTTCAGCGATTGGACCTCTCTGTATAATTTTCAAAAAAAACGTTAAGTGACGAAGTCGTAACAAAAATCAATGAATCAGACAATCCTCTTTGTTTCCCACCTCGCAACAAATAGTTATCTCACAGATAGAATTTTTTGTTAGTGACGTTTTATTCATATTCTTACACAATTATTGTAGTGCTGTTTAATTTAATCAGTTTGTTACTTGGTGTTGTCGCGAACGGACGCTCATAAATAAAATTAAAATTTTGTAGTTTAAAAGTTTTAAATTCGTTGGCTGGTGCGTGTGATCGCTGCTGTGTGCTAATGGAATGGATTTCCAGGAAAAACTTATTTTTCTAATTTTATTTTTAATTTCAGGAAAGCAAGAAGAAGCCTTGCTACAAATTGTAGCAGAAGTAGATGCCTTATTAAAGGTAAGTGAATTTTTTTTATTATTTAGGGTAAGAAGAAGATGCCATAAAGGTAAGTGCACTTTTTTATTATTTAGAAAAAGAAGAAGAGGCCATAAAGGTAAGTGCATTTTTCTGTTTATTGCCAAGTGCAGTGTTAGTGATAGTGTGAGTGTCAAATTTTTATAACACAGTAAGTACTTCATAAAATTTTGAAATTAATTTAATAACATTGTTCTAATTTTTTTTAAATTTCAGATGGGGAAGAAAAAGAAGCCTTGCTACAAATTGTAGCAGAAGTAAATGCCTTATTAAAGGTAAGTGATTTTTTTCATTATTTATGGTAAGAAAAAGATGCCATAAAGGTAAGTGTACTTTTTTTTATTATTTAGGGTAAGAAGAAGAAGCCATAAAGGTAAGTGCAATTTTTTTTATTATTTAGGGTAAGAAGAAGATGCCATAAAGGTAAGTGCATTTTTCTGTTTATTGCCAAATGCAGTGTTAGTGATAGTGTGAGTGTCAAATTTTTAGAACACAGTAAGTACTTCATAAAATTTTGAAATTAATTTAATGACATTGTTCTAATTTTTTTTTATTTCAGATGGGGAAGAAGAAGAAGCCGTGCTACAAATTGTAGCAGAAGTAGATGCCTTATTAAAGGTAAGTGATTTTTTTTATTATTTAGGGTAAGAAGAAGATGCCATAAAGGTAAGTGTACATTTTTTTATTATTTAGGGTAAGAAGAAGATGCCATAAAGGTAAGTGCAATTTTTTTATTATTTAGGGAAAGAAGAAGAGGCCATAAAGGTAAGAGCATTTTTCTGTTTAATGCCAAGTGAAGTGTTAGTGATAGAGTGAGTGCCAAATTTTTAAAACACAGTAAGTACTTCATAAAATTTTGAAACTTATTTAATGCCACATTGTTCTACTTTTATTTTTAATTTCAGGAAAGCAAGAAGAAGCCTTGCTACAAATTGTAGCAGAAGTAGAAGCCTTATTAAAGGTAAGTGAATTTTTTTTTATTATTTAGGGTAAGAAGAAGATGCCATAAAGGTAAGTGCACTTTTTTTATTATTTAGGAAAAGAAGAAGAGGCCATAAAGGTAAGTGCATTTTTCTGTTTATTGCCAAGTGCAGTGTAGTGATAGTGTGAGTGTCAAATTTTTAGAACACAGTAAGTACTTCATAAAATTTTGAAATTAATTTAATGACATTGTTCTAATTTTTTTTTTATTTCAGATGGGGAAGAAGAAGAAGCCTTGCTACAAATTGTAGCAGAAATAGATGCCTTATTAAAGGTAAGTGCAATTTTTTTTATTATTTAGGGTAAGAAGAAGATACCATAAAGGTAAGTGCACTTTTTTTATTATTTAGGGTAAGAAGAAGATGCCATAAAGGTAAGTGCAACTTTTTTTATTATTTAGGGAAAGAAGAAGAGGCCATAAAGGTAAGTGCATTTTTCTGTTTAATGCCAAGTGAAGTGTTAGTGATAGTGTGAGTGTCAAATTTTTAGAACATAGTAAGTACTTCATAAAATTTTGAATCCAATTTAATGAAATTAAATTCCCAAACCAATAGTTTCTTCATTCCCTTCACTTTTTAATATTCATTGTTTACCTCATCCTTATTTCCTTTTTTCCTGGCAAGAATGCTCTAAACCTCCACGTGGTTCTTGCTGGACAAATTAGCTATTAATTTGACTAATTAGAGCAATCTTTAAACGTAACAGGTATGTATTGCTAATTGCATTTTACAAGCGTAAACACATTGTTTGTAATATTTGTAATACGAATCCTTTTCCCTTCAGGACAGAATTAAAAAACGTGCGAAGGGAAGTCAATGCGCTTGTATTTTTCTCACCACTTTCCTGACTCTGACTGTTTCTATCAATGAACGTTTTTAGTAATAAACGGTTCTAAATACGTTTCTGTTAATGAAGATTTATAGATTTGAACGCTTATACCAATGAGAATTTTTTTTATTCATTATAATGAATGTTTCTAGAGATGCACTGTTCTAGTTATTTCATTTTCTGAGTTTGGACCAACACAAAAAATCTAGCAATGCGAAAAATCTGAAATTTCTCTAAGACACTCACCTATATTGCGCCTTCTCATTGGTGGGATTCCCATACGCCGCATTGCTACTCTCCACCGTAATCATCGTAAACATCTTCATTACGACTTCATAGACATGTGGTTCACACTGTGCTATAATCATACAACCTAACTGATCAACAATTAGAGTATCGAGTGCCGAAGGCACTCGACAAAATCTCTGCTGAAAAAACTGCAAAATCGTATCCGTTGTCTTGGGGGTGCCTTTCATTGAAACGGCCACGTGACCCAACATTATAACGATATTGGTAGAGATGAGCGTAGATTCACTGTCACTTTTTTCGGCGCGAAACAATCGATTTGAAACAGACGCCACTAGCGCCCTCACACAGTCGGCATCAGTAGAGTGTGCAGCTTCAAGAGCATAACATAAATTTTCAATTGCAGCGTCTCGTAATTTCTCAAAGGCGGATTGTGTCGGATTGTGTGGCTTAGTGGTTTCGGCCTTAAGACCGTTAACATGGGCTAAGAAAATATTTTTTTGCAAAAAATCCTACAAAAAAATCTAAGATTTACCAATGATTTTTAAATTTTCCTTGTTCCCTTTTTCGTTCGCTTGTCGATGGAGTTTGGAAAGGATGGGTGAAGGGGTGATGAGAAAATCGCGAAGACAATAAATGGAAGTGGAGGCAATGTTAGGGAATTTTTGGGCTAAAGTGCCCAAACCTTCAAGACACACCATAACGAGGGGCATGTGGGCTAAGACGAGTTTATAGCCGTGATTTGAGTTGATTTTTTCAGTAAGACGGCCACAAAGACTATCGGCACCTGTCAAAAAATCAATTTCTTTGAGGGCTTGGAAAATAAAAAAATTAATAAGACAGGGGTTAGTAGGGCAGAAAAATTTGTTAACAGACGCAACTAACTGAAAGTCAAAATAAGACTAATAAAATTCTGAAGCCACTCTCATTGTCCCAACAGAGATTAACGTTCAATCACACACAGGACGCGTTAAAAAAACAAGTAAAAAAATAAAACGGGACAAGACTTATCACCTAACACCGTGTTTAAAAACCCTATCAATGTCGGCAAGTTATACTCATTATCGACTGCAAAAAAGAACAATTGAAAATTATTCGAGTGAAAAGTAGAAGATTCAGAAAGCAAATTTTCGGTTTTTTATCTGTAATTTTACCTGTTTCGTCCCCTATTGCCCATACTAGGAGATCAACGCAGGCGGCGTTTGCCATTACGTTAACTTTAAATTTATTAACGAGGGCAAAATTACTTTCACGGTCTTCTTTCTCACTGGCGTCATGGTTGCGGCTCTGCAGTTCGGTCTGGCCATTTAAGTACAACCCTGGAAACAAAGCGACCAATCATAACTGGGTGAACCATATTAAAAAAATAATAATAAACATCTCCGCTAAATACAATGAAATGAAAAAAGTCCAAAGCTTTCATCAAAGTGTACAAACTCCAGCTTTATTAACTTTTCAGGAAACGAGAAAACCCTCTTATCTTTTATCAAAGTTTTTTTTGCAAAATTTATACACCTATGTGGTTGAGTTAACAGTATCTAAAGACTAGAGATCTTTACTATTTATATACTAATTACTACAAAAATTATTATTGATAATTTATAAGTGCAAAAAATTATTTTAGAGAATTGAATTTCCTGCAAAAAAGTATTACAAACATCAGATAAGCTAAAAGTAAATTCTTCGTGGTAAAATTACCATAGTTACAATTGTTTCATCAACGTATTTTTGAAAATTTATGCCTGAGATAAAGTTATCAGACGATTGTAAAAGAGGTTCAAAGCCTTTAAAAACACTTCTCTAAACCAAAAAACCTATGAATAAAAGTCACTTATTTTTGCATTACGTTATGTCTACCCGTATGAAGCAAGCTTTAAAGTTAAAAAAACACTTTTCTAACAATAATCCCATGTTTTCCTAATGTTTTGCTCATTTTAAGCCAAAGTACTTCAATCTCAGGTCACAATAACGTTATCCTTGTCTTTTATTAACTTTGAAATAAGTACGTTTTCAAGAGAAAATGTGAAATTTTACTTTATCCCACAAGATTTTATTAAAACAGTTCGAAATTAAAAAAATGTCGTTATGTATTAATTGTTGTTTTGAACATTTAAACACGTTTTTAATTTAAAAATTAACTATTTAAACAAAATAAAAATTGATTTGCTTCTCGTTAAAGAAACTCAAACCTTTCCAAATTTTCACTAAACAGACGTAGGTTTTGCATTTTTGTACGTTTTTTTCATTAAAGCAATTCACTTTGTTATTGAAATTTAGCTCAAATCCACCAGAGTTTAATTTATGCCAAGAGTTACATTATTTTTGCTTTTCATCGAACGTTTGACAGATTCTTGAACTAAAAACTCACCTATTTAAATAATGATCTATTTAGCTTTAGTTATTTCGGTTTTATTACAAAAAAATGCAAAAATGTCAAAACAAAAAGGTGAAATACATCACTATTTTCAGTTTTTAATTTTTTAAATGCAGATGAAAACACAAAATAAAATAGAGACCGAAAAATTGTATACTCACGTTGAGAATGATTTTATTTCTGACTTTTCAGACGTTTAATTACATCTCTGAGCAAAAAAAATCTATTTTTTTCCACTACACCTTTTTCAACTATATTTCAGATAGCATCAGTCTGATTTAAGAAAACATTTTTTATAATTCAGAAGTTGTAAATTGTATTTCAGAAAGAGTAAGCTGTAATTCATACCTATTTGACTTTTTCAGCTGTATTTAAGAAAAGATCAGATGTAATATTTAAGAAAACACTATAGTGTACAGAGTAAAATCAAAATGTAAGTCGTTAAATATTTTTCAATTTAAAGTAGGTAAGCCAAGTAAAGAAACGCAGTGATAATCAAGAACATATCTTTGTGTTTTTCTGTGGTATTTTGTAATTTTAAATTTTAAACCCAAAATACTTCCAGAAATTTCATTTCTGAAATGCAATTTACTAATCTAAATTACAATTAGCAATTTCTGAAATACAGATTACTAATCTGAATTACAACTTTCATTTTCTGAAATAAATTCTTAGACGTCTTTTAGAGCCGGAACCAACAGTTAAAAATAGATATTAACTTGTTAATTTTCTTGTAGAAAAATTATTTCTCTACCTTTTTTTTCTTTGTATATTTTTTCTAAAGTGCACAATTTCCGGTGTATTTTCAAGTTTTTATTTAACACTCCCGACTTATAGTTTATAGAAATATTATGGATATTGTTAAAAACTTGTTTTTCCAGAAAAATGCAATTTTATTATATCAATTTAACCCTTTTATTTTTAAATTTGGCGAAGTAAATCTTTATTTTTCTTACACAAAATGGAACGATTTGTTCACTTTGATACTTCTTAAAAAATTTTTTTCATTTGAAGGCTCGTTTTCCAACTTACCTTTAACGAATTCTTGGACGTCCTTCGTGAACGCAACCGGGAGGCTCTTCTGCGGCTGCAGCAACTCCCTCATCAAAGTCACCATAACCAAATTAATCGTCTCCGAAAAAGTTTTATACGGAAAAATAACAATTTTCCCCGTCGTATAAACCTCCAAACTTTGCTCATCCAAAAAACTCAGCATATCCTTCGTGAGCAATTTTTTCGCCAACGAAAGTATCGTTTGCAAATGTTGCAAGGAAAAAATAATCTGTCCCTTCTTATCATTCGGATCATTGACTCGTAAATGCGGAAACTGATTAAAACTGGACCCGAATTTCGAGAAAAAATAAGTCGCAGGGTCATAATTGACGAAATTTTGGTTGATAAGGGAGCCCCTTTTAAGACTGGCGGAACTATAGGCAACATCTGTAGTGTCATAGCCTTGAGTTACGGCCAAAATATCGATAGTCGCAGCCAAATTACCCGAAAGACTTCTTGGGATAATTGAGCGGAAATTACTAAAACTGCGCTTGTAGTCGTGGTTGGCGGTGACTGGGGACAAAGGGGGCTCCGGTTTGGGGAACAGGCGGCAGATTAACGGGGGCTCGGTGTTGCAGAAGCGCCCCATTGCCCGAGACAGGCCTATTAAAACCGGGACTGTGGTTTTACACAGGAAGAGTTTGACCGCACTGTTTGTATTTTCGCGGGCTTTGAGGATGCTGTTAGTGAGTTTCACTAAACAATCGACTTGTGTTTCGATTATTTCCTCACGGGAATCCTCACATTTCACTGCGATGTCACACAGAAGGGTGTGCAAACAAAAACTGAATTTTTCAGCCACGGGAATCCCTGGCAAACACCATTAGTACAATTAATAATTTTTTGGTGAAATTAAACTCACTATCGCTCGGATTCTGCTTAATTTCGTCCAACCAAGTGGCTTTCCCAAGCGCTTTTGCCAGTTTGAGTAAATAGGGCAAAATCGTATCCTTGTGTTCGAGTCCCGACTCCAGGAAGTAGATCCCGAGGGCAATGACGGCATCTTGCTGCCGGCTGTTTAACGAGACGGTGCCGTTGCTTGTCTCAATGGGGCACAAGTCGTACAAAGTTTTCACCTGGAAAGGGTCAAAGTCGCGATTTGGCGCAATTGGGCGATTAAATACCTTATCCCATGGTGTGTTTTTAATGCAGGCGAGAGATCTGGCCAAATGTTGCACAGTTTTGTGGAAAAAAAGCTTATCATCTCTAGCCATTACGGCCTAACATAACCTGAAACGTCAAAACATTTGGTGACGTCACGAAGTGTTATGTAAACCGGAAGTTGCGTCAATTACATAATTGTTACGTTTTTCAAGCTGGAAAGTTTGAAACTTTATAAGAAACTGCGTCAAAAACGTGAAAACATAGTGTTACATTATTAATTATTTATAAAAAAATGGTCGTGGTCGATTATGTAATTTTTTAGTATACTGGACGTTTCGTTAGTTATGCAATAAAAAAATTAAAAAAATGTTAGATGGTTGGTAATACTGATGGTAAAATACCGGACGAAAAACTAATTAAATCCTGGCCGGTGGTACAATTGGCCCAAAATCCCCCCAATTACCAAACACAACTCTCTGAATACCGGAATTACGGCACAATCTGCAATGATTTGCTTTGGCGAAACTTTGCTAAATTCTCTACTGTAAACTGAGAATTTGCTAAAGTTGGTGAAAGCATTTGAATGTTGGTCAAATAAATCTCACACACGTGTTTAATTCTGGCGAGAAATAAAAATCAAAGCAAGAGACACTTATTTTCTTTTTATTGCTTTTTATTAAGTTGTCTCAAAGCTATGACAGACTATTCAAGGATTCATGGACTTATGATCCGTTTGAACGTGATTGGAAGTAAATTCGTCTCGGAAAAATAAATTGTAAAATTGGTAAAAATGGGAATTTTTTCAAGTATTGATTTGTTAAGTGGGAAAATTGAGACGGGAAACCTTACACTGGACGAGAGAAAATTGATGGGAAAGTGACAATTGGCTGTGGGAAAATGCACCTCAAATGGACGTCATACAGGGTGGTACAGCCCAGCTCCCGTCTTCTGTAGTTCAGTTATTATTAAAGTTGGAGTTTTGATATTTTGTGGATATTTCAGGAAAATATTTTTGATTATACAGAGTGTCCCAAAAAATGTATGACGCCATAATATTTTTTTTAATAACATGCTATTATTTTTTTGTGCTCATTAGAATACCTTTTTAGCGTCTTACATGTCCCTAAAGTTTTTTTTCAAATCGGTTCAGAGATTGCTAATAAAAAAAATTAAAAACAAAAAAATCGGTTTTACACTTTTATTTTTAAAAATTAATAAAAAAATAAAAACAGTGCTTTTTTGATAACAATATTACTAGGTACGTGTTGAACAAGGTGTAACAAACTTATTAATTAAGTTTGATTGATCTGAATTACTACAGGATGTTTACAATTTATTTCCAAACTTTTAAAACTTTACAGCTTTTATTTTGCTTTTATTTCAAATGGCAACCCCTATTTATTTTTATACCATTCGATGCAGAATTAAAAAACAACCATTTTTTTTATTACAACCTTAACGTAAATTCTAACACATTCAAAGTTATTTGCCAATTTAAAGAAATTGAATGAATGAACTCGAAAACTCCAAACTTTTTTAATGGCATGCTATTATTTTTTGTGTTCATTATAAGATACCTTTTTAGCGTCTTACATGTCCCTCAAGTTTTTTTCAAATCGGTTCAGGGATTGCTAATAAAAAAAATAAAAACGAAAAAATCGGTTTTACACTTTTAGTTTTAAAAATTAATAAAAAAAGAGAAACAGTGCTTTTTTGATGATAATATTACTAGGTACGTGTTGAACAAGGTCTAAGAAACTTATTAATTAAGTTTGATTGATTTGAATTACTACAGGGTGTTTATAATTTATTTCCAAACTTTTAAAACTTTAGAGCTTTTTATTTTGCTTATTTCAAATGGTAATCCCTATTTATTTTTATACCATTCGATGCAGAATTAGAAGACGAACATTTTTTCTTATTACAACCTTAACCTAAATTCTAACACATTCGAAGTTATTTGCCAATTTAAAGAAATTGAATGAATGAACTCAAAAACTCCAAACTTTTTTAATGGCATGCTATTATTTTTTGTGCTCATTACGATACGTTTTTAGCGTCTTACATGCCCCTAAAGTTTTTTTTAAATCGGTTCAGGGATTGCTGATAAAAAAATAAAAACCAAAAAAAAGGTTTTACAACTTTAGTTTTAAAAATTATCAAAAAATAGAAACAGTGCTTTTTTGATGACTTTATTACTAGGTACGTGTTGAACAAGGTGTAACAAACTTATTAATTAAGTTTGATTGATCTGAATTACTACAGGATGTTTACAATTTATTTCCAAACTTTTAAAACTTTACAGCTTTTATTTTGCTTTTATTTCAAATGGCAACCCCTATTTATTTTTATACCATTCGATGCAGAATTAAAAAACAACCATTTTTTTTATTACAACCTTAACGTAAATTCTAACACATTCAAAGTTATTTGCCAATTTAAAGAAATTGAATGAATGAACTCGAAAACTCCAAACTTTTTTAATGGCATATATGCTATTATTTTTTTGTGTTCATTAAGATACCTTATTAGCGTCTTACATGTCCCTAAAGTTTTTTTTTCAAATCGGTTCAGAGATTGCTAATAAAAAAAATAAAAACCAAAAAAATCAATTTTACACCTTTATTAGTTTTAAAAATAAATAAAAAATAAAAACAGTGCTTTTTTGCTAACATTATTACTAGGTACGTATTAAACAAGGTCTAACAAACTTATTAATTAAGATTGATATGAATTACTGCAGGGTGTTTACAATTTACTTCCAAACTTTTTAAGATTTAGAGCCTTTTATGTTGCTTATTTTAAATGGCAATCCCTATTTATTTTTACCATTCGTTGCAGAATTAGAAAACGAACATTTTTTCTTATTACAACCTTAACATAAATCCTACACAATCGGAGTATTAGCCAATTTAAAGAAATTGAATGAATGAATTCGGAAAATCCAAACTTTTTTAATGGCATGCTATTATTTTTTGTGTTCATTAAGATACATTTTTAGCGTCTTACATGTCCCTAAAGTTTTTTTTCAAATCGGTTCAGGGATTGCTCGAAAACTCCAACTTCAAAACTTTATTAATTCCGAGTTTTGTTTGCGATTTTGCTGGAAAACACATCTAAATCCTTAAAAACCGTGTAATTAGGCGAGTAAACATAATCCTCCTTTTATGGTACAACGAGCCACCCCTAATAATCCTGAAAAACTCGCTCCTAATTAAATAAATCATCGCTGAAAAGTTGTAGAGTGAAACGCGCAGTTTGGCTCCACAAGGAATGATTATCCTGAAAGCGCGTTTCAGAACTTTCAGTAGGCATCCCGACGCCGCATAAAACGCGTCGTTTCGAGTGGACGTCGAGTGCGTCGAAGTTTTAACATTTTAACAAAATCGTAAAAACGCGGTAAAAATTTCAAAAGTGCGCTCGTAACGTAAGTATTTAATTAATAATAATTTTTGCACAAAAAATTAAACACACACGCAAATATTTCATCACTCGCCTTTTCTGTTTATTTAATTCTTTCAATACTGTTTCAAAATGTGTTCAATGTTTTATTTGAGCTGTAATTGCGTAATGTTTGCCTTTGAACAATTAGACGTCTTATTTAATTGTAGGCAACCAAAGAAACGCAATAATAGTCAATTGTTAACACCTTCTATTTTTGTATTTTACTCATTGTCACAGTACTGCTAATCGTAAATCCATTCATAAATTTCCCCATTGATTGATCGTTTTTTTCTGGTCCAAAATATGATCCGGCGAGTTTTTAAATCAGTGGCGTCTCGTCCTTCACTTTTTTATCATTTATTTGAATTCAAAGCAAACAGAATGTCAATTAACGTGTTAAAAGCTAAAAGATTCCAGCAATAAAATTACCATTTGTTGTGTACAGTTCTCGTTCAAGGCTGGTTAAGTGTTTTGATTTTTTTGGAAAAAAAGTGGCCAAATGTGTGTTTGGATCTAATGCTAAACACAATTAACAATGTGTAAACATTCGCAATTGATTGAAAATTTTGTTACAGCAGGAAAAGTGCGAACGATGGACAAACAAATGTGAGGATGGAAGTTTATTTTTTGATCGGTGTTTTTTTAGTTAATGCACCGCAACGTACTGTGACAGGTAGGGGATGATTTATTGATAGTTTATTGAAAGTTCTCTTACGTAAAAAATATTTAGGACCATAAAAAGATCGCGATAAGAGATAATTTTTATTGACTTCATGTACAGTTACACTCAAACAAAAGTGGACAATATAATTAATAGCTGCTTCAATTTTATTGGCGACAGCTGTGCACTTTTAATATTGTGTATTCCCCGCCTTCTACGATCGTAAATTGTGAACCGGTTTATAAACAGTTTCGCCTTTTGCCCTTTTCCTATATTTCAAACGGAAATGCACGTGACGGTTTTACCAGAGCCGGATTGAAAAATTCCATTTATTTAAAACCCTACTTTTAAAATAATTCGCAATTTGTGAAAGGTCTCCCGTAAATTGCCCATTTTGGGAAAAAATTGCGTCTCTTAACCCCAATAAAAAATATTTAAGGTTTTGAAATAGTGTTTTGGGGTTAGCAAGTTGTCAGTAATAAAGCGTAGTTAACTGAGTTATAATTTTATGGATTGCAGGTGGTGACACAAAAAATGTAAGTGTCATGACGCAAAATTCCATCCCTATATCACGATTTGAAATTTCCGTCTAGTAATCTGGGTAATAAAAAGCGCAAAATAATTTACGACTTAATCCTCCGAGCTTATAAATGTTATAATTTAGGGCAAGATTTAGAATTAAGTAAAGGTTAAATTTTTAATTTTCGCCGAAAAAGCCATTGTCGGGAGCTTGTCGATGTAGAACTTGAAACAGAATCGCATTAAAGCTCTTAGCATATCTAATTTCGTGAAAGTAATCGAGTATACGTCTGGTGTTGACAGTTGGAAAGGTTCAGTTAATTTAAATTTCCCGCCAATGTGTAACAAAAAATCCCCTTAAACAAGTGTCTATTTGTCCGAATTTCGCACCCCCTACCACCCTAATCCCCCGAAAATCCTCCCCAATCTTCAATTACCATTTGTACAGCAGCGATATCAAAAAGAGCGTTAACTTAATAAGCCATCGCGTCCAATATGTCTTCTTGATCCTTTCACAACAGCCGAAAAGCCAATTCTAATGAGAAAATATCGAGTCTCCGAACTCTTTCGTTTCTCGACATCTGTTACCCTCTTGCATATGCGATGGAGAAAAAATTAGTAACTTGAAGGAAATTCGTCTCAGAGGAAAACACTCGATTAGACTTTAATTATTGTAATGGAACGTTTAAAGTCGGATCAAATGCCTCGAAATATCAATCACAGAGTTGTAAAAAAAATTCAAAGGGGCGGCAACGTTTGCCAAAGGTGAGGTCGGAATTAAAAGCCGCTCCCGAGAGAAATTAAAACACAAATATTTCATTAAAAGGTTTCCTAAACACAAAGCAGTAATTCGAATTTGGCGCCAAAAAATGTGTATAGCTAATTCTTAATAACCGTAATATTTCTCCTTTCGTTCTGGATATAAACTGTAACAAAATTATTTCAGATTACACAATTACATTTCTATTGTCGCTCAGTATATTAACCATAATATGTATATTTTATTAAAACTACTGTTTAGTTTATTAATTGGCTCAAGTTAAAAAATAAGATTTTCAGTGAGATGATCTGGAAAACAATATTTTTATTAGACTTTTACTAGTTTTATGATGTTTCATTAAATTCAATAAAAATTTTTGAACACAAAGCATAATTCAAATTTGGCGCCAAAACATGTGTATAGCTAATTCTTAATAACCCTTATATTTCACCTTTCATTCTGAATATTAACTGTAAGACAATTATTTGGTTAATTCAAATACATTATAATAAGTATTATTATACTTATACATACATACTTATACATATTATTACATTATTATAATGTATTTGGGTTAATTGCTTAAAACAATACAAAAAATCTTAAACTCTTTTCAGAGAAATGTACAGGGTGCTGCATTTTGGATGTCCGAATAGGGGATCTCCGAAACTAAGAGGTTTAGAGAAAAACGAGTGACACATTCTCGGATCCGTTTTTTGAGAAAAAAATTTTGGTCAAAACCGCATCCCGCTATCGTCTTTTGTTTTCGACTTATAAACAAAAGTTGACATTTTAGCGAAATATTAAAAAATTTATATCTTCCTTATTATAAAACATACACATTTGAAATAAAAACATTGTACAGGCACTTTTTTACAGAGAATTTAATAATGTTATCAGCGATTTTTTTTAACCATTCGTTTAGCTGTAATAACATAAAGTTTTATTTTTTTAAATAGGAATCATAGTTGGCTATGACATTTTCGAAAAGCTTTTTTTTTTGAACTAAAAACAATATAAATACAGTTTGATATTTTTATATACTTTTGATAAAAAATATATTTAAAATATTTGAAAGTAGTTGGCCATGGAAAAATTATTTCACATGAAAGGTGTGAATAATCTAGAAATTTTGTAAATGGTTATTAAAGTAAAAAATGTGAAATAATATAAATAAGCTATGTTAAATTTATTTTCAATTGAACAAATATACGATCGTCGCAGATTTTAATTACATAAAAAATGTGCAGAAAATTGAAAATGATGTGTCACTACTATTTGATAACACTTTTTTATGATTAAGTGAAGTGCAATGGAGGTGACGTTGATAATGTCATGCACTTTTTTACCGCAGATGGGATTTGATATTGGTGTTTGGATAGACATTTTTTTTGTAAAATAAAATTTTATTGACAAGCAATCACACAAGATTTTTCTTTTTCTTAATTTCTTAATTAGAAAATAGAATAGCAATAAGTAAGCTTGCCATTTTAAATCTAAAAACAAATAATTTTTATTAATTGCAAAAATTTGATTTAATAATAATTTATTATGCTGTTTTTAAATTAATTAGTGTTTAAAAAAATTATTAAATTATAAATTCTTGTTGAGTAATATATTTTTCATAGTTTTAATTGAAAATCCAAAATGTTTTCATGACCTACTGTAAAGAAAAAGCAAAATGTTATGTTTTGTTTTATTATTTAAAAATAATGTATTACACAAATAGACATATCAAATCAGAAAAAAATAAGCTTTTCGAAAATATCACAGCCGTCTATGATTCCTATTTAAAAAAATACAACTTTATGTTATTACAGCTAAACTAATGATTAAAAAAAATCGCTGATAACATTATTAAATTCTCTGTAAAAAAGTGCCTGTATAATGTTTTTGTTTCAAATGTGTATCTTTTATAATAAGGAAGATATAAATTTTTTAAGATTTCGCTGAAATGTCAACTTTTGTTTCTAAGTCGAAAACAAAAGATGATAGCGGGATGCGGTTTTGACTAAAATTATTTTCTCAAAAAACGGACCCGAGAATGTGTCACTCGTTTTTCTCTAAACCTCTTAGTTTCGGAGATCCCCTATTTGGACATCCAAAATGCAGCACCCTGTACACATGTTACAGTTCTATTGTCGTTCAGTATATTATCCATAATATACCACTGTTTGCTTTATTCATTGCCTCAAATTAAAAAATAAGATCTTCAGTGAAAATGATCTGGAAAAGAATATTCTTATTTGAGTTTTTACTAGATTTAATAGATGTTTCATTAAATACAGTAAAAAATTTTAATCACAAAGAAGTAATTCGAATTTGGCGCCAAAACATGTGTATAACTAATTCTTAATAACCGTCATATTCCTCCTTGCGATCTGAATATTAACTGTAACAAAATTATTTTGTTAACTGCATTAAAAAATACCAAAAATTTTAAACTCTTTTCAGAGAAATGTTCACAAGTTACAGTTCTATTGTCACTCAGTATATTATCCATAATATGTATTTTTTATCAAAACCACTGTTTACTTTATTAATTGTCTCAGATTAAAAAATAAGCTCTTCAGTGAAGATGATCTGGAAAATAATATTTTTATTAAAGTTTTTACTAGAATTAATAGATGTTTCATTAAATTCAGTAAATTTTTTTAAACACAAACCACTAATTCGAATTTGCCGCCAAAACATGTATGTAGCTAATTCTTAATAACCGTCATATTCCTCCTTGCGTTCTGAATATTAACTGTAACAAAATTATTTCGTTAATTGCATTAAAAACTACCAAAAATCTTAAACTCTTTTCAGAGAAATGTTCACAAGTTACATTTCTATTGTCGCTCAGTATATTATCCATAATATGTATTTTTTATTAAAACCACTGTTTGCTTTATTAATTGTCTCAAATTAAAAAACAAGATTTTTATTAGAGTTTTTACTAGTTTTATTAGATGTTTTATTAAATTTCGTAAATTTTTTTAAACACACAGTAATTCAAATTTGGCGCCAAAAAATGTGTATAGCTAATTCTTAATAACCGTCATATTTCTCCTTTCGTTGTGAATATTAACCGTAACAAAACTATTTCGTTATCTGCTTACAAATATACAAAAACATTTAAATTATTTTTATAGAAAGTTATCCATAATATGTACTTTTTATTACAATCACTGTTTACTCTATTAATTGTCTCAAATATAAGATGAGCTTCAGTGAAGATGATTTGGAAAGCAGTATCTTTATTAGATTTTTTCCTAGTTTTAGTAGATGTTTCATAAAATTTTTCATCGCAATAAAGCTTGTCTCCGTTTAATTTTAATCCCTTGCCTCTTAACTAATTTGAACGCAAATTAATTAGTGTTCATAAAAATATGAAATTGCATTTTCGGTTCAACGGCTCGAAAAAGTCGAAAAAGTGAAGTCGAACTTGTGTGAAATTAAGTTAATTAGCTAAAATGTAATTTTCAGTTGGTTTATTTAAGACCAAAGTTTGTGATAATTGATTTGTGTATCACAAAATCGAGAAATAATCTATACTAATGTAAAACGAATTTTATTGTCGCGTGTCACTACGAAAATTACATTTTAATTAACTTTTTTTAAACGAAATTGCTTTAATTTAACCAATCAGAAGCCATTATGTTACATTAATGGAAACCTCAGCACATTCATGAGTAAATTAACAAGTTTGGTTTTTTCCTTTTCTCGGGATTTGATTTTTTTGGGAAAATGATTGGTTTCCTTTCAATCACTTCACTTTTAAATTATTAACAAGTAAGTGGTTATGCGGAGATTTTGGACGTGATTTATATCGCAAATTCCAAGCTCGTATTTCTCAATTTAGAGACGACACGGAAACGGTTTTTAAAAAGTTCAAAGAATTTTTGTTTAGTGTCACTTCGATCATTTCTAAAAATACGCCCATTAGATAAATATTGTGGCCGGTTTACTTTATTTTAAATAAATTTCGTTTTGTTAGTAAATAAAGGTAATGTTATTTTTAGGGCCGTATTTTCTCTACTTTACAAACAGTTTCGATTAATTTTTTCCTCGCCATACGAAAGAAGTTTCGAACAATACGCAACTAAAATCGATTTCTCTAATTTTATTTCGATAGAGAAAAACGGATTAAACCCTCGGAACAAACACGAATTCATGACTTTATTAATTAATTTATTTTTATCCTCGGGATTACATCCACTTTCTTATCTCAGAGCAGGCTGCGGAATCCTGTGACACTTTTATCTTATCATTTCTGCAGCGACATTTCCCATTTCACATAACACACATTCTCAGCGTCCAATTCGAATTTGATTCGTCCCCGCAGTTGGTAACAATTTAAAAAAGTATTTTGTTGCCTTGTAAGTATTTACCCCCGATCTTATTAAAAATAATTTTCGTTTTCGTTTCAACAGAGGGATAATACAAACAATATTTTATTATTATATTTCTCCCACGCTTCCATTAAATCATGGTAACGACTTGAACGTTGTTATTTTTTCGTCATGTCATTGAAATACCTCAGGCTTCGTATTTATGACTTGGAGGAGGGCAAATATCTTATTTCCGGAGAAAGTAAATTATGCTGAAATAAAAATTCCGGACTAAAAGAGCCAGCAGGAGGTCAAGAATTGAACTTTTTGAAAGAAAATAATTAATTAAATACGGTAATAAGTAAATTTTGACACTGTTAGACAAGGACGGGTTAACCCCAAGCGCCATTAGACCGAAAAGGAGAAAAGATAACAGGCGGGTGCCTATTTGTGGTTTAATATCTAATTATAGTTTTATGGATATTAAAAAACCGTAAACAAAGTAAAAACTTCTGAAATTTTGTGAAACTGATGTGGTTACTTTATAAAATCAACAGATCCGTCTTTGATTTTGCGTCAATATTGTTAATAAAATATACACAGGAGGTTTAAGTGCTTTGATTTGATTTAGTTTGAGTGTTAAGACTCCAACCTACGCGAATCCATAATTAGTTACGTCAAAGAAGCAACACAAAAGACTCGTTTTATTGGCATTCGGATCGGTAAATGTGTTTTTATTTGAGTTGAGTGCTGAAATTCGAGCTTTGTTTGTGGATTTTATTCATCAAATGTTTGATTCACTCCGGATGGACACGTTTACGGACGATTGTAAACATTTTTAAAGGACGACAGGTGGCAGAGCGCGAAAAATAACAATAAAAATGATACAATCCTTAGTTAAATGTTTAGTAATACGAAAATTATGCTAAAACATTTCGTTTTCGATAACTGAATGCTTTTTATGACATTTGGAAAAACCAGTCTATCGCTGGAAAAATAATAAAAAAAAGATTTTTTTAGAAACGCAACATTATTTTTGCCAGAAAAAAAATTGTACAAAAAACACAAAAATAATATTGAGGAAATCAATACTGAAGCCAAAAATAATTTTTCAACAATAAATCAACTATATTCCTGCAAAGATTTTAGCCAATGATTTTAACAAGCGATTTTTGGAGTAGCTTCGGCTAAACTGCGCCCATAATAAAAACTATTTATTATTATTATTATTATTATTATTAAATTGTAATGTTATTATAAAGTATTTAAAAAAAAATCTCTATGCATGTTTTGTTTTCTGCAGCTGTTTTCTAATTAAAATTAATTAATTAATTAATACTAAGTCGCTGCAAAAATTATTATTTATTATGTCATCTTATGACAATAAGCGACGTTATTTTGTGAAAAACAATGTAAAAATAAACGAAATTTTGGTGCTAGCCACAATTTTATTAAGAATTTTTTTCTCAAAATTGTTGTTTTAGAATTCTACTAGGTATATTAATTAATATTTTAAATAAATAAATTATTTTAGTTATAAGAAAGGGTAGAAAATTTCTGAAAAAATAAAATCACATGCATACCTAGAGAAAAAAAATTAAATATTTACCTATTTAATAGCAAACAAAAGATTAAATGCTTCGGTGCCCAGAAACATGTTCTAGTCACAGTTTGTATCAGCTAAAAGTTGTCATTTGATAAGATTCAGTCTTTCCAATCTAAGAATTGTGTCCAAGTTTTCCTTAACGAAAGTCATGCAATAACGGAAGTCAACAATTATTTTATAAATAAATGATTCAATACATAATATAAATGAAAGCTCAATCACAAAAAATGGTATAAAGTATTTGTTTCAGGTCATTCAAGCACTGTTTTAATATACAACTTCCTAAGGTGCACAAATAAATAGCTATTTTGTAAATGTTACTTATTAAAAAATAAGAAAGTAAAATAAGTAAAAAATATTTAAAATTCAGGTAAATAGTACTAAAGCAGTGCTGAAATATTTGTATAAATAAAATAATAAAATAAATAAAATATAATAACAACAATAAAACTTAATTAATTTAATTAAATATAGTCCTTTATTTATTTACCAATTACCAATTATGCCACCCTTTCTCCTTTGAATGAGTTATTTCGTTGAACTATTATGTTTAGTGATATTGATTTTTTCAACTGTGCCTCATATACTCATGCAAAGAAGAAGTTAGAAAATTATTAAAAATGTAACATGTTTCCTTTTTGTACAATTAATTGTAAATGCATATTTAATGGCGTTAATAACATATTTGTTTAATTGTTTCAAATCAAATCAAATATTTTAATAAACTGTTGTTATACATAAGTCTAATGAAAAAAATTAATCTTAAAAGTTTCATGATTATGTGAGCAAAAGTGTATTTTTTGCAAAATTTCTAAGATTCTGAAATATTTTAATATTATCGATTTAATTGCAATAGATTCCTTAATTTTTTAATTAAAAAATGTCTAATATATATTTTAAATCTTCTTAAACTTTCTAGAGCCGCCCTTAGGAGTGTACAAACGAATAAACCTATTATATAGTATTTTATAACAAGCGCTGGATTCTGTGCGATTATTAGTTTTTGAAATATTGCAAAAATATACTTTTAGTAGACTAAATATAGACTTAAAAATATAGGCTAAATTTTTTTTCGAAATTTGAAGACATAAAAAATATATAAGCTGTCTCTCCCAATTACCCAAATTCGCTTCCAAAATATTTAAAATTGCTAGTTATTAAAATTTTCGAATGTTTCGAATTTTTGAATAAAGTTCTTCTGTGAGCCAAAAAGTTATTCCCAAAATGTGTCAGTTTTCTATCCACCGTTTTGTAAATTGTAGACAATAATTGTAAGGTTCATAATGTATCAAAAGGGCTTTATTATAAATAAAAAAGTGACTCAATAATTAATAAAAAAAATCATTATCTCGAATTAAATTTGATTTTTTCCAAACATTTTAGTTTTTTTATATCATCAAGTCCACCAACATACAAAATATATTTATCACACTTTGTGCCATACAGAAATTGTTCAAAAATATGTAGCTATTAAATGTAGTAATGAATTTCGCTCAGGATCAGGAAAATCAAAATGTTAGCAGAATTAATTAATTTTCCTTCATTTAGTAAAGAAAAAAAAATACTAATTACCAAACACATTTCTCAGAAATTAAAGACTACAAATTAGAATTTCTGCAGTACCTATATTCTAGAATCTAGAGTTCCAGATCTTACTGCGAAACTTCACTGCTTTGCTGGAACTTGGCGAATATTTTCACAGTAGTTGAAAAATTTGTACCCACTTTCCGTTGACTTACTATTTAATTAGTGATAAGAAATTGGCAATAATCCTTGGCCCAATTCACTTTAATCGTATGATTGCGTCGCACAATTCGTAAAGAGCCCATTAACGACTCGTTAAGGGTAAAGAATCACTCTATTAAAATTAGAAATGTCAAGCGATCGAAAATATGTAACAAATCAAAGGCTTAATTCCGCGCCAGCAAATTACCTAATCAAAATTACGTTCGTTTAATTATTTATTCTTGACTTTATCGACGGCCAACCCCCTTTCCTTAAAGGGTTAAAACGATGGATTTATGTACGTGTCGAGTGGATGTGTAATTAACCAATGGAAATAAACCCGAGAAGCGTTAATGAAGATCACACGTGTCCTAACAAACAATGAACGTGATTAAGTGCAGATTTTCAACAAGGAAGTAATTTACTATAGTTTAAGCCCGACTAGAAGTATCACGTGATCAGGATACCATTGTCCGGTGACAAGGAATTAACCAATTTTTACTCCCCTACAATTTTTTCCCAAAGATGATACACCTATTAAAACTGAAAGCACGATAATTAAAGTTTAGTTTAATTAACTCAAGACGAAGGGGAAACGTTTTAATGAACCCTAAACGATATTATATTACAAACTGCAACAAGATATCCGAAATTTGGAACTACATCTCGAATTTAATAAGAGTTCACCCCCTGTTTACTCATTTTTGACTCACTTTGCAGGATTAGAGCAAAGTAAAATATGCCCAATTCTGGGCTACTTCCAGTGCGAGAACACCACGATTTGCATTCCGCAACACAACAACTGTGACGGAAAAGTGGACTGTCCAGGAGGTAGTGACGAAGTGATCGGTTGCGGTAAGTGCTATACCCAGTGTTTCAATTAATCGTGATTGTCAGATGATCGAGACAAGGACGATTATTGGGACCACCAGTTCAAAAAAAGACCTTCGGCTCTCAACGACCACTTGGCCCACATTTGCAGTAAGTCAATTTAAAAATTTTGAAAAAAAATCAAGAAACAATTCCAGATTTGAGTTACAACGGAAGTTGCGTTTGTCGCGGCCGCGATTTGTTGTGTGGTCACAAAAACCTGCTTAAAATACCCGGGGATTTACCCACAGATAACATCACGTTATTGTAAGTTGGGGGCAAAAATAATTCGGCCAATAATTGTTTTGTAGGGATTTTGAAGGCAACAATTTCGGTGTTTTGAGCGGTGATGTTTTAGAAAAGGTGCCCCTGTTTGTGGAGAAAATGTAAGTCACGTGTGTGTGTGGAAAATTTAGCTCATTAATTGGGTTTGAGCGGTGATTAATTATTCCAGAGCGATCGATTAATGAAATTTTATTTCTAACAAAAATATTTGTTATCGCCAATCTATCACAAGATGTTTCAGGGTCATAGCGACTCTCTCAATTACCTGACATTTTAATATTCTAATGGGTTTGCCTTCGGGTGCATAGTCTCGTAAAATATTACCTGTCACAATATGGTTACGAGAATTAATCAAAATTAGACCGACTTGACGACGTCGATCTCAATTAGTCGCTCATCTAATGGCTAAATTCACTTAAAAGTGCATTTTTAGTTTGCTGGGGCTCTGACGTCGGTTTTTACACCCCATCAAAGATTTACTTTCCATTATGATTTTTTTATACACAGTTGGGTAAATCGTTCTTGTATTTACTTAAGGATTCCTAAAATACCGAATTGGATATTTTCATTGTCAATATTGCTGATCCCTGGCCTACACAATCCAAATGTTTCTCGAGTTAATCTTCTCCAAACGACTTATTATTGTTTAATGAAGAGAAAAATCAATCGAGCTCGTCAATCCAGATATGGGGAGTATAAAAAAGAGTGCGAATGAGGATAAACAGATTTCCAGATTTACGACGAAACGGGGAGTTTACGATTATTAAAAGAGGGATGTAAAATTATATGTGCCAGCTTTAGACACTTAAAAATAAACCCATCTAATAACATTAGTTTACAAAAAAAAATTCTTTTACCCAGAGATAATTTATACTGATTTTGTTTTCTGTTTACTCAGTTTTTATTGAAAGCTTTTATTTAACTCACAATGTTGTCTGTCTGTCGGTTATTTTTTCGGAGCCAAATTTGAAAGGGTTCCCGTTGTCCCACTGAATTGAAATTTTGCATACTTACTTAATCTGCGTGTCAATGCAATCCTATGTTGTTAAATACCCCCTAAAGAGGTTAAATGGGGTTTTGAAGTTTTAGGTTATGTTTACAAAGGAGCTCTCGATTTGTAAATTTGAGAGGGTTCCTGTAGTCGCAATGAAATGAAATGTAACATGCTTACGTAATCTGCGTGACAATGCAATTCTATATATTAGTTAATTACCCCCTAAAGGTGTTAAATGGGGTTTTAAAATTTTAGGTTATGTTTACAAAGGGGTTCTCAATTTGTACATACCGTAACTTATACCGTCATTTGGACGTCACGGTAGATGCACAGTGTAATAACAATAAATCTATGCAATAAATCAAGACTAAAAAGTAAAAAATAATGTATTTCAATCACAGGAGAATATTTTTTCCTACAGGTTAAAATTTTAAAAGTTATAAAACTACAGCATTACAGAATTACTTTGTTCAGTTGACAACTTCCAAAGCTTTTATAAATTTTAGAATTTTAACCTGTAAGAAAAAATATTCTCCTGTGATTGAAATACATTATTTTTTACTTTTTAGTGCATCTTTTAAATAAAAGCTTTTTTAAAAAACATTTTTTTATATATTTTTTGATACTGATACTGTTACTTTATGATGAATATTAAAAAAACTTAACGTCTAATTTTTTTTCGACTTCAGTACCAGACTTAAGGTTAATTATTCGTTTCATACTATATGGGTAAAAAACGTAAACTAGCGTAATTTTAGCTACACTTAATTATTTAAATAATCTTGCGAGAACAATGACTTTGTAATACCCGAAATTATCACAAGTTAAACAAAATTTCACGTCGTACAACGTGAGAATGAAAAGCCAAGAAGAGGGCAAAAAGTGGCCACAATTTCTTGTAGTTTTTGCCGGTAATTCCTTACTTAATTTTCGAAATTTTGCAATTTTTTTTTAGCAACTTTTGTCTATCTCGGAACTGGGATTCACACCGGATGGCCGGCTCCCTCTCTCCCCCAGCTCCTCTCCACTGCATACCCCCATGAAGTAACCAATGATGAAGCCTCTTATATCACAATCATCGGCCATTTGGGCAACATTTGTGGCGGTTTTTTGGGAAATCTCCTCCTTGATAAAATCGGGCGGAAAAAAACAATCCTCCTAATCTCCCTCCCCCAAATTCTCTCATTCCTCCTAATTATTGCCTCCTACGAAGTAATGGAGTTGTTATATTTGGGCCGCTTCATTGGGGGAGTAGCCGAAGGTGCAACTTTTTCCTTCATGCCTGTCTACATTGCCGAAGTTGCACAACCGGAAATCAGAGGGAGTTTGGGCGTTTTTATGTCCGTTATGTGTGTCCTTGGAATGCTCCTAGCCAACGTGATTGGTTCAGCTCTTACTATTAAGCAATCAGCGGAAATTTACCTAATTTTCCCGATCATTTTCCTGGCCGTTTTCTACAAAATGCCCGAAAGTCCCTACTACCTCTTGATGAAAAACCGAAAACTTGAGGCAGAGTCTGTTCTAAAATTCCTGCGCCGCAAGAAAAGTGTTTCCGAAGAGTTGGTAAAACTGACGAATGATGTGAACCGACAAATGTCCGAGTCCGGGACGTTCCGGGACATTTTCACGATCGCGTCCAACCGGAAAGCTTTGCTCCTTGTGATAGTGTTACGAACCTTCCAGCAATGCACCGGAGTTTCGGCTTTTAGTCTCTACATTCAGATACTTTTGAACGAAGCGACCCAAATTTTGGCACCTCATGTCGGAGCTTCGATCCTTCTCCTAATCCAAGTTTTAATGTCGGTTTTGTCTTCATTTTTTATCGATAAATGGGGACGAAAACCGCTACTGATTTTTTCATCAATTGGTTGTTTCATAACTTTGGCCCTTCAGACGACTTATTTCGCCCTTAAAGAATACTCAAATGTCGACGTTTCGGTCATTGATTGGTTTCCTTTAATTTTGATGGTCCTATTTATGATTTCGTTTTTTTGTGGTTTGGGGGTCGTTGTTAATATTTTTATAAGTGAAATGTTTTCAGCAAGTGTCAAAAGTAAAACCATCTGTTTGGTAAATGCAGTTTTTGCGTTTGGTATGTTAGTAACAACAAAATTCTACCAAATAACCGCCGATAATTTCGGTTTGACTGTTCCTTTCGGAACTTTCGCCGTTGTCACACTTTTTGGTGCCGCTTTTGAGTATTTTTGTCTACCGGAAACGAAAGGCAAGACTTTGGAAGAGATTCAACAAGAACTAAAAGGCAACATTAAATAAACTTATATTGCTTTATTTGTACGTCTTATTAAACTTCATTTAAATGGATCTACACCGTAATAAATCGTAAAACGCAACCTTGAACCAATTAATTGACATGAAAGTTTGTGTCTGAATTAACAAATGTGTCAGGTCAGGTCAGGTCATGTGGAAAAAAATGTATGTATTTAATCCTTCATTTTTTTTATAATTAGGTATATTTTCTAGTAAATGTTCCTCGTATGCGGTAAATTTAAAGGATTTTCATTCGTTGGTTCTTTTTTAAAAGAAGCCACAGAAAATATCTCTCTTACACAAAATTTATTTAACACTGTTTCTTCGGTTCAACTGTAAACATGCATTCTTGAGGCAAATCCACAAACATTAATTAAATTTCCACAAAAAAAATTGTTCAAAAACTGTTTCCTTTCACAAAAGATCTATTTTTTGTTCTACGATAATTACATAAGAAATTCATAACCCAATAATCCCACAAGAACAATGATTTTTATCACCAACTAAACAAACCTCAAATTATCACAATTTAAACAAAAGCGTGATGTGATGACTTTACCGAGTCAAGAAGAAGGCAAAAAATGGCCACAATTCCTTGCAGTTTTCGCCGGTAATCCCTTCACTTAATTTTCAAAATTTTGCAATTTTTTTTAGCAACTTTTGTCTATCTCGGAACTGGGATTCACACCGGATGGCCGGCTCCCTCTCTCCCTCAGCTCCTCTCCACTGCATACCCCCATGAAGTAACCAATGATGAAGCCTCCTATATCACAATCATCGGCCATTTGGGCAACATTTGTGGCGGTTTTCTGGGAAATCTCCTCCTCGATAAAATCGGACGCAAAAAAACAATCCTCCTAATCTCCCTCCCCCAAATTCTCTCATTCCTCCTAATTATTGCCTCCTACGAAGTAATGGAGTTGTTATATTTAGGCCGCTTCATTGGGGGAGTTGCCGAAGGTGCAACTTTTTCCTTCATGCCTGTCTACATTGCTGAAGTCGCACAACCAGAGATCAGAGGAAGTTTAGGGACTCTAATGTCCGTAATGCGTGTCTCTGGAATGCTCCTTGTCAATTTGATCGGTTCATATTTAAGCATCAAACAATCGGCAATACTTTTCCTACTTTTCCCAATTATTTTTGTAACAGTTTTCTACAAAATGCCCGAAACTCCCTATTTCCTTTTGATGAAAAACCGGAAACTTGAAGCAGAATCAGTTTTAAAATTTCTTCGCCGAAAAAAAAACGTCTCAGACGAGCTAGCTAAACTAACAAGTGATGTAAACCGACAAATGTCCGAATCCGGGACGTTCCGGGACGTTTTCACCATCGAGTCCAACCGGAAAGCCCTTTTTCTCGTAGGCTTGTTACGAATTTTCCAGCAATGTACCGGATTTTCGGCGTTTAGTTTCTACGTCCAGATTCTTTTGAACGAAGCGACCCAAACTTTGGCCCCTCATGTTGGAGCCTCAATCCTACTACTTGTCCAGCTTTTTATGGCCGTTTTATCGTCATTTTTCGTCGATAAATGGGGCCGGAAACCACTGTTGATTTTTTCAACAATTGGCTGTTTCGTTAATTTAACTTTACAGACGATTTTTTTCGCATTGAAAGATTACACAAATTTCGATGTTTCAATCATTGACTGGTTTCCTCTGGCTATGATGATCATATTTATGGTTTTATATTTCTCGGGTTTAGGGGTCACTGTTAATATTATTACAAGCGAAATGTTTTCGGCAAGTGTGAAAGGTAAAACAATCAGCTTGGTTAATGCAAGTTTTGCGTTCGGTATGTTGGCCACAACGAAATTCTACCAAACAACCGCCGATAATTTCGGTCTGACTGTTCCTTTCGCTATTTTCGCTCTTCTAACACTGTTCGCTGTTTTTTTCGAGTATTTTTGTCTCCCCGAAACGAAAGGCAAGACTTTGGAAGAGATTCAACAGGAATTGAAAGGCAACAAGCGATGAATTTAACTCTGTATAAACAGTTAAATAAATTGTTACTTTATTTTTCCGACTAATTCAATTTTGCGTCAATTCTGGTGGTGAATCCACGATCATTAATTAAATTCGCACTTCATCAAAAGTTTGTAATTGCTTTTGCAGACTCCTAGTTGTTCTCTTTATTTTTATTAGATTACCACTTGCTTATTGACAAAATTTTTAACCCCCCTAGTAATGAAATGCAACGAGTGTCGTAAACAATTAACAATTTTTGTTTGGTGACATGCTGCAACCGTCTTCAAAAACCTAATTTCTCAAACGTCACATCAAATAAACTCTTTCCATTTTAGCAACTTTGCTCACTGCAACATCGACGAGCTAAAACCGCACACATTTCACCAACTGACCCACATCCATGATTTGTAAGTGAATTTTTCCGCTCTGCAGCTCCTCATCCCTCACATTTCAGACACTTAGACAACAACGATCTCAAAACGCTTCCTTCCGACTTGTTCCCCGAAAGCAACAATTTACGTCTGTTGTAAGTGTTTCTTTTGAAAAATTCAAGCAAAACAAAGCGCTTTCCAGATCCGTAACGCACAATCATATATCGCGGATTTCGAGCGAAGCTTTTAGGAGATTGGTAAAGCTGGAAGAACTGTGAGTTTTTTAATTAAGACGTTTCGGTGATTCCGGACACGTAATCGGAGCATAGGTGTTTTTCGATTTATATTTAAATATTTTCAGGGATTTGAGTGGGAACAAAATCAGCGAAATCAAGAGAGAAGTGTTGGCACCGCTTGCAAAACTGCGGCTTTTGTGAGTCGGCGAAAATTTGCATGGTGGCATTAAAATAGTCGCTTTTTCAGACATCTGAGGAATAATCAAATACGATACATCAGCAATTCCACCTTTCCACAACTGCCTCTGCACCGATTATCCATGATGGAAAACAGGATCGATCGCTTGGACCCGGGGGCTTTCGCAAATCTGACACAACTCGAACATTTGTAAGTTTATTTCATAGTGATTAGTAATTCGGCAACACAGGCTTTCTTCATCTTGAGGATTTTCTCCATGTTACACAAATCGCGTTCGCAAGTTTTGCACGATTTTAATTCCCCAACTGGGTTATCATAATTTGTACAGTACGACCCTGTTTTATTGCCCGGCTTGTAACAACCTCTCCTAACCAAACGCAAGGACCCATCTAAAATTTTTATAAAAAAATCCAAACAAAAAGTAACAACAAGTTACTTTGAAACCACTCAATGCTTTGGTAACACTGGGCCCCTTCACCGTCACATTCCAAGAAATTACCGTACGGTAACCACGTACTACACGTCCCTTCAACCTCGTAACTGGTTTGACAGTTGTAACACAATAGAGTAAACCCTGCCAAAAAATTGGTAGAAAAAGTTAGGTATGTAAAACGTACCTAAAGCTGGGAGTATGGCAAGCAAAACGAAACGTTTCATTGTGGCAATTGTGCGAAAAACGCCACTCCTTTACTATTTATTGGGTGATAAAGTAACAATTATTTTTTTATCTATTTTAATTATAACGTTTGTGGTTATAGCGCCTTGTTGAATTGTTAGGGCGACACATTTGCAACGGTTTGTACAAGTTTTTGTTATTGCACAAGTCGCTTGTGCAAACCTCGCAGAATTTCAATTTCCCGTGTTTATTTCGATAACTTTGGCAATAATTCTTCGTGTTGTTGCCAGTCGGTGTCCAACATTGTCTCACAGCTAGACGTAAAGCACCGTCTGGAATTTTTCAAATTGGTGATAGTACAAAAAATGGTTTTAATTACTTTGGAACCATTCGATTGCTTGCACACATTGCGAGTTGGGTTTGTCGCATGTTTCCCACATACCGGCTGGTAGTAAATCGCTACATGGCGTTTTGGCTTCGTAACCATTTTGGCACGAGTAGCAAATCAAAGTCAAGGCTTGAAAAAATGTTTTATAAAAATTGATTTGGTTTTGACTCACCTAAAGTAGGGAGAAGTGATAGGAGAATTGTTTGGGTTGTGAGAAACGACATTTTTCTTGGTTGGAGGAGGTTTGAGTGAGGCTCAACTTGACTTAGAATTGCAGAAAAATTTGATAAGGAATGAATGTTGTGTCGTTTTTTTCTAAGAAATGTGAGCTATTTGACGCAAACACGATTTTTTCTACTAACTAACTTGCATTTAAAATATGTAAAACATTCTTGAAATGAGAGTTTATCAGTTTTAATTCTTATTTTTTAAACTACGAGATCATACGAGGTCATCGAATCCAAAAAATAATAAAATAAGTCGGTAATTGTCAAAAAAATTTAAAACATGGTTAAGGTTAATTATTTAAAAAAGTGACAATCAAATTACCATTTAAAAAAAACAGGCAAAAACAACATTTCTAGTTGAAAAAAAAACGATGAAAAAAAATTTAATATTGTGATTTTTGACCTATAATAATATAGTATTTTCTTACAAAAAATCTGAATTTTTATTTTAAAAACGTGAGGAGAAAGGCGAGAATAACAGCACTATTTACAGCAATTGTTTTAATTATTTTTAACGAAAATTTGCGAAAAAATTGCATATCTGCTTTAAAAAATTTTGGAACGTTTTAATGGCATTTTAGGAAAAAGATCTGAGTTTTAAGCTTAAAACCTATCTAATAAAAAAGCAAAAATAACACCGTTTACGACCCAATTAAGCAGTTGTTCGGATTATTATTGTTGACGAAATTTTGTAGAAAAATTGCTTGTCTGATTGAAAGATGTACAAAAACGTTGAAATCAATGTATTTTTTTCTAAATTACTGATTTCTTGACTAATTTTAGCAAAAAAAAATTTTCAGCTTAAAAACATAATTTGTAATTTAATTTGACCCACATTAATTATTTCTCATTATTATTATTTATTATAATTATTTCTAATGATTTTTAACGAAAATTTGTGAAAAAATTGCATATCTTCTTTAAAAATTTTTGGAACGTTTTGGTGTCATTTTAGGAAAAAAAATGAGTTTTAAGCTCAAAACATATCTAATAAAAAAGAAAAATAACATCACCGTTTACGACCCAATTCAGCAGTTGTTCGGATTATTATTTTTGACAAAATTTTGTCGAAAAATTACTGATTTCTAGACTAATTTTAGCAAAATTTCACAAAAATTTTCAGCTTAAAAACACAATTTAAAATTTTATTTGACCCAAATTAATAATTTCTCAGCACGTTTTGGTAACATTTCAGGAAATTGAAAAAGTAAAAAATTAATAAGACGGTTTGCGACCTACTTCAGCAATTGTTCTAAATTATTTTTAAAGTAAAATTTCACGAAAAAATTACGTACCTGGTTGACAAACGTACTAAAACTCTAGAAAAGAAAAAATTATGTTATTTTAGATAACATACTTAAATAATCTTTATTTCTCGGCACGTTTTAATAAAATTTCACGAAAATATTTTTTTTTAGCTCAATAACGTGATTAAAAAAAAGACAAAAATACTACCAAAAACTTTTAACAAATTGTCAGAATATATTTACAAAATTTCTAAATAAAATACGTGTCTATTTGAAAACAACATTAACACCCTAAAAAAAGAAAAAAAGTACGTGATTTTTACCTAAATTCGTATTTTTTTGACACTTTTTAATGAAGTTTTATAAGAAAATTAATTTTGAGCTCAAAAAATAACGACCTGACCTAACCTAACTTGACCATTACGACTTCCGAGGCAATAATAATAATCATTCAGATTATTCTTGATGAAATTCTGCAAAAATAATGTATAACAAAACGCTGGAAAAAGAAATAAATGCAATTTTTTACCTAAATTAAGATTTCTCGAGATGCTTTATGAAAGAAAACAAGAAACAAGAAAATTGAATTTTTCTTTAGGATAATAATAACACCATTTGCAACCTAAATGAGCAATTATTTGGATTATTTTTAACGAAAGCGTGTTTGCTTGAAAAACATACTTTATAATTTGTGCTTTATCTTATTATTTTTACAAAATTTTGCAAAATAATTGTATGAAAATGTGTGTTTTAGTGATTTTTTGTCTGGTTTATTATGACTAAATTAGACAAAAAGTTTAGGATAATAAAGAATGATTACAATTTGTTTGAAATCGACCTCCTTTATCACTTCATTTCGAATCTTTGCTCGTAAAATTTGCGCCAATAATTACTTCCAAAACTTATCAAAATCGTAAATTAAGTCGCTTTTCTATCACTTGCCATAAATAAAACCCCCAACAATGAATTCTTGTTACTTTCATTTACTACACAACCAACCATGAAGTTGCTTATTTTGCCTCTCATTGCAATTTCACTCCATTTGGGTAAGTTTCGCGTTTTTTGCACGAAAAAATCAAACTTTTCTAGGAGTTACGCTCAGGTGTTACCGTTGCATGAACGGTTACGCAACTTCCACAGTTTGCAGTAACCAACTTCCATCCGGTAACGTAATTGAATGTTCGGGAACAAACCCGCAATGTTACGAATCGATTCAATGGTTCAACAGTAATTGAAATAACACTTTTAAAACATTGCTGGTAATTTTTAATTGTAGATGGGTCATTGCAAGTGGCAATAAGAGACTGTTGGACGCCCCCTAATAATAACACAAGGGGCGGTTTTTGCGAGAATTATAACAGCACAGAGGGGGTTTTGAGATATTGCCGGAATTGCACTAGCGATGTTTGCAACACTGATGTTCTCTATTATCCCGTAAAACTACTAAATTGTTATGTGTAGTGTGAAATAAACCATCACACACGACTCGTTCTGTATGAAAACATAAATAAATAAATTCATTTGTTGGAGAAAAAAATCTCTGGACGAGTTCTAATTTCCGTTTCAATTTTTCTCGCCTGGATTTCTCCTTGCGGCTTTCACCACATTTCTGCAACTTTTATGAGTTTGTCAGAAGGGGTTCTCAAGGTGTCTTCACACTTCGTTCTAAACGTGTTTTGCATACGACCAGTTTTACAAAGATGTACTTTATTAAAGTTGAACGTATAAACAAGAAGCATCAAATCAGGAACGAGATTCGGAAAGTAAACAGTTTTTCAACTTGAGATGGCTCCTTTCAGCGCGACTTAAAAACCTTTTCACAAAATTAATAAACAAGACGCATAAATATTACGACAAATTAACAACAAACACAACACTTTATTTCCAAGGCTGGCGATAAACGCATACAAGTGTGATAAAAATGTCCTAAGTGAGTTTTTATCATTTGTGTTAGTAACTCATTAAAACACACCTAATAGTTTGGCAGAAAACACATTCCGACAAAAAAATTTCAATTATAATTTATTTATTAATTTTTAACGAAATTATAGAATTTTAACCCGGCGCATCCACCATTTTTTGACCCAAATATTTGAATTTTTATTACTTTAAATCATCACATTTCGCTCCAATACATTCATTTCACAAAAACCCCAATCTCCGATTATCCCAAACCCTCCAAAATCACAGTTCTGGCTCCAATCTCCAATCACAAGCACTTCTAATTAGTTATGAGATGGCATCTTTATTTTACGACTCGAAGATCTTTTCAATATCATCCGATCTGGAGTTTAATTGGCGAATATGGCAATTTTATTAGGTGATTAACTTTAACCGATAATTATCATGTGCAGTAAGAAATTATCATGATAGCAATAAACACGCCACAAATTTAGATTAATCGTAATTATTCACAAACAGCCAAGAAACGCAATACAACTTCCATTGATAAAATTGAATTGCTTGCAATCATTTACGGTCTAATTACTCGCGGAAATAAATCATCCGCTTCGTAAATAATATTTACGTTGCATTACAATTTCTAGGTTTGTTTTTCGCAATTAGTTTAATTGTCTGAAAACTTGTTTATTTCGACTAAAATAAATCGGCCTCCATTTCCGCGCAAAAAATCTTGTTTTCTTTACGGTTTGTAGCACTGACCACAAATCAAGAAAAAAAAAATTGTTGCGTAATTTATTGATAAAGGAAACCCGCTTTCGCAGAAATATAGCTTTCAATTATTGTGGCACACACAATACAAACATTTCCTCCCTTTTAAAAACAAATAAATCGCGATTAAATTTCTAAGAAATTGGTCGATCGCTACCTTAATTAAATTTCCGTGTTGACTCGGCTCGATTCCAATCGAAAAACTCTGTTTTATATTATTTGTAAAGGCTCCTCGACACTAGCCACAAATTTTATTTATCTCCCGGTAGTTAACCGGAATTTATGCGCGGCTATTTATACGTTTAAAGGGTGCAATATACCCAAAGGACACCTCGTACCCTTGAATAAATCAAACCGAAGCGCCCTTAAACAAATTTTTTTGCAGATATCTGACCAACAATCGCTTGGTGCACTTGAAAAATGGCACGTTCTTCAACTTGAGCCATCTCCTCGTCTTGTAAGTATCGCATGTCGTGGGAAAATAACCCTTCTATTATTAAAACACTGGTTCGTGTTGTGTTGAGAGGTAATAATATCGTTGAGAAAGGGGAATGTCAACGGAAGTTGATTGATACGGTAGTGAAGCAGCCAAAGGTAACTAACAATCCTTTGGTATCGATTGGAGCGAAAAAATGAGATAAATTGGTCGGTAAATGAAAGTTTTTCGAGACGACTGAAACGAGATAAGGTGACGTATTGATTGCCAGTGTGGGTTTTGTATTCCGGACAAGTATTTGCTTTGCATTTTTTCACTGTATAAAAAGAGGATTAAATTTTTTATCCTCTCAAAGAAACAAAAATGTGAAAGTTACTTCAAGTTTTTTATTATTTAATTCAATTTCAACGGTCAATTCCCTAGTAGCACAATTTTGCTGAGTTATCTTGTGGTTATACAGGATGTAAGCGAATTAATTTTAACCAGTGATAGAACTCATCAAGACAAATACTTTTTCTATGTACCATTTTTACAAAATCGCATTTTTGAAAATCATTTTTTCCTCCTACAAATTGACGAACTTATCATGAAATGCTCCAACAAAGAAAAGTAATAAATATAATTTAATTTTCATAAACTTGCTTGGAAACGGTAATCTTGTCGACTAGGTAACTTTGTTTCCAGTGGCGTGTAAGAAAATTGTGTAAGATTTTAAAATTATTTTAACTCAAAAACTAAAACGTTTTGAAAAAAAGTTATTAGGAAAAATTGTTGGTCTTGACGAGTTCTATTACCAGTTAAAATTAATGTACTTATTTCATTTACAACCTGTATAACCGCAATTCACAAACCTAGCTATTGGTTATGTTAGACCCAGTTTATACATATAACGGTTATTTAACCATTACGGTTAGATAACCGTTATGTTTCTTAAGTAATATGCCCCATGCTAAATTCAGTGTATACATAGGTTATCTAACTATGGTTACGGCTGGAGTATATAGCAAAGGTTATATGAGGGTTATATAACTTCTATGTTTGTGGTATACAGCGTATGCTAGATTCAGTTTATATATCGGTGGTCTGAGCATGGTTATGTTACGGTTATATTTGAAATGTTGCCGGCCTTTTTTAAGTTATCTAAGAAATATACAGCGTGTTAGGAAATGGTTTAGCATAAATTGAAAGGTAGATAGAGAATGGCAAAACGAATCGATTAAGTAAAATTTTTGTAAATCGAAAATGCATAGTTTTCCCAAAAAATCGTTCTGAAATTAAAGTCCCAAATTTTGAGAACCGCTGAACTAAAATGATGAAAATTAGCGTAAATTTTAATATTATTGACAAAACAGCAGAAATAAATTAGCTTCTTAATCCACTCCGTAATTCTTCTATTTCAATTTGTGTTTTCTAAAAAAAAAAAAAGAAATTTATGCCAGAACTGGGGTTCGAACCTCCCACACAAATGACCATGCTATCTACAATTTTGAAAAATTCTCAAAATGTCCATATGCCACTCTCTCAACAGGTGGATTGGTAAAATTTTTTGAAGAAAGTATGCACTTTTGGGGAAAATGGTATAAGGCTTTTTAACTCGTCTGATCATGACAAATTCATATACGAAATATTGCAAAGCCATTCCCTAACACCCTGTATAATATATAATATACCTAATATAAGTTATCTAAGAAATGTTTAGTTGTATAGTGGAAAATGGTTATATGAGCACAGTATAAAGGTTAGATTACGAAACATAACCACAATGTAACCACGCTTATAATGGTTAGCGAAGGAAACATAACCCCAATATAAGCGAGATGTAAGAGCAGTTGTATAACTGCAGTATAACCACGCGTAGATAAATGTTAGATAACGGTACATATCCGAGATGTAAGGAAAGTTATATAACCGGAATATAACCGCACGTATGTTTTGGTTAGATAAGGTGGTTATATAACAGTTAGCTAAAAAAAAAATTACATTTGGAAGCGTGCGGTTATACTGAATGGTTATATCTCGGTTATACAGGGTGGTCCCGATATAACCAACCTAAAAAATTCTGGGTCATTAGGAAGATCCACCAAGTCCGGATAACCGTTTTTGTTAGGTCAAAAATAATGGGGATAAATTAACCCCTATCCATACACATTCGACGCTACTGATCATAGTCATAGTCAGAAATTAAAATTTTTAGTACTTGTAAGAATGACAATATCTAAGCATATCATACTTGAATCATTTGTAACAAATATTTGTGACAAATCCGACAAATTTAATCAAATTAATGGCATTTTCAATTATTTTTATCTCTAAAACAAAAAGACTTAATAGAATTTTTTTTGTGTATGAGTTCTACTCATAGTCACCTATTACTGAATTTTATTTGGCAGGTTATATCGGCACCATCGTGTGTAAGTGTGCTACTAGGGTATCCTCTCAAAGAAACAAAAATGTAAAGTTATTTCAACTTTTTTACTATTTTAGTAACCAAGTCATTTGTTCATCCTTGTTTTCGTATTTATCTCTCAAAGTTTTGATCTACAAGCAATTTCGCGTTTTTTCAATCTCTAGTTAAGTAGTTTTAATACGTCTTGTGGGAACAAAAAGCTTGCAAATCCCAAGCTTCCCACCGGAACAAACTCGAACTCGAGCGCGAAATAACAGTCAATAAATAATGACTCCAACTATTAAAAACATAGTTCCAAACTCGCTGTCTTTAGACAAAGCGATTTTTTCCAGGACTTTAGATGACAACTTTATAAAAACAATCGAAGTCGGTGTGTTCATCGACGTACTCAATTTAACTTCCTTGTAAGTAGATAGCGATTGGTTGAAAGGGGAGGTCATTACAAAATCCATTTCAGGACACTCGAGCGGAACCAATTCAGGACACTGGACAAGAAAGTGTTGGCACCGTTAACAAACCTTCAGCACATGTAAGACTTTAACTTTATTACACGTTAGCAAAGAAAGACGAAAACTTGTAAATAAAGTAATATCGTGTCAGAAATTTCTATTAATCGCACTGAAAGCACTCCAACTTTCAACTAAAAGTATTCAAGACTCGAGTTGGATGTAATAAAGTGAAGAAATGTATTGTTTGCGCTTTGAATGTTACAACTTATCTAATAAAGCCATTGTTGATTTTCAAATGTAATATTTGAAATATACAGTTACTTCGACCGGTTCGAGCTCTGTGAAAGCGCGCTCCATGTCCGCGATTGCGAGCCGAAAGGCGACGGCATCTCAAGTCAGTATCACCTGTTGGACAGCATCGTCTTAAGGACGAGGTGAGAGCTTTCAAGCTCTCTCATCGCTTTAGCCATTTTTTTCCAGTGTTTGGATTATAGCAGCGATCGGTTGTACCGGAAATTTGATCGTATTGTTGGGTCGTTTACTCGCACCCACCAACAATGTCGTTCACTCCCTCTACCTTCGCAATTTAGCCCTTTCGGACCTCCTTATGGGGGTGTATCTGTTTGCGATTGCAATTGCCGACCAACACTACAGAGGGGATTATTTGAGGTATCAGTACTCCTGGAGACACAGCTATGTGTGCAATATATGCGGTGAGTATTTTGCATAATAATTAACTGAAGGGTTGTGTGAAGAAATAAAAAATACGAAAATGCCTTCCAGACAAATCAGAAAAGGCTATAACGTAACATACCCCTTTCAGTCTTTCGGGATTAGGAACAGTCAAAGTTTGAGATTAACATTGTCTGAATTAAGGCAAAAGCGACTTTACTCCCTTCGGAGACGCCGCGCCGCTGCTTTCCCACAATTATCAAAATTAAAATAACACTTATTTTTATGTAAAATCTTTTAAAAAAGTGAAAATGATTTGTTAATTTGCTAATAAAAATAGAAGTAAACAATGTGTACCAAATTGCTGTGACCAAAACAAATAAACGAATGAAAAAAAACCAATTAAACTGATTTTTTCAGTAATAATAATAATAACAAACAAAATATTTAACTCACAATTACTCTTACAATAAACAATTATTACCTCACAGGTCAGTTATTATAGTAGTTATTATATATCTCATTTCAATTTGTAAGAGGTTAAAAAACACATCAATAGTTTGTAATAGTTTCAAATCGCAAGAAAAAAATATCGTAACTTTGTGATGGCCTTGGCAACAATATAAATGAATTAAAAAAAAGTATTTCAGACAGACATTTATATGATTTATTTTCTGCATATTGTATATAAGCTACTTATGTTGCTGTATTTTTTTATTAGATTATAACGTCTAAGGTCCGGTTTATAGAAAGCTTTATTAAAAATTTTTATTCGTTGTTAAGTAAAAGTTAACAACGAAAATGGGCCAATCCAATTGCCTCAATTTGGTCACGTGATCACGCATCATTAAATCACGCATTTAATTGCGGATTAAATTAATGACGGTTCTATAAACCGGTCCTGTGTAGTATAAAAAAATTAAAGCTAAAAAATTTGTCGCCTCTAACACTTAGCAACAATATAAATGTATTAAAAAAAAAGATATCATTTTAAATTAAAAAAAAACGCTATGTCTCGGCATTTTATTAATTAATTTAGTTATTTTTCTTAAAAAACAGAACATTCACATTTTATTTGATTTATTTTCGGCATATTGTAGATAAGCTACTTATGTTACTGTATTTCTTTTATTAGATTGTAACGCTAAGGGCCGGTTTATAGAAAGCTTCATTAAATTTTAATTCGTTGTTAAAAGTTAACAACGCCAATAGACCAGTCAAATTGGTTCAATTTAGTCACGTGGTCAGTTAATCACGCATTTAATTGCGAATTAAATTAATGACGCTTCTGTAAACCGGTCCTTAGTGTTCAATAAAAAAAATTAAAACTAAAGAATTTGTCGCCTCTAAAACTCAGTTATAAAATAAATTCTGCCTAAGAAATTTAAATATAAAATTGTATTAACAATTATCATACATAAAAAATTATTATTGCAAAATAGTGTAACTTAAAAAATATACAAATGATAAAAATTAATTACTTTGCGAAAAAATTTAGCCAAAAAAATTAAATTTTGATAATAAAAACGAAATAATATGTGTTCCAAATTGTTGTATCTATCATAGTCAAAACAAGTTTTATGAGTAATTTACGCACTGAGTTTCGATTATCTCAATGATAATGAATTAAAATGCTCGAAAAAATAAAAAATACATAAAAAAGAAACAAAAGATACAATCGAAAAATGTACTTGAGCTCCCTGATTATGTTTCCAATCTAATATTAAAAGAAATTGCAATGACATTTTCATTAATTTTTAGTAAAATAATAACTTACACTAGTAGGTAATCTGCTATGAAAAAATGACAAGCAGTAGATGAATGTAATATTTTTATAATTCACAATTTTCAACAATTTAATTTTTTTCTCAAATGAATCGTATTTTTTAAACTACGTACAACCAAAATCAACGCTTATTTCAATGATTATTTAATGAATTTTTTTAGTCTTTACCTAGTGATGACCTTCCTTATGATTTCTTTTTGTAAAATATTATTGAAACATGGTTTAATTTAAAGAAAATGAAAAGAAAATGATCAAAAGTAACACACAAAGTGATTCCCAAAAAATATGTATCCAAACTTCCGTCAAATCAAATTTGTGACTATTCATAGCATTTCGAATCAAATAGTAAACGCTATTCTGCAAACATTTCCCAAGTATTTAATTTAAGCGGTGAGTTTGGGTTATTTTCAACTAACTAATTAATTAATTAACTGCATTGGTTTGTTGGTGTTGTATTTTGATGAAAAACATCGAAATTACAAACTGTAATACATGCATAGTGCCCGTGATTTGTAATTAACAAAGAAACTCAGTTGAAAATTGATGGAAGCTGAATTAAGCAGGAAGTAAATCTTGAATATTTTATGACCCCAGAATCGCAAATTAAAACCCGAAACTTTAACCGTAACTTTAAATTTAGAAAATGGTTTTCCAAAGCTAAGATTTCGCCATAAATCTTCTCTTGGCAATTTCTCAATCGATAAAAGTTTCAAATAATCGAAAACATGTCAAAACAGGGCATAAATCACGCTTTTATGATGAAAAACATGTCCGAGTTTCACTTTCTCTCACTCTTTAAGTGCGCAAATTATCGATTTTATTTGACAAAGTTGAAATTAATTAATCAAAAAAAATTAAAATTTGTTCACTTGTCAATTATCCTTAACGACGTACAAATTAATTATTAGATTAAACCGCAACGTTGACGAGCTTCCAAGAATTGATAGTTAAGGTGACCTTTGAGATTTTTGCCGACTAATAAGAATCATATTTTTGTTGGGATGCGGCCAAATTGAGCGAAACACTAAAAGGGAACAATCGGATTGATTATTTAAAAAATTCCGATTTCGAAGACACGAACTAATCTCTTGTATTGTGAAACTTGTGTCAGAAAAATACGAGATAAAAGAAAGTCTCCTCACGGCGAATCGATACTTTAATACTTGGAGCTTTGTATGAAAAAATACCGAATCAGGTAACACAAGAGTCGCTATTTTTTCTAGACAAAAATACCGAAAGCAAGTCTTCGAATTACCAACTAATCGGTGCCCAAAGTTCAAAGTTCAAATTGCTAATTTTTTCGGCGCGTTATTCGATAATAGTTTATTATCGCAATCAGCTATAATTAACGAAAATTGCACCGCACCAAGATTTAATAGCATTAATTATAATACGCTTTGTGAAAGCTCTCTAGGGACCAAACCGACCTCACATGACTTGCAAATCAATAATTACAAATGAGTCGGAGAAATTTTCTATTTGCTAGATTTTTTCGATTTATTTCCCTCTGGCCAAAGTGTTTTGTCAGCAACAATTCGCGCGTAATTGCGACAAATTCGCAGGTTTTTTGAGCACCCTCTCGTGCGAATCGTCCGTTCTCATCCTCACGTTGGTGACGTGGGACCGATTTGTTTCGGTAACGCAACCCCTAGCCAGAAAACAACCCTCGCCCAAAACGGCAGCTTTCACCCTTGTCGTTCTGTGGAGTATAGCGGCGGCTGTGGCTTTGGCACCGCTATCCGAAGGCTATTTCGGTGATGAATTCTACGGCAATAATGGCGTGTGTTTGCCTCTGCACATACACGAGCCCTACGCCAAGGTGAGTAATTGGGGGCTGTTATGAGTTTTGTTTGGGCAAAGCCACAACCAAGCATTAATGAAATAGTAAAATCATAAACACACCATTATTGAAATGGTGCTTGAAATAAACTCCATTTCGGGGAGAAATAAAAAATCCACCAATAAAAAGTAAATATGTTTTTTTGAGCATTTATTACACAGCAAAAATAACTTGCTCAGGATTAAAGCAGGAATTTTTTACGTTGGTAGAAAATTTGTGAAATGTAAAATGAGCTATAATTCTATAATTGCTTTCTGTCTCATTATTCATATGATTATTTTGTAATTTCGTCACTTTCTTGACAAATGTTTAAGCACAACTTGATTGAAATGTGCCTAAATTTCAAATTTCCAAAAATTGTTGGTAGTTTCAAAAACTTGTCCAGGTTTTATTTTGTTGTTTAATTACATCTTATATCATCACTCAATCATAAATCAAATATCGGAACTGCTAACTTCTTTTATTAGGATTACCACGAATAAATTTGCTTGATAAGTGCTTTTGGAACAATTTCTTGCATATTTGGCACTAGATGTTCAATTCGATCTAAATAAATTTTACATATCTATTCATCTAGTTTGTGTAATTTCAATAATTCATATTTATTGAGCGAAAAAATTCCTTGTCTTTTAAATATCCTTCTTTAGAAGAAACGGGATGATATTCTTACTGTTTTTAAGGTTTTTATTAGAACTTGACCTTTTAGAAAAAAAAAACAAAAAAAGGTGGCGCCTATTCATGTTAAATCCAAATTTGAAAGCTATTTGTTTCTATTAGTTTTATTTTTTGGTATAATCAAGTTTTTTACCACTATTTTACATTGTATCTATTTATGATAAACTGATGACTATGACTAAAAAATGAAGAAATAACTAAATACTACTTATAATCAGTTAACAAACTTATAAATACTTACCTGCAAACTAGTACGTACTTCATAAATTATAGAAATTATAATTATAAAATTATAATGTATTAGGTAAAGTAAACATAAGTTTCTTTTTTCTTAATTTTTTATTTAAAGCTACATTTTTCGGCCATTGATTATGTGGCCATTATCATTGTCGGTGGTCGAAACATGTAGCTTTAAATAAAAAAAAATGAGAGAGAAAGAGAAGGATATTATTTTATATTTTTTACCTGTTACATAATCGTATCTATCACAAAGTGGACCAAGACTCTATAAGTAAGAAACTTTGTACTTTACATTTTTTCTGTAATAGGAAACGCCAATTAAAACACCTAGGTACATAGGAACAAGCAAAACTATTTTAAATGAAATTTTCTCTAAATGCCTTCAATAAAAATTAAAATGAGGGTTAAGTTCGCAATTCAGTAAAAGAAAAACATGTAAAAAAACTATTTTTCGATCAAAATATTATAGAAAAAACTGAAATTAGTTCGACAGTGTAATTGATAAAATTACAAATTAAGTTAAATTCAAATAAAATTGAATTTTCTGAGTTAATAATTTTGTTGAATTGGTACACTGAAGAACTTTGTGTGACTTGACCTGACCAGACCTATGACTTAGTAATTAAGTTGGCAACATTGTCTTGTATAAATATATACAGGGTGCTCAAAAAGTGGCGCACCAACTCAATGGTGTGTGGTAGAGAACTGCTTACATATAAACGTAAAAATAGTAAAAAAATTCTTTGTATTAAAATTATTAATAAATAACAAATTTTAAATAAATGAAATGTGGCAACGTTGTCTAACAGTCGTGATCACAATAGAATTTGATCAACAATAAAAATAAATTAATTTTGAAACGGTTTCCTAGGAAATAATTCCCAGTGTTGGCACATCTACAAATTGTGATTTTTTTGATGAATTTTAATTTTTTTAAATTCAAAAAACTGCTAAAGTCTGATAGTAAATTTAAAAATAATTATTCATCGTTTTGTTAGTTAACGATTACTTAGTGTGACACATAAAAACATTAAAAAATAATGAAAACTGAAGAAGTTAACAAAATAAGTTTGAAGCTCCAAATTTTTTAAAATATGACTTTAGGAATTTTTCCAAGATTTTTCCCGTAATTTACATATGTTTTTCAATAACGTACCACTGAGTTGGTGCGCCACTTTTTGAGCACCCTGTAGATGATGTGAAAATTGACAAATCTCATATCTTTATAAAAATATAAATTAAAACAACTTACAACCTAACCTGACCTGACCTGACCTGACCAGGCCTATGACTTTGAAATTAAGTTGACAACAATGACTTGAGTAAAGGAGAGATGACGTGAAAATTGACAAGTTTCATATCTTTATAAAAATATAAGTTAAAACAACTTACAACCTGACCTGACCTATGACTTTGAATTAAGTTTGCAACATTGATTTGAATAAAGAAAAAAGATGTGAAAATTGACAAGTCTCATGTCTTTATAAAAAAAAATATATTTTTATAAAGATATGAGACTTGTCAATTTTCACATCTTCTTTCTTTACTCAAATCAATGACTTTAAAATTCGGTTGATAACACTGACTTGAGTAAAGGAGAGATGATGTGAAAATTGCCAAGTTTCATATCTTTATAAAAAATATAAGTTAAAACAAAACCGCTAAAAGGCCATGAATATTATTAATTATTTAAGCTGTTTAATATTTTTATGTATTTCTGAAGAAGAATCTATTAATACGACATACGTCTTTCATGGCCTCCTCTTATCGATTTTGTCTCAAATCATATTATACATAATTCAATGTTACCACCTTAATTTCAGTAATAGGCCTCGAATATTTTTTATTCGAAATTGAATAAAATCGTAATAAAATTTGCAATAAAAAACGCTGATCGGACCTTTTTACCAAAAATCGGATTTAAGTATTATTCAGTGAATAAAATTCGTTCATCCCGGATTTTTCCAGTTGTGGTTTAAAATACAGGGATTTAATAAAACATAATAAATATTTTTTTGTACAATTAAAAAAATGTAATAACTGGGATATTCTATTGTTCTGTCTCCATTTGTTCTGGACTTTATCATTTGAATTTATTTTATTAATTTTAAAAACTAGGTTTAAATGAGCACACGCGAGCAACTTTTGCCCTAATTTTAATAAAACTCTCCGATCCCATTTACCCCCACGGCGAAATCGACTTAATTCCGCAACGACCGAATTTTTCAATAGACGCAGCTGCTTTTCTTACGGGAAAATTTCTTTTGTCGGAGCGAATATTTGCCGACATCGTAAATCGCATCCGCCGCAAATTTGAATAGTGTCATACAAATGTGAAATTTATTAAAATCGTATTAAATTGTTTATGAAAATTTCATATTCGTCCACAGCTTGGTTATTTATGTTTTTGTATCGTTTGTGTGAGACGTAATTTGTCTAAATGTCGAGCACTTGACCCTTGAAGGAAGCCGTTTAAGGATAAAAAAGTCGGTAATAATGGCCGAGTCGACAATTAGAGCTTGTTTCGAGTCGAAAGATCAACGTGATACTAATTGGAGTTTTCTTTAATCGAGGGATTTTATTATGCAGGGCGGAAAACGTCCCATAACCGACTTAATTAACTCCGAACTGTTGCGAAAAAATAAAAGAAATATAAAGAAAAGGCGATTTCCTCCAGACGACAAGGTTACAACATGGATTTAGATTTGATCTCCTCTATTTGTCAACAAAAACACTACGATAAAAATTTTATCAAAAATAAAGGCGCAATAAAAGAGAATTCATTGGACGTCATTAAAATTTATCGACAAGTTTAAATTACAACGTCCTTAGAGATATAACAGATACTTGAATCCTTGCAAGTTTCCAACTCCAATAAAAATAAAATTAGCTTCTGTTTTCACGTGGGATAATGCTAATGAATGGCTCGAGATTGATTTTAGTTGATTAAAACGCTTATTTCGAACAATTTCATTGGGTTTTAACTCTTTTTGTTTCAAGTAGTACTTGTTCAGTCGTGATCATAACAACATAGCTTATAATTATTTTTATTTTTGAATTAAATTGTAGATAACTTTTACATTTTTCTGTGGCAAAATAAACATTTCAACAATTTTTCTTACTTCAGACTTACTATTTTATTAAACTTTAAACCCTTATTCATTTTTTTTGTCATATACAGGGTGAGTTTGCTACAAGGTCACACTGAAATCAGTGTTAGCTGTTCTTTTTCTATGCATATGAATTTTTTCACAATTTTTTTACCGTTCATAACAAATAATTTTGGCAACCACTTATCTAATATTAATAATAAAATCCTTGCTTTTTATTTTTGATTTAAAGCTGGATTACTTTTGCAGTTTCTGTGTGACAATTAACATTTCAGCACTCATTTAGTATTGCTTTATTGACTCCTAAATCTTTCTTCAATTTTCTAAACTTATATTTTTATGTGTGAAAATAAATCAGGTCCATATTACTTTAGTATTAACTTATTAATTTTATTAATTTTTTTAACTGCTTGTTCATCACCAGCTGTAAAAATATGTAAAGTTTTTTATGTTGTTATTAAAAACTGGATACACATTTTTGTGTGAAAACAAACATTTACACACTGATTTAGCACTATTTATTGAATTTTAAATCACTTTTTCAGTAATTCTTACATCAATTTTTTTTTCGTGAGAGATAGCTATTTGTGCAACAAGTTAAATGTTATATTTTGGACATCATAGGTTTTTGGACCAATAAAATTGTTTACACGATATTCTTAAATATTTTTATATTAGTTTGAGTTTGAGTTTCTACATTTCGGAAAAATTCAACGTTTCCAACTCAAACGTCCAACTTGAAGAATTCCTTCTCGGATTTTAAATAAACATTTCAGCACTCATTTAGGTAGTATTGTTTTGTTGACATTTGTTTTATTTTTCATTTTTCTGACACTTGTTGAAACGTAATTGAATAGTCGTATTATTGTTATTAAAAGCTTTTATTTAACTCACAATGTTGGCTGTCTGTCGGTTATTTTTTCGGAGCCACATTTGAAAGGGTTCCCGTTGTCCCACTGAATTGAAATTTTGCATACTTACTTAATCTGCGTGACAATGCAATCCTATGTAGTTAAAGACCCCCTAAAGGGGTTAAATGGGATTTTGAAGTTTTAGGTTATGTTTACAAAGGGGTTCTCGATTTGTAAATTTGAGAGGGTTCGTGTAGTCGCAATGAAATTAAATTTAACATGCTTACGTACTCTGCGTGATAATGCAATTCTATATAGTTAATTACTCCCTAAAGGTGTTAAATGGAGTTTTAAAATTTTAGGTTATGTTTACAAAGGGGTTCTCGATTTGTACATACCGTAACTTATACCGACATAGACGGTATGTTGGTCATTTGGACGTCACGGTAGATGCACAGTGTAATAACACTAATAACAATAAATCTATGCAATAAATAAAGACTAAAAATCAAAAAATAAAAATATATAAAAAATGTTTTTTAAAAAAGCTTTTATTTAAAAGATGCACTAAAATGTAAAAATAATGTATTTCAATCACAGGAGAATATTTTTTCTTACAGGTTAATTTATAAAATTTATAAAAGCTTTGGGAGTTATAAAACTACGGCATTACAGAATTACTTTGTTCAGTTTATAAATTTTAGAATTTTAACCTGTAAGAAAAAATATTCTCGTGTGATTGAAATACATTATTTTTTACTTTTTAGTGCATCTTTTAAATAAAAGCTTTTTAAAAAAAACATTTTTTTATATATTTTTTTTAAATAAGACACGTAGGTAATTAAAATTTAGATAACTTTTTTGTGGTAAAAATTTTGACCTTTTTTATTAATAAACATTAAACAGTATAGCATTTACATTTTTCAGTACTATTTAAATAATTAAATAAACCTTTCTGAATTTTCTCAACTACTTGCCAGAGCATTAATAAACGGAGTTTTGTGTTTTATTATTTATTAAATCTTACTGTTATCATATAAGAAATATACAGGGGACGGCATAAAAACATGAAACCAAAGCGTTAAAGCTTACGAATTTTTTCCCAATTCAATCAACTTTTTGCCTCTGAACATAATAGCCAATAACAATTATCCCGATAAATGCTTTATTACTGTTCACTGACAGTTATTGCAACTATCGCTCTACATTAAGCCATCAATGGATATAAAACGAGTAGCACTCTGTAATTAATGGCCAAACAGAAATTTGCAAATTAATATTTATGACATTCGGTGGCAATCAATCCCTTATCATATTATCAATAACTTTTTTTCTCTTCATCAGGGATGGGAATATTCCGCAGCCATGTTCATGCTAGTCAACGCATTAGCCCTAACATTCATTTGTTACGCTTACACGCGGATGATAAACGAAATCATAGCAAGCGGCGTCGCGTGTCGATCAACCCGTCAAAGTCAAGAACGCGATAAAGTGGCCCAAAGATTCGGAATAATTGTTTTCACTGACTGTTTATGCTGGGTCCCTATCATAGTCGTCAAGTTGGTAGCGCTCGCAGGTAGCTAATAACTAAAAACCCCCAAATTGACACTAGTGACAATTTCCACAGGTTATCCAATCCCTAAAGATTTGTACGCCTGGCTTGCGATTTTCATTCTACCGATCAACTCGGCCCTCAACCCGGTCCTGTACACGCTCACGACGACAGTATTCAAAAAACAGGTCCGGACTCGCTCAAAAATAAAAAAATTCACTTACCGGTTATTGGTTTCAGATGAGGAAAATTTTAAATTCTTGCATTCGGAAACGAAGACCCGAACCACATTCCGCGTCTGAATCGGGGTTCAGCTTAAGTTTCGGGGTTTTTCCAAAAGGGGGCAGCACCAGACGGATTTTGAGTTACAGGGTAGGTGTGGGAAGGAACTGGAAAGGAAATGAATGTTGGTTTTAGGGGACGCAGAGTAGTCTCACAGCCAGTAAAAATAGCTGGAAAAGGGCCCCCACAGCTGTCTGATAATTGTACTAAACGTATTTTTCCGTACCGTGTCATAAAATAGGATTTGTTTTATTGTTAAGTAAGGACATTTAAATGTGAAAAAAAATGGGGAAATACGTTTCAAACATGTAAATAGTAACAATAGGTGTATTTTTTATATTTACAATAATTACATTGGTTTAAGAAATCTGTGATCCTTAATGTACTTTGTGTGGAAATAAATAGTTTTATGCAACATTATCCGAGAGTCTCACTACCTCAGGCAGCCCCTCTAACTTGTCGCACAAACTGGCGCAAGTTTTCATATCCTCATCGTCCAATTCTTGCACTTTGAGCGGTATATACTCGATACTGGCACTCTGAATTTTATAATTAAATTTCTCCAAACCGGAGACAACACTGTTAAGGCTTGAGGCCCCACAGATGAATTCCAGACAGCTCCCCACGTCTTTGACGTCCTCAGCCCCCGCCTCAATTGCATGGTCGGTGGCCGCCTCCAGAAAAGTCTCCCCCTGACCATCGACTTCGACCACAATAACCCCCTTCTCCTCAAACAAATGCATTCCGCCCCCATCACTATACCTACCTTTGTGTTTTTTCAAAATCGACGAAATGTTCTGCTTCAAAGTGTGCAAATTGCTCGTAAACACCTCACACAGTATTATACAACCCCCAGGGCCCCTTAAAAACACAATCAAACAACAACAAAAAAAAAGGCAAAAACTAACTTAATTTCAAGTAAATGGCTCTTGCTGTTTGACTTGTCTTGTTCGCAACTTTTTAACACACTTTGGATGGTGGCCGAGGGCATGTTAGCCCGTTTCGCTTGCTCGATCACATTCTCCAACTTTGAGTTCTTTTTAATATCGGTTGAGCCACCCTCTAAATTACCAAAGTGAGGTTACGTTAAACCAAATAAGGGGGCACTGTACCTATTTACCTTGGATTGCGACCTTCATCTGGCGACTGAGCTTCGTGAAGAGGAGAGAGCGAGCGGCGTCTTTAGCCCCCTTAATGTGCCTGATGTTTTGCCATTTCGAATGACCGGCAAGTCGGTAAATTGTCAAGTTTGGAGTGTCCAAGGCACAAGGGAGGCGCAAACAGGCTTTAGTCAAGTGTTTAAACATTTTGTTTGTATTTTTTTGCTAAAAACGGGGCACTAAACTAACCACAAAATTTGTCAGAAATGACAGAGGCCGGTAAAACAGATTTCTATAATAACAAGCAAAATTTTATTAAATTAAAACGAAGTTAAAACCGTTATTTAAAGCAATGCTTATGTAAAATTCAAAGATTTGCATTGTTGGCTAAATACGGCTAGTGTTTCGTATCTTAATTATAACCAAAAATTTGTAAAAACTGTCAGGTCGACAAAACAGGTTTCCGTAATTCGGGGAAATACCAAAACACAAATAAACAAATAAAAACGTTTATTTGATTAGGGGGTTTCCGTAGTTGATCAAATTGGACAATTCTCTCGCGTCGTAACCCAACATTTCCTTCAAATCACAGACAAACTTATAAACAAATCTCTCCCCATGCACTTTGGAAATCATGTCTCCGTCGTAATAATACCTCAAAGCGCGTGATAATTTTTCGTAATTCATGGCCGGCTTGTTTTTCCTCTCGCCCCACAATTGCGCCACCAGTTGTGGATTCCTTAACTTAAATTCTCCGTCATTCCCCGTCCAATGTATCACCGACTTATATTCTTTACTCGTCAACAACTCTAACAAAAACTGCCACAATTGAATCTGGCCGTTATTTCCCGCCTTATTTTCGAAATAAGTGACCGCTGATGCGTAATTGTTCATCACACGATTGAGTCGCTTTTGTTTCATGACGTGTGGCTCCTCGCGATCTTCTTTTTTCGTCGCCACGACTTTCATTTTTCGCAGCAATTCAAGATGTGTCCAGAATATGTCACCAGGATCGTAGGGAACAATTTTCTGGAAATCGCTGACGGTCAGATTGTATAATTCGCGCCCCGTCATTGACCAATCAGATAATTTAATACTGGGCAAGTTGAATTGGCGGACCGCCCATTGCACCCAATGACGAACATGCACTTGTGACCATTCCATTGGATCGTGGGGGATTTTAAGGCGGTCTTGCTCGCGCTTATAGGCCAGATCGACCTGCCATTGGACCACGGCTTTGGGGGGCGGGGCCTGGCACCGCTCACTTTGATTCAACTCGTCTGAAATTATTAGTTAGCAGTTTAGCCAAAAATTGGCACCAACTAACCGACGTGAATGTAGTCTTCTGCCGGTTTAAGGACGTCCAAAATATTAATTCGTTTCAAATTCGCTTGTAATTGAACGTTGATTTGGACCAAACCTTGGCCTTGCACGCACTGTTCCACGAGATTTTTATCATTTTCCAGCTGAAAAATTAATATTGTGGTACGAATTAAGCGAATTGTCACAAACCATTTGTGTCCCTTGCAAATAAAACGAATAATCGGCGAGGCTCAAGCCGAGCCTTTGCTCCAGTAATTGTCGCAGTTTAAGAAGGGGCTCCTGAATGTCCATATGTTGCATTATGAGGCTCGAGTGCGTGTCCTCAACGTTCATCAAATCCGAGTCTAATTCTTGCATCAAATGGTCGTCGAAATCGCTCGCACTTTCAAGCGAATTGATCATTCCCAAGTGAACCGAATCATCATCAGTTGTGATTTCGTCGAAATCGTCATTCGGTGACTCCAATTTGACGCCACGGAACGACCCAGGGGGCTGGTACTGCACCATATTGCCCTCATCGTCAATCACGAAACTGGAAGTGAGGTTAGATGGGGCCACTTTAAAACGCAACTTCACCTCTTTGACTTGTCCGACTGCGACTTGTAGACTTTCTGGCCGAATTCGTTCTGGGTCAAGATGAATGTTTGCACCTTTGTCTTCTCGGACATTATTAAAGTATTTTCATATTATTTAATTGACACATAATATAATAAACAGCAGATCAACAGAAACTACGCATGCGAACTGTCATCATTGTCATCAAACAAATTTGGATAATACAGGGTGACCCAAGGGTGCATGCAAGTTTTTTTCAATGCAAGCTATCAATTCGATTTTTTTTTAACGATAGGTCTTACAATAAGGCATGTTTAATTAATATTTCAATTTGTATACAGGTGCTCCAAAATAAAATACCCAACTAAGTTGTCTTTTTAAATGGAAACCCCAAATTTTTGTTACATTTTTGAAATTGCGACTAAATTGTCGATATAATGCACTCGAGTTTCTTATACTTATCTGTCATAGTTTTTGAGATGTCAATTTATGTGTAAAAATATCGTTGTGCATAGACCTACAGAAAAATTTATAACTTTAGAACCATTCAAGATAACTTAACGAACTTTTTTCCAGTCGATTTTTTAAACTTTATCGCATCTTTAGCAATAAAGACGCATTCAGAGTCGATATTCCATCGCCTACTACGATAATATTTTTCATCTCGGTTTAACAAAACTTCGTGAAAACACTCTGAATTTAAGACACACGAAAAGAGAAAAACTACATGGTTTACTGTTTTTTTGCGGCATGTTTGTGACTGTAGTGATTATTCGTGTTGGATTAACAAAAATCTCGCAAAAACTTTATATTTTAGCGTTGCTTCAACGGTCAAGAAAAGCAAAAATTACTCTATTTTCACAATTATATGGGATTTTTTCTCCGTGTTTTTAATGAAATTCCTGAAAATAGCGTAAGAAAGCGCTTAAATCACTTGAAAAAGACAAAAATAATGTAACTTTCGACCTAATTTGGTGATTTTTGATCAGGTTTGGAAATATCTCATTCCTGAAAATAGCGTAAGAAAGCGCTTAAATCACTTGAAGAAGACAAAAATAATGTAACTTTCGACCTAATTTGGTGATTTTTGATCAGGTTTGGAAAAATCTCACAAAAAATTGAATGGTTAGCCCAAAAACATGATTATGCGCTTGATGAGCAAAGAATAACACCTTTTTTGAAATAATTTAGTGACTTTTATTTGGGCAATTTTTGTCGAAATCAAAGCATTTCTATAAAAAACACTCGAAAAAACTAAAAGTAATGATATTTTGGACGTAACTAGGGATTTTTTGGTCTAGTTTAGCGAAATCTCATGAAAAGTCAAAGAAGGCTTTAGCTCAAATAAAAGCTAAACGCTCGAAAAGACGAAACTATCAAATTCGACTTACTTTAATAACTTTTCGATCAGATTTAGCTCAAAAAACGCAAAAATTATGTCATTTTCGAACTAATAATATTTTGCGGTGATTTATCGACTTTAACTAAATACGTTTATATGGAAATAATGTGCTAAAACGCTTAGCTAAAAAAGCAATTTTGACAATTATTATGTGTATTTTGGTCGAAATTTTGTGAAATAATTTCATTTATGATTGAAAAACGTTCAAAAAAGGACAAAAACAAGTCTAGTTTTTATGTGGCTTTTGACCAGGTTTTTAAAACTTTCGACAATACTCAGTTTTTAGCTCGAAATACGTTTGTGATTTTTTAGCAGCGTTTAGCGAAAAGTAAAACATGGAAGTTGCTTAGAAGTTCTTTTTATGCCCAGAATTTTTTATTACTTAAACTTACTTAAACAACTGCATGTATATAAATTAACATTACCTGTTGTATCTTATGTTGTACTTTTTTTTTAATTATTAAAAAGAATTGTGTTGTTTTTGTCAATGAGAACTAATTATTTCAAAAATTTGACAAAATCCATTGTTAAAAAAATATTATGATTAACAATTATGTACTAGCTGTTTCAAAACTATAAAAACGCCAACGTCGCATTTTCTCTCAAAATTAGCTGTAAATTATTCACGCAATTCAAAAAAATAATAGCTAATGCAATTTATACTTTCAATGAGAAGTCTAATTATTAATAACTATTTTACAATTTTATCGATCTTATTTAAAAAAATAATTTGGTAAAATGCGACGTTGACGTTTTTATAGTTTTGAAATAGCTAATATATCCAAAAAATGCACAAAATAAGTATAGGATGTTTTATTAAAAAAAAATGTACATTTTTTGGATAAAAACTTTTTTTGGACTTAAATTTATTATTTTAACATACCGACAATAAAAGTTTCATTCAATATAGCTTCACCGTTCTAAATATTTTTGGAAGGGCCTCTCCCCAAAGTTAATTTCTGGATCCGCCCCTGTTATTGGTAGTTTAAAATAATAATGCACATGCGCAACACATAAAAATAACGGTCGACCATAAAATTTGTGCGCAGATCTGCTCTTGAAGTCAAGTGATTTTCTGGTCGTTTGTAATTTTCATTCTGCTATTTACACCAAGATGTGCAAATTACAATTTTTAGGACTATTAATTGTAGTTTTTGTTTTTTATAACCGATTTATTTAGGTCGAAATAATAGTGTCTTCCTGACACTGTTTATTAAATTTTATTAAATTTATTTAAATTTGATTTAATCCAGTGCGCATGCGCGGTACTGACACTGACACTGAACGACGTTAAATCGAATTCAAAAGTTGTTACCGTCTATTTCGTGTGTCTTGTTTGTGTTAAGTCCTGTGTATTTAATTTTAAGATTTTAATATTTTACCAAGTTTTTTAAACAAATCATGTGTGACATGAAGCGCCGACTGTCTCAAATGGACGATTTCAACGATAAAATGTGAGTAATTAGTTACTGGTTAGGAAAAGTAAGTACAACAGTTTCACTTAGTTTCGAGGGCAAGCCCTGGGCTGAAAAACTCTTATCTGAGTCGGTCAAGTTTACAAAAAAGGCAGTGGCGAACTGGTGCCACATTGTGTGTAAAATCGGCGAAGCCGAGGTTGACCTCGATGAGTACGTAACAATTTTTCTGCAACAAATCGAAACCCTTTACGAGGACCTGATCGCCGATGTGGACACAATCCACGAGAAAAGCCTCGATAAAATAATGAAACTGTTAGAAAAACTCGAAAGTCTTTGTCGCGACCTTCACGTCCCTATCCCAACGTTCAACTACGAGGGGGTCCCTCTGAGTGAGGTGCGCCTCCAAATCATGCAAAAGGTGGACGAATACGAGGCTTTGGCCCAGATTCGCAGGCGGGAGTTTTGCGAATTGCAACAGAAAGAGCTCAAACTGTGTGCAAGTTTGGGGCGGGCCCCCCGACTTGTCCCCGGGTCTCCACTCCCGTTGCCAACCGAGCTGGAGGAACTGAGGACCCATGTCGAGAACCTCGAGACGGAGGCGCTGGAGCGCGAAGAAGTTTTCTTCCAATTGAAGGAAAAAATCGTCGAGGTTGTATCAGAACTGGAGCTGTGCCCTAATCTCGAATTCGAGAAGGATATTTTAAATTTGTCCAATACCCAAGTGCGCATAACTGACGCCGAAATGGAGCAGTTGCGGCAGTTCCACGACCAGTTGATCAAACGTCTGGCCGATGTGACCGAGGAGGTTGAAGAGTTGCGGAGCAAAATCGACGAGCTGTGGAAGAAATTGGAGGTCGATATAGTCGAGCGTGATGTTTTCCGAGCGAGACACGTGGGGCACTCGTTGAAGACGCTCGAGGCCCTTAAAGAGGAGCTGAATCGATTGGAGGCGATGAAAAGGGCAAACCTCCAAAATTTCATTTTAAAGCAACGGCTTGAACTGGAAGAATGGTGGGAAAAGTGTCACTGTACGCAAAAACAACGCGATGATTTTACGTTTTACTACTCCGATTGCTTTACCGAAGATTTGTTCGATATACATGAGCGTGAAATCCAGAAATGGAAGAATTATCACGAGGAGAACTCTGAAATTTTTGCACTGCTCAATGAGTTTAAGACGTTGTGGAGCCAACAAATCGAACTAGAGTCGAATTCTGCTGAAGGTGCTAATCGGTACAAGAATCGCGGAGGACAATTGCTAATTGAGGAAAGGAAACGTAATAAACTCAAAAAACGACTTCCAATTGTCGAGAACAAGCTCCGAACTTTGGCTCAATCGTATTTTGTCCGAACTGGGCAAGAATTCGAAACGTTTGGGCAAACAATGGACGACTATATTCAACAATTGCACGAAGCCAAAGAACGGGTTTGTACATTTTTTGATTTATTTTGATTGGTTTTTGTGCAAAATTTTACTCGCAAATGGTCGTATTTTTGTCTGTTTTTATCGTTTAAGCACTTTTTTGAACCAAAAATTACTAAATTCGGTCGAAGATGTTACTATTTTTGCTTTTTCTGAAAGTGCAAGCATGTTTCTCAACCGGACTTTGTAACAAGCCCAGGGCCGGATTACCCATTAGGCTACCTAGGGGCGCCAGCTAAAATGGGGCGCAAACGAAAATAAATCTTTTTTTTAACAAATTAAAAATAAAATGAACTTAAATAAAACAAAAAAACTTCAAAAGTTGAGACGCCCTTTTATTACAGACGTGGCCGTTCTCAATGATTTCAACGTGCTTGATAAAAAATAAAATATCAAGTTACTGATACAGTTATTCATAAACACCCTAAACATGCTTTGTTTCTTTTCTCGATATGAAATCTCTTGAAATGCATTTCATTTTTCAAATGAAACATGACGAAATTACATTCAGTTGTGTATCGGTCGTCTACAAAAACTTATTTATTCAAAATCAATACGAAGTCAAAATTCGGATAATAAAAGCTTGTGAGTAAGGATTGAGGAAAGAAAAGAAAATTAGTTGCTAAATTCTATACAATATACTAGGTGTCACCTAAAAATAATGTTTATTGTACCTATCTTAAAAATTAATAATCATTATTCACACAGAAATCAGTGTTTACTATTATATACTTTGTTTTTTCTATACATGACTTTTTAGAATTTTTCTACGATTCCTCATAAAATTAATTAATTAAAAATATTGTAATAATAGTAGATTTATTAATTAAAATAAACATTGAAATATTCAGGAATCGGAATTTTGTAATTTCTAGTGTAATTTCAATAAAACAAACTCGGTGTAGCTTGCTAGTCTCAAAATTACGTATATTTCAATTTTTATTTTTGTTAATTAATTAAATTTTGGGGTTAGCGACACTTTTTTAACATATTTTTCACACAAACCAATATTTAAACTTCACTATATCTATATGAACAAAATAGGATGCCTACTTATTTTTTATTAATTCGAATAATTTGCTTGAAAATTTATTTTATTTAAAAAAATTCTACGGAGCGGCAAAACTACAATCTGCTACTCTGGTATCAGTAGGTTAATAGAAATTGAAAAACTGTTTAAAAAACTAAAAGGACACACTTTAAACCTATTTAGTTTTGTGTAATAGGAGTTATACTTTTTTTAGTTAAAAATTGTAATTACAATGATGGTATTAATGAATTTTCCTGAATGAAATGTAAAATTCGATTTTGGACAAGGTAAGAGAGACACTGCTATTTTTTTGCGTTCGTTATTTATAATTTGTTTTTAATTTTATTAAGTTATTTACTGTTTATTTTTTTACATGTGTTTACCTTGTTTAAAAAACTACAGTAACAAATAAATCATATAAAATTAAAAATTAGTAAAAAGGTAGAAGGGTAAAAGGGGGCGCCGTGTCACATTAGCCTAGGGGCTCCCACAACTATAATCCGGCCCTGAACAAGCCGCAAAATAAAATCCATAAGTTAGTCGAAAATTGAGTTTTTCGCGAGATTTTTTTGCTAAACTGGGCGAAATTAGGTCAAAAGTTACACTTTTGTGGCGTTATTGAGTCGTTTAGGACGTTTTTAGCGACAGATGAAGAATTACTAAATTAGGTCAATGAAGAGACTGTTTTAGTAAGTTTTTGAACCAAAGGCGCAATTATTTCGCGAACTTTAGTCCATGAGTCGTTAAATCTATAAACTATGTCGAAAGTAAAGTTATTTTTGCCTTTTTCGAGCGTTCAAGCACGTTTTTCAACCAAAGTCGCAGTTTTTTGAGAGATTTTGCCAAACGGGGCCTAAAAATTATGAAAATGGGTCACAAATTACATTATTTTTAGCGTTATTGAGTGATTAGGACGTTTTTGAGCCAGAAACTCAATGATTGCAAATAATTTCGAAGTCGAAGTTGCGAGTATTTTTGATTTTTTCGAACAGTTTTTTTAGTAATTTAGTAATTCAGTCAGAGCGTAATTAAACGCATTAAATTAACTAATGCCGAAACGATGGTTGTTCCGTTGTTCCACGAAATTTTAATGAAAGAGGTCTATAAATCAGACTAATTTACGTCCAGTGTTTAAACACGTCTATCAATCAGAAACTTAATTATTAAGAGAAATTTCATTAAAAATCACTAAATTACATAAAAAATTATGCTATTTTTTGGTATTTCGGGCACGTAAGCACATTTTTGAGCTAGCAACTTCAAGATTTCGCTAAAGAGAGCCCTAAATCGAAAATGCAACAATTTTTGCGTTATACGAGCCCTAACAACTTTGCAAAACTGTTTGGAGCAATACATTAGGAAAACGCACGACAAGCTAATGAATGTTTATTTAAAAATAAAACGAGATTTCGTCCAAACATTTAATTGTTAGGGCTTGTAGCCTATTGTCCAAGCGGAGAAAAACTGGTGTTATGTTTGTCTTTTGATTGAATTTTTAATTATTTTTAGGATTTTAAACAGAAGCTGAGTGCCAAGAAACAACAGCGTGAGCAACAACCGTCCAGTTCGAGCAGACTGCCCACAACTCCACGTCACTGCTCCAAACGCAAAGTCATAGCGACTCCAATGACAGAACCCTCGAAAAAAGCAAAACTTTCGGTCTTGAAAAAGGTATCAAGGACTGGCTTGCCCAAATTCAACACTTCGAAAACTAAGAATCGTCGAAAGTCCGCACATAAACAACAATTGAGAAGCCGACTGTTTAAGAGCTCGGATAAGGAAAATAATAGTAATGTTTCGACCACATATCACGATTTTGAGGTAAGTTTTTGACGAGTTGTAGCGAGTTTGTCACATTTGGAGGTTTGTAGAGGGAAATTTCGACCCGAGATGCGTGTAGAAGCACCATTTTTGGTCGAACTATTGGTGTCCAAGTTACAAATGCGGAGGGGATTCCAATAAAGCAAGAAAACTTTGCTATTCCTAGTGGTATTGCTCCCTTGCCCACAACACCAAGGCCCAAAAATCCGAGCAAATTTTAATCAATCAACTGTTACATTTTGTTTTTGTATTATTTTTTTACGCACATGTACTTAAAAGGAGTTAGTTTTTAAATTACGTCCATTTGTTTTTTATTTAAAGGTGCTCCTCTATTATATGTTATAAATTACTAAATATATTTATTGCATGACTAAAATTTGTTTCATTTATTATACCTTTTATATTTATGTTTTTTATTAGCTGTTTCAAAATTATAAAAATGCCAACGTCGCATTTTCTCTCAAAATCAGTTGTTATAAATTATTAATGCACTTCAAAAAATGAATAGCTAATGTATTTGTAGTTTCAATGAGAGATCTAGTCAATAATAACTATTTTACAATTTTATCAACCTTCTTTAAAAAGTTATTAGGTAAAATGCGACGTTGGTGTTTTTATAGTTTTGAAACAGCTAATATTTGTACATCATGGAGAGACGAGGCTTTCTCCGGTGTCATACATATAATTTTTTCAACGACTTCAAATATTCCATGCTGGAGGAAGGAAAAAAATGGCTTTTCTGGTAGTATTTTATTTGGACAATTAATCATTTTTGTGCATCTCTTGGTACTCCTTGAAGGTGTACAACCCCTTAAAAGTAGCAATTCTCAAATTTCGCGCGCTTGCTTTGGCGTTGATGTGCCAGTTGTGCAGTTCTGCCACCTGTGTGGAACTAGCTGCAGCAGGGTCGCCACTCCCATTCAAATTTCGCGTCCAGAATTCGTTGCCGGGCAACGCGTTGCCATCCCAGGGATACGACACTACCAACAGTTTGCCTTCGTCGTCCCCTGCAAGTCTCTCCTGGGGATTTTTATTGAGCATGTGGAGCGTAATTCCCTTGATTTTGTCACCGTTTGAGTACTTCCCCGCCGAAGTTTCGTGAATGTAGGCGAAACGGACATCGCTGATGTGTTTCAACTCATCGCCCAGTAGCCTTAAATTAATAATTAGGGGAAGCACAAAACAAATTATTATTTATTACTCGAGCCGTTGGGCGAACGTGTCCATAAAAATTTTATTTTGTTGGTGGGCTATTTTCCATACTCCCAGACCAAGGCCTACTACGTGTACATATGCCATTTTGTTTTCCTGTTTCGCGCGATCGTTTGCTTCGATTAAAAGAGTATCAATCGATAAAGCGAGTCGTTTTTTGTACATCAATCGATCGAAATATTTGCCTCTCCCGAGTTCGAAATACCGCTCAGGTTGTGACTCGATTTGGCCCAAAACCTTGTCATATGTCTCACTCGAACCTCCGTAAAATTTCAAAAATTCCTGCTGCAAGGTTGGCTCTTCTGACGGGCCGTATCCATAGCAACTAGTGTTTTGTTCCTTGGCAATGACAACCTCGCGGTACTCCATTACCCTAGATTTTTCAAGCCGGGGGCCAATCACCCCAATTATCACTCCATTCTCCTCAACTTTGCCCCGATTTTCCTCGAAAATGCCCAAATTATTGCGGTCCCCATCATTGATAAAGTAACTAAACGACGAGACTGACAGTAAAGCCGATAATTTTATTTCATCATAACTGAGACAATTTTCCAAAACAAGTGGTGGCGCTTCGTTACTTGTGCCAATTGTTTCCCATCGGCCAGAGCCACTTATGTTGTTCAAAAGCAAGTAATGATCCACAGCCCCCATGAACATAACCGCCCGTTTACTCAACAACCTATCAATAAACTGCAACAACGTCATCCCTTTGTAAAACTCCTTCTTCTCCCCGTACTTCTCCTGATGCAGGAGGAAGACTGCGCATAAAAACAGCGCATGTTCGTGAATCACCGGATACGCCGAATTTATGTTCTTCTCTAGGGTTTTTACCGCAGTGTGGTTTTGAAGTTGGCAACAACGCACTGTTTGCAAAGGGAACTCAATGGGAAACTGTGAACTTTTCTCAATTATTTGGCCCAAACTGACGTTAGGGACGGGCTCTGTATTGTTGTCTTCCGAAAGGAGGAGGGTTTTGTGGTCACCGGTCCAAACAGGTGATGGCTTGAGCCACTCCATCATTGCCTAAAATGGGACCATTTGTGCGAGGAAATTTAATTAAGGGGTCTCACTTCGATTAAACTAACACTGTTACGCCTCATGAATTGTACAAATGCAAACAAATACGGGAAGATAACTCCGGAAACTGATAAGGAGTTGCATTTGCGCTTAATGGTACTACAGGAAACTGTAATTTTGTTTTGGTGGTTGCATACACGTTTAAAAAGCAACAATAACACCAATTTTGTGAATTTTTCGCAAAGGCAAATTCTAAGATTATTTGGAGTATTTGGAAGATATGGTGGATTCCAATATCATTTAAAGAATTTTTAGAGAATATTATTCCAAATATTTTACTGGTAATGTGAGGATACTGTGGGAGAAAATGCATTTTTAGAAATAGTCAAGAAAAATTTGAAACGAAACTAATTAAATTTTGTAAAAGAGTAGAGTAAAATCTAAAAGAATATTTAAAGAACGTAGAAAAGTATTTATAAAAAAGTTTTAATACAGTTTTCAAAAAATGCAAAGAAATGTCTGAAGAAAAATTTATAAAAGAATGGAATGATGGATTTATAAAATTATCTAAAGAATAATACAAATTCAGAGAAAATCTTATGAAGAATCTAAAGAAGTGTACACAATGCTAAACTGTAATCTAGAAGAAATCTAAACTATAATAGATGAATTATTCTGAAAAGACACAGAGTGATGAATCTAAAAGAGGATTTGGAGAATATAGAAGAAGTGTTTATAAAATAATTTAAAGAGGAGTCTAGATTTCAGACCAAGAAACGGCGTCAGAAAAGAATCTTATAAAAATCTAGAGAACAATACAGAATCAATAATGCTAAGGAATTCTCAAAAAAAAAAAAAAAAACTAGAGAAGATTAAAAAACGCAGAGAATTTGGAGAATACTATAGAAAGCTGCAAAATAATTTGACGGAATAATCTAGAAAAGAATCTATGAACGAATCTGTGGTCTATTTCTAACCTTTAGCAATACTGTCAATTTTAAAAATTATTTTTCTCTTTGAATTGGTGGGTTTTCTTCGCTTTAAATTTATCGTGGGGATTCACTTTAACACAGAATTCTTTTCTTATACAAAAACTCTCAATTTGTGCTCTATTTCACTCCAAAAAATGCAAATGCGCTGTTGCCAAATTCTACTAAGAACTGAAATGGAATGTAAAGATGAATTTATAAAATAATCTAAAAAAGAATTAATATCTTAGGTCTATAAAGAAAAATAGAGAGAAGATTACAGAAACAATGATAAAGAAAAAACTGTCAAAATTCTAAACAAAACCAGAAAAGCCTGAAAAGTGGAATCTATATAATAAAGAGAATTTGGAGAATGTTTATACTTATATTTATTAGTTTTTTGTTATTAGTGTTTTGTGTTTCTGTTTGCTTTTTACTTTTTTATTTTTATCTAAAATCGATTCTTATTTTTAAACGTGGGGATTTAAAGTCATTTTTCCTAAGTTCGTTTGAAAATAGGCAAGTGCACTGAAGAGGAGCTTACACTGGCCAATTATGACACCAGGAAATGGTTTACGAGATGTGCATTTTACAAAAACTTGAGTTCCTTTATTCGCTATAATCTTATCAATGACGGCGTTGTTCAATACTGATGATTGTTGAACTTTTATAAAATTATTGCAATACCCGGAACACTTAATAATCGATAAGAAATCATAAAAGAACAGATATATAATGATATAAAAGACAATACTTTCCCATTTTCAAACTTATTTTGAGATAAAATGCGTTTTCTCAATTTAATTTTGTTTGTGTGTTTTTCTCTTGCCCCAATAATTTGGGCAAAAGGGCCCCCAGGTATTTCTTTAATATTTTTCTCTATTTTTCATTTTTATAATTACGATAAAAAGGTCCCCGAATCATAAACGGCAAAACGGCCGAAAAAGGGCAATTTCCGTGGCAAGTGGGGATTTATGTTACCCAACCTGGGACTTCAAATTTGTGTGGAGGCGCACTTTTGAACGAAAAATGGATTCTAACAGCCGGTCACTGCGTTAAAGAGTATTGGTATTCGTTTCACTTTTGGTTAAAATTTATTATCGTTTCTAGCGCCAGTAATTTTAAAATCGCTTTGGGCTCAAACCACCTTAAGGGAAATGACCCATCACGGGTTGTATTCGAAACAAAGGATTACATTTTGCACGAAAATTACGACAAGTATAGTCTAGCCAACGATATTGGACTTATACCATTACCACAAGCTGTATCATTCAATGGTCGGTAACTAATCCAAAGTCGAAATTTTTTTAGCATCAAGTGTATTTTAGACGACATTCAACCAATTGCTCTACCATCACAGGGACTAACAGATGGTAGTTCGGTCACCATCAGTGGTTGGGGCCTAACCAGTGATGGTACAAACACAAACCCGCACCCAAATTAACCAAAATCACAATTCTTTAAATTTCAGACGGCGAAGAAGCCAGTCCTGACCTAATGTACGTTGATTTAGTCACAATTTCCAATTCTGAATGTTCCCAAGCTTACGAAGGTTTGGACATAAACAAAGGAGTTGTTTGTGCCAAAGGGCCCGGAACTATCGTACAGAGCACTTGCGAGGTTCAATAACATTTCGGTGTTTCCCCTAACTTTTAGTGTTTTTTAGGGTGACAGTGGCGGTCCGCTTGTTACTACCAACTCAAACCCAACTCACGTTGGTATTGTTAGTTTTGGACACCCTGACGGTTGTGAGAGTGGCAAACCTGCCGGTTTCACGCGCACTTATTACTACCTTGACTGGATCAAAGCAAAAACTGGTATTTAAAAACAATAAACAAGTCGTATTTTAGGCCAGATTTATTTATAACCCTGTAATCCCACAATCCAAAAATTTGAGATAAAAATCGTCTAGTCATTGCAACGAAACGAAAAAATAACAATTCATGTTATTTTAATCGCTCTTAATCCCGAAAAAGTCTTAAATTGTCAATTTGGCGCGTCTCGAAAATCGTATAAAAGATACGAGTTGTTTGGTGAATTGTCACAAATCGAAAATGTTTCGTTTGGTTGTACTGTTCCTTGGTGTGGCTTCCGCCCTAGCATTGCCAACCGAGCGGCTTTTGCCTGGAGTAAGTAGCTTATTTTTTCTACAATCGAATAAATTTGTCTAGGCTCTTCCAGCCACCGCTTCCTCGAGATTTCTCCCGTTTAGAGAAATTGGAAACCGAATTATTAATGGTTCCCCAGCTTCGTTAGGTCAATTCCCATATCAGGCAGCCCTTTATTTGAAAGTTAGTGGTGGTACTTCGTTCTGTGGAGGCGCTCTTATTACCCCAACTTACATCCTCACAGCTGCTCACTGCACCCAAGGGTAGTAGTTATAGTCTCATCAAATTTCTACCAAAATTTTGATTTTTAACAGAGTTACAGCCATAACTGCTGTTTTGGGAATCACCGATTTGAACGGTTCTGGAGGGGTTCAAGCCCAAGCAAGTCGGGCTATTAACCACCCGAATTATTCATCCAGTACTCTAGCTAATGATATTGCTTTAATTCAACTGACAACATCCGTGGCTACGTCTAGTAACGTTAAAACCATTTCTTTGGCTTCGAGTACTTTAGGAAGTGGCGTTTCGGTCACTGTGAGTGGTTGGGGCAAAACCAGCGACAGTTCGTCCGGTATTAGTCAAACTCTTAATTACGTTGGATTGACTACTATCACAAATGCGGTCTGTGCCAACACATATGGCAGTATTATCCAGTCAGGGATAGTTTGTGCCAAGGGCAGTACCACTCAAAGCACTTGCAACGTAAGTTTGGTAATTTAAAGTAAGTTTTTGTGATTTTGGGATTGAAGGGTGACAGTGGTGGCCCATTGGTTACTGGGTCTGGATCCAATGCCCTTCATGTGGGTATTGTGAGTTTCGGTAGTTCCCAGGGATGTGCCAAAGGTTACCCATCGGCATATACCAGAACTGCGGCTTACAGGACATGGATTAAAACATACGCTGGTGTGTAAGCACGATTGAGATTGATTGTTATTTGATTAGATAAGGAAAAATGCAATAAATCATGTTTAAAAAAATTGTGTTTTTTTACTTTTTTACGATCAACGGTTTGCGTAAAGTTAGTAAAATCTCCGAAATGTTTGGGTGGTTCAAGGAACCCCACTTGTAACACAAACCGGTGTTGTAAATAATTAACTAATAACGGAAATAACAAATAAATTTTATTATTTCTATTAATTGTAGTTTATAGTTCCATGAAAGTTCTCGCAACAGAGCGATTTACTAGATTTGAGTTAATATCTGTTTAAAAAGCTTTAGTTTTTAGAATTTTAGTAGATATTGTTCAACTGTGTATAATCAAATTATTTTATCGAATGTAAGATGACAGAAAATTAGTTTATCTAAAAAGGTAAACTTGAATATAAATTAATTTAAAAAATTCTTGCTACAAAAAGGGTTAATTAAAACAAATTCGACAATTTGAAAAACAAAGGCAGATAAATAACTGCAGACAATAATAAATATCTACGGAACCATCTGAAGGCAGAGATTTGGATTCCGCAGTTGAAGCTGTTTAAAAATTAGAACAATAACAAGAAAAAACGTAGAAAGAACTAAAAAAATATGTAAGTTACGCAGTGCCATCTTGCAGAAAAAAAAGTGGAATACTGAGATTGAGAACACCAAAAAAATTATGCTTGTGGTTGTGGAATTGGAATAAAAATAATTAATAATTATTTTTTTTATAACCCAGCAAAGTGCTCTGTAATTAAAATTTTTCTAACATTAGCAGTGCGTTTTCTTTAAATAAATTGTCGTTCCTTAGATCATCCTCCTCATTAAACCGTCTAAGCACTATATTTTTTGCAATTCTAATTTTTTGAAAAAAACTCGTAAATTTCGAAGTAATTTTTTTCGTCTTCGCAACAATCAAACATAATCTTCACTCTGTCAAGACGAATTGCTGCTTTCAATTACGTTACGTGCGTTTATGTTTATTTGAAATTAAATTTAAATGGAGAATTAATTCTTTTTATGAAATTGGTCCATCTTTCAAATACCTATGCATAAATACAAATTACAAATAAAGACTTTTCACCAAAAAATGTTTTTGTAATATTTTGTTAGCGCCCACAGTTGACATCAAAGTCTTTCGTTTAAAATCCTTAGCAATCGGAAATAAAATCTGTCTCGTTGTCAAGACAAGAATGAAGTCAATGTTTAATGTGCTATTAGGTAGAGATTCATCCTTCAAAAACCTTATAACTTATTACAGTTATTCCCAGAATATTCAAAAAACTGCCACAATCTTATTTATTATTGAACAATTTTAAAAAACTATGCACATAAATGTTGTCGGTCCCTTATTTACTGTTATAACTAGGTAATTAATGAAATTATCTTCATCAATTAGGTGACTTCACAACACAGCAGAAGGTCCTACGTTCAAATAAACTTTATAATATGGTGATCTTAAAAACCCGCCATAACAATTGTATTTTCTGATAAACCACAAAATTAATGCAGCTATTAAATTAACTATAATAATGGCTTGAATTATAGGTTTACTTAAACCTCTTTAAACTTGCCATTCAAACCATTTTTTCTCAAATCAGTTCTTATGCCTATAGCTCTGTTTTATCGTACTATGTAATTTTAATTTTGTTGTAAATCATTCATGTTTTATATCTGAAGAAATAGAAATGTATCATTGAAACGTCATATTAAACTCAAGATATTTTGGAAATCATTTATTCTTTTTTCACTTATCAACCAGAGTCCAAGTAATTACAATTTTTTATGCATAATTAAAAAAAAATTAAAAATACAAAGCGATTACTCATTTATGAAAATTTGAACCTAATTGGGATAACAGGATTTAATGTGTTGTCAGGTAGAGATTCATTATTCAAAAACCTTATAGTACATATAACACTTATCACCAGAAAACTCAAAAAACTTTTTTTTATTAACAAAACTATGCACGTAAAAATTGTCGGTCCCTTACTTACTATTACGTATATAGCGAAACATAAACAATTAATGATTGCAAATTTTCTTCCTAAGTCAGCTGACTTCGAAATTTTCAAATAAACTTTATTTATATGGTGATCTTAGTTAAAAACCCGCCACTACTTTATCAGCAAAAATATTGCAACTTTTAAATCAACTATAATGGCTTGAATTGCGTCTACTGGAACCCCTTTAGACTTGGCATTTCAATCAACTTTACCCAAATAAATTCTGATGCCCAAAACTCTGTTTCATCGTACAACGAAATTTTGATTTTAGTTGTAAATCATTCCAACACCTAAAATCTGTAGGTACCCCTATCTAAAGCAATAAAATAATCATTATTTTATTCGCTTCTAATCTCAAAAAAGTCGTAAATCGTCAATTGCCCCATCGCAAAAATCGTATAAAAAGCGAAAAGTTTCGTAAATTGTCATAAATCGAAAATGTTTCGTTTCGTTGTACTATTCCTTGGCGTAGCTTCAGCTTTACCAACCGAGCGGCTTTTGCCAGGAGTAAGTAATTTAATTTTTCTACAACCGACTAAAATTTTTCTAGGCTCTTCCAGCCACCACTTCGTCACGGTTTCTCCCGTTTCGGGAGATTGGTACTCGCATTATTAGTGGCTTCCCGGCTAAGTTGGGTCAATTCCCATACCAGGCGGCTCTCTACTTGGCTATTTCTGCGGACAAGGGTTTGTTCTGTGGAGGTGCTCTTATTTCCCCGACTTACATCCTCACGGCTGCTCACTGCACCCAAGGGTACTTTCACCAAACTTAGAAAACTCTACAAAATTTTATTTTGATTTCTTATTAACAGAGTTACAGCCATAACGGCTTTTTTGGGCATAATCGACCTAAACAACCTTTCTGACGGTGTTATAGTTCAAGCAAGTCGAGTTATAAACCATCCAGACTATTCCTCAACCACTTATGCTAATGACATTGCTTTGGTCCAATTGTCAGTATCTGTAGCTACGTCTAGCACCGTTCAAACCATAGCTTTGGCTTCAAGTTCTCTCGAAAGTGGCGTTTCGGTCACTGTAAGTGGTTGGGGAAAAACCAGTGATATTTTATTGGGTATTAGTCAAAAACTGAATTACGTCGAGTTGACTACCATCACAAATTCGGCCTGTGCCTACACTTTTGGTAGTATTATCCAACCAGGGATCGTCTGTACCAGAGGCAGGACCATTCAAAGTCCTTGCAGTGTAAGTTTGGTAATTTAAGTGATTGTGTTATGATTTTGGGTTCTAGGGTGATAGTGGTGGCCCATTGGTCACTGGGTCTGGATCAAATGCCCTCCATGTGGGTATTGTTAGTTTTGGTAACGTTCAATGTGCTAGAGGATACCCAGCAGCATTTACCAGAACTGCGGCTTATAGAACGTGGATTAAAACACACGCGGGTGTATAAATACGCCTAAAATTGTGATTTGATTAGATAAAAAAAATGCAATAATAAATCATAATTAGAAAGTTTAATTTTATTCGACCTTGTAGTACGATTGTTGATTAAATAAATAAATAAATAAATTTATTGGTCACTATTAGGTGTTTAGAACACAATTTGGTATGTCAAACAATAGCATAAAACTAATAATAATAAAAGTTATCAAGACTATAATAGTACATATACAGGCTGTTTCACCTAAGACTTTCGAGCTTAATATCTCAGTTATTTGTCAACGGATTGTTACGAAATTTGGGATGCACATACTTTAGGAGATGGTTTTTCAATTAAGAGAAAAACAATGACTTCAAATTAAAAACAATTTGAACACACGTTTCTTTTATGTAAAATTAAGCCCAATTATCATTGGATCATTAAACCCCGAAAAACAGTTGACCACACAAAAAAATAACCAAATCGTTTGGCTGATCAAAGGAAAAAATTAGATTTTGTTGTAAAAAACTTGATTCAAATTTTGAAAGTATTTGAGCAGTCATTTTTTGAATCAACTGATGAAGCATTGCTAAACAGCATTTTGTATACCACTGAAAAAACTGTCAGAAGTGTGCGCATTTTAATGTTTACCTTCTAAAATATCTGCATTTTAAATTTCATAAAAATCCGTTGACAAATAACAGAGATATCAGGCTCGAAAGTCTTAGGTGAGACAGCCTGTATACCTATTATTATACGAGTTTTGTAAAACGTTCTTTTGTGGCACAAATGGTTTTGGAGTACAACGAAGAAGAATGAGTGTCACAATTAAGTCATATACAGGGTGATTCATATGACCCTGACAAACTTTAAATGCAACCAGTAATACATTACTCAATTATAACTTGACTCAAAAACACTAATAATTATAAATTTGTTTGTGATTTGGATATTCCTTCTAAACCTTAAAAAACTAAATTCTTATTGCAGTCTCTGGTGTTTTTGTTTTGGCCAATTTAAGCGCAATTCAACCTCCAATGTAAAATGGGTTGCATTTAAAGTTCGTCAGGGTCGTAAAGTTATGTGAATCACCCTGTATAAAAGGAGTGTAATATACTATTTTTTTACTTGCTATTTTTGTTGTTTGTTCTTTTTTTTTAGTTTAACTTATCAAAATCTGTTCAAACTATTTCCTATTAATTTTGTTAATTATTCAGGTTTTATCAATAAACGACTTGACGCTGTTGACAGATCACACTAAATTACAGTGATGACTGATGGCACCCAGCCCAGCACTGCCAATACAATTCCTAAAAATTTACTAAAAGGAGTTGCACAAAAGTTCTCTTTGTGAAACTACTTTCGGTTTCACAATAAATTCACAATTTGTGAAGCCAAAGTAGAAAACATATTTTTTTTATTAAATAATTCTTACACTCTGGTTTAAACTGATTTTAAGTGAGTCTTTTATTTGTCCAATTGCGAACTAGGCTTTCTTTAATTTAATGTCCCAATTTAGATTACAATAATCTACATGTGTACCTAGAAACTTTGTATTTATATTATTGAGATTATTTTAGGTTGCAGATGCTCTGATAAGAGTCCATTAAGTTAAGTTTTCGAATATAGTAATTAATGGCAACCGTTTAATTCACATTCAGTATCAGTCTATTTCTGTCACACTATGACGTGATTTCCTCTATTATTATTATTTTTTAATTCTGCAGGATTTCAACATTGTCAGCAGTAATAGTTATGCAGGTATCGTCTGCAAATATATTGACTAGGCCAGTTATTACATAGTTAGGTAAATCATAATTATACATGATGAATAACAATGGTCTAATAACTGTTCCTTGTGAAACTCTCAGAATATTATGGCATGGATCAGAGAAGTTATTGACGTATTTGACTTTAAGATTACGATTGGAAAGAAATGAGTAAATGACTCAATCCATTTTAGTAGTTTACCTCTTATGCCTATTTTGTACAGTTTATTAATGAGGAATTTTTATCAAGTATGTCAAAAGCTGTATCGAGATCAAAAAATAAGCTTACAATATACTTGCCTTCATGAAGATGTTTACATATAGTCCATTCGGAATTAAAATCAATTGTCAGTGTCAAAATTTTTTAAATTATGTTGGAACCCTGCGACATTACCATAGGAACGAAGCCTGGACGACTAATTTTAAATGGAGTTGCCAGATGGACTATACAAAGTTAATCAATTAAAATTTTGCAGTTTCGACAGACTTACCTTTACGGAAGCCATGCTGTGACTGTAATATATTATTTTATTCAAAGTTAGAGAGCTGTTTATAAGTTTTTCTACCAATTTCTCAAAAATTTTCAATATTGAAAACATATTTTTTTATGTAACGGGGTGACAAGTGATGTTTTTAGGGCACCGGGAAAAATTGCACTTTCAAATAATAGATCAATTAGATAAAATAAAAGAGTTATTACAGTTTTAATCATACATTTTAGTAATTTTGTTGATATACTGTCTATATCTAAGAAATTTTTAACTTTGAGTCTACTTACAATGTTCAGATTTTCTTCAAATTATCAGATAGTTCGTGTAAATCAATTCTGTTGTCAATAAACGGATTGAAATACCAAACTTTATAGTTCCAAGAAAGAAAATTTTCGTAACCGAACGCTTATCTGTAGTATCCAGAATCACATCATAGACAAGGGTCCTACGTTCAAATAAATTTTATTTATACAGTGGCTCCAGTTCAGAATATTTTTTGGTCGGTTTCATTAGCACAAATAGTCAAAAAAACATTAACTTTGACGCCATAATTGATTATCGCATTTTGTCCTTTATTTAATCAATTTACAAACTCATTTGTGTTTACACATGCGCGTACTTCCTAATCCAGGACCTGTAACTCGCAGTTCTTGTGTATACCGTTGGGTACCCCTTGTCACATCCCTTGGAACTACCGAAACTTACAATACCCACATGGAGGGCGTTTGATCCAGACCCAGTGACCATTGGGCCACCGCTATCACCCTGAAACCCCAAAATCATGAAATTTCCCAAATTGTCTTACTTACGTTGCAAGTGCTTTGGAATGTCTTGCCTTTGGCACAAATATTCCCCCAAAAAATCTGATTTTCAAAAGTGGAAGAACACTCCGAATTTGTGATAATCGTTAATTGGACATAATTGAGAGTGCTACTAATATGGGTCGCAGCACTGCTGGTTCTTCCCCAACCAATCAGAGTGACCGGAACCCCACCTTGCAGAGCATCCGAGCCCAAAGAAATGGTTTGGATATTTTTAGTGAGGGGTACAGCCGTTGACAATTCGACCAAAGCAATGTCATTTTTTACGCTTGCGGGGTAGTAATCAGGGTGCATAATAGATCGAGTTGCGCTTACTTGAACCCCTCCAGTCTTGTCTTGCAAATTGGTTATACCCAAATACGCTACTACACTTACAGTTCTGTTAAAAAAATATTTAATTTTAAAAGTATAAGGATAAGTTGTAAATCGTTCCAGATGTGGAAAATCCACAATACATTTACAAAGTTTATCAGTAAAATACAAGGGGTTTACCTTACAGTGCAGTGAGCTGCTGTTAGTATGTAACGAGGGGTAATAAGGGCGCCGCCGCAGAAAGAAACATCACCGCCAGACTTCTTCAAGTAGAGAGCTGCCTGGTATGGAAATTGCCCTAACTTGGCCGAGGAACCGCCAACAATTCGATCATCGACTTCCGGGAGAGTCTCGTTACCCGATGAATTGGTGGCTGGAAGATCCTAGAGGGATTTTATTCGGTTACGAAGAAATAAACTCCTTACTCCAGGCAAAGGCTGGTCCATTGGTAGTGCAAGGGCCGAAGCCAAAAGTACAACCAAACGCAACATTTTTCAATTTGCGATTTTTTTAACAATCCAATAAATAAGTATATACTGTAACTACGCTGTTTCGACAAATGCTTTCACAGAAACGTGCTTTAAAATTGAATTTACAATTATTCATAAACTTAACAAAATTAATATGTATGAATGGAAATATTTAAGGAATAATTATGGGTAGTACTAATAAAATATAGCAAAAACTTTTATTACAGTTTTATCTCTTTCTTTCTGATACAATATAAATTACATCTATCTTTTACTATTACATGTATATTTACTTAAATTTATTCATATGGTTTTATATTTATTAAAATAAACAATTTTATTGTTATGATAACAAAATATCAAAAATACGTATGTTAATTTTATTTTTTGGATTATGAATTTTTTTGTTGAAGAATGAGGTACTCCACCATGAAATGGCAATCCTAATTTTAAGCAAAAAATTATAAAATTTTAAATCTCGTAAAAAGCTGGTATAATACACAAAATGAGCCGCAGAATTCAATAGAACAAACTGTTTTGCCCTACGACTTTAGTTTAGTTTAGTAGGCAAAACTATTCGAAAAAGTGGAACTATTTTGATTCCTACCTATACAAAATAATCCGAGGAATCGATTGGCGAGAAAATCGCCAAATTCCTAATAGGTTTTTAGTTATGAATTTTTTAAAATTTTACCTATTATTCTTTTTACCTGCAATTTTCTTGAAAACTGATAGTCGGAGAAAAGTAATCTTCTTTTAAAACGATAGACAATTAAAATAGCTTTCAAACGATAATAAGCTTCATGGGGTTATTTTTCGATAACTGTTCCGGGTACCGGAAATCAAAATCTCTACAAAAACTGGAAAATCAAAATTTTAAAACTCGAATCTATTTACTTTTTTTCTACTTGTGCCTTGACAAAAATTTAAGCAAAAAAATTCAAAATTTTAAATCTCATGAAAAGCTAATATAATACGTAGAATGAGCCGCAGAATTCACTGGAACAAACCGTTTTGCTCTACGACTTTTAGTTTTTAAGTTATGAATTTTTTTAGTGTAAAACTTTAAATGCTTCTGTACCCGGAACCGGTACCCGGAGCGACTCCGGGTTTTGACGAAAAAATAGAGAATTTCAAGCGCTATCCGATGCTGCATTGAATTTTGCTCTAACTCTTATAGTTTCCGAGAAAAACGCAAAAAAAGGTTGCCATTTTCACTATTTTCTAATTTTTAAACGTCGATTACAGCGAAACTATAAGAGTTAGAGAAAAACGGTAAAAACGGTTAGAACCGGTATAAAAAGCCCCACAAACTGGCATAGGTTTCAAAGCGATATCTCGCAAAAAAAAATTCAATTTTCAAACGTCGATTACGGCCAAACTGAAAGAGTTAGAGGAAAACGCTTTGTTCCATTGTAAAGAGCACGTCAAGATCTATAAGATAGGATAGGTTTAAATTGATTTTGAGACACTTTAAAAATTGGCCGTTTTAAGGGGGGGGTGTTAACAAATTTTTCAATTTTTTTATTTTCTCCATTACGGCTAAACTATTCGAAAAAGTGGCACTATTTTAATCCTTACCTATGCAAAATGATCCGGGGAATCGATTGGCGCCGAGAAAATTGCCAAATTCCTAATAGTTTTTTAGTTATGAATTTTTTAAAATTGGACCTACTTTTGCTTTTTTTCGAAATTCTCTCGAAAACTATAAGTCGGAGAACAATAATCTTTTTTGAAAACGATAGACAATTAAAAGAGCTTTCCAACGATAATAAACTTCATAGGGTTATCTCTAATAGTTCCGGAGTTATTGCTCGATAAATTTTCCGGGTACCGAAAATCGACAAAATCGCGACCAAAATTGCAAAAATCAAATTTTTTTAAATCGAACCTACTGACTGTTTTTCTACTTTTAACAACTCTAGAGGGTTGTATGAGCATAGAAATGTTCATAAAACTTTGATTGAGTGAGTTAAAAAAAAATTATTTTTTTTCATTTTTGTGAAGGTAAGTGCCTTGACCATTAAAATTTTTAGCAAAAAAATTCAAAATTTTAAATCTCATGAAAAGTTAATATAATACGTAGAATGAGCCTCAGAATTCAATGGAACAAACCGTCTTGCTCTACGACGTTTAGTTTTTAAGTTATGAATTTTTTTGTTGATGAATAAAATACTCCTCTATGAAATGGCTGACCTAATTTTAAGCAAAAAAAAATCAAAATTTTAAATCTCGTGAAAAGTTAATAGAATACGTAGAATGAGCTTCAGAATTCAATGGAACAAACCGTTTTCCTCTACGACTATTAGTTTTTTAGTTACGAATTTTTTTGTTGAAGAATAAAGTACCAGTTATGTATTAGGCTACCCTAATTTTAAGCAAAAAATTTCAAATTTTTAAATCTTGTAAAAAACCGATATCATATGTAAAATGAGCCGTAGAATTCAATGGAACAAACCGTTTTGCTCTACGACTTTTAGTTTTTAAGTTATGAATTTTTTTAGTGTTAAACTTTAAATGCCTCTGTACCCGAAACCGTTGCCCGGATCGGCTCCGGGTTTCGACGAGAAAATAGATAATTTCAAGCGCTATCCGATGCTTTATTGATTTTAGCTCTAAGACTTATAGTTTCCGAGAAAAACGCAAAAAAAGGTTGCCATTTTCACTTTTTTCTAATATTTAAACGCCGATTACGGCGAAACTATAAGAGCTAGAGAAAAACGGTAAAAACGGTTAGAAGCGGTATAAAAAGCCCTACAAACTGGTATAGGTTTCAAGGCGATATCTCGCAAAAAAATTTTCAATTTTCAAACGTCGATTACGGCCAAACTAAAAGAGCTAGAGGAAAACGATTTACTCCATTGTAAAGAGCACATCAAAATCTATAAGATAGGATGGGTTTGAATTGATTTTGAGACACTTTAAAAATTCTACTTTTAACAACTCTAGAGGGTTGTATGAGCATAGAAATGTCCATAAAACTTTGCTAGAGTGAGTTAAAAAAAATTATTTTTTTTACATTTTTGTGACGGTAAGTGCCTTGACCATAAAAATTTTTAGCAAAAAAATTCAAAATTTTAAATCTCATGAAAAGTTAATATAATATGTAGAATGAGCCGCAGAATTCAATGGAACAAACCGTTTTGCTCTACGACGTTTAGTTTTTAAGTTATGAATTTTTTTGTTGATGAATAAAATACTCCACTATGAAATGGCTGACCTAATTTTAAGCAAAAAAAATCAAAATTTTAAATCTCGTGAAAAACTGATATAATACGTAGAATGACCCGCAGAATTCACTGGAACAAACCGTTTTGCTCTACGACTTTTAGTTTTTTAGTTACGAATTTTTTTGTTGAAGAATAGAGTACCAGTATGCATTAGGGCTACCCTAATTTTAAGCAAAAAATTTCAAATTTTTAAATCGAGTAAAAAACCGATATAATATGTAAAATGAGCCGTAGAATTCACTGGAACAAATCGTTTTGCTCTACGACTTTTAGTTTTTAAGTTATGAATTTTTTTAGTGTTAAATTTTAAATGCCTCTGTACCCGGAACCGTTGCCCGGAGCGACTCCGGGTTCTGACGAGAAAATAGAGAATTTCAAGCGCTATCCGATGCTTTATCGAATTTTGTTCTAAGTCTTATAGTTTCCGAGAAAAACGCAAAAAAAGGTTGCCATTTTCACTTTTTTCTAATTTTTAAACGCCGATTACGGCGAAACTATAAGAGTTAGACAAAAACGGTAAAAACGGTTAGAAGCGGTATAAAAAGCCCTACAAACTGGCATAGGTTTCAAGGCGATATCTCGCAAAAAAATTTTCAATTTTCAAACGTCGATTACGGCCAAACTAAAAGAGCTAGAGGAAAACGATTTACTCCATTGTAAAGAGCACATCAAAATCTATAAGATAGGATGGGTTTGAATTGATTTTGAGACACTTTAAAAATTGACCATTTTTAAGGGGGGGGGTGTTAACAAATTTTTCATTTTTTTTATTTTCTCTATTACGGCTAAACTATTCGAAAAAGTGGCACTATTTTAATCCTTACCTATGCAAAATGATCCGGGAAATCGATTGGCGTCGAGAAAATCGCCAAATTCCTAATAGTTTTTTAGTTATGAATTTTTTTAAATTTGACCTACTTTTGCTTTTTTCGAAATTTTCTCGAAAACTATAAGTCGTAGAACAATAATCTTTTTTGAAAACGATAGACAATTAAAAGAGCTTTCCAACGATAATAAACTTCATGGGGTTATCTCTAATAGTTCCGGAGTTATTGCTCGATAAAGTTTCCGGGTACCGAAAATCGACAAAATCGAGACCAAAATTGAAAAAATCAAAACTCTTATAATCGAACCTAGTGACTCTTTTTCTACTTTTAACAACTCTAGAGGGTTGTATGAGCATAGAAATGTCCATAAAACTTTGCTAGAGTGAGTTAAAAAAAAATTTTGTTTTTACATTTTTGTGAAGGTAAGTGCCTTGACCATAAAAATTTTTAGCAAAAAAATTCAAAATTTTAAATCTCATGAAAAGTTAATATAATATGTAGAATGAGCCGCAGAATTCAATGGAACAAACCGTTTTGCTCTACGACGTTTAGTTTTTAAGTTATGAATTTTTTTGTTGAAGAATATAGTACCACTATGAAATTGTTACCCTAAATTTAGGCAAAAAAAATCAAAATTTTAAATCTCGTGAAAAGTTAATAGAATACGTAGAATGAGCCTCAGAATTCAATGGAACAAACCGTTTTGCTCTACGACTATTAGTTTTTTAGTTACGAATTTTTTTGTTGAAGAATAAAGTACCAGTTATGTATTAGGCTACCCTAATTTTAAGCAAAAAATTTCAAATTTTTAAATCTTGTAAAAAACCGATATCATATGTAAAATGAGCCGTAGAATTCAATGGAACAAACCGTTTTGCTCTACGACTTTTAGTTTTTAAGTTACGAATTTTTTTGTTGATGAATAAAATACTCCACTATGAAATGGCTAACCTAATTTTAAGCAAAAAAAATCAAAATTTTAAATCTCGTGAAAAGCTAATATAATACGTAGAATGACCCTCAGAATTCAATGGGACAAACCGTTTTGCTCTACGACGTTTAGTTTTTTAGTTACGAATTTTTTTGTTGAAGAATAAAGTACTAGTTATGTATTAGGCTACCCTAATTTTAAGCAAAAAATTTCAAATTTTTAAATCTTGTAAAAAACCGATATCATATGTAAAATGAGCCGTAGAATTCAATGGTACAAACCGTTTTGCTCTACGACTTTTAGTTTTTAAGTTATGAATTTTTTTAGTGTTAAACTTTAAATGCCTCTGTACCCGAAACCGTTGCCCGGATCGGCTCCGGGTTTCGACGAGAAAATAGATAATTTCAAGCGCTATCCGATGCTTTATTGATTTTAGCTCTAAGTCTTATAGTTTCCGAGAAAAACGCAAAAAAAGGTTGCCATTTTCACTTTTTTCTAATTTTTAAACGCCGATTACGGCGAAACTATAAGAGTTAGAGAAAAACGGTAAAAACGGTTAGAAGCGGTATAAAAAGCCCTACAAACTGGCATAGGTTTCAAGGCGATATCTCGCAAAAAAATTTTCAATTTTCAAACGTCGATTACGGCCAAACTGAAAGAGTTAGAGGAAAACGCTTTGTTCCATTGTAAAGAGCACGTCAAGATCTATAAGATAGGATAGGTTTAAATTGATTTTGAGACACTTTAAAAATTGGCCGTTTTAAGGGGGGGGGTGTTAACAAATTTTTCAATTTTTTTATTTTCTCCATTACGGCTAAACTATTCGAAAAAGTGGCACTATTTTAATCCTTACCTATGCAAAATGATCCGGGGAATCGATTGGCGCCGAGAAAATTGCCAAATTCCTAATAGTTTTTTAGTTATGAATTTTTTAAAATTGGACCTACTTTTGCTTTTTTTCGAAATTCTCTCGAAAACTATAAGTCGGAGAACAATAATCTTTTTTGAAAACGATAGACAATTAAAAGAGCTTTCCAACGATAATAAACTTCATAGGGTTATCTCTAATAGTTCCGGAGTTATTGCTCGATAAATTTTCCGGGTACCGAAAATCGACAAAATCGCGACCAAAATTGCAAAAATCAAAATTTTTTAAATCGAACCTACTGACTGTTTTTCTACTTTTAACAACTCTAGAGGGTTGTATGAGCATAGAAATGTTCATAAAACTTTGATTGATTGAGTAAAAAAAAAATTTTTTTTTCATTTTTGTGAAGGTAAGTGCCTTGACCATTAAAATTTTTAGCAAAAAAATTCAAAATTTTAAATCTCATGAAAAGTTAATATAATACGGAGAATGAGCCTCAGAATTCAATGGAACAAACCGTTTTGCTCTACGACGTTTAGTTTTTAAGTTATGAATTTTTTTGTTGAAGAATAAAGTACCAGTTATGTATTAGGCTACCCTAATTTTAACCAAAAAATTTCAAATTTTTAAATCTGTTGTGTTGTGGCACTGTTTTAATCCTCACCTATGCAAAATGATCTGGGGAATCGATTGGCGTCGAGAAAATCGCCAAATTCCTAATAGTTTTTTAGTTATGAATTTTCCGGGTACCGAAAATCGACAAAATCGCGACCAAAATTGCAAAAATCAAAAATTTTAAAATCGAACCTAGAGACTGTTTTTCTACTTTTAACAACTCTAGAGGGTTGTAAAGGCATAAAAAATTATTTTTTTTTTTACATTTTTGTGAAGGTAAAGGTGCCTTGACAAAAATTTAAGCAAAAAAATTCAAAATTTTAAATCTTGTGAAAAGCTGATATAATACGTAGAATAAGCCGTAGAATTTTCAAAATTTTTGGGGCCAACATTTGCTTGAACAGACTTGGCCAGTAGCACTCATTCCAGGCTTTACGCCATGTGGATACAGAAACGAAGCTAAACTAATAAAAATTAAAAAATTATTGAAAAAAAAAAAATTCGACCTTGTGCACAATCGTAAAAAATGTAAAATGCCAATTTTTTTAAATGAAGAGAATAAAACCGTAATTCTTACAAAGATGAACATTCATGCATTATTCAGTTTAACCACTGCATTCAACTCATTTTTGCTTTAATTTCTCCAAGTTAGAGCTGCTGCACAATCGATCACACGTGCTCAACCTAACCCAACTTTTTCCAAACCATGAAAAACTTAGAATTGCTCGAATTAGTGCATAAAGGGCCCCCCGGCCTCTTCACCAACGTGACTCTAGTGTCCCAAACGCCCCAACTAATTTATTACATCCGTGATAATTCTTTACACAGTCATGACCCAACATGTGGCCAAACCACCCAACTGGGCCCCCCTATTTTCGCAGACGCCTCTCATTTAAAATCCTTAATCGTTGAAAACAAAACTTGTGTCGTTGTCAACAACGATTTGTACATAATCGCCCCTCCAGACAAATTCGACAAAATCACCTTCGACAAAAAAATCATCGAAATCAGCTGGAACCCCACGGAAGAACTCGTCGCGGTGGTGTTCCACGATGGGGAAATTTCGACGTTTTGCATCGACTACGAAAACGCCGAGGTTTTCCCACAGGGGAAAAGTAACACCGATGCGGGAATCCCCGACACGGTTTACGTGGGCTGGGGGTCCAAGGACACGCAATTTCGGGGCTCCGAAGGCAAAATCAAGGACCAAGCACCAGGTCAGTAACACCTTACACGTGACTTGACTCAATCGGGTTTTTTAGTCGAAACCGGGCCGGTTTTTGACCAAAAACCCCGAATTTCCTGGCGAGGAAACGGGGAAATGTTCGTTGTGAATTACTGGAAGGACCAGAAAAGACGATTTATTGTGTTCGAGACACCGTGTAAAGCGCTGTACCGCTCGGAGGAGTGCCCCGGGCTACAGCCCCAGGTGGCCTGGAGACCCGTTGGGAACATGATAGCGGGGCTGTCGGCCACAAACCGGCAAAAAATCGTAGTTTTTGAAAAAAACGGCCAGAGGAGATTCGATTTCGAACTGACGTTTGACGTAAGAATTGACATTTGACACAAGTTCGGGGAAAGACATATTTCCAGGTTATGGTCAAAGACTTGAAGTGGAGTCCCTGTGCCCAAGTTTTTGCCATCCACACTGTGTCCCCCACTTGTCAAAGTATCCATTTATTGACGTCAAGTAACTACAAGTGGTACGAGAAACAAGTGCTTGAATTTCCCGCCGAAAACGCACTCCTCGATTTCGATTGGTTGGACACCAACCTATTGCAAGTGATCACACAAAATGACATACTAAAATACACGTTTCGTAACGTTGTTCATCACAATTCGGCCGCGATTTGTGGCGTAATCGACGGCAAACACTTGAACTTGACTGATTTTAAACAATCGGTAATTCCCCCGATTTCGTACGCACGACGTTTCACGAACGACAAACAAATCAACTTCGTGACGTTCCGTCACGACTCGGTTATGATAATTGATTCGGAAAACAATTTAAAAATTTTCAATGTTGGTGACCCTGATACGGTTTTGGTAACAATTAACTTGAAAAAAATCGTTGATTTGCCACCATTTGCTTTGTCTTGCCACCATTTTTTACTCAATGAAGACGTTTATTTCGCCATAACGAGTGACGAAACGGTTTTTTATTCCCTAGATGTGAAAAATTATCAAGTAAATTTCCTAACGGCAATCACCGACAATTTCAGGCATTTATTGCCGATAAATGAGAATTATGACAACATTTCCGGCCTAAGATCACTCGCAAATAACTTATTCATTAATAATAGCGACTCAATTCTTTGCCAAATTCAAATAATCGGTGATAAAACGTACGTTTGCAACCTAACTTCAAATTATCATTTTTACCTCAACGGGGCCAAAATCAGCGATTGCGCCAATTCTTTCACACTGTTCGACTCGTATTTGCTTTACACGACCAAACAAAACGAGTTGTTTTGCCTCAGATTGGGCCAAGGGGGCCAAAACTACCGTCGAAGCGTGGAACAGGGGGCCACAATCGTTTCAGCGGTCCCCAATTCGCCCCAAATTGTCTTGCAATTGCCCCGAGGCAACTTGGAGACGATTTCGTGTCGTTTAATCTCGATCGATATTCTCGATAAACTTTTAAACGAACAAAAATGGGACGAAGCTGTACGTTTCATCCGATTGGAAAAATTGAACGCAAATTTGTTATTCGATTTGAATCCGGAGCGGTTTTTGCGCCAAATCGCCCAGTTTGTGCGGGGGGTTCACACAGTTAATGAGCTAAACGCCATTTGTTTGGAGTTTGAGGAGGGGAACGTCCTGAACTCGATTTACAAAAATTGGGGGAAAGCCACCGAATTCCCCCAGAAAATTAACACGATTTTTGCGAATTTATTCAACTATTTCGATAGTGGCGACTATTCCGTTTACATCACCACGATAGTGGCGATTAATTTGAATTTTTTCACGCTGAGGGACGCCTTGATTTATTTACAAGACCTTTACAGGCGTACCAACCTCAAAGAAAAACTGCTAAGTGCCGTAAATACTTTAAAAATCTACGGGTGCGACCACGAAAAACTATACACAGAGTGTTTGCTGTTGTACGATTTAGAGTTGGCGCGGTTTATCGCCAGTTGTTGCCAACTAGATCCGCGTGTTTACGAACCACATTTGGCGCAATTGAGTGGTTTAAATGAGGTTGAAAGACGCTACGAAATTAACTTATTTGCGAAAAAACCCAAAACTGCGATAATATATTTGTTGCGGTGCCCCAAAGCACAAACAAGCGATGTTCTAACGTTTATCAAAACACACAATGTGAGCAGGCAAGCTTTCGAGAATTGTCCGCCTAAAAACAGATTTTACCAAACCGTAAGTCAGGCTTTTGCGGGCGATTTGAGTGCGAAAGGGTGTCACACCGAAGCTGGGGTTGTTCTAAAACGAGCGGGTTTATTAGAGGAGGCTTTGGCCGAGTTTCAATTGGCCCTAAATTGGCGCCAAGTTTTGAATCTCGTGGAAGAGTTAAATGTCGATAAAGTCGAAAAAATCAAAATCGTGAACGATTTGGCCACGCGTTTGGTGCAGAGTAATGTCCGCCAAGCCGCCATTTTGTACGAGTTTTACGCAAACAATTACGAAATGGCCGTTAAGGTGCTCATTGAGGGTTTCTTCTTTGAGGAGGCGATTCATATCGCTATGAAACACAAACGGGGCGATATTATAGTCTCGGACGTGATTCCAATGTTAATCAAGCACAAAATATACTTGGAAGAGAAATTGCAAAATTTGAACGAAAGTTACAATAAATACAAACAGAGGTTGTCCCAAGTCAGGCAACTGAAGTTTAGTAGATTTAACAACGATTTGGAGGATTGTGACGACCGGGACGACCTTTTTTCCGACGCTGGAAGCACTATTTCCAAATCTTCAAGGTCATCAAGGTTAGTTTTCCCAAATTTTGGCACAAAACCAAGTCACGTTTCCAGGTCGCGCTCGTCAACCGCGTCATCGCGAAATCGCCGAAAAGAAGAGAAAAAGAAGCAAGATCTTCGTGAAGGCGGGATTTACGAAGATATAGCGCTTATTCGCGCCCTCCATTCCACCATTAAAGAGTTTTACAATAAAGGTGAAGAAGTCCGAAACTGTTGTATTTTATTAATGCAAGAAAGTGACGTTTCGTACGATGAAATTAAACGAATTCATGATTTTTACTGGAAGTTTGATGCTGAGATTCAAAATGGCGTCGCGGAAATATGGCCGCCACATTTTTACAAAAACTGTCAAACGTTGGATGTGCGAGAGTTGGCCGATTTGGAGAATTTTGAACATTTAGGTGGGAGAATCACAGTGGTTAGTAAGTGTGTAACAAATTTTGTTTCAGATGTTGAGTTTAGGACGCCTCCTGGGGGCCGAACCAGTTGGAAATTGAACCTTTTTTAATTTTGTGACAATAAATTTTTTTTTGAATTTTTTGCTTTATTTCGCACCTATAAATAATATAATAATAATAATATAATTTATTTCCAACAGACTTCTTAGTCTGACTAGTCTATAGTGGACAATATAATAAATAGACGAGTAGTCCTCACAAATATAACAATACAATATATAAAAAGAAATAGCAAAAAAGAACCAAATTATTGAGACAAACAAATTATACAAAACATAAATTACGAAGAAAAATATTCTAAAAGTTTTAAAATTAGATTGGAAATTATTGAAGAAAATATGTAGATCTATTGTAATACTACTATATAATTTAAAACATTTAAAAAGTGGAGAATTCAGATGATGTAAGGTATTAGGGGTGGAAAAATAAAATATAAGAGGATTTCGGTTGTTTGCTCTAGGTATACTATAATGCTCACTTGATCCAGAAGATCAGAGCTGATAATCTCAGCACATAAGTTTTTGAAGAAAAATAACACAAAGAACATTCTCCTACTTAATAAAGTGCTTTCATTTAATTTTTTTAGAAGATCACTTTAACACAATGCCTTACCTACAGGATATTTATTATAAATTGTAAAATATAAGTATTTAGAAAATTTTCTTAAAATATTTTCCAATACATTTGCATAAAACTGGTAGAATGGACACCAAATAACACAACAATACCTATTCAAGTTTAGACCTAACAAAGCATAAAATGAAGTTTTAACGCAAGATACATCAACGTATATATATTAGCTGTTTCAAAACTATAAAAACGCCAACGTCGCATTTTACGGAATTATTTTTTTAAACAAGATTCATAAAATTGTAAAGTAGTTATTGATTAGATCTCTCATTGAAAGTATAAATTACATTGGCTAGTACTTTTTTGAAGTGCATGAATATTTTATAACAGCTAATTTTGAGAGAAAATGTGACGTTGGCGTTTTTATAGTTTTGAAACAGTTAATAAGTGATTTTGCTATGTAATCCTAATTATTATCAATTAAAAAAAATGGCAACATTAGAAGATGACTAGAAGAGTCAGTCCAACAGGAATAAGGTAATGTTAACAAAAAAAAAAACGCCGAAACAACTGGAAATTGAACCTTTTTTAATTTTGTGACAATAAATTTTATTTTATTTCGCGCAAAAAGGACGTAATTAGTGATTTTTCTCTGTAATTACTATTAGTTGTTTCAAAACTATAAAAATGCCAACGTCGCATTTTCAATCAAAATCAGTTGTTATAAATTATTCGTGAATTTCAAAAAATGAATAGCTAATGTAATTTGTAGTTTCAATGAGAGATCTAGTCATTAATAACTATTTTACAATTTTATCAACCTTATTTAAAAAAATAATTCGGTAAAATGCGACGTTGGCGTTTTTATAGTTTTGAAACAGCTAATAATAACTAATTAACTACTCTGTTAACTATAAGAAGTTATGAATTCAAAAAAATGGCAACACTAGAAAAATCCATTGTTGTCAAGAGTAAGGTTATGTTAACGAAAAAAACGCCGAAATTAGAAATTGAACATTTTTAAATTTATTAGTTATTGTATTTAGCTGTGCGTATTTAGTAATTTTTTCTTATTTCCCACGAACTAGAAAAACAAAAATTGTTTGTTGCCAAAAGTAGGGTTATCTTAATAAAAAACGGTTGTGAATTTAATCATTCACTTTATTGAAAAAATAAACACAAATACTGGAAGAGAGAGTAACATAAGTATTAATTCGACTCCTGGAAATAAGCCTTGCTTCCTTGCGGGTCCGGAACCATGGTTTTCTTGCCGGGGGCCCAATTAGCAGGGCACACCTCCCCATGTTCATCCGTGTATTGGAAGGCTTGGACCAAACGAAGAGTCTCATCAACGGAACGCCCCACCGGAAGATCATTAATTGTGACTTGTCTCAAGACGCCCTTGGGATCAATGATGAACAGGCCCCTGAACGTGACTCCAGCCTCCTCGTCCAAAACCCCATAATCCTTGGCAATTTGCATGCTTTTGTCGGCCAAAAGTGGGATATTCATTTGACCCAAGCCCCCTTGTTTGCGTGGAGTGTTAACCCAAGCCAAGTGCGAGAAGTGGCTGTCAGTGGAGCACCCAATCACCGCTGTCTTGATCTTCTTGAATTCGTTGATGCGGTCTGAGAAGGCGATGATTTCAGTGGGACAAACGAAAGTGCTAGAAACAATTTATTAGTTTCAAGGACACCGGTTTTCGGAAAAAAACACTTACAAATCAAGTGGGTAGAAAAACAGGACGACGTATTGGCCGCTGTAGTCCTTGAGACTGATTTCTTTGAATTGGCCATCAACGACGGCTGTGCCCTTAAACATGGGGGCCGGCTTTTGGAGACTTGGGACAGGCATTGTCGAAACGTTTAACTTTCACGAGGTTCGGAACGAAAATGAGACAAATGAGATAAAACCGGTAAAAGGTCAACCACGATCGGCAGTTGTTTCGATAATGGCCGACGGGACCAATGGAAAAAAACGTGTCCTAGCAACGACACTTGAGCGAGAGGGATTTATGCCGCTTCCCGTATGCGCAACAAGGACGGACAATGGCCCGGTTTCGGCGCGAATTTTGAATCCAACGATTGATTAATCAAATAATTTTATTATTTGCAAACATGGGTTTTATCGCTTTATTGATGTTCCCATGTAATTGAAAAATCCACATGTTACACAACTGATAATTAAGGACAAATCGGGATTAATAATTATCTACCGTTTTTATCACTGTTTCAAGTGATAATTTATCGCGATACGTGATAAAATGACGGGAAACAATTTCTGCAAGTAATAATCTTGAATTAATTAAATACACAAAATGTTAATTAACATTTCTTCATAATAAATGTCACAATGAGTCGCAATATTTTAAGAATCAAACAGAATGAAATAATGTAATTTGAAATCAGTTAATTTTAACCGCGTAGTTGCAAAATTGTGATTTTTGCCACAAATACCAAATAATAGTTTGCTAAAAACTGGACATCACACTGAAATTAGGAAATTGATTAAAGATATGAAAATGTGGTATTTAATTATTGTCTTATATTTGTTCATTTATTTTTTACAAAAACGAGCCGAGGCGAAGTCGAGACTAGCAGTTACATCAAAAAAATTAACTGAACGCATTACATTATGGACCAGTTTATAGAAGCGTCATTAATTTAATCCGCAATTAAATGCGTGATTAACTGCTCACGTGACTAAATTGAACCAATATAATTGGTCTATTCGCGTTGTTAATTTTTAACAGCGCAATTAAATTTAATTGAGCTTTCTACAAAACTAAGACAAAATGTCTTAAAAAGAGTTAACAAACTGACATTGTTTCTTTGATTATTTATTTATTAATAAAAATAAGTACAATGGCGAGCAACAAATTTTGGACACCTTTGACATTTCACTGACATAATCGTGTCCCTATCCTTTTTGACAATGAAATAATAAAAGTGCCCGAAATTTTTTGCTCGCCATTGTACTAATAAAAGAATAAAACTCACTGAATTTAAATTTAAATTATATTGACGGCCATTGCTACGCCACTGACTACGAAAAATTGCAAAGCCACCTGAGATCAGCCTGACCTAATTTTAATTGGAGACTATTACAGGTCAGTGACCCTTTAAAGTTAGACACATTAAAATTGGCCTAAATATCTATTGTTGATCGAGATAATCTCCTCAAATCGAATTATTTTTTACTTTTACTTACACTTTTACCACTTCAATTTGTCACCCACTTCACTTGAAAAAAGTCACTCAATTTATAATAATATTGTAATAAATTATTGAATGTGACAGTGTTTAAGTAATTGCATAAAGTTTTGCTAAATCCCCATTGCGACGCCCCTGATTTTGCCAAAAGATGCAATCAAAGCCACCTGAGATCAGCGTGACCTAATTCAATTCCAGACGATCACAGGTCAATGACCTTTGGTGGTTACACACAAAAACAAATTAAAAGAACATTAAAATCGCCTTAATTACCTTAATGAAATTCTTTTCTGCTCCTTTTGGCCCACGAAATCTCTCCAAGATCGAATTATCTTGAAAAAATTGGAAATTGTCTCTTTCACCATCACGTCACTCACGAATTTCACTTAATTTATAATTATCTCGTATTTAATTAAACTGAACAGTGTTTTAACCGTGGAAAACAGCACAAAAGTCGCGAATTTTAATTTTTTTGTGAATTTGAAAACGACGCCACCGCTAAAGCGCATCCTCCATTTTGAGACTGGTGGTAAAACTCTTACGCGCGCGAAATTTAAATTTCAAAACTTTATTGTCTTCAAAATTTTTTGTGGGTCAAAGATTAAGTTGGTAACATTGGAGGTAGGTCATAGTTTTTTCAAAATTTAGGTCACAGGGCGGCAATAACACAAAATTTCATTCAATAAATTTTTTATTTCACAAAAGTTACAATGAATGTGGCAATTTCATTCCTATCGTTTCTATTTTTTCCATTGCATTTTAAGACCCCCTGGCTCTAACTCCTAAAACAGAAAATATAAAAAATTAATAAAGGCAAGGGTAGAAAAAATCAATGGAAAAAATAAACTAACAGTAAAAAATCAGTCGAAACCATCTGAGACCTTATAAGCCGTCATGGTGTACCCGTTCGAGACCAACTTGACCGGTTTCTTATCCTCAATAATCGTCCTGTGCGGCAAATTTCGATTCCGGTTAAAAATTGTATTTTGTACGATTTTTCTCCGCCTTTTTGGTTTATGGGCTATGAACTCCTGACTTGTCTTTGCCCGTTTTTGGACAATAAACTCCTGACTTTCTTCCTCCTCCTCACTATTGGACGTTTTCTCCGTCAAACCCTCAATCAACTTCTTCTGCTTCTCCTCACAAGCCTCCAACTGCCGCAACAAATCAAACAAAATCTTCAACTCCTTCCTCACTTTCAACCCTCGCCCAATCTTCTCATTCATTTCCTCGATCGTGTCTTTTTGCAACTTGTCGATGTTGCGAATCTCCCACAAAAGCTGCGTCTCGTCCTGGATTTTCCTAGCTTCGGGTTTCCCCTCCGAAAGTTTCCTCAAACCGTCCAGGACTGTCAATTCGTTCTCCAAAGCTTTGTCCCTTTCCCTTTTCAAATCATCCCCCAAATCGGACATGCTCCCACTTTTAACAAACTGCAACCCTGTCAAATAATCCACATATTTGATCTCCTTCCGCACGTCGAACTCCGTCCCCATCTTGATCTTCTCGCCAAAATCCTCAACCACGCGGTAAATCACGCATTGGAGCTTCTGCAAGCGCACGAGCATTTTGATCAGCTTTTTCGTCATGAAGGTCGAGCCTGAGGAGAGGATTGAGGCAATGTCTTGGACGGATTTGTCCCGCAAAGCTTGCATTTCCTTGAACTCGTCCAGGAGCCGGATTTTGCTCGGGATATCGTTGTGTTTCTCCTCAGTCAGGATTTTTTTCCAGTCTATGACCAGCAAGTCCTTGAAGTTTTGCAGTTTGTAAAGGTTGGAGTAAATCGAAGAGTACTTGTCGAAATCGCTAGTAATCAAGTCCTGGATCTCGGACAAAATCTGGTTAATCCGATCCTTGATTATTTGGGTGGGGATGCTTGGAGTGGGGGGGGTTTGCGTCACTCGCTCCCTGGCCTGGAGGATAATTGAGTTGATTTTGTCCTTCATATCTTCCAGACTTTCGTCCTTCTTCTCCTCTTTCTTGGGCTTTTCGTCGTTTTTTTTCTTGGAAAATAGGGACGGCCTTTTTATCCGTTCAAGGAGCTTGTCTTTATCTTTCATATCTTCATGTTGTTCTTCTTCGTCTTGTTTATTAAAGAAGAGCGGTCTCTTGATCCCATTTATCTCGATAAAGGGACGTCCTTTATTGTCAATGATCAGTTTGGAGGAGAGTCTTTCAACCAACAATTTCTTCTTGTTGCTTTCTTTCTCCTTCTTCTTCTTGGGGCGTTCAGTGGTGCCAACAAAATCGCCCAGTTTTTCCCTCAGGAAGGCTTCAACTTCGTCCTCATCAACTACTTTCAAGATGTAGCGTTTTCTCCGTTCTTTGGTTTGGTTCCCAAAGACTAAACTGTATTCAGGTTCGTACTGTTCTGCCACATCTCGTCTGAAGCGATATTTTGGCATGGTGTAGTGACTCTCAACATCGTCAAAATCCCCAATTAAATTACTAGCAATATTCAGGACATCGTTCCTTAAATGTCGTCCAAAATTCCTCAAGTAGCGCTTGGAGTTGATCAAAACGTGAGGCACTGACTTGAAAACTGGCGAGATTTGTTGCCCGAATTTGTGGAAGTGGTGCAAAAGCCGAATTGGGGTGTTTAGAAGATAGAAGATTGGGTTTTGTGGCAGGAGATGGTTAAAGTTTAAGGGTCGCAGAAACTCTTCTCTTGGATCAATCATTTCGCCACTTTCTTCCTCTTCTTCTGATTCTTCATTTTCCACATTAGTAACGCGAAGAAACGGCAAACTGATCTCGTCATTATCGAGAATGAGCGACCTTTTGGCCCGTCCTGAGTTAAGTCTGAGCAGTTTTTGCAAGAAGGGTGTCTCAGATGGTTCGTAGACTGGATAAGAAACTAGTTGATACTTGGGTTTGTGTTTGTTCCCATGATATTTGAACGATTTAAACGTTTGTTCTAACGGAAACCTCAAAAAACCCGGCAATAGCTTAAGTAGGAACTCGAGTGAATTTTTGAAAATGGGCAATTCGCGTTTTTTTCGATTATTGTACCTGCAGTCGCTGAAAGCGGTGTAAAAGTCGGTTCCGATGGGTTCCAGAACTGGGCGCATTCTGGGTCTATATGGGACCAGTTTCATGGCTTGGAGGGGCATAGGTTGTTGGTAGATGCCTTGTTCGAAAATGGAGCGGCATGGGGGGGCGGTGCTGGGGGCGTCATCACAGGCCCCATCATCGATGTAGACGGGACAGGCTGTAAAACAATTTTAAGTCCCTAGGTTGGAAAAACGGAAATAACGTACATGGGGCTGTTTGTTGGATTACGATACGGTCAGGCTTGGCTATGAGCCCGGTCATGGGCGGGGCTAAGGGTTTGCCTGGGGGTGGGAGGGGCGCTTGTAGCTTGTACTTGTAGGCGAAGACCGGTTGGCAAGGTTGGGACATGACAGAGGCGGCGTTTAGGGGGTAGTCATACTGGGGGGCGTAGGCATGTCTGTAACCCTCCGGGAAAGAGGGAACGCCCTTTAGAATCACTTTAAAGGGGGCAGAAGGGGGCGAAATCACTTGTAGGTGTTTACTGCACTGTAATTCGTATTTTTTATTTTAACTAAATTTAGTTTTTTTGTATGAACTTACTTTCAAGCAGCCACAATCGCATGCGATTTGTTGGAAAACGGCCAAGACTAAGACAACGAACGAGTATTTGAGATTCATGGTTGGTTTCTGATGGGTTAGATGGGTCCGATGGGTTTTATACTTATTGTGTTTGTAAATAGTACGAGCATTCGTGATTTTTCTCAAATGTAAAGCGTTTGAAGGTGAAGGTGTGTTTTCGCAAGGGGGTTTTTGACCTTACAATGTTTGTCAATAATAAGCGGTTTCGTAATCGTGCGTGATTATTGAAATGCGGTTTAATAAAGATAGTAATTGGAGAAAAGAAGAAAAATGGGCAAAAATATGGAAAAATAAATCGACGATATCGCGATACTATTAGTATTAAATAAAGGTGTTCCAGAAATAATTAAAAGAAAGAGGGCACCAAAAGAAAAATGAAAGATTTCTGAGAATTATGACTGGGATGTTTATTTCAAATTTTTTTATAGTTGCTAGAGAGGTATTTATTTATAAAGTGGGTATGTAATTTTCGTGTCACAGAAACAAGAGTAAAAAACGGAAAATTCACTTCAATCACTCAATCATTTATCGATTGAACAATAAATTCAATAGTGGAGATTATTTTTCAACAAAACCAATAATTGGGCGCAGTCAGTAGGATTTACTAAAGTACATTTGTGGCGTTGTCTTTCCTTCAAAAGTCGTTAGTTAACGTTTAGTATACAAATTCAAAAAGCAGTTCTAAAGTGGATTTGTCGGATTTTCTAACAGAAGTTAAAATAATAATACTCCGCTCAATTGGAAGAAAAAAATAAAACAAAAAATTAATCCATCAACAAATCCGGTTTTAGATAAGAGGTTTTTAAAAACAAAATTATGAGCTGGATTAGCCACTGCATTTATGTTTTAGATGATTACTCGAATGATTACAATCATTTTTAATGTTGCCATAAAAAAAGGTTTCAATGAGTTTGGTCCACTCCCTGGCGCACATCCTTGAAATAAATCCTGGACAAGTTCAGGATTAGTTCTAAAAATCCTCTGTGAACAAAGATAATGTCAATGTGACTCTGATAAATTAGGTTAGCGATATAGTTTTGTGTTGATTTTTGCTTTATTTGTTTCTTTTTGGTATTTTGTTCCTATTAGGTAATTACAGAAATAATTAAATTTTGACTTATTTTTTCTAATTATTAATGAAACGTTTAGCTATCAGGTCCTATTTTTTATTATCAAAAAAAAACTCAATTTCACAATACATTTATAACTTGAGAACGTTTCGGCATCATCAGCTCTAAACAATTACGACACAACAAATGCTATGAGTTTTTTTTATAAAAAAAAATATTCCTGATAGCCAAAAGTTTCATTAAGTATTACATACAAAGGTCCAAAAATTAAACTCATTTTTATTTTTTCTAATACCCATAGAACATACTTTTTTATTTATTTATACCTAGTAAATAAAAATAAAGTAATATTATTTTTAAAGTCTGTTTTGCTAAAAGAATTTTCAGGGAAAACAAATCCTATCTAAAAAATTAGGTGAGAATGATGTCGTATTATGTGAGCAACATTATTGTAATACACATATATCCCATTTCAGTTCATAGTAGAATTGCAACAGCGCAATTGAATTTTTCGAAGTGAAAAATAAAGCACAAATTAAGAGTTTCTGTAAAAGAGAAGAATTCTGTGTTCAACTAAATCCCAGCGCCACGTTTTGAGCTAAGAAAACCCACCAGAACCTCCCAATTTGTGCACCATTTCACTCCAAAAAATTCAAATGCGCTGTTGCAAAATTCTACTATGAACTGAAATGGAATATACTAACGAAATACAAGTAAATAATTTTTTTTTTCACCAAAAAATAAATTCTTTAATTTTTTCTTCCGAAAAAAGCAACCAGTTTTAAAATAATAAATCTCCATATTCTGTACAAAAACGACAGCTTGTGTCGCACTGAGATATATTAAGTTACAACAGTTTTTTGCTTAAAAACGAGCAAAATCACTTCAAAGTAGCTCATATCATCTTATTTAGAACTAAAGCGACGATTCTCGAACTTGTTTCACTAAATACGTTGATTTTTTTTGCTTCTTTTTCTAAAAAGAACTACTAATGTTGCTGATGCGAATAGGGAATAGGGGAATAGCTAGCAACACTTCATGGCCCATTAAATCTACAAGTAAAACATTTTTGTTTATAATAAAAAACTTGCTGGGTTTTATCGGATTTAATTAAACAATCGTCTTTATTTTCTCCAATCTTTAATAAAAAAAACAAGCTTACCTAAAAAGGTTCTTTTCATTTATTTACTTTATTTTTTTGTCCGACAGTACCTAATGTTGAGTCTTAGAAAAATTAAGATTCTATTCAAAACTACGTTGAATTATTTGGAATTACTGTGAATTATTCGAATTACTGGAAGCTCAGTGGTATATTTCGTTATTGTTATTGACTATCGTATCCTGAATAAAATCGAATACATAGTATTTTCAGAAAAAAATTGTGAAAGAAATAATGATTCGTATCTTATATAAGATTTTGTGCTTATACGTATTTTCGATAATTAGTAATTAGGAGTGTAGTAGTTGTAATAAAACAAGGAATAATATTTATTTACTTTATTTATTCAATCAACCATCGGAACAAACAATCACAGCTTAGCTACACCCAACCTTTTGCAAGAACACGCTCTTGGAGTAGAGATTTTTGGAGGACGCCGACGAAGACGACGCACTCGACAAGTACGTGTAAGGGCTAGTGAAGAGTGCTCCTTGTGGCACAGCTGGAGGCGGCGGAATAAACGCCTCTTCATCAGCCGGACAGGGCTCCGGAAGTGGTGGCGGCATCGCCAAATTTTCACTTTTCGGTACCTGGGTTATGATAACATTCCCGGGCTTGAAACCATCATCACAATTCTTATTTAGTGCGCCTTCATCAAACGAGGGACCTGGACCGGCTGACGGGAGATCAATAAACTGACCTTCAACTAAAAAAAATAATCATAAAAATTCTAGAACCCAGAAGACCAAACTCACTTTTGGCAGGTCCGTAACCAATTTCGCCCAAAGTTAGTGATTTGTACGGGTTAACGGCCATTCTGGTCTCTTCCTCCTCCTCCTGGAGGTCGGCCAATTGTTCGGCGGCTTCGTCATCGAGCGATTTGCGAGATTGGCACTCGATTTTTTTCAATTCGACGATTTGGCCGTTCAAATTGAACAAATTCTCTTCCGGGATGTTATTTCCCATTCTTCTCACATAAATCGGGACGTCCTTTGGCAAACTCCTGAACCCGAAAGAGAGTTTATCTTCGTTATGGTGGCACTTCTCCTGGGCCATTTTGTACGCAACTGACAGAGAAACAGGATCTGCGGGAACGTAATTTGCGGGATTCACTGGACTTTTCTCAATATCGTCAACCAGGATTGGTCGGGCGACCGGGGCGTAGCCATAAGCCCCCGCTTGGGCCCCATAAAGGCCCCCATTTTGCGCCCCATATAGGCCCCCATTTTGCGCCCCACATACACTTTGGGCCCCATTGCAGCCGCCACCGAATAAAATTTGCTGTTGCTGGCTTAGGGTCAAGTGTTGGTTGTTCAAAACATCGATACTTCCGGCGTATCCTCTAGAGTAGGCCGCGCAAGGGGGGTTTGGCACCACTGCCGGTTTGACAAGTGAGGTGTGGCAGCTGCAAGGGCTGTCAACTGGGGGGAGGACCAAAGGGGCGGGTAATTTGGGTTTGGGGACTTCCAGAGGGCGGACGACCAAAGGGGTGCAGGTTTTGGCCTTGTCGTTGTCGTGGCAGACGTCCTCGCCGGAGCCCAGACCGCAGTTGCAAGGCATGGGGGCTAGCCCACACGAGCAGGACAGCAAGGGGTGGGCCTACGAGAATTTTTTTGGGGGGTGGAATTTTTAAGTCGGGACTTACCAATGCCGAGGCGAGAGATAGTAGAAAGATGAGTGAGGTTTTCATTGTTGGACGGTTTGAGTGGATTGGTGATTGAGGAGAGAATTTTCTCTTTTATAGTTGAGTTTGTTTTGTTTTGGACGAGCGATTCATAAATAAAAGGTCACGAAACGAAGGTTCATTCATGATTTTTGAGAGTTACGTGATGTTTTGGTTGGTGGAAGGTGAACAAACTTGGTAAAAGCGAGTCGCTAATTTTACTAAGGGAAACTGACTTTTTAACTATTAAGTCAAAAATTTCAAATTTTTAAAAGTAAGAGTTCAAGAACAATTTTTTTTTGCTAGATTTCTTATGAAATTAAATTTGTTTTTTTTATTAGGATTACAGAATTGAATTGTCGGATTAACGGAAAAAGCTATCAAATTGGCAATCCGTAGTTACAATGTTACAAGGAAAGTTGCGATATAACTTAATTTCCATGGTTACAAAGAAGAAATGCGAAGGCAATTTGTTCCTATAGATACTTAGAAATTTTCCAGTGATTATTTGGCACCAAATCAAATTCATAATATTCTTTTGATATTCAAATTATTTTCTAAATTTTTTCTTAACTTTAATTTATTTGTGATTTAATAGCTCATTTCCACAGTTAAGTTATATTTGGCGTCAAATTCAAACAGCGCGTTTTAAAACTATTTCTTATAAAAAATGTATTATTCGCAATTCGCAATATTTTAAATAATTTATAAAAATTAATAACTTATCTATTTTTATTTCGATTTATTTACGCTTATTTAGTAACAACTCAAACGTTTTTTTAGGTTTGACATCGAAACAATTAAATTAGATTTGGATCAGAATTTATGTTAGATTTGTTAAATTATTATATGAAAATTATAATTTTCAAACACTGATGAAGTTGTGAATAAAGATAATCATAAAAAATTGCTGACTTTCCATGGTTACTAAATTTTTCATTAAGTTTACATTTTCATTTAACTTGAAGTTTGTCAATGCAAAATAAATGGCATCTTAATTCATTAGTTTAATTCTGAATTAAATTTTAATTTCGCTTTTTGTAAACTGCCTCCTAAAGGAATTTATCTTGAAACTACGTTTAGTTTGTAATCCGATAATTTACGACCCTTAGATCCACATCAGCAGGGGTTGGCTTATCGAGGTGTCATTTTCACTTTGTTCGACTGTACATATAAAAACGATTTCAGTTGAGAACTAGAGTAGGTTCAAAATCTTATGAGCCGCGGAAGAAAGCTGCGCACTGGTCAAAAAGTAGAGTGGGGAATTCGTTTTCTTGGCTATTCTCTTAACTAAAAATGTTGCATTGCTTAAACTCAAAATAATGTCGGTGCAAATGGTCATAAGTACTTTTATTCTAATAATTCTGATATTGATAAATGAATGTAAAACTGCTAATTATTTTTTTTAATCACTTCTGCATTTTGATGAATTAAAAATATGAAGTCAATGTTTTCAGAATGGAATTGTGTTTACTCGATCGAGGCGAATTTATCCGAGTTTTTAGGTTTTCGAATTTAAAACTCCGCCTTCGCGCATCTCGCGGCTCATAAGATCCTGAACTGACTTTACCAGGAAATCATTCGAGAATTTTTTTCTGAAAAATGTTGAATAACATTCATTTTTTTATCTCTCATTTAGATTTTTTTGCCAAAAATTTTAACGCAGCATCGATAAACATGAAGAATCTTTATGAAGTGTCATAAAGATATAATTACACGATCGGAAAATCGTCAGAAGCAATGATGGTAGATTTATGTTGGTTTAAACTTGGAATGGAAAATATGGAAAGGAAAAAACAAAAATGCTACTAATATGATTTTTTATGTTTTGGAGTGAATTATAGGTAAATTATAAGTATTATAACATTTGCACATTTATCTTATATCATTAAATTCACTTATAGTTTTAAGCTCGGTTTTAAGTAAAATCAACGATTTATTTAAAAAAATCTATTACAAAAAAGTTTATCTGATACATAATTTTTGTTATTAAATTTCGATTCAGAAGCATTAAAATTTGAACAATCACGCATAATAATGATGTAAAAATGTTATTTCTTGCAGACCGGTGTAATCAAAGCCCTTTAATAAGCGATATAGGTATTTAGAATCAAATTCATAATATTCATTTGACATTCTAATATTTTTCTCATTTTCCCTAACTGTAATTTATTTGTGATTTTAATTACTCATTTCCACAGTTACAAAGCCGTCGAAACACCCATTTTTAACTTAGCTCGCTTAAAAAATTGTTTTAAATTAATTGTAATTCTAATTAGGACTCAGGAGGCTTAACAATCCATAAATAATCAATTTTAACAAATAATTTTGAAAAATGAATTAAGTTTTTAATTTTTTTTGAAACGTTTGGCGCCAAATTCCAACCAAATTCGTTGAAAGACCAACTTTAGTTAGGACTTGAGGGATCAATAACAACAATCATCAATATTAATAAATATTTATTAACCAAAAATAACAATCTCCACTTAGAAAAAATCGGCGGCCTTGTGCCTTTTCGGCACACTAATCTTCAACAAATCATCGGTCAAATTATCGATTTTCTTGATTCCTAAATTAAGTTTAGGCGTAACCATCCTTTTGGGGGTCCCCGGAGTGGACCTTAATTTCGGACTGGGCGTCATAAAATCACCCCTTAAGCCCAACCTGGAGGTGGCAAACCGTCTCGCCGCCGGCGACATCGTCGCCAACCTTTCCGTTCTTGGGGACGGCGTCGCAAACCGCCTCCGTGCCGCCTCCATAGCCTTCTGTTTCCTGTCTCGATTCTTCTCACCTACTTTCTCAGCCAAAGCTATGGCGAGTTGTTCACGACGTGGGGGCTCCGACATTTTAAACGAGGGGCCTTGCGAGTGGGGCAGGGGCGTATCGCTGCCGTCCAATCGAAAGGGGGTCCCCTCGATTTCGCCCCACGTCATCAAGGGGGTGTCGGTGAGGCTCGGGTGCGGCGAGGGGGTTTTCACGAAGGAGAAGCCCCTGATTTGGGGGCTGTCTTTCATCAGTTCTTTTCCGTCAACTCCGATTTTACCATCGTGGATTTTCGCCTGGTTTTTGGCCAATTCAGTGATAGCCTCCTTGCTTTGTATTTCATTGAAAGGGTTGATGGTCAGGCGGGTGTTACAATGGACGACTTCTTGCCGGTTTTTATTCAATTCCATTTCTTCTTCTTGTGTCAGGGGAACCCCATCAGGAATGTACATTATGTAGTTCCTATTTTTGTAACTCCAAGTGTCCACGTTTAGTTTTTTCTCCGGTAATTCCCCCTGTTTCACAATTGAGGGCAAAGCCAACTGCTCCTGTCTCTCCTTCTCACTGTTACCCTCCTCCTTGTATAAAAAAGAATACTTCTCTTGGTGCTTTTTCTCAGATTCGGCCAAAATCTCACTAAAACTTCGATTGTCTTCAGACGTGTGCGAATTCAAGAACTGGTCCAAACTCAATTTCGGTTCACTTTTCTCAGGGGGTGACTTTGGTGGGGCTTCAGTCTCAAACGAATTGTGGACAGGTGTCTCAAAAGTTGCAGGACTTGGTACTAGAAAAACGCAATAAACACACAAAACGCACTTTTTCACACACTTACTCCTCTGTGTCGGTGGTCTATTCCCACTATATTTCATATAAAGTTGCCTCATTTTGGTTACATCGTTTCTTTCGGCCGCTTCCAAATATTCGTTCTGAGCTTTGAGTTTCTCAAGATCGGGGAAAAAGTCGCGTTGGATTATCTTACCAATGTGCTAAACAACAATTCTGGTTAGTCTCAAGTCCGCAAAAAAGGTAAATAAACAAATTACCTCAACGTAAGTGTCTTCGTCTAAAACCTTCTCTTTGACTCGTTTCCGAGGCGTTCCCACCGGTTTTTTAAATATAATTTCCTTCTGGATGTCTTTCATAACGGCAATAGCCTGCCGCCCGGGTGTGTTTTCCACGTTTTCACCCATTTTCAAGTGATTTTCCGCAATTGACAACTTTTAGGTTAGCTGTCAACGAAACGTCACAACAAACTGTCACTCACTTTCGTTTCGTAACCCGTTAATTAACGGTTAATCAATAATAATTAATTCAAGCATAATCATGCGTTGCCGTTTAAATGATTTGTCTTAAAATTTTACAGCAAATCACAAATTATTAAATAGAGAAACTAACCTCTAATACTTGTGCTGCCCCCATTGGCACTTTTCAGCACTAATGAAAGGACGCCAAATTTGAATCAGATTTCGTTTTTAGCCAATAAATGCTTTTTGTGTAACTTCAATTGCACGATTTTTATTCACTTTTACTTTACATGAGACTAAATATTAATTGGTTATGCTAACATGAGTCCGATAAGTTTTTTCTCAATCAAGCCGGCGACAACGCTTACAATTTTTTGGCACATTATGTTAACACATACACATACAAATCGATACACAAGCAAAACGTAGCCAATCCTAAGCACAGGGTAACGTTTCTTATTACCAAAAAACGAGAAAGTAATCTACAATTTTATTTAAAACGAAAATAAAAAATTGCACTGACAATATAAAAAGGTGTACCTTTTCGTGGTATAGTAAATATGGATAATATCTCAAAAAATATACACTTGGCAGCTAGTGCTGCCACCCTACCTTTTTATCGTTGATAAAACAAACACAACTATAAAAAACTTGTAATGTAACAACTTTAACTTATGTAAAATGGACAATATTTTGATTTATATTTTACTTACAAATACACTTAGTTTAGTCTTATGCCTAACGGATTTTATTAATTGCACAAAATATTCTTTACGTTTCTATTACACTCGTATTTGTACCACCGAATCAGTTGTTCAGCCAAAGGCAATCTTCCTCGAGAATCACTGCAGGAATTACGTACAAAATGTTGAAATTTTGTCGAAACCAGCTCGAGAAACAATATTTTCAAAAAAATGACGTTCAGTTGGCAATAATAACATAACCGAAATTCTTACCGCGTCAAATGTCACACCGTTGCCAACTGAAGCAGGCATTTCTGATCACCCGGTATATTAGTAACCTGCACTGATGCTTGAGAAAGTTTTTCATTTTTTTTTTAATAAAATATACAGGGCGTCACATTCTTGCTAAATTGTGTAACTTAAAACGCTGTCATTTGCTTAAATGATGGCACAATTTTTTGCAAGAAGGGCCCACCAAAACAATAAAATATAAGTCAAACAATATGTAAAAACTCTGTCTGTGAATTAAACTGTAAATAACCAACAAACCAATAAAATCGTAGCCATCTAGAGATCAATTAAGACAGACACATAACTGTTCGTTATAATTACATCCAGAATTTACAAGTTTTCAGCTCGGTTTCCTGTACACATAAATAATCATTCGCCGATGCTGAAAAATGCACTTTACCGTAAGGCAACACGTAATTTTCCCACCGTTGCATTTGCATAACCTGAAATGGCACTCATATCGTCTTATCACCGATTACGACACTGAACTTATGGCATTGTGTGGCGACCCCATTTGGGTCAACACCTTGTCAAGCCACTGCAGGGGGCCGTTTAGATGCACTTCGATCCAACAGGGGGTGCTTGTGACGTCTTGACGGTGGTATTCCGCCCCCCAACCCTTGACGAAGCTCATCCGTATTGTACACATTTTTGTGAGTTCGTAAACGGCCTCAAAACCATGGTTTACGCATTGGGACAAAAGTTGGGCAAATTCGGCGTTGTTGAAAATACGCAATGAACAACCAGCTGGGATTTTACACACGGTGGATGGGTGAAACCCATGGTGGTGGTTACAGTTGCGGGATTGTACGAAAATTGGCGAATCGGAAAGACATTCCGCATAAACTTCGCCGTTGACGTAGTATAAGTGGACCCCTTTGCCGATGTGACGCCGAGTGTTTTCGATGGTTGAGTTACGGTTTACGTTGCTTAGCTGGCCTAAACATCCAAGGGCCAATTGTTAACCAAAAACCCAAAATTTTCATTATGTTTTATACAAATGTAATCATTTACCAAAAATTTAGTTTGGTCGTATAACACAAAAAACAAACTCAAATGAGGTAAAAACAACGTTTTCGAACCTAGCACATTTATTTTGGAACCAAAAAATGTATAAGTGAAGTCAAAATTTTGGCAAAACGTTGGCAGTTTATTTTATTTTTGATTTTGAAGGTTTTCTTTGTTACTTTTCCATTCAAAAAATTCATTTAACAGTTAATGCGTGACTCAGTGAGACTGTTAGAAAATCAACTACTATGAGTTGTCTCTGCTGTTTCTTGTGCGTTTGTTTTAGAAAAATAATTATTATTAAATCATTTTGATGTTTTTATTTTAACTGATTTTTTTAAAGACAAGATCCCGCTAAGCAGCAAACTTTTGTTTGATGTAAAATTTAATATTATTCTGACAATCTGTCAATGGTTACTTTTACTTTTAGTCAGTAGTTTTTTGCTTAAAAGAAATTTTGTATAAAATCTAAAGGTGAATTATTAACTTATAATCTTGTGTTCGTATTAGTTTGTACAAAAAATATTTATATCACAAATTGACTCCTAGTTTTATTAAATGTGAGCTGGAGTAGTCCAAAATTTTTAATTTTAAAGTGATGAATATTTGCAAAAAAAGTTCACAAAGATAAAAACGCATTTTTCATTGAACTGTGGTTGTGTTTAATGAAATCCAGCATCTTCGGATTAGTAAATTATTATTACATGCGTAAGATTTATTTAGTTACAAATTTTGAGAATAACAACTAAAAATCTAAAGGCAAAGTTTCAACAAATCACAATTATCTCTAGTTTACCAAATAGTGGACGATGTTAACTAAAGTAGGTAATCTGTTTAATTACTCCAAATATTTCTAAATTTTTGTTTTTACTTTAAAAATAGGAATCTTTATGTAATAACTAATAAGTAATAACCCAGGTAACAACGATTGGAATAATAAAAAAAAATATTTAAATTTGTTTTTTGGCGTTTCAATGGCTAAATTACGTTGTCTAGGTGGTAATGATAATTATTATCTTTTGCTTTAAAACTAAAATTCATTGGCATCGCACAATAACAAGTTCCCAGGCCGCAAGATTTTTTATTACAATTTTTATGAAATTATCAAATATGAAACAATGGATTTATAAAAAAATACACTGCCCCACAACTGAATTGGATCATCGTTTTTTTTATAATTTGTCTCATAGCAATGGCATAACGAATTTTCTATAACTCGACAAGAACTTCTTTACTCGTATGAGTTAAAAAAATAAAAATCTTGTTTTACTTTTACATTTTATCTGAGAAAAATTAAACTCAAATTTGACAAAATCTTGTGTATTTTCAACAAAAAAAGCAATGACGAAATTTTAAACAAATTAATTCACACCGTTATTTATTTTAACGAGTTAATGACTTCAAAAGTAATTTGGAAATTATAAAAATGAACCAAAAAGAAGAAATTTCGGCCTATTAAATTTTATATCAAATAAAAGCTAACTATTAGAAAAAAACAATTAAAAATAAATTAACTGCATTTTGAAGCAATGGTACTTAACTCAGTCATAGAATTGTTTCTAGAAAGATTGTTATTTAAAAAAAATCTTGTTTTGTCCCAAACTTTTAGAATCGTATTTTTTGGAAAGAAGAAACTGCGTTTCGTGGGTGAGTTTTTCTATAAATATGGATGTCTGCCCTTCTGAGGGCAGTTTTGCATAAAAAATTAATTTCTCACTCATAAAACGAACTAAATCTAGAGAAACAGACCACAATAACATCATTTGCGACCTTCATTGCAAATTGTTTGTTTTACTGGAGAGAAATTTATTTTTATAATAGGTGAATTTTTATCTCAAAATGAAGTAATTTTCGACTGAATTAAGTAATTTGATTTAATAATTTTTTTGAAGAAAAGTGATTTCCCGCTCACAAAACGAGCTATAATTATTATCATTCCATAAACAAGCCAAAAAAATCAATTTCAAAGTAGTGTCGTATTTTTTAATCAATCTATGATAAAATTTTGCAAAAATAAGTCAGTTTCTTACTCCAATAATAATTTAACAGCAAATGTCAAAATAATATAACTTTCAATCCTTTTTTATTTAACTCCGTCCTTGAAAATGTTTCGCCTTATTAGGAATAAAATAGCGTAAAAACTTTGACTTAATTATACGATAATTTGGGGTTTTTATATTCGAAAATTGCCGCTCAGAGAATTCGCAAAATTACTCTAAACAGGCCAAAAGGGCGTTATAATTTCGATCCAAAATTTTGCAAAATAATTGAGTAACCGAGTATCTCGTTTAAAAAGGAAAAAGAAAAAACAATTCGTTGTACAAAATAACTACTTATGCCTCAGTTAATTCACAGCATTCATACGTGCTTTAATTCGAAAATCTTTTTCTCTTTTCGTTGTGATTAAGGTAAAGTCTTAAAAAAATATCTTGCAAATAGTACATAATACAGAACATAATTAAATAAAATTATGATAAAAAAAATAAAAAAATTATGATTCACGTCAATCGTTGGCACATTTTTTTCAACAAAAAATAATGAACGTAATGACTATTAATGTTAAACAAAATAATTCACACCGTTATTTATTTTAATGAGTTAATGACTAGAAACTAGAAAAAAGAACAAAAAGGGGGTTTTATGCTTATTAAATTTTATATCAAATAAAAGTTTACTACTTGTGACAAACATTTAAAATCGTATTTTTGGGAGTATAATTTAAAAAAACAGAAATCTGTATTTTTTTTATAAAAAAAAAAAATAATTCCTTACCTAAGCAAAATCTGTCGCTGTTGTTGCTGGGATTGGTGAACCCATCAACAATCACAGAAGTCGAATGGCAGTGGAAAACTTCCCCGACGCGACAATTCAACTCATAATACGCGATAGAAGCCCAATAGGGCTGCTCCTGATACGCCACTGGTTGCACATCTGTATTAAGCGACGGTTGCGGACTCGTATTATTATTCGTATTCTCATCGGTGGGGCTGTAGGCCGGGGGCGGCGTCTCCGCCAAATTCGAATACGGACTCTGCGGATTATTCGACGACACACTCCCCGGACTAGAAACACTCGACAGTGGCGAACTCGGACTCAAATGATTGGAATTAAACCCATTTGAATTGTAACTAATATTCTGGGGCATGTTGGGTTCCACCACTTGCTGAAACGGCAGGAGCGAGTGTCCCGGGACGAAATCGCTGTGTCGGGGGACCAAAACCGGTGGCAAAACCTGGCTTTCCACCCTCTTGTAGTGGTAGGGGTTGATGCAGACCTCCTTCTGCTTGGCCGAAAAGGGGAACTTGCAGTGCTCCAGGGGCTTGAGCTCGTGGTGGCTCTGCAGGTCGGGCCAGCGCCAGACGCGGCAGTAGATCACGTGGGGGAGGCCCTTGCGGTGGGACACCTGGTAGTGTTTCACGAAAATTAGAATGGAGTGTTATACTCAAAAGTAAAAGTTTTTGGAAATTACAGATTCTGAGAGTAGACGTTGAATTATGCTAGTAATATCAGTCCGAGATTTTTTAAATCGGTACTTTTTTAGTAATAATAAAAAATTTGCGCTGTAACGTATAATGGAGGCAGAAATAAAGAAATAACGTACGTCTTTCAAGCTATCTTTGTTGGCAAATTTTCTATCTCGTGTACTGTGACTGGCTGATTCAAAGAGAAACATTGCTGACGTCAGGCCAGGAATTTTAACCTTTTCATTTTTTTTTCTTAAAATCGGTAGAACTTTGGTTCAAATAAAAAAATAAGGGTCGGCTATTTTATTGTTGGCTATCCATACAAAAATTTTCATTTTTTAGTATAACACTCCATTGTTCTTGTCTTGCAATTGTCAAGAATCACAACTGAGTTAATAATTACAATTCAATACAAGAAACAACGATTAAGAATCAGGATTTCTTGTCAAGAAATTTTGATTCTTTCTAGAATTTATGAGTTGTGGTTTTAATCATGTCGTTTATTGCTAAAAAGGCATTTCACAAAAACTAAATTAAATAATAATTAATCGCAATTAACTTTTATTATTTATTTATTTAGATTTAAATTATATTTATCTTCTTAGTCGTCAGGGTTTTGTAATCGAGGAGAATCTTCTATTTCTACCTCAATTTCTGCATTAGTTTATAATTGTTAATTAGTTTATAATTATTGACATAATTGATAAAATCTTGATTTATCAGTTTATCACACAAATAATCTGCTTTTTCAGCTTAATAACCCAATATCAATGTCTCAGACTTTATTTTGAATTATTAAAACGCCAAGTTCCGATCTTGTTGTATTCTAGACTGCGAACAAGTTGAGAAAGATGAAATTACCTACTTTATATCAATGTCCAAAAATTACAAATTAGTAGTAGTAAATTTTCAGAAAATATTTTGTAATTTGTAGAAAACATTTTATTAAAATAACAGGCTCTTAAAAACAATGGTACCAAATGAAATTCCATTCTTGCTGCTAAATTCTAAAACGATTGCTTGTTTTGAGATTATTTAATTTATAATAACTGTACTAAAGCTATTTTTTGCCCATTCGAGTCAAAATTGCTTAAAAATCGTTTTAGTTGGGTCAAAATGGTGTTATTTGTGTCTTTTTCGAGCATTAAAACACTTCAAAACCCTCGAAATTTTGTTAGAACAGAACGAAAAGGCACTAAATTAGCTAAAAATTATATTATTTCTCCATATTTTCAAGCGTTTTGTGTTGTTGTTCAGCCAGAAATAATCCGAAACCCAATTATTTTGCTAAATTAAATAAAAAATACGCCAAAAATAGCAGAATTATGTCGCAAATGGTGTTATTTTTGCTTTCTTGAGCCTTTTAAGCGAGATTTTGTTAAAACAATGAAAAGTTACTAACCTATGAGCTAAAAATTTCAATATTATTACTTTTTTTTAATCGTTGTTTAAATAGAAACGCGACGATTTTAAGAAATTTCGTTCAAAATAACCATAGAAGTAAATAGCTTTTTGTGCAACGAAACAGGAATAGTAATTTTTTTATTTTAGACGTGAGGCAAAACCGAGATAGAAAACACGTAATGAATAGTAAAAATCAGTTTTCCTGACAAATTGAACACAAGATTTTGCAAAATTTTGTGAGAAATTTCAAAATTTCAATATAAATAATAATAAATTTGAGTGTGGAAAAGTGCAACTTTTCCTAATTCAATTAAAAAATTTAATTTTTTCCATACTCAATAAATATCAAAACGTTAAAGAATTCCTCACTGAATTTTTACAAAATGTTTTGCTATTTCAGACGTTTTATCTCGTTTTACAGAAACGCAATTATTTTGCAAAAAATCAGCCAAGAAACAACTAATTGGATCGAAAAATAAACTATTTTGATTTTTGGTATACTTTAGCCTAAGTATTTTCACTCGAAAACGCAGTTGTTTTGTGTTTCACAAAAAATTGTTAAAATTACTCAAAAATGAAGCAATTATTTCGACTGTTTATCGAGATAAAATCGCAATTTTTTTGCAAAATTTGGCTGAACCGACCTGAAAAATCAATAAATTATTGAATGGACAATAATACGATTTTAGCATCTTTGCCTTTTTCGTGTGCTTAAACACGTTTTTATGCTTAAAAACTTAGACATTGCTTCACGGCGTTTTATATTCCGAAAGTTTTTTTATCCCAAAATATGTACCTACAATTTTTTGCAAAAAAATCGCCTAATTGGGTCGGCAGTGACCGACAAAATTATCACATCATATGAGAAAATTGATTTTTTATTGCTTAAATTTAAAAATAAATAAATCAAAAGTTAATTCCTTAACTGGTTAACGTCAAATTTAACTAAAATTACAACTGTACGTCAACAATTAAACTACAACTTATTGATTATCAAAAAAAGCCAAAAATTTTATTCGGATCAGTTCTTTGGCTTGGATAAGGTCTACTGAGGCAACTTGATCTGGGTAAATGCCTTCCTTCTAACATGGCGTGCTGTGATTGCGATAATTTGACATTTAATTAGCTAACAATTACTTGAGAATGCTACTACCCTATATTATCAATTTCAGTACTATTTTCAGAACTCTTAAGCCACAAAATCTCGAAATTTAAGTGATGTGATAATTTTGCCGGTCAGTGTATTGTTAGTTTTGAGTTTAAAAGCGATAATGCAAGATTATTTTACAAAATTTCCTCAAAACATATCAAATTTGTCGTTGAAATAGATTAAAAATTTAGTACGTTTTCTTCGAGCAATTAAACACGCACTTGGAGTAACAACTCTGTTCTTTTGATAACGAGAAATCAGTAAGTTAGGTCAAAAATAATTTATTATAACTTTTTAGCACGTCTAGCTCTTAGAAACGTCTGCACCATGCAAACTATACGCACATTTCATTTTAATTTTTTCCCATTTTTTCTAGTTTTAAGCAAGTATTTAATTTCGATTTGTGCATTCGTGTGCCATCTATTGGTGAAAAAAGTATTAATCGTTTCGATGGCGCCCGTTTAGTTCGAATTATGATAACTGAGTGGCCCCCTTAAGCGCTCCCTAGTCAAGACACTGACCTGGAGACGGCCGTCGAGGCTGCGGGGGATTGTCACGCAGTTGCTCTGGGTCCCGGGGCAGGAGAGCGCGCGCTCAAGCTCCTCAATAGCCCCCTTGCGTTTCTTCAGCTTCTTGACGAGGCTGTCCACTGCCTTCTCTGCCCACTTCTCCTCCTCGTCGCCCTGCTTCCAGCCGAGGAGCTTCTTCACAGCGGGGCTGGTGAAGGAGAAGAGGCTGTTGAAGCTGGACAAGGGGCCGCTGCTGGAGGACTCCCCCTCGTCGGTCTCCATGCTGAAACAATCGATTTTTTTCCGGGTTTAAACACTGTTGATGACTCACAAATTTAAATGAGTCACATAATATTGGTAATCTGCAGCCATGGCTTAACGAGAGCTAAAGCGCTGCGAGTACTAACTGTATCGGTTAATGCAAGCCGTATTTATCTAATAAGTGCAAGAGGTTTTTTTGTTGAGAGATCAACAAAAATAAAGCAGACATGCTTGTGGCGATTGAAGGCGCGGGGCCTTGCGGATGCCTCACAACAACATTCATAATAGTGGACTTACCTATCGGAGTTAATAAACGGACAACGAGCAGGAAAAACGGGAAATATAAACTATTATTATTGTAAATATTGTGGACAAATTTTAGGACGCTGTCCTCTCGTAATGGTTCAACACGGAGTTCGTGGCGATGCCGCGGGGGGCGTGCACGCTGCTGTCACAAAAGGCGCCAAGTTTAAAATAGCCGGAATTTGCAATTTATCATTTCTTATCACTGCCTCTTCTTTTAACAGTAATTTTGTTCTTATTTGTTTATTACTGCACAAATAAACAAATTGCTATTTTTCAAAACTTGAAAATTAAAAAGGCACATGAAACGAACGTTTCAAGACTGAAGGAAAAAATTATTTTTCTACCTAGCATTACCTCTAACAGACAATGGCGCCTCGCTAGGTGAAGTACCTATTATCTATATATTTTAATTTTAATAAATTCTAATAACCTATTAGCTGTTTCAAAACTATAAAAACGCCAACGTCGCATTTTACCAAATTATTTTTTTAAATAAGATTTATAAAATTCTAAAATAGTTATTAATTTTTAGATCTCTCATTGAAAGTACAAATTACATTCGCTATTATTTTTTTGAAGTGCATGAATATTTTATAACAGCTAATTTTGAGAGAAAATGCGACGTTGGCGTTTTTATACAATGTGTCTATAAATGAATGTAGGATCGTAGTAGAAATTAAAAGTTTGCCGCTTCTTTCTAGAAAAAACGAACAATGTTATTTTATGAAAAATTTGGTTTTAATGGTTGCTTGAGTAGATAAAAATTTGTACTTTTCAGAAATTTCATAGAAATAAAATAATTAAATACGGCAAATTCAAATTCCAGAACTACCTGAGATCCTACACTCTTTTATAAACAGTCCGTAGTTTTGAAACAGCTAATATGTTAGTGTTAAGATTAAAAAATAAATTAAACATCCCCAAATTTAGTGGCAAGAAAAATTATTGGCATTTTTAACTCCTTTCCGAAGCCGATTCAAATTTCTTTGTAATACCCAGCTCTTCATTAAAAATTCTTCGCCTTATTAGAAAAAAATGATTAAGTAACGTAATGTTTGACTTGATTAGATAAATTCTTGAATTGCCTTATCCACATTTAGAGCTGCTAAATTACCTTAAGCCGTTAATCTCGATCCAGTTTGGCTATTTTTTGACAGAATTTTGCAAAATAAGTGAGTATTTCACTTAAAAACAAGATAAATCTAGCGAAAAAAATATCATCTGAATCTCCATTTAGCATGCTGTAGTGAAATTATGAAAAATTAATGATTTTTTTGGTTAAAAAACATTCTAAATGGTCTAAAAAGCCAAAAACATCGTAATTTTAGTTTATATGTATTTGAGTAAAATTTCGTGATAAAAGTTAATTTTTCCATAAAAAAATTCTGACCTAGGATTTTGGCATACTTGCCATTTATTTGGCCTAATTCAAAAAAAATTCTTATTATCTATTCTTATTAAAAAACGAGCTAAACTTATTAGAGACGTCATTTGCAACCTTTATTTGATTTTTTTGTCACATTACTTATTAAAGAGAAATTTCGATAGAAAGTGAATTTTATTTTTGACTTCAGTAATTTTACAGACGTTTTAATACAGGGTGAATCAAAAGTGAGTTACTTCTGACATGTCGTAAGATGCAACCAAAAATACTAATTGCACTTACTACTTGATTTTTAAAAACTTTAATTGAATCACCATTGGTTTTTTATCTTTTAAATAATAATAAATAGTCCATAATGAAATTTTAGCTAAACTGTCAACATAAACTTGACAATACTCGGAACAATGTAAATGTGAATTAATTTTAAATTTTTTTATCGATTACCGATCTGGTCAGCTGGAATCAATATTATTCTAGTATTATTGGTTGCATATTAAAAAAAGTCGGAAATAACCCACTATTGACTCACCCTGTATAATTTTTTATAACAAGCTAAAAGAGAATCAATTTCGCTGTAATTTTATCTTTTTTTTGACTCAACTTTTGTTAAAATTTTACAAAATAATAAGCTTTCTTACACTAAAACAAGATAAATGTAACTTAAATGTCAAAATAATGTAACATTCCTTTTTGATTTTGATAGTTTGGAGTTTTTTTAATTAGAACTTTGATCAAGAAAGCATTAATTTCGATCCAAATTGTTCATTTTTTGACAAAGTATTATTGCAAAATAAATGAGTATATATCCAATAAAAGTATCTTATTTAAAATCTAAAGTACCATACATACGAAATAAGTGAGCTTTTGGTTAAATAACTCACAAAAACGCAGAAGTAACCTAATTTTCGACTTTCATTGGTAATCTTCCTGTCTATTTAAGCAAAATTTTGTAAAAAAGTGTGTTTTTAACTCGGTTTTTAATTAAAAAAAAATTAAAATGTACTTAGACATTTGCAAAATGCTAAATAATAATTTATTTTGAAGCAATTAAATATTCGTTATTTTTTCAGCAATTTCTCATAAAACAGATTCTTACTTAAAAAACGAGCTGAGTCTACAAAATCAAAACCACAATGCATATTTTTCGTGGAATTCTTATTAAAAAGTAAGGTTTTCGCTGATAAAGAGAGCTCTTCAGACCAAACGAAAATACATTTTTAATGTAATTTCGACAGTATTTATTGTAATTTTTAGTATGTGAACTTTTTTTACTCAATAACAAGATCTAAAATTACATTTTTTAAATGTCTGATGTGATGTGGCTTATTTTAGCTTTGAGTTATGCTAAACAAGTGAGTTTTTGCGAAACTTGATACAATTCTCGAAAAAATTAGTTGATTTTTCATTTTTTTTTTTAATAATTTTTACAAGAATTAGTTTCAATCAAAGTAGTTTTCCTCCTTCATCGTTTTAAAGCCGTCACTTGACCAGGTACCTAATTTGTAAATCTCTTTCGGGGTAAAAGCAAATTTCCAAGAACTACAGGTACATCAGGAAGCTGAATTTTTCAAAGAAAACAGTAGTAACAAATATTTGCCCACATTGTGGAATTGTGTATCATATGACTTTCCAACGGTCAGTGAAAATCTATCATTATTTTTGTATATTCATAAACTACGTCCCTGCTTTTTTATTTATAATTCTTCAAAAATAAAAAGTATTAGGCATTTGCAAATAGCGCGTGCCTGAACCGTAATTTTCTTTTCCTGGAAGGGACACACCTTGGCTTAGCATAATCAATAACCCACAGGTCGTGCAAAATAATCACTTACATTTTGACCAGAAGCCATCTAGGTAATCGGTTATCGTTCACGACATGGATAATGGAGCACTTTATTCCCTATTCAGCGAAAGCAAAAAGATTTGTTTGTTTAACTAGGCAAAAAGGCATCAATTATTGGCTCACGGCACTGTTTATACATCACGAAGGTCTTTTAATTTTTACTTATCTCTCCAGAAACCTTCGCAAAAAAACAATTCAACGAATCTTACTTTCGACGTTTTTCTCACATTTTTTAAGAAAAAAGAATAAGTTGATAACACATTTTGTAATTTGAGATTCAAATTTTTTTGTAAAAACAATAATAAAACTGGTAATAAGTGGACGCCATCTAGACTATTTTTTTGCTGACCCGGAAAATAATATAAATTTATGACACTTGTAATAAAATAGTATCTACTGCTGCAAGTACTTTGATCTGAACCAAATGAGTTCCTTGTTGGTAATTGCGTGACAGTACAACGTTTTTTCCAATGTAATAATGTCGTCTCAAGTACCTGATTACGTGACCACCTCAAATCGTAATTTTTCTTTGTTTTGTGATAAAATTCTGTTCAGATTTCTGAACCAAAGGATTTAAATCTTTGACCACGCTGTGTAACCGGTACCGTTTTAGCCGCAACCAGCACCTGTCCTCTAATAGTTCTAATAAACGTTCAGCAAGACACATAAATATTTATTTGCTTCGATGAAGATCTGCAAAAATGTAGCAGACAAACATCCAGGAACTGAACACGAGGAGGCGCGTACAACCGCCTGAACATTAATTATCCATAACAAAACTTGAAGTATTGCTATCACTGTAATAAATAAGACTGAAAATAGTCAAAGGAAGGTTGTAAACAGAATGTTTTACAAACGTTCGTTTGACGTGTCGTTACACATAGGCCGGTTCTCATTCAACATTTTACTGGAAGAAAAATCAGCTACCGGATTTGATCAGGAAAATCTTTGATACAAACAGTTCGTTGAAATTTTAATCAATAATCACATGTTGTTTTCTGTGTTTATCAAATTGATTCATGGAATTATACTAGGAAAAATTTATTTTGAATCTTGTACCAAGATTATGTTAATTTAAAAGTGTGCATTTTGTAGTAAGATGCTTGATCTTACACTTAAGTATTTCCGGTCATACGTTATTGTACCACTGTTGGCTGTTTGACTATAGATTAGACGACACCTGATCACAAGATAAATGTATCAGCACGATGGAAATCTTCCGATCGCTCTTACTTACATAAGAACACACAAATTTCCAAGAAAACAATAATCTTTTCTTTCCTAAAATGGGGGAACCCTCATTTGCATTTTTGGCAGTCTAATCATCTTTTATGCTAAGCCACATTGTTAAAATTTTATTTACTATGTATTCTAGTTGCAATATTCTATTCGTAAAAGCTAAATAAACCTTACTTCCCCTATGAGATATTTAAGGCTAAAGGGGACGACAGAGTTAAACCAAGTGTGCGACAAAGACAAGTATAATGAAAATTATTTTTCTATTTTTAGCGATATTTGTAATCTAATGTTAAATCGAAAAATTAAATTGAGTCTTTTAAACAATTAAAATTTGCGCCAACGCAACACTTTTTAGAGAAAAAAATTATTTGACATTTTTTTGTTAAAATTTTAAAGAAAATTTTATAGTATTTTAAAAAACTAAGACTTAGAGATGTGAAAGATGATGTTTCTGTATCTGCTGAATTTAGTGATGCATCAAGCATCAGTGAAGTTTTTTTCTTTTTGAAGTAATGTTTAATTATTACTTTCGTTAGTAATTTTTATGTATTCCTTTTTCATTGCTCAAAAATGGAAAAATGGAAAAATGATCAAAAGTTTAGAATACGTCAAAATCTACTTTTTACTTTGGAAAACAATAGGTTAAAATTTAATTTGATTATTTTCGGTAAAAAAGCAATTTGTAATGAAGATTTCTAGTGAAGTTACCCAATTATATTGAAATGCTAGTTATTTTAGCCTTCTTATTAGAGTCTTTTTAAAGTAAAAACTATTTTTTTCGGAAAAGTATTTAAAATTATATGAAAAATCACCAAATTTGATCAAAATTGACGTTATCTTATCTTTCTTATTAGGACGAGACTGATTCATTTTAGAAGAACATGCCAAAATACATCTCATAATCCAAAATAAATAAATTTGATGTTAGTTTTTGAGCGAAATTTCGTCAAAATATACACAAAACCTACAACATTTGGTATAAAATCTTGTTCAGTAAACCGAAAATTCATGAAATATTTTTTGCCAGTAACGGAAATATTTGACAAAATAAAAGCTTGTTTTTCTCAAATCTTGTCCCAAATTACCGAACACTGTCGATTGTTTTTGAGAGAGATCTAATCGACACAATAAACATGTTTGCGAAAATCAAATCCACAATTATCAAAACGTGAAAGAGATCCTAGATTAGATTGGTATATAAATAAAGTACCGCATTCAACTCTTCAACTAGTTTAACAAAAGTGCCCAAAATGAATCTTGTTACTACTTTTACTAGTTTTGTTCTTCTCCTCTCACTTAATCCAATCCTTGCCGACGAGAAAGTTCGTTATGACAACTTCCAAGTCTACCGACTAACTCCTCGATCACAAAAAGCCGTCGAATCTTTACGAGAACTTGAAGAAAATGGTTACGACTTCTGGACAAGTGTTAGAGGAGTCAACCAACCGGTTGATGTCATGGTTCCTCCTCATTACAAGCACCGATTCAATGATTTCATCCGTTTGAGTGAATTCGATGCTCAAATTTATATTCCAGATGTTCAAAAATTGATTGATAATGAAAGACCCCAAACAAGAAAATCTGTAGGTCTCGAATGGAGTGATTATCACACTTTGGATGAGGTAAGTCTTTTAGGTTCAAACCAACGTAATCATGAGACATGTGTAGATCAACGATTGGTTGAAAAGTCTTGCTTCGACCAATGAGAACGTCGAATTGGTGACAGTTGGGAAGACGTACGAGGGACGAGACATTTTGGGTGTGAAGGTCTCTTTCAAAGCAGGGAATGAAAATCGGACCGTTTTTATCGAATCAAATATTCATGCTCGCGAATGGTAAAGTATTACAACACCAAATGTTCAAAGTTCAAGAAATATATTTTTTAAAATTGGCACAACCTGCTTATTGAATGTTGTTTCTAGGGTTGCCAGACCTTCTATATTTAATAGAAGTCTACTATATTTAACTAAAATCTTCTATCTTCTATGTCCCTAAAATATAGAAGCTAAATCTTTTATATTTCGCGAGCGAGGCCTTTCATGATTGGCACTTTCAAACGTTCTTAGATTGCAATCATTTTGCAAAAAAAACAGTGGCATATTTGCATATGGGCTAAATGGGCTATTATCTTTATTTTTATTATCTTTATATTTATTTTGATTTAAAAAAGATACTTAAAAGACGGGTTGCATTTTTTTTTAAATTAATTGATCCGATTTTTAGTTTTCGTTGTATTTTTTTACTTCTTAAGTTCTTAATTGTTTGATTAATGAGTTTAAAGAAGCTTTTAATAGTTTCAATTCATATTGATTTTTTTATAATATTAATATCATTTAGAAAATAAAGGAGATGGTTATAAATCTAGTGCACGTTTGGTGACATTACAAAGAACTTTTTGAGGTTTAATTTAATTTTCAGAATTATCTTGAATTTTTTGAAAACTTGTGCTAAAACTGATGGATTTGCTGTTTCATTTAAATAAAGTTAAGGATATTACTGAAGTTTAGAAAAAATCAAGTGATAAAAAAATTAAGTTAAAAGCAGATACATATTTACTGATTACGGATTTGTTTTTATCAGAATCTAATGCTCGAAAATTGATAGAATTTGTTTGATGTTATACTTCTTTAACTGTTGTAGAATAGTGTATATTAAAACGTCAATATCCCTAACATTTTTCGAGCAGTTATGAAGTTTAGCAGTTCATTTAAGGTGCACAAGAGGAGTGTAGATATCATTTAAAATGTTGAAGGGTTATTTGTATTTGAAGTTCGACAAAAATGTCCTCCTGTCAATAAAAATTGGCTTTTTTCAGGGTTTTGTAAATTTTTTCTTATTTTCTGAATTAACCAATAGTTTTTTTTTGAAGAAACGTTGTCATAGTCAGGGGCGGCAAAATTAAGTAGCCCAGGGTTACTTTAAACTCACTCTATATAAGTAAAGTAATGAAAAGCGGAAAAGTTGCAATGCTCATTTTAAAACGATGTCTTATAATTTTTTATTATATATTTTATGTTTGTTAGAATAGATTTAAATTGATGATTAATTGTTCTTATCTAATTTCTTTGTTTTCATTTATCTCAATGTTAACTTTTAATGTATTATAGTAATTATAACATGAGATCGAAAATAAACTCAATTAGAGCAAGCCTTGAAAGTGAAATGTAACTTCAGCCACATCATATGCTGTGTAAAACCAACATAACTTCAAAAGTGCGGTCGTAAATAAACGGCTAAAATGTGGCTAAAGTGTAAATAAACAGCTAAAATATGGCTAAAGTTCTGCAGGCACAGCTTGCTCTAATTGAGTTTATTTTCTCAGGTTATCTACTTAGGGTAATTATTAAAAAATGAAGCTTTTGACTATCAGGTTCTTTTATTAAAAAGCAATTTCACAATACAATACAGATTTGAGGACGTTTCGGCATAAAAATGCCACCATCAGCTCTAAATTACAATTACGAAACGAACCAACGCCATAACACATTAAATGCAAAATTCGAAATGGCTGTCTGTCCATAAGTAACTTTTTTTAATCACTTAATGTAATTACTTAATTAGTAACAAATGATTTATTTGAATCTTCTATATATTTTGTGAAACTTCTATATTTTCAAGTAAATTCTCCTATTTTCGACATTTTGATATCTGGCAACCCTAACTTGTTTCACACAAACATTTCCAGGATAAGTTCGGCTGTGACCACCTGGATGTTGAACGAAATTTTGAACAGTCAAGATTCCGAAATTCGTGAAATTGTGGAGAGTCATGATTGGTACTTTGTCCCCGTTTTCAATCCAGACGGATTCGTTTACACTCACACTACGGTACAATATTTTAAAATTTTGGAGTAACAATAAATTAAAAATTGTATTTTTGTCCAGGACCGCTTGTGGCGTAAAACACGCGTGCCATATTCCTCCTGTTATGGCGCTGATCCTAACAGGAACTGGGATTATCATTTCAATGACGGTGGAGCAAGTCCTTCCCCTTGCTCTGAAACTTATTGTGGACCTAAAGCTTTCTCAGAACCGACCACTAAGAGCATTTCTGAATTTATCACAACCATAGCTTCGAAATTGCAAGCCTATATTGCGTTCCATTCATACTCGCAACTTTTGTTGCTGCCTTATGGATACACATCTGATCATTTGGATAATTATCAAGACTTGGTAAATTCAGTTTGTGTTAATAATAGTGTATAACAATTTTTTTCAGTATGATGTTGGAGTTAAAGCGGCCACGAGTTTGTCCAAGCGATACGGCACAAAATATGAAGTTGGAAATATTGTCGATGTTCTTTGTTAGTATTTTGTCAACAATATTACGCATAATTAAATATTTTGTTGTAGATGTGGCAAGTGGGGGCAGTATGGATTGGGTGAAAGGCACTTTTGGGACCCCAATTACGTACACTTACGAATTGAGAGATACAGGACGTTATGGATTTGTTTTGCCACCCGATCAGATTATCCCAACAGCTGAGGAAACGTTTGATTCTCTTATAACAATAATGCAAGAGTTCGATAAATTGTAAACTAAAATGTAACACTCAAAATAAAAAGTACAAATTGAATATGATTTTGATTATTACCTAAAACATGATGAAGTATTTTTCAAGTTTGTTTATTGTTCTCTCCAGACAAGGTTTAATAGATAGTTATTCAAAACAATACAAAAAACAACAAACATGTTTTTGAAAATCAATTAAAAATCGATATTATCAAGACGTGAAGAGGATTTAAGATTAGATTCGTGTATAAATAAAACGGCTTTCATCTCTTAGACTAGTCGATTAAAAGTGCCAAAAATGAATCTTGTTACTACTTTTACTAGTTTTTTTCTTCTCCTATCACTTCATCAAGTCCTGGCCGATGACAAAGTTCGTTACGACAATTTCCAAGTCTATCGACTAACTCCTAGATCGCAAAAAGCCGTCCAAGCTTTACGACAACTTGAAGAAAATGGTTATGACTTATGGACAAGTGTTAGAGGAGTCAACCAACCGGTTGATGTCATGGTTCCTCCTCATTACAAGCAACAATTCAACGATTTCATCCGTTTGAATGAATTCGATGCTCAAATATATATTCCAGATGTTCAAAAATTGATTGATAATGAAAGACCCCAAACAAGAAAGTCTGTAGGTCTCGAATGGAGTGATTATCACACCTTGGATGAGGTAAGTCTTTTAGGTTCAAACCAACGTAATCATGAGACATGTGTAGATCAACGATTGGTTGAAAAGCCTTGCTTCCACCAATGAGAACGTCGAATTGGTGACAGTTGGGAAGACGTACGAAGGACGAGACATTTTGGGTGTGAAGGTCTCTTTCAATGCGAAGAATGAAAACCGGACTGTTTTTATTGAATCGAATATACATGCACGTGAATGGTAAAATATTCCAAAAACAGGGTGTGTAATTATTAATTAATTAGTAAAGCTAGAACAAAATAGTACGATAAAGAGTAGGCCAATTAATTCGTTGTTTTTTTTTAATCTGTTGCTACTATTAGTTGCGCAATGGTTTTCTACATAAGTAAGCCGAATTGCAAAATTATTGGTTGAATAGTTAATTTAAAAAACACAACTTTCAAAATTGTTGATCCATCATGAAAACTTTAAATTAAACGGGGGCCAGAGAATAAAAACAAATTTACCGCCACGTATAGGTAGAAGATGCCTCAAACAAACTTTTGTCAAAAATTCAACCCATTATCTAAATTTTCTATATGATTGGACAACAGTGTTGTTAAGTATTTAAATGCATGTATTTAAAAAAGTATTTGAAATACATAGGTTGTATTTAAAAACGTAATTAGATACATTTCTTTTTTTTATGTATTTTAAATGTAATTTAATTAGAATTGTCTCCAAAATTTTAAATAGTTGTAATTAAAATTAAAATACTATTAGTGAGTCAGACAGATAATCTGAATTGTCGGGAGCGAGGACTTTCCCTGCATTAACTAGTTATTTCTAGGAAAAAATATTTTGTCATTAAAAGATTAAGAAATACGAACAGGAAGCCACATCATCCAGGATTACATTAATAACAGGGATACGACCAAAAGTAAGGGTAAATTCCAAAGTTGAGTCTGACGTGAAGTAAAATCATGACAAACGAAGTTATGACGTAGCAGGCAAAATATTGGGACCAGATTCTGCTATCCGAGACCTTCAGCTGTTATTCTGTCACCTTCAATAATTAACAGGTCATAAAAAAAATACAATCCCCATTAAGGGTCGGTTTTTTAGAAGCTTCATTAAGTTAATTCCCGATTAAATCCCATTAATTAAATGGGATTAAAATTATTAATGGGATTAATTAATTACATTAAGAACCGGTTTATAGAAGCGTCATTAATTTAATTGGCAATTAAATGCGTGATTAACTGATCACGTGACCAAATTGAACAATTTGATTAGTTCATTCGCGTTGTTAACTTTTAACAACAAATTAAATTTTAACAAAGCTTTCTATAAACCGGCCCTAAGTAACACACATTAATTAAATGCGTGATTAACTGATCACGTGACCAAATTAGACAAATATGATTGGTTTATCCGCGTTATTAACTTTTAACAACGCATTAAAATTTAATGGTGCTTTCTATTAATTAGCCATAATTTAAATACTTTTAAATACATTGCTAATGTAATTGTATTTGCAAAATTGCATTTTGAAAAATTGTATTTGAAATACATTTGGAAAAGTATTTAATACATGTATTAAATACTTTTAAAAATGTATTTTTAACAACACTGTTGGACAATCTCCAATCGCCGACGCTGGCGTACTATTTGGTCCGGCCTTTGTTAATTAGTAATCAACAATCAACATCAAAATTTCTATTCAAGTGTCTTTATAACAAAGAAGTCAAAAAGAGTTGAAAAAAAAAAACAGAAAAATTGATGGATAGTGATTTTAATATTCCTAAATGTTGCCAACTTAATTTACAGTTTCAAAGTTTAAAAAATTGTGTTTTTTTTAATTTGGCACAACTTATTTATTAAATGTGTCACACAAAATATTCGCAGGATAAGTTCGGCTGTAACAACCTGGATGTTGAACGAACTTTTGACGAGTCAAGATTCCACTATTCGTCAAGTTGCGGAGAGTCACGATTGGTATTTTGTCCCCGTTTTTAATCCAGACGGTTTTGTTTATACTCACACTACGGTAACACATTGTTAAAACTAGTAGAGATGATAAATATAAATTTGTATTTTTCAATAGGATCGCATGTGGCGTAAGACACGCGTGCCATATTTCTTATGTGTGGGAGCTGATCCGAACAGAAACTGGGATTTTCATTTTAATGACGGTGGAGCAAGTCCTTCCCCTTGCTCTGAAACGTACTGTGGACCTAAAGCATTCTCAGAACCCAGTACCAGAAGCATTTCTGAATTTATTTCAACGATTGGGTCCAAATTGCAAGCTTATATCGCGTTCCATTCGTATTCGCAACTTTTCTTGCTGCCTTATGGATACACGTCTGAACATTTGGATAATTATCAAGACTTGGTACAGCTCGAATTAATAATAATAATATTGAGTGACAATTTTTTTTCAGTATGATGTTGGAGTTAAAGCGGCCACGAGTTTGTCCAAGCGATACGGCACGGAATATAAAGTTGGAAATATTGTTGAAGTCCTCTGTTAGTATTTTTTCTATAAATTACACATAATTAAATATTTTGTTGTAGATGTGGCAAGTGGAGGCAGTATGGATTGGGTGAAAGGGACTTTTGGGACTCCAATTACGTACACTTATGAACTGAGAGATACAGGACGTTATGGATTTGTTTTACCACCCGATCAGATTATTCCAACAGCTGAGGAAACGCTTGATTCTCTTGTAACAATACTGCAAGAGTTTGACAAATTGTAAAGACAAAAAAATATCTAGTGTAGCAATCTGTGGTAAAAAACCAAAATAAAGATAACAAAAAAATTAAAAATTAAAATTGAATAAAAAACATTTTTTTCATTAAAATATTGTAACACTATCTTCCTTTTTTATGCAAACTGTTAAGCTCCCTAAAATATATTAATTAATTAATAAAAAACAACGAACAAGCAACAATAAATGCATTGTCAACACTACAGGTGTTATTTGAGTTGATTTTTTTCACCTGAAACTTATCAGTATTATCGTTATCAACTTACCACAGTTATTTCTAACACTTAGATGCATAACGTATTTTATCAAAAATTCATAGCTACTTTTATTATCGTGATCGTCAAAAATTGGTGCAAAATTACGATAGTAGGGGAACCGGGGATAGTTGGCGCACGGGTAAGTTGGCGCACATACTATATCTTTAGAACCAAGTTGATTCGAATCATCACGATTTATAAAATATGAAGAGTTGGATGTATACAAGCCTACACAAAATAATTAGTATCGAGGTGCTGTTAGCTGGCGGAAAATAAATTAAAAACCTTTTGCGACATTTTCGAGTAAATTTCTCTACCTTTCTTTTACAGGTAATTATGTCCCAAACGTTTATTTGAATGATTAACCATCTACATACTTTAAAGTAGAGTAAAATTCTCTGTCATTTAGTATTTTTGTCTACACCTTTTTCAATTGTAATTCAGAAACCGTAAGATATATTTCAGAAACCGTTAATTGTAATTCAGATTAGTCAATTGTATTTCAGAATGTGTTAATTGTAATTCAGAATAGTAAACTGAATTTCAGAAAACATCACATGTAATTCAGATTACTCAATTTAATTTCAGAAAACGTTAACTGTAATTCAGATTAGTAACTTTTATTTGAGAAAGCGTTAATTGTAATTCAGAATACGTCATTTGTAATTGAGAATTCGTCAATTGTAATTCAGAATTCAATATTTTCATTTAAACATTAAATTATTAAAATACCTACCTTTGGAAACAATGTTAGGGCGCTAAATATTTATGCTGTTCTTGTTGATGTTTATGTAATTTAATTTTGAAAATCAAATATTTTTGGTTATGTATACATAGTATCATGCAAGTAAGTTACTGGATCTGAATTACATGTGATGGTTTCTGAATTACAATTAACACTTTCTGAAATACAGTTGACTAATCTGAATTACAATTAACGTTTTCTGAAATTAAATTGACTAATCTGAAATACATGTGATATTTTCTGAAATTCAATTTACTATTCTGAATTACAAATAACACTTTCTGAAATACAGTTGACTAATCTGAATTACAATTAACGGTTTCTGAAATTAAATTGACTATACTGAATTACATGTGATGATTTCTGAATTACACTTGAAAAAGGTGTAGTGTTAAATATTGAGCTTAACTGCAGAAAAGAGCGGTTTATTATTAAAATGTCACACGAGGCATGTTGACGCAAAACGAAGCGGGGAAGCACATGCAGAATGTACCGTCGAATTCATAAAAAACTGGTACAGCAAAATGTCATATTTGACATTTTCATGTAGTTTCATATAGCCTAATAAAATTTTGCTGTACCAGTTTTTCATGAATACGATAGTACCAACACGGGGCTAACAAATAATTTATTTTATTCTTCGAAACTGTCAAAATTTCTGATTTTTCTCCTATGTAAAACAGTTTTGACGACTGTTTGGCATTTCTCAATACGAAACGTCAAATTATTTTTAACCGATTTAAAACAATTTTAAGCCTTGATGAGTCTAATTCGAAGAATAAAATGTTGTATTCAACTCGTTTTCGTGTAAATCGGTTCATTTATTTCACCTCGTGGTTTGATAATCCACTCGTGAAATAAAACGTCCGATTTACACTCAAACTCGTTAAATAAATAACTATAATTTTATTTGCCAAAACTCCGATGACAGTGACTGAAATCCATACCATAAGTAAGAAAAATGTTTAAGTCTTTGTTAATTTTGTTTAAAATTTGAAAAAATGTTCGCCAACTTACCTCTTACCAGGGGGTAAATTGGCGCATTGAAGTTCTTACACAAGAATTATTCATAATCTGGTATAAAATTACATAATGAGCATGAACGATATTGAAGGATAAATGAGTACTAAATAGTTCTATACAGGCTGTAAATGAAATAAGTACATTAATTTTAACTGGTAATAGAACTCGTAAAGACCAACAATTTTTCCTAATAACTTTTTTTTCAAAACGTTTTAGTTTTTGAGTTAAAATTATTTTAAAATCATACACAATTTTTGTACACGCCACTAGAAGCAAAGTTATCTAGTCGACAAGATTACCGTTTCCAAGCAAGTTCATGAAAATCAAATTAAATTTATTATTATTTTTCTTTGTTGGAGCATTTCATAAAAGGCTCGTCAATTTATAGGGAGGAAAAATGATTTTCAAAATTGCGATTTCGAAAAAATTGTACATAGAAAAAATGTTTGTCTTGATGAGTTCTACCACTGGTTAAAATTAATGTACTTATTTCGCTTACATCCTGTATATATTATCTTAAATTAACGCTTAACGGCCTTGATATTAAATATTTTTTTAAAGTGCGCCAACTATCCCCGGTCTCCCCTACTATTACAACAATTCTATTATCAAGTCCCTTTTGAACATTTTATCTGTTGATTTTGGTAGGTATTAATCAATCTGTTATCACTGTTATCAAAAAATCAAGTCCTATCATTGTTTCGTCACTCCAGTATAAAATGAAATTTCGTCACAAATGGCAAAAATACATTTTGCGTCCTTTTTTCTTTTTCTGGTGACAATAATTGTAATGTACTTGTGGTATGTGACTAATTTCATAAACTACGAACTAGAAGTCAGGGAAGAGAAATTACTTCTTTCCGACTATGAGAGAAGCCAGCGAGGTGACCCCACCTCAAACTTTTCCCAAATTTTGCGCCAAGTGAAACACATAACCGGGTGTCTCGATAGGCCCATGGAACCCAAAATCCAACAAAAAGGTGACTATTGGGTGTTGTACAACTACATAAGGGCCCAAAAACGGTTCAAGTGCCACGAGAGTGTGACCATAACTACGTTGGGCGACTTCACCTTCCTTGACAATATTTTACCAATGGTGCAAAGGTGGAAGGGACCCATAAGTGTGGCCCTTCATGCCCCTGGGACCGATTTCAACGCCGCCTTGGACGCAATTAACTACCTACGTTGCCGCAACGCCCTTGTGAGAGAATTTGTTACGTTTCATATTTTTTTTCCGAGTGACCACATGCCGCAAATACAAAATTTGAAATCGTATGACTCGGATGATTGTCCCGAAACGTTATTTTTGCCCAAAGCGACGTACAAAAGTGATCACCAGCTCGTTTTTCCCATTAATTTAGCTCGAAATATTGCACGAGAAATGGCCCAGACCCACTTTATTTTTCCGTTGGATATCGAACTGTATCCCAGCCCTTACCTCATCCCTAAATTCCTCAAAATGATTGCAAAAAACGGCCCTTGGGACACCCCTCGTGTTTACCCCCTTGCTGTTTTTGAAGTCAAAACTGGGCAAAAAATCCCGGAAACTAAAACCGAACTCCAGGCAATGTTGGCGAAAAATTTGGCCGTTCCGTTCCACCACAACATTTGTGCACAGTGTCATGACATTCCCAAGGCCCTGAAGTGGCAAAAAATGGCCGAAACGCCCAGTTTGCACGTCTTTTACACCGCCAAACGAAAGGGGGAGTATGTCCATTGGGAGCCCTTCTACATCACAACGCTCCAGGAACCGCTTTATGACGAGAGGTTTACGTGGGAAGGGCAGAAGGATAAGCTGGTTCAAGGGTTCGTTTTGTGTATCCTGGACTATGATTTTATGATCCTGGATAATGCCTTTTTGGTCCACAAGCCGGGCATTAAAGTGAAAACGATGGACGAGAGGAGGCAAGCCATGACCAATTTGACTGATATGAACATCAAAACCAAGATTATGCCCCAGCTGGAGATTTTGTTTGGGAGGAGGGAAGGGTGTGATGTGTGATAATGATAAACTTTATTGTGATAACTATTTGTTTTCTTGTTGTTCTTGTAATAAAATTTAACGACGGTAAGACTAAGTTCCTTAAAAAGTTTTAAATAAAACATATTTACATATTAACATTAGGCTAAAAAATATACAGCGTTGGGCAAAAGTGTGGAACCAAGCGTTTTGTGCCTAAACTATGTACCTTACGAAAAAATTAATTAGTATATCATCAACTACTTTAAAAATGCGATCATTTTTTCGAAATTTCCTTTCATTTTTTAATTTTTTTCAAAACGGCAATTTTTTTGGTGAAAGATTATGCTCTAAAATTACTTCTAATTCAATAATATTGTTTCTGATCGAGTGTTTTTTTTTTATAAATTAATAAATCGGCGGTCCGAGCTCATTACGACGATTTTTCGAATTTAGCCGAAGTGATTGTATCCATAAATGTTTTTATTGGAAAAATTTGATTCGTCAAATTTTTTGCAAATATAAACATCCACATCGGTCAAGTTCGAAAAATCTTCGTAATAAGTGGTCGGAACGCTACTTTAATAATTTATTTAAAAAACTACTGGTTCAAAGACAATATTATCGAGTTGCTACAGTTGCTACAGAAGGGTGTCATTTGAAAACTGAAAGGAATTTCGAAAAAATTTATTCTTTTTTTTTAAAGTAGTTGATGATGTAGTAATTAGTTTATTTGTAAGGTACATAGTTTAGACACAAAACACTTGGTTCCATAATTTGCCCAACGCTGTATATTTAAATTATCATTTATAATTATAACCACAATTGTAATCTGTTAGCGAGGTTTAGACGCAGTGAAACACAATAAAATCAATTTGATAAAGAAACGTTTATTTTGGGCGACTTTTCAATACAACTTGACACTAGGCAACTATTTTAAAAAGGCGGTAAATAGCAAATGCCAACTTAACAAAGAGGAAAAACAATTAGGCGCGTTAATTGAATCTCTAACACTTCCCCTCAATTACAAGGTTAATTGCAAATGACAAGTAAAAATAAATTTTCGAAAATCGAAAACAGAAAGATTAATCTTTTAAGCCCAAGCCGCGAGTACAATTCTCCAGCTTGACTCCAGATAATGGTTTTGTTAAGATATCGGCCGTCATTTCCTCTGTCGGCAAAAAATCCACGCTGAGTGGGTAAGTTTGAACAGCCTTCCGAACAAAATGATACTTTATGTCCACGTACTTGGTGCGCGCGTGGAAGACCGGGTTGTATACCAGGTTTGCTGCCGATTGGTTGTCGTTGTAGTCTTTCCCGGCGCAGCTCCTTGGCGAAATTCGATAGGTGGATGGCTTCTCGCATGGCTTCGGAGAGACTCACGTACTCCGCTTCCGTTGATGACAGGGCGACGATCCTCTGCTTGCGTGAATGCCAGGAGATTGCTGCTCCGGACAGGGAAAACGAGTATCCCGAATACGAAACTCGGTCGATCGGGCAATTTCCCCAATCTGCGTCCGCATGCCCGATGATCCCGTTCTGGTCCTGTATATAGACCAGCTTCCGATCCACGGTGCCTTTTAAGTACCTCAGTACCCGTTTTGCGGCGAGCCAGTGAACTTGATCGTGTGCACAGTTGAATTGGCTCAGCATGCTGACCGCATAGGCGATATCCGGGCGTGTTCCGATGGCAAGGTACATAAGAGCACCAATGAGTTCGCGGTAAGGAAACTTTGCCTCGTTCCCTCCGGAGCTCGCCTCGAGTTTTGTGCCGGCGGAGAGTGGCGATTTGACTGCCTTGCAGTCGGACATCCCAAACTTGTCCAGGATTTCTCGGATGTATCCGCTCTGGCAGATGGAGATCTTGTTTTTCTCCTGTTTGACCTCGATGCCCAAGCAGTATTTGATGCGTCCGAGGTCCTTCACCTGGTACTCTTCAGCCAAGTGGTTTTTGATCTCGTTGACGCGTTCCGGGTTGTTCGAGACGATGATGATGTCATCTACGTACAGCAGGACGTAGGTGCATCCCCCAGAACGATGATCAACGTATACGCAGGGATCGGATTCCGTTGGTACCAGCCCCACCGTTTTAAAGGTGCAGTTGACCTTTGCGTGCCATTGTCGACCAGCTTGACGTAGCCCGTAGAGGGCTTTAACCAATAGGCAAACTTTGTCTCCTGACTTTAGCGCTTTAAGCATTTGCTGAGCTTTTGCGATCAGAGTTTTGTCTCTTTCGGTGGCAACTATCCTCTCCAACGATTCCCTCAATAGGATCGGCGGCTCCATGTACATCTCGGTATCCATCTCGCCGTTGAGATACGCCGTGGTGATGTCTAGCTGGGAGATCTGGAGGTTGAATTTGGCTGCCAAAGCCAGTAGAAACCGTAGCGAGTCTAGTCGCGCCACAGGCGCGAATGTGTCGGTAAAGTCGATACCGGGCCTCTGGGCGAATCCGCGAGCAACAACTCTGGCTTTACGTCGATCCAAACTTCCATCAGCATTAAACTTGTTGCGTAAAACTGTACGGCACGAAATTACATTGCGATTGGTAGGTCTGTCAACCAGCTTCCAGGTGTCGTTCGCCACCAGACACTTGGCTTCCGAGTAGATTGCATCAAACCACTCGTTCTTGTCTTCTCCTTCCAGGGCGTTGTTGAGAGGAATCTCGATGGCCGTCATCGTTACGCACTGGTCGGTTTGATAGAAAGCTTGGTTATCATCGATTTGGTCATTGTTGTCATTGAAGTTCTCGTCGGCGCTGTCGTCTTCTTCGATTTGATTCTGAGTGAAAACTTGCTCTTCGGCGTCCGACTCTTCTGCAATGACCGCCTCGTGGTACTGCTTCGACGGGCGACCCCTCTTGCCAGTCTTCATGGTCCTGGGTCTGCCTGGTCCTCTTTTCGCTACCTGTCTTCCTCGTGGTGACCGCTGCTCTGCTTCCCCTGCTTCGTCATCCTCGAAGCCGTGGAAGGGCTCCAAAACTTCCTCGTCGTCGATTTCGTCGACTTGCTCGTTGAATTGATCGACAATAACTCGAGGTGAATGATTTGGGAGTTTCGTGACGCTGGCATCCAACACAAGGTCCAGATAGGTGCGATTTGTTGGTTCGTCGGCGTCCTTGGGCGGCTTCTTGTGTTCTCGAGGAGCATTCTGCTTCCGGGCTGGTCCCGGCTTGAACTCGTTCAGGAACTTGACGTCCCGAGACACTCGAACTTTTCGCTCCTCAGGTATCCAGATGCGATAAGCCTTGGATTGTTCGGAGTAGCCGACGAAGTGTCCTGGGATCCCCTTTGGATCGAACTTCCCCTTTCCGGGAGTTTTGTCCAAGACAAAAGCTCTTTCGCCGAATGAGCGAAGAAAGAACAAGTCTCCGATGCGTTCGGCCACTAGTTTCACGTCACCGAAACTGTTTTGGACGATCGCGCACGACTTCTTGAACGTAACCTCGTAACCATGATCCACGATCTTTGAGATCGAGAGGAGGTTGGACCTTAAGTCCGGAACGTACAGAGTGTCTTTCAACATCACAACATTGTCCGGGTTGTCTGCTGTTGCGATACGCACATCACCTTTCCCGCACACTCGCGTAATCGAGTTGTCCGCAAGCTTTAACTGTCCGAGATTATCGCGCATATTCACAAAAACATCCTCGTTCTTGCACAAATGTGACGTGCACCCGGAGTCCAAGCACCAGAGGTTGTTTGCACTTTTTGAATCGCGCACTTTGTCGATGAGAAAAGTACAATAAACTTCATCTGGTTTGTTTTTGGACGCTTGCTTTTGCCAGCAATCAGTCTCTTTGTGCCCGATTTTGTGACAGAATCCGCACTTGTTTCGGCGTTTCTCGTCCTTCTTCCCCTTTTTGGTGTCCCTACCGTCGCCTGTGCTGCCTCCACCTTTGTTTCCTCGCTGGAACTTGTTCTTGCTTGAGGAAGCTTGGCCTTTTATGAACATGGCAGCGCCATTTTCGTTCGACTTTTCCCGAGCGTTGTACTCCTCGATGATTTTTATCTTCAGGGCTTCAGCGTCGGGTAATTTGTCGCGAGATTCGATGGCGATTCGGAAATTCTCGAAGCTGATGGGAAGGCTGTATAACAACATGATCGTCATCAACTCTCCGTTGATGTCGATCTCCATGGACTTTAGTTTGTCCACGGCGTCGAAGAACTCGGTGAGATGCTTCGAGACGTCGTCGCCATCTTGCATCTTTTGTTGTACGAGGCGTTTCAGCAGCGTCGCTTTCCGAGCTGGTCCTTTCGAGGCGTAGATAGTCTCCAGCTTGACCCAAACGTCCCGCGAGGTGATGCATCCTCGGATTTGCGTCAGCTCCGAGGGATTGATCGCCAAGATCAAATCGGCCTTTGCCTTGCGGTCGTTGGTCCGCCAGATTTTGGCTGCGGCTTGCGCTGCTACCAGCGCTTCGCCTGCGCCTTCGACCACCGGTTGCTCTTCTTCGCCGGAAACATAGCCCCAGTGATCGTTTTTCACGAGCAGGGCCTCGGCTTGAATTCGCCACGTGTCGTAGTTGTCGCGAGACAACATTTCGAGTCTCGTCGTTGTCGCTTGTGCCATTTGCACGTTTTTACGACTTTCTACTCGTTCGATTTATGATTTGATTAATTGTGTTAATCACTGTCTGGGCCCATAACCTGTTAGCGAGGTTTAGACGCAGTGAAACACAATAAAATCAATTTGATAAAGAAACGTTTATTTTGGGCGACTTTTCAATACAACTTGACACTAGGCAACTATTTTAAAAAGGCGGTAAATAGCAAATGCCAACTTAACAAAGAGGAAAAACAATTAGGCGCGTTAATTGAATCTCTAACATAATCTCAATTTTTTTCCTTTCGGAATTTTGCTTTTTGTTATTTTCTTCTTGTTTTATTTTGTTATTTTTCTTTAGGTTTTTTTCTTAGTTTTAGTAAAATAAATTTTTTGTAAATTTCATTTCGTTTATTTATTCATTTGTTTATTTATTTTTCTGTTCATTTACTTCATTTACTTCTTAGTTGTTAAGGGGGTTAAATTTGAATAGCAATTGCTAGACTTCGTCTCCAGAATTGTATTTATACAATTCAAATAAAGACGGATTATTATTATTATTATTATTATTATTATTATTATTATTATTATTATTATTATTATTATTATTATTATTATTATTATTATTATTATTATTATTATTATTATTATTATTATTATTATTTATTACTAACCTTTTTACTCATTCAAATTTCTGGAAGTGAACATTAAAAGATGGAGTTATCTGAATGAATCTTGAATTAATAACAAAATGGAGACTTAATTTCTCAAAATCTTATTTTAATTAGTTTTCTAATAGAATTCCAAAAATTTGAACACTTAGGACCGGTTTATAGAAGCGTCATGAATTTAATTCTTAATTAAATGCGTGATTAACTGATCACGTGATCAAAATTAGTCCATGCGTTGTTAACTTTTAACAACGAATTAAATTTTAACAGAGCTTTCTATAAACCGGCCCTTACCTTTTTAATAATAAATTTTAGAATAGTGCCTTAAATTGATAATTTACTTGCAATTGTTACTAAAAAACCAAACCACTGACGTTACAATTAGATAACATGAGATCGAAAATATACTGAATTAGAGTAAGCCTTGGAAGTGAAGTGTAGCTTTAGCCACATCTTATGCTGTGTAAAACCAGCAGAAGACAACATAACTTCAAAAGTGCGGCCGTAAATAAACGGCTAAATGTGGCTAAAGTTCATGCTCTAATTCAGAATATTTTCGATCTCATGGTATAATTATAGGTAATGTTAAAAAAAGGTTATAATTAATATCCTAGTCACAGTTCATTTTAAAAACAAGACAAAACATGTTAAAAATATGATGGCCATAATTTTCTATAATGTTATTACTTTTTCATAATAAGGAATTTTTAAATTTTACTAAGTTTATCACTTTATCAGTATCTGATTTGCAATTGACAGCAATATTTTTTTTGGATATGAATCATTTCGAAAGTAAGTATTTTTTTGTAATGTACGTGTTTGTTCATCAAGAATTTTGACACTATCAAAGTCAAATTCGTGCTTTGTTTCTTTAATATGATTAGCTGAGGATGTTAGATTAGTCATACATAGCAAGTTATACAATCATATTGGTGTTTTTTTGTTATATAGAAGACTAATTTTAGGGAATTATGAATTAAACACTGTTTTCAATTTATTTCTGATCAAAGGGATATTTATTAATTTACAATAATTAATTTTTAATAATTTTTTAATTAAATAATTATTAAAATTAAAAAAAATTTGGCCGGCAAACTATCATGTTGAACAAGAGAAATATATTCATTATTATCAGTTGTTTAAGCTTTATTTGTGATAAAAACGCTTTTTATTGATAAGGATTATTGCAATAAATAAATAGTGATATATACATTAGTATTAGAGATAATCTGTTAATACAAATAAATTTTGTATTTGTCCAAATCAAGTAATAAATCTATCAAAATGATAAAAACTAGACAATGCAACCGTCTTTAAACCCGTACAAAACCTTCATTTCTGGCAAAATTCGTTGCTCGATGAGTTTGTTGGTTTGCTTGACCAATTTACTCCTCCTTTCATTTTTGACGGACTTTTCCTTAATCCCTGGTCGATGGACCAAAAATGCGTTATCCAGAACCATCAAGTCGTAGTCAAGCACACACAAAATAAACCCATTGGTCATTTTGTTCCTTCTTCCCTCCCAACTGAGCCTTTCGTCATAGAGTGGCTCCGAATTCGTCCCAACATAAAACGGTTCCCAGTGTTTGTGTTCGTGAATCCGCTTCACGACCCGAAAAACGCCAAAATTTTGCGACTCGTTTAACTGTTTCCATTTATCGAATTTCGGGATTTTGTGACAGGAGTAGCAAATATCCTTGTGGAAGTAAATTGCAAGATTTTCCTCCAACATTTCTCGCAGTTGTGACTTGTTTTCTGGGATTTTTTCCCCTGATTTGATTTCGAAAACTGGCAGAGGGAACACTCGGGGGTAGGGACGGTCAAGGGGCGGTTCATCCCGGGCGATCATGTCCAGGAATTTCGGGATAAACCCGGGATTGGGGAACAGTTCGATATCCAGAGCCAGGACGAAGTGAGTTGTTGCCATTTCTCTCGCAACGTTTCGGCCCACATTGATCGGGTAAACCAAATCGTTTTCGGTTTTGTACGTTTGGGCCGAACTTTCCCGAAATGGGGGGTTTTGGTTACAGTCGAAGGCCCCCTCAGGCCAGGAAACCTTAAAATTCGTGAAAAAAATCCCCAAAGTTTTGGGCAAACTTACCGTTTCTGGCGTATGTTCAGTCTCGAAGAAAATATGAAACGTGACAAATTTCTTAATAATGTGATTGGTGCATTCGCGCAAATAGCGAATCGAGTCGACTGTGCGGCCGAAATCGGTTCCAGGGGCGTACAAGGCGACACTAACAGGTCCCTGCCACCGCTCCACCAATGGTAGGAGATTTTCGATAAAAGTAAAATCCCCTTGAGTGGTCACTGTGATGCTCTCATGGCATTTGAATTGGCTTGAAGCTGTCACGTAGTTGGACAGCACGAAAAATTGGCCCTTTTGGGTAATTTGGGGCTCCAGAGTTTTGTCGAAGCATTTGGTGATTTTTTTTACCTTGGCTAAAGTCGCCAAAAGTGGGGAATTTTCATTTGAAATGGGTTTGTGGTCACTATTAGAATCACTTTTTTTTCTTACACTGTACGAAATGAGATATATCGCAAATAAAGTGGCAAAAATAACGATAATTGTGAAACATTTTTGACTGGAGATCATTCCGCGATACTGATCGGTTACGGTAGATAATTACTTGACGAAAATATTAGTTTTCCGTCATTCTATCAGGCTTTTCTCTTATCTTACTTTTATCAAACTACTGTTGAATTTAATTGAAATAAATATTTCGTCAAAAATAAAATTGAAAGAAACAACTGTAGAACTAAGGGCATTAATACAAAAAAAAATCGCAGATCTTAATTAACAAAAAATTACAATAATCTTTCGTTTATAAACTTTTTTAATAACAATATGAAGTTTTAAAAATAAAAAATATCTACCGACAAATTGCCATATTCAAATTTGCTCACTTCTACATCTACGATCAGTTCTACAATATAGTACTTACTTTATGTGTTGAAAAATATGAAAAGTAAAGTATGTTTTATAGATTTGAAAAAAAAATGGCTATGTCTACCTATTTGAAGAAATTTTGTTCGTGTTTTGGTTTGTAATTATTGTAATACACGTTGATAACACTGGTAAGTGGTGATATTGTTGTAGTTGTATGTAAAAGTATGCCTACTTTCTTATTTTTTTATCTAATCTTTTTTATCAATATTTTATAGACATTTACGGTATTACGGTTGTTCAAAATGGTGCCTTCGGATCAGTCACAAATTTTAAGTATTATTTTCTTTATTTTAATATTTTTTCCGTTACGTTTTCTTAAACTTTGGTTGTGTTGTTTCAACGAAATTTTTTGACTAATATGAGAGAAGGAAAGAAGAGGAAACTTCATTTGACACGAAATGAATAAAGATCTCTATCTTGGAGCAGCTCCAAATTAAATTAAATTTTAGTTTATGAATTACACTATAATATATCTACTTAAATTAAATAACTGCTTTTCACATTATTGTTTTTTTTTCATTTAATTTGCTATAATGATAAGCAGTTTTTTATTAGCAAAGGTTGGTAACTCAACTTGCACTTAAAGAATTTGCTCCCAAAGTGACAGTTTACAAATAATTCATCAATTTTTGTTGTTTTAGTTTTGTGTTCTATCATATTTTTTTAAACGTAAAGAAACAGTTATTTCATATTTTTTTATACCTATTCTTACTTTTGAGTTTACGTGTTTTAGTTTTGTTACATTAATATTACTAATTTATTTCCTATAATAACTATAAACAACTTTAGATTTTCACAAATGTAGAACTAGAAACAAACAGAAAAATTGTGTTAAAAAAACTTTTTTCTCAGGTTGCGTTGTTTCAACGAAATTTTTTGATTAATAACAAAAATAGGAAAAATAGGATTATTTATTTGCCACGAAATAAACAATGACTTTGATACGAGTTAAAGTATTTTTATGAAATAAATACTATTTAAATTTTAAACAGATCTTAGAACAGTTAGCGAAGCGGCAATCTAATTATACATATTTTACTTTATACATTACACTATAATATGTTTATCTACATCTTTATCGTAATTAAATAAATGTTTGTCACATTATTGAATTTTTTATTTAATTTACAATTATGATACTCAGTTTTTTATTAACAAAGGTTGGTAACTCACGTAATTAATTTACTCTCAAAGTGAGAGTTTAAAAATTAATTCATTAATTTCTGTTTCTTCGTTTGGGTTTTTCCATTTTTCTTTTAAACGTAAAGAAGTTATTTCATCATTTTTTTATAATCTTACTTTTATGTTTACGTGTCTCAGATTTGTTACATTAGTAATTTATTTCTTATAATTCAGAAAAAAAAAATTAAAAAAACAACTTTAGATTTTCACAAATGTAGAAACAAACAAAAAAATTGTCTTTCTCTGGTTCCGTTGTTTCAACGAAATTTTTTGACTTATACTCATAACAGAGAAGGAAAGAAGAAGAGGAAGCTGATTATTTATTTGAGACGAATTGTGCCAAAGATGAAAATTTGGATACATCACAGAGATGAGTTTAACAGCTCACAAAGCAGCAGTCTAATTAGATTTTATAGTTTATGAATAAAAATAAATAAATAATAATAAATAAAATAAAAATAAATAATTATGAATTACACTATAATATGATTAGCTACTATAATTAAATTAAATAAATATTTTTCACATTATAGAATTTTTTCATTTCATTTCCTACTAAAATACGGTTTTTTTATTAGCAAATGTTGGTAACTCAACTTGCACTTAAAGAATTTGCTCTCAAACTATTTACAAATTAATTCATTAATTTTTGTTGTCTTACAAAACACTTTTTTTTAAACGTGAAGAAGCAGTTATCTCATCATTTTTGTTTTATATTTGTATTATACTTTTGTGTTTGTGTGTTTCAGTTTTGTTACATTACTAATTTATTTCTTATAATTCTGGAAAAAAAAATAAAAAGAAAACAAAACATACGTAAACAACTTTAGATTTTCACAAACACAAAAATAAGTAGAAAAATTGTGTTAAAGGGACATCTTTTACTACACTAAAATACGGGTATTGGAAAAAATAAGTTGCAGAATTGTAGAAAACATTTATTAAACTAGCATTAAGAAAATACAAAAAATAATAGTTATAAAGATGCCTGCTGGTCGAATTAGTCTGCCATTGCGTTGGCTCCAAGTTGAAGGCCTGTTTAAAATTTAAAATGTATTCAAGACCCGAAAATTACGACAGTAAACTCACCTCTGTTAGACACTGGAGCCAGTTTCTGTTCGCCTTGCTCCACCAAATCTTGATAATACAAGTCAAAATCTTCGTCATCATTTGCAAATTCTTCGAGTTCTTGACGTGCCAAATTAATGCCAGCTCCCGCCTCAATCAAGTGATTCACAATGAGAATGTTTCTTTTATTCGCTGCGACAGCCAAAGGAGTCTTTCCCTCTCTATTAGCCAAGTCCACCTCAGCCCCATTGTTTAGAAGCTCTTCTATAATTGCCAAATTTTCCGTTTCTATCGCTTTGATGAAAGGTGTGGAACCATCTCTGTACTTTTTATTGATTTTGGCTCCATTCTCTAACAAATATTTGACGATTTCGGTGCATTGTAAGTTAATAGCCTCCAAAAACGCAGTCGGAATTGTTAAATTCGCTTTGTAACACAAGAGAAGTTTCACAGCTTTGAGATTCTTACACCGGACTGCTGTCACAAGAGGGGTTTGTTTGTTAGAATCAGCTTTGCAGGAATTTTCTCCTGATTCAAGAAGTAACTTCGCTTGGTCCAATTTTCCGGACAAAATAGCTGCAGTCAAAGGCGTGCAACCTTTTAAGTTGTCATTATTTTCCTCTTTGATGAAATTTGCACGGTCCAAGTCGTGGGCAAGTGTTAGAGCAGTTGTTCCATCTGGGTTTGGTTTGTGGACTTCTGCCCCATTTTCAACCAATAAATGAGCGACTTGTAAATTATTGTTCTGGATTGCTCGTGTAAGGGGGGTACTTATTTTATCATTAAAAAAACTTCGTCCAAGTTGATTGATATCAGCTCCGCGGTTTATCAAAAGTTGGATGATTTCGATTGAACAGTTGTAGTCAATGGATGTGTATAAAGGTACGTAACTGTGGGGGCTTTCAAAATTCACATCAGCCTCGCTATCTATTATCAACTGAATCATTTCTAAATTTTTGCAAGTAATGGCATACGTAAGTGGAGTCCATTGGAAGAGAGGGGAATTTAGATCATATCCTTTTGCGATAATGTCCTTGATTTCTTCCAGTCTGTTGTTTATTAGTGCCTCCCTCAGTTTCTGTATTAATTATCATTATAAGAAGAAATAAAAAATAATAACGTAATATCTGCAGGTACATGCTGATCTATTAACACAGGATGTTTCACATAATTTTACGCCTCTAAAATACCACCAAGAATTACTGTCATGTGTTTCCAAGAATTAAATAATTAAATGTGATTTTTTTGTATCTAGTGTTTTGTGACTTTTGCATATTTGGGTGCGAACATTAGACGCAGCCCTCGTAAAGTTATGTGAAACACCCTGTATTAATATTAATTCAGCGTTTGCTGTTAAATACTTATTTTTTTCTCTGTGTATGTAAGTTTTGTCAGATTTTTTTCCACATTTTCTTATAATGATAATTATTTACATAATTACTTAATAATACATAATATTTACTTAATAATCAAAAGCGCTGCAAAGAATAGAAGTCATTCTAAAAGGTTATTTCGTGCAAAAAGAATTTAAAAAGCCTAAATACCTAGAAATTATATAAATCACTGGAATATTTTCATTTTTGTTAATATGTTATTAATTAATTCAAATTTAAGAAAAGTTCCGAAAAATTAACACACTGTAATAACGAATTCCTTGTGTTAATCTTAAAAAAAATATTTGAACGAAATCTTTTAAAATAACTTTTTTTGACGAAAATCAGTTAAACCCCTAAGGCTTGGTTTAATTACATTAGACATAGTTTGGAAAAAATCTAGAAAAATGAGTGTTACAAAACTATCAAAGGTTCGAATAAATTTTTTTGCTTATAAATGCCTCTTTTTGGAAATGCAACGCTTTTTAACACTTAACAATAAAAATACTAAAATGTTTCTGTTTGTTGTGAGCGGAAGTTGTGGTAAATAACAAGTGGAAACTTACGTTTTTTTGGTCGTTTGAAGACACCATTTTGGTTAACTGCTACAGGCCACAGAAATAACAACATAAAACGATAAGATAAGCAGGCAACAGAGCCAATAGACTTAATCACGCGAATACTAACAAACCATCCTAAAGACGTTAAATCCACTAGATTCTTTAATTTAGTTAGCTGTAACATCTAGTGAATTTAAGAATAAAGGTTGGCATGTTAAGAAGTTTCTCGTGCGCGCGCATATATCCCATGGCAGTGTTCATAGTAGAATTTTGCAACACCGCATTTTTTGAAGTGAAATGGAGCACAAACTGAGAGTTTCTGGTGGGTTTCCTTAGCTCAAAACGTGTCGCTGGGATTTAGTTTAACACAGAATTCTTTTCTTTTACAGAAACTCTCAATTTGTGCTTTATTTTTCACTCCGAAAAATTCAAATGCGCTGTTGCAATTCTACTATGAACTGAAATGGGTTATGTAAACAGTTGCAAGAAATTCCCTAGCATACCAACTTCTACTCTTAAATTCACTAGACTCCAACGACAAAAACATGTTGAAAAAAAAGTTTACCGCAAAAAATAATGAAAAAGTAGAGGCATTTGGAGCGGTTTGTGCTTTATTTGCTAGAGGATAAAGAAAATCAAAGGCAGATCTGGCATTTAAGAGATGTTAGTTTGACGCCCAAAGCGTTATAGATTTCGCGGAATTCTATAGGAAATTTAATCTTTTACAACTTCTTTTTTTACAGCGTTTAAAAACTTTACCCTTCAGTTCTTTTTCAGCTTATTAACAATTTGGTGTTCCACGTTCTTGCCATTTTCCTAAGTAATTAGCGAATAAACTGAATTTAAATTAATTTAATTTGTTTTGTAACCGTGATGGTGCAACGTACGAAGGTCCCTCTATTTTTATTCCCCCGTACTAATTTTTTGGAAATATTATTTTGTTCTTAATAATTTTGTATTTAGTATTTATTTATTTAGCATTTATGGAGAATTATTTAAAAAACTATAACAAAAAGGGACCCAAACACCCCTGCTTCCTACACCACTGGTTGGACCTTAATTGTAAGGTGGCGCAATTATTTCAATCTTGTTAAGCATGTTTGAAACAATATTAACAACAATTTTTTCCATTTATATTTCCGCTATTATTTCGCATTTAAACAGAAAAATCACCTTCCGGGTTTTAATTTTTAATTGAAAACAGTCAAGCCCACCTTACATACAACGCCTTGACAAAGACGTGGACCAATCAAGGCGCGCCAACGATGTATCCACAAAATCCAAAATCACCGTTCTGTCAAATCAATTTTTAATAACTGTCAACGTGTAAAACAAGCCAATAGTTAATTATTTTTGATAAAAAGTGTAACAATCAGTGATTTTTTACGAAATAAAAGCTCAAGTAAGTAATTCTTTTCCTTGTTCATTGACAAACTTCACAATTTTGCACAAACCGGTCAAGCTAATTGACATAACCTCACTTTGCAGTCCCACGTAATGGAATTCCAATTAATCTTCACCGTTTTATTCGCAAGTGTCGTCACGGTGTACAGTTTAAAGCAAGGAGAATGCGAAGTCTGTATCAAAGTCTTGGACAAATTCGCGGCCAGTTTATCAGACGATGTGAAAAAAGACCCGAAATTGATAGAAACCCAATTTCGGGAGTTTTGTAAAAACACGAGAAACAAGGAAAATCGATTTGTAAGTCACTGTTGATTCGTCAAGTTTCACAAATAAATAAATCATAATTGCAGTGTTACTACTTGGGGGGCCTTGAGGAAAGTGCAACTGGGATTTTGGGCGAAATGTCGAAACCACTCTCATGGTCAATGCCATCGGACAAAATCTGCGAGAAGTTGAAGAAAAAAGACGCCCAGATCTGCGAATTGCGCTACGACGTCGAAATCGATTTAAAGACAGTCGATTTGAAGAAACTCAAAGTGAGGGATCTGAAGAAAATCATCAACGACTGGGGCGAGGACTGCCAGGGCTGCATCGAAAAAAGCGAATTCATCCAAAGAATAGAAGAATTGAAGCACAAACATACCGAACTTTAAGTGTGTTGTTACTAGTGAAATGCTGGACTGATTATTTATTACTGGAGCTCCAAACGCACCGTTCCCAGTGAATGTGATGCATGAAATTAACTTTATTTCATAGTTCCGTTTATTAGGATTGTATTTATATTTGTAATAAACATGAATTGAAAAACAGTTTATTTATTAAAAAACGTACATTTTTATTACATTATCTACACCAGGGGGGAGCAATAACCTGAAAAAAAAGTAACATCAGTAGGTTTTATTCAAATTTCCCGCCCGATTCAGTACATCCAAATTGCAACATCCTGTACAGTGTTGCCAAGCTCGGTAACCGGGCTACCAAAAAAGCGTGCACCTTGTATATTTTACACAATTCATATATTTTACACAAATCATAAATAAAACCGACTTTCAATCAAACTCTAGTAACTTTCCATCTCGGATTTGTTTTAATTTTTTTGACCTGGCAAAATAGTTCTTGGGAACGTCACCGTCAGGCGGCGCTGCACGTTTGACACATGACAATTTGAGGTTATATAAAAACTAGCGCATTTTTGCCAAAAATGGCAAAATACATCGCCCAGATTATAATAGCGGGTACTCAAGTGATCGGGCGGGCGTTCGCTCGTGCTTTAAAGCAAGAGTACGAGGCTTCACAACAGGCAGCACAGAGGTTAGGAAATGCGAAAACGCGGAACGAACGAATAGCCAATAACAAATTAGGTTTATCGCTAGATGAGGCGAAACAGATATTAAACATCTCTAATTTGAACAAGGAAGAGGTGGACAAGCGCTACGAAGCGCTGTTTAAAGCCAACGAAAAGTCAAGTGGGGGCTCGTTTTACCTCCAGTCAAAAGTTGTGAGGGCGAAGGAGCGAATTGATTTGGAAATGAAGAATCAGGAGGAGAGTCCCGGGAAGGACAAGGCGAATAAAACGTGATTAGTCAATTGTTAGGTTAGAATAGTTAATAAAGGTTATGTTGAATTACCTCATTGTTTTACTACAGAATTGGCTTCCTGGATTATTGGTTGTTTGTGGGTGCCGTCACAGAACGGCCGATTTGCCGTGTGTTTGCAATTACACAACCAATATTCCTTACTTTCCTCTACCTTAAAAGCCACAGGTCTGAAACACCAAATTAAAAAAGCCACAACATGGTCACACTCACTTTAGTTTTATTTTCAATTGTTGGTTCTTATGAGTGCCGTCACAGAACGGCTGCGTGTGGCTATAACCACACAGACACCACGAGTATCGTTTACCTGAAATTTGGTCATTTTTTTACACAAAATTTGAGGTTACGTACCGGCCTCCAAAGGCATTTTGAACGGCTTTTTGTCGTAAACAATACCATTTTCGGGTTGTTTATGCGCCGTGATCACGTCTTTGAGGGCATTTGTGGGGATTTCGGCCGATTTGCTACTGAAAAACACCTTAAACTTAATTAGTTATTGCCAAAGTGGGGCGATTTATACTTTGGGGAAAAATCGGAACGCGGACGTTGTCGGGTTTGCGTTTTTCAAAATCAAAATCATTTCTCTTGTTTATAAGTTTATAATTAATTTTGAACTCGGATTTTGAACCTAACCTAACTTTTTCGGGGTTGTGATGCGCGCGCATGTGAAAGTGTCATAATTTAAAAAAATAAAAAAAAACACTAAAAGCTGTGCTAAAAGTTGGAAAAAAATGGAAACAATGGAATTATTTGAAAAATTACTGCGTTTAAAAAAGTAAGGGACTAGCCCTGTTTCAGGGTAACTAATTTTACACGGGTGGCAGAACTGCACTATTTGACAATTGGCACCAGTTTTTGTTTGGTTTTCAACTCTGATCCCTGGTTTTCAAATTAAATACGAGTATTAAAAAAATCTCCATTGAATGAAATCTTGAATGTTACGTAAAAAATGATTTTATAGCATGTAGGATAAAGAAAACTATTAAATTCGTCGCGACGTTTCCATACTTTATTGTATCATCTTCAGGCGGAGAATTTTTGCTGGACAAACAAATGAAACGTCGCGACGAATTTAATAGTTTTATTTATCCTACGTCTTATAAAACCGTTTTCTACGTAACTTTCATGATTAAAAAAGGTACATTCGGTTCACTTTCATAAAAACCATTGTGGTGGAAATTGGGTACTCTTGGCATTAACTTTTATATGAGTTGTCATGGTAACAGGTTAGTCAATTCCACCGCAATGGTTTCTATGAAAGTGAACCGAAAGTATATAGTGAATATTAAATGTTTATGGTTTGTTTGTTGTCTTGATTCTTAATTATTAAAGCTCCCGTACGCTGTCAAAAAACTAAAAAACGTGAAGCTCTATGCTAAATTGATAAACGAAGTTTATCGTTGGTTTGTAGGGACAATTTTTGGTAACTCATCCCGGATGTATTTAGAAAAACTCTAGATAAGGCTTTTGTATCCACAACTTGTAAAAAGGAAGTGGTTACAAAGTGGTTTTTCTCGTGAGAGAAAAAGAACAACAAAATTTAAACACGGTTAAGGATTTGATTTTTTTATATATGGGATGTTGGATTATTTTAATGATTTTAAGAAAAAAAAAGTATGTTTTTAAATTTTTTTAATAAAGCTCATTACACGCTTCAAATTGGCATTTTAAGTTTAACTCTCAACTAATCTTTTATTTTAATTTTTTCCATATTAATTCTAATTATGTACCTATTCAAGACTTAGGTAAAGGAATTAATTTTATTTCTAATGGTTCACAATAAAAAACAATTATATCAACTGCCCACAAATGAATACGGATATTGTGATTAGTTTAACTGTTAGTTAAAACTAAGATCTTTTTTATTATTTAAATAATAAGTTGCATCAAAGCATTACAAATGAATGCATTCTGTAACCACTAAGAAAGGATATAATGTATAAAAAAATAAACCCTAGAATGCGTACAACGTCTGTATCCCTATTCACTTGTGCGCAGTTTATTAGAATGAAGTAATGGATGTTTATTGAATCTTTAATTTATTATTTATTATTATTTTTTGTAATTGACATTAAGTTGGTATTACGTGGATAAATAAAGCAAGTTTTTTGTGTCATTGACTCTGTAATAATTTATCATTTTATCTAATAGCAGTAAAAAATTAAAATGAAATATAAAAGCAAATTATTAAATATTTTTGAATTTTAAAGTTAATAAACAATTTTTGTGACCTAAAATGACGAATGAAATGAGCAACTAAGTGGTAAATTTCTTGCTTTAAAACCGAGAGAAAAAAATGTTGTTTAAACACACCATGTATAAGAATAAGAAAAAAAGATTCAGAAAAAAAAGAATCAGAAAAAAAAGATTAAAAAACAGTTTCTTTTCTGAGTGTTTAGGAATTGCGTAGTTGGTACAACATAAAAGCGTTGGAAAGTATAATTCTTGTTATCTGGAATAAATAGCAAAATATACTGAGTGACATTTAAAAAAGCACACTTTTTAACGTGTATACTTACAGAAAGAAAAAAATTGCTGTCTATGCAAATGCCAGCATACGTGATTTTAATAGGACGAACCGTATTTAGCACAAAATTGAGATAAATTGCACGATTTTTCACATTCCACGTATACCAGGGACATTCATAAAGTTTATCAAAAAGCAAACTCGTCTAAAAAAATGATCACAAGTTTGTGTTTTTTCTTCTTTCAAATACCTGATTAATGAGATGCTGACCGAGTAAAGAATAGCTAAAAAGATCGAAAATTACACCACCGACGAATGCTATCGTCCGAATTTGTGTTCCAAATCCCATACTCCCCAAGTACTAGAAAATATGATTTCAGTAATAATTTATTACAAAATTTTTGGCTCACCGTGATCGCAAAGAAAAAGATAGACACTGAGCAAAGAAGTGTTACAATTAGAAAAACAGGAATACCATTTTTCATTTCTTTGTTCAAATCGAACAAAACTCTGGAAGCCATCAATGATGATATAAATAAATTACACACAAATTTCATACTTTTTTAGCGCAATGTCATGCCTAATGCACTCACGCAATGTCCAGTAAACTTCTCTCTGATATTTAACATTTTCGAGTGTCAAGTGGTTACGGGATATTTTGCGAAAAAGTTCAGTTATGAGCCGAATTTGGAGTTCCAAATGCAAAACTCCGTACAAGATTATGAAAAAAATGCGAGCTGCGCTGTAACCAATTATGGGGAATCCCAGGTAGTAGAATAATAAAAAGAGAGGTGACCACGAGCCGAAATAGTTTTTGAAAACTTGGATGCAGAGGAGAAAGTCGGTTTGGTCTCCCAACCATGGCCAATTAATTAAAGCTATGAAAAAGATGAAAGCCAGGAAAAAATAATTCAAGTAGTTGATGGTCTTGGATCTTTGGATAATGATTTTCTGGAGTGGTTTAGAGGCGTTGTTACAGGGCCAAGCGATTTGGCTAAAGCTTTCATAACTTTTCAAAATATATTTCTCGTAAATTATGGAAAATATCATCACGTTGAATAACTGGAAAGTTAATAAATTCATTGATTACAAGTCATTACACTTACGTATGTTGAGAGTAGAAGTATTGTGCTGTATTTTGCGATTATCTCAAAATTGAAGTGAACAATCAGGTAATAAATTTGGAGCAAATAAACAAAACCGTAAAAGAGGATGAAGAAGATGTTGATTAGTTTCGTAACTTTGTGGTACCCCAAATCAATGTAAAGTTTCTTCAAAGTGACGAAAGGGTCACTGGAAGTTGTGACTTTTTTTCCGGTTACCTCCATACCAAAACAAGTACTAATTTTATTTCCTGTGTTTTATTTTTAAATAACTTAGTTTTATGAAGACATTTACACTAAGCGAGCTTTTTATTATTCATTATTACGACTCGTTAAATCACATTAAGTTGGTATTACATGGATTAATAAACAAATATTGTTTGTGTAATAATGGCAAAACGAAAATTGATTAAACCGAATCATAAATCTTCTCACAAAATAATTACGTAGGGCTTGCATAACAAATTATTTGTTGACGAAATTTTGCAAAATATTTGCCTCTGAACCTCCTCTAGTAGAGTTATTAATATTATTTATGAATCTTAAAGTTGTTTCAACATGTAGGCACTACTACGATCTAAAATAAACAACAAATCATCGTAATTTTTGTTCACACACTTACTGAGAGAAAAAAATCGCCAGTTAACGTAAAGAAGAACAGAGAAATTTGGCAAAAAAGCAACACAATTAGGAAAACTGGCATTCCATTTTGGACGTTTCGTCTCAAATCGGGCATAATTCTGCAAATTCTAGTCGTTACCTTTATTAAATCAAATTGAAATCTTAGGGCCGGTTTAGAGAAGCGTCATTAATTTAATCTGCACTTAAATGCGTGATTAACTGATCACGTGACCAAATTGAACCGATTTTATTGGTCTATTTGCGTTGTTAACTTTTAACAACGAATTAAAATTTAATGAAGCTTTCTATAAACTGGCCCTTACTGATTTAAGGCAACATCGAGTTTGATAGAATCACACAGAACCCAGTAAACATCGTTTTGATATCGTTCATTTACGAAATCACTTAAGGTGGTAGTTTGTGAGATTTTTTAAATAAGCTCGCTCACGAGGAGAAACTGACAAGGAAGTATTGTTGATGTTAAGGAAAATATTTAATAAAATGTTCAAAAAATGGTTTAATTTTTGTAAAAAAATCTATGGGCCAATCTTAGAATCAAATTTAAAGGAGCATTAAGTTAAATGTTGTTTATAATGTGCTGGTTACTACGGATTTGTTGACAAACATTTCACATTCTAAACAACATTTAATTTAATGCTTCTTTAAATGTGATTATAAAACTTGCCATTAATTAATAAACAAAGAATTCCGAACACTGTATTTTCTTAGAATGGCAAATAATTCAAGTAGAATTTTTAATTTTTACTTAATTCATTTTTATGCCATTTTTACGTACTTTTGCACAAAACAACATTTAAGCCTCGCTTGTTTAAAATGACATAAATAATAATTTTGCAACAACTTAATACTAATGAATTTTATACAAAGAGGGTATGTTACTGTGAACTGTAACGAAAAAATGTGAGAATTAAATCGTATTTATTTTTTAATTAAAATTAATTAATTAATTAAAAAAATAATGAATATTAAGTCGCTGCAAAAATTTTAGGACAGGCGGTGCTTAAATGTTGTTTTGTGCAAAAAGTCCGTAAAAAATTGTTATTACTTAAGGATTTTTTGCTTAAAGCATAGGGACTGTAGTACATATTAATAAAATTTTGATTAAATAATTAGTAATTCTTATTTTATTAATACTAAAAAGTTAATATTTGATCCGTAGAATTAAAATATTTTTTTGAACATTTTATTAAACATTTTTGTTAACATTAATAATACTTCCATGACAGTTTATTGATAGTTTTCTTTTAACAATTAGTAATTTATTGATTACATAAAATCGCAATCAAATTAATTAATATTAAGACGCTGAAAAATTATTATTTCTTATGTCATTCTAGAACACCTAATGTTTAAATGTTTGTTGCAAAAAGTCCGAAAAAAATTTGTATTAAGAATTTTTTACTTGAAGCATTATATATACCGTCGATTCATCAAAAAGACACTGCAGAATTAATAAAATTCCAATTAATTAAGTTTTAATATTTTTTATTTTATAAACATCTATTATTTTTTAATTAATTAATACTTATTTTCCAGAAGAATTAAAAAAACACTTTTGAACACTTTATTAAATATTTTCGTTATGATCAATAATACTTCCATGACAGTTCATTGATTGTTTTTTGCAGGATGTTTTTTTCGTAAACTGCCGAAAATATCAATGTGCTAAGCAACTAAAGAATGGGAAAACTTCTATTAAAGATTAAAAAATCGTAAGTAACTTACGTAGATCGACATCAAAAGAGCTAAGCTATATTTTTGAATAATGTCAGGAGTGAAATGATAAATAAGGTAGTACTACATTTGGAGAGCATAGGTCAAGCTGTAGAAGATTATAAAGAAAATGTTGCAAGCTTTGATAATTTTGCGGTAACCAAAGTCGATATAAATTTTTTTCAAAACGATGAAGGGATCGTCTGAATCTAACATTTTGAGGAATTATGATAAACTACTGATGGTTTACCAATAAACCATCAATCATTTTTCTCCATTTTCATTTTCTTAAAGCATTTGGGACTTGACATTGATATTTATTACGTTATTTTGGAATTACAAATAATTGTGCATTTTTTATTAATGGAGACATTTATTTTTCGTGCTCTAGTAATTTAAATAGATTAGGAAATCGATTTGTTTCTTGTATGAACATACAGTACAAATAAATACACTGCTCAACAATTGAAGTTTGTTTAATTTTTTAACACAATATTAAAGAAAATAAAAACACTAACGAAAAACAACAGTAAAATAAATAAAATAAAAGTGTTTAAGAATTTCGAAGTTGGTATAACATGAAAGCGTTGGAAAGTATTATTCTTGTTAGCTGGAACAAATAAGTAAAATACACTGAGTGACATCAGAAATGAACACTTGTGACTAATTTCCAGCATTAATGATGAGTATACTTACGGAAAGGAAAAAAGTGTTATCTATGCAAATTCCGGCATATGTTATTTTAATGGGACGAATAGTATTTAGCATAAAATTTAGATAAATTGCTCGATTGTTCATATTCCATGTGTACCAGGAACATTCAAATAGTTTATCAAAAAGCATACTTGTCTGAAAAAAATGTTCACTTTAGTTTTTTTTTATTATTTTAAAAACCTGATTAATAAGGTGCTGACCGAGCATAGAATAGCATAAAAGGAAAAAAACTACAGCTCCGACAAAAATTATCGTCCGAATTTGTATAACAAGACTCACACTCCCCACATACTGGAAATAACTCCTATTGCATATTTCAATTTATTACAAAAGTTTAGACTCACCGTTATCGCAAAAAAGAACACAGAAACTGAGCAAAGTAGGGATATAATTAGAAAAACAGGAATACCATTTTTCACTTCTTTGTTCAAAACGAACAAAACTCTGTAATCGAACGGTGATGTAAATAAATTATAGCAAATTTCATACTTTTTTAACGTAATATCATGTCTTATGCACTCGCACAATGTCCAGTAAACATCTCTCTGATATTTCACGTTCGTTATATCTTCCGGTGATATTTTACAAAGAAGTTCAGTTATGAGCCGAATTTGGAGTTCCAAATGCAAAACTCCGTACAGGATTATAAAAAAAATTCGAGCTGCACTGTAGCCAATCATGGGGAATCCCAAGTAATAGAACAACTCAAATAAGGGTGACCATGAGCCGAAATATTTTTTAAAAACTTGGATGCAGAGAAGAAAGTCGGTTTGGTCTCCCAACAAAGGTAAATTAATAAAACTCATAAAAAGCACAAAACCGAGGCAGAAAGAATTCAAAAATGTGACGGTTTTAGATCGTTGAGAAATGATTTTTTGAAGGGGTTTGGAGGCGTTGTCACAGGGCCAAGCGATTTGGTTGAATGTTTGATACGCTTCTAAAATATTTTTTTCGTAAATTATCGAAAATATCATCATGTTGAACAACTACAAAAGTAGAATAAAAACTTGGATTGGAATTTTAAACTTACGAAAGTTGAGAGTAGAAGGACTGTGCTGTATTTTGCGACAATCTCGAAGTTGAAATGTACAATCAGGTGGTAAATTTGGAGAAAGTAAACGAAACCGTAAAAGGCGATGAAAAAGACGTTGAAAAATTTCGTAATTTTGTGATAACCCACATCGATGTAAATTATTTTCAAAATGACAAACGGGTCACTGGAAGCTATGACTTTTCGTTCGATTACCCTCATAGCCAGACGTTTACTAGTTCTATTTCCAGGTTTTATAATGAAAAACAATTGTTGGGCACCATTTTTTAAATAATTTATTTTGATGAAGACATTTACACTAAGCGCAATTTTTATTATTCATTACTATGGCTCGTTAAATCACATTAAGTTGGAACTACGTGAATTAATAAAACAAACATTGTTGAAAACAGACAGTTTTTAAAATAAAATTGAAAAAGCTTTTCTCATAATAATTACGTTTCTGCTTAAAAAATTATTCGGCATATTTTTGGGTCAATTTTGATGAAATTTTGTAAAATATTTGCTTCGTTTGCTTGGTTAAAAACGAAAATACATCGCACTCAATTGTCTGAATGATGCAGAACACAAAACACATGATTCAGAAAAAAAACACTAACACTTATAATTGTTACATGGAATATCTGGGAATTTATAAAGAGAACAAAAATCGTGGTAAAGAAATTGAAACAACTTTAGTTCAATATACGAATTATGGTCGAAATATTTTCACCCAATAGGTACCGTTATGCTGCTTAAAAAAAATTAAAATTATTTTTTGACTGATAAATGACTCAGTTTTATGCTCGAAAATTTAAAGTACAATGTATGTACGTACACGATGGGTAGCTTTAAAAAATGATAAGAAAAAACAAAAATTATTTAACTTGCATCATAAGAAGGTTTACCAATAAGAATAATATCTAATTTCTGAAATATAACTATTTTAGAGAGTTTTAGTCGTTTAAGTAAACCATTTTAAGCTAAGAAACTACAGCTTTGGTCTAGAAAAATGTGAAATTAACAGCTAAATCGAAAAATTCTCTGCCGGCAGCTATTCCGGACACCGTTGCCGGCAGCTGGAATGGGCGCCATTTAGACACTGCCTAAAATCTATATATTTTTGTTTCTCGTTCAAAAACGAACGAGACCGTATGAGAGAATGCTATTTCAGATTAAACAATTTTGGCCAAAGTGCTCGAAATTTGCGTAATTTTTCAGGTTCGTTTCGACAAATTATTATTATTATTACTATTATTATTATTATTATTATTATTATTATTATTATTATTATTAATATTATTATTATTAATGAAGAACGACCTGGCCAGAGACTAATAGTTATTTATTGTATATATTGTATTGTACAATGTGTTCAAAAATGGTTGTTCATCAAGTTGAGTATGTAATTGAAATTCAATGTGCCGCTACGTCCAAATGACTATTGTAATTTCTCTGTTAAATCTTTGAATTAGCTATTTTCTCAATTTTTTTAATTTTTCGGCAAATTTGTTTCAAGTGTAGAGTTTGTCTTGATTTGTGTTTTATATTTCCGTGACTTTTGTTGTGTATTTTTTCGTTTTTGGATTCGAAGCCTTTTTGCATTATTTTCATGGATCTGTTACTTCGACGACATTCAAAATTTAAATTAAGCGGCACATTACGTTCAAAGAAGAACCATTTTTGAACACATGGTATATTGTAAAGCTAAATCACTCGATTTTGACTAAAGTAGTGTTTTTCTGACTTTAAACGACGCCGGTTTGAATCGATTTAATTATTATGATTGACTTAAATGGTACTTTTAACAAAATCCATTGAATTTACTGAGCTCTGTTTACAACAACGAGCTAAATCGCTCGGAAATGGCTAAATCTTGACTTAGGGTCAGTTTACAGAAAACTAAATTAAAATTTCGCATTTCTAATTAAAATTAATTCGACATTAATTTGCCATTTAAAATGTTCTGTAAACCGGCTAATTTCTCTAATGGTTCATCAAGATCCGTTACACTTATTAGTTTATTTCTCGTTCAAAAACAAATTATATCATTTAAATTTAAATCATTTCTCACTCTGGAGGTGAATTGCTCGATGTTTTTTGTCCAAGGGCGAATGTTGCCCCCCCAAACACCAATTTTAATTTTTTAATAAATAATAAAAAAGCTTAATGAACAAATATTTTTTAAATAATCACATTAAAAGTCTTTGTAATGCACATTTTTTAATAGATAAATACATAAATTATTAATTTCTAATGTGTTTGTGTCCATTTTGTTTAGTTTCAGTATAAGGAAAGGTACCTCTTTGGTGTTTTTTAGACTTAAAAAAATCACAATTTTCTAGCAACGTTTTGTCTTAATTTATATTTATAAAAAACAATTGACAGCCTAAAGAAAATTAAATTAACATCGAAATGTTTCTAGAAAGTTGTATTTTTTTAGATGATAGCCAAAAAATACCAAATACCTTTCCTTACAATGAAAATAAATTATTACCACTTAATATAAAATATTATGCGAAAATTCCCGAAAAGTAAAACAAGGAAGTTGCTTAGAAATTTTTTTTACGTCCAGAATTTTTTATTACTTAAACTTACTTAAACAACTGTATGTAAATTAACATTGCCTGGTGTATTTTATGTTGTAGTTTTTTTTATTAATTAAAAAGAGTGTGTTGTTTTTGTCAATGAGAACTAATTATTTCAAAAACTTAGCGAAACCGACTAGTAAAAAACGTTATGATCAACAACTACCTGTGAATATCCAAAAAATGCACAACATATAGGGTGTTTTATTTGAGAAAATATAAATTTGCATTGTAAAATTTTTTTGGAAAAAAGTTTTTTGGGCTTAAATTTTGTGCAAATTTATTTATATAATCTGTATTTTAACATCATTCAATAGCTTCACCATTCTAAAAATTTTGGAAGCCCTCCCTCCAAAATTAATTTCTGGGTCCGCCTCTGTTTTTGCCAAGATTTGAAGTCAATTTCTTGGTTAAAACGAATTCTCTTCAATTAAATTAAATTTTAATAATTTTTTTTATAAATCTGTCACTTAAAGACGAGCTAAATTGCTCGAATTGTTTGAAATGGCAACATTCTCGACCTACAAAGCAAAATTTTTAAAATAACAATTTTTTTCTCCCATTTCCATTTTTATTGTGCTTATTCCCTGCAGGCACGAAGAAAAAAAATAATTAAAGTTTCGAAACGTTGCCAAAAATGTATTGTTTTACTTCATTCTCACACTCGACAACAACGTTTTAATTACAATTTTTTAACTTGTTTTACCAAAAACCATTGACTATATCCCACCGAAAACACAGAAGTAGCATTATTTTGACCCAGTCAAAATTTTGTAAATAAAAAAATTTGTTGATTTTACTAAATTTCTCGCTTAAAAATGAGTTAAGACATTTGGAAATGGCTTTAATCGGACCTAAGTACTAAGTAGCCGATTTCTTGTTCTTGCACTCTCTGGAGTTTAATTAATATTTTGTTAAAAAATGAGCTTGAAATCGTCTGAAAATTGTTTTTTGACATCGGAACACGAAATATTTTTCTCACGTCCCTTTCAACCACTTCCTCTTCACAAATTCCCAATAAACACCTTATCGAGTCTGTTTTCCCCAACACATCCGGGGTAAATTGTATAAAACGGCGACTAAAACCCCACATTTCAGTTAGTTCCCCGCATCTAACAATGTCGACCAAAAACAACCTCCTCCTGCTCTTCGAGCACCCTCAAGAACCCGCGTACGTGCCAAAGGGCCCCAAAAAAGCCGTCTTCAACGTGCCCTACAACTACCTCCCAGACAAATACAAACCCATCGGACTGGCTTTAAGCGACCGCTTCGGTGCCGAAACCCAGGAAAAAATCAAACTGAAAAAAATCGCAATTCCGGAACTGGGCGAAATCCTCGACTTGAAACGAGACGAAAACTTCTCCCTGTTTTTGCCCAAACATCGCGAGATTGCCGCCCAACTGATCGAGATTTTCACAGGCATGAGAACCAGTGACGACCTGCTCTCGATGGCGGTTTATGCCAGAGATCGGGTCAACCCTTACCTCTTCAACTATGCCTTTTCTGTGGCCTTGTTGCACCGGAAAGACACGAAGAATTTGGACTTGCCATCACTTGCCCGCCTTTTCCCGGACAAATTCTGCGATTCTAGAATTTTTGTCCGGGCTAGGGAAGAGGCAAAGTTGGTTCCCGAAGGTTTGCGGACGCCGCTTGTGATCCCGAAGGACTTCACGGCTTCGGAGCTGGAGGAGGAGCAACGGCTGGCCTACTTCCGGGAGGATATTGGGGCGAATTTGCATCACTGGCACTGGCATTTGGTTTATCCCCTGAATGGGAGCAAGGAAATTGTTGCGAAAAATCGGCGAGGGGAGTTGTTCTATTACATGCACCAGCAGATCATCGCCAGGTACAACTTCGAGCGATTTTGTAATAAATTGAATCGAGTTGAGAGATTTAACGATTTCACGCAAGTGATCAAAGAAGCGTATTTTCCCAAGTTGGACAGTGCTGTCGCAAGCAGGGCGTATCCACCACGTGTTGCCGATCAAAAATTCAAGGATTTGAGACGAACTGCGGATGAGATTAATGTAGATGTTGAGGATTTGAAGCGGTGGAATGATCGCATTTTTAATGCGATTCATGAAGGAACGGTTAAAAATGTGAGTGCGTCTTTCAGAAATGTGTGCTTAATTTGTGGTGGTTTAATTGCAGGAGAAGGGACAAACCATTTTCTTGACTGAGAATGAGGGTATTGACATTTTGGGCAATATGGTGGAGTCGAGCGTTTTGTCCCCTAACAGAACTTATTATGGGGACTTGCACAACATGGGGCATGTCTTTAGTGCTTTTATTCATGATCCCGATCACAGATATCTGGTGAGTGGCAAAAAATTAAAATATTTGGGTTAAAGAAGTATTGACTAAATCTAACCAGAAAAGCATTAATTTTGTTTAAAAAAAATATCTCGGTTTATTTATGTGTTTTTGCACGTTAGCCTGATGAAACGAATTGAATTTGTTGAAAACAAGCGAAAAATGAGCAAATTAGCCTAAAAATGTTTTTAAAAAAGCTTTTTAAAAAGTAAAAAATAATGTATTTCAATCATAGGAGAATATTTTTTCTTACAGGTTAAAATTCTAAAATTTATAAAAGCTTTGAGAGTTGTCAAGTGAACAAAGGAATTCTGTAATGCCGTAGTTTTATAACTACCAAAGTTATTATAAATTTTAGAATTTTAACCTGTAAGAAAAAATATTCTCCTGTGATTGAAATACATTATTTTTTACTTTTTAGTGCATCTTTTAAATAAAAGCTTTTTTAAAAACATCTTTTTATATATTTTTATTCTTTGCTTTTTAGTCTTTATTTATTGCATCGATTTATTGCTATTACACTGTGCATCTACCGTGACGTCCAAATGACCAACATACCGTCTATGTCGGTGTAAGTTGCGGTATGTACAAATCGAGAACCCCTTTGTAAACATAACCTAAAATTTTAAAACCCCATTTAACACCTTTAGGGGGTAATTAACTATATACAATTGCATTGTCACGCAGATTGCGTTAGCATGTTAAATTTCATTTCATTGCGACTACAGGAACCCTCTCAAATTTACAAATCGAGAACCTCTTTGTAAACATAACCTAAAACTTCAAAACCCCATTTAACTTCTTTAGGGTGTATTTAATTACATAGGATTGCATTGTCACGCAGATTAAGTAAGTATGCAAAATTTCAATTCAGTGGGACAATGGGAACCCTTTCAAATTTGACTCCGAAAAAATAACCGACAGACAGACAACATTGTGAGTTAAATAAAAGCTTTTAAAATAACTTTTTATCAGTTTTATCAATAACACAGCAAAAACCGCAAAATTTAGTAAAAATGGTGTTAATTTTGCTTATTTAAAGCCTTAAAGCACATTTAGCTAACACAAACCGAAGAATAAAAAATCACAAATTATATTTGTCGAACGTTTTATGTCGTCTTTGAGCTAGAAACGTAATTACCTCGCAAACAAGCCAAATAACCTTATCAAATCAGACCAAGGGAACTTCTTTTGAGTGTTCAAACACTTATTTTGAAAAATGCTTGCTAACACTAGCTGAAAAATCCCTAATAAAGCTCGCTGCATTTAGATAATTTTTCAGCAGATTTCATCAAACATAACCCGGAATAACTTGATGATTTTGTCAAAAAATTAATGTTATTTGTACCCACTTTAAGCTTTAAAGCACGTTTTTGGAGATTTAGCCGAAACAAACCAAAGGAAAAATCACCAATAAATACCATTTATACTTAAAGATAGTTACATTATTTTTGCTTTTTTTTAAGTTTTATATCGCAAAAAACGCAATTGTTTTGTTGAAAATCAAGTGTATAAATACTTTTTCCGAAAGTTTGTGCTAACATTAGTCTTAAAAAATGACTAATCAAGTTCGATTGATTGTTTTTCTCAGTTTCACTTGAAAACTTGTTCAAAAAAGATTCTAAAACTTCGCTACAAATTATGTTATTTTTACTAATTTCAAGCTTTGAAGCTTGTTTTTGAACTAAAATTAGCTAAAACTTACCGGGGAATAAAAAAATCACCGAATAACATTTATCCTAAGATAATTACTAATTATAATTAACATTATTGTGCTGCTTTTTTGAACGTTTTTTGTCGGTTTTAAACTAGAATCACAATTACTTTGTTAAAAACAAATCAAAACTTTAATAAATTTTTTGAGTGTTTATAACAACTTTGCTTGCACCTATCATCGCACAGCCTAAACGGCTAAGAATAAGAACCTGAAATTTTCACAGTAGATAGGTTTTATAACGTAGGGAGGCACTAAGAAAGGATTTTAGGAAAATCAACCCCTAAGGGGGTTCAATAGGGTGTTAAAATTTGAATAAAAATGGGTCATTTTTAAAGTTATATTCTTGAAAATTAGTATTTGGGCTTTCGGTAAAAAATGAAGAAAAACGTGTTTCAGGATTTTTGGAAAATCAACCCCTAAGAGGGTTTAATGGTGTAATAAAAATTCGTAACTTTTGAATTTACATTAATTAAAGTTGGTATTTGAGCTTTCAGTGAAAAGTGAAGAAACACGTGTTTTAGTTGGAAACAACAACCTCGAGGGGGTTGAACAAGGGTTGGAATTTGTATAAAAATCCGTAATTTTTAATTTGTATCCATGCAATTGGTACTTGAGTTTTCGGTTAGAGATGAAAAACTTGTGTTTAAGAACATTTAGAATTTCCACCCCTAAGGGGGTTTATTATAAAAAAAAATCCGTCATTTTTGAACTTATATTGATGAAAATTGGTATTTGGGTAGTTGATAAAAATAAAGAACCATTGTGTTTTATTATTTTTAGAAATTCCACCCCCAAAGAGGGTTAAACATAAAAAATAGACATTTTTGAAGCTATATTTACGAAAAATGGTATTTGATCTTTTGGTTAAAAATGAAAAAAGACGCGTTTCTGGATTTTGAAAGTCCATCTCCAAGAGCGCTAAATATAAAAATCTGTCATTTTCGAAGTTATAACCAAGAAAATTGGTATTTGGGCGTTCGTCTAGAAATAAAAAACGCGTGTTTCAGGTTTGTTGAAAGTTCCACTCCAAGGGGGTTAAACAAAAAATTCTTCATGTTGAAGTTATACATATCAATTGATATCTTAGACATTCGGTTAAAAAGGAAGAGGTGTATATTTCAGGATTTTCAGAAATTCAACCCCCAAGGGAGTTAAACGTAAAGCTCCTTCATTTTTGAAATTATATCTAAGAAAATTGGTATTTGGACTTACGGTTAAAAACAAAGAAAATGTGTTTCAGGATTTTTGAAAATTCTATCCACAAGAGAGTTAAACAGAGAATGAGTTTATTTGCAATTATAAAAACAAGCAAAATTTACTCGGGTTCGCATTGGGTTACGGTTTTAAAGTTCACAATAAAATTATGTATTTCTACTTTTTGTTATACTAAGTTTTCTGTGTTTCAAAATGGTTGTGGACATGCATGCGTGCGAAGCCCTGAGCAACTGCTGGTTTACTAATAAAAAATAAATAATGTTATTTTTACCTCAAATCACGTTTTTGAACCAAAGCTTTTTGTCAGAAAATTACATCACTTTACAGCTTTTTAGACCGAAAATGATGTTATTTCATGTCATGAACACGTCTTAAGATTCTTATTGCACTTTTCCATGTTTCTAGAACTTATAAATTTATCTTCAGTCAAACCTGAATTCGAGAAAATTAGAGTTACATACTAAGTCAGTTAATTTTAAACTTAAAATGTTATTAAACGGAAAGCTTTTATGGGAATTTATAAATACAAAAAAAAGATGTTACTACTACTTGAGAAATTACAACTCAACAGGCAGAAGATTACCTATTTGCACATAGAATCAACATTTGACTTTCCTAAATGAGAAACAGTAATTTTTATTTAAATAAATGTATATACTTAGACAATTAATTAGAATAAGACCTTATAGTTACATTATTTTCTTGAATAAATTGTTGATTTTTCAACGCATCTTAGAAGAAATTTTACGAAATTATTGAGTTTTACACGATTTTCTGGGCTCGATTGCTGATTTTTCAATTTTAGATTAAATTCTGGCTGTAAAAAAAATTGCAAAATGTTCAAAAATGCAAAGATAATACCAGTTAGACCGTTTTTGGTAATATTTCAGATTAGTTTAACAAATTCTCGCAAGAAAACTGTAATAGGTAATCTTTTTGAGTTAATTCGGCGATTTGTTGGTCTAATTTACAACTATTATTTTATTATTTCAGTGACTAAAGCTTCTTTTCTTGATCACTGTGTAATGAATTTAGTAATTTTATCGAGGGGTAACCGCACTCCTGATTTTATACACCAGATTTCTTCAAGATTTTCTCGACATTTACTCTGATTTCCTCAGGATTCCCTAAAAAAAATGTGTGATTTCCAAAAGAATTCATTTGATTTCCTCGATTTTGTACATCGATTTCTTCTGCGGTTTATCCTCCAAATTTTACTCACTGTTCGGAGAAATACTCAATTTTTCCTCAAGTTTTGACATTATCTGATTATAATTGCCATAAAAGTGATAAAAAATTAAAAAAAGTGTGTTTTGATAATTTCCAAAATCTGAATAAAATTTAGGAAACATTTGGCGTAATGGGCGACGTGGCCACAGCCATGCGCGACCCCTTTTTCTACCGCTGGCACGCCTACATCGACGACATCTTCCAACAACACAAAAACACCCTCCCTCGCTATTCCGAAAACACCCTCAACTACCCTGGAATTACCATCACCGGACTCGAAATCCAGACACAATCCGCACCCAACACTTTTAACACTTTCTGGCAACAGTCAGACATCGACTTGTCCCGAGGCATGGATTTCCAAGAACAAGGCTCAGTCTTTGTCCGTTTCACACATTTGCAACACCAAACCTTCACTTACAATATCACCATCAAGAACGATAATTCTGGTAGTAGGATGGGCACTTGTCGCATTTTTCTCGCCCCGAAATTTGACGAAAGGGGAAGGGCTTGGATTTTGCAAGAGCAGAGGGTGATGTTCATCGAACTCGACAAGTTTACGGTCACAAGTAAGCAAACAACAATTAAAAAAACTGTTTTAATTGGAAAAATTTGCAGTGAAACAAGGGCTCAACACGATCCAACGCAAGTCGGACCAATCATCCGTCACAATCCCTTTTGAGAGGAGTTTCCGTGACTTGGACACAGACAGGCCTTCTGAAGAAGCAGATTTGAATCAGTTTAATTTCTGTGGGTGTGGATGGCCGCAACATTTGCTCATTCCTAAGGGAACTGCTGAAGGAATGCCCTGTGAGCTGTTCGTCATGATTTCAAACTATGATGACGATAAAGTTGTGCAAAACATGGAAGGAGTTTGTAATGATGCTGGTAGTTATTGTGGGATTAAAGACAAGTTGTATCCTGATCGTCGCTCAATGGGTTATCCCTTTGATAGACAACCACGCGAAGGGGTGAAGACCCTTCGTGAATTTTTGACCCCCAATATGCGAGTTGCTGATGTCACTATCAGCTTCAAGGACAGGACAATTGCACCAAAACAAGCTATGTAATTGGTTTATGGTTAATAAAAATTCTGCATTCACAACTGGTGTTTTATTCGTAATTAATTCTTTAATATTCACAACAAATGATAATATAATGGACAACAGACACTCTCTTATTAATGACTTACATAGTTTGAGCCCTAACCAAACAATATTCAATTTATTTACACGTTATAACACATGCGACAAATCTCAATCGATTTGTAAGTTCTTAAGGATCGTTTTTTCATCTATTCTTTCCGTGGAGTTGCTTCCACTGAAAAGACCCCACCATGACGCTTTCTTAACTCTTTTACTTTCATCGGCTTTAAAATGGACCGATTCTTTAAGCCAGGAAGCGTATTTATCGACCATACTCTTCGTTTCAGTATCCAACTCTTCAACAGAGGGCGCTTCACCGCCGTAATCGGCAGGCAAAAGCTCCTGGGGGACTCCCTCAGGAATACAACCTAAGAAAAAATTGTAATTCTCAATCATTCAAAACCAAACCTTTACCTTTATGGAACTTAACCATGCTTAAAAGCTCTGACTTGATCAAAGGCAGGACGATTCTCATGATGTGGTGGATCCAGGACGCTGTGTTCAGGATGTGGATGCCTTTCAAGCGAGCTGGATGAGCTTCCTGAAGTTAAAATTAATAAAATATTACAATCCACAAATTGTGACCTGGGAACCAGAAGTTTCTAACTGACAATTTATGGAAATTTTAAATAATGTGTCACAGTAATCTACTAGGTATCGCAATACAATAAATTACAATGAGGTGTCATTTACTTCAAAAGTAACGAAGATATGCGTGATAACTTTTGGTTCTATTTGCAAAAAGTGCAGTAATATTAGAACAAAAAGGTTCTAAGTGCAAATTTTGACTTCAATGAGGTATACGGGGTGAATTTGATTGCTTTACATATAGTTTTTCTTACTTTTTATGTTGTCTTTTCCGTTTACAAGTACCTAGACTGAATTTCTATTCTCAAAAGTATCGGACCATTGAAAGAAAAATTGAAGATGTGAAATTTGCTTTTAGATGGATGTCTTTGGAAGACAAGGAATTTATCTGAGTACAGTAGCATTAATTTAAACACTTAATTGTCAAATGATAAATTGTTAAAATATTAAAAAAACGTGTTAATATTTATTTTTCATTAAAATGTTCAAAAGAACGCATTTTGATTAAGGTAAAACCATATGGATCTTTTCAGAATATGCTTTTACAAAGAACCATAGGGTTCTAAGTGCCTGCACGACATAGATATGCAAGCAAAATCTCCTTTATGCAGATGATTTTCTGATAACAAAGAAATAGCATCTGCAGAACATAACTATGTGTCTATTTTAAGGTCATAGTTTAATTTGTAGTTTATAATAAACAACTTTTATTGAACTGCAAACATAAATTTTTGTGTTGTGTAAAATTTTATAAAAGTCAGTTAGAAGCTTATGGTTCTCAGGTCACGAAATGCAAAATACCTGAATATATAACATGAAAGCCTTAAGGGCTGGAAGACTGACTCTGGCAAGGTGTCCGATTGAAACCCCTTTCATATCGAAAATGACAATATAACTGTAAAAGACAAGAATTAACAACTAGCTCTTTAATTAACGAAAAAATACCCCTCAGCTAGACCATCCTCGGACAAGACGCAGTCGTTGTACATACAGAACCCTTTGACAGCATCGCTGAAGATCATTTTGGTGGGGTCTGGGTCTCGAACACTGTACAAGAGCACTTTGTACCCTTCCGGGGTCGCCTTAGGCAGTCGGATCAGATTTCTAGACAAAAAAAACGATACTCATGACAACCGAATTGTATTTGTCAAAATTCAAAATTCGACGTTCATTTCCAAAAGTTTCTCGTGCTATTATGTAATCAAAATTCTAGTATGAGTTTGTTTTTAAAAAACCTTCCAAGATCATTCTTTCGCGCAATTGTAAGTCAAAAGGAAATTTCAGTAGTTTTGCTTCAAGAGCGTATTTCAGGTATCGTCACGACCGATTTTTGACAAGGCAACTTCTCTCTTCCCATCCATTGCTGCAAATGCACAACATTCAGCCAAACTACCGATTTATTCAATTGGCAGGAGCCATGCGAGAAGTATCTGTTTTAGTTCGAACGAAGAACGGAGGAAACAACACTTGAAGAAGTACAACTTTGGATATGATCCACGATACTCGAAGAAAGCAAGTAAAAGTCCCAAGACTTCGGCAAAATCGTCTAAAACGAAGCAGAAAATTTCGTCCGGTTCTGTGGAATGTTCCGTGGAAAAAGGGGAGATTGAGTGTTCCATTGACTGTGGGAAAATATCCGGAGGAGGGCGAAAGGAAGGTTCAAAAAGCAAGTCAAGTTGTTCCGCCAAAAAGGACAAGCCGGTCAAAAAGGAAGAAATTCCGATTTCGAAAAAACCACCAATCCCTAAGTACAAGAAAGAAGTGAGTCAGTCGGAACGGTGCGATGTTAAGGCTTTGACTGGTACTTGGGTCAGCAAAAAATGCATCAAATTTGACTTCTCCTGTGGTAAAAAATGCTCCAAACGTGACACTTCCACAAAACCAGTCAAACTCGAAGATGAATATAGGAAGAAACCCTCACTTTTCGAAATGTGCAAGAAGGCTTCTTCGAAAGAACTTGCAAGCAAGACAAGTCAGTGTAAAAAACCAGATAAAGCAAAATCAACATGTGCTAGCAAAACTGAAGTGAAGAAGAAGGAATCGACCTGTGGTAGCAAAACTGAAGTAAAGAAGAAGGAATCTACTTGTGGTAGCAAAACTGAAGTGAAGAAAAAGGAATCGACTTGTGGTAGCAAAACTGAAGTGAAGAAGAAGGAATCATCTTGTGGTAGCAAAACCCAAGTCAAGAAGAAAGAATCAACTTGTGGTAGCAAAACAGAAGTGAAGAAGAAAGAATCAACTTGTAGCCAAACCAAGTCACAGAAGAAATCATCCAAGCCCTGCTCTGCCAAAGAGAAGAAGGAAGAACAAGTAACAAAACCTTGTGGAGAGACTGGTGATGATGGAAAAGTCGACCAAAGTCCTTTGATGCAATGTGTGGAAAAATGTGCAAAAAATAGGAAAAAGAAATTAAACGATTCCAAGAACAAATCTTCAAGTAAAAAGAAGAGCACCAAGAAACCACACTGCAAAACTGCAAAACATAAATCTACAAAAGAAGGTCAAAAGAAGAAATCTTGCAAACCGTGCACTAGTAAAAAAGAAGACACTAAAAAAGCAGCTAAGTCCGAAAAACCTTGCTCAGGTCAAGAAAACAAACCTAAAGAAGCGAAACCTCATTGTCCTGAAGGCAAAAGTGGGGACAAGCCTGTCAATACTTCCCTTGTCATGGATAATTACGATAAAGAGAAGAAATCATGCGAAGAAACCGACCAAAAAAGCATGGAGATGATTGAGAAATTGAAGAAAGAGCTGGAAGAGTGTAAAAAAGCAAGACAAAAAGAACGACTCGAGAAAGCTAAAAAGTGTTTGCCTGACATGAAGCTTGATTCAATACTTCCAACTCCAAAAGAACAAGAGAAAGATGTGATTGGGGGAAGTAAAAGCTTTATTAAAAATGTGTGCGATGGTATTTTTAACAAAAATGATAAACCTCCAAGTAAGAGTCAGTCGGCTCCTGTTGTCAAAAAAACAAAACCCGGGAAACCGGTCAAAGTTATAAAGAGTGCCGGGTGTACATTTGATCTTGATCCGAGTCATTGTGCTAAGAAGAAAGGCGAGAAGAAGAAGGAGAAAAGTGAAGAAGAAAAATCGAAGAAAGCATGTAAGGAAGACTCTCCAAAGAGGAAACGAAAAGTGGCGCCTTGTAAATATGAAGAATTGAAACCAAAGTCAAGCTGCCAGAAGAACAAGCCGGAAAAGAAGAAATCGTCTTGTGCTTCTCAGAAGAAACAGGTTGAGAAGATAGATCCGTGCAGATCAGCAGAAAAAAAAGCAGACAAGCCAAGTTGTTCAAAGGAGACCAAAAAAGTAGAGAAGATATCGCCATGTGAGAAGAAAGCTGAGAAAAAACCAAGTTGTTCAAAAACTGAAAAGAAGAAAGAGTCTCCATGTGGTCCGAAAAAATCCGAGTCTAAAACTTCACGCAAAAAATCAGAAAGTGTTTGCTCCAAAAAACCAGAATGTGGGAAGAAGGATGATAAAGCATCGCTCGATCCTTGCAAAAAAGAGAAGAAACCAGAACCTCCTTGTAAGAAAGATCAAAAGAAAGGAGAAGACGGACCACCTGATCAAAGTCCAATCATGCAGTGTATAGCACTTTGCAGAAAAAAGAAAAAAGCTAATACTCCCCAACAGGGTAAGGGTATTCCTCCTCGAGATAAGGGAGATTGCTCTAAAGATCCAAAAGTCTTCAAAAAGTTAACAGTGTTCAATGAAACACCCACTTGTCAAGAAGAAAAAGACGAAATCAAGAACTTTGTTCCGTGTAAATATGAAGATATCAAGCCGGGGATAAGAAAAGTTGAAGATTGCGAGTCTGATGGTCAAATTTATAAACAGTTTGTGTCTGAAGAAGAAAAAGCAAAAAATTTGGTTTGTCCAAAATTCGATAATCCGTGTCCGAAGGAGGAAAAAAATGAAGATCCTTGCAAGCAGGAGCAGGTGAAGAGAGATTCATGTCAGAAGGCGAAGAATGATTGTAATTAATTTTATTTTACTTTTGCATCGAGGTTTTTGGAAATTAAAAATGTGTTTTGTTTTTTATATTTGTCGTCTGTTGAATGTGAATTAAATCTGTTTGGAATATACATATTTTTGATTTCTTTATCCTCGTATTTAATTAGTAAAAAAAAGAAATCGGAGATCGATTTCTTCTTTTTTCCAAATTGTAAATTTAAACGGTTTTTTTGTAGTGGTGTTTGCACAAGAACCACTATTAGGAACTAAAAAAGAAAATGAAGAAAAGAAAGCCTTAGCTACTAGTAAAAGCGGAAATAAGTTGCCAAAAGTGACGACTGGAAAATTTGTGAAGAAAAGTACAAGTGCCGAAAGCAAAAAAGGGCTAAAGTCAAAATCGAGTGACCCAAAACAGAAGAAACCTATAGTTATTCGTTCTAAAACCAAAGTAAAATATCAAAGCTCTTTTAAGTTTGAAAAATTTAAATGTTTACCTGAGGAAAAAAAGAAAACAATAACATCTTCAAAGAAGAATGATGCTGAAACTGAAAGTCTGTTACCCCTTCTTAGGGTGAAATCACCTCTTATTAGACTCAAAGATTGTAAAGTCGATTTAAAATCGCAACTGTCGAGTACAGAAGCACGCAAAAATGAAGAAAAGACTGTCAAACGTTATTATCCGTGTGGTAACCAGAAGAAGAAAAAACATTCTAGTGCTTGCGAAAATAAAGGGGGTGAAGAAGAAAAATGTGAAAAAAATAAAGAAGTAGCAAAATGTCCAGAACAAAAACAATCTAATACTTGTGAAAGTAAAGAAAATGAAGAAGAAAAATGTGATAAAACACAAGAAATAATAAAATGTCCTGATTTTGAAAATGAAGATAAACAAAAACATTCTAGTACTTGTGACAGTAAAGAAAGTGAAGAAGAAAAATATGAAAAAACGCAAGAAGTAGCAAAATGTCCAGATTTGGAAAATGAAGATAAACAAAAACAATCTATTACTTGTGAAAGCAAAGAAAATGAAGAAGAAAAATGTGATAAAACACAAGAAATAATAAAATGTCCTGATTTTGAAAATGAAGATAAACAAAAACATTCTAGTACTTGTGACAGTAAAGAAAGTGAAGAAGAAAAATATGAAAAAACGCAAGAAGTAGCAAAATGTCCAGATTTTGAAAATGAAGATAAACAAAAACAATCTATTACTTGTGAAAGCAAAGAAAATGAAGAAGAAAAATGTGATAAAACACAAGGAATAATAAAATGTCCAGATTTTGAAAATCCGAGTGAAGAACAAGAAAATAAAACTGTCGAACCTTGTACGAACCAAACACCTACCAAGACACCATACAATGTGCAAGACGGAACAAAATGTCCCAAATTTTCAAATCCATGTCCAGATTTATGCAAGGAAGAAGAAAAAACTGAAGATAGTTGTGATGAAGAAACGAAAGAAATCAAACGTATCATGCCTTGTAAAAAAGAAGAAAGCAAAACCAGCACTCACGAACCCAAAAAGATTCAACGATATAATCCTTGTAAAAATGAAGAAGGCAAAACTAAAACCTCATCTAAAGAAGTTAAACGTTTTATCCCTTGTAAAACAGAAGACACCAAAACTCGAAGAGAAATAAAACGTTTTGCACCTTGTAAAAACGAAGAAAGCGAATTGAAAAGTGAAGAACGAAAGAAAGAAATCAAGAGATTTAATCCTTGCAAAAATGGAGAAATGAAATCGAGGAGTGAAGATCGTAACAAGGAAGTTAAAAGATTCAATCCCTGTAAAAATGCAGAAATGAAGTCTAGAAGTGAAGATCGCAACAAGGAAGTTAAAAAACTCAATCCTTGCAAAAATGCAGAAATGAAGTCTGGGAGTGAAGAACGTAACAAAGAAGTTAAAAGATTTAATCCTTGTAAAAATGCAGAAATAAAGTCTAAGGGTGAAGAACGTAGTAAAGAGGTTAAGAAATTTAATCCTTGTAAAAATGAAGAAACAAGTGGTGACAAAAATCGTGAAAAAAGCAAAAAAAGAAAAACCTTTGATCCTTGTAAAACATCTGAATCACAACAGAAATCAAAAGCAAAAAGTCGTTGTGATATGTTGGGAGAAAAACAAGACAAAAGTAGCGTAAAAAGCAGTCCAAAGTGTCCCAAATTTAAAAATCCGTGTCCGGACTTTAAAGAGAAAGAAGAAACAGAATGTAACACCAAAATAAAGAAGGAAGACAAACCAAGAACGCAAATCTGTGGACAAAAAGAAGAAAATGTGCCATTAAGTCAAACACTGAGCAAAGCTGCTAACTCATCACTGATTATTGGGACTTATGGCAAACAGCCTTCTTCCACGCCTAGTAAAGAAATTCTTCAAATAATCGAACAATTGAAGAATGAGATTGAAGAATGCAGAAAACTGAGAATTCGGGACTCTCAATGTGTTGTTTCACCTAAATTAGACACTCCCCTTCCAGTAGTGCCAGAACAACCTAAATCTCTTGTTGCTGGAACTTTAGATCTTTTCAAAAATATATTTAGTGTTTTCTTCTCATCGAAGAAGGAATCTCCGGCTAAATCATTACCAAAATGTAAATCTGCTGATAATTTAAAGCAAAAGCAATCGGGTAAAGATTTAAGAAAGGTTAAAAGTAGCGACGATTGTTCAAAGGAGAAGAAACAAGAAGCAAAAGAGTGCAAAAAAGAAAAAAATCAAAAAGATTTGAAGAAAAGTAAGTCTGTACCGGCCACGTCAAAGCCAAAAAGCAAAATAATAAAAACAATATTTTCTACCAATAATTGTAAATTCGATATAGACCCACAACATTGCAAAACAGCCAAAAAACAAAAAAGTGGTAAAGAAGCGAAAAGTTCTAAGAAAGCGAAATCAACACCTGATCTCTGTAAAACAAAAGAAGAAAAATCGGTGAAGAAAACTGGAAGCCTTGATTGCAAACTTGATCTAAAACCCAAACATTGTGAAAAGTCTGAGGCAAAGAAGAAAGCTGAAAAAGACGAAAAGAGGGAACAATCGACTTGCAAGGACAAGAAATCAAAAAGTAAACAAATTAAAAGAGTGACTCCTTGTGTCTATGAAGAACTGAAATCAAAAAATATGAAAATTAAAAAGCAAGACCCCAAATGTAGGCCTTGCACTAAAAGAAACGTGTCGAAAGATTGTACAAAACAAAGACTTGTTGGTCCTTGTAAGCCTGGTATGACTTTTAAAGGCAAAGAAAAAAATAAACCATTGGTTGGTCCTTGCACAACGAAAGTGAAGAAAGAACAGAATAAATCGCTAAAATGTAAATCTGATCCTGGTTTGCCGAAAGTAACTACAGGAAAACTAACGAAAAGTAAAAGCTGTGATGGTAAAATTAGCGACAAAAAAGAGAAAAAAATCGATTGTATGAAAATAAGACCACTTGAAGAAAGATGCAGAGCGGATTTGGAAGAGTTACAAGATCAAAGTCCCATAATGCAATGTATCGAGTTTTGCAGACTGAAGAAATTAGGTAAGGTTCCTTCAAAAGATAAGAAGGATCCAAAAGGGAAGAAACTGGTCGAGTTTTATGAAACGAAGAAAAAATGTAGTGTGAAGAAAATACGGCCATGCAAGGATTCGAATTCAACTACAAAAAAGGAAATCAAACAGTTTGTTCCTTGCAAACATGAAGAAATGAAATCTGCTTTGCGGACGAGTAAAGAGCAACACAAAATGTTTGTTCCTTGCAAGTATGAAGAAATCAAATCAGCCTTACGTGGGTCTAGATGTCTTCCCAAAACCAAAACTTGCAAACCAAAAGTCGTAAAAATAGATCCATGCAAGTTAGGAAAAGAGGGCACTGAGGAAAAATCGAAGCAAGTTGTAAAAATAGATCCATGCAAGTTAGAAAAAGATGAAACTATTAAATGTCAGTCTGAAGAAAAATCGAAGCAAATTGTGAAAATAGATCCATGCAAGTTAGAAAATGATGATACTACTAAATGTCAGTCTGAAGGAAAATCAAAGCAAGTTGTGAAAATAGATCCGTGCAAGTTAGGAAAAGAAGAAACTAAACGTTCATCTGAAGAAAAGAAGAAAGTAGTCGATCCGTGTCAAAAGGACACAAAAGCCGCAAGCCAAAAAAATAAAAATTTGCGTGTCTTGGTTACGAAACAGGAAATTGTCTGTCAGGATGACAAAAAAATGGAGAAAACCAAATGTGAAAAAGAAGATACGGTTGGTGTAAGCTCAAAGTGTCCCAAATTCAAAAATCCCTGTCCCGACTTTTCCAAAGAAAGTAGTTGTTCTAAAAGTAAAGAAGAAGGCTTGAAATGTCCAAAATTTGAAAATCCTTCTTGTTCTTCAACGAAAAACCAAGACGAAAACTTAAAATGTCCCCAATTCCAAAATCCGAAAAATGAAGAAGAAGAATGCACAGAAGAGGAGAAAGAAGAAAAAGAATGTAAATGTAAGGGGGATTGTAAGTGTGGGAAAAAAAGAAGTGAGAAGTTCGGAGTCAAAGTAGATCCGTGTCGAAAAATTAAAGAAGAAGATGGTTTGAAGAAAACTGGGACGAAGCAAGGCAAGTGCCCGTGTAAGAGGTCTGAATGTGTAAAACGTAACGTAAAAATATAAAAACTAAAATTGACAGGTCCGGAATAAAAGAATCGGAGAAGAAGGAAGAAGAAAAGGTAAATTGTGAGAAAGAAACGAAAAGTGATCGAGACCCTAACTTCTTTTACAACTATTGTTTGAACGAATACGACCCGAAAAAACAGGAAGAAGAGTGTTTACAAGTTGAAGAAACCGAATTACCTAAATATGTCAAAGACCCAAACCTTTTCTACAACTATTGCCTGAACGAATACGACCCGACGAAAAAAGACGAAGACTGTTAATTTCACTTTACATTTTGGCACAACTTTTGGAAATAAGCTTGTAATTGTCTTGTAACTTTCTAATAAACACATTTAATTACCCAAGACTTATCATAACTTGCATCCGAGGCGAGTAAGGGTCTCTGTCGTTGAAAATGGCTGGAGCACTTGCTCGAATCGTGAAATAGTTTTCGATGCAAGTTTTCGTTTTATCGATATTGTAGTACGCAGCGTGGAGGAAGAGGTAGATGTATTCGTCTGAAATGTGTGGTAAGTGGGGCTGCGAATGCATCCTGGAACAAAAAAATTTAAATCACTTCTGTAATTTAAGTGAATGAATTTGAGAGTTGAGGTGCTGTGTTCAAATTACATAAATTGTTGTTTGGCACGTTAATTAAACGTACTTTCTATAATCTGAACCAGATCGTTATGTGTTTAAACGGTTTTCACAGATGTGTTAGGGTAAAGTAAGTTCAAAAAACCGTACAACTACTCGTATAAATATTTAATTTTTTAAAAACTAATGTAATAAGTATTAACGAATGTAGTAAAACACCGCTGACTCAAAACCGCTCTCTGTAAGTAGTGATAAAACATTTTTAAATTTATAATACGGATAGCTATATAAGGGTTAGGTGTTAGGTGTCAGTTTAACTTTACTTAACCGATTTTTGGTGCTGGCTGATCAAACATGTTCAAGTCTGTAAAGGTATGTTAGATGTCCAATTTTTTATTGATTTGTTAACTTAATTTTTGATAGGTTGCTGTTTGTAGTCTATTTACTAACATTATGACTGCAAATGCACAATTCCAAACGGACAGTAGGAAATATGGTAATAGCCCATTCTGGTATTAGAAGTTACACACATTTTTATAAATGTACTTACTCGTAATTTTTTTAAATAAACCGTTCAGCATGAGTTATTTTTTTCACCCGCATCTCGTAATTTGGAATGTTTCGATCTATGTACAGGATGATTCACATAACTTTACGACCCTGACGAACTTTAAATGCAACCCATTATACATTGGAAGTTGAATTGCGCCTAAATTGGCCAAAACAAAAACGCCAGAGACTTCAATAAGAACCTAATTTATTAAGGTTTGTCATGGATATCCAAATCAAAACAAATGTATAATTATTAGTGTTTTTCAATCAATGTAATGTATTACTGGTTGCATTTAAAATTCGTTAGGGTCGTAAAGTTATGTGAAGCACCCTGTATAATAATGTTTATTCACAATCACATTATAATTGGCGTTTTATCCACACTTATGAAGCATATATTCCAGTAACTTTATTCCACTAGTGAAATAATGAAAAAATTAAAATTTAACTTCGATTAATTCCATTTTGTTAATGTGGTGATTGTGGATAAAACGTTGTATTGCATTCGTGTTTTAGTCGCATTCTATCCACTTAAGAATTACTCATTCTTGCGTGGATAAAATGCTTTCTAAAACACTTATACAATAAATAAGTATTATTTAATTTTATGAAATAGAATTGCTGATCTGCGATCAAATAATCAGAATAAATATGTTTGTGTTTTGACAACTTTTTAAGCTTGGTTTAGATTGTTGCTTTTGAAAATGTTTGAAAATTTGTGAAGATAATAAAAAAATAGCAATAGATAGTGATAAAATTTTATCTTATCTGCATTTACGAGTAGGTACTACTACAAGTTATTACCACCAATTATTATTTTAATTGTTATTATATGGATACATAAAGAGTTTTCCCAGTTGTCGAAATAAGTCATTTCCATTTCAGCTACAAGCATCTCCAAATATTTGAAGGTGTGTAAAACTGCAATGATTTTGTTATTTATTATGCATTTTAATTTTTGTTAGGTTTCCAGCATTTTTTCTGTATATGTGTACAGCTCGTTAAGTAGAAAAACCCCAACAACGTTATATACAGCCACAGTGGTAAATCTACTACAGTTTTACTGACTTGTGATGGACTGAGGTTTCTCATCCTTCATGTCATTAATATTGAGAAAGTAAAATAAAAGTGTTAGACGCTTTGAAATAACACATTCAACAAATTATTGAATGTATTTTACGACGATCGGATGCACAAATAAATAATTTCATTAATCTATTATTTTTGAATTACGAAATAGCTGATCAATTATTACACGTGAATAATTCTGTGCCCCTAGTTTGTTTAAATAAGAATATGATTAAAAATGTTTCATGAAGTGTTTAATAGATATTGTCAATTAATAAAGGTCATAGGGTAAAAATATAATTAAACTCATGGTAATGACAAAGATTAAAATTATAAAAAAACAATATTATATTTATGCATATTACTCTAGAATGTAAAAATATGTTTGGACTATAAGTTCATAATTCTTTATACCACATTGTTATAATTTTTAAATAATATTCATACCTACTGTAAAAATGGTTTAATACCTGTTGACGCAAAACCACAATACGATTAGAATTCTAAAAATTGTTTTTTTTAAATTTACTATTAAAATTTTTACATTTAGTGATTCAACATAATAAAGTTATAGCTGATAAAACATTTTAAATTTTTTTAAATTTTTAATTAACATTTGAGTACCTATAAAAGGATTGTGGACGAGGAGCGTATTAACCGATTTTTGTTTTTGACCAGTAAACATGTTTGAATATTTGAAGGTATGTAAGTATTACACAGTTTTTTCATAATTATTTATAATACAGGGTGTTAGGGAATGGTTTAGCGATATTTCGTAAGTGAATTTGTTATGATCAGACGAGTTAAAAAAGATTTTATTAATCCACCTGTTGAGAGCCACTGTGTCGTTAATGGTAGTTTATTAGTGGTTAATTTTTTCTTTAAACAAAGTGGGCGTAGTGGCGCATGAACGTTTTGAGAATTTTTCAAAATTCTTGCACGGGCATTTATGTGGGAGGTTCGAACCCCCGTTCTGTAAAAAATTTCTTTTTGTTTTTTTTTTTAATTTTGATCACAAAACACAAATTGAAATAAAAGAATTACGGAGTGGATCAAGAAGTTAATTTACCTCTGCTGTTTTGTCAATAATATTAAAATTTACGCTAATTATTATCATTCTAGTTCAGCGGTTCTCAAAATTTGAGACTTTAATTTCAGAACGATTTTTTGGGGAAACTATGCATTTTCGATTTACAAAAATTTTACTTAATCGATTCGTTTTGCCATTCTCTATCTACCTTTCAATTATGCTAAACAATTCCCTAATACGCTGTATATTTCTTTTTTATAGGTTGTAACCACTACTGTTTTATTCATTTCTTTTTTAATTATGACTGCACATGCTGAAGAAACCCAACCGGGCGATTGCCCCGGTGGAGGTTATATCTGTTATTGACTTGAATAAAGCATTTAAAAATTATTAATTTTTCTTTACATCCCCAATATTTAGTGGATAAAGTTGGAGACACCTAACTTTTGTCATAATCGATAACGCCAAAGAAAAGACCAAAGTTTTCTCTTCAAATGCCCAAATGCGGTTTCAAAATATTTAAATATTTTAATCATTTTTGAGTCCCATAATACGTATAATATCTATATAAAATATACATATAAAATGGTTTAAAAAGCAAGAACCCCAAAATATTTTTTGATTTCTAATTTTTATAGTTATGATAATAAATAAAGTTAGTGATATATTCACCTTGCCCCCCCCCAAACGACGCCCATGTATATTATTGTTAAAATGCATTTGAGATGCAGTATTTGTTACTTTTTTAAACAGTGGTTAGAGTTTCTTGCACAAAAACAGCATTTTTAATAATAATAACATAATAAAGCACCTAAGACAAGAGGAAAATTGGAGTTTTGCGTTATCTCATTTAATAAAATACGAGTACAACCACGTAATTATTATTTTAATTAACATTTGAATTGGTATATAAAGAATTCATTTCGAGTAAAAATAACCCATTCTTATTCTTAATCGAGCTGAAACGTGTCCAAATACCTAAAGGTTGCAAGTTAGAATTACACAATTGTTTTATTTATTAATTATAATTTTTTATACTCATAGATTGCCACCACTTTTACAAAACAGATCAAAGCATTGCGAGTATTGCTATGCAACTAATTATTCTACGCACTGTCAAAAATTTCAACTTGTCAATTAAATCTTCCAAGATTATTTAAGTAAAGAAAGATTAATTTTTATGAAAATTATTAATCATCAGGTAATAGTAACATGTAAGGAATGATAAATTACTTTAACAAATATTCGAAATCACTTCAAATTGGTTCAAATAACTCGACATCAAATAATTATCTTTATGTATCGTTGGTAACGTAAATTAAATCAATGCTTTGATGTTTTTTTTTCAGATTGAACATAGGGCTATGTTCAGAGTTAAAAAAAATGTCCCTACATGTGTCTTATTACTGATTGCTCATGGAAAAGAAAATCAAAAACCTTATATACAATATTAATAAATGTAAACTATTAATGTTCTTACTTATTTTCATAATATGACTACATGAGAAAATAAAAGAAATGTATTTTCTATTTTGCAAATAAAGCATTTGATAAAACTATGGTCTCTTTTCTCCCCTACCTCCAATATTACAAATGAATAAAAATATATAAAAAATGTTTTTTTAAAAAAGCTTTTATTTAAAAGATGCACTAAAAAGTGAAAAAAAAATGTATTTCAATCACAGGAGAATATTTTTTCTTACAGGTTAAAATTCTAAAATTTATAAAAGCTTTGGGAGTTGTCAACTGAACAAAGTAATTCTGTAATGTTTTATAACTCCCAAAGTTTTTATAAATTTTAGAATTTTAACCTGTAAGAAAAAATATTCTCCTGCGATTTAAACACATTATTTTTTACTTTTTAGTGCATCTATTAAATAAAAGCTTTTTTTAAAAAACATTTTTTATATATTTTTATTTTTTGCTTTTTAGTCTTTATTTATTGCATAGATTTATTGTTATTACACTGTGCATCTACCGTGACGTCCAAATGACCAACATACCGTCTATGTCGGTGTAAGTTGCGATATGTACAAATCGAGAACCCCTTTGTAAACATAACCTAAAATTTTAAAACCCCATTTAACACCTTTAGGGGGTAATTAACTATATAGAATTGCATTGCTACGCAGATTATGTAAGCATGTTAAATTTCATTTCATTGCGGCTACAGGAACCCTCTTAAATTTACAAATCGAGAACCCCTTCGTAAACATAACCTAAAACTTCAAAATCCCATTTAACCCCTTTAGGGGGTATTTAACTACATAGGATTGCATTGTAACGCAGATTAAGTAAGTATGCAAAATTTTAATTCAGTGGGACAACGGGAACCCTTTCAAATTTGGCTCCGAAAAAATAACCGACAGACAGACAACATTGTGAGTTAAATGAAAGCTTTTAACAATTATTCTTAATTATCAGCTAATCAAAAAACAAAAATTAGTGACGGTCTGTTGCATTGAAATGAAACAGTGGTCAGCTTTATATAAAAATAATTAGTTGTGTATTTACAAACAGAAACCTATCTAAAACAAACAAAATGATAAAAAATATTAGTTCGAATCACAATTTGAACAAAACTACTTATTTCGTGAGGAAATATGTTAATGTTTAATTAACTGAGGTATTGACCAAGAAAAGTTGAAACACTTTTTATGTAATAATATGTGTCCAATATTTCTGGTCAGTTGGCAATGTCACAAATAAAAATCCTCTGTTTCTTCTGTTTGTTTTCTTGAATAAATAAATGTCCTATTTTAAATAAAGCCTCTAACGAAAAACTGCTTTTATAATTTACAAAAATGAAATCGCCGGCTTAGAGTGTAAACCTGCTAACTCCATATTATGAAATTTTTCAGGACAGACCAAAAATTTCATAAAATTTATTCGAATTGCTTAAGAACAAAAAGTAAAATTCGTAGTTTATTTATTTGTACTAACAAGTGTTCATTTAAAAAAAAACTCTAGAGTGCTTTAAAATTAAAAAACAATTATTTTGCATGTCTGTGATTAATTCGTTCTCTCATAACCTTACTTTTTGACAATTAAAATGATAACAGATTTTCATAAAAATATTTATTTATTATTTATAAAAATTGTTGGAAATGTCTTCCTTGTTGTTCAACACACATAACACATCGCCTTTGAACACTATGATAAACACTATTTATCAATCTTAGGTTATGAATTTTTGTGAGATAGTTTAGTAGGCAACCAACAATACAATAATAAAAATTGTTCTACGACTTCCGTAACAATCTCAGAGCATGCTGCGAGTTTTTTTAATGATGAACAGCTGATAGTTTATATAATTAAGTGAAATTATGAGCATTTTAGTCACTTAGCAGGTTTTCTTAGGAAATTAGAACCACTTCTACACCGAAATTATAACGACATGAACATGACTTTTTTGTTTTTTTCTGGTCTAATTCATATTCCTAATTATAAAAATAAGCCGCTTCGTTGAAATAATGATCAATTTTAACGCACAATAATTGGAATTGCAATTTTGATAACTAGCTCATCAATAAAACAAAAACATTTTTTTGAGTTATGTAGTTATGCAAAATTATTACCATTACGACAGTAATTACATTTTTAATCAACGTTGGGTGAGTATATAAAAAACGCGACCACTGGGTAAAACAACTCACTTTAAAAACATACAACATGTCAAGTATTTTTCATTTCCTACTGGTTATAATTATGGTTTTGTTTTTCTGTGGTGCAATTCTGGCCACAGAAACGACAAGGCGGCGCGGAAAACGTAGTAAGTTTGGCCAACTTAAACACTTATTGACTTTTTTATTTAGAATTTTGAACCTTAATTGGGGGAAACCCTGACCGGACCAGACACCACAAAATCTAGACGCTTCTACGAAAACACGTTTTATGTTAATGACAATTTAATATAAATATGGATAAAGCAGCCATGAAAATTACAGTATTGCCACATTAGACGAAACGTAGCAAAATTTGAAACATGACTAAGGTCATCAAAACCGGATTCGTCTCTTCCTGTACTCCTTTACCTTTATGCTGACACCAATTCTTGATTTTTCCTAGTTCGTTCACTTTCCGCGACCATCTCAAATATACAATAGACGCAAAAAATAACCTTGAACTAGCATAAAATAAATTTCTTCGAGACCTGTTGTAACTGTTTCATGGTTTCTTCACTAGACATACTTCCAAGTGATGTAACCATACACTACCGCAGAAGATTGCGAAACAATTTTAGTGAAAATCGGGCCCAGATGTGGCTTTTCCACTTTATGGGAAGAAAATTGAACTTTGACTCTTGTGATTTACCAACCTTGGAAGGCGTTAGCTTATAATTACCTTGCAGATTAGATTTATACAACATTTCAGTTTATTACAATTCGTTTTCTTCCCTCTGTCTTAGTGACTCACGCAGTAAAAGTACAAATTATTGCGATTAATTATGCATGACAATGTTGGTAGTATACAAAGGATTAGCCTTGTTAAAGATCGTCGATTGTTACACTAAAATAAGTTTTTCCCATTCGTTTGAAAAATCCAAAGTAAAAGTTAATATCGTAATTAGTCGATTTTCCCGAGGCAATGCCGCCTCAATAACAATCTCTGTTACAGACTTGAGTCGTAACACCTGACACACATTCGTCTATATTGTATTTGGTTATGGTGATGTCCACGTTTTGCTCAAATATGGTTATTAAAGCGAGAGAAATCGCATTTGTTGTTTGAGTGCTAAAATGGCCGTTTCAACACTGGTTTTGTGGGGTTGGCAACGGCGTCAATGACCCGCAAATGTCAACCCTCACGACAACATAACCTCAATGTGAGAAAATCGGCGCTTTCGCTATGTTAATCCAAAACAATTACAATTAATTGCTTTGCTCTAATTGATTTGCATTTAAAATTGTTTGTTACATCAACAATATTGTGCAAACTGTATCTTTTTGGCAGTGAAACTTGACCGTGAAGTCAAAATGTGACGGCGAAAGCAAAACCGATTTTGTAAATATCTAGCGTGATTCTCGAAGGTCGATTTTTCGATAAATGGTCGCGACATCGTGTCGTTTAATTAATTAACATTAAACGGTTAATTTGCATACAATATGTGGACAATTTCCCACTTGATCGTTTTGCCTACTTTTGGGCTAATTAACCCAATTATTTTTCACTTGTATATAAAATTCATATTTGATGTTGAAAGAGAATATTCGCTGGGTATTATTATTACGAAATCAATACACAGTGATGTGGTTTGTTGGGTAATTACCAAAGGTGTTGAAAAAATGAACTCGATTTGCCTGAAAACTCGCCCCAAAATTCGTGTCGCAATCTGAAAATGCGGCATTTTTTAATTAAAATCTCTAATTAACTTCGGTCAGGAGTTAATTTGTTGACTTATACAATATCAGCTGTTTTATTTTTACCCGATGCTTAACCTACCACAACCTGTGATAGTGTTTGATAATAATAATTATGGTTAATTGCAGTCGCTGTTTGCGTCTTTTAGTAATTAATTTCTCATTTACGGTTCATATTTACAACAACTTTGGATAATTGCTGGTGGAAGGTTATTTTTTAGCTAAGTTTAAATCAAATTATTATTTTACAACTTTATTGAAATAATAGCAAATTCTCAGGAGTGTTTTGACACAATGATGCAAGCAATTTAATTAGCATTTGCAGTTTTATGAACAATTAATGTTGAGCAACTCGAACTATTATCTTTTAAGTAGAAACGCAAGTTTAAGGACAAGTCGTCTGCTAGACAAAGACAAAGACATGCACCGATACCGAGAGAAAAAAAGAGAAAAGATATAACAGATCAGTGGAGAGTATCATTTTTTTATGTAGGTCTTTTTATTTTTATTTATTTTATTTTTTTTATCAATTTTGTGATTGTGCATGGTGTTTCAACCAGAATTGCTAAAAGTAAATTAGAGAAAAAACAAACTTATAATTGGGACAGCTTGTTTATTTTAAGCAACTAAAAGTAAAATTATAGTTTAGTGGAATCACGAGTATAATAAGAAAAAAATATATAAAAATGTTTTTTTAAAAAAGCTTTTATTTCAAAGATGCACTAAAAAGTAAAAAATAATGTATTTCAATCACAGGAGAATATTTTTTCTTACAGGTTAAAAGCTGGTTAAAGGTTAAAGCTTTTATAAATTTTAGAATTTTAACCTGTAAGAAAAAATATTCTCCTGTGATTGAAATACATTATTTTTTACTTTTTAGTGCATCTTTTAAATAAAAGCTTTTTTTAAAAAACGTTTATTTCAAATATATTTTTATTTTTTGCTTTTTAGTCTTTATTTATTGCATAGATTTATTGTTATTACACTGTGCATCTACCGTGACGTCCAAATGGCCAAATGACCTATGTCGGTATAAGTTACGGTATGTACAAATCGAGAACCCCTTTGTATACATAACCTAAAATTTTAAAATCCCATTTAACCCCTTTAGGGGGTATTTAACTACATAGGATTGCATTGCCACGCAGATTAAGTAAGTATGCAAAATTTCAATTCAGTGAGACAACGGGAACCTTTTCAAATTTGGCTCCGAAAAAATAACCGACAGACAGATAACATTGTGAGCTAAATAAAAGCTTTTAAAAAATCTAGGTAAATAAAATATAATAGATAACAGATTCCTTAATAAGTACAAAAGTGCGAAATTTTTATAAATATGAAAGAAAGTATGCAAAAGTTCAATTCAGTGGGATAACGGGAACCCTTTCAAATTTGGCTCCGAAAAAATTACCGACAGACAGACAACACTATGAGTTAAATAAAAGCTTTTAATAAATTAGATTTACTATTAGACAAAGATGATGGATTTATATCAAAGGTCGTTAGAAATTAAAATTAGGAAAAAAACACAAAAAATTGTACAAACTCATAGTTGAAAGGTTGAAATTATTATTTTGTGAGTGAAGACAAATGACATAAACATATTGAACTTGCTGTTGAATAAATACCAAACTACAAATAGGACTGAGATAATAATAAATAAGATACAAGTTGAGATTGAATTTTTTTTTGGTTCAAGTAATTTTCTAGTTTTTTACCATTTTAAAAATATAGGTACTGTGTCACTGTGTTCACGAACGAAAAAAATTTTCAAGAAAAAATGAATTGGAAAAAAGAATTATTTATTGTATAAGGGTCTTACAATGTATTTTATATCCGCAAAGGTTTAAACAATTAATATAACAACGTTTTATCCACAGTCAGACAATAAAGACTAAATCAGTATTTTCGAGAAAATTTATTTGACATTTGAAGTGACGTGTTTATCGAATTAATTTTTATTTGGCCAATCACGAGACGACTTTTTCATAAGACCCGTGTGTTTTATTGATATCAAAAGACGTCTCCTAGTAGTGGTATTATGACTTAATAATAGACTGGCTGTGGATAAAGATGCATTAATTGAAGTATCGTTAAACAAATAGAGACAGAAAATATCTTTATATTATTTCCAGCCTCGTTTTTAGCTAGAGTTGCCAAAGTGCAATTTAGAAAAAAAAAATTCATTCATTATTTTGAGACACACTGTATTCTACAGTTTCATGGTCAATTTATTAGTTTAGAAATATATAAAATTACCGCGTTATGTACAGAGTGTTTCAACAAGAATTGCTGAAACTTAAATTAGGAAAAAAACTTATCTAATCACTGCTTTAGAGGGGTCAAAAGTATAAGAATAAGTGGGACCTACTGCTAGACAAAGATGCATTAATACCAAACTTCGTTAAAAATAAAGAGGGAAAATAACAGATCACCCGATCTTCGTTAGGTATATTTTTTAAATAAATTTATTTTTACACTGACACTGAAGCTTCAGTTAGAACTACTCAATATAAATAATATAAATTGAAAAAAAAATTATACAAACTTGGGTATAGTTTTAACAGTGTTCAAGCAAAAATTTTTACCAAAAAATAAATTAGAAAAAAGAACACTTTATAATAGAGACATCTGTTAATATTTTTACTCTTTAAGTCTATTGACAAGACCTGGCCTACTTTTAGACAAAGATGCATTAATCGAAAAGATGGTTAGCAAAATAGAGGACGAAGTTGTCTGTGTATTATTTTTGGCTTCATTTTTAGAATTGCTAAGCTGCATATTAGAAAAAACCATCTATTTATTATTAATAGATTACAGTTGAGACACTCTGTATTCTACAACTGTTTCATGGTCAATTTATTAATAAATAAATTAACAGAACATTAATTTGAGGACAGTTGAATTGCAAATTTATGAAAGTGTATTTTTAGCACAAATGCAATTTGGTTTTGCTTTCTGATAATATTTTCGTGAAGGCAGTAAAAGTAAAACTTTTCTATCACATTTATCACAAAGGTAGATAAGAGACCTTTTTACTGCAGTATTTCACCTACTGAAGTATTGTTTAATGAGCTGAAAATTTGGTTATTGTTGATTGAAATAGCAATTGTATTGTTTTTTGTGTTTTTGAACCAATGAAGGAAATCAATTTCCATTCCAACTCTTAGGAATTCGAAACGTGTGGGTTACTAGAAACCTTCCTCCAGGTCATAATAACTAATAATTTATTGGAACAGTTAGTTAACGCTACGTTAAGTAACATTATACCAATGTTGTCACAGTTAATTGCCTTGTTATTGAATCAAATGTCTTGCCATTGAGAAAATATCCTGGCCAACAGGAACTAAACTTACCAAATTTTGATTTTGTTCAGTTCTTTTTTCCTGTTTTCGGGAACATTTCTCAGTCCATCGATAAAAGGGTGTCTCAGTTTTGGGGCCATATTTCGCACTTAACTGACAGTTATTTGAGCAAAAAAAATAATTCGCACACCTTCACCTACCACTCAACATTTCGCGTCTGCGAGCAGTTCGCGGCGATTTTGAAACGGAAAGTTGATATAGTGGGGATTTCAACCGTGGAAATGGAAAGTGAGTTGATGAAACTGAGACCAACGGTGGATTTTGATGACGTTACCGAATATCTCTTCTGCAATGTCGCCGCTTTCTTCAAAGAGAAAGAAGAAAAATCGCGCAGAGAGATAATTGCACGCGAAAGCGCGATAGTGGACAAAGTTTAAACAAAACAGGCAAAAAGTCTCACCTTTGAAGTCGCCTAAGAGATATCAATGCGTGGAAAAGCCACAAGACGATTATAATCGTGTAAAAGTAAATAAAAGAGAAGAAGAAGAGTGCCAAAATTACGATTATGTAATAACATTTTATTTTTTTGAATTGATTAATTTACAGAAATAATTAAACGAACAGTTTTAAATCAGTTAAGTAAGCCGGAAATTTACCGCGCAAAATTACAATATTGGACCAAAGTAACAGTACGGCATTTAGGTCCACTTCGTTAATTTAATGAATAATTGGCGGTAAAAGTAACTCACAATTCGCTTTGTTCCAAATGTACACTTTGTGCCAATTTTTACAAGTTAATTTATCCAGTCCCAAAAATGCCACCTGAAGTAAATGTTTAGCCAAGAACAGGTAAAAGGAAGGTGGGTGATTATAGTAGATTTTTATGAAAGCTGATAAGTTTTGAATTTCAAAATCGTGAACCACAATAAAGTTCAAATAACTGAGAAGAGAAGAAAGAGCATTTTCTCTAATTACAATGCGAGAAAACTGGGAAATGGTTAATTTTTCGTAACGACACGTGTGATAAAATTCATAGTATTGTTGTTTTCAATTAGCATAAACAAGCATATTTACATAAATAATGGGTTCGTAAATGTACCGATAAGATGATTTTACTTCAAAATAATTTTTTTTTACAAAATTATGTCCATAATTAAAGAATAAAAAGGAAATATAAATTAATATTGTAAATGGTTTAAAATTGCTTTTATTGTTTTTCTGTGTTTCGTATTATATTTATTCTTTACACACTTTGGTGCTTTGAAAACGATACATTAACATGAATTAATTTTAATGAACTGAGGTGATGCAAATTAAGCAAAGAAAACTTTTAATTTTATGTTTTTTTACTAATAAATAAATTAATAGAATAAAATAGAACTCAAATGTATAGGGTGCTGCATTTTGGATGTCCGAATAGGGGATTTCCGAAACTAAGAGGTTTAGAGAAAAACGAGTGACACATTCTCGGGTCCGTTTTTTGTGAAAGTAATTTTGGTCAAAACCGCTTCCCGCTATCATCTTTTGTTTTCGACTTATAAACAAAAGTTGACATTTCAGCCAGCGAAATCTTAAAAATTCATATCTTCCTTATTATAAACGATACACATTTGAAACAAAAAAATTATACAGGCACTTTTTTACAGAGGATCTAATAATGTTATCAGCGATTTTTTTTAATCATTAGTTTAGCTGTAATAACATAAAGTTATATTTTTTAAATAAGAATTATAGGCGGCTGTGATATTTTTGAAAAGCTTATTTTTTTCTGATTTGATATGTCTATTTGTGTAATACATTATTTTTAAATATTTAAAAAAAAACATAACATTTCGCTTTTTCTTTATAGTAGGCCATGAAAAAATTGTGGATTTTCAATTAAAACTATGGAAAATATATTACCTATCAAGTATTTATAATTCAATATTTTTTTAAACACTAATTAATTTAAAAACAGCATAATAAATTATTATTAGATCAAATTTTTGCAATTAATAAAAATTATTTATTTTTAGATTTAAAATGGCAAGTTTACTTATTGCTATTCTATTTTCTAATTAAACATGCAATGTCGGAAAAAGAAAAATCTTATTAATTGTGTGATTGCTTGTCAATAAAATTTTATTTTACAAAAAAATGTCAATCCAAACACCAATATCAAATCCCATCTGCGGTAAAAAAATGCATAACATTATTAACGTCACCTCCATTGCACTTCACTAAATCATAAAAAAAGTGTTAACAAATGGTAGTGACACATCGTTTTCAATTTTCTGCACAATTTTTATGTAATTAAAATCTGCGATGATCGTATATTTGTTCAATTGAAAATAAATTTAACATAGCTTATTTTTATAATTTCACATTTTTTACTTTAATAACCGTTCACAAAATTTCTAGATTATTCACACCTTTTATGTGAAATAATTTTTCCATGGCCAACTACTTTCAAATAGTTTAAATATATTTTTTATCAAAAGTGTATAAAAATATCAAACTGTATTTATATTGTTTTTAGTTCAAAAAAAAAGCTTTTCGAAAATGTCATAGCCAACTATGATTCCTATTTAAAAAAATACAACTTTATGTTATTACAGCTAAACGAATGGTTAAAAAAAATCGCTGATAACATTATTAAATTCTCTGAATTTAATAGAATTTGTGGATTTCCTAACATTTTTCTGTCTTTGTGTTTTTTATATTATTAATTGTATTTCACGTTGCTTTAGTTTGATTATAATAATATCCTTTATCAACAGTCACATTATAATTGTAGTTTTATCCACACTTATGAAGCATATAAAGAGACCTATTATCCACTAGTAAAATAATAAAAAAATTAAAATTTAACACTTCGATTAATTCCATTTTGCTAATGTGGTGATTGTGGATAAAACGTTGTATTGCATTCGTGTTTTAGTCGCATTTTATCCATTTAAGAATATTAATGTTATTCATTCTTGCGTGGATAAAATGCTTTCTAAAACACTTATACCATAAATAACTATTCTCTTATAGGTATTAATAATGTTATTATTTCATAGAGACGAGTAGAGGTAGTACACCATTATTCTACTTACAAGTGGTTACTATGTTACATTATTTGAATAATTTTTTTTATCTTACTCGATAGAATATAGTGTCCATTTGGTGAATTTTTTATTCTATCGGTAGAAAAACTTAACAAAAATTTCTCAATGTACCTATAAGAGAAAACGTTGTATTATACACGTAAAGAAAAGTTGGCATTACCTGCTCGTGATTCCTTTCTAAAAAACATCACTTACAGATAATGAACAACTTTTTTTTACTTGTATAATAAACTACTATTACTGCCATTTTCTATTTTATTTTGTATATTGTAATTATCATATGTTATTAAATCCTGATGATGTGTTAAAATTTGTAGATTTTTTGTCAATTTCAGTTTTCTTTACGAAAACTGGTTTATTGGATGTCATTGGTTAGTTTACGATTTCCTAAGAACGTGCATGAGTACAAGGTGATGCCAACTAATTTGCATTATTTTGCCTCGCAATAAATAACAAATTAATAACACTTTGGACTTGGGGAAATTATGATAGCATTTCCTGGCGCAAAGAATTGATAAATTCCTGGTCCTTTTCATCTTAGCCAAACAATAAAAAAAGATGCTTTCACTTTACATAACTCTTCTTACATAACACTTCCTGTACATTTCTCTCACGTTGTGTCGTATAGCAAGTTTCGTTTTCGTCCTCAATGATGTTTAAAAGACGTCCACGAAACGTAGTTACGTGAGCTTTAAATAATTATTGGTTACATGACTGTAACACTTTATGTCAATAGAAATTTTGCATATTGTACTTATTTCCGGTAGTAAGTCTTGTTGCGACATGAGTACCTAATTGTCGTTAACATATGCCGTTCACTCAGTGCAATAATAATTGAAGCGCAGTTGAAACAATTAATTGATTTCGAAAAAAATATTAGTTGAATCGAATTGCAGGTGCCCTTGTACGGCTAATTATTGTGTTACTTGACAAACAATTTTTTATTTTACTTTTCCTCTCGATTAACGTAAAACGTACTGACGTTTGCGAACGGAACGAGTGTTTCGTCCATTAATTTTATTATGTTTTTTTATAATTTTATAAAAAGGTAGGCAACAATTGGGAATCAAAAAAAGCAAATTTTGGAAAGTCTAAAGTTTTACTGTTAGAGTCAAAAATGGTGTTTTTAATCGTTTCATTAGTTTTTTTCAATTTTTTAACCAGAAACACCTACGCGTATTAAAAAGTAATTAAATAAAAGACAAAGAAATATAAGAAATGAACGAAAAAACCTGGAATTATAATAAACAGAACATTTAATTGTATGATTGTTTTATAATCTGTTTTACAATAATTAAACATTAAAAGTAAATGGCACTAGTTTAAACTACACATTATTTATATTGCAAAAAAGTTTTAATCATTTTTCCCTATACCTAAGTTTTGCCGTTTTTTTTTTTTCTTAAAAAGTAACAATCGCAAGATATGTCAATTTAGCGTTTCTGTTAAATAATTTATATTTCTCTCTCTGCCTGTGATTTTTCTTAAAAATTTTCGAGGATTTTTCTACAATTTTTTGTAATTACAAAATAATTATTAATTATTATTATTAGATAAGTAGTTGTAAATTTTTTATTTTTAGTGTCATTTGAAGAATGAATATTTTAGTAAAAAACATAATTTTGGTGCTTTAGCAAAGAATTTATTCCTTAAAACATTTAAGTTTCGTTGTTTTAGAATAACACAAGAAATGATAAACATTTATAAAATTAATATTTTTACACTTTTAAGTTTATGGATATTGTAATTATTATTCTTATAATTAATTTATTTTAAATTATAAGAAAGGGTGAAAAATCTACGAGGATAGAGAAACATAAAATAACGCACAAAATTCATATTTTTGTGGTTATTTTTCAAACAAAATTCTCAAACAGGTCGATTTTATTTTTTTTAAATGCTACATTTTGACACCATAATGACATTTATGACGTCATGTGTCTTTGAGTAATGACAATGACGTCATTTTTAATTTTTTTAAATGCCAACTGACATTGTTTATTAGTGTTTTAAATAGTACACATTTTTATCTTTCTGGTAAGTATAAATTTTTTTTAAAAATAAAACAAAAAAATTCAAAAAAAGAATATTACATAAAAAAGTTAGTGAGAGTATTATACAAGAAGCTTTATCTTTTCGTTCTTGCTTTATTTTATATGTGGTGATTGATTTTTGTTTAATTTTTTGTGTTTAGTTGTCATATTAAGTTTTCATACTAATTATACAAAAACAATTGCCGCTGATAAAATAAGTCAAGCCCATCATTATATTTAATTGTCAATATTTTTTAAAATTTTATTAATTGTAAGTATATTTATAATTTTGAATTTCTTTTTTTTATTTAATTTTTCTTATTATCAGAAAGATAAAGGTGTCTACTGTCTAAAATATTAATCAAAAATGTCGGTTGTCATTAAAAAAATTAATAATAAGGTCACAACTTAAAAACGAAAGACATCATACATAAATATCACCATGACGTCAAAATGTAGTATTTAACAAAATAAAATCGACTTGTAATTTTTTTACTTATAACAAAGATATGAATTTTGTGCGTTACTTTTGATTCAGTCTGTATATTACTTCTTGAGATTATAGTAAAAAATACTTTTTTTAATTTACAACCAGTAAAATAAAACACAATAAGAAATAAAATAATTAAAAATTGAGTGATTTTACTTTTAAAATCCTTTTAGTTACTCATGTTTTGTGTTTTTATTAACACAAATAGAAATTATAAGCAGTAAAAACAAAACAGTCTCAAGGCCAATAAACTGACTTATAATAAAATAAATATTATACATTTCCACACGTCGGAAAATATTTCGTGACCTTGCCTCCTATTTTTTCAATGTCACTTCTACATCAATTTTTTTAAATAATTTTGTACAAAATTGTAAAATACAAAAATGCTTATTACAAAATTGTAATAAGCAATTTGTCGCAGCTTAGTGATTAATTTGCAATTTAAAATAAAAGATACAAACTACTTAAAAAATACTCAACGAATTCATTATTATTAAAAAATTGCGTCAAATAGTTACGTTTTTTAAAGTAGCAATGAATTGTAGTTAATTTAATTTTTTATACTTTTGAAGAACTTATTGTATTACATTGGTACTTAAAGTAGCGCTATCTACAACTTGGAAACTTATTTGTTAGCTAAGATACAAACCAAAACAACTAAAAATTACGTTACAGAAAACTGTAAGTTTGCTGAACTCATCGCAGTGTTAAATGTTGAAGCACTCAATACTAGATAGAGGCACTAAAATTTAAATTCTTGAAATAAAACTTGAATAACTGTGTAGTGATTACATATTTTTCAAATGTTCAATCGATTACGTGATTTTGATAGCATTTATATTAATAAAAAAAAGCTCTGTCATCGTTAATAAGAAGTTCTTTCTGGTCATGGATCCGTGTAGGTTGAATGGTTTGGTTAAAACAAAAGGCGCAGCCAGTGCTACCACCCACCGAGCTTCGGACCGCTAACAAATGAATCTGACCATGTTACCGCCACAATGGCACCTATGATCTCTACTTTCATAAGTTTAAAACGCATCATCATGACATCGTCGACGTTTATACAAAGGTAATCACCACCTAATTATTAATAGCTCGGTGGATTTTAATTATGGCGCCATACTGCGGGAGGACGGGAAAAATGACAAGAAGAAACGAAGATTAATAAACGCCTTAGATGGATTTGGTTCAAATGGATGATGAAATGTAAACAAATTGTTCTTCAATAAAAATATTGCCTACTTCATTTTTACGTTTTTTGTTTTATTTAGAACGGATCTTTAATTACATTTAACGAAACCAGATGAATTTTTGAAGACAGTACGTAAAAGCTGATACTTTTCTTGCTGAATTGACAGATTTTTCATTGCCAATAAGGTTTTACAAATACGAAATAAATCAAACTTAGTCTTTGTGAAGATGAGATTTAAAATTTTGTTCTATGCGATCCTTACGTATAACCAAATTTATGTCAAGTCGGTGTGCAAAGATAAATATAAAAGAAAAATCTCTCTTATAAGTGGATTTATCTGATAAATTTAGAGTATATAAAAAAAATTATACAATTGTCATACTAACGTATGGATTACTATTGTATCATATTTGGTGTCATTTCCCACACTGGAAATGTCGCGTTTTTTTGAGTGGATAAACTGGACTCTATTACAAAACTTGAGCCGATCGGGAAAAAAACGCATTTTCAAAAATTAAAGAAGAAGAAAGAAATGATGATCCAAGATATACCATATTTCATTTCATTGTAGAATTTTCAAATTCGCAATCTGAGAGTGTACTCAACTTTCATGCACAACGAAGTATCCTTGACACCTACACTGATCACCAACTGTTTAGTAAATTCTACTATCTATTGAAACCGAGAGTAGATACTTTTTATCATTTTTAAATTTTAAAATCATATTTAAGCAGCAGAGGATTTGATCTTCTCTTTGGTGTATTCAATTTTGAAAAAGGTAACAAAATCTAAATTTTGAAAGTTACATCTGGAGAACTTCATATACGATAAAACAAACCTTCATAAAGCTAAATTCAATGGTTTTTTATTTTATTGACATTTGAAAACACGGAAGGAAACATCTAAGCTTTCTTCTTCCAAATACGATTTCAAAATAGTATTTAAAAATTATAAAGGTATCGTTTTTTAAAGAGAAAGATGCAAATACAAAAAAATCAAAATAATGTAGGTAAATTTTTTCAAAACACGACTCTCTGGTTTGTTATGTAAGCGAGCTACATTTTAAAATTCATTTAATTTAAGTAAATAACTGATATGTGATTTACGTTTTGACAAATAGAGTTCATGAATTGTTAGAAAATTTATACAAGGTCTGTCAGTTAATTTGACAAAGCCTGCGCTTGTAAATCAATTAGAAATTTGGAAAAATTGTATAGCATTTTCTATACACTCCTTCACAAAACTGCAAGGTTTTAGTTATTTAATAGTATATTATTTAACGAGTTTGAGTGTAAATCGGACGCTTTATTTCACGAGTGGATTTTTAAACGTCGAGTGATAGCGAGAGGTTTATCATCCACAAGGTGAAATAAATGAACCGATTTACACGAAAACGAGTTGAATACAACATTTTATTCTTCGAATTAGACTTAACAAGGCTTAAAATTGCTTTAAATCTGTTAAAAATCTGACGTTTCGTATTGAGAAATGCCAAACAGTTGTCAAGACTTCCTTACACAGGCGAAACACCGTAAATTTTGACATTGTCGAAAAATAAAAATATAAATTAGATTAGAATACCTATATAATTATTTTTGAAAAAAAGTATTACTGAAACAGTGATTAATTTAACAACTGCTGTCATGGGTTTCCAAAAATTAAATAATTATTTCAAAATGGTGGCTCTTAACTTTTTTATCAAATTATATCCTAAATAACATGTGTTCAATAATTGTTTTGGTCGTGGTTTGCTGTGGTTTTCTCTTTCTAGCATAAACGTAGGTTGACGTGATAAGTTTATATGGTTTGTTATCAACTGTCTAAATGTTGTCTTATTTTTGCATTTAGGAGTTTTTGATAAAAATCACATTGCAAATCATGCAGAACTGATTTTAATTTAGAGGAAGACACAGAAACTCGAAAAGTATACAAGAGGTTAAAAAGCGGAGCACTGACAGCTGTCACGTGTCATTGATTTGTAATGTTAACCGAGACATACGTTTTTTGTGACAATTGCCACACATAGGCGATTTGACCAGAACAATTATTGAACACCTGTTACTTTTGCACCATTTCACCATTTGATAGATAATTTTCACTTACCTATAACTTTAAACATGTGTAACAATATCATAGTTGATAAAATAATAGTAAAGAATCAAAAAATTGATTATTTTGGATAAAAAAACTAGGTGGTAACGAAAACAATTTATTATTAGAAACTTTTATTCACCAATCTAAGAAAAAATACTATTTTTTGGCATCTCTTGTACATTAAAATCAGAATCAACTTTTTTTATTCCAATAACAAGCCATCCTTTAATCAAATTTCGACTGACTGACAAGTCGCAATGTTTTTTTGACACTAAAATGAAGTGTTGAAATGGTTCTCATAGGTGTCCTAAAATGAACTACATATTTAGATCTCGCCATTTTAAATAATTAATTATTATTTTAACATTACCCTAAAATAAAGGGTATTTAAAATTAGAAATTAATTACTCACCAAACAGTACAAAAAAATCACATGGTTCCATTTGAGAACAGTACAAAATTTCGTTTCCAAAATGTTCTCACATTTTTAGGTATAACACTTTCTTTTTATTTTTTGAAGGCAAATACTAGTCAAAACAGTAACATATCTCAAAATAAAAATAAAGGAAACGATAATGTTTTGCTATTTTTTTGATAAAATCTTGTAATATTTCAACAAAAATCATATAATTTTAAACAAGTTAAGCATTATTCAGTGTTTGTTAATCATTTTGCTATTTTTTCGTAACAAAGATAAATAAAAAAATTGACTGTACTGGGAATCAAACCCTAATTTTTGTGAATTTTTTTTTGAAAGTTTTGTCTCACCGTGTCTTGCTATTTTTTGATAAAAATCGGCTAATTTTAAACGAGTTAAGCATTATTTATTGCTTGTTGGTTGCTAGTTTGCTATTTTTTCCTAACAAAAAAGGTAAAAAAAGTTGGCCGGGACGGGGATCGAACCCTGAATTTTTCGAAATTCTTTCCGAAATTTTCGAGTCGGCTCGTTATCCCCTTTTGAACATTGTCGTGTATTAAATGGTCTGACAAGTGTTGAAACCTCGACCATAAATAATCGCTATATCGGCGTCCTCGCCCAATGAGGTATAAAGCAGGTGATTTGCTTATTCACGGCTCTGTCTCTCTTTTTTCGGTTCTTAATTGATTTTCGTCTGTGCCGACTGTTGTTCACATGCACGATGGTCGACGCTGGAATGTTAAACATCTGTATAGTGGCGCCAAGATTTTAAGATTTAGCGATGCGCCAAGGAGGACCCAAGGGATGGTCGTTTAATTTAATCCAAGCATGTGTCGAGTAATTGTTATAGGACTCCAGATTTGAATTTTTTCCGGGCGAAAAGTCGCGTAAAACGTGAAAAATGTGAAATATTTTGTGTGAAGCCTGGCCACAAGACCTCCCAGTTTGAAATATGGTCAGGATGTAACCTGTGATTATGACGGGGGGTTCAGCCTCCTCGGATCTCTGTGAGCACCTTGTTAGCGAAATCATCACTTAGCGTGACGTAGTACCAACCTTATTATACCAAATATCCTCAGGCAGTCTAACGCTGGATTACGTTTCTTCCTCCGTTGGAGGTGCTCGGGTTCGCAGTGCGCACTTGGAAATTATCAGATTGTTATGGGCTGATCGTGAGCGGCCGTAATGGCCTTTCAAATAATTTCACTAATGTCTGAGTTTACATGTGAAAGGATTCTTGCACCATTCGGGAAAAGTACTTCCTATTTTGCGCCAAAAACACAATTTCTAAACGTTTAGTTTAGAATTCAGACTTTGCAAAACTCAGTCTTTGATTTTTCGCCGAATTGAAAGACAATTTTGGTGACTATTAAGCAGGTCAAGGTCTGTCAAGATCTGGTGTAGGGACTGATGATGATTTTTCTCGGAAAAAACAAAGATACAAACAGAATATAAATACCTCAACATACATAATACGATACAATATTTTGATTGTCTTTACATATTTACAAATTCTCGAATTTACAGAAAAATGTATAATACCTTATGCTATTTTTTATTTTGTCTCGTTTTACAGCAAGTGATTTATACAGAGTGGTGTATGTTTGATTTTTTGATGCAACTAGAAATAGATCCTAATTCCAGGATTCACAGAAATTAAAAAAAATAAAATAAATATTTGCGATTACAATGTTGTGATTGTTGTCATGTTGTTAACATTGTCTTGACATGAACTATTCAACTATTACTATTCAAAGGATGAGAAAGTTGAAATGCTCCTAATTAAAAAAATGATTTACTTCAATGGTACAGAGATTTCTAATAAGAACATTTTTTTAATTGAATAAATACAAAATATTTGAGATAAATGGAGAACTTTTTTATTTTAAAATACAACTTATGACAATTGTTTTGAATAACACCTCGGCTTCGTTTACAGGATCGAATTCGATAAAACCAATTTTCAGTGACTTTTTGAAATAAATTAGGTGTAATTTCATTAAGCAGCGTTCAATGTTTAATTTCAAAGCATTTCTAGTTCAAGATGTGTTGGCATAGAATAGACCAACGACTTCAAAATATCTCCACAAAAAGTAATCTAAAGGTGTTAAATCACAATTTTTTGTAAGCCAGTTAACAGTTCCATTTCTGAAGATTACAAACTCTCCAAACTTTGATTATTTTTTTTGCGTAATAAACAAACGTTGTTGAAGCGTATATTTTACCATGACGAATTTTCAAACTACTATACTTAACACAAATGATAGCTACAGAAATTTTCTATTATTGAAATATGCTTTTATGTTTTTAAGACATATCGCCCCTACTGGGAAACCCTTTAGTATCAAGTGCTTAATTAATTTTTTTTTTTGAGATAATTAAGATATTTTTTTTTAGTTGAACCAATAGTACAACAAATTAGTGCTTCTTATTTTATTTAGTCTGATTAGTGATTACAAAAACAAAAAATTGATACGTGAGACTAGTAATTAAATAAACTAGATAATGACAAAATTGGCGTTTACTGGAAAGTTTAGTATTATTTTTACTAAAAGAACGATTGCTGGTAGTTATACATTATCTTTTATGTGGAGAAATATATTAATAAAGAGCTCGGTCTAATAAAGAACCCGGTCAAAATCGATGATTAACGGTCTAACTTGGTTTAAATCGAGCGAAACCATTGAATAATTAGTTATTTTTCAGTTCATTTTTCGATTTCTTTCAAAATAAGTCAAAAATTTATGTTTTTCGTTTCTATTTTAATTACTGCTACAAACTTAATTGAGGAAACATTAGTTTTTTTGATCAAAAAAGTGAGCGAAGACATGCTAGAAACATCAACAACCGAGTATACAACCTAAAATCTAAAAATCGGTGTTAGGGAATAGATTCTTAAAAATTTTATTTTAGGGTACCTATGTTTATGACTTATGAGGTAAAATATGTATATCGTATTTTTTTATAGCTAATTAAATGATTTTCCCAAAAATAGGTAGTGTGGGCTATTTATTAAATGTTAGACTTTTTTCTGTGTGCATGTGAATTTTTCCAGAGTTTTTTTGTTTTCTTATAATATTAAAAAAATAGCAAATAGTATTAATATTTATAAAATCCAAACATTAGAACATTAATCTATTATTCTAAATTCCTACTGTATTTATAAAACAAACAATGCTAAAAATTTATGTTTTGTGCAAAAAATACGTAAAAAATTGTTGATTTCCTAAAATTATGTTTATTTGAATTTTTATTTTTTAAACACTAGTTATTTTGTGGAACCAGCAACACGTATTTTTTTGCACAAAACATCTTTTGTTTTAGAATTACATAAAAAATAATACTTTTTCTACATCTATAATACTTAATATTAACTTTAGGTATTATTATAAGTAATAATTGTAGAAAAATTTTACCTAGAGTAAAAATTCAGATTATTATGAGACACCTTCAGTAAAAATATACTTTACTATATATAGGACCAGTTTATAGAAGCGTCATTAATTTAATCCGTAATTAAATGCGTGACTAACTGATCACGTGACCAAATTGAACCAATTTCATTTGTCTATTCGCGTTGTTAACTTTTAACAGCACAATTAACTTTAATTGAGCTTTCTATAAACCGGCCCTTAGTCTACAAATTTTAAAAAACAATATTAAAATAATATGAAAAAGTTATGTTAACGTAACACTTTGATTTTGAATAAACAGTTAAACTGTAAGTTGTTTTATATCATCCCCAATTTCTAAAACACCTACAATCGTCTATAAATAACATACGGATAGAGAAGGGAATAGACTAGAAAATAGTTGTTATCTATTTGGGATTCTTCTTCGGAAAAACTGTATTTTTGCAATTTGCATATTCTTCTACTGAATATTGAAGAATTAAAAAATTTTAAAGTGAATTTCAAAAATAAAAGCAATTTGATGTTTTGGCTCGGAGAGTTTGAATAACAATGATTTTGCCTCTTAAGTGCACTCTGGAATTATCTTGCGTGACTATTCCTCAAAAGACCCTATATATACAGAAAGATATCTAGTATTTTATGAAGGTTTGTAATAATGGCAATGTTTTATTATGTAACACATGTTTGAACTAATGCATTTACGGTGTTTAAATTAATACTTATCTGAATATTTTGCTTTGCTCTGCTGATTTGATAAAGGTCTGTAAAATACGAGTAATAATCACGTAAACTGCACAGATTTCACACTTTTTTCTCTACTTTTCACGCAACTGATTTTTTATTATTATTTGGTCGAGATTTTGGGTAACTGGCAATTAAGACAATTTAAGTTCAGTACAAATCTTATAACTTCACTTAAGTAATAATTTTCATCTTAATTGAAACAATTTATTTAAGAACATGCACTGGGGAACAAAATGGGTACAAGGAAGGTACTTCAAAACAAGCGAAATCTGAAACCCAAATAAGCTAGAATTTTTTAAATTGTGTCTGTTTTTTTTAAACTATACTTTATTCCTTTTTATCAAAAATCTCTTATTTTATTAGATTCCGTAAAAGCAGATTTTTGAATTTGAATTTGTACGTTACAGCCAATTTTTTTTGTGTACAAGTGGTCTCAAGTAGTAAGTTGCCACTGTACTTTTATGTATCAAAAACAAACAATTTTCAGTAACGATGTTTCTGGGTTCAGTGACAACAAATCTTGATCGTAGCGCTTTTCCGTCTGATCAAAACAATTATCAAAAAAAAAAAAACAGCACTGCAATTCAGTTGACTTGAGGTTGTGATTTAGCCTCCGGCTTTGCAAAACTCCGAATTCCTCTCGCCTAAACCTTTGATTTATCATCGGTGGTATCGGAACTAAGCAATTATCATCGTCTGTGGCCCCAAGTCTCGGTAATTTTCTCAAGCACTATAATTTTCTTCACCTATTCTCGATGCTGTTAAACAATTCATCGCGCCACTTAAAACATCATTAAAGTCGGGCATCAGTTTTGGTAAGTCGTTAGACGGGGAAATATCGATTTGTCAGTGGAACGATTCAATTCTTTCGAATAAATCGGCATTTGATGCGCATATTTTCCGGGGACGGCCACCTAGAATCCACTCGATTTTTTTCTTTCGGAGGTAGGCAAGCGGCCGAAGGAAGTTATGGTAATAGGACAGAAGGCGGACTCGAGCGGTTTAAAACAATACCAGACGGCGCCACGGTCCGTTCCGAAGATAAATGATCGCATATACCGATCCTGCTACATATTTTTCGGTAATTTATAGATAGTTTTACATCATGGGCATTTTGTCTTTATTTTCGGAATTCGTGTTCTACATCGGACCCAAAACTAATTAAGTGACTGAGACGGAGGTACCGGAATTATGTGGGAATCCCAAACACTTGGTAATTGTCGTGTGACCAAGTTTATTAATCGGCTCAATTGTAATTGTCTTCATATTGAATACTAAAAAGAGGGCGCCAATTACGCGGATAAATTGCGACCCAATCAACTGGTCGCTTTGCATACATATTACGTATTAACCTCATGATGAAGTCCTGAAACAACATCGTCACCTTTGACCCCGAAACGAGGGCCACGAGAACGACGCGGTGGGTCCGAGGACCCCTTTAATAACTCCAATTGCTATTGTAGCAAAAGCCGACCGAACTACGAACGATTACATCATTTTGCCCGAACGGGTGATGATCGGGACATTTTTCGAACGAGATAATGGGTTTGGCAAGGCGCCCACGAAATCACCAACCTGGCTAATAAGGCCTAAATGTCCTTGTTAGAGAATTTCGGTTGTTATTATGTTGTCTGTTGGAGGAACAAAAAGATAATCACTGGTGGAGTCATAATGACGAGAAATGATGCAAATTTACATAAATTCATTAGCTGTGTCATTCAACTAGTTAGTTTACACCAAAATTAAAACTAAATATGAGGGAAAATTTACCTAGAAAACACAAAACAGGGACAAATTCGTTACGGCCAAGTCTTCAAAAAAAAACTGGAAGGTAAAAAAAGAAATAACCGTTTTCTAATTTTTAATTAAGAGTGTTCAGTTGGACTGCATGAACAAATAAGGGTTGAAAGTGTAACAGTTACTATAATTAACTAACATTTAACATTCCGAACAAATTATACTAAATATATAACCAGTTTTGAAGTACACTCACCCAAAATGAAAATGACGAACGCCTACCGTGCAACCCCGATCCAACCAACTCCTGCCATAAATCATTAGAGATTGTAAACTAGTTTTGAGTCGTGTTCCACATTTCATTTATCGGCTTTTGAAGTGTTTAAGGATTTCTTGTTGGAAATTGTTGGTTGGACGCGTCATTTTCATTTTGGGTGAGTGTACATGGTACCTATAGGTAATCCTTCGTAAAATAAATTTCTGATCATTTAACATTCTAAAGGGCCAGGCAACCTTATCGCACACCTAAGAAAATCGCCATTTCTAATTGAATAAAAAAATTGCATTTTGCACGCCTGACTGTACGTTCGAAAGGTATCTCCTCTAATTTTTTGGTAATTTTTCACTTACAGATAAAGGTAATAATTTAAAAAAAAGTAATTTTCGACCAAAAAGTCAAATTTTGAATTTTATACTAAAAGACAATGTGAACTGTAATTAGGGTAAGATTGTAAAAGATTTCGTTGGGAGATTTGAATGCAGGCATCAGTTTTTGTCAATTTTATTGCAAGACTGTAAATAAGGGGCTTCAAAAAGGTCGGCTACTGGTAAGTGATCCCTTTGTTGGCAAATTGTACCATCTTCTAATAAATCACGCGTCTGGTTTGCGTCTAAATAAAAAAGACCGATTATTTAATCAACCAAGTAAAAATTTATAATTCTGATACCAAGGTTCGATGGACTAGCAGGTAAGGATTCACTTAGTCTAAAAACTTTGTAGCTAAATTAACTGTTAATGTCCAAAAACTCACAAAACTGCTACGACTTTATTTATTAACAAAAAAATTTAATAAAAATCGAGAATGGTTCTTATTAATGTACAGGCTGGTGTAAGAAATTTCAGAATTTTCATTTCATTAGAAGTCGCGATTTTTTTGGGTGTGCGATAAGGTTGCCTGACCCTGTATACAAAGTGAGTTTACTAAAGGTAGGTACTTATTTTTTTACTATAACTAATAGTTATTTATTTAACGAGTTTGAGTGTAAATCGGACGTTTTATTTCACGAGTGGATTATCAAGCCACGAGTGAAAACGAGTGGTTTATCAACCACGAGGTGAAATAAATGAACCGATTTACACGAAAACGAGTTGGATACAACATTTTATTCTTCGAATTAGACTCATCAAGGCTTAAAATTGTTTTAAATCGGTTAAAAATAATTTGACGGTTCGTATTGAGAAATGCCAAACAATCGTCAAAACTGTTTTACATAGGAGAAAAATCAGAAATTTTGACAGTGTCGAAGAATAAAAACTATAATTATTATAAAAAAATCAGTGTTTGTTGTCAAATACTTAATTTATTCCTGTGTGTTTGTAATTTTTTTTAGAATCTTTCTAGAGTCTCGTATAATAATACAGTATAAGTTCGATTAAGTGAATATTCCGCTGTAAAAAATTACACACACGATAGTCTCGTTAGCGCATATTTCTTGTTAATAATGTTTAAAACAATTGTTGAGTCAAAATTTAATAAAAATCCAAAACTTTTAGATCAAAAGAATCTATCGATTATATTGTCTCCAAGAGAAGCTTTATATAAGTAAAGAAAAGTTGTTTTGTGCCAACTTTTCTTTATGTGTATAATACAACATTTTCTTTTATACCTACTATAATAGTAACAATAATAAAGGTAAATAGGTACATTGATAAATTTTAGGATGAATTACAATAAGATAACAAAATACTTAATAATAATAGAATAGAATAAAAAATGCCAAATAACCATTTTATTATACTTATGGAGTAAGATAAAAAAATCAAATAATGTCAGTAACAATTTGTGGAATACTTTTACTCGTAGAAATTGTATTTTAAAGATGCTTAAGGAAGGGACAAATGTGATGTAAAAAAATGTTATAAAATTATTTTTGGTTTTAATAAGGACGTATTGGAAGCAGGTGTTCTTCTGCGAAAAACATAAGAACTTTGATATTAATAAAACAGTTTATTAAAATTCTGTATAGAATGTAGTAAGTGTGTGAGTTGAAATAACGCATCAAGATACTGATAATGATAAATATGAAAAGAAAACAAAAAAAAATACAGACGAGGAAGATTACGAAGTTCAAATATGATATAGAACCAAAAAAATCCTAATTTTAAGAAAAGTTTGGCTTAGAATTTCTTAAAAAAAAGCTAAACACTCTAAACTGTCTAATATACCGATTAGTTTTTTGTTTACGTGCTATTGTTTTTTCTCTAAATTATTAAGCAATAAACAGTTTAATAACAAAAACTAAATTCGATTAGGTAAGTGAACTTTATCGAACTCCTCTAATTTTTTAAATAATTAATTACTTAAGATTAAATTGTTGCAAATACAGGGTGATTTATATAACTTTACGACCCTGACGAACTTTAAATGTAACCCATTATACATTGGAGGTTGAACTGAGTCTAAATTGGCCAAAACAAAAACGCCAGAGACTGCAATAAGAACTTAATTTTGTATGGTTTGCAAGGAATATCTAAATCACAAATAAATTTATAATTATTAGTGTTTTTGAATCAAGTTATAATTGAGTAATGTATTACTGGTTGCATTTAAAATTCGTCAGGGTCGTAAAGTTATGTGAATCACTCTGTATATGTTATTTAGAATGTCATTCTAAAACAAACCATGCCTAAATGTTTTGCAAAAATGTAGGTACCTAAATGGAAACGCAGGTAAATTTTTCATATTTTTTGCAGTTTGTTATTTTCAATAAAGAATAAAGAATAACAAAGCGCAAAACATTCTAAGTCTAATAATAATGACATCCTTTAATATCGAAATAGTAATACAAGTTATGAACTAAAAATTGTCAAATATCTACCAGAGATAAATTACAAACTGCAAACATAAGTTTTCTTACTTCCAAACTTAATAAAGTAGGTATTATAATAGCAAACGCTATTTTTGTTTTCATTTTTTATTATTAAGAATTTATTGCATTTAAAAGTTTTTAATAATTTTTTAATAACTTATTAATAATTTTAATTTGAAAAGTATAAAATCCATGTATTGTTTAAAAACATTTGACGTAGGAACTGAAGAAGGGTACTAATTACCCGAAACTAGTTTTCCAAAAATAAAAAATAAACAAGTCTGGGGTGTTTTTTGTATTAAATAAAGCTGTAAACATCTAAGTAAAATTACTACAAACATCATGAACTGGGAACAAACATTGTGCTAAGTCATCTGTCTTACTTTTTAGTTTTACGTCATTTTGTGTCTTTTATACAAATACATTTTGTTAGAATAATAGAATATAAATCGATCAATGTGGAGTAAATTTATACAAATCAGCACAATTTGTGGATTAATTAATTAAAATGAAGAAAATTGAGTTATATTTGTGTAAACTTTGTCATACATCGTGTAAATAAAAAGTTTTTTTAGAATTAGTTTTTAATGAGAAACGCCACAAAATCATTGAATTTCTAAATTTACCCACACACTAAATTTGTAGTAGTTGCGTGTGTTTGCTTGAGTTTATTAGCGACGCTAAAGATTTATAAGTAGTTTTCCAATTCATTATCAGGTGCTTACTAGAAATAGTGTGGGTCAAGTCTGTGATAACGATGTTTTACAGCCTAATTATCTTGTAAAATCTGCCAAATTTTAAAATAACCTACCGTGCTATTATTTCACTGTTACCAACCCCAAAATTGTGTGTTTTTGCGATTTTGGCCACCTCCTAATGTCCATTGTGGTGAGTAGCTGTCATTAAAGGTCATTAACGTGAAATAAAAAATTTAAAAATTGATTTACAAATTCCCTTAATTGAACTCTTTGGAAAATTGTATAATAGTGCACTAGAATTATCATTACGATGACAATTAGCCCGATAGCATCCTCGTAATAACAATAAAATTCAATCGACCTCGTTTCCAATCGATGCCCGAATTAAAAAAGTCCAACAAAACCAAACTTGGATTAATAATAAATAAGTTCTGTTTACCAATTTCGATAGTCTCAAAGATAACTGTTACGTATGTCGGATAATGTGCGTTCTAAACGTACACATTATATACTCATACAAAAATCATTAGCACATATTTTATATGTTAAATTCACATAATGATACGGTAGATATCCCAAAACAAACTCATTCTAACCTATCATTATTTACGTCAGTCTCTCGAAACGTATAGTCCGTGCTTCCATACACACACTGAATCGTTGGTATAACCAAAGTGTGGGTTTATACCACGTTGTGGAGTATAGACTGTTGGCGAATGACCAAAACGTATTTAACAGACGAGGAGCATCCGGTTTGGGCAGGTGCCTGATTTCCAAATTTAATGTAGGTTTTGATGATCATAGTAATTATTAGAGGTGCCTACCTACCACACTAAACCTATAACTAAATTTATTTGTTGGGAGACGTGCCCTTATTAAGGGCTAAATTACAGCGCCTCTTTGGGCGAAATTTGCCAGACTGTGGTTTGCTGCGTTCTTTGTTCTTGGTTTTTTATTAGGAAGCTCACGATAGCTGAATTTTAATTTGTATTTTGCCTATTTTGCATTTATTACTTTCTTTAAATGGTGAAACGGTTGTTCTAACATGCGATCGAAAATAAACTCAATTAGAGCAAGCTGTGCCTGCAGAACTTTAGCCATATTTTAGCCGTTTATTTACACTTTAGCCACACTTTTGAAGTTATGTTGTCTTACGTTGGTTTTACACAGCATATTATGTGGCTAAAGTTACATTTCACTTTCAATGCTTGCTTTAATTGAGTTTATTTTCGATCTCATGTTATCCATTAGGGTTTTGAAAACTAAAAAAATAATTACCCAATAATCTCTTCGACCACTTGACACGTTTTCGAGCTAAAAATGATAGGCCCGGTTGCTCAGTTCGAGCTTAAACCGAGTTTAACTCTAAACTAAGCTTAAGCCGGCACCGAGTGTTCAGTTGCGAAATATCGACTAAGGACTAAGCATAAGCTTAGCATTGGTTTAACTAAGCGGTCGATGTTGGCTGCTTAAGCACTAAACATTTTTAATATTAACGTTATTAATATACCTACATAACTTTATAATTTTATTGAAATCTTTAACAGATGAATAAAAAAACCGAAGTAGCAATTTTACGCGAAAAGAAAAAAAATTTTGTCAATTTTGATCAAGATTATAAATCTAACACTAGAGTGTAAAAAAGTTACTTGTTCGATGAAAAAAATTGACCATGGCCCAAATTGCACTAAGACTTAATGCAACAGCAGACACCCGTAGAGGGGCTGCTACATTACAAAAAATATGCGACAATTAAAAAATTCATGAAATATACAGATCAACAATGTTATAAAATACAGACTGGTGGAGGACCACCTAGCCCATATACTACTTACTTTCACAAATGTGTAAAAAAATTGCTTTTAATGATAATTAGTGATAAGGAACCAATAGATTACCGGATTCGACAGTGAATTTGCTTTTTTAAATAAATTTCAGTTCAGTTTGACTTAAACTTGTGATAAACAAATAAACTTAAACAATAACAGTAATGAGTGGAGGGCCATGGCAACAACATGTAAGTTAGTATATTAAAAAAAAACTAAAAAAAGTATAATGATAACAATTTACTTATTCTTATTCCATTATAATAAACATTACTTTTTTAAGTGCTGCAGCAGAATCCGACAGTCAAGAAAAGAATGATGTTAGAATTATTGATATGTAAATATTATGTTATTTTAATTACAGCACAAGTTTTTAAACAGTTAAATTATTTATATAAAATTGTTATGCTTCAAAACTGAAAACGCCCAAGTCTTCAAATGCACAAAAGCAACAAATAAACTGTGCAAATCAATTCATTGCTGTGCTCTGAAAGGAAATGTTAAATTGCATTTTTTCCGAAGGAAGCACAATTTGAAAATGCCGCGCATGTAAGAGGTCCATGAAATAAGAAAAAACCATTTTAGTAATTAATAATTATAATGAGATACATTTTTAAATATAAGATTCTTATTATAACGATAGTATTCCTACAATCTACCAAAATAATGACAAATGATGATATTATTCCATCTTAACCTAACTTTTCAAAATTAGAACTGTCAAAACAAAATCTCGCCAAAAACTTGAAGTACAGTACTACCAACAGCATAAGTGACAAGTTTAGTGCGGCTTAGCTAAACTTTCTGAGCAACACAACTGCGGTTTAAGCTTAGTTTAAATTTAAACCGAGTTTACGTAAGCAAAAGCTTAAGCTCGAACTGAGCAACCGGTCCTAAGTAATCGATTAGTTGGATCGAAAATGGTCGAAAATGTCAAAAAATATGTAAAGTGGCGAGCAAAAAATTTCGGACACCTTTGACATTTCTCTGACATTATCGTGTGTAATTCCCTATCCTTTTTGTCAACGAAATGACAAAAGTGTCCGAAATTTTTTGCTCGACATTGTACCTACTCAAAAAATCGCCGACTATTTACCTAATGAAAGAAAAAAAAATAACTAAATATTTTTAAATAAGTAGTTTTAGGTACGGAAAGGGATGTTTTGCTCTGATGCTTATTACTGAGGGTAAAAATTGTGTTTAAATGAGTTTTTTGTTGAATCATTAATCGTGAGGTATCACGTGTCCGTGCGTGCTGTACCAGAAGCTCTCGCCTCCTATGATCGGAGCGAGATGGTCGGATTAGCCGATACCAACCTAAAAATAATTTATTACTTAATAACAGCGGTGAAAAAGTTGGCATGATTTATTCGTGTTCAATGTGCCGCACACCACAAAAATGATATAAGACTTTATTCTTGTCCGCCGTCGGTGGTCCAAAATGGCGCCAAGATGTGATCCAGTTCTGAGATAGTCCGAGAGATGGCCCGAGATTTATAACGGACCTTTTATAAGCGCGCTCCTTAGATCTTCAACACGATTACCTTTGCTTATTATATTTGCCTCTTACTACACGACTAAATTTAAATAATATATTTTTATACAACAAGGCTCTGTTTGATATTCTGGAAACGCACCATCTCAAAATAAAAGAGAAATAAAAAATACATTTAACCCTTTATATGGCCACGGCCGATTCGCATTAACTCGTCTCACTAAAAAATAACAGGAAAATAAAAATAAGAAATCAACATTGTTTAACTTAAAAATAAACCCATAAACTATAGATTGGGGTATTATTTAATTATAAATACAGTAATAATGCTACATTCATTTTCTAAAAATTCATCAAATTCATTAATATAAAAATCGAACGTCCATCTTTATAGTAAATCTCTTTAGAATTGTGTTTACAAATTAGTTTATTTAAATTACACACAAGCAAATTGGATTTTGTTTTACATTTTACTTTTGTAAGACTCGACATTTTACGCTACATACAGGCTGTTCCAACGTTCCGAAAAAGTCCCATAACTTTTTTATTATTAGAGACAGTGACTTTTCCTTTTTTTTGCTGCACATTTTAAAACACGAAAGTTATATTTTTTAATGGAATCTACTCAGTTTGATTTGACTTTTGGATTCTACGCTAAATTACTAATTACTTTTATAAAAGTCGTTTTCTCTTATCTCTTATCAATTTTGATTTATGACGGTTTTTTTGCAAGAATTTCGAAATGTAAGGGTCTGTTTAAAAATTCCTACCTTTCAAAGTTTTGACCACAAGTCAAAGTAATTAACGCCGTTTAATTCCTGAATGTTTGCCGCATCTTTTAAGTGTTTACTCAACAATCTGAACACTCGCATGTGCCTCCTGCGATTTTTTAAACATGGCAAATTAAAAATGTCAAAAACTCATTTTTGAGGCATTTCACGTGAAGCGAACAACTCAAAAAAATGCGACAACCTGAAATTCGGATACAATTGTTTCCTTCAAAAATTCGTGATGATTTTTTTGTGAGCGACTTATTTAAAATGTTATTGACCAAATATTAAGCATAACGTCCTTGTAAACTGTTTTTCTAATTAAACAGTAAACAGCAAAATATTTCAAATGGTGCTTTATACAGAAAAAAGACTGTTCTTTTTAACTCTAAAATCAAATTTGAAATTTCAAATTTTTTTCGTCTACAAAACCGGAAGTGAAGATTCAAATTCGAATTTTAGTAACTTGGACCATTTTTTTTAAATTATTTTTATTTCAAAAAATAGCTTAAAGTAAATAGAATTTACACCATAAGTTGCAAAATGGGATTTCTATTCGTTTAGGAGATACAGCACTTAATGTCCACGATAGGTCGGTTTACGCAAGAATTGACCCGCTTTTGTGTACATTAGAGATTCCATTTTGCGACTTATAGTGTAAAATCTATATATTATAAGCTATTTTTTGAAATAAAAATAAATGAAAACAAATGGCCCAAGTTACTAGAATTTGGATTTGAAACTTCACTTCCGGTTTTCTACACGAAAAAAATTTCAAATTCCAAATAGGATTTCAGAATCAAAAAGAACAGATTTTTCTATATAAAGCACTATTTTAAATATTTTGGTATGCATTAGTTTTTTGAATAAAAGTTTCCAAAAACTCTGACTAATATTTCGTCAATTTTTTGGAAGTCAATATCTTCACAAATAAGTTTCACACAAAAAAATCATTATATATTTACAATTATGCTTTCTAGGAGAACAATTATCCTGAATATGACCGAATTTCAGGTTGTCAAATTTTTATTGTACATATTGGTTAAAAGATTTTTTGACAAACTTTTCATCGATATAGGGTTTGTATACTTAGTCTAATCTAAAATTCCATATAGCTGTCTTAAAATAACAAAATTTCGAGAAACTTTTGGACAATAAAAATCAAGTGGGTCTTATGTACGAAAGAATTTAGCACAGAAAATAAATAAAATTATGGAATTGGAAATTTTTTGTTGCAAGAAAATGCACAATTGACTTACAGAGAAAATAAGGCAAAAACTAACATTTTGCAAAATACTCGCAGTATTAACCTAATTAAGTAGAAAAATTAAAAATATTAACAAATAAAAAAGTCAAAAAATTAAAGCTATTAAGCTATTTTACAATTTTCTCTATAACAGATGGACAAATGTTTTTTATTCAAGTCCTGTCTTTGAATTAAATAAACAAATAAATAAATAAATAAATAAATAAATAAATAAATAAATAAATAAATAAATAAATAAATAAATAAATAAATAAATAAATAAATAAATAAATAAATAAATAAATAGTTACTTATTTAACGAGTTTGAGTGTAAATTGGGTTTTAATTTCACGAGTGGATTTTTAAACGTCGAGTGTTGACGAGACGTTTAACATCCACGATGTGAGATAAATGAACCGATTTACACGAAAACGAGTTGCATACAATATTTTATTCTTCGAATTAGACTCAACAAGGCTTAAAATTGTTTTAAATCTGCTAAAAATAATCTGACGTTTCGTATTGACAGTTGTCTAAACTTCCTTACACATGGAGAAAAACCGTGAATTTTGACAGTGTCGAAGAATAAATAAATAAATAATTAAATAAATATATAAATAAATAACTACCGAATGTTTTATGTTAATATTTATCACTCAGACAAAACTCCGAAATACACCACTGGCTATGATAATTAATCAAACCGCATAAAGGCAGGACGCCATCCTCGGGCACCCTTGATCTCGTGTGTTATTATTTTACAAGACCTACTTGATGATAGCCACTTGCGGTTAGCCACCGTTATTATTATTATAACGACAGATAACATATGGCTACCGCTAAAAAACACGAAACGCGCTTTTAAAAATTACACAATAATAATTCTGTTATTTTTGCGCAAAATGCAAGTGTTAAATTGGGTTCGATGGGTTGGTACAAAAGTCCTGCGGTTTGCTTTCGTGAATGGTAATTATAGGGAGCTGCGAGATATTTGTATTGTTAGAAAATCACACCATAAGGTGTTGCGGTACACGGTGGGAAATAATCGGTCAATTGCTGGGAAACAAGCACGAAACCGGCTAAAGTGAGCTAATTCAGGGGCCGCAGACCCGATGCTAGTTATTACAAAAATAAACCACAAATATAACATTTTAAGAAATGGTAACGAAAAAAATAAATACAAAATTATTAAGTCCAGCCCTGTTTTTACCAATAAAAAAATACAAAAATTGGTGACAATGAGTTTAGAAAAACATTTTCTTCTTGCGCGGTATTTTTCCGATCATCACGTATTTTCGTGACAATTCCGATGCAATAATCATGAGAAAGTCAACAATAACAAGATATATCCAACCGTACCAATTACAAGTACGTCGACGAGGTCAACAGTGCATGTTCCATAATAATGTGACGGTGTTTGGTACACAAAGTGTCCACTCATATTTGAATAATTCGTATGCTTGAAACGTCCTCCACAAAATATACAAACATAAATTACCCACTACGGTGTCGGACGTGAATCACAATGCAGAATTTTAGAGCTTCGTTTTATTATAATATGGATTTGAGGTTTTTAAATTAGAGTACCTAAAGCGTGACGACACTTTAACCAAACATGGACAAGTAGCAGATATTAATTTTATCCCTCTTGATGATGCACACAAACCCCGACCGTTCAAATTGGGTTGAATTGTGTTAAAGCGATTAGGTTGGGGAATTCGATGATATTGATTAGGTCCAATGGCGTGCGCCCGGCTATCGATCTCTAATTGAAATTACCGATTTGCCACGGTTGGTATTCCTGACAGATGCGGCCTGCTTTGTTTACTACATCTACAGGGTGCACCACACAAATCAATTTCGACTTGTATAGTTCAAACTATCAAATAACTAACGAAAACGGAAACTTATAATGAAACAAAAACCAAATTAGCAAAAAACAGAACAGTAAACACAAAAATGTAAATAAGATTAGTTTAGAAATTGAAGGATAATGAGATAAAGAGAGAATAAATCAGAGTAAGAGCAAAAGAATAAAATAATAAAATAGCAAATTTATAAATAAAGAAGAGCAATACAAGAGACATAAAAGACAAAAAAATACGAAAACACAGCATTGGAGATGAACAAAATAGAAACATTTTTGCTGCTGATTTTTTTTGTTTAAATAAGCTTTTCTACTGCTTTTTTGTTTCCATAAGCTTTTTTATAAACTCAATTTTTCCACAAAAACTTTAAATAATAAACTGGATTTCTGTTTTTTAAATTTTAAGTGCAAATAAAAAAATTGTGCCTACCACAATGAACAAACGACATCACCTTTTTTTAATGGGACTTTTAAACGATTTTACAGGAACATTGTATTAGGATTTTTTCGAGAGTACAATTATTAATTAACAGATTATAATCAATAAATACAAAAGTACAAAATCTCTTTTATTTAAGAGAAATAGGTATAGAAAAAAAAATGTTTTTAGTATGCTTTCACAAGGCGACTCGGTTTGATGTGATCAGTGATCACTTAACTTGTGGCCACTGTATTATTTTTCGCATAATTCCTAGTAATCCTACAAAACATTAACATTGCTTTCGCTATTCAAGTGAATAGATACAAAATCTTTTTGATATTTTTGATGTGAAAGAAGTAATTATTAATTAAAAAAAACTTTCCATTTTTCGAAATGGAACGTTTGGATGAGTTTCGTTTTAAAAAATTCCACCAAAGAGTAGGCATTGCCACGGAATCTCTTACGAGTATTAGTTTTTACAACATTAAAAAAAAGATAACGGAACGTAAACCGTCCATAATGGAACAAAAAATTAAATAGTTTAAATTAGCAGAAAAATCAGAAACTAACAGACATAAGTAAATAGAAACAGAACAGTATCTAAACATAAAAATGTAAATAAGATTAGAATAAAAATTGAAGAATAATGAACGAAGTAAAGGCAGAATAAATGAGAGTGAAAGTAAAGAATCAAATAATGAAATAATAAATTTAAGAACAAAGAAGATCGAGGCAATACAAAGAATATAAGAGACAAAAATGAACACAACACACTAATGGAAATAAATAAAATAGAAATATTTTTGCCGCTTTTTTTAATTAGACAAGCTTTTTTTGCTGCTTTTTGATTTCACAAGTTGTTTATTTATTATTTATTTTTCATATTTTTTGTATTTTAAATTTTAAGTGAATTCGCTCCTTTTAATAATTTTTCTTATTCGACAAAAATAAAATAAAATTCTCAATAATACAAATCGAAAATCCACTTTTTTTTTGAAATGGAACTTTTTTCTTATATTTTTTCTTATTTATATTTTAAATTTTTTTTATTTGACAAAATTAAAATAAAATTCTCAATAATACAAATCGAAAATCCACTTTTTTTTAAATGGAACTTTTACACAATTTTACAGACACATTATCTTCCAATTTTTCCAAGAATACATTAGTTTTTATAATTAATAAGTAATACAAAAGTGTAAAATCTTTTGGATGACTGTTAATTTATTTGAGAGAAATGTAGAAAAAACAAATGTTTTCACAATGCCTTCACAAGGCGTTTTGATTTGATGTGATTAATTAACTTGTGAAATAATTAAGCCGCTGTTTCCTACAAAACGTTAGCATTGTCTTCGGTATTGCAAATAATACGAAATCTTTTTGATATTTTTTTAATTGAAGGAAATTACTTTCTCCCACGAGTAGGTGTAAGTTTTTACAACATTTGAAAAACTAACGAAAAATGAATCGTAAATTTTAAATTATCATAAAAGCAGAAACTAACTAACAAACATAAATAAATGGAAACAACGGTAAACACAATAAAAATATATAAAAAAATAGTTTTTTTAAAAAAAGCTTTTATTTAAAAGATGCACTAAAAAGTAAAAATAATACCTATATTTCAAACACAGGAGAATATTTTTTCTTACAGGTTAAAATTCTAAATTTATAAAAGCTTTGGGAGTTGTCAACTGAACAAAGTAATTCTGTAATGCCGTAGTTTTATAACTCCCAAAGCTTTCATAAATTTTAGGATTTTAACCTGTAAGAAAAAATATTCTCCTGTGATTTTGAAACACATTATTTTTTAGTTTTTAATGCATCTTTTAAATAAAAGCTTTTTTTAAAAAACATTTTTTTATATATATATTTTTGCTTTATAGTCTTTATTTATTGCCTAGATTTATTGTTATTACACTGTGCATCTACCGTGACGTCCAAATGACCAACATACCGTCTATGTCGGTATAAGTTACGGTATGTACGAATCGAGAACCTCTTTATAAACATAACCTAAAATTGTAAAACCCCATTTAACACCTTTAGGGGGTAATTAACTATATAGCATTGCATTGTCACGCAGGTTACGGAAGCATATTAAATTTCATTTCATTGCGACTACAGGAACCCTCTCATGTTTACAAATCGAGAACCCCTTTGTAAACATAACCTAAAACTTCAAAACCCCATTTAACTACACAGGATTGCATTGTCACGCAGATTAAGTAAGTATGCAAAATTTCAATTCAGTGGGACAACGGGAACCCTTTCAAATTTGGCTCCGAAAAAATAACCGACAGACAGATAACATTGTGAGCTAAATAAAAGCCTTTAAAAATCTAGGTAAATAAGATTTGAATAGAAACTGAACGATAGGTAATGAGGTAAAAACAGAATAAATAAGTGTGAAGATAAAATAATAAAATAATGAAATAACCAATTTAGGAACAAAGAAGCAATACAAAGGATATAATAGATAACAGAATCCTTAATAAGTACAAAAGTACGAAATTTTTTTGATGACTTCTTAAAGTATTTGAGAGAAATATGAAAAAAAACACAATATCTTTTTGATATGTTTTTTATTTGAAAGAAATAATACAAAAAAAACTTTCTGGGCCAGGGATCGTACCTTCAACTTTCGAGTGGCCAATCAAAATTTTTTATTTTCATTTTCGAAATGGGGCGTTGAAATTATTCAAATGAATGTAGTGAAATTGTCAACTTTCGCATAAAACCCACAAAACTGTAAGCATTGCCCTCGGAATCTCCCACGAGTATTAGTTTTTATAACATTTGAACTTTTCACGTTTCCAGATGATCTCAACGTGGCAACACCAAGTCAACGTGAAGATCTCTTATCATCGCCTCTCCCAAAACTGGTCCTTAATCCGGCCTCGCACACGGCACTCTCGTCCATTCATTCATGAAAAAAGCCAAAATAAAAAAATGGAATAATATGATACGTGATAGTGTACACAATAAATATGAGCCGATTTGCATAAACAAGTACGATGACAAATGATATTATGTTATGCGAGATGGGAAACGGTTAAAGGTGGGCGTGTTACGACTACGAAACTTGTCCGCTTACGCTTAATTATTGTCAACTTTAATTAATTGTAATGCGGCCGTTTGTTATATTCATTCCTCGGACGCGATTTCCACCACATTAAGAGATTGCGGAATTATTATATTTGCATTCGCAAGTGGGCGCTGCTGATCCTTATCACAGCCAAGAGTGATAATAATTACCATTTTTTGCACGTAATGGGCGCAATTAAGCACACTCTCCACTCAATCATTCAAAGCTTATCAAATTAGGTACTACTTTACTTGAATATTTTGTGTGTTGTTTGAGGTCGAAGTGACACGTTACGCATTCAGTCGTTGTTTCGTCATTTTTAAATCATCCGGTATCAAGTAAATTATTCCCAACACTTTTAATCCCATCACGTTTCAAGATGAAAGCCGCCGATGTCCGAAATCGCCTCAAAAATCTAAATGCAACACCTCAGACGCCCGAGTCATACCAAAAAATCGTAACAACTTTTCATGGAATTTGCACGATGAGTCTGAAATTTCAATCTTATGGCCACCGGGAAAAAATCATTTAAAAGTATTAGATAATTTTCCCAAGAGAATATCTCTTATCTTTTAGTTGTGTTCGCGTGATCAGTTCAGATCCATCGATCATATTATCTAATTGGCCTTGTGCTTACCGACAAAGAGCGCCGGCTTATGTACAAAAGGCGCTTCGCACCCGTACATTACTTCTGCATTCCTTGGTCAACACGAATTCCGATCGGTTTGGCTTTAATCAAGGAGCGAATGGTAAACTACGGCCCGGGGGGCGATAAGCCACTGGCAACGCTTTTCGATTTTGCCGACTAATCTAGCACGATTAAAAATATGCACAGAATGAACAAAAATTAAGAAATGGCTCAGCTGAGAACTTCAAATAGTTATTTATTATACAATAAAGTGTTTTAGAAAGCATTTTATCCACGCAAGAATGAGTGGATAGAATGCGACTAAAACACGAATGCAATACAACGTTTTATCCACAATCACATTAACAAAATTAATTAATCGAAGTTAAATTTTATTTTTTTCATTATTTTACTAGTGGATAATAGGTCTCTTTATATGCTTCATAAGTGTGGATAAAACTCCAATTATAATGTGATTGTGGATAAATATTTAAATTTAATAAAGAAAATGATTGGAAAAGTAAAGAATTACTAAAGAAATCACTTTACTTTGATCAAAAATATTATACCAATTGTAGAGAATGATTCAGCTAAGACATTCAATCCAATATATCTGTGTAGTTACATCATTTGAAATAGATATATTTTTTGAACTTTTCAAAATCAATAAGAAAACAGAGAAAAATAAAAAAGTAAACTTATTTTATTTAGGTATAGTGATTAATCCAGCTGAGACGTCGAAATAAATACATATTCAATACCTACTTGTGTGTAGATGTTTATTCAAATGTACCAAACAAAATCACTGAAAAAAAAAATTGGTAAAATTTATTTTGAACAAAAAATATTAAATGTAGAGTGTGACCTAAATGAGACATTCAATTTAAGTCAATATTTTTGTTGTTAGTAGGTATAGTAAAACATTCAAATTTAATACTAGATAAAATCAGTGAGAAAGGAGAGAAAAACTGATAAAGATGAAATTATAGTTTCATAAAAATTCATTCTAATTCTAATTGTAGAGGACGATTCAGCGTGCAAGCCTATACTTTTAAGTCACATTTAAATACTTAAATTTATAAAATTTATAAAATCAATAATAAAAGGGAAAAATTTTAAAACATAGTTTATTGAATGACAGTGAGTGACTCGTCTGTGGCGTCTAAGTAAATACATATTGGTTAATTTGCATAAAATATGTAATATGTAATTTAGCTTGATCAAAAATATTAGACTAACTGCGTAAAGGTTCAGTCAGCTAAGACGCCCAAGCTAATATTTCTCTTCATAGAGCATGAAGATATTCACGTTTAGTATTGAAACTGAGAAAAAGGAAGAAACAAAAAAGTATTTACTTTGTTTAAAACTAGATAGGGTAAAGATGCCTATTATGAAACACGGTTTTTTAAATTTACATTTTTTAAGTTTACTTTTGTGATATGTGAAATTTGCCTGTTTAAAAAAAAGTTTACAATATGAGACAGTATGAGACTTCTCGTTATAGGGAACCAAGTTGTAAACCGCCCCTTTACAGAGACATTTTTTATTGATTAATGAAAAACAAAAAGTAAACATAACAAACTTCCTAAAACGAAATTCTTAATAGAAATTAACATATTTTCTATCAAAATAAAAATAACCTTTTTTATTTAATTTATCCACATTACGACTGCACCTCTGTGCCTATTTCAGCCAGTTATTAGGTGTTTCATTTTTTAGAATTTTGGATAAATCGAAAGAAGTATAAAATAATAAACATTATTACTATTATTATTATTATTATTAAAATACCGGCTGTTTTGTCTAAACCCCACATTAGAAGTATTGAGAGTTCTAATAATCATAGTCATCTGAAAATTTGTGTACAACCATAATCTTTTAGGTCCTGCTCAATGAAAATATTCTCAAGATAGCAGCACTTCCGGTTAACAACTTCCTTATTTTAAATAGAATGCTATATTTTTTAATGCGTTTTTGAATTACTAGAGTTATTTTAAGGTAGTTTTCATAAGCTGTTCCTATACCTAAATTTAACCGTTTACGAAATATTTATGGTTTTTAAAATTTTTTTGGATTTGCACCTCCCAGTTCAAAAATCGATAATTCTGCGATTTTTAAAAATTTGGAAATATTTTTGAGCTCATTTGAAAGAGGAAGCCTAGATCTTTCCTTTGGTGTTTTCAAATTTCTAAAAAAGAATAACAAACTCCAAATTTTTAAAATTAAATTTGCAAAACTTTAAGCACCCATAACTCATTTTTTTCAAATGAAATGACAAAAGTTTTATTTCACTAGATGGTAGAGAATTTAATTCTGCTTCGATCTGTGTTAACATTCCCTATACTTATGTTTAATAGTTTTCAAGTTACAATACCTTTTTGTTGGGATTGAGAAATTCATTAGCCATAAGCCTTTTCTCATAGGTTGCCATGGAAACGAATGAAAAATGGTGAAAAATTAAAGTTTTTCAAACCAACACCCAAAGAATTTATTTTGTTTTCACAGTCTGATAACACAATTTTGAACAGAGTTTGTCGTTTAAGTTTAATCAGAAATGTTTTTATGGCAAACAATGCAAAAATAGCTATGGTTTGTAAGAAATTTCCTACAATATCAAAAAAACCAACATAACTTGAAAATTATCACAGATAGGTATAGGGAATGCTAATACAGATAGATGCAGAAAAAAATTCTCCTCCATCTAGTGGAATAAAAATTGGGATATCCCATTTGAAAAAATTAAGTTTTGGGTACTTAAAGTTGTCCAAACTTAACCTTAAAATTTTTGGGTTTATTAACTTCAATTCCAATTTTGATCACACTGAACAACAGATATAGGCTTTCTCTTTCAATTCTCCAAACATGATTTCGAAATCTCTAAAACTAAGCGAGTTACCGATTTTTTAAGGGACAGGTGCAGATTCAAAAATATCTCGAAAACGGTTAAACTTGGGTATAAGAAAAGCTGATAAAAAATCCCTTAAAATAACTCAACTAATCCAAAAACGCAGTGAAAAACATAGCTTTCCATTTAAAATAAGAAAGTTAATAGCGACTTCCGGTATAACCGGAAGTGCTGCCATCTTGAAAATATTTTCATTGAGCATAACTCAACGGATTATGCCTGAGTACCAACTCTCAGATATATATCTTTATTAGAACTTTCAATACTTCTAATGTGGGGTTTAGACGGAACACCCTGTATATCGAACAAACGGCAGGTAAAATAAATACTTCATAATGTTAGCTCTATGTTAATAACAATCAATACTACGTATCTAATTACAATTTTTCATCTTTTTTTGCACAAAAACTTATGCCACAACTAACTGATTGTCAGAGCTAGCTCTTCGCTGTTGATACAGAATTTCCTACAGACAATTTTTAACTCTAAATATACTCATTATTTCTTATGTTCAGTTTGAAAAAACACAAATCAACGCATTGCAAGAATTGCTATGCAATTAATTATTCCACATGCTGTCAATAATCTCAAACTGTCAGTTAAATCTTGCAAGATAATTCATGTAAAGAAAAATAATTTTTTCTGTAATTTATAATAGTCGGGTAACTGTAACAGGTAAGGAATAATAAATTACTTGATTCGGATAACTTAACATCTAATGATTATTTTTGCGTATCATTGGTAACTTAAATTAGATGAATACTTTGATGTGTGTTTTTTCAAATAAAACATAGTCACTATGTTAAAAAATGTCCCTGTATATTGGTACTAATATAGATCAGTGGCGCCTTTTTTAGAAAACTTTTAACTTATAAAAAAGCCGGTGTCTCACATTAGTACCCTTATCCTACCATAATAATTGTACATAATAATTCAGCTGAGAACTCCTGCTAGCTTTTATTTCTGCACCTATAAAAATAATTAAACATGAGGGGTCTTACAAAATTAATGAGGAAGCGAAAATAAACTCTAAGAATAAAATAAATGTAATTTGATCAAAAATACTATTTTTATTGTAGAAAGCGACTCATCTGAGATAATGACGTCAATATTTTTATGTTTTCACATTAAAATACTAAAATAGTACTCAAATTTGACGGATAAAATCAATGACAAAGAAGTAAAATTTTGAAAAAAAAATTACTATGATTAGAAGTATTGTATTTACTAATTATTGTAAAGGATAATCGGATAATCGAGCTGAAACGTCTTAGCTCATGTTGTTGTAGTAAGCACATCAAAGTATTATCAAATTTGGATTAGAAAATCAAGACGAACGAAGAAAAAATATACACGGATTAAGTAAAATATAAAATGGCAGTTGTAGAGGGTGACCCAAGTGAGACACTGAAGTCAATTCAAGTCAGTATTTTAGCATTTGCATTGATTTAAAAGTGGTGTTGTGTGAGGTGACGTCTGTGCGCCCCTGAATGTCGTCTCTTGGCCCATTGTCCAGCGCGTTCGGGGATAGGACAATGTTCTATTGTTGTCCTGTATTTGATTACGTATGTTATGTGCATTGTTTGCTAACAGTGGTCATGCGTCGTTAAGTGCATCCTAACGACGGTCGTTAGGACGTTCCCGTAATGACCAACATAGATTCGATCGTTGTGACATTTCAACCCTCGCCCACATATTCGAAATCGGCACAGCTTAATACCTAACATAATTGAAAGCGTTTGAGGGCCACCAAAAATTTTTCATTCCTTTAAACTAATTCTGCTCTTTGATAAATGCTTCTCGGACTGTTTTGATGACTTGTGAACATATGCGTCGTAAAGGGCGACGTAAAACGTTAATTACGCGCGCTACATTTCCATCCACAACAATTTACTGTAACATATTTCAACATGGAACCAAAGATGTGTCTCCTTCATCTCCGTCTATTAATAATATGAAGTCATAATTTGATTCAACTGCCGACAAGGAATCGCGATGCTCTTATTTCGCGGCTTCTGGCAATTATCCCATCTCTAATTTGGATAAAATTAAGTTAAAATGCAAGGGTTTAAAATAAAACGGTCGAAGAATCCAGCTCATATCTTTCTTTTTTTTCATATTTTCTCTCAAAACTGTTACTGTAAAAATACATATAGTGAAGTCAAAAGCAATGATTTTCACAGATGAAACAAATAAAACATTAAATTGTTAACAATTTTTAGCAAAGCCAAGTATGTAGTATGTAGTTTTCAAGTTTCTTCTAAAATCTTTATTATTCACAATTCAAATAAAAATACAATTAATTTTTGTGACAGATATATTCAAAATTTACAAGTCGTTAATTAATTTTTCTACAATTCTTTATAATACCCACTCGTAAATCTTATTAATTAATTATTTAATGTAAAGTCAATGCATAAAAAATGTTTCTTGTGTCATTCTAAAGCAAACGATGCGTAAATGTTGTTTTGTACAAACAATTATAAATTAATTAACATTTAAATATTATAAAGAACTACGTAGAAAATCACATTAGAATAAGTGTTTAACAGCAATCGTTGATTTAGTTTTTGACATACAGTAAAAACGATTTTTAGCAGACCCGAATAAAGTCATTCAACTACGGTTTTTGTTCTCTCTCATTTATTTTGCATAAAAAGTTTGAATAGTTTGATGAGCTAACTGTAGTTAGGTATGTCCTGTAAAATATGTATTTACTTGGACGTCTCAGATGGATCACTCAAATAAACTAATTTTTTTAGTTTCTTTTCCTTTCTTATTGATATGATGTCTAAAGGTCTCTCAATGTAATTACGAGTATTTTCTTGTTATTATGAGCTAGGATATTACGGCTAGATCATATTTTGATCAAAGTATAAATTAATTTTTTTAGTACCTACTTTTCCCGTTTCTCTGTTTGTTTTGTTAAATTTGAATATTTTGATTTAATATTTCATTTGAGTCTACCTCTGACTAGCCTTCATTTTTGTGACAGGGATTCAAAAGGCCTTTTTTAAAAAATTGGAGAGGCGTCATTTTTTTGTTTTATGATTACCGTTTATTGTTGAGGATTTAACATTTTCTAATAAATTAAACCAAAACAAGGTATAAAAGAGTGTCACGCTTGTTATTTCATTACTGTATGAAAAAATATAATTTTTTCATCACTGAAAACCTAAATCTAATTCCAAATAAATCGAACACAATCACATTGAAAACCCGATGGATAGATAGATTCCATAGATTCTCTTCCAAAATTTTCTGTGGCGAAAAATAAGCGTGATAATCGCATCTAAAATAAAAAATAGTGACGTCATAATCGTCTCTCATTACTGAACCTTCTTAATTACTCAAAACTTGACAAACATAAGCGAACGTCGATAGCTCGAAGTTAACATACAGGGTGTCTCAACTAAAACTTGCACCCCTTGAAATCTCCAATCTTGTCCAAGTTTGGAAAAAATGCTGAAACAGGTCAACTTTAGTTTAAAAGGGGATTAAATTTTATCGTAATTTTAAAGTTATTTCTGCATTCCTCTGGCGTCCAGAGCTACCCCTTCAAAACATTTAAATAGCAAGAGGGGTCGAGTAACACATCATTTTGAAGCTGCTTTTATTGTCTATAAAATCATGTAGTTTTTATGGTTGAGAATCACAAAATTGTTTTATGATCATTGGTATTTTAAAAATTGTTAATCTGGAACTCTTTCGTTCAGATGTTTCTCCTTTTTAAAATAACAAAGCCACCCCTTCAAAAAATTAATATAGCAAGAGAGGTCGAATGGAAAATCCGAGGGAAAAACATTTTGAAGTTGGTTGTATTGTCTATGCAATTACGTTTTTTTTCACGTTTAACTGATTCCTTTCAGAAAACATTGCCTAGATTGCTGTGAGAGGAAATAAAAGTTGTTATAAAAAACAATTTAATTTAACAAATGTATTGCTCAAAATGTCCATCCCCAACTTCCATACAATGCTATACAATTTCCAGCGAGAAATTGGACTTTTTTAAATAATCTGGAAACACTAAAATCACTAAGATATACGTATCAGCGGGGTGTTTAGTGCGTACTGTTAGGTTGGTAGTATTCCCGCGATTGCAATCCTCCGCCGATTTTGCACCTGTCATGTTTTGTGGTCCTGTCAAATTCGAATTCAAAACGTGTTGTGCTAAAGATTTAGGATTAATTTTGTTTAACGACGTTTGTAAAGTGTTAATAATCGTTCTTCGTTTGTGTTCTAGTAAATATTTATTGTTCATAGTGGATTTGTTTTTGGTCTTTTGAAGACATTCACAAGACGAAGATTTTAAAGAATTTTTACAATTTTCCTCAGGTAAATGCAAATATTCCTAGTTGATTATTAATAGGGGCTAAATCCTAAACATCGTGATTCATCAAAACGAAAAGTAAAACGTTTTCAAGGAAAAAGTAAAATTTGGTCCGGTACTACTTTAATCGCGGAACGTTAGTAACTTGTTTTTCACTTAATTATTGGCTGGAAATACTATACGATCGATTTTCAAAACTTTGTATAACATTTTGCAACATTTCTGGCGTTATCAAACGGCTCTCTGATAATTGAATTCCTTGTTCTGTACCATTTTAAGAACAGTAATGTCACTCAACCTATCTTGCCGTTTAATGAAGGGGTAGCTCTGGACTCAAGAGATATGCACAAATAATTTTTAAACTAAGATAAAATTTGGTCCTCCTTTAAACTAAAATTGACCTATTTCAGCGTTTTCTCCAATCTTGAACTAAATAAGGGATTTTAGGGGGTGCAAGTTTTAGTTAGAACACCCTGTATTATTTCTTATAGATTCTTCCTTGTGAAAAATGTGTTTCACTTTCTAAATAAACGATTCATTTATACCTGTTTGCACCGGTCATGGTTAAGAGTACGGATTAACTAAGCGCTAGTCAAGTTTATGTCCTAGTTAACTTTTATTATCTTTGCACCAAATTTTTCAAACTGTCAGTTAGGTAATCATCAGTAAGGTAATGGTAATGTATGATAACGTTAGGTCACGCAAATTGCTCTTTTATGACTGGGTTTTTCAACAAAAATTTGTAGATTAATTACTAATGTGTTTCTGAACTTCGAAGTAAAAAAGACCACAAAGGTTGTATGAAAATAAAGAAAAGAAATAAGAAAAGTAGCTGCTATGGAGCAAAAAGACATTTTCAAGACGGATGGGGGAACAAGTGTTTCTTTTGAATTGACAATGGCCATTTTAAATAAAAAACAGTTGGGATTTTCTTCAATTTGCGAAGGAGATAAAAACGAACCTTTATCATGTCGCCAAGAAAATAATTATGCTATAGCAAATGCAAAGGAAACGCGAGAGATGGAAGAGGAGAAGAAGATAGAAAGGAAAAGAAGTATCTAATACCAGTATAAAAAAAAACAGAATAGAAGTAACACAAGAGCAGAACTTGTCATTTCTACTTGATAGGCGCTTAATTAACAAGATTATAAAGCTCCAGATAAAAAGTCTCACATGGTTAAGTCATAGACGCCCGTCCCTATGTCCAGCTGAAAACGTGGCAAAGAAATATGAAGATTTTTAACAAGTAGAGCTTTAGCATGAAAAGTAGAAAAGTACGAAAGAGACAAAGAGGAGTCCGAACTGAGAAAAAAGGTCTAGATTTAGAAATAAACCTTGCTAAACCGCACTTGATCCTCGGATTAAAATAACTGACACTTTGGTGACATTAACTGACGGATAAACGCTTTATATGATTTAATTTTCGCTTAAGTTAATCTGTATCTTAACTGTGATCGGTGCAAACGGGCATTACACAATTATGGTAGATAAAAACTTATTTATGTCAAAATAAACCAGTAAAAAAAATATATAAAAAAATGTTTTTTAAAAAAAGCTTTTATTTCAAAGATGCACTAAAAAGTAGAAAATAATATATTTCAATCACAGGAGAATATTTTTTCTTACAGGTTAAAATTCTAAAATTTATAAAAGTTTTGGGAGTTGTCAACTGAACAAAGTAATTCTGTAATGCCGTAGTTTTATAACTCCCAAAGCTTTTATAAATTTTAGAATTTTAACCTGTAAGAAAAAATATACTCCTGTAATTGAAATACATTATTTTTTACTTTTTAGTGCATCTTTTAAATAAAAGCTTTTTTTAAAAAACATTTTTTTATATATTTTAATTTTTTGCTTTTAGTCTTTATTAATTGCATAGATTTATTGTTATTACACTGTGCATCTGACGTGACGTCCAAATGACCAACATACCGTCTATGTCGGTATAAGTTACGGTATGTACAAATCGAGAACCCCTCTGTAAACATAACCTAAAGTTTTAAAACCCCATTTAACACCTTTAGGGGGCAATTAATTATATAGAATTGCATTGTCACGCAGATTACGTAAGCATGTTAAATTTTATTTCATTGCGACTACAGGAACCCTCTCAAATTTACAAATTGAGAACCCCTTTGTAAACATAACCTAAAACTTTAAAACACCATTTAACCCCTTTAGGGGGCATTTAAATACATGGGATTGCATTGTCACGCAGATTATGTAAGTATGCCAAATTTCACTTCAGTGGGACAACAGGAACCCTTTCAAATTTGGCTCCGAAACAATCACAGACAGAAAGATAACATTGTGAGCTAAATAAAAGCTTTTAAAAAGTGTGAGAAATATTGAAAAATAATTTAATTTCTCCACTTGGCTTCGATGAAGATTTAAGTACAGTAAAACAGTCGTATATCATTTATCGATTCAAGCCTCCCTCGACAAACAAGTTCATTATTCAAACCCAAACGTGCAAAAAATTCGTCTGCCGTTAACGCGCTAAACGCGAAGAATAACACGCCGCCGCCGCCGCCGCCGCCGCCGCCACTGCCGCCGCCAACTTGGAGTGTAGAGGGAAGAAGAGGGTAAGTAAGAATGTGGCACGGATGGAGCATCGGCGTCGATTGTAGTTTTTGCGGACGCGCAGCGCTTTGCAACGGCGTCGGCAGTTGACGCGACGCTAGGCGCCTGTTTGTGACGCCCCCTCCTCCATTCTTAGCGGCGCCGATCCCAGCTACTCCACCACTATATCACTCGCTCCCAGAACTCTACAACTTGCTACGACGATCCCACCAAACAAGAGCTACACACAAAGGCAATACCCTTTTTTTTTTCAAATCAATCAGGACGTACATGATAACTGATGTTGAAAGTGTCACGAACGCTGAGTTTTCGCAAGAATAACATACAATATTTTTTCAGTCGTTTTTAAAAAATTTAAACAAAAATTAAACAAAAAATGAATAATTTGGCACACATTATTAGAGATTGGTGATAGTTTTTTATAATTTTTTGCTCCCGACTTTTTGGTGATTATCCTGGACGTAGCGCTCGTTTGCGGCGAGCGTGGCGCAAAAACGAGCGTCACCAAAATGCTTCTTTCTTATTTGTTCAAGAGCTGTATGAGACACTTTGATATATACCACACGAGTTATAAGAAAAATAATAAAAGAGAAATAAGGAGAAAAGGGAAAAAGAAGGATGTTCGACACTATTTCCCTGTGACTTTAACATTTGTCCAATTTTTCTTTTTCGAGCCGAAGTTCGATCGAATCATAAATAAAATTTGCAACAATTGTAAAAAAGACAGGGCCGTAGTAGTAGAAATAATTCATTCGATAGCCGCTCGTCTAATATTTTTTTGTAATGGAGAGAAAAAAGTACCGCCACTTGGCCGACTAGGAGGTCCGTGTACTGTCGCATAAATCAAAGCCCTGTTTTACCGACCGACGGGAAAGCGGGGGCATGATATGCCCACCTGTAGATTTATTACGCGGACGTATTTGAATGAAAGTATAGTCGAGTCGCAAACCGAATTATGCTCCCCTGCTATCAGTTTCCACCCTTCTAGAATTCAACCCCAAATCTCTGCGGGTTAACGAAACAACATTGTTTCCGTTATCATATTATAGTCCAAACGAAGCTCCTTCAGTGGATATTTTGTAACAGGAATACAAATCTGGCTAACGACGTTAAGTGGCCAGTGGATGTCCGGTCCGTTTGTTTACCAAGCGGCCCTTCTGGCTAACAATCATTAGCAGAATAAACAGTGATTAGCTGACGAAGGTTCGTGACTTGGCTAGGCTTGGAAAAAGGATCATTCTTATATCGAGACGCATAACAGGGACAGGGACACCATAACCGAAGAGTTAAATGGGCTGCAAAGCAAAACTTTTTAGAAACTATTAACTATAACAACGGACAAATCATTGGAAAAATGTTATAGTAACAAAATTTAGTTCCAATATTTAAGTTAAGAGACTTCCAATTACTTGTGATAAACAACATAAAAATTTTCAGATTTCGCACTCGCGTTTACAGTGCCTTAGTAAAGATTCATATTTGTGTAATAAATTAAAAAGAACAATTTAGGGTGTTACATTTGAAAAAATATAACTTTAGTGTTTTTTTATATTGAGACAGCCTGTATACATACCTACACTGAGGTTTTTATTTTACTGAACATAGCATAACACATCACATAACACTATTATATCAATTTTAAAAAATTCTAATTTATGCATTATTATTTATTAGAATTCTTAGATTTTCTCTATTATATGGTGAAGAATTTATTTCGCTGAACATTACATAACATATATAACAGTATTAATTGTATTATTCTCTGTTCAGTTTTAAAAATTCCATGTCAATGCATTGCAAACAGTTCCATAGAAATGCCTATGTTCAGTAAAATAAAAACTTCAGTGTGTAGTATACTGCACAGAAAGCCAGCTTTAGCTTAAAACAAGTCAATATCTCTAATAATAAACAAAATTATGAAGCTTTTTTTGGATCGTTAGGACAGTCTGTGTAAAAAACAAAAAAAAATAAGAACTATAAAAAACTTTAATATTTTCGAATGGTTTAAGTTCAGACTAGAAACAACTAACTAAACTAAGAAGAAATCTTTTGATATGAGTGCATTCAAAGAAAACAATTGATAATCAAGAATTAGTATTAGTATTCGGAATATTTGAATTTTGTCTGAACCACTATTTAGGTGCAGCTGTCTGAAGAATAAAAAATCTAATTAGAACATAGAAGAAATTATAGCAAGACTATAATAACTCAAAAAAATCGTTCCTAATAACTGTTTCAAAACTATAAAAACAACTGTCACTTTTTAATTAGTGGGTTTTACCTTGTCACTGGAGTCCAATTTAACACAGAATCACACGTAAAACAGTTTTAATTCGTGAACTATTTGACCCAAAAAAATGTAAGTGCGCTGTTGCCATCTTTTCTATAGTTTTAAAACAGCAACTATAAGCATTTAACAGTGAACGAATAAATAAACTATTATATTATATTATATTATATATTATAGCCCAATTTATTCATAAAATTTTATTTTATTTTTTGGCGAATCATCCGTGATTTTTGAAGAAGACAATATACTTTTTAAAAAAATTTTCGTGTGCAAAAAAATAGAAAAGACAACGACTTAATACCACCGAATTATTTTGTTTTCTCAAAATATTTGGTCATTGACTCGTTTTTAGACGATTTTTTTTAGAAGAATCATCCATCAGATTTTTCTGATTTTTGCAGTAAACTAAGCTTGTCAAAAAAGACTTCTATTGAAAAAGGATAGTGAACCGACACATTTAATTTACTTTAGTTTTTTATGTCATCTAGTCTTTACTCTTTTTTTAAATTTTTATGATTATGTAAGTAAACTCCAAACAGTGTTTTCGGTTTGTAATCCTTCTTGTCTATTTGCGTTTTTTTGCTCCAAAAATTTCAACACATTTCGAGTTGTATATGCGAGAAGATTTAAAACGTATGCAAGAGTTTTGCGATTTTTTATTATTTATTCAAAGAAACAGGCTGCTGGTAGGAGTAAGTGTACTTATAATGTTATGGAATCTTATGAGTTTTTCAAAAAAAAAAAATCTATTAAAAATTTGGGTTGCGGAGAGTTTTAACCATGTATTTTAAACGACTACGAAATTGTGTGTTTCAAATTTAAAATGACACATCTTCACGTCTTTCCTCAAATATGGTCCAACTAGACACTCTCATTTAACTGCTTTCGTGGAAAATTTAGAGATTGGTAGTTCTTGTATGATTTCTTTTTCACTCTCCAAATTTACAAAAACTGTTAGCGATGCCACATTTTCTAATAAGACGATTTGTTTGCTAATAACGTTTTAAAATAAAAATAGAACTCATGTGTATTTTCTAATAAGGAAAGACACATTTTTGTTAGCCCAAGACCCCAAATTCTTAATACGGCCCTGCGAGTAAATTTCATTTCAGCCCCCACACAAACGTCAAATAAAGCGAGAGGGCGGGAAGTAAAGATTTACAGACGACTATTTGACTTTACAATGTTGGCCTAACTGGATGACATCTTCCCTGCGAGAAACGCAATATTCGGGCGACCAGTGGCGGCGATTTTTTTTTTTACTTAAAAGTTATCGAAAAATTGTGATTGTAGTTTTGCAAAATCCCTTGACCAACCATATCTATCAAGTGGTAATAACGTGCAATTATTTCCATTATTTTCGCTCAAGTTGAAATTTAATTGCCATCTCGAAATCCTTTCAAACTCGTGTAATTGGCGGTCGTACTCGTACAGGCCGTGATTAGTCGAAATAATTCCGTTTTAATTAGTTTAAAAATCGTGGTTGCTACTTAGTCGTAATTAGCTTAAATAAATGTAATCAAGTGTGGTTTAAGCAGATTAACTCGTTGCTCAATTCGTCTAGTATTAAGTATGGCCGCCATTGCAACAAACTAGTCGCTTCAAAACTAATTACCACCATCAATTAACACTTGGAACGCATTCGTCCAGTTGGCCGCCATTTTCGAATTCCTAGCAATAATCCAAACGTGGGCAAGTAAGTCTCCAGTAATTATCCTTCAAGAGGAAGAAACTCAGCCACATTCACGCGCACACGCCAATTGAATAATTCACTGAAACAAATCGCCCTTTAGACATGTAATAAGAACTAATTGATGCGGTTATAGAAAATGACATGTGACTCGTTTCCAACTCGTAAATTATGTTATTAAAGTGTTATTTTCTTGTGGGACGGAGAGTGACGGTAAAGACAATAAGGGAGTTGTTCTTTAGTCAGATGTAAGTCGCTAAAGTGGTATTATTAAGGAACTTGAGGCAACGGAATACTCACGCGAACCAACTAAATTATACACGACCGAACCAGAAGCTATGCTTTTTACAACATTCAAAACCGAGAAAAATACGGAAAAGAGAGCGAAATGCGCCCAAATCGATTTGTGCTGGACGCGACAAACGCAACACTCGTTAAATATTCAAGACTTGCGGTTACGGAGCTGTCGGAAGACGAAAATGTGGAAATTATCGAATTAACACAAGATTTTCCATAACAGACAAAAGTGCAATTCGGGGCAACAAATATTTGTATATCGCACTAAAATTAGAATCTATGCTTCAATATTAAATTTGAAAAGTTACTGCAAGGTAAAAAATTCTAAAATTTATAAAAGTTTTGGGGGTTGTCAACTGAACAAAGTAATTCTGTAATGCCGTAGTTTTATAACTTTCAAAGCTTTTATAAATTTTAGAATATTGACCTGTAAGAAAAAATATTCTTTTGTGATTGAAATACATTATTTTTTACTTTTAAGTGCATCTCTTAAATAAAAGCTTTGTTAAAAAACATTTTTTTATATATTTTTATTTTTTGCTTTTTAGTCTTTATTTATTATTACACGGTGCATCTACCGTGACGTCCAAATGACATACATACCGTCTATGTCGGTATAAGTTACGGTATGTACAAATCGAGATCCCTTGTGTAAACATAACCTAAAATTTTAAAACCCCATTTAATACCTTTAGGGGGTAATTAACTATATAGAATTGCATTGTCACGCAGATTACGTAAGCATGTTAAATTTCATTTCATTGCGACTACAGGAACCCTCTCAAATTTACAAATCGAGAACCCCTTTGTAAACATAACCTAAAACTTTAAAACCCCATTTAACTCCTTTAGGGGGTATTTAACTACATAGGATTGCATTGTCACGCAGATTAAGTAAGTATGCAAAATTTCAATTCAGTGGAACAACGGGAACCCTTTCAAATTTGACTCCGAAAAAATAACCGACAGACAGATAACATTGTGAGCTAAATAAAAGCTTTTAAAAAGTATTTTAACACGAGTCCGAAAGTCGAAAAGAAATTACTTACTATTATTTTCTCCGTTTCAGCTTTAATTTTTTGTATTATTGAATTATTTATAATTCTTACACTAGTAGTACTGAATAATTGTCCATAATCGCAAAAATAAAATTGTGTAGGATTGAAGGATGTTTTGGTAAAATTAGTAACAGCATGCGTATGCGTATTTATTTTCTAACAATTTTTCCATAATAATTTTAATCCATTATATTATAATGAGTCTGCGAAGAAACATTTTGCGCTGTATTAAAAATAATTTTGTGCTTTACTATTTTTAATGGAAAATCTGTTGTTTAAAAATATCACGTTTCAGAATTTTAATACGAAAAATCGATTCTTGTGTACGTTAAAGTCAACAAAGCATTATTTAATAAAATATAAAAATATATTTGAATACAATGTGTACGCGTATGTGATAACAAGAAAATTCGATTGTGAATTTTACAACTGTAGTAAACAAGATGATGGCTCTTATGTATTTCATGAAACAATATTGAAGCTAATTTTATAAAAAAAAACATGAGAGGATATTATAAAAACTGGGGAAACGTTTATGATTTAAAATAAATCGTTGATTCGTTGTTGAATACTTATTTTTTCCTAATTAATCTAATCCTAATCCTAATTTTGTATTTTAAAAAATATTTTTTACTTTTTAAATCTCTCAGAATAACAACAAAAAATCATTAAACTACAGAATATTCAAATAGCTGTTTTTAAGATACCTATTTGTTTAGATAAAGACAGTCTGCTAATAGAAGTGTATTTTTTGTATGTCCATTACTAATCAACTAATCACAAATACAGAATTTAGCGTTTCTTTTTAATTATACCTACTTATATTTTTCTCTATTCATGTGCATATTTTAATTTTTTTTACAATTCTTTTTTTTCTTGTTGATTTCTTTGGCGTGAGTAGAAAAACACAGTTTAACACCCGACATACCAAGTTTTATTAATAAAAGTTTAATAGTGTGTCAGGTGTGAAAATTGTGCTTTTGTTCACAACTTCTTATTTAATTAATTAATTAAGTATTTAATTAATAGGCATTAATTAACAGGACTTTATGCTAATTATGTAATTCTAAACTTTTTATGAAAAAAATTTGCAAACATGTTGATAGTCCTAAAAAATAATTAGTTAAGTAAAATGGAGTAATAAAAAATGAACGTATAAAGAAACTAACAACATTTTTTTCAAGAATTTTTGCTCAAAACGTTATTTAAGCATTGTTTGTTGTAGAATAACACTAGAAATAATAAAATTTCGATTAATTACTATTTTGTTATTTTTAGTTTTATTAACCTATTAATATTTTGAATTAATAATATTAATACTAATAATATAATTAAGTAATTAAGTAATTTATTAATAAGAGAGAAAGAAAAAAAAATCTGAAAAAATTTACGTGCTTAGAGGAAAATATTAAGGACCGGTTTATAGAAGCGTCATTATTTTAATTCGCAATTAAATTCGTGATTAACTGATCACATTACCAAATTGAAGCAATTTGATTAGTCTATTCGCGTTGTTAACTTTTAACAACGAACTAAATTTTAACAGAGCTTTCTATAAACCGGCCCTAAGCATTTAGTAGCAAACGCTGATTTCTGTGACATTGTTAGCTTTTGAGATATTGTAGTAAAAAATACTTTAGCAGACTAACTTAGTATACCTACCAAAATTTTGCGATTATTAATTGTCATAAGTCATCAACTCATCACACATACTACATTTTAGTAGATTAACCCCATCAGGTTTATAGAAAGCTCTGTTAAAATTTAATTCGTTGTTTAAAGTTAACAACGCAAATGGACCAATCAAGTTGCTTGAATTTGGTCACGTGATCACTTAATCACGCATTTAATTGCTAATTACATTAATGTCGCTTCTATAAACCGGTCCTAACAGTAATTTTATTTTTCGAGTTATAGACTCAACAGGGCGTCAGCCCGAGTGTTTAACATTCTTAAGTGAATAGAAAGCGACTAAAACACAAATGCAATACAACGTTTTATCCACAACGAGCATAATAACAAAATGGAATTAATCGAAGTTAAATTTTAATTTTTTCATTATTTCACTAGTGGAATAAAGTTACTTTATTCCGAATAAAGTAACTTAATTCCACTAGTGGTAGTGGATAATAGGTTTCTTTATATGCTTCATAAGTGTGAATAAAACTCCAATTATAATGTGGTTGTGGATAAAAATTATTATAGAAGGTAGATATTGAAATGTCAGAAGTTTTAGTTTTCTGTTAGACAATTTTTAGTCAGCTTTTTAAGGGTCTTAAACGAAAAACTCAGACACCCTGTTTAAAAACTACTTTACTAAACTTGGAAACAAAAATTTGAACTTTATTTGATTTTTTATTTGTAGCCCTAAAAAAAATTGTTTGTAACCCCTTCTTTTGAAAGAAATCAAAAACTCTCCACAGAATCAATTCAGGATCCACTTATAGCCTCCCAAAGCTGCACCTATTAATACCCATTAATATTCATATCCTTTTCGGATCTAGCATTACACCCGCACGCGTCGATCCTGTCTCTTCCTCTAGGCCACGTGCCCCACACCCAGGGGATGCCCCCGTCCAAAAATATGCAATAATTCGTCAATATTGCGAGCTTTATCTAATCGAAATTGGGGTGAGTTGGGGTAAACGCGCGATTAGAACGATTTGATGCAACCATGACAAATGGCCCTTATCTTTTTACTCTTTCGATTCTTCGAGATTATTGTTGTTGAGTGGCCTCCCATGTAGAATGGCCCGACGGCCAATCAGCAACAGCACGGCCGTGATGCTTTTGTTTTAAAAAACGATCAAAGTAGGCGGTGACAAGTGTGGTGTGTTTGTGTGTGTGTGCGTTCGCTTGGCGAAAACTCGATGACACGTCCGAGAAAAAATCAAAGGCGGGGAGAGATTACTTTCCTGCAGGTAATTGGACATTGAAGGAAAATTTGAAAGAATAACACTTTATTAGTGGAAGTAATTAGCAACGTCTTCATTAATCTATTTAATTAACACGTTATACTTACTTGTAAGTTGTGAAAAACAAACTAGTTCAAAAAACAGAACAAATAAGGTGAATAATAAATAAGGTAAATAAGTTGTATTGTTGGCCATAGGGTAAAAGTTGCACTTTTGCGTCCAAGCATTTTTACTTTTACCAGTTTGCAAACAATACCATTGGTACCTGAGACTAATAAGAACGAATAAGAGCAGGGGCGGATCCAGAAATTAATTTTTGGGGGAGGGCTTCCAAAAATTTTTAGAATGGTGAAGCTATTGAATGAAATTTTTGTTGTTAAAATACATGTTTAAATAAATTTGCAGAAAATTTAAGCCCGAAAAACTTTTTTCCAAAAAATTTTACAATGCAAATTTATATTTTCTCAAATAAAACACCCTATATGTTGTGCATTTTTTGGATATTCATAGGTAGTTGTTGATCATAACGTTTTTTTACTAGTCGGTTTCGCTAAGTTTTTGAAATAATTAGTTCTCATTGACAAAAACAACACACTCTTTTTAATTATTAAAAAAACTACAAGATAAAATACAACAGGCAATGTTAATTTACATACAGTTGTTTAAGTAAGTTTAAGTAATAAAAAATTTCTAAGCAACTTCATTGTTTTACTTTTCGAGAATTTTCGCATAATATTTTATTAAGTGGTAATAATTTATTTTTATTGTAAGGAAAGGTATTTGGTATTTTTTGGCTATCATCTAAAAAAATACAACTTTCTAGAAACGTTTCCATGTTAATTTAAGTTTCTTTGGGCCGTCAATTGTTTTTTATAAACGGATTGAAGAAGATTAAATTAAGACGAAACGTTGCCAGAAAATTGTGATTTTTTAAGTGATAGTCTAAAAAACACCAAAGAGGTACCTTTCCTTATACTGAAACTAAACAAAATGGACACAAACACATTAGAAATTAATAATTTATGTATTTATTTATTAAAAAATTAAAATTGGTGTTTGGGGGTAGCCATCGCCCCCTGGGCCCCCTCTGGATCCGCCCTTGAATAAGAGGCGGGCATTTGCTATTTACTAATTTACTAAGAATATGTAATAAGTAGGCATCATATTCAGCTTCGCCACATAAAGTATCACTTTTGCTCCTAACAGGGGCGGATCCAGAAATTAATTTTGAGGGGGGCCCTTCCAAAATTGTTTAGAATGGTGAAGCTATTGAATATTGAATGAAACTTATGTTAAAATACATATTTAAATAAATTTGCACAAAATTTAAGTCCAAAAAACTTTTTTCCAAAAAAATTTTACAATGCCAATTCATATTTTCTCAAATAAAACACCCTACATGTTGTGCATTTTTTGGATATTCATAGGTAGTTGATCATAACGTTTTTTTACTAGTCGGTTTCGCTAAGTTTTTGAAATAATTAGTTCTCATTGACAAAAACAACACACTCTTTTTAATTATTAAAAAAACTACAACATAAAATACAACAGGCAATGTTAATTTACATACAGTTAAGTAAGTTTAAGTAATAAAAAATTCTGGACGTAAAAAAATTTCTAAGCAACTTCCTTGTTTTAGTTTGTTTTCGAGAATCTTCGCATAATATTTTATTAAGTGGTAATAATTTATTTTCATTGTAAGGAAAGGTATTTTTTGGCTGTCATCTAAAAAAATACAACTTTCTAGAAACGTTTCGATGTTAATTTAATTTTCTTCAGGCCGTCTATTGTTTTTTATAAACGGATTGAAAAAGGTTAAATTAAGACGAAACGTTGCCAGAAAATTGTGATTTTCTAAGTGATAGTCTAAAAAATACCAAAGAGGTACCTTTCCTTATACTGAAACTAAATAAAATGGACACAAACACATTAGAAATTAATAATTTATGTATTTATTTATTAAAAAATGTGCATTAAAAAGACTTTTAATGTGGTTCTTTAAAAAACATTTGTTCATTAAGCTTTTATATTATTTATTAAAAAATTATGGCATGGCTACCTGCCCCCACCCCCCCCCCCCCTCCCTGGATCCGCCCTTGGCTCCTAATGGCATAATCTACTATATTTTATCAAAATGATACAGATTAAGTTGAGATTTTCAACAAATCGTCTTACAATTTTTACACGTTTTTGTCCATTGACTAATTTTAAATAAAAGGAACCTAAATAATTGGTCGAAATTCTTCTCGGCTGCGACGTCATCCAGTCAGAATTCACTTGTCAGGCTGAAGCAGTTGTCATATTTCATAAGTGGTCGATAGGCATCTAAAAACCCGGCAGTATATTCCGCGTAATCATTGTTTCGAATTTCGCAAAATTCCCTTCCGATTTAGGAAGAACCACGTAGTGGTCGTAAGTCTGTTTCATGACTCGAAAGCATTCGGAACGTTTTAATCGCGACCTACTCCAAAGAAATCGCCACACACGAGTCAATTTCGGATGATTGTTGTATGCGTGTGTGTGTGACGATCGATGGTTTACTGATGCACAACTAAAGTCGGCTGATGGTACAATTGTCTCCCTCACAGTCCGTTGGCGAAATCACCCTCCGTGCAACCCCTAAACTGGACGATCACTAGAGTCAACACAACAATTGATAGAGACCGGAAACCGCGCTAAGTAGCATGCAGAAAAATCGGGGACGTTGGCACGCTAGCAGGGACGCTGCACGACTAGGAAAAATAGCTACAACATTCATTTCTGGCAGAAGAAAGATACATAATAATATGTACCTAACCAACCTTAGACCAACACATAAAAAAATAATAAACGAAAAAAATACTAGAATAATACATTAAGAAGAAAAAGAATGAACACTGGATTAAAAATTCAAAAAAAAATATGAAAATATTAATTACATAAATAAATACCTGGAACTGAAATTTAATCTAATATTTAACCCGATTCCCGAACAAGCACTTAACACTTAATCAATAAAACAAAAAATAACCGTGTTTCTTTTAAGTGTTTATTAAGTAGTTGAAGAATCGGTTTTACCAACAATAAATAAATCGTCAATTAAATATGTGTACCTATTTGTTAAATAAAAAAATGTTTCACAAAACTTTTGGTTAGTTATTCTTATTATCCACCAAGTTAACATAAATAATAGTTATTTATTTAACGAGTTTGAGTGTAAATCGGACGTTTTATTTTACGAGTGGATTATCAAACCACGAGTGAAAACGAGTGGTTTATCAACCACGAGGTGAAATAAATGAACCGATTTACCCGAAAACGAGTTGGATACAACATTTTATTCTTCGAATTAGACTCATCAAGGCTTAAAATTGTTTTAAATCGGTTAAAAATAATTTGACGTTTCGTATTGAGAAATGCCAAACAGTCGTCAAAACTGTTTTACATAGGAAAAAAATCAGAAATTTTGACAGTGTCGAAGAATAAAATGTTTTTAGTGGTAACAGTATAATGGTGGTATTCTCTAAATGTCTCTGTTATTCTGTTATACGTTTATAGAATGTTAGCAAGAGTGCTCTGTTGTGACACCGCTTAACAGAGCTGTCTAATTTGCGATTCTCTAACTGCTTCTGTTAAAATAAGGGTAACAGTGTTCCCATTTGTTCGAAAATGTAATTTTTAAGATAATGGAAGTTGATTTTGACGTATGGATTACTACTTGATTAGGAGTGATTCAAATATTTTGCGAAAATGTTAATAAAATTATTATCATTTCGAGCTTGGTATCGTAAAAAGTTGCACTAAAATGTGAAAAGAAAGCGAATGCAAAAGATGAGTCTAGATCAGAGCAAAGAATGTCTTTGTTTATTGGCAAAAATTTCATTTTTCGTTTTGGGACAATTTTTGTGGGATCTCGTGTCGCATTAGCTAACTGAATTGAATCCAAATTATTTTATTCTGTGCTGGAGAGAACTTATACGCAAAATTAAAGAGAGAAACACAAGTTGGAAGAAAGAAAATTATTCTTGAAAACCAAAAATAAAATTTGAAATAAATAATTCAACTTTAAAAATTTATGTTTTATTTTTACGGAATACTGTAACCAAAATGAAGAGTACTCAGTGTTAAATTCTTTATTTATACAAATTTCGCGTTTCTGGAGATTTGTAAGTGGCGTTCATTGCCACAGATTACCTTTGCAACATTATGGGGATTATACCAATTGATTTTTTTTTAGGATCGATCTCTCTTTCTTCGTTTTCTAACACTTCAAAAACCAAAGGTAAAATTGTATGCGTAATTCAAAGCTTCTAGTTTTATCCTTTATCACATTTTTAATACAATTTCTTGTTAAATTGGTAAAACATCGCAAAAATTCACAATCTGTCACTGTCACTGTTAGTTTATGGCGATATTTTTGCCGCTGTTATTTAACAGAGAATGATAACTGTAGAAATGCTGCTAACAGAGGGTAACAGAGTTTACGAAATACGAATTTAAATAACAGCTGTAATTTTTACAGTGATAGAGCAATAACATAGTAACAGAAGTTAGGGAATAGCACCATAAATTTGTGTGCGTTAATTTGTTAAAAGAATTATTAAATTTTGCCACAATTACAAAAGAAAAAGAGCAAGAAGTGGAAGAAGCAAAGGACTAAAACTTAACTGCTCAGTTTTCTATAGGTAGGTACAGTCACGATCAATAAGAATGACACCCCTAAAACTGCAACCACAAATCTTTTTTATATAAAATGGTTAATGTGTACGTCTGGATAGTTTATAAACTATCTGAATATTCTGTAAGCTAGCTAGACAGTTTGTAAACTAACCTGTTTGTTGAAATTTATGGCCTTAAAGATTATAGTCGCACTTTTGCTATCCGTCCCGGTTGGTAGGGGTGTCATTCTTTTTGATCGTGACTGTACTTAGTTTATCTAACTGAAACTGGTGAAACAGCAGCTAATGGATAGTTGTCTTATTAGACTGGTTTAGGTTAAACTTAGAGCAAATGTCCAAATTTGAACGAAATTTTTAGATATGGAGCCCCTGCAGCTCCTAAAATAATTTTCAAGTAAGTACACAGAATGTTTAAAAAAAGTTACACTGCACTGTTTTTTTTTTAATGAAACACTCCATATTTCTGCAATTTTAGACGTAGCATCTAATATTGATATTTTTGAGGTAACGGGTTTGCTTAGTGTTTAAAATAATTTTCTTTGACGAAAACACCCTTTTTTAAAATGCTATAACATCTAAGCCATAAATAATAAGTAAATTAAATTGAAGCCGCTTAAAAAAAGAAAATATGAACTTTGGTCCTTCAACACTTTGTTTTTATAAAGTTGCAGTCGAGAAATAAAAAAAAAGGTAACTTACTTAAATTTTTTACACCATATGTTTTATTTTTACATATAATAGACTTGCCTTGAAGTTGCTTTTCTACGTGTAAAAACATGAACATTTAAATGTCTTCTGTTAATTACAAAAAAGATATTTAACTTAAAATACAAAAATTCAACTACTTGGCATTGGTTTTCAGTGGTCGAAAAGAGACATTTTTAGCTAATAATAACATTCATGTTAGACTTTGATCATTATTTGTCATTTATTCTTATATTAATTAATATTATTATATTAATTTATTCATTATTAAAATAGCCCAAGTTTTAACATTTATGGCAGGTGTTTAAATCCCCTTAATATCCGAACAGATAATCCGTGAAACTCATTTTACTATTTAATCGAAGAAGGGATGCTGCTTATTTGTTTTATACTGAAATAAAGTGAGATTCTTGCGTATCTCTTTTCTTATTAGTCGGTAGATGGCGTCGCTTTGACACTTCAGATTACACATATTTTAAATTGTCACTTGTAAATTGTATTACGTGGCATAAACAAAATTGAGGGATTTTTTTTCTTAAAAGTTTACTGCACTTGACAAAGTGAGAACTTTAAGGTAAAAAACTAGAAATTGAAGTAAATACTAAATACAAAGCCAAAGCATTTGAGCTAAGTTGCTTTCTTTCATTTTTGGAAATTAGTTAACACTTCTTTAGTTAATTAGTTCATTTCCTTCTCGTTTTAAAATGTAGAGCATTCCATTTCTGTACATATTTTTACATTTTGAAGAATTTGAAATAGGGAGTTAATTGAAGAAGTCCGGACTTAATTAAAATTAAAATTCTTAAAATTATTTTAAGTCGATGTTTCGAGTTTTAAGTTAGAATTTGATGAACCATGCAGGAAAAGCCGCAAATCATATTCTAACTTAGAATTTCATGACAAATTTTCCTCTGCTTTCATGTCTACCAATTTTAACTTAGGAAAAATGTTTTGAGTCATGATTAAGAGTTAAACTTGAAACGTCGACTTAAAACTTTTTTACAAGTCCGGACTTCTCTAATTAACTCCCTGTTTTAACCTCAATAATTATCACGGACGATTAATCAGTCAATATGTCAATTTTGAGGAATTTTCAAGATTCTACGACATTTGTAGATGCAGTACAAAAATTCTGTACCAAAACACCAATTTGCCTCCAACTTGCACCTACAAAGTAGAACCAATTACCTAATAAGTATCTGATTTTAACTTTTTTGTTAAGTATTTAGTTCTATGTTTACGTAGGTATTAACCAAGCAGTTTTAAAACTATTCAGTTTTTACATTCAAATCGCTTTATTTCAGAAACAGGAAGAGAAAATAAATTCACAAATTTACAAAATTAATCGTATACCTAACGTTCTAAGAAAGTAACGACCCAAAAATATTAGGAAATCTAAGACACTTTTTTTATTGGACTGCCAACAGTTTTACAGACGAAACTAACTCGTAGCTAATTCATTTCTAAAAAATATCTTAAAAAATCGTATAGATACTTTATTCAAAACGGAATTCGGCTCGAATTGAAAAGAATATGATGATTCCTTTAGATTTAGGAAAACTGCTGCAGTTATAGGATGAATCTCTAAAGGTAGCTATAACAATTTTAGCAAAAAAAATTGCTCCATTGCTCCAAAAGGTGCACCATCACCTTAACTGGTATTAAAATCAATTTTTTCCAGGTGTTTCGTTTTTAATTGCTTTTAGTAATCAGTAAGTGTCAAAATTCGGTTCAGGGCCGTATTCAGGGTTGTGGTAAATCGTGAAATTGGGTGAAATAGTTAGTGTTTTGGTATAGAGTCCACGTTGGGCGATCGTCCCAGCGGGACGCGTTACGGGACCACCCATTGGAACACACTCGCGGCTTGCAATTACATCGCGGGGGGCCATGACACGGCCCAAGATCGCCGTCTGCTTGGGCTGTCCGCAGTCACCGAGGTAACGTCCGATACATTAAGAATCGCGATTAAAACGTCTTAAATACCGCCGGATAATGATGGCGAGTACGTGAACCGAATCTACTACCGAGAAACGGGGCAAAAAATTTATCTGAATACTGACGAGTGAATTTGCTGATGATGGTTACAGGGAATTTTCAGCTACGTGGAAATAACTGTTTGCGCACGTGATGGATGGCTTCAGAAATGGCCGCTCTGATAACGAAGCATTCAATAAAAATCAACCAAGTGACACTACTTTTTGTAACGACTGTACCCTAATATATGTTTTGAATGCTATAATATGTACACTTACGACCCGAAGTAATGTTATTTAACTGCTACCTGTAATTAAAGAAGAAATAGCTTTGTTCAGTTTGACGTGTTCTGGTGGAAGCTCCTCCGTTTGCTACTGATGCGACCCCTGGTGGTCAACGATCCATCAATAAAACAACGAAGTACTCTGCTCTCGGTTTTCATTAATTACGTCAAGAAGCGATAGAACTGAATTTTTATAATGCGGTTTTATAATCTCTTTCTACTTGCAACGAGTCCCAAAGAAGAAGCAAAAATTTTATTAAGTAACTAACTTTGGGTGTGCCCCAGGGCTCACTTTAGGGTCCAATCTTTTTTTTATTTATACAACCAATATAATATCCAATACATAGTATATTTAGACTACAGATGACACTCATGTAGTACGTTATTTCAGTCCGAAAAACTTCAATACTGTATGCAATCAAATAGACAATGATCTAATTAACTTAAAACTGAATAAAAGTACCTTTTGGTAAGTATTCAGTTTTAAATTTTTTACCTAAAAACTATAAAAACTTTTTGAATGAATTGTTAGTTATTTGACAATGATATTTATTTATTAGTTAAATAAAAAACTGTGACCAAATTTCTGTTAGTTATTATCCAGTTAGTCAGCTGAATACGATGTTTTTAGTAGTGACAGTACAAAAAGTGTTAAATTTGTGATTTGTGCTCGTTAATTTGTTAACAAGAATAATTCAATTGAGCTACAAAGAGAAAAGGCAAGAGGAGTTTAGCTTTTTTTGTATGAACTCTAAAATAAAAATGTCAACCGAATAAAATTTAACTCATGCTCAATTTCGTCCAGTTAATTGATCTAATGAATAAGTTCTAACTGACATCGGTGAAACAGTAAGCACTGCATTTGTTTAACAGTTAACGCTTTTAAACCGATTTTTAGAGATATTAATTTTTATGTTATTAATACTAAATTAAACGGTTTAGAAAAAATAAAAAGCCGTGACTTACTGTTGATAATGATCTACGATTTAATTCAAACACATGTATCTGTGATTATCAAAAAATGTTTTATCTCCTTGAAACAATTAGGTAAGTATCACATATTAAATTTTAAATTCAAAAAAACCTTTTGAAACTTTAATAATTCTCTTTACCTATTAATGCTTCATAATTTATTATTCTAGTTTAGATGCAGTTGATAATAATAATAATATTTAATAATTATTATTAATAGGTTGCAAAATTGTTGCAAATTTATTATCTATATAGCTTTAAAAAATATCGCTTACGTCTCGAAGTATATTTCAGAATTAAAATGGGTAAGGAATTAAAAATAGAACAGCTCTGCCAGTAGCATCTAGCAATGTTTATATTTCCTTTTTTTTAATATAAACCTAATTATATTATCTTCCAAATAAATTTCATGAATGACAAAATTCCCATACAGCTTCTACATATTAGTCTTCCTATTGCAACACAACTATCATTACCTAGGTTTCGTACAACTTAGATACACCTTACATCTTTTACTTTTGATTCTGTTAAAGTTTGCAATTAAAATCTTGATCTTTTTAACAATCTAAAGAATTTGCGAAAAAATGATAAATAAGTTATCGGAAGTTAGTGATATCTAGGATTATTAATAATTTTTTTTAGTTTAATAGTTTTAATTGTAGACTTAAGTAACCTGCTCTATTACTATAAAGGAACATTTTTTTAACTCTGAACATAGTCCCTATGTTCAATTTGAAAAACACACATCTAATTTAAGTTACCAATAATACGCAAAAATAATTATTTGATGTCAATCAGTTTGAAGTCATTTCGAATATTTTAAAGTAATTTATTATTCCTTATTACTGTTACCCGACGATCACAAATTTTAGAAAAATTAATTTTTCTTTACACGAATAATCTTGCAGGAGTTAATTGACAGTTTGAGATTATTGACATTTAGTTGTAGAATGCGTTGAACTGTGTTTTTTTAAATTAAACATAGAGAATAATAGGTATGTCCAGAGTTAAAAAATGTCTCTGTATGTATTTTTATAAGGGTTAAGTTAAATTGCTTCACACCGGGCTTCGTTTTTTAAACAAAGTTTTATTATTCTAATTATTATTGTAATTACCTATATTATTATAGTAGTAATAATCATGTAAGCTAATCGATATGGAACTATCTCTATTATAAATTAGCATGTTTTTATCACTAAAAATTGTTTTCAAAAAATTACGCGAAATATCGTTAATATTTTACATTTCAGGGAGAGGTGTAATTTCACTGAACAAATTCATAAATACTCCACTGAAGCATGAAGTGTTAGTTAAACACCTTGAACATAATCCTCCAAACCAGAATTTTAATATTCTTAAAATCAATCGCCTGCCACATATATTTCCCCAATCAACTTCAAAGCGTTTGTAATAAATTAAAAAGCGGCGGCATTTCTTTGATTCCGTATCATCAAATTAGAAATTCGTTGACATCATCTTCAAGAAAACATATTTTAATTTGTCCATAAAGATTCTAAAATATATGTGTTAAGCGCGATAAAAATTAATTGTATTTTGGAGTGTGATTTATGCCCGTTTTGAGTTTAACTAATAAACAACAAATAATGCGAGTTCAAGAATAAGGATGGCTTAATTTAATTAGAAACATAAATCCGCGATATTTCCGGCATTAAAACCGTAAAAGTGCAGTCGGTGCCAAGTCTGTGCTAAGTTTATTATACTTTCTCTAATAAATTTTGAATTAATTAATATTGCAACCTCCCTATGTAAATAAACACTCTCCACCCCTCGTCTGCCAAACACTTTTATTACCTCTCCTCAATTAGCCTCCGCCGTTCAATCTCAATTTAAAATTCGTAACATGATTTTCGCGGGTCTCCGACTTAATCCGGTCTCCTATTCACCCCTAAAGATCCACCGGATCGTTCCGCAATTTACATACGAACAAACCTCACAAAATCGTTAACAGCTTCCATGTTACAATCAACTATTAAAACCTAAATTAAATCAAACCGAGACGGGGCGAGATTTAAGAGGCTTACGTTGGCAACCCTTAATTTTGCTCGGAAAAAATACACCGACCCTAATTGATTTCTAACGACCTCTCGGTGGATTTTTACTGTTTGTTTTTTGAATTACTGTAATTTCGGTGGTCGGGAAACCACCCTAGCTCCTCTCCTTTTAATATTGCAGTTGTCATCGCGATAGAACAGCTTTGATATGCATTTCGGACATTCTTTGTGTATGGAAGGAGACAGCCGAATGCAATATAACATTTCCACCCTAATTTTCTGTGTCATATACATTTATGGGGTTGCAGGACGGGACTTCCGCGAGCGTATTTTTTACGAGAAATGCGCCGGCTGGTAATGGGGTTCTGACATGTCTAATTGAATTAGATGCACAATATTGAAGACGGGACAATTTAATTTGAGAAAGTATTGATTTTCCATATGAGAAAGATACATTGTCTTTCAAAATATGATTTTTGTGCGTACAGAGTGTTCTAAGTTTTACCTTGAGTTTGTGAGAAATGTTCAAGAAACGCTTTAATTAAAAAAAATCGTTTTATCTAACTTTTGAAACATAGGAGGTGTAACCTACACTTTAGCGTCTAAAAATTCGTCAAAAATAACGCATTATCAACTAGGTTTACCTCTTTTGAGTACTTTCTTCCAAAGTTTACATGACTACCTAATAGGATTACTTTTGAATGAAATTTTGGGAACTAATACCATTGTCCAGTTCTGTAATTGTCCCAAATCTCATTTAGAAGAAAAGTCTGGTTCAAAAGATATGAATTTTTAAATTATAGTTGAGAGAAAATTAGATTATTCCCTCTTCACACAAACAAAACTTTTTTCAGACTGTTGTCGTCAATATTTTTAATGACGTTTTGGGAATTAATAGACATTGTTTTGGGCTATAATTGTACAAAATTTCATTGTTGAAATAAGTCGGATTTCGAAGATATAAATTTTTGAAGTGAAGTTAGAGTTTTTTATGAGTAATAAGTGTTACCATTTATATTTCAATGTAGATGCTTGTCATTATTATTATTGTTGCAAAAAGTAAAAAGGAATAAATCAAAACATTTAATTCAGTGTACCGGGTGATCAGTTTCAAAGCCGTAAAAAACATGAAACAATACTCAAGATGGTAAGCACATACAAAACAAAGACTAAATGGCAAAAATGTGGAAAGCGCTGTGGAAGCTGTAGAGAGCTGTAGAGAGAAATGTGAATAAATTCAGATAATTAAAATTTCAATATTTCTTACGTACTATCATCTACTCCTGAAAAATATGCCAAGAAAAAAAAAACTATATTTGATGGTTATTTTTTTAACTACTGGTATTGTGCAATGATTATGTTCTTTGAATAAATAATTATTACCTTTTTTGTTGGAGTTTTTATTTAATTAAATAATCGAATCTTTTGAGGTCCAAGCGTTGATAAGATCCAATTGTTTTACACTCAACTTTATATACATTGCAATTTTTCAACTTTATAAATGTATGTGACATAGAAATTTCTTTATCGAATGTTCCCATCTAATGTCGATGGCAAGAACACACACTTCTGCTATCAAGCAAAATACAGTAGGTGCTATACCTCTAAAATCACGCCGGAATTAAATATTTTTAACAAACGCAAGAAGAAAACCAAACAAACTGAAAAACTCCGGTCGATGGTCCATTGATACGATCCACTTTGCTCTTTGTTTTAATTTGATATTTACCTTTTATTTACATCAAATACAATTTTACACCCAACAAAACGAATTTTTGGGACCTTATATAGTCATTGTTCACATTTGTAATAGTCCCAAATCTCATTTAGAAAAAAGTCGGGTTCGGAAGATACGAATTTTGAAATTTAAGTTGAGGGAAAATTAGATTTATGTTTCCTCATACAAAAATTTTTAAGATTGTTGTAGCTAACATTTTTTAACAATATTTTGGGAATTAACAGACACTCTCTCGAACTATAACTATACAAAACTTCATTGATGAAATAAATCAGGTTTGAAAAATATAAATTTCTGAAATGAAGTTGAAGGAAAATTCGATTTTTGCCATCTTACACCAAACATGAATTTTTTCGCAAAGTTGCAATCAACATTTGAGAAGGAATCTTTGGGAGATAATAGCCATTGTGCAGTTATATAATTGTGCAAAATCTCATTTAAGAAAATAGTCGGGTTCGGAAGATATGCATTTTTAAATTTAAATAAAGAGAAAAAAATTCCTCTAGAATACCAAGTTTGAAAAATCTCTAATTCAGTCAGTAAACAAAATTCAAGAATGCCGTTTGGGCTTGACTTAGACCTTCTTCCACAAACTGGCAAAATTTAATTTAAAAATTTAAACCAAAACAGTCAATTGGTTTTTGAAATAACCCAAAATAATTGTGACAGCACATTTTCAAATTTGTATGTTTTACACTACTCAGTATTTTCGAATGAAATGTTTTGAGGTGGTAAGGTAATGAAATTCGGTGGTATCGTTGCCAAAAAAATACGATACAGAATTTGTATATTTTTCTATGGCTGTTCTTGCTAATTTGAACGCACTGTAATAGATGTTACAGAACTAAACTTAGAGATCATATTTATTTAAAATTTTTGTTGGTCCCAAATTTATTCGCCGGCTAAAACTCTTTATATTTGAGAAACTATAAATATTCGGATAACGCAAGTTGAGTTATTTTCACTTCCCTTGGGTTCTACTATCACCCCCTTCATGTTTTTTATAATACTGATTTATTTCGTCTTAAGGTACATGTAAAGTAAAAATAACTGCTAAAAAGCCACTTTTTATAGTTTACCGCGTATAGCAAACCTGGGATATAACGAACTGATTTTGATACATGTTCCGAGTTCGTTATAACCGGACTCCACTGTAACTTAAAAAATCCTTAAAAGTACCTAGTTACAACGTTTTTGCTTGAGCTTGTGCGAAATGTTGGAGTTTGTTGTTTTGTGATTCGAAGAGGGATAATTGCGGAGGCTGTGAAGGGTGGCAGAAGGCAGCCATGTATGAAATGAGGCGCTGGAACGGGCAGGGTTGCCAATCGTCTGACATAAAGTCATCTGCAGTTGAGAGGTCATCTCAGGGTCCATCCTGGTAGCCTAGCAACGCCACATCGCACCAGGATCATGCCAAAGTAGCGTCCTTGTCCGTTCTCTAACTATTTATAAAGAAGATTCCCTTGGAAGGCCATTTCGATAAATAAGCCCTCTTTTGTGTGGAAGCCCTTCAGAGCGAAGTGCTCGAAAATATTGTGGAGGAGTGGCTGGCTATCGAGCTAGACAAACTGTTTAAACAAATACTCCGTAAAACACAGCATATTTTTTACTTTTATAGGCGAAATATTGAGATTTTAGAATAAGAATTTTAGAAATCAGAGCACAGATATTTTAATTTAGACAATTGGATAAAAAAATCAAGGATACTTTTTAAAATCGTATTACATTTTCTCATATTTATAAGTAAACTTATCACTTTAAATACATATTAAAGGACACACTACGTCCGCTAACAACTAAATGTTTGGACGAAATATTGTTTTGTTTTTAATTGTCAAACTGGTTCTATTGAATGCACTTATTTTTTTATTGTTTTGCCTGATTTTCAACAACAAAAACATCGAACTAGTCTTTGACTGTCAAGTTTTTGTAAGTATTTAAGATCTTTAATTTGATGAAATGCCAATATATTTATTACGTTTTAAATTATTAAAAAATAGTAAATGGGGTGGCAATTCCAACAACGGCAAAATAATTCCTCTGGAGTACTCTAGAGGACATTCTATGGCACAAGTTCTCAAAAACTGAATATTGACAATTCTTCAGTGGCTCAGATTATTTAAGTAGCTGCATGCGGGATATCATAGTTATTAAAAGAAAAAGTTTTGGAAGATTACGAGTTGTGACGACACAGAAAAAATTTGTAAAAGTTGCCGAAAAAGCACTTTAAGAGAAATCACTGCTTTATGGATTGCAGAAACATACCTCAATTGTTCTTGAGAATATTGTCGCAGATCGATAAAATAACAGCTCTTGGTGTAACACAAATGGATAACAAAATGTTACTTTATTACTCATTGCTCAAAAAAAGCAGAGAACTATGTGTAAGAGACTTTCATAAAGACTGCTTCAAAAGTACGGTTAAATTCGCCAAGAAACAAATGATATGGGGAACATGTCTCCAAAGAATCTGGGGCAGTTTGAGTTCATAGACGAGACAGTAAACAGCATCAAATGTATTTGGCAAAGATGGTTATTACCACCGTCCGAAAAATTATATCCTAAAGGTATTTTAGTTTTTCAAAAAAATTATGCTACTTTTTCTATAGCAAAATTTTTTAAATAATAATTTTCTAATAATTTTTACGTCTTGGCCACAAAATATCCTTGATTTAAATATTATTGTGTCTTTTTAGCACAAAATCTTATTATCTTAGAAATTTTCCTTAGTGGTCATTGAAAAATTTAAAAAATATGTTAGCGTACTTTCGAGCCGTCATTAAAGCCAAAGGAGATGGCACAAATTACTAAATAGTTTTTTGTTGTTCAAACAATTACTTGTCAAATATTATTCATGTTGTTTTTGTTTTAATTTTATGTTAAATATCAAGTGCTTGAAAGTAGTTTTTAAATAAGTCGTAAGTTACAAAAAAAACCGGATTTCTTCAAAAAATGTACTTTTTTTACGTCTAAGCATTTAGTTGTTAGAGCTTGTATTAAGGACATCCAAAGACCAAAGGACAGAAATTATATCTAATAAAGCACAGTACTTAAGCTTATTGAACACACACTATGTTTCTGAATTTTTACTTAGCTTCTAATTGTACAAAATATTTGTCAAAAAATATTAGAAAAAGTTTGAATGGTTTAATTTGCTTTATAATGTATATCGCACAGTTATAGTAAACAAGAGAAAGATGTCGTTAACCTAATAATGACTCAAAATAACTAAACCTTCTTTGTTTTGATACAATCGATTGTTTAGATTAAGTGTTTAGAATTCGCCTGGAACAAATTAGCATCAGAAAACAATAAACAAACAGGAATCAAACTAAGAAACGCTTTCAAAATCAACATTCTCGCCTCCATTTGACAGAAGGTGTTAGAAACGATGATTTTTTTTGCAAGAATATGAAACACTTTTAATAAATATTACAAAAACTTGAATTGTTTGATATGGTTTACACTGAATATTTCGCAGTATCAAGATAAAGATGTTATTAACCTCTGAAGCAATAATGACCTAAACTAATTAAATTTTCTTTGTTGTGGTACAACTGATTCAACTATTTAAAGGCCCACAAACTACTCAGTTAGCATCAGAAATCAACTAACTAGCAGTTCTGGTAAGTAACTAAAACCATAAAAAAGTTTTTCTGAAATAATATTTCTAGAGATTTTTCCGAAAACGCCGAGTCTAGAAACCCATCTTAAGGTGACCAACGCCTCCAAAACCGACATCATTGCAACCGCAGTATCAGGAATCGACCCATTTGATTGGGAAAATAAAAAAGGTCCTGCTGGGAACTTCCAAGGAGTTTCTATTCCTGCTGGAAAATCAGAAGAAAGAAGAGAAGAAGTAAATCGTTGGGCCTCTAATTGTCCGTTTACCATGAAACTATTGTTTGCTGATCAGACTGTGGACGAGTACACCATTAATCAAAAATTTGCCATTGGGAAAGCTCTGCCTGATTTTAGTCATACAGGCCCTCATGTTATATGTTATGATCGGAGTGGTAAATACCTTATTATCACTGTTCTAGACCAGGCCAAAGAAGAAGAAAAGTAATTTGTGAGAAGCAGTCATTGTAAATATGGTGTAAACAATTAAATAAAATTTGATTTTGACATTTTTTCGTTTTTTTTTCCAATAGTTGAACAATTATAATAAGAGCTATTAAGAAGAAAAAAAACAAGACATTATAATCTTTTTCTAAACTAACCCATTTTGGAAGTATAAGAAAGTTACGACTTACAAATCGATAAAAGATAAGTTAAATTATTTAAAGACAACTGTACTCCGTCGTATCTTTATGATTTTATCTTACGATTTGATAAGACAAGGTGTTAGTAAACTCACTTCAGTGTTTGTTATAAAGAAACAGATAAGCAATTATGAATGAAGTGTAGATACCGTCTAATTAAACATGTTTTTGTCCTAGAACAATACAAATCAGCACATGCTAGTAAGTGCTTTTCTTTAAATTTTATTGGAAATGGTAAAATGTCAATTCTTGATATTCCCCGATTTTTTGGTTGTTTATTTTTAAATGAAACCTATTGTCTGCTGTGCCCATTATTCAACGCCAATATCAGAGAAAGCTAATTATTATTGCTACATTTCTCGGTATCAGTGTTTTTCTTTACCTACCTTTAAATGATAAAGCTATCAAAAATTAGGTTTAAGTTAATTCTGTTTAAAAAATTATCCCTTATTAAGGACACCTAGATACCAAAGGACAATTAATAAAGAAGAGCATTTAAGCCTATTGGATTTTGAACATACACTATGTTTTTCAATTTCAATCCTTACTTAATTCCACGAAATATTTCTTAAGAAATATTAAGTAGAAAAAAATTAATTTACAATACAGAAGATAAAGATCTCGTTAACCTATCAATAATAATGACTCAAAATATCTAAACTTTTTATGTTTTGATATAGTTGATTACTTAAATTAAGTAATTAGATTTCAACTACAACAAATTAGCATCAGAAAATAACTAACGCACAGGAGTCAAAGTAACAAAAATCCTCACTTCTACTTGACGGAAAGTTGTTTAGTTCCTACTGAACTCTTCTAAGCAGTTTTCTATTCCTGAGAGACAATCCGCAGAAAGAAGAAAAAGAGTAAATAGTAATGTCTGTGTTTCTTTTCACTTTTGCAAAAAATAGTGTCAAGGTTAAGGACAGGCCTTAACCTCCTTTCTCTCAAAAGTCATCTTTTTGGAAAGAAGGAATATTTGGTATTTCCTCATCGTTATTTAAATTACGAAAAAAAAGTTTTATTATTTAGAAACTGTGAATTTTGTACATATTTTTCGATGGTTATTTTGTTTATATCTTCTGCATCGTCGAGGGTACAGAGATAATTTTTGTGTGTGCCTTTAGCTTGTAAAAATCTTGAGTTATACTCTGAAAAAGTAGATATGATAAATTCTGTTCTTCTAATAACACTGGTATACACTGAGGTTTTTTATTACTGAACATAGCATAACACATATAACACTATTAATTCTATGTTCAATTTAAAAAAAAATTAATCAATGCATTACTAGAATTCTTAGATCTTCTGTATTATATGGTGAAGAATTAATTTCGCTGAACATTACATAATGCACATAATATAATCTGTCTATAAATGAATGTGGGATGGTAGTAGGTATTAAAAGTTTGCTGCGTCTTTCAAGAAAAAACGAACAATGTTAGTATATGAAAAAATTAGTCTTACTAGTTGCCTGGGTAGATAAAAACTGGTACTTTTCAGAAATGTCATAGAAATAAAATGATTAAATGCGGCAAATTGAAATTCCAAAACCACCTGAGATCCTACACTCTTTTATAAACAGTCCGTAGTAATAATTGTATTATTTATTCTCTGTTCAGTTTTAAAAAGTCCATGTCAATCCATTGTAAACAGTTCCATAGAAACACCTATGTTCAGCAAAATAAAAACCTCAGTGTATGAGGCAAATGTTTATTATTATTTTTGCACTTAAACTTTTTTTGGCCTTTTTTTGTTTTTGTGAGTCAGAAACCAGACTTTATTAATTTCGTACGAATTTGGGAATGGTAATGCGTGACTGATGGGTTATTATTTTTCAATTTTGGTCCCTTTTATTCAAATCTCTGTAAAATTAAATAAAAATCTGTCAACAACTGGCGAACGGGTCGCCTGCGGTGCGAATCGCCATCCTTTCCAAAAATCTGTATAAATTATTTTTTAATGACCATTCCCAACCCCCTGGAGCGGCGCTCCGTCACCATCACAATTTTTCCTCGTGAAAAATTTCTCTATTCTCATGAGATGTGAGCACATATCTTGCGTGCCTTGGCCGAAATGCCATGTTGATGCTAATGGATGATGAACAGATAGCGCCAGAGCTAACAGATTACGAAGAGGACCACAGTCGGGGACCATTGTTTTAATTCGGATGACTTCAGAATGTGATTATTCACAAATATTCAGTTACGTAATGGCTGATTTTTCGGGGGTCTGGACGATCCCTCGTCACACGTCTGTCACTTTCTAATTGCGTATCGGATGTCACTTTCGAAGCGTCAGCGGACGATGTAAGACAAGGTATTGGATACCAATTAAAAGATACGAAACACCCATCAGATGCCCGGGTGGAATGTCAACCCTGAAGACGAGGGGAAGGGGAACTTAAAGGATTCTCGCGGTTTTTAGAATCGAAATTTTTCTCAAGCCTAAATCGTTATTAATCAATAACTCACCCAAAAGTAAATCTTGGGCATTTCTGATAGCTTATCATTTATCAATTACTGATTCATATTGTTTGTTTAATTTCTTTTTACCTAAGTTTGATACAAAAACTAAACGTAGGTAAACCAGAAACTGTTTTGGTTTAAGAAATTTAAAATAAAAGGCATTTAACATATTATTTTTTCTTTTTTCTTTCGCTTTGAATAAAATTTGGTGCAATTGCAAATTTCTAATTTATAGAAAAAGTAATTTTGCTCTTATCTTGAAATAATGTCATCATGAAAGAACCATTCGCTTCGCTCCTTTTTTCTGCGGATTTTCCTGCAAAAGTATAAACGTTTTTTAGAAGCTTCTAACAAGACCTATAACGTCTTTACAATCAATTAAAAAAAATATATAAAAAATGTTATTTAAAAAAACCTTTTATTTATAAGGTGCACTAAAAAGTAAAAAATAATGTATTTCAATCACAGGAAAATATTTTTTCTTACAGGTTAAAATTCTAAAATTTATAAAAGCTTTGGGAGTTGTCAACTGAACAAAGTAATTCTGTAATGCCGTAGTTTTATAACTCCCAAAGCTTTTATAAATTTTAGAATTTTAACCTGTAAGAAAAAATATTCTCCTGTGATTGAAATAGGTACATTATTTTTTACTTTTTAGTGCATCTTTTAAATAAAAGCTTTTTTTAACATTGTTTATATTATTTTTATTTTTTGCTTTTTAGTCTTTATTTATTGCATAGATTTATTGTTATTACACTGTGCATCTACTGTGACGACCAACATACCGTCTATGTCGGTATAATTTACGGTATGTACAAATCGAGAACCCCTTGTAAACATAACCTAAAATTTTAAAAGCCCATTTAACACCTTTAGGGGGTAATTAACTATATAGAATTGCATTGTCACGCAGATTACGTAAGCATGTTAAATTTCATTTCATTGCGACTACAGGAACCCTATCAAATTTACAAATCGAGAACCCCTTTGAAAACATAACCTAAAACTTTAAAACCCCATTTAACTGCATAGGATTGCATTGTCACGCAGATTAAGTAAGTATGCAAAATTTGAATTCAGTGGGACAACGGGAACCCTTTCAAATTTGGCTCCGAAAAAATAACCGACAGACAGACAACATTGTGAGTTAAATAAAAGCTTTAAAAAAAGACTACGACAAGTATTCTTTTAAATAGTGTACTTAATTGACAATTTTTATGTGTTTTGTTTAAACAAACACTGGTGTGAGTTAGTTGTTTAAAAACATTTGTTTTATAAAATTTAAAATAAAATTTAACGATTATAAAGACTTATACCATTCATGGTCCTTGCTTGGAAAATTGCAGAAGTTGTTTTTATTTTAAATTGTGATGTAACTTACTTAAATTTCGGTAAGTTTCAAAAAGAATCATGATGAACACATGATGTTTTGAAATGTGGTATAACTTTAAAGTCATTTTACAGTTTGTTTTTCTTAAAAATTGTTATCAAAATTTGCAGTTGGGAATTATAAAAAAAATCAGTTTTATGATTTCAAAGTCAGTTTATTGAGTTTCTCACATCTTACTACAACTTACTTTTCTTCTTTACCTTGGTCGTAAACAGTGATAAGAACGTACTTATCACCCTGATCATAATTTACAATATGTGGTCCCGAATGGCTAAAATCGGGTTTAGCTTTTCCAATGGCAAATTTTTGATTAATATGATACTCGTCTATGGTCGAGTCAGCAAAAATTAGTTTCATGGTGAAAGGACAGTCGGAGGCAAAATAATTTACTTCTTCTCTTTTTTCCACGGATTCTCCTGCAGGAATAGTAACTCCTTGGAAGTTTCCACCAGGACCTTGTTTATCTTCCCAATCAGATGGGTTGATTCCTGATACTGCGGTTGCAATGATGTCGGTTTTGGTGGAATTTGTCACCTTAAGATGGGTTTCTTGGCTCGGCATTTTCGGAAAAATCTCTACAAATATTATTTCAGAGAAATTTTTTATGTTTTTTTTTTATTTACCAGAATTGCTCGTTAGTTGGTTTCTAATGCCAATTGAGTAGGTTGTGATTCTTTAAATACTTAGTCAAAATCTAATCACCTAATCTAAATACTCAATTGTATCAAAATAAAAAAAATTGTAAGTCACTCTTGCTTCATAAAATAATGATGAATAACATGTTTATCTTGATTAACTTAATTGCAAAATATACAATATAATCAAATTAAACCATCCAAGTTTATCTAATATTTTTTTAAATGTTTCAAACTCTTACAAGAAGTACGAACTTAACAACAACAATAATTGTACGACTCGTACATTAAAAGACAATCGTTTATTCTAATTACTTGTTCACTAGTTTCTAGATGCGTTTAAAAGACGACTGCCTTTTGTTGTAATCAAAAATTATATTAGCTATTTTTTGGTTGTTATTTTATGTTTTGCAGTTTCTGGTGTGCTACGCAACATTATTTTACGTCTTGCAAAACAAAATTTTTAATAATGATTATTATTAATCGATAAAACATTATCTTACTTTGTTTTATTGTTTTAGGCCACAATAGGTTTTGTCTTGTTATTTTAATTAACTTAATGAATTTGTTATCATCTAGTACCTATATTTAGGTACTTTTTGTTTTGAGCTCATTTTTACAACAAAGGAATTAATCCAGCTCGGGTGTTTTTGGGCTACTCTGTTCACAAATTTAAATAACCATGTCATTTTTCGCAACCAAACAATCGCACCGCAAAAAGACATCAATTAACAGCCGGGCTAAACACAAACAACCATCACACAAACTGAGTTTAATCAATACATTTGAAATAATTGAATAAATTATTTCCGGTAATTAAACTCGAACGAAAAGCCTATTCGGGTCTCACGCGATCAAAAATCATTTTGGTAATTTCACTCGTTCGCTTATTAATTTAACTTTTAAGTACTTTCGCCCCTTTTCGTATCTAATTACAAACTTGGAGCGGTTTTTTTTCTCCTTTCGATAATTATCAACCGGAAAAAACCCGATAATAATCCTTTTAGAGGCGGCTCCGGTACAAAGGACTTGACATTTCTACCAACAGACGAACATCGAATGCCCACTGAACGCTGCTAACTTGACAAGATAACTTGTTCTGATAGATAGGTAACGTTAGAGGCTGATTTATGGACGAGCCAAGTCGGGCTTTCTCTCCAATTCCTAGCAAAATCTTATCAGTTTAAACTGTTTTATGACAAAATATTGTTTAAAGAGTTACGACGCGAAAGCCACTCTCAACTGTAATTAAAATTGAACGCTAAATATGCTAATTACAGGAGTGTAGAGTTCAAGACAACTTTAATGACGGTGGTAAAATCAGCAGGAGATTCATGAAGACAGTAAATAATCTTAAATACATCCTTAGTACAGATGAACAGCTTGAATGACAACTTTGATTGTCTCGAACTAACTCTTGGGAATAATAAAGATCAAAGTCACCCCTGGCTGGCAGATGCTCCACCTTGCCGACGTCTCCCATATATTTCCAATTTTATTCGCTTCGACTAATCACTACTTCCTCTCTCAACCCTAATTAAGCCACCTCACAGGGCCGAACTTTCAAATGTTTTAACATTTATTTTTACAATTAATTAATTCCCGAGTTTATAATTTTTCATCAGCTTCAGAAGTTTTGTGGGCGAGTCCGGCCCTGGCTTTAATTATCACAATCCGGCGTCTGTCCTAACGAACTTAAACATTAATAAATTCAAAATTAAGAGAGGAAAACGCCATCCCGAAGCTATTACCTTTCTATTATTTCGGAAAAGGTACAATGGAGAGATTTTACGATTCCTTATGATTTGTGAGCCAATAAAAACGTTGCACCCAATTAAATATAATTAAGCGGAACAAAAAGAAGAACACTTAATTGTTTGCGTGAGGTGATGGAAAACTATTTTCTGTGTTTGCTTTAAGAGTTGGTAAATTGTGTTTTTGGAGGCTTAACGTTGATCTTCACGGATTGTTGAGGAATACAAGGGAGAGGCTGTTTTGTGGGGGCGCCAGCGGTGGCGCCACGGAACTCGCTTCCTGTTACCGGATATCGAGACTGGTTCTCATTGAAATAAGGTGCAATTTTTTTTCAAGTAGTCAAAAAAATTGCATAGTTTAATTTGATTTACACTGTATATTTTACAATTAAAGTAATCAAGATAAAGATGTTGTTAACCTCTGAAGAAACGTTGGCTCAAAATATATAATTAAATTTTCTTTGTTTTTATTACTAATTTCTAATGTACTTTGTGATAGATTGAGGTGCAATTGTACAAAGTAAAATAACATTTTATTGATTAATAGTAATTACTATCGTATTAAAAATTTGGTTTTAAAAGTCATAAACATGTTAAATTAAAAATATCCAATGTAAGAAAAAGCCAAAAAATATAGGCTAGGAATTTGAAGAGGATTAGAAGTTTAGAAATAAATCTACCAAAGTTTTTGACTACTACCAAAGACATCCAGCTTTTGAGAAATTATAGAAGAAAAATAGGTACTTTAAATGCATCTACGAGTAGTAAAAGACCAAGGAACAAATAATTAAAATAAACGATTGTCTTTGCTTGGATGTATTTAAGGATCTATTTTGCCAGTTACCGCCCTACATACACACGGTGATTTTAACTTTGTACTTTTTGTAATAGGAGTATGAAACGTTTAAAAAATAATAGGAAAACTTGCATGGTTTAATTTAATATACGTTGTACATTTTGAAATTAAATTAAGATAAAGACGTTATTATTTTGAGAAACAATAGCGATTCAGTTTTTTTTATACAACCGACTATTCAGATTATGTGATTAGATTTTGACTATTTAAAGACCCACAACCTACTCAAATAGCATCAGAAATCAACTAACGAGCAATTCTGGTAAGTAAACAAAACCATAAAAAAGTTTTTCTGAAATAATATTTCTAGAGATTTTTCCGAAAATGCCGAGCCAAGAAACCCATCTTAAGGTGACAAATTCCACCAAAACCGACATCATTGCAACCGCAGTATCAGGAATCAACCCATCTGATTGGGAAGATAAACAAGGTCCTGGTGGAAACTTCCAAGGAGTTACTATTCCTGCAGGAGAATCAGTGGAAAAAAGAGAAGAAGTAAATTATTTTGCCTCCGACTGTCCTTTCACCATGAAACTAATTTTTGCTGACTCGACCATAGACGAGTATCATATTAATCAAAAATTTGCCATTGGAAAAGCTAAACCCGATTTTAGCCATTCGGGACCACATATTGTAAATTATGATCAAGGTGATAAGTACGTTCTTATCACTGTTTACGACCAAGGCAAAGAAGAAAAGTAAGTTGTAGTAAGATGTGAGCAACTCAATAAACTGATTTTGAAATCATAAAATTGTTTTTTTAATACTTGATTTCCAAACCTTCGAACTACAAGTTTTGATAACAATTCAAAAAAAATGAAAAAAACACGTTAAAATTATACGATATTTCAAAACATATTTGTTATGTTATGATTTTTTTCGAATTTACCAAAGTTTAAGTAAGTTACAACTTACAACACAATTTAAAATAAAAGCCACTTCTACAATTATTGCAAGACAACTGCTATAAAATGGCAACTATAGTCCTTTGTAGAAATAATTATCAAAAATTTTATCTTAAAATTGACATAACAAACAGTGATATTAAACTCCTTCCAGGGCTTGTTTAAACACAACAGGTAAGAATTATCAATTAAGTACAATGACAATATGAAAAGCTAAATATGAAGATTTTAGAATAATAAATTTAAAAATAGAAAGAAAGTAGAAGGTGGAATGCTCAATTTAAAAATACCATGCGATCAATTGATTTTATACTTTATTAACTGATAAAAGTTAAAAAGCTTTTTAACTTAAATAAAAATGCCGATTGTGATAATTAATCAAGCTGAAGGGTCAAATAATGATGTTTTAAATGGTAAAATTCAATTAGAATGCATTTTTTCCTCAGTATGTACTAGTTTTTCAGTCACAAAGACACAAAACCGCCTACTCTAATTATAAACTCAAATGATCGCATGGTACAGTTGGGTGATTTGAAGATGTCATGCCAATAAACCCCAGCTTTAGGATCGTTAGGTACTTACTCCGACCGCAACCATCTGTGGCAATAAATTATTTTTGTCGTGAACTTTGAAACACAAAATAATTTTATTTTTCAACTGTTTAAAATTTGATTGCATTTTATAATGTTTTTAGTAATGTAAGGACCGGTTTATAGAAAACTGCGTGAAAATTTAATTCGTTGTTAATCGTTAACAACGCGAATAGATCAATCAAATTGCTTCAATTTGGTCACGCATTTAATTGCAAATTAAATTAATGACGCTTCTATAAACCGGTCCTAAGGGTCGGTTTATAGAAAGCGAAATTAAAATTTAATTCGGGATATGTTGCCGTTTAAAATGCATTGACAAATGTCAAGTTGATTGCAATTAAAATGTTCTGTAAATCGGTTCTTAAAAATTAAAAAAATTATCTAATGAAAGTCTTATTTAATTCACATTGTGAAATATAATTGATCTCAAATTAAAATTTGACTGCTCCTAAAGATCTATTTGATAACTGAATTTGTAATTATAAGTGCACCCTTTTTGTAGTAAAAAACCTTGACACGATTTTAAATGACAAACTGTAAACATATTTCCGGAAAAAATATGCAAAAATATAAGAACATAGTTTTTGATATTTCGATTATTGAATATTAATAATAAAAATTGTATGGAATTTTGTCAAAAAAATGCATACGAAGCAACACATTTCAGAACTAACATTTTATTAAAAAAATCTAAACAAATCAAGATTAATCGCAATTAAATTTTAATTCGCGATTAACTTGACGTTTCTCATTTTCAAACTTAATTCGAATTAGTTTTATTCTGAATTAAATTATAATTTCTCTTTCTCTTAACCGACCCTATGAGCCGATTTGTAGAAAGCTGAATTAAAATTTAATTTGTTGTTAAGTTAATTCGCGATAAAGATTCGCGATAAAGAGAGAATTCGATTGGTTTAATTTGGTTACGTGATCAGTTAATCAGACGTTTAATTGCAATTAATTTATAATGACACTTTTATAAACCGGCCCTATGGCTTAAGTGGCAACTTGATTTCTAACTAGTTTAATCCTTCTTATTTTAAGTTAGTTCTGATAATTTGTTGCTTCGTAAAATTTTTGTTATTAATACTATAATATGTTATTATAATAGAGTCCCTAAAAGCACCATTCTCAAATATGCCATTAGTGGCAATCAGATTTAAATTCCACATTAATTTTGCTTCATAATGCGAATTAAATGATAATTAAAGTGAAATTAAAATTAGTGGTGACTTTAAAGGCCGGTTTATAGAACATTTTAATTGCAACCAAATTTTAATTCGAGATTAACTTGACATTTGTCAATGCATTTTAAACGGCAACATATTCCGAATTAAATTTTAATTTCGCTTTCTGTAGACCGACCCTTAGGACGGTTCATTAATTTAATTAAATGCGTGACCACATTGAAGCAATTTGATTAGTCCATTCGCGTTGTTAACGATTAACAACGAATTAAATTTTGGCGCAGTTTTCTATAAACCAGCCCTTAGATTACTAAAAACATTATAAAATGCAATCAAATTTTAAGCAGTTGAAAAGTAAAATTATTTCGTGTTTCAAAATTTACGACAAAAATAATTTATTGCCACAGATGGTTGCGGTCGGAGTAGGTACCTAGCGATCCTAAAGCTGGGGTTTATTGGCATGACATCTTCAAATCACCCGACTGTACATACAATACAATATTTTTTGACTAAGTGTGTGTCGAAAAATGAATAAGTGTTTTTGTATTAGTTGAGTTTTGTAGATTTTTGAGCATCGTAAGCACAAGCACTTATACCATTAATTGATAAATTAAAAAACCAATTAGAAAGTACGACTTTTAAATGTATTTAAAAGATCAAAAAATAATTAATTAAAATAGGCCAATAGGGCATTGTCCTTTGTGATACTGTGAAACAGTTTTTAACAAATACATATTGCAAAAATTTGAATAGATTAATTTGGATTACTTTGTATATTTTGCACCTAATCAGGTAAGCAAGATAAGGATGTCATTAACCTATGTCTCAAACTAATTAAATTTTCTTTGTTTTCATTACAAATAGTTATAGTTTTGATAACATCGATTAGGTATTTAGATTAGATTTCGACTATTTAAAGGCCCACAACTAACTTAATTAGCATCAGAAATCAACTAACAAGCTATTCTGGTAAGTAAGTAACCAAAACCATAAAAGCCATTTAAAAAAATATTTCTAGATTTTTTCGAAAATGCCGAGCCAAGAAACCCATCTTAAGGTGACAAACTCCACCAAAACCAACATCATTGCAACCGCAGTATCAGGAACCGACCCATTTGACTGGGAAGACAAATTAGGTCCTGCTGGAAACTTCCAAGGAGTTATTATTCCTGCTGGAGAATCCGAAGAAAGAAGAGAAGAAGTGAATCGTTGGGCCTCTAATTGTCCTTTCACCATGAAACTAATTTTTGAAGACGCGACCATTGACCAGTACCGTATTAATCAGAAATTTGCCATTGGAAAAGCCCAACCTGGGTTTAGCCATTCGGGACCACATATCATAAAATATGATCAGGGTGGCAAATACCTTACTATTACTGTTTACGACCAAGCCACGGAAGAAAACAACTAAATAAACACTGATTTTGCCAAAATAAAACTGTTTTTTTTTAAATATTCATTTTTAAATATGCAGCAACAGTTTTTAGGAAAGAAAGTAAAAAAATGTTAACCATATTTTTTTAACTTTTACAATCCCTTTTAAAGCTTACAAAAGGACAATTAATTATTAAAGCATTGTCCTTTGAAGTCATAATTATATGTTTTCACATTTTAACAACAGTCCTGTTTAAGACTTTTGATAGTCAATACTGTTACAAATTTTTTGTCATAACAAATATAATTCATGCAAAAAAAACACATCCAGTGACTATTTATTCATTTGAGTATATTATCTATTTACTTTTTATTAGTTTATTATTTCCATTCTGTTATGTTTGTGTTTTGTGTTCATTCAATAACCATTAAAATTGACAAACTGACAATTAAAAATCTCGTTATTCGAGTATCTGTAATTTACCAACATCAGAACTGAAATGCTATCAACAATATTGTTACATAGTAGGAAGCAATTATTGTTTTGCATGAAATGAATAGGTGTATTATTTTTGGTCAATTGAAATAATCTAATTGTAAAGTGGCTCAAATAATAAATCTGTCCACAATTTCGATAAAGTGTCAAATAATATTTCCCCCAACTGTGCAATTAAAAATGTAATTAAAAACTTATAGGGAAATTGTGATGATCTCTGCGGCATAATTTAGATGTTATTATTTTTGGAATTCGCGTCTTAAGAGCCACGTAAAGTTGTAAAAACTTCTATAGATCGTAAAAATATTTAATTATTGTCAACCTCGTGGCAATCGATTGGGTCGGCTCCTCTCTGTTAAAGCTAGAAGAAGAGAATCCGGTCGTCGTGTTTTTCTTCTTTTATTTCTATATAGATATACATTTTTTTGTTCGGTTTCGTGGTGGCGCCACGTTCGTCCACGGCATGCTGCGACCCTTTGACTCACCAAATGCCGACAATTAGAATGCGCCCGCTCGTTTTCAACATATGTAAACATGTCGTATAAATTAAGCGACTCAAAGACGGGACAAATCAAGATCGTCATCGAATTAAAACGAGACGTCTCTGATGTCTCTTCGCTTTTTGTGCGAGCGCGAGACTCGCTTTTTTACTCGATTTGGATTATTTTTCATACGAATCATTCCGGTGCATACGCAAGACTTTTTTCGATTTAGTGCAACCGAACATTGCCTAATCAGAATGAGTTCGGATTCGTAAATTAAGTTGGCACGACTGCATAATTTAGTGACGAAAACACGTCAATGTCACAGCACCTTATACTGTGTTGCCAACCTGAAATCTAACACAAAATCGGGTTCTACGATTCGTTTAAACAAAATATGCTCGATTTTATTTTCTCCTCTACTAAAACAAAAACAAAAAAAATTGAAACTGTTGCACTTTTTATTAGTTAGTTGTGGCAATCGAGTCAAAGTTGGAAAATAATCCGAATAAAAGAACTTGGTCAAAATTTTTTACTTACCTACACACCAATAAAAAAATCAAAAAGATTACAATAATTGAAAATGTATATTAAAGATATGACTGTCTCACCTAAAATTGTATAGGGATTCCAAATATGTCTTTATTTTTGCTCTACGATTTAAAGTTAAGACCGATTTAAAAATTTCCAGTCTACAAAAATAATAAAAAAATATATAAAAATATAAAAAAAAATCTATTTCTGTGAAAATAATACGAGTAAAACAACTTGGTCTGAATTTTTACTTACCTATCAAGTTTACATTAATCGAAAATTTTTATCAAAGGTAAGGGGCTCTATCTGATGTGAAATTATCTGAGGATTCCAAATCTGTTTTTTAATCTACGATTCGTGGTTTTAGAGTTATTTATTAGACAAAATTAAAAATACAAAAAACAGAAATTAAGTAGTCCTTTTTATTAGTTAATTTTTTATTTCTGTGAAAAATTGTGTGACAATCGAGTCAAAATTGCAAAAATAATCCGAGTATAACAATTTGGTCTGACTGAGGATTCCAAATCTCTCTTTATTTATGCTCAATGATTTGTAGTTTTAGAGTTATTAGATAAAATATGCCCGATTTAAAATTTCTCAATCTACAAAAATAATAAAAAAATAAAAACAGAAAATAAAAAAAAAGAAATTAATCTAAAACGACCAGTAGTCCTTTGTGTAACAATCGAGTCAAAATTGCAAAAATAATCGGAATAAAAGAACATGGTCTGAATTTTTACTTACCTACGCACCAATAAAAAAATCAACAAGATTACAATAATTGAAGATTTATATCAAGGATATGGCTATCTGACGTAAAATTAACTGAGAATTTCAAATCTGTCTTTCTTTTTGCTCTACGATTTGTAGTTTTAAAGTTATTAGACAAAATATGACTGATTTAAAAAAATTTACTCTACCAAAATAATAAAAAAATATATTTAAAAATATAAAAAATAGAAATTAATCTAAAACGACCAGTAGTCCTTTTTATCAGTTAATTTTTTATTTCTATATCAAATTGTGTGAGAATTGAGTCAAAATTGCAAGAATAATCCGAATAAAAAACTTGGTCAAATTTTTTACTTACCTAGCCACCAATAAAAAAATCAGTAAGATAGTAATAATTAAAAACTTATATCAAAGATATTGACTATTTGACGTAAAATAAACTGAGGATTCCAAATCTCTCTTTATTTATGCTCTACGATTTGTAGTTTTAAAGTTATTAGACAAAATATGACTGATTTAAAAAAATTTACTCTACGAAAATAATAAAAAAATATATTTAAAAATATAAAAAATAGAAATTCATCTAAAACGACCAGTAGTCCTTTTTATCAGTTAATTTTTTATTTCTTTATCAGATTGTGTGACAATTGAGTCAAAATTGCAAGAATAATCCGAATAAAAAGCTTGGTCAAATTTTGTACTTACCTAGGCACGAATAAAAAAATCAGTAAGATAATAATAATTAAAAACTTATATCAAAGATATGTCTATTTGACGTAAAATCGACTGAGGATTCTAAATCTCTCTTTATTTATGCTCAATGATTTGTAGTTTTAGAGTTATTAGACAAAATAAAACCAAAATAATAATAAAAAAAATAAAAAAATATAAAAAATAGAAATTAGTCTAAAACGACCATTAGCCCTTTCTATTGGTTAATTTTTTATTTCTGTAAAAAATTGTGTAACAATCGAGTCTAAATTGCAAAAATAATCCGATTAAGGACTTTGCCAAAATTTGTACTTACCTACATACCAAAAAAAATTATCAAGATCACAAAAATCGAAAATTTATGTCAAAGGTAAAACTATACGACATAGAATTGTGGAAGGATTCCAAATCTGTCTCCATTTTTGCTCAAAGATTCGTAATTTTAGAGTTACAAGACAAAATTTTTCAAACTACTCGTACTAAAATATAAAAACACTTATTAAAATATAAAAAAATAGAAATTAATTTAAAACGACTTGTAGCCCTTTTTATTAGTTCTTTTACTATTTCTCTCCAAAATTGTCTGACAATCGATTCAAAATTGCAAAAGTAATTCAAATAAAACCACTTGTGTAAAATTTTTGCTTACCTACATGCTAATAAAAAAATAATCAAGATCACAATAATTGAACATATTTATATCAAATGTAAGGCTATCTGACGTAAAATGGTCTGAGAATTCCAAATCTGTCTTCATTATTGTTCTACGATTTATAGTTTAGGAGACATTGGTTGAAATATGACCGAATTTAATTTTTCCAAACTCCAAAAAAATTGAAAAAAAAATGGATCTGAAACGACTCGTAGCTCTTTATTGTTTGAGCTAGGCTTTGCATAACGTCATTAATCCCCTTTCCCATGCGTTCGATTACAAGAAAAAATTATCAATCCGGAAGCCCGGACTCGTCGCGACTTGCCCGGAAACGCATCGTCACAGCGTTAGGGATTGTAATTGTTACGTCACATCCGCAGCATCCCAAGCCACCCTCGACGTGACAAATTTTTATGGCTTTTTACCCTGCATCCAATCTCCCATCTCCCTCCCTCCCTTTGGAAAAACAAGAAGAAAAATCCAACTCCCAAGCGGATGACTTGCGAAAAAACGCGTTTCGTTTTGGTTACGGGTTGTTAATGTAGCGAATCTGTGGCTAATTGTTATTGGTTGTTAAAGCCACGTGACCTCGTATGACACTAGCTGCGAATGCGGAATTAATGGTCGAGGAATAGTCCGGTTTTATACGAATGGAAGTGATGATACACTGGAAACTTCAATTCGACTCGCTATTGGTTAATTGATATGTTAGTGTTGATTTAATTCGTTTCGAGTCTCTTTATTTAGCTCTTATTTTATGATAATAACACGTTGCAATGGTTGAGAGCAATTAATTCCCTTGATATCTCACTGCCTCGAAATTACACTATTATCATTTTCAAGATTTATGAAACAGATACTACCACCTCATTTTATAATTATGGGATGAGTTATGACCCAGCCCTCAAGTAACGTGGATTAAAAAAAAGTGCGGACGGAAATATTAATTTTTTTCTTCTTTTCGTTGGTATGCTCAAGATGGTGGTCGTTTCCGAGAAATCTCACAATTAATAATAATTAATGACTAAATGGTATTTTAAAAATCCAACCGTACAAGTATCGGAGAAAAGAAAGAAAAGGTGCATTGTTATCAGACAACACCTTAAATATCTCGGAGGTAATAAAATTTTAATTTTTGGTGACCATATTACACATAAACTTAACTGATTAAAATGACCTTAACGGTCCTAGTAATTTATTTAAATGAATAAGGAACTGGTATTCAATTACTGTAAAAATCTGAAGCAATTTTCAAGTGACCACATGTTGCAGTTGTGTGTTTATTTCAAATTAATTTTGCGCTAATGAGTAATAAAGAGACTTTGGTTTAGTTCATAATGAACACCTGAAGATTCCTCAGAAACACATGTCAAGCTGTTAAAGGCGAAACGACTTAGCATATTTTATCACTCATTTTGATAATCCATTCACTATGAAAATCTAACAGTTTCCACGCAATATACTAGCCATAAATGAAATTTTAAACAATTTCGTTTCTTTTAATCACAATTTCGAGTTTTTGACCAAAAAACCTGGCAATACAGATGTCCCAACGTGTTGAAAAGTTCACTAGTAATCTTTAAATAATTGAAAAATAAATATTTGTTTACAAAAGCCGTAGATTGTTCTTTGTATCACGTGAAGTCGATTTTTTTTTATAATCAACTGTCAAAGAGTCGTCAGGTTGGCATTAGCTTAAATAGTAATTTTTTTGAATTAAAGTTGGAGCAATTTTTACCTGGTATATTTAGTTTAAAAATGTTTACGAATTTTTAAAGATGTTTTTAAGTTACAACACATGGAGTTATTTCAACAACTAACAAATTCAAATTTCAGTAACGTAACCCAACCTATATAATTTTTTTAATATTTTTTAATATATTTTTTTATATTTTATGCGCAGAATGTCAAATACAGAATACACCTAGTTTCAAAAATAGTTGGACATGAACTTTTAGGGTCATAGTATTGTCTTTATCAGAATTTTGACACTAACAATTGATTATTAAAAAAAATGAACGGTAAGTTATTTTCGAACATATAAGGTGTTTCATAAATGAGGTACAATACAAATTCTTGTTTTTTTAAATGGAACACCCTAAATTTTATTGCATTTTTTGACTTAGTTTTTACTTAGTTTTTTAAATAATTTAATTTTTTTGGCAAAAACACGCTTTTTAAAAAAATATTACACAAAAATTAACAATCTTAGAAAAGTAGGACTTTCACCACTTTAAAGAGGAAAGTGCAAACTTACATTTGAGAAATATGTTAAAAGTTGAATGTCTTGAAAAAGTTTAATGGAACATCCTATTTTCTGTTTTTGCTTCTGAAAGATTATTAAATTAAATCTTGATTAGAGTGAGCTTAAAAAATGTATCCTTTAGATTGGAACTTTCTTCTTGGTAAAACTCCTACTTTTCTAGATGTTAAAAACTAAAAAAAACATGTTTTCGTCAAAAAAATCTTAATTGGATTATGTAGATATTTCAAAAACTAAGCAAAATTGACCAGTAACAATTTAGTTTAAAAACATCAGTGTTAAAAAGTTAGGTATATTTAAAGATAATAATAATAATAATAATAATAATAATAAAATAATAATAATAATAATAATAATAATAATAATAATAATAATAATAATAATAATAATAATAATAATAATAATAATAATAATAATAATAAAATAATAATAATAATAATAATAATAATAATAATAAATGTCTTTATTAATTAATTAACTACAAATACATATTGGCATTCTGCTAAGGCGAAGTCTAGGTGCTGCACTTATAACCCTAGCAGAAGCAATTTGGTACGATAAACTTAATATCTAAAATAAACCTACATTCCGTTGAAAGTAAAGTACAATGAAGATAAATTAACACATATTATTCAATTAAATAAAGAAACAAATAAAGATAAGAATGATATATAAAAATAAAAATAAAGATAAGAAACAAAATTTCTTAAAATTGCTTACTGATTTTGATTTAAGTGCGAAGGGTACAGAATTATATAATTTGACAGCATAAAAAGTAAAAGATCTTGTAAACAAACTAGTTCGGTAAAAGATCAATAATTAGTTATTTACCTAACGTGTTTGGAAAATACAATTTCCCACATGAGTACTTTGTCTCTGCGCTCGTGCCGCATGAAGTGCGAGTGTGGGAAATTGCTTTTCAAACAAGTTAGATACAATATTTTTTGATGAATCTCTCAGAAAAAAAAAATAAAAAAATAATATTTTTTTATAATTTAGTTTTTTTTGCTAATGGGTTGGTAACAAGTCGAGCAATCAAAAAATTGACATGAACTGTCACTTATCGTAAAAAAATAATTGTTTCCATCTCAGCGATAGCAATACCAACCTACTAAATGTCCCTAGCCAATGTTGGAAAGTAGTAAGAAATAGCTGTCTTAGAGCTATGAGTACAAAAAGATTTTTTCAAATCGCTGAGACACTCGTAATCTAATTATGTGATTGCTTCACATCACTAACCGAGTTTTTTAACTTAATAATATTGAAAGATTTTTTTGCTAACAAAGTCAAAAAAACAATGTCTGAAGTAAGCCAAAGATCAAAAATCCAACTCCTGAAAAGCTATTTTTCGCGAAGAAAGGCTCAAACACTTTTTTATCCTAGGAACTTTTTACTTAGTTGGACGTCTTTTATCTAATACTGTAGTGCCTGATGCATTTTTATCACAGCCCGGACCATTAATTTTATTTTAAGAAATGAAAAATTCAAAAAATACTTAAAGAGTAATAGACATTAGGGTGTGCCGAAAAATCTAAATCGAATATTTCTAAACGCAATACCCTTTAAATTATGTCTTTTACCAAACTAATTCTCTATGCAAAAGCAGAAAAAATTGGTTGACATCATCTGCCCTCTACCGCTTATTTAATTGTTTAAAAAATAATTTTTTATTTTCTTAAATGGGTTTTTAATAAATACATAATAATTAGTTTAATTTACGAAAAATCAACATTCCTACTGCTCTTTAATCGTTTTATACCAAAGTCATCATTTTTTGTAAATAATTCACACACATAATTAATAGCAGAATTATTACAGAAGCCACATATTAAAAATATTCGAGAATTTACAGATCAAGCGATTAATTTTGAAGCTACTGATTAAAATGAATAAACAAATTAGAAAAAAGTTACACTGTTATGTCACCACTGTCTGTTCTATCAACAGTTATTAACGAAGAGCTTATAACATTCAGGGGAAGTGTGAATACTTTGTCTCCAGAATTTCTTAGTGTTCCTTGTTACAAACTCCTCAAAACCATGTATAAAGCTTACAACTGAAAAATCGAATTCTGTCATAGACCAAAAAGTACGAGATGGAGTTACTACAGTTCGAGTAAAATTATATGTGATTATGCCATTTTTTTGGGCAGAAGAATAAGTACTAAATCGCTCAAATATTATAATTATTCTTTCTCAGATTGACGCTTATTCTTTCAAAATTTGTTTTTTTCAATTAAATTAAATTAATTCAAATCTGCACTTCAATTTTGCAATTTTGTTTTAAAAAATTAAAAATTTATCATTTACCATTTGGTAGAGGGCACAAAACTTTATTAAAAAAATAAAATAAAATAAATGCATTGTTATTGCGTCTTCAAATTTGAAAATAATTAAATTCATACGTATAAGAACGGCCCACCCTACACTCAGAAAAATAAAGTGTTAACAATACGCGAAAAAGAGTTACTATTACGCTTGTAGTAGTGAAATAGGCCTCAACTACTTTGTGCCGCAAATTTTACCACTACAAAATAGTTTTTATAAATTTGTAGTTATTACACCTACCAGCTGTTATTTTTACATTGCGGACTTATAGTATATTTTACCACTACAGATGTAGTACAATTTAACGTTATACGATGTGTTAAACCAACTATTTTTTTATGTAGATGCTACTATAGTAGATGTTACTATTAGGGTGATTGGCAGTTACTATTAAATTTTGATAGGTATATTTTACAGTTCGACGAGATAGGTAATAATAATACACAGTGATTATAAATATCTCTAATTTATTTTATTAAAAAATATATTAAATACCTAGGTACCTATATGTACTCTATAAAACTATATACACACATATTGTCATTTATTAAGACATTAGAATGCACAAAACAAACAAAATGAGAAAAAAAAAATTACAAGGTTTTTTAATAAGAAATAGTTAGTATTTATTTAGAAGCAAAACTGTGGTACAACTAACTGTTTGATGGCGTCCTCATAAGCATCAGAATAGTGAAACTGTCTCGAGTTTGTACCTGTTAAAAAAAATTATCTAAAATACGATCTTTTAAACGGTTTCTACATCAGTCATACAAATAATATTAACATCATCAATACAAAAAGTTCCATCAATAACAAAAATGTACTTACCCTTCTGAAATACGAAATGACTTCTTGATGATTCCAGTCTTCACATAAGTGAACATACAGCATAATTTTCCATTATTTTAACTTAAAAATTTTAAATACCACTCAAAACAAACTTTACTACATCACCAGAACTTTATAATTATTATTAGTCATGACAGGGAATGCTAATATATTTTATATGAACTTAAAATGATCGTCATTGTTAATCACGCTTCTTCAACTGGAGCTTCTGTTGCTCTGTCACTCCTATATGGGTATCTTATTGACTTTTTACATTCTGTAGTGGTAAATATTAAAGCTAAGTTGTGATTAAGTTATAATATAACATTTTGTAGTAGTAAATTCTACACCTAAATTACAGTTGATTTTACTATTTACTTGCTTTGTCAAATCTACACAAGAAAAAAGAGTTTAACTTACTATTTGTAGTAGTAAATTATACCTTACACTAGAACTATTTTTTATTAGTAACATCTACACTTTTAGTGGTAATATTAACCACCTAATTGTTACCTTATAACATATTTAAGAGTTGCATATACCGTACTTTTTTTACTACTACTAATGTAGTAATCACAAACACGAGTGTAATGGACATCCATTATTTGCAAAGTGGGATGTTAGTATTTCAAAATTGGAGAAAAAGCCACTCAAGTCAATACCACATGATATAATCAATTTGGAAATAATGGATCTTTTCTACTTACTCTTTAATATTACGTGCCAGTCAGGCTTATAGATCATCCGCAACCATCTGTAGCTTTTTGACAATAAACTCGTACGGTATTTTGGGCTTTTCTCTAATTACTGTGGTAGTAATTTTAAGTGTATATCAAGTTTACTAACCGGACATATGATCACTATGGAGAATGTAGTTGTTGATAAATATTTAGACAATATAATTATAAAATTTTAAATTGAGAAAATGTAAATTAAATTAAAGTAGTAAACTCTATAATAATCAGGTGTGGGGTAAAGGTCTATAATAATCAGGTGTGGGGTAAAGGATTCCATGTGCAGTGGTAAAGGAATCGTAAGCAGTGCCTGAAGAACTTATGTGCGGAACTGAAGAAATTATGTGCCTGGATGTACGATGGAGAACATAGAATGGAGAATCAACAAGTAATCATGAAGTAATCTCAATCCAAACTGTCTAAATTAATGTGTAACTTTTGATTGAATTTTTGAACTGTTCTAATGTACAAAATTGAAATTAATGGCGAAGAAGCTCCGAAGACAACGAGGATGTCGCTGGACTTGCAGTCCCGGAAAATTCACCCGGAACCCCTTCTTCAACTACTTGTGATGATTCCGGAAAAACATTGCGACTCCAGCTTTGTGAAAGTGGCCGTAGACGGGGCAAAATGTTAGCGTCTTTATTAATTATTGCAGCTAGATTTTCATAATGTTTGTAAATGCTTATGAATCCTTATGTGAACCAAAGCCAGTAGATATACTAAAGTAGCGACACGGACCTTGACAGGGCAACAATAACGATTATACACTCTAGAGATGGCTCCACCATCAAAATTCAAAAACGTACGTCAAAAGTGTCAAGATTTTCTCACGTTTGAAAAATTGGTAAATCAGAACAATAAATTCGGTGATCATCTATAATTTCACTCTGGTTGTTACTGTTTATATGTACAGACATCATGAAACTTGCAAACCTGTGCTTCAGTCACGTAAAAATAAATCAGATCGTCCTTAAATTCAACTGAACATTTCAATGAGAATGGCTTTTAGATTGGGCAGAATACAGCAACTCTTATGGACATTTCGAAGAAGGTGCTGGCGCTTCAACAGTGAATTCATTTCTTAAAGAAATTTGAACTTTGTATTTAATGAAAAAGCTAACAACACGTTTTAAATAATAGTTGTTGGAACTCAAGAAATTTTGTTACTTACATTTCTAATTTTAATAAACTCCTCCCTAAGTGATCTATAGGTTACCTAAAAAATATCTGAGTCTCCAAAATTATACACAAAAATGTCTTTTGGAGAGAAAATTAGTAGGTTATCGTATTCAATTACTCCAGGATGTTAAATTGGTCAACAATTTTAAATTTTCTCCCTCAACACTATTAACAGAAAAGAAAAGTTAAGTTTTATGTTTTTAATATTATCCGAGAGGTAAACCGCAGAGGAACTCAGTGTACAAAATTGAGGAAATCAAGAAATTTTGTGGAAATTACTTTAAAAAATTAGGGGAAATCAGAAGGAATCATGATTAAATCACAGAAAATCATCTGGTGTACAAAATTTGGGGTACGGTTTACACTTCGATATTACCTAAGAAATAGAAATAATACAACTTAACTTGCTCTTTATTATTTAAATTTTGTATAACATAGTTGCTGTAAATAAGTGGTTATAAAAAGTCCACCAAACTGATGCGCTATAATTTCCATACTTAGATGCATTAAATATTGTGAAACGGAGGTCAATGTAAGCAGAGCAGTCTTAAACTCTTTCTCATTAGGGCGGAATCTAATAATTTAGAATGAATTTTCGAGGAAATATTGTTTAAATCTACCTGAAAATACATAATGAAAATTTGGTATCTTAGAAATTTCTCTTTCCAATTGATAACTAACACTCTATGTTTCTGAAACAATTTTTGTTTGAGTGAGTTTCCAGTATCCTCACACAGAAGTGCTTCGTACTCGTAATGTGGACGACTTTGAACAGTCTGGAGGCCTCTTTGTTTAATGTTTTTGGTGTCGATTTATTATTTACGAGATTGAAGCACAGGTTTGAAAGTTCCATAGAATCTGTTCATAACCAATAACCAGAGTAAGACTGCAGATGAACACCGCTCTTTACCAATTTCTCAAAGGTGAAAAAGTCTTGACAGTTTTGACGTATGTTCAAAATTACTGACCATTTGACGAACCTTTAAAATTACAGCGTTATTACAAAAAATGTCGAGCCTTGCAAAAGTAAATTGCCAGTTTAAATACATTCTCGATTCAAATCTAACATCTAACGTGACCTTTAATGAATATCTTTTTTGAGCATCCCCTTAACAATTTTATTTATTTAAAATGAAGCGTAAAATCGGAGCAAGAATACCCTTAATAAGGCTTTTCAAGGCTGGACATTTTACGTAAATAATGCGGTATATGTCGAATTTCGACCGTCGTGCCCTCTATGGAGTGTATAATTGTTATTGTTGCCCTGTCAAGGTCCGTGTCGCTACTTTACTATATCCACTGGCTTTGATGTGAACTAGGTTCAGTTTATGAATATTTATGTCTTATGTGAACTTGGTGGTTCAATATGTGAACATGGTGGTTCAATATGTGAACATGGTAGTTCAATTTATGTCTTATGTGAACTTGGTGGTTCAATTATGTCTTATGTCTTATGTGAACTTAGTTCAATTTAGGAATGTTGATGGGCATTATGAGAATTTCGTTGTGCTTATGAAAATTGATGTAAACATTGTGCTTTTTATGAATTTTGATCGAGGTCGATCAACAGTCAGGTTGGCTGAATTGTGGTAGTAATTTTAAGTGTATATCAAGTTTACTAACCGGACTGATGATCACTATGGAGAATGTAGTTGTTGATAAAAATTTAGACAATATAATTATAAAATTTTAAATTGAGAAAATGTACAGTTCATTTTTTTTAATAATCAACTGTCAGTGTCAAAATTCTGTTAAAGACCAGACTGTATCATCCTAAAAGTTCATGTTCAACTATTTTCGAAACTAGCTGTATACGGTGTATGACATTTTGCACACCAGATTTGATAATCGGGACGTAAGTTTTAGGTTGGGTTACGCAGTCACTGAAATTTGGATTCGTAAATCGCTGAATTAAATCCATGTGTTGTACGAGTTGTCACTTAAAGACAACTTTAAAAATTTGTAAAGATTTTTAAACTGTATGTGCCAGGTAAAAAAGTATACCAACTTTAACTCAAAAAATTTACTATTTATGGTAATGCCAACCTGACAACTCTTTGACAGTTGATTATAAAAAAAAATCGACTATAAATTAAATTAAAGTAGTAAACTCTATATTACCTAAAAAGAATTGTTGTAAACTTTGTCAATTTGGGTAATTTTTCGATGGATGGAAATAAAAAAGCGGTTTTTTCGTGCAAGTCCGGTGCGGGTCTCCTCTCCGGTCCTGCAAGTGCACACATCCACAGCGGATGATTTATTCCGGTTGGGTCGTGAATGTCGTGAAGCGCGGCTGTTGTGGCTGCTTGCTCTTTGCCGTGGTAACGAGATAGCAGGGTGGTCCAGCCTTCACCTGTCCTGATCTCCTGTCCTCGACGCTCCAACTATGACGGCATTGCCGATGTCGCGACGACACGTCTCAGGACATTTTTTATTCGCGGAATTTTCGGGGATTAGATACGGCGAGAATTTATTGTTCAGTAATTTGAATGGTTATCGTTGCAGAGAATTCCTCACTAATTTGCTGCTGGTGGTGGAGGAACCGCGGTAATTGTTTATTATCGGTTTACGTCCAATTATTTTGTTCCTGGAAACGGACTTCGGCGACGTGTTTCATGCACTAATTGCTTAATCCAAAATTTTACCTAATGGCACCATAAATATTTTACTGTTTCGGGAAAGAATTCTCTCGATAGCAGCTCTTGTTACCCAACTACACATACTTTTTAATTTCGATTTTCGACAAAATAATTAATTTTATAAAATATTTTCTAGAGTTTATTAGTTTAATTTCTTTATTTTCTCAATTCACAATTGTACAATTATAATGTCTAATTCATTATTAACAACAACATTCTCCATAGTGATCATCAGTCCGGTTAGTAAACTTGATATACACTTAAAATTACTACCACAATTTGTAACCATGTTAATATACCAAGCGATTTTTTTAAATTTTAATCTAGTTATCCATGACAGTTACCTTATCCGTAAAAATGATTATGTTGGAATCTTATTTCCGTAATGGACATCGGGTTAACTAGATGACTAGATCAAAATTTTTGAAAATCGCACTGTCCTTTCCATATAAGCGCAATATACGAGGGATGTAATGGTATTCAAAAAAAAGTCTTTAAATTGTTTAAGAAAATAATTTTAATTAGGTAGAAGAGTAAATACAGTCAAATACCAAAAAATTGAATTACATAGGTAAATACAAATAAATCTTAAATAAAAACCACTGCATTCTTAATGAAATATGTATCAATATCCTGCCTTAAGCATTTCCTATAAAAAGTATTGAAACAGTAATTCCAAGTTTTTGTTAGTAATGAAAGTTGCTATGATGCTAATTAATTAATTAATTAATTAATTAACAAAAAAGCAGTTAAAAAAATTAGAAAAGAGAGATACAACAAAACACTTTAGAGTTTAATCTCAAAAACCGAATGTGTGAAAAAGTTTCCTCTGACTACAGCGCCAATAAGAATCAGTTGAATAAAAAAAAAACAAACCAGAAAAAAATTATTCTATAAAGACAGTTAAATTTATATTATTACAATTAAAAACTCGTTAAATACGTTTAAATACAGTGTTAACGACTACATAAATAAATAATTTTTTCGTGAACACTACTTATAAAATTTTTTTTTACATTTAGTTAAGTGTGGTCAGAGCCTGACTAGGGTTTAATAACATGTGTTCAATAATTGTTCTGGTCGTGGTTTGCTGTGCTTTTCTCTTCTAGCATAAACGTAAGTTGACGTGATAAGTTCATATGGTTTGCTGTCAACTGTCTAATGCTGTCTTATTTTTGCATTTAGAAGTTTTTGATAAAAATCACATTGCAAATCATGATAATTGTATGCAGACGTTCAAGAATTTACTCTGTAAGCGTTATATCAGTTGAACGTGTGAATTTTTGGCCGCGGAGCACTGACAGCTGTCATTTGTCATTGTTTTGTGATGTTAACCGAGACATACGTTTTTTGTGACACTTGCCACACATAGGCGATCTCACCAGAACAATTATTGAACACTTTTTATTTTATCCACAATCACATTATAATTGGAGTTTTATCCACACTTATGAAGCATATAAAGAGACCTATTATGAAAAAATTAAAATTTAACTTCGATTAATTTCATTTTGTTAATGTAGTGATTGTGGATAAAACGTTGTATTGCATTCGTGTTTTAGTCGCATTCTATCCACTTAAGAATTACTTATTCTTGCGTGGATAAAATTCTTTCTAAAACACTTATTCACTTCAATAAATAACTATTTGGTGTTTTAAGGTATTTCATTTACTGTAGGTACGAATAGTTGCGGTTTTTATTACTAAAAGTTGAAGTACCTATCAATTTTAGTAATTTATCTTACTTTTTCAATCTGTAATTGTATTTTTCTTCCCATTTTTTGCTGTACCTATCTCTAAAACTTACGAATGACACAAAAATCAGCATTTGCTATTAAATAGTATTTTGTTTTTTTCTCTATACATGTGAATGTTTTCAGAATTTTTCACAAATTCTTTTAATTAAATGAATTAATTAAAAATATTTAAATATTCATTAATCGAAATTTTACGTTTTTCAGTATTATCCTAAAACAAACGAAATCCCTAAATAATTGCTAGCCCCAAAATTAAATTTTCCTATTTGAATTTTTTATTTTTATTTATTTAATTATTATTTAAGCATCGTTCGGTTTAGAATAAGAAGCGAAATAATATTGTCTTGAGGAGCTACTTTGTTCCAATTACTTGCTTCATTATAATTATATTATTCTTCAAATTGTAATTTTATTTTTTTTTTATTTTTTTTATCTCTAAAATTTACGAATAACATAAAAATGAGCGTTGGCTATATTTTTTTTCAATGCGTACATGCAAATTTTTTCAGAATTTTTTTACAATTCCATTTAATTAAAATTAATTGTCAGTGTCAAAATCAGTAAGAATTTTTGTTATATGGCTTTAATTGAAGAAATGTATATAACTAGGTGTATTGCTCACCCCAAATCCGGGTACGTAATATAAATCTAATTTCTCAATTTTCCCTTTTAAAGCGATATGAACTACTTTTATACTTGATTTTGACACTGACAATTGTTTATTAAAAAAAACGGACCATAGTTACAATATAATTAGTTACAAGAATAAAAAATACGATAACAAAATTAAAATTTTCTACAAGTTGTTTCTATCACAAATTGGACCAAAAGGCAGCAAAGCTAATCAAGGTTTTGGGACAGACAATAAATGAGAAAAAATAAAAAATAAAATAAACAATGCGATTGAAGAAAAATAAAAAAAAATATTTAATAAAATAAAATATATCTAATTTAAAAAATTATAGAGTGGAAAAATAAGAAGATAAACAAATCAGAAAAATCATTATGCGAGAAACATTTTGTATTTGTGTTTAAAATTGCTGATTTTAGAATGTTTTAATGTCAGAGGAACTTCATTGTAGAATAAGTAAATATTATATAAACAAAACTCCAGCGAAATATCGAAATGTTACGATTTTTAGTTTTATTCTAAAGCAAACTAAATGCTTAAATAATTCGTAAAAAAATGTTGCTAGTCCAAAAATTACATTTATCTAGTGTTTCAATTTTAAATTAAATTAGTTATTATCTAATGGAGCTAGCGACAATTTTTAAAATATAATTTTGCATAAAACAATATTTAAGCATCGTTTTGCATAGAATAAAATAAAAAATAAAATTTTTTTGAGCAGTTATTTGGTATTAATTAATTACTTATTTAATTAAGTTTAATTATAAAGAATTGTGAGAATTTTTTTAAAATTTTTTGACAATTCTTTATAATTAAAATTAATTAATTAATTCGCAGAAAAAATTATTAGCCTTTGAGATAGGTAAGTATAGTAAAAAAATACTTTTAACAGACTCACCCTGTATACATTGTAGTATAATTTTATAGAAACTGAATTTGAAATAAAGCATTAAATTTATATCTTCGTTATTTTTCAAATAGATTTTTATTATTTCAAAATTTATGAAGTTAATTGATTTTTAAGTAATGCGACTACATTTTTTCTACTGTTTTAGATAAAATTATTTTTTTAATAACTAATCAAAAATAAAATAAAGTGAAAAAGTCATCGATAACTACACGTTAATCTCTGTTCTTTATTTTTTTTATTATACTCGTTTTTTTGTATTTAGATTTTTTGTCAAGTGTTTTTATGTTAATTGTTAAAAAATATACCTAGAAAACAAACATTTTATAAGGACAGAAATTAATGTTCTTTGTGTGTAATCAATAATCATCGATAGCTTTTTGTTTTGTTATTTTTTTATATTTTAATTTATTTAAACGTAATTGTAGTTCCTTTTTAGTTTTTACTTCTTTCTTCTTATACATACATTCAACTTGACTTCTGTAAACAATTTTCTATTGTTAGCTCTAATGATGCTTATTATATTTATTATTAAAAATAAATATCGATCTAACAACATTACTCTGTGTCTATTTATTTGCATATTCCCCTGAATGATGTATTTGACTAAATTAAATACCACAATTGTTAAAAAGTTCCAATTAAGTATTCAAAATGAATTATTTGAAATTACTAATAAATCCAACGTAATTGTAAATAGATGTACACATTTTTTCGAGCGACTTTCCTCCCGGAAATATGTATGGAGTAAACATGTGTCTAAGTACATATTAATACCTCGGTACGTATGCACATTAGCTACTGCAATGTAGCTAAACACACAGTTATGTATTGTATAGTCCATTATGTTTCCCACATAAACGTGAATTAGCATCGCCCATAATTGAGTTCTGCGTTGCAATTTTCTTGAGTTATCATAACATTCTCGAGATGTCTTCCTTTTCGTTCAAAAAAAAAAGTGTAGTTATGAGAGCATGAATTCGCAACAATTTCCTTGCTCTCAATTAATCTCTTCAGTCATAAGCGGCATATTTGAATAATAGTGATCTTGGAACCCCATAAAAAATTCCCTTGGTGGCATGACGTAAAAAGCTCCTTCTAAATCCCACCACTGTCATCTCATCCATCCGTTCAAACAAGGACAAAGTAAACTCAAGCTTCTCCCTCTCCGTTTAAATAACGTTGACATGGCCTGACACGATGTCGGCCGTAATGTATGAACAACACCTTCAATGTAAACGTTCAACGTTAATTAGAATTTACTATTAACACGTTTTGTAAAACAAGCACTGGATAAAAGCCACCGACGGTAGTAGGCGATCAATCAGTCAATTGTCTGCACATCGGAGGCCGTTTTCCACTCGCAGACAATCGCTAGATGTCACCCGTTTAATTTTTTTTATGAGTACTTTGTTTTAATTTCTTACGTCTCTTGGAGGAGACCGACCGACATCATGTTGCACATAAATCCCAAGAACAATCGGACGATGTTTCAGGGGCCGCGGCCGTTTACGGCGAATTTTTTACATTTTTTTTAGAAGACGCCGCCACTGCGTTTTAGGTAATTACAACGACGGCAACTACAAGGTGAGACATTAATGACCGCCGATGAGATTCATCGACATCAAACGATAAACGCTCGAAAACTCTTACTATAGAACACTAACTCTTTATAGACGTGGTCTCGCTTCTATGCAAAAACGTTCTGTCACTGAATATTCCATTATAATCATAGATATAATTCAAGAAAGACCGGAAAAATAGACAAATATTTGTAAATTTGTCTTCTCATGTTTATGAAAAATTCTGTTGCCTGATGTGACTGTAAATTAAAAAAAAATTGCAGTCAGAGAACACTACCCAACTGTTCAAAAAAATGTTGGTCACGATAATATTAATATACTTAGGGTAAATCCGAGAGTGATAGACCAGTGGGAAAGTTAGGTATAGACTTTATACTCGTTATCAAAATAAAAGATATCGCGGTAGGCCATGATTGTGTAAAACGACCTTTACGTTTTGTAACTAGAAGTGATAAAGTTACGTTTACGTTTGATTGTCAAAACTCAAAACGTCAAACAAAATTTGAGGTTATTCTAGAAAAAGCAATGTCACAGTGCTTGAAGAACACTAAAACCTTATAAAACGCTTTGATTTTCAAATTCAATAATCAATCTACTACAATGACACACAATACAAAAGTGACAAATCTTTTGACAGTTTTGACACATCTAGTTGGAAAACAAATACATTAAAAAAAATTGTGCCGCTCTGCTTATTTGAATTCTTTGTCAATAAATGTCAAAACTGTCTGTTGTGAAATTCACTAATTGTCAACCAATTAAAAAAAATTTCGTTAAAATGCAACTAAATTGTTACACTGTGAAAGAAAACACTTTTATTATCGAAGCTTATTTTCGAATTGGAGATTTAATTAATGAAGAATGGTAATATTCGGTGACTAAATGCCTGTCATTGGTTCTATAAAGCGGCATTTCTGATTTTACATGGAATATTCACAGACGACTAGATGAGAATCATTTAAAAACACATTGTACGAAGTACAAACTATTATTAAGATATTAAAAATAGCAGTGTAACCACTTTAAATTTAAATTTCCGCAGCATATTGGGATATCATTTAATTTGAAAAAGAGATAGCACCTAAATACGCGGCCGCCAAGATTTGACCAAGATTTGACAGAAACCGAAAAATTAATCAAGTTTTGGACAAAAGCAGGTTTTTTAACTTGGATTTAACTTGAATTTAAAAGAGTGCATAAAACGGCAAACATTAGATTGGTCGAGATTGAAAGAATCAACTTTCTTAAGTTCACGAAAATAAATAAACTTTAGATCGCGAAAGCGTTCTTTAAAATGCTCTACGAAAAAGGCGTTTAAAGTTTAAAGTGGGTATAGTATATCGTTTCTGTATAGTAGGTATTTGTTGTACAATTTTTTTAAGTCACATAGCAAAACTGATACAATATGCAAAACTAATGAGGAAATTCGTTTATGCAATCGTTTTAACCTAATACTTTTAATTTTTAAGTTTCATAAAAAAATTAAAGTGCTTCTGTAGGCGGAACTTTATTAGTTTATTACATAGCGATTCAGAGTTTTGATAGTTTTTGGTTTTTGCCATTTTCTTTCTAGTCTAGTCTCATTTTCTAGAAAAGCACCAAAAACCGTTTGTAATCATGAATTCTTTATGGTGAAACTTCAAGAAAGACTGTTGAAGCAAACGAAAAAAAGCCAGTATATCTGTAATCGCCATAACGCCATTACGTATGTAAAATGTTCTTGGGAGTCGGTTTCCGTCGAGCAAAATGAAAAATTCTCAATAGTTTATAAGTTATAATGAATTATTATTTATTATTATTATTTAAGTATTATTTGTTAAATGTGCTTCTCTAACTAAAATCGTTACCCGCTGCAACTCCGTTTTCTGTTTTTTTTTAAACGCCGATTACGACGAAACTATTAAAGTAAAAAAAGCCTGTCACCATTGAAATTCTTATAAGAAAATTATAAAAAGGTGCAAGTTTCAAAACGCTATTTCATAAAATAACATTTTTCAAACGTCGATTACGACGAAACTCGATTCTATAAGATAATTAGCCAATCAAAGTATGCAAAAAGTAGTACAAATTTATAACATGTCTAGAAACAATCATTTTGTTCGAAAATTTTGCCTTTTTTCTTGTTTTAATTTGTCAATTACGAAGAACCTATTTGACAAAATTATTACTTTCAACTAATTTTATACTCCTAATAGTTTTCAAGTTATCGGCGGAAATAGGTATATTTTGCCCATTTTTACTTCTACTAGCAATTTTCTCGATACCTGTGAGTCATAGGACAGTAATCTTTTTTTAAAAAGATAGGAAATCAAAGTTCTTTCTAACAATGCTATTGACAAAACAGAGTTATATTTAATGATTGCAAAGTTATTGGCGAATATTCGCCTCAGCTATCAAAACTTCAAAAATTACAAAATGATTCAAAAAATTCGTCTGTGCAACTCGTATTGATCTAGAACCATTAGTTTTCAAGTTTTGACTTTTTGAATAAAAAATTAATTAGAATGTCACAGAATCCGGAACCGGGTTTTCACCACTAAGGGCCGGTTTACAGAAAGCGAAATTAAAATTTAATTTCGAATTAAACTAATTCGACATTAAGGGCGGGATTACAGAACATTTTAATTGCAGTCAAATCAATGCATTTTAAATGGCAACTTAATAACGAATTAGAATTAGTTTAATTCGGAATTAAATTTTACTTTCGCTTTCTGTAAACCGACCCTTAGTTGCCATTTAAAATGCATTGACAAATGTCAAGTTAATCACGAATTAAAATTTGATTGCGATTAATACGTTCTGTAGACCGGCCCTAAATTACCTAGTTTGAAGCGAATTCTGAATATTCTGATGGCTGTTTAATGTTGAGGTATTATTGCTTTAATTCTCATATCGTTTCTTAGAAAAATTTCTAAAATGTTTTGCAACAATAGAAACTAGAAAAGCTAGGACTACATAAAAGTTCAATTCCTTCGTAATCGGCCAGTTAAAATCATCAGAAAATAGGGTGATATCAAACTTATGACATGATTAGAAACAGGTTCGGTTTTTCTTACTTTTAGCAAAACTTCTCGAGAAAATCAACTATTTTCAACTAAGCCCATGTAAAATGTGCCAGAAGATCGATTGGCGTTGAGAAACGTGAAAATTGCCTAAAAATGTTTTTATTCTTCGACACTGTCAAAATTTACGGTTTTTCTCCTAAGTAAGGAAGTTTTAACAACTGTCAATACAAAATGTCAGATTATTTTATCAATTTTAAGCCTTCTTGAGTCTAATTCCAAGAATAAAATATTGTATCTAACTCGTTTTCGTGTAAATCGGTTCATTTATTTCACCTCGTGGATGTTAAACGTCTCGTTAACACTCGATGTTTAAAAATCCACTCGTGAAATAAAAACCCGATTTACACTCAAACTCGTTAAATAAACAACTACTTTTTTGTGTGCACTTTTCTCGATAAACATGTGGCGCAAAACAACGAGTTTTTTTTAAAGATAGACAGTTAAAAGAAATTTTTAACAAAAAGAAACAATTGAAGTAAATCTCTATAAAAATTGGAGAAAAACATTTTAAATTTGCACCAATTGACTTTTTTGTACTTTTGTGCGTTCTAGAGATACAGAAAAGTGTAGTAAACGTCGAAAAGCAGGTTAAAATGCTCTACGACGAGTAATTTTAGTTCTTGGAATTTGTCTAACCTTAAGCTCCGTACTATTGAATGATTCAATTTTGAGCAAAAATTTGATCGAAAAGAACCTTGTATATTTTGACTATTCTAACTAATTATAAAAAATACTTTGTATTTAAATTATAAAGCACCAATATAAAACCCTGGTTTTGGTACTCTTATACAGAGTGTTTAGTATGAGTATGTGTAATAGCGCCCTTCGTTAGTAACAATCCCATCACAAAGTTATGAAAAATGAGGGGAAAAAGAGGCCGAAAGAGCAATTTGTCGTCTGCCCATCATCCAATTACTGTCCGATTATGACGAATGTGATCACGTGACGTGTCCGCTAATGAAAACCGTGTGTTTTTGCAAATGTGTGTGTGCGGCGCTTAAAAAGGTCGAGCGTTGGTGGCGTCTGAACAGCATGCGGTGAATTCATGCATGTAAGTCCGTGTCTTTGACACCGCCGAAATATGTCTGCCGCATAGAAAGGCCGACCGTGGAAAAGGGAGATCTGTCGAAACAGATAAAAACATATCCGGCGCTACCGACTCAAAAACTATTTATTTACAAGACGTATTGAACCAGGCGGAGATCGCGGCCTTTGCCATTGCTGATGCCCAACAACACACGATGGATTTTTTTTCGTATAATTTTACAAAATTTTTAAAACTCGTATCATCATGAAAATCATAGAATAGAATACTCAAATAATACTCAAATGGAAATGGATCCCCAAAATATACCTACATAAAAATATTCGAAAACCTATTTCTACGTAGGTATATCTCCATTTTAATACAATACACAATATTGCGATAATAAAAGTTTTATTCTACAAAGTATTGTTCGTACCACAAATTGAGCCAGAAGGCAGCAAAGCTGATCAAGATTTTGGTGTAGAAAATAAATAAGAAATAATGATAGTTATAAATAAAAAGAAAAAAAAACATCTAAAGACCAAAAACTGACATTATATATCTAGGTAATTGTTTTCAACAAAATTATTTAAGTAAAAAAAGAAAGAAAAAACAGAAAAATTGTTTTAAGGAAAACATTTTATATTTGTGTTTGAAATTGCTGATTTTAGAGTTTTTAATGTCAGAAAAACTTCATTGTAAAATAAGTAGATATTATAGACCAAACCTCGGCGAAATCTTGATGTCTGTATGAAGGTAAAGATATCAAACCCTTGTGTCTTAAGTTTAAATTATGGAGTTTGTTTTCTATTTACTTACTCACTGATAAGGGTTGGGCAAAAGTATGGAACTAAGCGCTTTGTGCCTAAACTATGTACTCTACGAAAAAATTAATTATTATTAATTATTAATTATTAATCAACTACATTAAAAAAGTGATCATTTTTTAAGAATAAATTTTTTTCAATTTTTTTTAGTTTTCGAGATATTAAAAAAAAATCAAATTTTAAATGGCACCCTATTATGGCGATTTTTTTGGTAAAAGATCATGCCCTAAGAATTACTTTTAAATCGTTAATATTGTTTTTCAAATAGTGTTTTTTTTTAATAAATTATTAAAATTGCGGTCCGAACACATTACGAAAATGTTTCAAATTTAGCCGAAGTGATTGTATCCATGGATGTTTTTAATCCACTAATAATTTGATTCGTCAAGTTTTTTGCAATTATAAACATCCATGGATACAACCACTTCGGCCAAGTTCGAAAAACCTTCGTAATGAGCTCGGAACGCAAATTTAATAATTTATTTAAGAAAAACCACTGGTTTAAAATAAATTTTATTAAAGTAGAAGTTGTTTTTAGAGCTTAATCTTTTACCAAAAAAATGGCCGTGGTAGGGTGCCATTTAAAAAAACTTTTTTTTTGAATAACTCGAAAACTGAAGGGAATTTCGAAAAAATTTATTCTTAAAAAATGATCACATTTTTAAAGTAGTTGATGATGTACTAATTAGTTTTTTCGTAAGGTATATAGTTTAAGCACAAAACGCTTGGTTCCATACTTTTGCTCAACGCTGTATGTCATATTTAATAATAATAATAATAATAATAATAATAATAATAATAATAATAATAATAATAATAATAATAATAATAATAATAATAATAATAATAATAATAATAATAATAATAATAATGCTTTATTTGCCTAAGAGTGATACACAGTTCACAAGCATATAGTCATTAATTACATCGAAATAAAATAAGTAGTAAAATAGAATGAAATGAAACTAGTAAATGCAAATTACAAGTTACAATAAATTACAATGGATAAGAAAAACTACACAATTTACTAACACTAATTAAGATCTGATAGAATATGACTGACATTGTTAATACAATATAATGGGGACTTTAACAGTTTTCTTTGATAATTTTTCGAAAAGATAGATTCGGGAAGTGTACCAATCTTGGTAGGTGACATATTAAAATAAGTTAAAAATAATAAAATAAAATAAAATAAGTTTAAGTTTGTCTATCACGTCTAGTTTTTAAAATACAGGGTGTTTCACATAACTTTACGAGGCCTGGGCCTAATGTACGCACCCAAATATACAAAAGTCGCAAAACACTAGATACAAAAAATACACATCAAATTATTTAATTTTTGGAAACCCATGACAGTACCTAGTTATCAGACTAATGACTGTTTCATTAATGGTAATAAATTTCTGTTTTTCACAAACAGTTATCATGTGTTCTATTGAAAGAGGGCATGAATATGATTCTAATCTGTTTATCTTAATCACTAACTAACTAAAAGCGTTGTAATTTTTGGAAGGGGTGAAGAAACTAGAGAAATCTATCCAATTTTCGAAATTTGTAATCGAGTTCGTATTGGAATATGCATTGTTAGTGGCATTTTACAGGCGCAGGCCTTGTACAGGCCCTGTATATTCACTAAAAGTTTTGAAAATTTGTTTCTGATGTGTAGTTTGGAATTTGTTATTTCTGTTATAAACAAATCGTTAAACATTTTATTTGCTTTAAAATATCCTCAAGTGAATGTAGATTAAGCCCAAACTTTTGTTTTGTTTGTGGTAAAATTATCCTAATAAAACCAAGAAAACTTAAGCGATCAATATCAATGGTGAACGTTTTCATCAAGAGTTAAAGTCTTAGGGTCGGTTTATAGAAAGTCAATTAAAATTAATTGCACTGCTAAAAATCAACAACGCGAATAGACCAATCAAATTATTTAAATTTGGTCACGTGATCAGTTAATCACGCATTTAATTGCAGATTAAATTAATGACGCTTCTATAAACCGGTCCTTATGAAAAGAGATATACAAAGGTTTTTGGAATAAAAATAGTTAGCTGATTACTGCTGGTTACAATAAGAGAAACTGACACTAATCAATGCAAAAAAAGAAACAATCTGTGCTATTTTTAATTTTTTTTTGTGGTGTCTTTAGCATTCGTTATTGACGTGATTAACAAATTGTTAAATACAGGCTGTAAATGAAATAAGTACATTAATTTTAACTGGGAATAGAACTTGTCAAGACAAACAATTTTTCCTAATAACTTTTTTTTCAAAACGTTTAAGTTTTTGAGTTAAGATTATTTTAAAATCTTACACAATTTTCTTACACGCCACTGGAAGCAAAGTTACCTAGTCGACAAAATTACCTTTTGAAACGGTTACCTTGGTTGCGGCTATTATTTATTGTTACTTTTCTTTGTTGGAGCATTTCATAAAAGGCTCGTCAATTTGTAGGGGGAAAAAATGATTTAAAAAAATGCGATTTTGAAAAAATGGTACATAGAAAAAGTGTTTGTCTTGATGAATTCTACCACTGGTTAAAGTTAATGTACTTATTTCGCTTACATCCTGTATTTTATTCGCTTTAAAATATCATCAGGTAAATGTAAATTAAGCCCAAACTACTTTTTCTATGTTTGTGTTTAAATTATTTTAACAAAACCTGGAAAGCTTAAGCGATGAACATGGTAAATGTTTCCATCAAGATTTAAAGTCTTATGAAGAGGTGTATTAAGATTTTTGAGATAAAAATATGTTAGTCGATTACTAACATGAGATCGAAAATATACTCAATTAGAGCAAGCCTTGAAAGTGAAGTGTAACTTTAGCCACATCATATGCTGTGTAAAACCAACATAAGACAACATAACTTAATAAACGGCTAAAATGTAGCTAAAGTGTAAATAAACAGCTAAAATATGGCTAAAGTTCTGCAGGCACAACTTGCTCTAACTGAGTTTATTTTGGAACTCATGTTACCAATCTACATTAAGATAAATTGACCCTGCTGGTACAAAAGAAGAAGCAGTCTGTGTCTGTGATATTTTCAATGTTTCAAAAATTGTCAAATTGTGATACTTGAATATTTAAAAAACTTGACGTTCTAATTTTTTCGACTTCAGTCAGACTTAGGTTTAATTATTCTACCGATAAACATTGGTGTATCACCTGTTGGTAAAAAAACGTTGTAAACTAGTGTTATTAGAGTAACAGAAGCAAATATTCCACGATTTTTAGAGAAGAATGGTAAAAAGTGAAAATAGTAATCATTGCGATTAAAAATTGCTTTTAATATAAAGTGAATAAATAAGAAAATCAATTTGTACCCGTCCTTCATCCACCTAAATTTGAATAATCATTACTTCAGTTTTTTTCAGTCACAAGCCAACCCGCATCGATTTAAAGAGGTGCGTCCGGTTTTCAGGACATTTACTCTTTTTCCACGATTTGCTCTACCGGTAATAATAAACGAGTAAAGTGTGATTCGAGCAAAAAGACTGGAAGGCGTTGATTAGCTGAACGCACCTTAACTCTACCTGTATGAGATAATTCCATGACAAACTGGACGTTTAATCCAATCGGATTGCTGTCATTAACGCAGTTATCTACCGTCATTTCCTTGAAACTAATTAGATATGTTGTTTTTTTTTTAAAGCAAAAGCGTTACGTGCTTGTTGGGGGCGATTTGAAACAAACTACAACATGTATCGTATTACAATAAGGGCTGATTTCTTTTATTTCTCCACACAAATGATTCCCGGTTTCCCTAGATGTCTGGAATCGCTTTAGCAAATTGCTCGTCCGGTCCATATTGTGTCCGTTTCCCCTTTTTATGATAACATAGTTCTAAAACGTACACTTCGTGTTTTTCATCTCCCTTTCCCGAGTGTTTTCCTAAGAGGAAACGTCAATTTAGTTAATGAAATTAAGACGTTCGGGCTCGATTTCACCCAGAAATCCCATCACAAAGCGCGCCCATTGTCCCATCATTCGTACATTTCGCTTGAATTCAGACACTTAGCACTGTGAAATGAAATGTTAAATCCCAATTTTTCAAACGTAACTTGAATAAGGGTATTTATGTCCATATACATCCATCTCGGGCATTGTCCCATTATTTGCTACCATTTCAAGGACAAGCCAGGACTCTAATCTCATTTGGTGAAAGGACACGAATTTAATTGAGGGCATTGCGAAAAACTCGGGGAGCCTTAAGGGTTACACCGGCGGTTGGGCACAAAGACATTTTGTTTTCTCGGAGCAAAGTGTTTACCGATTTGGAAATATTTAATCTTTTTGAAAACGTATCGGTTTCGGATCGTAATTGCGAACGGAGCCGGCCCTGATTGCTTTCCGTCTGATCATTTTTCAACAACAAACATTAAAACATCCTGTCTTCTTGTTATATTATTCAATCTATTTTAATCGAATCAAAAGGGAATTAAACAAGTGGGCTGTCAGATTTACAATTACGTTTTATTAATTATGCCCGCAATTAGGCCCACATTTTGGACTAATTATGCCGCTTTGCCGACATACGCCGCATTTTCATCCGAATTAAAGCTTCAGAGAAGTGGTTCTTTTTATTTAAATAAAAAATCAAAAAAGCTCGAGCTTTTTTTAATAGTTCCAGATTTAAGTACAGTGGAACTCGACTATAACGAACACCCCAAATATTTCAGAATTTGTTCGTTATAATAAAATAAGCGATCGTTCGCTCTAACAGAACGAGTAATTTTTAAGAAAAATACGTAATTAGTTAATTACCTACGTAGGCAGGTATACATAAGATAGTATGGCATTTAATTTATTTACTTCAGACAATCTATTATTTTTGTTATTATTTATTACATTTAGCTATTTTCGAGATATGTAATGCACTCTCCGCTTCAAAAATCAATAAATTAATCATTTTTAATATCTTTAAATAACAATTGGGTATAGGAAAAGAACTTATATCTTTTAAAGTTCGAAAAAAAGGTTAAGGTAGAACTATACTGAACACACTGTCCAAGCGGCCGTGCGAATACACAAATTTGGAACTTAAAATTATAAGTAAAATAGTTTTTTTACAATTGGATTTTGCTCTTAGGTTAAATCATTAGGTACCTCACAGGTCAGTTTTATCTCGTTTGAAAAAAATACAGTATCATTAATAAGTCATGTAGAAAACCCCTAATAAAATTTATCGAGATATTACGTACCATTTTTAATAAAAAAATAAAATGGCGAAAAAATTATATTTTTTTTACTTTATTTTTAAATGGCTTTAACAATTTTTTTCAAATTTATATATATTGTTGCCAAGGCCCTCAAAATGTTACGATATTTGTTTCATGCGATCTGAACATAATTTTTTTTTATAGAAACATAAATCGATCGAGTTTGTAATTCGTTTAAACTCAATACTAGAAATAAAGTACAAACTAGCCTGTGAGGGAATGATTCAACTTAGAAACAACACCTAATTGTAAAGAAACCATTTTGTTTATTGCTTTTCATAAAAATTCAATTCAGACGTTCTCAGTATAGTTCAACCTTAACAAACTCAAAAATTTTAGTAAATAATAGGTACGTCTGAAAAACTTCAATTATTCAAACTTTTATTTTTTTCTTGATTTTGTTCCTCTACATTTTTTCCTTTTCTTCAAATTGTCTTATTTGACCTTCTTTATACTTGCGTGAAGAAATTAATTCTAATTCATCTTCCATATGAATTTCTATAATTGGTGAATTAGATGAAACATTTTTTTTTGTTCCAGTATTCTTTACAATTTTAACATTTATCTACTGAAATAAAGTCTATTTGTTGCAGGGTTTAAAAGTCTATACTTTTAGTCCATCTTCATTACCAAGAAATACTAATTTCAGTGCTTTTCTTTTGGAAACCGCATACAAGCTGTATTGCCAAATGTTCTGATGTAACTCATATTTATTTTTCTTCCATACCATATATCATATAGAGTTTGGTTTACTGTTTTAAAGAAAGTCTGTGGAGCTGCCTTTTGATGTTCAAGTGTAAGATTCATAAATCATAATATATTCTTCACCTACATCTGAACGAATTATTTTTGGCTTTTTCTTAAACTTGTTTATAACTTTCTCTATGTAATATTTTATGAATTTAGGAACTTTATTGCTAGTAGATAATTTGTATTACGACTAAAATCGTCAATTAAATTTAAGATATATCTTTCTTACCTACCTGGTCCAGTAATTTGCATTGGTTCAATAAGATCACTGTGAAACAGCTCAAAAATGTTACATATGTGTTTTTTTCGATGATTTTGTCAGAAATAATAATTTTTTTATTTTTCCTTTGGTACATATGTTTCACATACATATTAATAGTGATTTACATTTAAAACAATTTGACTTAGAAATTTATGTTTTGAATATCTTCTTTATAGCCTCAGAACCTGGATGTCCAAATCTTCGATGTCATAAATGAACTATCTTTCTTCAAATTTTTATTAAAATATTTAGTACGTAGTATTTAATGGTAATTGAACGCAATTTAATTAGTATAAATCTTTTTTTATTGAATTATAAGCAAATATTCTGCTAACATTCTTAATTTTACAAACACTTTCCGTAAAATACCTTTAGTTCATAATATATATGATAATATAATATGACTAATATATAGTTTACAACTATTTAACGCTTTTTTACTCTGTGATATTTCTTTATATATTTTTTATGATTTTTTCCTCTTAAGGTTCCCCTACTAAAAAATAATTCTTTTCTTCTTCAATAGATTCTTGATTTACTTATTTCATTTGCTTTATGATGTGACCTTTTCAGCACGTGTATTTAATACTACAGTGTGTTCAAAAATGGTTGTTCATCAAGTTGACTATAGAATTCAAATTCAATGTGCCGCTTTGTTCAAATGACTATCGTAGTTTTTCAGTCAAATCTTTGAATTAGCTTTTTGCTTACTTTTTTGCGTTTTTAGACAAGATTGCCTCAAGTGTAGTAAGATTTGTTTTGATTTGTGTTTCATATTTCCGTGATTTTTCTTGTTGTGTATTCTTTCGTATTTAGATTCGAAGTCTTTTTGTTTATTTTGACGGATCTGTCACTTTGACGGGATTTACAATTTAAATTAGGCGGCACATTACGTTCAAATTTCATAGGTGACTTGATGATCAACCATTTTTGAACATATTGTAACATGAGGTCAGAAATAAACTCAATTAAAGCAAGCTGTGCCTGCAGAACTTTAGCCACATTTTACGGCCGGACTTTTAATGTCTTATGTTGGTTTTACACAGCATATGATGTGGCTACAGTTACACTTCACTTTCAAGGCTTGCTCTAATTGAGTATATTTTCGATCTATTGTTACTTACTTCATTAAATCTTTCATCGTTTCTTCTCTCTTTTTGAATTCCCTGATTTTGATTTAATAAAATGTAATGTCAAATCCTTTACTTTCCAAAGCAGTTATCAAAGTATTATAGCCATCTAGTAACCTGTAAAGTATATCAATGCTACTACATACTAATAAATAGACCACTAACTCTTCACCTAACACAGTGAGTTAATAAACCAAATCTATTGGCACATTCAAGTGATTTTTCCATATTTCCTTCTTTTATACCTTGGTATAAGCGTGATTTTTTCAGAATAAAAATTCTGTTTGTCAGAATTGATCTCCTTCATAGTAATTTTTTAAAATCTCTCATGCTTTTCCTTACTGTGTTTCAAAAAGTATCAAATGTGTTTGAGAAAATTATTTGTAAATACAAATAACTCACGTTTTCTGAAATACATTTGATACTTTTTAAACTACAATTGGAAAAGGGGTAACTGCTATTCTTACAAAACATACGATAGTTGATTATCTTCCAATAATAAATATATCTTTGTTCTTGTTTTTTCGTAGCTCAATTTCCAATTTGAATCTGGGTTTTCTAGTGCTTTTTCAGACACAATAACCCATAATTCTTTTTTTATTAGAAGAGGTTCCATTTTGTAATTCCATAGGTGTTTGATATAGTTTCATTCAGTCAACTTTAATTTCTATCAATATGCCGACCATATTTTTTCTACTTTTAATGACCTTTTATTCGTATTTAATTACTTTAAGCACACAATTTATTGTAAAGTAGAAAATACGAAATAACAATTATTTAATTATGTATTAAAGGCGTAAAGATGCTTTTATGACCTGAAGTCTTATTTCGTTTTATTATTGCCCTTGGGCATTGAACATTCCGTAGGGTCATAAAAAACGTTTATGTTTAGGTAATGGTCTGATTATGACATATCTGTGCATAAAAAAATATTTATCTTTCAATTATTTAAAGGTCAGGTCAGGTCAAGTTAGGACAAGTCAGGGCAGGTCAGGTCATAAACTTTTTCAACTTGCTGGAACAGCCTGTATATAGTATTTCAAATATCGAAAAAAAAAATTGATTCAGTCGGAATATCGCCAAACTGTTGTTGGAATCGATTTTATCGATAAGCTCAGCTTAGTCCCACCGAGGCGATAAATCCATCAATTAATGCCACCACAAACGGAATATGTAAAAAAGCGACTCGACTCAATTTACAACTAATTTTCCCATTTCGGCCCCGGCCTGCTCTGTTATTAGAGGCAGTTTTTTCCACACACACATGTCACGCAACTCGGAAAAAATTATTATATCGTATGGCCATATACACAGGATCGAGAAAAAACTAAATGTAAAACAAATTGTATGTCATTAAAATTTTGCGCTCGACGACTCTAAATTGATAATAAATGACAATAATGAAACGTGGGCGGGGTAAATATCGTGCCGAGCGCCGGAAGCGGCCCCGGCGGCAGCTTTTCGAACCTCTGTCATGGCTGTCTTGATGTGCATGTTGTTTCATTATACCTGCAATTAGGGACATGACGATTGTTGTAGTTGTCACTCGAACGTAATGAGCCTTGTTGCCGACACTTTTTCCAAACTATTTCCGAAAAATTGCGATTTCATCGCTCGCGTGTTTCGGTCGGAGGGTGCCTTGGTCAAGGACAATAACGCTCCAGTTTAGAGATTGTGTCAAAAGATTAATTGCCGTTTACACACACACACATAACAAGTGTTCCCAAAACAAAAGAACACAGCTTTTTGTGTAATACAAACCGTTCTCTCATAATTATGAGAAATCCAATTATGTATATACTACCTGCATTTACATAATCGTTATGTATTTATTTCCGCTCAATCAAGGCACTTTGATTTGTCAATGCCACTGTTAAGAATTTGACATTTGCTAGAAGCTACAGGGACACACTCGAGTGACTTAAATCAGTCGCAACATACAACATATTTTTAGGACCTGTACAATTAAAATTTATATATACTGGGTTATTCACATAAGATTCCGAACTTAATATCTACTTGAATTTATAATTAAAAACATTTATTTAACTCGCAATGTTATCTGTCTGTCGGTTATTTTTTCGGAGCCAAATTTGGAAGGGTTCCCGTTGTCCCACTGAATTGAAATTTTGCATACATACTTAATCTGCGTGACAATGCAATCCTATGTAGTTAAATACCCCCTAAAGTTGTTAAATGGGGTTTTAAAGTTTTAGGTTATGTTTACAAAGAGGTTCTCGATTTGTAAATTTGAGAGAGTTCCTGTAGTCGCAAAAAAATGAAATTTAACATGCTTACGTAATCTGCGTGACAATGCAATTCTATATAGTTAATTACCCCTTAAAGGTGTTAAATGGGGTTTTAAAATTTTAGGTTATGTAAGAAAGGGGTTCTCGATTTGTACATACCGTAACTTATACCGACGTAGACGGTATGTTGGTTGTTTGGACGTCACGGTAGATGCACAGTGTAATAACAATAAATCTATGCAATAAATAAAGACTAAAAAGCAAAAAATAAAAATATATTAAAAAAATGTTTTTTAATAGAAGCTTTTATTTAAAAGTTGCATTAAAAAGTAAAAAATAATGTATTTCAATCACAGGAGAATATTTTTTCTTACATATTAAAATTCTAAAATCTATAAAAGCTTTGGGAGTTATAAAACTACGGCATTACAGAATTACTTTGTAGTTGACAACTCCCAAAGCATTTATAAATTTAAAATTTTAACTTGTAAGAAAAAATATTCGCCTGTAATTGAAATACATGATTTTTAAATTTTTAGTGCATCTTTTAAATAAAACCTTTTTTTAAAAAACATTTTTATATATATTTTTATTTGCAATTGTAAAATTGCATTTTTATCTAGTCAAGCTCGGAGTCTTATGTGAATAACCCTGTATATTAAGTAAATACGGTATAACTGTTAGAAGATCGAAGTTAAGACATATTTTTATTAAATAAAGTCGTTTAATACTTTCTTAGCTAATTTTTAATAATAAAGTAATCTATAAAACAGCACAATAGAGGAAGACAACCAAATTATTGTGTATAAACTGTCAAACACAGAACGTCCAGATTTATGTAATTTTTTCCCAGCTTTCTGGTACAAGACAGAAGTAAATTCTGTCCTTGATTCGTACGAAGATACGCATTTTTAAATGATTTATTTCGTATTTGTGGTTTTGTGACTTGGTACACTTTTATTCTGGGGTAGAGAGATGGGACTGGGATCGGGAGGGGTTGGTGGCTGGCGCAAACATGGCTGGTCTATTGTGGCCGATTGCAAAATAATTTTCCATTGGCCCTTTTGCCGAGGGTGAGCAGTGCATTGTGCGTTGCTTCTGCATCTGCTCTTGGCTCCTGCCTCTTTCCTCTTTGATTTCACGATATAGCCGCCAGAGGACATATCGGATAACATTATAATTTCCCAGTTTTGTTTTCTTTACTTTTCATTATTTGGTCGGGGAGGTTTTGTGTTTTGCGGACGATTCAATGTATGGTTTTGTGGTTTGAAATTACCGTTTTTATCTACAATGGGATTTTAAGTAATTTGATAGCGCGCAATCATGTGGGTGCTCCAACAACCATCAAACCACCGAGAGAAAGTTTTAGATAAAACCAATCGATCCAAGGCAAGTAGGAAAAAAATAGAAATTAAATCATAAGAATTGGACTATTTTTCTCCAACTTTCAACTAGCCATTTGTAATCAATTAATTACTCTCAAAATTGCAAAAAAGTTATCAACTTGACTTTGCTAGCAAGTTTGTATTAAGAAAGTAGTTTTGTGGAAGTAAAAGATGTTAAAAGCATTAAACAAAAAAGCATTATGAACAAAAAACAAAGAAATACATACCAAAAATTAAATTAAAATGTACCTGAAAAATAAAAATTTACAACTAACTCATAGTAGTATTTTTAGGTTAATTTTTAGTTAAATACATTTTCTTTATCCACAATCACATTATAATTGAAGTTTTATCCACACTTATGAAGTGTATAAAGACCTATTGGAGTAAAGTAACTTTATTCCACTACTATTATCCACTAGTGGAATAAAGTAACTTTATTCTTCGACACTGTCAGAATTTACAATTTTTCTCCTGTGTAAGGCAGTTTTGACAACTGTTTGGCATTTCTCAATTCGAAACGTCACATTATTTTTACAATTTTAAGCCTTGTTGAGTCTAATTCGAAGAATAAAATATTGTATTCAACTCGTTTTCGGTGTAAATCGGTTCATTTAATTCATCTTGTGGATGATAAACCTCTCGTTATCACTCGACGTTTAAAAATTCACTCGTGAATTAAACCGTCCGATTTACACTCAAACTCGTTAAACAAGTAACTATTATTCCACTAGTGACATAATAAAAAAATTCAAATTTAACTTTAATTAATTCCAATTTGTTATTGTGATGATTGTGGATAAAACGTTGTATTGCATTCGTGTTGTAGTCGCATTATATCCACTTAAGAATACTCATTCTTGCGTTGATAAAATGCTTTCTAAAACACTTATAGAATAAATAACTATTGTTTACTACTTTTAAGCAATAAAATATGAGATGAGTATTTTTGTCTCTATAAATACATAAGAAATTATATGTAGGTAAGTAAGTAAAAAAAATTGAACAAAATTGGCATTTATAGACGAAGCCGACAATTGTAAAATATATCCAAAACCTATATGGTATTCCAAAAATCATTAAACAACAAAAAATTACAAAAAAAACATGAACTTAAAAAAATGAAAACAAAAAATCTTGGCTACCAATAGAAAATTATAATTTTTTTAAGCCATTTTCTATAAAATGCTTTTGAAAGCCAAGCGTTGTCAGAGAAGTTTCAAGGAAATTTCAAGTCATTTTTTTGCTTATTTTTACAATTTATTTTCATCGTCTAAAAAATAACTAAAGCTATGTCACTTTTTGGCTGCAATTTAATTTATTTTTGCACTCTAACGTCTAATTTACAATAACTAAACTAGATTTTTTGCAAGGACATGAACTTTGTGACAAAACTGCTAAAAAATTGGGCGATTTCTTAATTAAAATTTTGTTAGAACGAAATTAGAAATTACTAAATTACGTATCTACCTAAAAAAATTATATAATTTTTCCTCTTTTCCAGTAAGTGTTTTAATCACAAATACGCTAAACTGTGTAAAAAATAATCTTATTTTTGCTTTTTCAGGTACATAAAAAAGATTTTGCTAAAACAGAACGAAAATAAGTTACTAAATCAGTCAAAAATTTTTGAGCTTAATTTTTCTTTTTCCGACCGTTTTATCACACTGTTCAAACACAAAATAAAACGCTCTCATTTTAAGAAATTTTCGGGATTTTTTTAAGAATCCCAATTATTTTCAAAATTTTTTTCAAAAGTCAGCCAAACAATACACTGTTTAACCTTTCCGGCACAACATAAAAGAAACATAATCTTAAAATTAGTCCAAAGTTAAGCAATTTTTATATGTTTTGACTTTTAATGTAACAAAAATACAGCTTTTGCCTTCGCAAACTTGCTAAATTGGATAAAAATTTTGTTAGTTTTACTTTTACCAGCGGTTATGCACCATTTTTCAGTCAGACAATCGATTAATATTTTACGAAAATTTTCCCAATTGTATTGAGAAAGTTTTGCCTTTTTTGACCCAGAAACTAATTACTTTTCAAATAAATTGTATTGATTGGAGCCCTTATTGATCAAAATGCGGCAGTTTTTGTTTTCTATTCACCGATTATTTGGAACTGGAAGCATATTTCACTTAAGAAAAAATCGACCAGAAGCTGCAATGATTTATAATAGTAAGGATAGTTAAAACAATAAATAAATAAACATCGTCTCATCATTAGTACTACAAATTAGCTAATTTACTTATAATAAGTATTATAATCTTGTCGTATTACGTGAGTTTATTTTAAAAAAAAGGTAAATACCGGCAGTTATAAATACATTAGAAAATGACTGTAATTCTAGCTTTCAATTGCGTTTGTAACAATTACAAAGATCCAAATAATAAAAATGTATACAAAGCATCAGTACCATTCTCACATATCGACAATATGTTAAATTACGATTCGAGAAACTGAACGTATGTTACAAATAATAACAACCTCCGGTAGTATAGCATGTCAATGTTTTTAAACGATTAAAAATTGTATTGTAATAAAACACATGAAAAAATCCGAGCAATTTAGAAACAACAATAAGGTGAAACGACAATTACATAGGGTACGTATATGGGAATCCACGTCATGTGTCTCTCTACCTAATTATTAAGCCAAGAACCGGCGAAAAAAACAGTTTCTTATGAGAGAAATAAGCGTGTACTGCGTATACGTTTTATTTTCGGAGGATGGCTTTGTGGCCTTGATTGTTCGGAAATGACACGAAATTGCACGTTTTGCTCTGTGATTATAATTAGCGTTTCCGTGTGATTCTTCACTTGGCACACGAAGAAAGCGCGTCCTATTCTTTTTAAATGGGGATGTTTGCCCGATCTGCTTAATCTATGAGTCATCAAATCCACGATTTGGACAAGGGATCGATATCTAATGTTCGTGGAGTGAATAGAAAGATGTTTCATCTCGCATTCGGACGGCTTCCGAAATTCGGGCAGGAACCAACCGTTCGGATAATGGATATCGATTGTGATGGGGAAATAGATTCGAGCAAAGGCCTCGAAAATTTGAATTTCGGATTTGGACGGCAGGTGTTGGGCGAAAGACTGACTTATAATTTTTGGTAGAGACAAACACTTATTATCAAGTACTGAAAATAAAATTAGGGAAGGTAGATACTTGAAAGCTTTTAGCAGGAAATTTAATTATAGGGGCAATCAAAAACAAGACGAGACAATTTTTATTTTTTTATTCTTAAACATTTTTTGTGCGAAATTGCTTAAACAATTAACTAAAAAACATAACATTTTGTTATTAAAAATAAAAAATCAAGAAATTTCTTGATCCATCTAATTAGATGGAAACTTACCTATTTAATTTTTTATTTTATACAGGGTGATTCACATAACTTTACGACTCTGACGAACTTTAAATACAACCCATTATACATTGGAGGTTGAATTGCAACCAAATTGGCCAAAACAAAAACGCCAGAAAGTGCAATAAGAACCTAATTTTGTAAGCTTTGCAAGGAATATCCATCTCACAAACAAATTTATAATTATTAGTGTTTTTGAATCAAGTTATATTTGAGTAATGTATTACTGGTTGCATTTAAAATTCGTCAGGGTCGTAAAGTTATATGAATCACCCTGTATTTATATTTCAAAATAATTTTTTATGTTAAAAGTGTTAAACTCAATTTTTGGCGAAAGGTTCACTTAAGTCTAGCATTACATATACCTATTTTTTTTTTAAATCAACCGTCAGTGTCAAAAATTTTGAAATTATGTTGGAACCCTGCGACATTGCCATAGGAACGAAGGCTGGACGACTAATTTTAAATGGAGTTACCAACGTTGAAACAAATTGACAATTGATTTAAAAAAAATGAGTATACTAATCCTTGAGTTTTTTGAGTGTTTTAGTACATTTCGCAAAATTTCGTAAAATCACCAAAATAATACCTAGGCCAAAAATGGAATTAATTTTTGTTTTTTTTTAAGATTTAAGCACACTTTTTGAAGTCAAAACAAAACTTAATTGATTAATTTTGCTAACACTGGCCAGAAAATCACCAAATGAAATTTAAATTAATGTTAAACAACGTAAAATTTTTTTTTTCTAAATGTATACAGTCAGAAAAAAATCTCTCATAATTTTGTAAAAAATTGAATTGAATTGAATTGAAAATGAGACCAAAAGTTGTGTGAATTCTGCGTTTTTCGAATTTTTGAATACGTTTTTGACATAAAAACTAGGTTTAAAAAAATGATTACACCTATTATAACCAGCTTTCAACCAAAGATTTATTTATTATACAACAACCAATTTTTTATTTAAACACGTTTTGGAGCTAAAATCTCAGTTTATGCCCGATATTTTGCTCGAATAGACTAAGAAATCACCAATTTAAAGCCAAAATTATCTTATTATTGCTTTTTTGTGCACGTTTTTTATCCAGAAACGCAATTATTTCGCAAAAATTTGTTAAAAATAAAGCAAAAAGTCACCCAATTTTACTAAACTGAGAGATACTTTAGCCTTCTTTGAGTCTTGTTGAAGTAAAAACCAAATAATTTTCGAAACATTTACTTAAGATTGCATGAAAAATCACCGAATTGGATCGAAATTAATATTATTTTTAGGTCGAGACTGAGTTATTTTGCAAGAACTTGTTAACTAAAATTTACCAAATATGTGAAAACTTATAGTAATGTCTCTCGATCTATTTCGTCAATAAATAGCCGAATAACTGCAACAAATGGCCGATAATCATATTCTATTTTTGACTTAAATTTTTAAGTTTAGAGATGTCGCTAAAGCAAACTACCAACTTAAGTCGAAAATTACATATTAGTAGATATTTTCCTTATTGTTTAAGTGTTTAAATTTTTTTCGAACCAAATTGAAGAATCAACATATAAAGCCCAAAAAGTTATAATTTTTGCTTTTTTCGAGTTATAAGTACACTAAGTTTTTTCGCTCCAAAAATTTCGACAAAAATGGCTAAAAAATCACCAAAATTGACCGAAATTATTATTTTTGTTTAATTTAGCTTGTTTTCGAACTTGAAACTTATTTATTTTGCAAAATCTCCTCAAAACAAACCTCAAAACCGCAAAAATAACTTTGCTTTACTTTGCTTGTTTCACTCAATTTGGTCAAGAATAAGTTGAAAATGACAAGATCTGGTCGAAAAAAAGGTGTTCCTACTTTTTTCAAGTTTTTAAACACTATTCTGAGTTTCTTACCTTAAAAAATCGAGCTGAAAAATAAGACAAAACGAAGCAATTGCAACAAACAAATATTTTGTTGGTCAAATAAATAGAAATGAAGTTTTATTTAAGCATAAAGAAATATTGTCTTATTTTAACTGATAAATACAATAATAATAAATACAATTAAATAACATGAGATCGAAAATACTATAATGAATTAGAGTAAGCCTTGGAAGTGAAGTGTAGCTTTAGCCACATCTTATGCTGTGTAACCAGCAGAAGACAACATAACTTCAAAAGTGCGACCGTAAATAAACGGCTAAAATGGGGCTAAAGTTCAGCAGGCTCAGCTTGCTCTAATTCAGAATATTTTCGATCTCATGGTAGAACTAAAGGAACAAACAAATATTTCCTTGTCCATACAGACACAACAATTTTTTTGGACTAAATAAATTGTGTTTGAAACAAAGTTTCTTTCTTCTCTGTGGAAGCAAATGCCTGGAAAATTAAAATTTTTGATTAATTTTGGGAAAATTGCACGGTTCGGAGTGCTTTGGTAAAACTGACTATACATTAAGTCCCTAAATAATTAACCGGACATTTATGGAACACTGTGTACTAGTTAAATGCTGGAAGTAACATTAGTGAAGGTACACCACAGCAGGAAATTTAATTAGGGCCAATCATGCTTCTGTTGACAAACAAGACGAGACAATAATTTTAATTTGATTTTTACCATTGTTAGGAAAAACTTTGTAGTGTTTTTCTTCGTTGATTGTATGGCACCGTGCTTTGAGTAGAGTTTTTAATCATGATCTGTTAAGAAGCAACATCCTCTTGGCAATTATTTTAATTGATAAGCCCGCCATAAGTCCCGCAATTAATTAAGTCAACCGCAGCGTCGTATTTCTCAACGTTGGTTCGTTTCTCAACAACCACGTGGCAACAAACACGAAAATTACAATTCGTTCTTACATAAACAAGAAAATGGCACAGATCCTATCTGGAAGATTTATTTAGCAGAAAGTATTATTGTTCTATTCGTAAGTGTACGCCATATATGTATAATCACGTTGCTTGCTTACAAACAACACTTTGTGGTGGATCGATAAAATTATAGCTACCTACGCGTCTTATTACATACACTTAACGCAATTACCTTTCAAAACAATGACGGATTTTTTACTTTCCAGCATGCTATAGAGACATATTTTACCCACCATGTTGTTGTCGAATGACACCCATCATGCACCCATAATCTCGGCATTATTATGCCGAGGCATGGAGGTGGGCACGCTGTTGTTCAATTTCGAGATGGGATTATTCGGCGAGCTTGCAAAGGACTAAACCTACATCTACAGTTTTTTTTTTTTTGAGTTACAATGAGAAAACTATTCGTACTGCCATGAAAACAGTGGTGATGACGAATGCGTAGCTATGCGTGCGGAACGTTCACGGTTATTATTTAAGTATTTTTGTGACATGTGTTTTGTCAGTGACGACGACTACACAATTCCGTTTATTGTCGCCGGTAGGTGAAACGGTGCTGAACTGCGAGCTAATAATTGGGAATAATTAGTGGTTGCGACTTCCGATACGTTACGGACAAATCACGACTTGGCGCAGTCGGTAGGAAGGCCGACAAAATTTAACAGACACTTTCAGTGTCTTGTTCTGGTAAAGCCATTATTGACCACTGAAATATTTAAATAAATTTTAAAGCATGTTCTAATGTTTTTAGAAACACAATTTAAACTTTAACATTTAACAAACTAATATATTTTACGTTCTCAATTGCAATGCACAAAAAAAATTGAGCTTTTCTCTTTAAAGTGGTGAATATCGTACTTTTCTAGTTTTCATTGTTTTTGGTTATACAATTTTTAAAAAGATATTGTCAAAACTAAGCAAAATCATCACTATATAGAGCCATACGTTTCATAAAGAGTTTTATTAAAACAACATAGGTTATTTTGTCATTTGGAGTATTCAGTACTAGTATGACGAAGGTCCGATAACATGAGATCAAAAATATACTCAATTGGAGCAAACTGTGCCTGCAGAATTCTAGCCATATTTTAGCCGTTTATTTAGACTTTAGCCACATTTTTTTACGGCCGCACTTTTGAAGTTATATGTTGTCTTACACAGCATATGATGCGGCTAAAGTTACACTTCACTTTTAAGGCTTGCTCTAATTGAGTATATTTTCGATCGCATGTTATTTTGCAAATCTGTTTTATGTTGGAGTGACATATGATTGTTTTTTGGTAATGACTAAAAGACAACGTAAACTATACAACATAGTTAGAACATTGTAATATTGTGTTTAAAAATTGGAGGAATGCAGTACAGAATTTATTTTTTTGATTTTGTTAGGACTAAGACGTGGACGTAAGTTTTTTTTCAAAATTAGAATATTTAATTTTTAACCCGTTAAAGTTTTGTCCACTCAATGTTAATACTGTGTTTTTTCCCTTTTTTTTTTTTAAAACTTTACTTCTAAAATTGTAAAGGTTCCCTCTATGCTCCAAATTTGAAAATAGATTATTTTTAATGTAAATAAGTATACTTACTAAAGTCAGCGTTCTAGCAAACAGGATAAGGGATAGCAACACTTAAAAGTTTTAATTTTTTTTAGACTTTCTTCATCAATTAATTAAAGAATTTTTTACAGTAGCTTCTAATAAGACTGACGTGAACATTACATAGTTTTTTTAATTGTTGTTTTTAAACAGAAACACCTTCAAACCCAAGAACCAGAACGAAGCACTATTTTAACAATTTCGTTCAATAAAAACCATCCCTTTAAAAATATTTCTCTTTAAATTTATGGAAAACACTTAGAATAAAATGCCAGATTTAAATTATAATTTTTTATATTCCATTATCTTTAATATTAATTTGTAGACTTATTGAGAAAAAACGATTGATGGACTTATCCATTATTGCACTGAATAAATATTCAAAAAGTGTCGGTGTTATATCGAAATTGTTTAATAACATTTAAATAAACCAGTTTATTGCAAAACCAATTATTGCATTTGAAAGAGAAGATTTTACAGCATACGATTCTATACCTATTTTTCTCGAAATTGCTAAAATTGGACTTATTTCGTTATAGCATTGAACACCCGATTTGTAAGTATCTATTGCAGCTAGTAAGTATAGTATTTGAAATATTTTGCATATCAACTTCAAAATTTTAAATGAAGCAGTAGCTTAATAGCTTCATACTATATAAATTTTTTTAATAGTTTGGCGTTTAAAAGTCAAGAAGGAACTTTATAAACTCGCCCGAACACCCTGTAAGTAAAATAAAATTCAAATACATAATGGTTTTGTTGTAAAGTACTTGTTAAGTACCTTTCTGTAAGTTTAGTTATTATTGTAATAAGCCGTAGGTTTTGAAAATGGTTTAACTCCAGATAACGACAAGTGTACGAACTATAAGTAAAAATCTGCCACATTGTTTTGTATAGGTACAGCAGAATTTATTTACTTACTTTTAGTAAATGGTTTTGAAAATAGTTATAGTGTTGTAAAGTTTATTTTTCGATTGCGTTTTGATATTTAATGTCAGGTGTAATGGTTTACAGGTTTTTGGCTGATAAAATAAACTAACAATTCACGACACGATTCCATAAAAGGAGCTTTATTTATAACACACACTGTTAGTATATCATAGTTGTAAATGGTTTCGGAAATGGTTTAACTCCAAATCAAAATAATAAAACATTAAACATTTACAGTTTGTTTTATTTTATGCACATTACTAACTATGTAGTTACTTTTTGAAACTTCTAATAAATAATAAAATAAATAAATAAAAAGTTGTTATTACAATGTTATTACTGTTTAAAATCAAGGATTATCTTTAAAATTGTTTTCAGTAATGACTACTAACATGTATATATTTTTTTATAATATCTTTCAAGTTCAAATGTAACGATAGTCAAGTTAGCTGTTTTTATGTTACTTCCGGTTCTTTGTAAGCGCTCGTGTCAATTTATAAAACTTTGTGTAAGCTCGAATCATTTGGATTTTTGAATTTTAATATGGTTGCTGTTTTAAAATTATAGAAAAAATGACAACAGAGACTTAATTTTTTGATGTCAACTAAAACCTGCGATTCGGTGTTAAATTGGACTCTAGTAAAAAATTTAATGCCAAGAAAACCCGCCAATTAATCGAAAAAAAAACAAATTGTAAAAAGTGACAGTTAATTTTAAAGTTTTTAAACAGATATGGTACATAGTTATAAATCTACAGCAATTCTTTTAGTAAATGGTTTCGAATTCGTTTCCAACATACTAGTTTGCTGCTTCTAGTAATAAGTAAATGTAAAAAATACAGATATGTTTATAGTTTTAATTTTGAACTTATTTTTACTTCACGATCTGGTCTTTAGATAAAGTAAAAAACTAAAAATACTAATCTTTTTTAGTTATCTACACTTGTTACTCAGTAAGTCGTAAGTGATTTCACAAATGGTTTAAATTCTGAACATTTGGACTTCACCGAAATTCTAGTAAATGGTTTTAAAAAATGGTTAGCAGTCCATAGAAAAATATGTAAAATAAGCATTTATTTGCAAAATAATTTCAAAATAATCCATGTAGCAAGAATTAAAAATGTTTATATTTTTCAATTAATTTAAGATTTCCGCTTATTATTATATTTGAAGATACTTGAATGATCAGTAAATGGTTCCAAAAAAGATTAGAACTTCAGATGAAAAAACTCGAAATGCCTAATATGTACACAGTTCAGTACTAAAAAAATATTTAATTACTGTTGTAAGAAATGGTTTAACTTCAGCTTACAAACTAAATTGTATTTTGTAAATGGTTGGCACTCTAAATCGCCACCATAATAATATTCTGACGTCTTAATACGTGTAAAAGTTATTTAGAAAATTACTTCCAAAGTTTCCAAATGGTTTTGAAAATTGTTTAAGTTTTAAAAAAGAAGAAGGCGATTAATACAACACTTCATAAACGGTTTTGAAAATAAAAAAACTAATTTTTTTAAATCTGATATTTACGTTAAATATTGGAAAAATATATCTACAACTGATTTAGCAATATAGTTTCAGCATTTAGCATTACATATGCCTATGCAATTTATAATTTAGAGTGGTTTTGAAAATGGTTAGCATTTCTTGAAGAAAAACAAGCATATAGGTATAAGGTTATTTAATTGTTGTCTATGAATGAGATTGGCTTAGGAAATGGTCTGAAGGTCTCTTTACAAAATTATTATCAAACATCGAATCTGACTTTTAGTTGATATTTAATTAATAAAAAATATAAAAATAAAATATATAGGTATAGTTTGTACATAGAAATAAAAAGATGTTTCATTTTTGAATTCTATGAGTAGGTACAGATACAGAACTACAAAATTTTTAGTAAGTATAAATAGGTTTGGACTCGTAAAGGTTGAGAGTGTTGAGACGTAAGAATACTAGACTTTGTGTTTTTTAGATTTAGGTAAAAATTCTTCGTAATTAGGTACTTTTCTAATTTTATTAAAAGATTTAGTCACAGCACTCAGTAAATGGTTTGGTTCATAAATTATTACATCAAGTCTAGAGAACGGATTCTGTAAATGGTTTTGGAAACGGTTCGTGTTCTAGATTCTGTTGTTAATTAACACTCGCATGACAAAGCTACGACTTTGTTAACCCTTTTGGTTCATCTCGCGCCACTCTCCCCTATGCAAATAGTCGGTACCTCAAGTGCCACCATTTTGAATGGGCCAATTCTCTGTGAATCTCCATTTATGATAGGCCACGTCCGAAAGAGTTGAATGAATGAAATAAAAAAGGTCGATGTGTGCACATTGATATCGCGTCCGTCGGTCTCCGGCCACACAGTTCATCAAAGGCTTTCGTCTTTTGTTGTTGATCTGGTAATTAGAGGAAATCTCCGGACAATAGCGGTGTCGTTGAAGACCTTTCGGTGTTACCTTAGCGACACGCCCTTTATGTCCCGGCCGGCTTTTAATCTGCTTAAAATTAAACGAATCTAACTTTCGTACGAGTTCTGATCCCTTAATTAGCTGGAAATAGTGCGGGTTTATGCCAACACTGGCCACTGGATTTTCGCCAGGGGAATAACCCCGGATTATCAAGATTACGACAATTGAAGGGCGACCATTTAGAAGCGGCGAAACGGCGACTACGTGTAGTTAAAAATCCTCCGAGAAATTACACCGCTAAATGTTTGATGAAATCCGTCGATATTCCCTGTGTTAGAATTATAAATTGCAACAACTTCCGTCCTAATTACAGTGAATAATTGAATAATAATCTCATTATCCCCGATCAATCATTAAGCTTAATGTGGAGAATCAATAATTAATAATTACCTGCTCACAGAATTTTTTTTCTAAGTTTCCCCGATCTCCCCTACTAGCGCAACGCGTCATTATCGGCTCGACAGATTCAAAGGGTACAAAAGGTCGGGTCTTGCAAAAGCGATAATAATATGAAAAATTTCGCCGTTTAGTTCCAGTGGCGGCGTCAGCGATCGTGGGGAACAAAGAAAGGGAAAGAAAGAAACGAGATAAAATCGTCCGCGTAAATAACACTTTTAATGGACGCTGTAAATCTGATGGTGTTTTCATCGGAGGCCACTTTTACGATTCACATATTCGGTTTTTAGTATCAATTTTATGTTGCAAACATGGACAGCGAAAAAATAACGCCGATGTGGGATTTTCAAACAAAAACTCAATTTTCTACAAAACACAGCACACGAGATTGTTTGAGAAAAGTTAGAAGCACTAGCTCCAAGAAAAAATGCAATCAATTAAACATCGAGATGGAGGGGGCTGCTTTTATAAATCAATCTTCAAATAATTTATTTTCTCGATTTTTAAATAATTCATAAATGAAGAAAGAAATACTATTCTTATTTACGTCCCCAAATGTTATTTCCGTTTGTAAATTTACAGGATTCAAACTGTACCTATACTTATTTTAATCATTATAACGAGTGTTTAATATGTAATAGAAGTCTTGTGTTTAACTGTTTATCTAACTTAAACATGAACAAATAATGTCCAAAAATTAAATTACTTATTGAGTGTTTTTGTCTTCTTTTAGGTAGGTATATTTTCATTTTTAAAAAGTTGGTCAGGAACATTGAATGTGATAGACTTGCTAAAATGTTCATCATCCGTCTCTATGTTTATTAATGTTGCCAACATAACTTATTCCAAAGCATCGACTATATTTTTATCAATTTACCTTCCTTCGGTAAAAAATTAAAATTCTTTTATTAGTTACCAGATTTTATCAAAATACAAGCATATACTCTTCATCAAATTAAATGATATCCCAGTAGGCTGTGGAAATTTGAATTTAAGTTGGTTATACTGCTATTTTTAGTATCTTCATGTAATAATAGTTGGTATTTGTTTTCCAACTAAATATGTCAAAACTGTCAAAAGATTTGTCACTTTTGTGTTGTGTGTCATTATAGTGGATTATTGAATTTGAAAATCAAAGCGTTTTATAAGGTTTTAGTGTTCTTCAAGCACTGTGACATTGCTTTTTCTAGAGTAACCTCAAATTTTGTTTGACGTTTTGAGTTTTGACAATCAAACGTAAACGTAACTTTATCACTTCCAGTTACAAAACGTAGAGTTTGTTTTACACAGTCATGGCCTACCGCGATATCTTTTATTTTGAAAACGAGTATACCTATTTCCAAAAAAAACCTATAAGGATAAATCTATGGCTTGCACTATTTTAATGTTTTTTTAAATGTTATTGCTGTTTATTATTATTACAATAGTTTCAAGCCTTCGGTATTACAAAATTATTTTGTGCTTCATTTATTTGAGTACAAAATCAGTCTAATTTTAATTTTGTTGTAAAGCTGTTTTAAAGTTGTAAAGTTATTTTGTAAGTACGTATGCCTACAATAAGACACATTCTAAAAATATTTCAATTTGTATACAAGTTGTTCCAAAATAAAATACCAAACTAAGTTCTGGTTTTTTAATTGACAACCCCAAATTTTTATTACATTTTTAAAATCGTGTTTCTTATCTGTCATATAGTTTTTGACAATTTATGTGTGAAAATAGCGTCGTGCATAGACCCACATAAAAATTTATAACTTTAGAACCATTCAAGCTAACTTAACCAACTATTTCCAGTCGATTGACCGACAAATTACAAATGGCAATAACTCGATTTTTTCAAATGCAACACCCTATATTTTATTGCATTATTGCACGGCATTTTTTATGAGCTTTGTGGGTTTGTGGAGTCAGCTTCGTAAAATTTGTGACATTTTAGCAAAAAAAATATTGATTGAAATCAAAACATTAGTTGTATAGCATGGTAACTTTTTTTCCTGTGAAATCGTCGTAAAGTGAACGAAGTAGGTACTATCTATAAAAAAAGTAAATCCAAAATAGTTTGTAAAGTACGACTTTTCCGAATTTATATTATTCATTATTGAAAATATAAAGTTTTTTCCATTTTGTAAAAATTTATTTTTTTATAATAGTTTTATAATTTATATTAGAATAGAGAAGAATAGAATTTAACTTTATTTACCTATGATAAATACCAAATTTCGCACTAATAAGATATATAAAAAAAATTATAGGTATAGGTAGGCATAGTAGGTATGAGTATGTTAATTACAATGATCTAAACAAGAATACAGTTAACTTTATAAAATGTATTTTGTATGCCTTTGCACCTGGTCAGGGTTGACTATTAAGAGAATAACCCTGTATTCCTATGTAGTTCAATAGGTTTTTTTTTACAGTTCAACCAAATAAAACCCTAAAATAATTCATGTAATAAATCTATTTTAATAATAAAGCTTTTCTATGTTTTTATATTTGTTTTTTTCTTATTTTATAACTTAATAGTTACAAATTGTAACGCTCTATTTTTGAAAAAAAAAATGAAAATGAAAAAAAAATCTGATTTAGTTTTCTACTTGTTCTTGGCCCAGTTTTTAATTAGTTTATAGACTAGTATGGATTTTGATCGAGTATGTTTTTTTCACCTTGTATACAGAGCAGGTCATTTTATAGATTTATTTTTAAAACTTCCAACTCCTAAAGATGACCATAGAGACAAAGCAAATTTATAAGAACAAGTTATTGAAAATTCCAAAGACACCGGAATGAATCACTGCCAACTTATTATTGGTCAAATTTATGGCGATTTAACACTCCAGACTTTCTTTATAGTCCTTGTACCTCCATAAATAAAAATTTTATTGTCTCCGAGGTGGTTTTAATGATTTTTTCGCGCAAAATATGTTAATCAGGTTTTAATCACCGTCAAAAATTTGTATCTCCCACGAAAGCAAAAGTATTCGAAATTAATTATGTTGTGAAAGAGAAATGTAAATAAATGCTAATTATGGCTTTCAGTACATTTGTAGCTACAAATGTATGAAAAATTAAAAGATGTTATCTCTTTTATTTTAACACGCTCTCTTGCTTTTATTTTGCAAGCGTTTATTGCAATATACAGAGTGCGAAAAACAAGTCACCAAGCATACACCGGACGTTTGAGTAAAAACCGGCGTCACCAACTCTCCCTGAATCAATAACACCACAAGTGCCCGTCGCCATGTTGCAAAAAAATGAAATACAGGACGTCCCAATAAACAACAACATAAAAAACCACCCACAGATCGTAATTGATAAAGTGAGCTGTGTAAGGCTTCCAGTATATAACTGACGCCGACACCGATCCAGAAGGCAGTGGAAGAGGGCGTGGCGACAATACCCTACTGTCAAAGAGAGGGGGAGCGGTAAGCCAATCTGGGCGTGGCCTAACACTAATCTTTTCACAAAATCACGTCGTCTCACTCATTCGCATCGATAAAAACACGGCCAACTGTAGGTATTTTATGTGATCGCGGTATGAAGAGGCCAACTTGATTTTACACATTAAATAGCTGTTAGCCGGCATAGTTATCGTTTAATCGCAATAGCCCTGGATTTTATGCTCACACACACAATAACGAAAAAAAATTAATCCGTGTGTTAATCGGGAGCGCCTCCAGGCGCTACCTTCGGACCTCTCTTATCCTAATTAAATTAAAGTTGAATTTTTCGGTTGCGCGCGCTTAAAGCGCCGCGTCGCCGGCGTCGAGACGCCTTGCGTCAGTTGACGGCGGAAGAACGGCGGTTGAACGTCACCGGTGGCTTGATTTTGACGATTTTTTTACCGAACGCTCGATATATATAAATATTATAGTGAGAGGCGTCGTCGGGGTGGGGGTGAGTATTGTTCTTTTTTTAACAGCCGAGGTGGGGAAAGCTGCGTGTTGAGGTAATTGTTACGTTTAACTTATCTGATTTGGTGGAAAAGCTTTTAATAAATATACAAAAGTGTAAAGTGTTATTCTAACATCGTAAACGTCGGCACTTGCACACAAGTCGGAATAACTTCGAGGCGAGCCAAATTTTACAATTTTTGCAATTAAGAGTCTTATTTAAGCATAACGTGGTATTTATGTGACGAAGAGATAACATCTCAGAGTTAAGTTTGTTGTTTATTGCTCATGGCGGCGCTGATTAAAGTGCCGAGATCGACTTTTGCTAATTAGAACCTTTTGCATAAAAGAATTTTGCATTTTTTAAATTTTTTTAGTCATTTTAATCCGCAACAACTATTTATTTTACAAAGCCATAAAAGGTACAAGATTCTTAAATTATACTTACAGTAGGTATTGTAATATTATACTTCCAAATTCTTTCATGAAAATGTGAAATCAATGAAAAGATTGGAATTTGATCCATGTTTATGGATAATTACGTACATACAGGGCACGGTCTAAAAGTTTACAACAGAAAACAACTACAGTTAAAAAATAAAAAAATAAAATTTTATTAATTTTTAACACGTTTGACTACTTCAAAATCGAGTAATTCTGCTTTAAAAACTTTTTTTTCTTAATTATTAGAAACAAGTTCTGAAAATTTTTCATAACTACAAACAATTTTTTATGTCAGGACTGAAAGTTACATATTGTGTCCAACGAACTTATGCAATTGTAAAATAGTGTGATCATACAACGAGTAATTATTGAAAAAATCTTGCTATTGGTTACTGGGTTACCTACTGGGCACAGTACACATCTCATACGAGGAACAATTATCAGAAGTACTGACTGAAATGTTATTGCATTTTTTCTCATCTCATTATGTTTGTCTATTTTCCTTTATAAAATAAATAAGTCTTTTTCTTTCATTTCTTTCTAGTGAAAATAAAACCATAGTACCCACTGATGCCTAAACTAGTTTTTTAATGCATTTTATCCTTATAAGCAATAATTTTACATCAAATTTATTCATATAGTCAACTAAACTACACCAGTTTAAACTGGTTTATTTTCTGGAAATGCTGTTTCAAAGCTAAAAATAAAAACGCGTTAAAACGCGTTATTAAAATAACAAAAAATGTTATTAAAATAACACACAAGATTAAACATTAATAAACTTTATAGAAGTACATAGTTCAGTCCCTATACATGGTGTTCTAGAACTCACAATCCGGAAAAAATGTCAGTGTGTTATAATGTCACCACCCTTGACAACAAATTAGATATTGTTGAAAGTACAGTATAAAGGAGAAATTTTTTGGAAGTTTGGTAGGTATTATTTTTGAAACCTTTAGCAACCATATCAACTATCTTGCATTAACACCATAAATGCCCTTCTAATAAGACTGGAAAATTTAAAAACTTCCCAACTTTCTTACCCAAGCATGGAAAGTAAATTTTTCTAAGTCGTGAGTTTTAGAACACTCTGTATAATTTTAATTTGTTGTAACAAATTTTTTTTCTAGAATATGATCGAGAGTATTTATTTTCTAAACGGCTAACTTTAGCTTTAGCCGTTTCTTTCTATGCTAACTCATAATTTACATTGGAAAAAGCATTATCAAATATATTATTTTGACACATATCAGTTGTTGAGATATTATGTATAAATTTTGTGTTGTATTTCGATTTGATAGTACGTTAACAAACTTTATAAAAAAATCACCAACTGGAAAAAAAATAAAGTTACTAAAAAGATCAGAGAATAGAGAATAGAGATTAAAGAATATTGAATAAAAGACATTTAATTTTGATATGCAAATACTTTTTGATCTCACACAAATGCATATTAAATGCCATTCAAATAAGTACTTACCGGGTACAAAAAACAATTTTTTTTATTCCCTCATAAACGATAAAATAAAATGCGATTTTATCCACTGTTTACTTCATGGTAAAACGACATTTTATCGTCTAGAAAAATATGGATCACAATTTTTTGACGTTTATAATTGTCAATCGAGATAAATCCGTAATTTAGTCTAAACAATGGAGTATGGAATTAAATTTAGTATTGTACACGACGATAAAATTCACCATTATCTTCTCAAACCGCTCACGAAAATAAAATAAAATTTTATCGTTTGTATAATAAATAACTAATAATTATTTTCCTCTTTTAATTTTTAGGTTTTTTTGGCAACAAATTTGTCACTGGGGTCCGTTTAAAACGGATGCAGAAAGTTTAAGTTTGTGACGCATTTGACACAAAAAATCTAAATGTTTTGCTAAAGGTTTTGAAACTCTCATTTCATACTTGGACGAAAAATGGCAACATGGCAATTGATTTTTTGAATCATCAGACATCGTGATGCTTATAGAATATTATTTGCTCAAAACTGATTGGGTATCTAATTGTTTACAAAAATTTGTTCAATCAAAAACGATTACGGTACCTATAGGTACAACGTTATTTATCAAGTTATGTTATTTTTTACTATACCTACTTACCAATTTTTAATACAATTTACCTAATGAATAGGTATTTAGTATGAATAGTTTTTAAAAATTATACAGGGTGTCCCACCGAAAAAAGCACCCCCCTCATAACTTTATTATTTATTATTCAATTCGAACAAAATTTAAATTACACATGTTTGGACCAACCAAACCAGCTCAGTGGTTAAACCTAAAAGGGTTTATTTTCCTGTAAGACACAATCCTGATTAGACAACATTTTTTGAGATTTCATTGTCAGAGTGACAGTATAAATTCACAGGTAGCTTTTACAATCTCACAACACCGCTCCATAGACGACGATATTTCACACTAAAAAAAAGATTTTTGGCGAGATTTTTAAAAAAAGATTTGAGGGTATCTGAATGACTTCAGTTAAAACAAAGTTTGTCAATACGTTAATGTAACCTGGCTTCTTCTAATAATATGAATGTTAAAGTTTTTATACCTTTTTTCATAATTATTAATTTTTTATAACACAAACGGTAAACCCCCAAAAAAAAGTAGTTACTCCAAAATGTGGACGTTCAGTGCTAACATGTGTAATTTTAATTTCGCCTAGAATAATTGTAAAATAAAAAAGTTATAAGGGGGGTGCCCTTTTCGGTGGGACACCCTGTATTATTTCTGTTTTACGTTTAATACACCTGCTTGAATAAAATAAAGCGTGTTTAGCATTAGATATTTTCGCTTTAATCTTTACCTACTTATTAGAACATTTAAAAAATTCGTGGCTGTGACACTAATTTTTTAAAGTTTTACTCGCATTACGTAAAAAGCATACTGAAGCTAGAAAGGCTAATTTTAAGTTACTATTAACGTATCTATACTTTTTGACCACCCTGTAAATATCTAGGTATTATTTTTTACATAAACAAACATGTGATGTACCTAACAAATTTGGAGCGACGAAGAAAAAGTCGTGTTATACCTAATTAGTATAAAAACATTGTTGAATGTTATTTTAACACAAAGATGAAAAGTAAATATTTATTTAATAAAAAAAATAAACACCAAGAAGAAAGTGATAGTAGTAACAAATTAATGCGAGTTTTAATACAGTGTTATTCTATTTAGTTAGTTTTATATATTTTTTTTATGTTTAAATTTTGATTTGTTTCGCATAAAGAGCTGGCCCACGTTTTAAATTCTTACTCTTATTTGAAAATTGTTAGGAAAATTTCCCACCCTTTTGTGTCAATAATAAAAAATGTACTTTTGGTGTGTAAAAAGTTTGTATTTGTAGATGCGTCCCGTTTGGTAAAGGAGCATTCAGTCCTGGCAACATCAATGTCGCCTCAGCAGAAAAAGGAAACCGTGTGACAAAAAGCACTCGTAACGCCTCCATAGGCATAACCTCCTAACTCCTGCCCACCGTAAGTGTGAAAAGTGGGGGCGAAATGTCGCCATCGGATTGGCGGAGCCGCTTGAGCTGACACCCTCGCGACCAATCCCATCGCGTCCGTGTCATTAACACAGTCAGTGTCGAATCTGCGGGTTTCCTGCTATAGTCGTCGCTCACACTTAACCCGGGAAGGAGGTGTCAGACTTCACACTCAAGCCACCCCGCGTTCAGGACCTACTCAGTGCAGTGCGTGGTGCAGTGCGGTGATGTGATATACAGGGCCGGCGTCGGACAATGCGTTTCGATACGACCCTGGAGCCACCCCTCGACGCCAAAGTGAAGACCACGATGGCCTACCACCCCTTCCTGCAGCTGCCGCGCCAGACGGACTTCAGCGTCAGCTCGCTGCTCACCGCCGCCTCCAGCAGCAACCCCACGTCGCCGCCCGCCCCCGGCTTCTTCCCGTCGGCGGCGCTCGCCGCCTTCGGATCGCAGGCCTCGCACGGCTGCTACCCGGGCACGCTTATTCCGAAGATCAGCCATCCGCACCCGCATCACGCCCTCTCGGGACACCCCTACACCACCGCCGAGGACGTGGTGCTGGCCGCCGTCGCCGCCCATAACCACCACCCGGGGATGGTGCGACCGCTGAGGGCGATTCAGCCGGAGGAGGATGGGGTGGTCGACGATCCCAAAGTCACACTTGAGGGAAAAGATCTCTGGGAAAAGTTTCACAAACTAGGCACCGAAATGGTCATCACCAAAAGCGGGAGGTGAGTCCATTTTTCTATAAACACGAACGATTTGACACAAAATATAAAAAAAGTGCGCGAAATTAAATTTTCAATTTAACAAAACCGCAAAATTGGCCGTGGAAATTTGACATTAAAACAGTGAACAAGTCGAAAAATAAAACATGCGCCATAAAATATCAGCAGTGCATGATAAAACTAGACTGTGTCAATACAAAATCCAAAATTGAGATATTTACGAGTAGATTCGCGTTGGCCGTGGCAAAAAACACCTAAAAAGCTGCTTGGGAAAAAATCCACGATTTTAATAAAAATAATCGAATACTTACGTGTGCGTAGATCAGGGTTAGCTGTGAAAATTTGACAGTTGTGATTAGAAAATATAGGTTTTAAAAAATTTGCCAAAAATCTTGGGATTTCAATAAAAAACTATTGTAATACTTAGATCTGGGTTGGCCGTAGAAATTTGACAGTTGTGTTAGAAAAATTCGATTAAAACAGTGAACAAGTCGAAAAATAAAACATGCACCATAAAATATCAGCAGTGCATGATAAAACTAGACTGTGTCAATACAAAATCCAAAATTGAGATATTTACGAGTAGATTCGCGTTGGCCGTGGCAATGTCAAAAAACACCTAAAAAGCTGCTTGGGAAAAAATCCACGATTTTAATAAAAATAATCGAATAGTTACGTGTGCGTAGATCAGGGTTAGCCGTGAAAATTTGACAGTTGTGATTAGAAAATATAGGTTTTAAAAATTTGCCAAAAATCTTGGGATTTCAATAAAAAACAATTGTAATACTTAGATCTGGGTTGGCCGTGGAAATTTGATAGTTGTGTTGGAAAAATTCGGTTGACACAATATTAAAAAGGAGATCGTTGTTTCTAAAAATTATAAAATGCAGGATATGAATTAGAAACACTCGGTATTTATCAAAAAATATAAACAGTACGCGAAAAAACTCAATTTTTAATACAAGATCTACAATTAGGATATACTTACCTACATAAAATAATAATTTTGGAGTATGAACAGCTGCCTAGATTAGATTTAATTGTGAAAATTTGACAGTTGTGTTTAGAAAATCGGTTAACATATAATATATTAAAAGAAGTGAACAATTTCTAAAAAATCGAGAAATGAAAACACTCGGCTTTAAAAATGTAAGATAAGAAGACTAGACGTAAAAGATTTGTGAAAAAACTTGCCATTAAATATGAATTAAAAAAAAATTAATTCTTAGATCCGGATTGAACGTTGTGAAAATTTGCCAGTATGTCTTGAAAATAAAATTCGGTTAACATAGTTTAAAATAGTGAACCTTATTTTAAAAAATATAATTTACCTATACTTAAAAATTGAAAAGTGAAAACATTCCATATTTGCTTTAAGATATCAATATCTAGTGCACGAGAATTTTAATACAAAACAAAAACTGGAATACTACTACTTAAATCTGCGTTGGCCGTGGAAGTTTGACAGTTGTATCTAAAAAACGGACAAAATACAAAAAAACGCAATTTTAAATTAAAAAATAGTATAAGTTTTGAGATCAGGGTTGGCCGTGAAAAGTTGAGCAGTTGTGACTAGAAAATACAAACTCTACGTAAAGTTTGTGAAAAAATCTGGTAAAAAAACAAAAAGAAGTTAAGATTGGAATAATTAGATCTAATACTTGCGTCTAGAAAAACGTTAAAAAATGTAAACTAATCTAAAATGTGAAAGATTCAGGAGTTGACAAAAGTTTTGACAATTAACAATGAAAAAATTCAAAGTTAAAACAGTTCTTTAAAACAGCTACGATAGCGTTGGCTGACAGTAAAAAGTTGACGAAACAAATTAACAACAAAAAATAAATATTAGATTAGATTTCAAAAACGTAAACAAATCGAAAGTATTTAACACAAAATTTCTTAGAAAAGTCCGCGATTGTCAATAGAAAAATAGACAGAGAGACAAAGAAATAAATCGTTCATCGAGATCAGAATTGGCTGTGTAAATTTGACAGTTGTGTTATTTATTACTTATTAGAAAATGCTAAGATTGTTTCCAAAGATAACTTGAAATATAAAAAGACACTTAAAGATGTACAAAAAAATAGAAGTTGAAAATTAGAAGGACAACTAGAAGATTTTAAGATAAGATAGTTGGCTATATAAATTTGACAGTTGTGTGTGGAAAAACTTCATATCAAAACACTGAAACACTCAGTATTTGACACAAAACATACTTGAAAAAATCATGCAAAGAGAAACAATTGTGAATAAAAAAAACAAAATTGGAACACTTATCTAGATCAGGGTTAATTGTGGAGACATGACAGTTGTGTCTGTAAAAACTTAACTTTGTTGAAAAAATTCGATTAAATGAGAACTCGTAAAAATTTATTTGGCACAAAATATTAAAAGTTAGTTCAAAAATGTAAAAAAAAGCCTTGTGGCTCTTTTGGAGGTAGTTGAAAATTGGAACATGAGTTGGCTGTGAAAATTTGACACTTATATCTACAAAAAAGCAAAAAAATGTAAAGTAATCGTAATCGAACAAGTGGAACAGAGTACACATTTGATGCAAGGTATATACAAAAACGCACAAAAAGCTAAAGTTGGAGAAACACTTATCTAGAGAACAGAGTTAGCTTTGGATATTTGACAGTTGTCTGATAAAAAACTCAACTTTATTTTAGAAAATCCAGTCAACCTATAATAGCTATGATTGTGTTTGGTATAAAATACGAGAAGTTAGTTAAATGAAGTACAAAAATCATTGTAAAAATTAATTTAGAAAAATTTGAATAGGGTTGGCTCTGCAATTTTGACAGTTGCGTCTACGATAATGTTTTACAAAAACCATAAATCATTTGCGATGGTTTTAGATAAGAGTTGGCTATGCAAATATGACAGTTATGTCTGAGTTGCCATTTTATAAGAACAAATAGTAAAGCATCTTGTCCTAATTGTCCTCCAGGATTAGTTTAAGATTCAAATGCTAGCAGTTTGACAGTTATCTATGTCTTATGCTTTTAAGCAGTGTTACCAACTAAAATTGTTAGACTCATCAGTTGAGTGAAAAAAATTCTAATTAGTGAAGTAATCCGCTCGGAAAAAAATATTAATCGCAACCGGTTTGTCAAATTTTATGCGAAATGAAATATAAGAGGCAATTTGTAATAAAATAATTTGACTTCGATTGCACTGAAATATTTTAAAAGCCGCCTACGTTCGAGTGAATGAATGACTTCATTCCGATTATTTCAACCCAACGACTGACGAAACTAAAAATCTATTTTTTCTTGTTTAAAAGTTAATTAGTGTTAGTCGCGACTTGCCGTGTTGTAATTAAAATTCAGACGAATTTGAATTGAGCCAATTATAGGCCATCCCTTTTAAATTCACTTCCCGACGCTTCGAGCCCGATCTAAAACCAGACAAGTTTACACTTTTCATAATAAATAATGTACCAAAAATCGTTAATTCCGTTGTTCGTTTGCTCGGTTTAGTTTGAATTTTAATTAGGCCTAAGTTAAAATATTTTCGAATCATTGAAGCGATGAGTTCTTGACCTAACAACAAATTGCAAATTTCTGTCGAAGTCACAATGAGTGAAAATCGTTTAACAGTGAAGCAAGGTTCATTAAAATTGTTGTCTAACTGTTAAGTTTGTTCCTGGAAAAAGCGCAAAGTTAATTAAATAAGTTGCTAAATAGGAAATTAATTTTAACACGCGTGCAAGAAATATATCAAGTTATCATATTCACTTAAATTTGAATATTTGAGATAAGTCTTCAAAGGAAAATTAGCTCGTAAAGGGTCTCATAAAATATTTTATTTTAGTTAACGGCTTGAATAAAATTAACGTTTATCATTCAACAATGTAATGGATGTTAGTTTTTGATGGAAAAATTAATTTTGGCCGCCGTTATGATGCGCAGTGCGAGCTTGACTCACATTTCAGGGAAAATCTGTCGCTAATTAAAAATAAAACTAATCATTCCCAGTATTAAATAATTATTTCACATTTAACAATCTCAACTTGAATAAAATTTATTTTTATATCCAGGGAAGTGAATATCAAATTGAAAAAAAATTCTTCCTTAAGTGACAACTTAAGTTGTATAATTCCTCCAAGTTAGCATTAATTTGTATATCACCCTGAATATTCGAATTAATTAATTAATTAATGTTGCTAGCTTAGGGTAACTCCAGAAAACAAAATCAATTTTTATACAATCTGTTATTATGAAGAAAGGAAGTATTTTAATGAGATAACGATTGTAAAATTTTTAATAAAAAGATTTAACTTTAAAATTAAAAAAAACAGTAAAAACTGCTGAACCGTTTTTATTTTTTGTGTTTACAGAGTGTTTAAATAAATTGATTGAGTTTATTTTTTTAACAAAGATTTAAGAGATTTAATTTAACACAAACTATCAAAGATTAATATTTTAAAACACGAAAAATAAAACAAAATTTGTATTATTTAATTGTTTATGACTTATTATTTTTTATATCTAATGATTATTAATTATAAAATTATATCTAAAATTAGATATATAAATTTACGAATTATAATTCGTAAATTTAGTCTCTCGTATGGTACCTAATAACAATAAAAAAACAACACACCTTTATTTACCGTATCTACAGAGTGTATTAGATCACTGTTTCTCAACATGATCCTATTTATTTAAATTGTAGTTCTAACGTGAGATCGAAAATATACTCAATTAAAGCAAGCCTTGAAAGTGAAGTGTAATTTAGCTACACCATATGCTGTGTAAAACCAACATAAGACAACATAACTTCAAAAGTGCGACCGTAAATAAACGGCTAAAATGTGGCTAAAGTTCTGCAGGCACAGCTTGCTCTAATTGAGTATATTTCGATCTCATGTTATTAGGACTGTGATAATCGAAAAGAATATGTTTTTCGGCAACAATTTCAGTATAAATCATTTGACTGATTTATTGATAATAACTTTCAAGAGGAGGTGATATGAAGGGAAAAAATTATTATCTAATAAAACAAACTATTTAATACTGTAACAAAATTCATTACAAAGATAAAACAAACAAAAAATAAATATACAAGATACCTATTTGTAGATGAAATATTTATACAGTGTCCCAACAGTTAGTTAGTAGATATTAAATTATTATCAAATCATGAATTACATAAAAACTAAGAATTAGAAAAATAATACAAGGTGTGTTAAAATGATTTTCATTTAGTCGCTTGTGAGTTTCTCATGTAAAATAAAAAATGCCGCTTTATAAAACTACTGACAGGCATTCAGACCTCGAAAATTGACATTCTCGTTTTATCCTTTTATTTTTATGTTTTGAAAGAACCCTCGATAATAAAAGTATTTTCTTGCATAGTGTAACATTTTAGTTGCTTTTTAACGAAACTTTTGAATGTATTTAATTGACAATTTGTAAATTTTACAACTGACAGTTTTGACATTTATTGACAGCGGATTCATTTGAGTAGAGCGGCACAAATTTTTTCACGTGTAAATCGATTTCAAAGTTATCTAGATAAGAATCATTTTAATACACTTTGTATTTTTTCCGCTTTAAAAAGGAAGCTTTAAACTTAATGCTAGGTATACCTAATAATTTTTTAGTTAAGAATGTTAAAAAATAGAAGTTTGTTATAACTCAAAAATAATAAATGAAATACCTAATGTTGTTTTATTTTTTCTTCTTAGAGATTATTAAATTGTAACAAATATTGGATGAATTTGTTTTCAGAAAATTTAATCATTTGTGTAATAAATGTGTGGCTCTATTTTTAATCATGCGTAAAAAATCGAACGATTGGATGATAAACTGTAGCGTCATTGGAGTCGATAAGGGCATTTCCTCTCTGTACTTTCCAGTTTTTCCCCTGATGACGTCGGAAAACCGCAACATCCTCTCAATTGCCTCACATTTAATAATCTTTCTCGAAAAAAAAACGCATTTTTGGCCACACATGCGGTCTGAATCCGTTTTAATTAGTATTAAATTGAATTATCCCGTCCTAATTCCTTACAAATATCTTCCTGTTGCTTGCCATCCCAAAAATCAGTTTGTCGTAAATTAGATGCACGTTTTCCGTTGAATTACGGCCGCGTCGACGTGTGAAAAAAACGCTTTTAGATTTATGAGTGTGTGCGCATGTTAAAAACAAGGTGCGTGATGGATTTTTTAATGAGCCGAAACGTCGTCGTCCTAGCTTCAAATCGATCATAGCGGCAAGATGGAAGCAAGCGGCCAAATCGGAACACGACCGAGCTTAACCCTTGTGTGTCGGCCAAGTGTTAAGGGTGCGAAGGGAGCCGATGTAAAGAGGACTAATTATTAGCACCCCTCACTATGCGGACTTTTGCAAACTCGTTCGGGGGGCGAAATTCGGACGCCGAAGGGCGAACAGACTATAAAAAAGCGAGAAATATGGGGCAAAATTTAAATTATTACCAACAATACAAATACAAATTTTCAAATAGTAAAAAAAACGTTCAGAATTTTTATAACTCGAATGTAACCCCCTCAACAAAATATAACGAAAAAAATAAACAGAGAAATAAATACATAAATAAATGAGATGATAAGTACGAAAGTTGCACTCTTCTAAAACTAGAAATAAGAAAAACTACTTAAGAAAATGAACAGAAAATAAAACAACAAGGAAATAATCAAAAAGTAAAAGCAATGGGTCGTATGAAATGCTTCTACTTGTAATAGTAAAAAATAGAAAGAAATAGATAAAACTGTAGTTAAAAAGTTTGCTACTTTTCATTCTTACTACCTAACAACAAATACTACCCAATGTTGGAAAAAAACTAGTATAAATTAAGTACCTATAAAAATCTTGTATGTCTTTATTGTTTTGCAAAAATTGTTTACCGAAAGTTCTTCTTTAAACAAATATTTTTTTTTAATTTTTTTCTTAGCAACCAAATGTCGGATTTAATTTACCTATTATTGTCGAATTTGCTTGTTTATTAAATGTTTTTTTATTACATAAGTCGCTAGATCTAGAATATGTAGGTACAGTCACCATCAAAAAGAATGACACCCGAAATGGTACGGTTAATGTGCACGTTTGGCTAGGTTATAAACCAGCTGGATGTTGTGTAAACTGGCTGGACAGTTTGTAAACTAACCTGTTTGTTAAAATTTATGACCAACTGATTTTAGTCGGACTTTTGCTATCCGGCCCGGTTGGTATAGCATTGTCATTTTTTTTTTTTAGTAATTGTACATAATTTGATCAAAAACTGAAATATCTAATCTTTGAAGAGCTCGTGAAAAACGAATCAACCAGTTTTTTGTCATTAGTTAAGTAATTAAGTATTCATTCATTTTGAATGTCTTTTACCACTTCCCAAAAGATGATCCGAGACTTTTGAATGTGTTTAGCTATAAACAACCCAGCCTGTGATTCAAAAGTGTTAAAACAACTTTCAAATTGTGATTGAAGACGTTCAGATAAACATAACAAAAATGAATTTAGATTTTTTTCTATTTTCGGTTCACTTTCATAAAAATCATTGTAGTGCAAATGACAACCTGTTACCATGACAACTAAAAGGTAAGGCCTTGAGTAGGCTATTTGCACCACAATGGTTTTTATGAAAGTGAACCATTTTATTTTCTTAACAATTTTTTTTGTTTCCAATTTTCTTAGGTTTAATTTGTTAGCAAATTTTTAGTTTGTTAAATATTTTGTGGACTATACGGCACCAATTGTTTACAAAATTATCAGAAGTGTCAAAAATTTATCCTAAAAATCAAACCTTTGAGGAGTTACATCTGGTGATGAAAAAAAAAGTTCAAACAATTGTTTGTCGTTGAAATTTTTAACTCACTTGAGTTGGAATTACGTTATTGGATTACATTAGGTTTCATCCAAAATAATTACTAAAAATTTTAATTTTCTGAACTTAAAAACGTATTGCAATCACAAACCTTCAAACAAGTATTTTCGAGATTAAACAAACACATATTGCAATGTTAAAAATAAAATAAAAGACGATAAAATTTGATTTTATTTTTAGGAGCTTGAGAAGATAATGGTGAATTATATCGTCGTGTACAAAAAAATATATATTCCACCTTCCATTATTTCGATTAAAATACTAAGTTACACAACAGAGATAAAGCTGTCAGATTTACTCACTTGTGAGTAGAACTGACATCTCTCTTGTGAGTAAAATTTGATTTCTGTCAAAACAATGGTCTAATGTACCTAAAAACTGCACCTGTAAGATAAATAACATTTTAATGTTTAGTAATATTTAATTATGTTTGTAGATGCTCTATTTCTATAAATCGATTGTGTGTAAAGTGGTGCTGATTTTATTTTGAAAATTTGTAATGAAATTATTTATTTCAAAATTTCTTAACACAGAAACAGAAGAAGGTTCGCAATATTTAAGTAGTACCCTGGATAATGTAGTCGTTGACAAATCGGGCCATAAATTATCAGAGCTTTCCAAATACTATGTCAGGAATCATAATTCTTGAACTACCCTCGTATAGCGTCAAAATGTAGTATTTACACTGAAGTCGGGTATTTTGTTAAAATTTGAGCTTGAACTTTTTGGGCCACACTGTACGGGCTTCCCCAGCCCGATTAGCATACAATTTTCGTCTGTTGGGAATAATGAAGCGATTTAATCGTCTGCCTGCCTCCCTACACCTCGCGAAACCTAAAACCTCCGGTGAAGCGACCTCTTTTACAGACATTGCGTGCATCCTAGTGTGCTTTGGAGCCGTCGTTACGTCTTGTTTAGGCGCCTGCTAGATGCGTACCCTAGAATTAAGGCTCGCTCGCCTCAAGGCTCGTCCTGTCATGGCCTCCCATTATCCTACTGATTGTATTGTGATATTATACCTGCTATAACCAATCTCTAATAATATATGTTTTTGTAAATACCATGTTGGTGGCATATTCACAGTAAATGTTTGTCTTGATTTATTACCGTCGAGCATTTTAAACGCCTACTTGATTGCGACGTTTATTTTTTCGAGCGTCTCAATCCGTTCGTTCGCACACAAACGATGAATTTGGACACAACCCTTAAGTCTTAAGTCGGCGATGTTTACAATAGAAAACGATAAATTACCTGCGTTTTTACGGCACAGGTAAACATCTCGACATCCGAGAAACACTTAAAAATATTATTAATGGTCTTTTAAATAAATTCGACATAGGCTTTGTGTGGAATATTAGGAGAAAATTGGAGGGTCAACCGAATTAATTTGATTTTTATGGATGAGAGAGGAGCTCGTTTAAGCCCATCCAATTTGTGGAAACGCATTTTTCACGAATTAATTCCCTTTTTCTATTTTATTGTTTACTCTAAAAGGTTATCTCCAGATCTTCAGTCACGGTTATTACGCTCAACGTATTTTCTTCAAATTGACTTACATTAAAAAACTTGTGAAGTGCGTTCACAATCACTGCCTCTGCCAGATAAAATCCTTGTTTACTTTTGTTAATCGTAATAACTCAGCTAATTACCGGAATTCGTTAGCAGTTTACCATTTTCTCAGGTTTTGGAGAAGAACAAATGGCCATAAATGACCAGTGCTTTTATCAATAGTTTAAAACAGTCGTAATTTATTTGAACAACGAGACTTGTTCTACACTTTATCACTGACCATTTTGGTATTTCTCAGCTTGCCATGATACTTCAAAACAAATTGTTATGTTTAGTGTGCATAATATTTTGTGTAAAAAATTTTAATTATATTATCGCTAACACCAAAACTACATTTATTTGAATTTTTTATTTTAACTTAATTATTTTTATACGAATGTTTTGCACAAAAAACATTTAAGGATAGCCTGTAATTCGCAGCTGATTAATAAACTGGCCAAAAAATATATGGGGTGTTCAGTGCTATAACAAATTAAGTCCAATTTTAGTCATTTTGAGAAAAATATAGAAATGTATGCTATAAAATCTTCTTTTTCAAATGCACTAATCGGTTTTGCAATACATTGGTTTATTTAAATGTTATTAAACAATTTTGTTATAACACCGAAAACTTTTGAATATTTATTCAGTGCAATATTGGATAAGTCTATCAATCGTTTTTTTCTACAAGTCTACAAATTAATATTAAAGATAAAGGAATATGAAAAATTATAAATTAAATTTGGCATTTCATTCTAAATGTTTTCCATAAATTTGAAGAGAAATATTTTTAACGGGGGGTTTTTATTAAACAAAATTCTTAAAATAGTGCTTCGTTTTGGCTCTTGGGTTTGAACGTGTTTCTATTTAAAAACAACTATTAAAAAAAATACATAATGTTTGCGTCACTCGTAGAGACTACTGTAAATAAAAATATATAAAAAAATGTTTTTTAAAAAAAGCTTTTATTTAAAAGATGCACTAAAAAGTAAAAAATTATGTATTTCATTCACAGGAGAATATTCTTTCTTACAGATTAAAATTCTGAAATTTATAAAAGCTTTGGGAGTTGTCAACTGAACAAAGTAATTCTGTAATGCTGTAGTTTTATAACTCCCAAAGCTTTTATAAATTTTAGAATTTTAACCTGTAAGAAAAAATATTCTCCTGTGATTGAAATACATTATTTTAGTGCATCTTTTAAATAAAAGCTTTTTTTAAAAAACATTTTTTATAAATTTTTATTTTTTAATTTTTAGTCTTTATTTATTGCATAGATTTATTGTTATTACACTGTGCATCTACCGTGACGTCCAAATCAATGACCAACATACCGTCTATGTCGGTATAAGTTACGGTATGTACAAATCGAGAACCCTTTTGTAAACAAAACCTAAAATTTTAAAACCCCACTTAACACCTTTAGAGGGTAATTAACTATACAGAATTGCATTGTCACGCAGATTACGTAAGCGTGTTAAATTTCGTTTCATTGCGACTACAGGAACCCTCTCAAATTTACAAATCGGGAACCCTTTTGTATACATAACCTAAAACTTCAAAACCCCATTTAACCCCTTTAGGGGGTATTTAACTACATAGGGTTGCATTGTCACGCAGATTAAGTAAGTATGCAAAATTTCAATTCAGTGGGACAACGGGAACCCTTTCAAATTCGGCTCCGAAAAAATAACCGACAGACAGAGATAACATTGTAAGCTAAATAAAAACTTTTAAAAAAATTTCATTAATTAATTGATGAAGGAAGTATAAAAAAATTTAAAACTTTTAAGAGTTGCTATTCCTTGTGTCAAATTTAGAGCTTAGAGAGAACCTTTACAATTTTTTAATCACGAGCTCTCGGACTTATAAGTTATGTGGAAGTAAAGTTTAAAAAAAAAAGAGAAAAAAAGACAGTATTAACATTGGATGGACAAAACTTTAACGGGTTAAAAATTAAAGAGATTTTAAATCAAAGAAATAAATTCTGTACTGCATTCCTCCAATTCGGGTTTTATACTAACTTTATTTATTTATTTTTTAAACAAAATATACCACTCCAACATAAAACAGATTCGGACCGTCTTAACTCAAAACTTGTCCAATGGACTTATTTCGTTAAAGTACTGAACACCCCATAAACAAATTATCGTTTTTTTCAAGTTTTTAAGCGTGTTTGTGAGCAAAAAATTCAGCCAAGCTTTACTAATAGGTAGATGATTGAATTAAAGGGTGAGAAGAGCATTAAACTTTCCTATTAAGAAATGGAACTGTATATATTAGTATTTTGGAGGCCCATTTAAAAATGCGTTTTAATCGTTGATTGGCAATCAGAGAAAATCGCATCCGGCTGCAAAAACTGCAAAATCTCGTCCACAATAAAACTGCGAGCATCGGATTTAATTGCTACAAGTTGTCGCCATGTTAAGTCGACATTCTCGATAACTCCGCGACATCATTCCGAAAATCATCGCGTCATGTCTCCGAAATAGTGAAAAAAATGTGTGGTTTACGAGCCACCAATTATCAGTAAGTCGGTGGCGGCGTGTGATATTTATGACACCGCCTCCTGTAACCAATCTGTTGGCCTTCGACCCCCGACCCCAGACACATGTCCGATAAAAACGCTGATAACTTTTACGACATCGGTTGATAATATTCCATCGTCATGAGCAGACAAATGAAAAAATTGCTGAGATAACCGGAACGGGAAGACCCCTCCGGAAAAATCCGGGCGTAATATTTCTCAATCAGAGGAATATGTCGCCGTTTCATTTCGTCCAATTTGGCGCATAACTCCGGAATTAAATATTTTTGTTGGTAATAAAACGCGGAGTGTACAACCAGCCGTGACGGGAGTGTACCATAATTGCCCAGCATCATTTTCTCACCTCGATACACTATGATTAAACCTTCATGGTTACTGTGATTTTAAATCCAACCACGAAATTGCTGGGTAAACACTCGACAAAAAACAACGACCGGAATTTCGAAGATGGGATCGAAGCGGCGCTCATGAATTTTTTCTAGATTTCAATAAAAACCCACAGTAATAATTACAAACTGTTTTAATAAATTATTAACCCGGTTTTAAACTAATTGGTGGGTAATTATTGGCAACAAAGGGGAAACTCGATGTATAATTACCTCCCATTTAGATATCTATTTCAACCCTTTATTCCGCATCTTATGACGTGTCCTTAGCCCTGTATAATTATCATAAGGAGCCTCCGATTATTTATTCACAGAACCGAAAAATTCGGCTCGCTTTGCCTTTGCCTTGACGAAATCCGGACACCTTTACGAAGTGATAAGGATTATGGCAAACAATAAAAGTTATAGGCGGATACACGTGTCCCCACACGATAGCCAAAACTTTGAATTAGCCCAAAAATCAACCACAAGTCGTGTGAAATAAAATCATTTTGAACTTTCTCGTATGACAACAGCATTTTTGCATTTTTTTAGGTTGAACAAGGGCTCAAATTTGGCGTTTCTGTACAAAAAAAATACTAAAATTTTCCACCGTCACATAAAAAATTAAATAGCTATACCCTACATAGCAATAAGAATATTTATTAGCTGCAAAACTGTGTTAATGTTTACGTAAAAGTTTCCATGTCTTTCGAAAATTGCCTTTTTTATAAAACAAACATGTGAGAACTTATTTTCAGTTTTCTTTATTGCAGTTAAAGAATCAGGATATGACTATTTACATTTAATTAAAAAAAAAAGTTGTTGTAGTAGGGACAATTATTAGTCCGTATATACAATTTTTCGTTGTCGTTATTTAAATGTGAAAGGAAAGCTTAGTTTTTTAAATTTTAATTTTTAGATGATTATTACGTTTTTTTTATAATATCAAGTAAAAGCACATTTACATATTAGGGTATAAAGTGAGTGTGCTAAAAGTATCTTTGTCTAACTAATGGCACCGAATTTAGCGTTTGCTCTTAAATACTTAATGTTTTTCTCTGTGCATGGAATTTTTGCCACAATTTTCGTACCCTTCATTATAATTAAAATTAATTGATTAAGAATATTCACATCAATAGAATTAAAAACGTGAACAGTTCTAGATTTCTAGTGTTTCTAAAACGACATTTTTTTCGAATTTTTATCACTAACGCCCGGTATTTCAATGCTTGGTTAAAATCTTTGGTAACTAACCGATGGTAAATGTTACCCAAGATTTTAACTCTGAATGCGCATTTCAGTGCTTTAGTAGAAATTGGGTTAAATTCACAGCTTTTTGGCAACACTGCATGGGTTGTTGACGTTGAAAAGTAGGAATCTGTATTTGATTTTTTGATGATTTTTTTTATTGTTTTCTAAAATACAATAGACATCCACAGCACTCATGTTTCGTATAAAATAATTACAATGCCACTAAAAAACGAGTAGCAGAAAGTGGCAAACTTGCGTGATATCTCGGAAATAAATTAGATTAGAGTACGGCTAACCCTGAAAAAAAGTTAGTAACCGAACCCATTTCCTCGGGTAAATCATAACCAAGCACTGAAATAAGCCAAACCAGGAAATAAATTGGTAACCATAATATTTTTGGTTTAACCATGAACTGAAATACCGGGCGTAAACAACATTTAGGCATCGCTTGTTCTCAGATGACACAAATTACAATTTTTTTGCACCTACTTAATAGTAATTACTGATTAATTGTAGAAAATTTCTGAAACAAATTACAGGCATAGGGAAAAATTCAAAGAAAAATTCAAACAGCAAACTCAAAATTCTGTGGAGTATTACTTTTTGAGATATGGTAAAGACATACCTACTTTTAGTAGATTCACCCTGTAGGTATTAAATTATTTTCGTTTTTAGCTTCAACATTTCGTTTATATTATTAGTTTTTTCTACAAATACACAAATAAGTAAATCATTGTTTATCTGCACTTTTGATATAATCTTTATTTAAAGAGCACCGAAACATGAGCTTTTTTTTTGGACGGTTTGTATGAATGATGCTTGTCATTTGTGGACCAAAAAAATATAGGTATTTGTGATACATTTTTATTGGGACAGTTAATTTTCGACATATTGCTTTGACGTTCTTTTGTAGATTTAAACACTCGAAATGCTTTCATATATTTACATTGTTCACGATTGTTTCAAATTCGGACTATCTATGAAAATCTGACATTTTATTTGCACTACTGTAAGTTGTAATAAAAAATTAATTTTTGGTTATAATTGATGACAATAACCAAGCACTGTTGCCAATTTGCTTTATTTTTAAATAAATAATTGAATACGTTATTTATTGTTATTGAACTCATTATCATTAAATAAAAAAGTCCTGTCTGTCTTTCTTATATTCTTCGAAGCATCTTTTCATAAACGCTATTTTATCAACAGAAATTACTTTCGGTATTTTTTAACAAGAAATAGAACTGATAACAAGACAAATTTTTGAAAAGAAAACATCATAAATACAGCACCTGACAAGACCTGAAGCCAACCTAACAAAAATATATCTAGGCCTCCTGCGAGTTTAATACAATCGTGAACGGATTGTATAACTAAAAACCAGTTATTTTAAACAGAGTTTGCCGAGATAGTCTTTGATTTGAAGGGTTTAATATTTTGAAAAAATATAGAAAAACGAACAAATCTGTTAGATCTGATGTTTCCAAAACATCTAATGCCTTCCCAAAAACTAATATAAAAATGTGGACAAATAAATACTGATTTATCCTTGTATTACATGAATTTTTGTTTTAGGTATTTATTTATTTTCAAAAAAAAATTACACAAATATAAGCTACTGTATTATTTTTCTCTTTGTCTGTTTTACGATAATTTTGTGTAATGCATCCTTGTCTAACAATATCTTTTTTGAAATCATAGAAACCTGAACATATTTTTGTTTTTTGTATTTTAAAGTTTAAGAATAAATTGTTCAGCTAAAACATTTTTGTTTTATATATTTTTTAAAATATTAGGCAAAAAGCCCTTTTTATAAAAGCAAACAAAAAATGCTTTAACTTATTGTTTTTAACCTTTGGAATCAAAAGAATTAATTTTTTTAAAGTTCAAAAACGACAATAATAACACCAATTTAGACCTAAATCTGTCATTTTTCTGTCAAAAGTTTGTTAAATTTCCTTGAGATAATTTAGTTTTCGAGTTAAACGCTCTGGGATAAGATAGAATAAAGCAATCATCGAACCATTTATAGCAAAACTCTCAAAAAAGTGGTTTAACACTTGAAAAAGGCAAATATAACACCATTTTTTAATCAAAAAACGTGCCACGAGATTTGTCAATTTTGTAGGAGTGGAATTAATTTTGGCTTTTCCTTAGAGAGTCGAGAAAATATTTAGTCACACAGCGTTGTGTCACAACCGGTGATCGAACGCAATATTTCCTTTCGGAAATATCATTCGGAACCACATCTAATGAAATCATTATTCAATTGAGGTCCATCGCATAAATTCCCCCTGAAAATTCATTTTTGGTCTAATCACCTCTCAATTAACAACTCGAAGCAGGAATTAAGCTCTCCGTTATTAGTTCGAAGATTTATGACTTCCTTCAAATTTTCTAACAATGATGTTCGGACCACCTGTCAATAGACCACACATATCCTCGTTCGTTCGAATTTTCGTACCTAATTCCACACATATACTCGGTGGTACATAAAAACTGAATAATGATAGGTTCCCTGATGTTGTTTTTTCCCTCCTCCGTTTTAAACACACACTCACACACTCCTTGCTGCGGCCCAGGCAACTCGACTTTTTTTCCAACAGGCAACGGCCAGCAAACCGTGGCTACTCCAATGGTCCGCTGTACCTTATAGCCAAAGTCAATAAGGTATAATTTAGTATTTATCATATTTTCTGTGAGGTAGGTACAGTCGTCCAGTGCGTTAGTCACGACTTAACCGCCCCTTTTCCCACTGTTATTCCACTGAGCGGACGCACCTCGTAGTTATTATGATATACTCGTTAGTTAACAACGTTGTTATATGAGTGGCAGGTTTGGGTTAGGCGAGGTGGGCCCATTGCTGGGTCCACAGCCGAGTCGGCCTTCCCATAGCCCAACTCCTTGGCCGCTTTCGGTAATTTGGATGGGGCTTCTTACCTTTCTCTCGGAATCAAGTCATCTGCTTTTCGATTTGTGGATGGATCTTGATGCTAATAAGGTGTTTGGATCGGTTAATGATCTGATATAGCAATTTCGAAGGTTTATGGCTTTTTTTTTTCAACGAGATCCCGCAATGGCAGGTGTTAATTTCATATTCTTTGCGGCTGAGAAAAATGACAGTGGTTGAGCGAAAAAATTGGTTTAATTCGATGGGACGTTTCCGGGACAGATGAATTTGCCGCGGTTCGATTGATGGTAATTGGGTAATTCCAGGTTCAATTTTTCTTACAAATATGCAGAATGTAGGTACAGTAAACCGATCTGAAGATGTCTCCATAAAACGAACCCCTGCTATTGCCGTCGTCCCTCTGACCTCAACCATTACCAACAATAAATCATTACGGCTTCTTAAACTTGAAAATACTCTCTGAAAAATTTGCCTAGTTTTGTAATCACAAATATTATAAAAATATATAAAAAATGTTTTTTAAAAAAAGCTTTTATTTAAAATATGCACTAAAAAGTAAAAAATAATGTATTTCAATCACAGGAGAATATTTTTTTTTTCAGGTTAAAATTTTAAAATTTATAAAAGCTTTGGGAGTTATAAAACTACGGCATTACAGAATTACTTTGTTCAGTTGACAACTCCCAAAGCTTTTATAAATTTTAAAATTTTAACCTATAAGAAAAAATATTCTCCTATGATTGAAATACATTGTTTTTTACTTTTTAGTGCATATTTTAAATAAAAGCTTTTTTAAAAAACATTTTTATATATATTTTTATTTTTTGCTTTTTAATCTTAATTTATTGTATAGATTTATTGGTATTACACTTTTTATCTACCGTGACGTCCAATTGACCAACATACCGTCTATGTCGGTATAAGTTACGGTATGTATAAATCGAGAACCCCTTTGTAAACATAGCCTAAAATTTTAAAACCCCATTTAACACCTTTAGGAGGTAATTAACTATAATAGAATTGCATTGTCACGCAGATTACGTAAGCATGTTAAATTTTATTTCATTGCGACTACAGGAATTCTCTCAAATTTACAAATCGAGAACGTCTTTGTAAACATAACCTAAAACTTTAAAACCCCATTTAACAACTTTAGGGGGTATTTAACTACATAGGATTGCATTGTCACGCAGATTAAGTAAGTATGCAAAATTTCAATTCAGTGGGACAACGGGAACCCTTTCAAATTTGGCTCCGAAAAAATAACCGACAGACAGACAACATTGTGAGTTAAATAAAAGCTCTTAATTAACGAAAATATTTAATAAAGTGTTCAAGATAGTGTTTTTTTTAATTCTTCTGGAAAATAAGTACCTATTGATTAATTAAAAAATAATAGGTGTTTATAAAATAAAAAATATCAAAACTTAATTAATTGAAATTTTATTAATTCTGCAGTGGCTTTTTGAATCGACGGTATATAATGCTTTAAGTAAAAAATTCTTAATACAATTTTAAACATTTAAACATTAGGGGTTCTCGAGGGTGTTCTAGAATTACATAAGAAATAATAATTCTGCAGGGTCTTAATATTAATTAATTCGACTGCGATTTTATGTAATTAATGAATTACTTGTGGTTAAAAGAAAACTATCAATAAACTGTCATGGAAATATTATTGATGTTAACAAAAATGTTTAATAAAGTGTTAAAAAAAATATTTTACTCTACTGATCAAATATTAACTTTTTAATATTAATAAAATAAGAATTACTAATTATTTAATCGAAATTTTATTAATACTACAGCCTCTATGCTTTAAGCAAAAAATCCTTAAGTAATAACAATTTTTTACGGACTTTTTGCACAAAACAACATTTAAGCATCGCCTGTCCTAAAATTTTTGCAGCGACTTAATATTAATAATTTTTTAAATTAATTAATTAATTTAAATTAAAAAATAAATACAATATAATTCTTACATTTTTTCGTTACAGTTCTCTCTGTATAAAGTTCATTAGTATTAAGTTGTTGCAAAATTATTATTTATGTCATTTTAATTAAGCGAGGCTTAAATGTTGTTTTGTGCAAAAGTCCCTAAAAATGGCATAAAAATTAATTAAGCAAAAATTAAAAATTCTACTTGAATTATTTACCATTCTAAAAAAATACAGTGTTCAGAATTCTTGGTTTATTAATTAATGGCAAGTTTCATAATCACATTTAAAGAAGCATTAAATTAAATAATGTTTAGAATGTGAAATGTTTGTCAACAAATCCGTAGTAACCAGCAGATTATAAACAACATTTAACTTAATGCTCCTTTAAATGTGATTCTACGATTGGCCCATAGATTTTTTTACAAAAATTAAACCACTTTTTGAACGTTTTATTAAATATTTTCCTTAACATCAATAATACTCCCTTGTCAGTTTATTGATTGTTTTTTTTAACATTCACTAATTCATTAATTACATAAAATCTCAATCAAATATTTGTGCGGTCAGAGGGACGACAGCAATCGCAGGGGTTCGTTTTATGGAGACCACATCTTCAGATCGGTTTACTGTACAGTCACTCAAAATGAAAATCACGCGTTCATTAACGAAAAAAAATAATTTGTTAGCAAAATGCAAAATAAATAAGCAAAACATGGAATCTGCTTTATTTGTTTAGAATACATTTCGAATTAATAAACAAATTAATTCTTTGACAATTTTTTGGGAAATAATTACGTTTCTGCATTAAAGACGTGCTAATAAAACGCACACCCGTGACTTTTTTGTCTGTCATTTCTAACTGAAGAATCTGGGGTTGGTCATTTTTATTTTGAGTGACTGTACAATAAAAATTTTTTGCGATAAAATGTAAATTGTGTAATTTCGATTATCGAAATAAAATTGAAAGTCCCGTCCCTGCTTAAAATAAATGTAGAACCGGCGCGTTGCACTAATCGATAATCATAATATGGGTGCGGGTCTTGTTGAGTAAAAAACTGTATCAAGACCACATGCACTCTAAACTGCAATTACGAGTGACACAGAACGGGAGAAAAGCATCGCCTCAAACGCTCCAATTTAATCAAATTATAGGTCTAGACAGGTAGCTTGGAATTACACAATCCCCGTTTCGAAAATGTATATTTTGCAAATTCTTGTCATTACAAATGGAAATTTTTCCACTTGGGTCGATAATAACGTGTTCTTGTGACGATCGTTGACGCGTTCGACCGTGGATAGATACAGAGGAGAGATGATTACCTCGCCGCCTCCTCTTCAATTTCTACTAAATTTCCCAAAGGTGCTAACCTGATGTGAAGTGCTTTGGTGGCGGCGACGCCGACACACAGGCGAGCACCACTGAAAAATTCATATCGACACGCACTAAACTTTCAACTTGGCGCAAACAGACTTTTGGCACTTGTGAAATGAGGGCACAAAGAACGAAGGACAGTTTCACCATATTCTGCTTTTACATTATCTATTATTTATTGATTTTCAATAAAAATAAACTACGACTTGTGATTACCATCAGAAATTACTAGATTAAACACAATTTGCCACTACTACCTCATTTCTTGATGATGGTACTAGTAATAACAATAGACAATAAGCAAAGACTAAAAAAACACAAATTTCCTGAATTCCTTAAGGAAAACCAAGCGGACTAAAATCGGGTGTTTGCGGTGGCCATTAAAAATACACTACATAATATAATAAGTAATAACCGCAAACTGATACGAAAAAAATTACAAAGTTAAGTTTTTAAACCATGTAAGAGACCGAAAGTCAATGAAATCGATTCCAGAAACGAAACGAGAATCTTAATTGTGTTTAAAATGTCCAATAAACTTTAAAAAATAAATTACATAAATATGAGCACATGTCATTGCAGCGAAATGACCTAACCTAACCTATCTTGAACTCTAGAAATTAAAAACTTTTAATACCTTTTGTTTGCTTGTTTTTTTTTGTTCTCTTCAAGATTAAAAGTTCTAGCTACTGTGAAGTATGTTTTTTTTTTTAAAACAAATGTTATGTCAGCAATTTTTATATGGCAGAAAAGTTGCAGTAAATTTTATACCAAAAAACAAAAATTAAAGACGATAATGATACGAAAAAATGCAACTATGGGTTTTATGGCCGAGGCAAAGACAAATATTTCTAGTCGAGGAAAAAAATAAATTACTAGTCCAAACGGCAAGAAATTAATTACGCTACCATTTGATACTTTGATGTTGTTAAAAAAAATTAACGTATTGTTGTGAGCATTTTGTGAAAAATTTGTGTATTCTATATGGTAAATTTTTTTCAATTTCATGCAAAAGTTTATAGCTTTTGGGTAATTAACGTTTTAATATTGAAGATCCAAAAGCACTAATAATTTATAGCAGGCTTTGTGGTAATTGGTGGTCAGGTCACAATTCCTTGACAGTAGAAATAGATTCAATATAATGTTTACAAACTTTTCGGTTTAAAGCAATCTATTGTCAAGGAATTCTGACCTGATCACTTAATAGTACAAAGCCTGCCGTAAAATATTAAAATGTTAATTACTCAAAGGTTATCAACTTTTCCATAATTTCATTTTACCAATTACGATTCTTAAAATTAAAGAAATTATACCATATAGAAAATACACCAATAACTTAAAAAAACATATCAAAAATTTGGTTTTTATTGTCTCTTAGCAATATCATAAAAATTTTGAACAATATCAAAGTACCAATAAAACCAATAAATGGTAGCGTAGTGAATTCCCTATCGTTTAGACTATTTATTTATTTTTTCACTCCACTAGAAATATTTATTTTTGCCTCGGCCATAAAACTTGGAACACCCTGTAGGTACACATATACAGAAAGTATTTACGTCTCATGAATGATAATACAATTTTTTTCACTTTGTAACCGAGGAAATGCTTTTTTAAATCTGTTATTTTGCAAAAATAGTATTTTTCCACGATGTACTTCTTTAGAGCTTCAAGAAGCTTCAAGAAGATGGATGTATTTATAACAAAATTTCATTAGTTTTATTAGTCAAAACACCCACACAAAACTATTATAATTTAATTTTAGTTATAGCACCTATCTTCAGACTAATAATACTAATATTGATTTGCGGTTATAATTTTTATTCTGAGGTGTAATAAGTAAGTCATCATTTTCGATGTCTTTGTAATCGTAAAATCACGAAACTTTTTACAGAAAATTTTAAGTTAGTAACGTCAATATGAATTAAAATTAAATTGTATCATTATTTAGGGCAGTGTCAAAAAAAGAAAAAAAATCATTTTGTTTTTTAACAATATTTTAATTAGAGGATTAAAAAGACGACTAGATAAAATATCAAGAGGTTATAACCATCATATGTCCCCAAATTAATCGATTCACAAATTTTCGTTAAAAAACGACGTGACTAAACAAATTACAAAACAATTTTTTAAACAACTTGTGGCTTAGCCGCTCATTTTTAAAACGTAAATTAATGCTTTAATACATTGTTAATACAGTAATTCCGACAATATTACGTAAAAAATATATATATATGAATTAGTAGTTTATGGAAATTGTAATACCTACCAGGTGGTTTTTAAAAACTTATTACAAATATGTAACTCGATATTATATTAGAGATTTGCGTTATAGTTATAATAAATCTTTGTCTAAATCCCATTTTCTTTTGTTCTTTTCCTGTTCCCTATGGTAAGAGTTTGAGATTACTAGACAAAATGTATAAACTAGCTTATTTGAGTTGATAGTAATTTTAAAATCAAAAAGCATCTTTGAGGAAGCTTAGAAAAAATAAAGTGCTTTCAATTACAAGTTTTAAAAAAAAAGATTTTCAAGATTCCTTTATATTCGTTTTTATAAGAACAAGTAAAACATTTTGAAATACTAATAAACAAATTGACACCTTTAGCACGTATAATAACTGATATTTTTTTATTGCATATTAATAGAACCTGAAGATGCTCACTCGTTTGGCAAACATTATGCTCGGTAAACAAAATCGGTCTTTTCATAACCGATTGCGTAAATAACTATTACAATAACCTAACTGAGAATTTGGATACTTCTCGATTTTTAATGATTTTTAGAATTTCTACTCAATAATAAAAAATATCTCAAACCTTTCAAACTCTGAAGTCTTAAATAGGGCTGGGAATTTTTACCGATATATCGATAAAATATCCATATATCGGTATATTAGTAATATCGATATATCGACATATCGTTGAACGATATAATTATCAAAAAATATCGATATATGATATTAAATAAATATCGATAATTATCGATATAGTTATCGATATACCGAATACCCATAAATATCGATAATATCGTTTAGTTTAGTACATTAGTTTCAAGCTAAATTCATAAATTAATTGTGCAATTTTTTGTAAAGAACGACAAAACACGTCGATTGTTGTTTTTAAATTAACATCTTTTCTTTTAATAGAAAGAAAAAGTACTTTACCATTTCAACTTTTTTAAATTTAACAGTAGCATTTATTAGGAACTATCATTTATATATAAATATCCATATTTTTGTCGATATACTGAACAATATCGGTACTTCAATATGATGTATAGATATTTTGCTAATTTTCGATATTTCGGTAAGTATCAATATATCGATATATTTATTATTAGTTTTATTATTATTTATTAGTTTTAAATATTGAATAAAGATGTGTCAAACCAAGTTTTATGATTAATCGGACGAGAAAAGTGTAAATAATCTTCGTATAAGCAAACGTAAAACGTCGAGCGTTATACAATAATTTTTCCCAAATTTGAGGTTTGATACCTACATCCCATTTCAGTTCATTGTAGAATTTTGCAACAACGCATTTGCATTTTTTGGAGTTTCTGGTGGGTTTTCTTGGCTCAAAATTTGTCGCTGGGATTTAGCTTAACACAGAGTTTTTTTCTTATACAGAAACTCTTAGTTTGTGCTTTATTTTATTCCAAAAAATTCAAATGCGTTGTCAAAAAATTCTACTATGAAATGAAATGGGATATATTAAGTAAGTGTCCAAAAAGTTCATTTTGAACAAACGTGACATCAATTTTTGAAAAATAAACTATCAAATGACACCGAAGTGTAGATAAATCCCTGCATGAATAATGGCCCATCGGTGCCATTATAATTAAAATAATATAGAAAAAAAGTCGAGTGCGGCTCTGATGCGGGCAATAAAATCGGCTGTGTCCTGTTAGCTGGAGCCCCCGTCTGCTTTCGGCTGATAATAAATCATCACCGTGGTGTAAGACCCAGGTAAGGCCATTATAGTCCCGTATTTGTTTAGTGCGTAAGTGCCAGTGGCGCCCGTCAGTCGGTGCACAGCGGGGGGACGTTGGTCCTTGGGCCGGAATCTTCTTGCATCAAGTCAATTATAAACGAACCGGCGCCTAAATTCCACCCAGTCTACCACGGAAATTGAATTGTTTTTGAACACTACTATATATATATTAATAAAACACTGTATTAAACTACAAACACGCTGTATATTCGCCGGGGGATGTTTACAGAATAGATCATAGACAGCTGTCGAATTTTTCAAAGGGGATGGGAGAATCGCCATTATTTTGATATCTCTATTCGGAGCGAGATACGCGATTTTGGGCCTTGTGTAAGAGGGAGTCGCTTGGGCATTAAATTAGCTTTGGAATTGGGGATTCGATATTAGAAAATTCTTGAATCATTTCTCACTGTTTTTAAATCGAACTAACGACATGCAAATATCGTGCATGTAACTACGACTAGTTGTACATTTAATGTTTATTAAATGAGGCAAAGCGTGATTAAAACTTTGAATAAAATGTTACAAACCTACGCGAGATCGATGTTTATTTATGTTTTAATAAAATGTTGTTTGATTAAAAACGCGACGATTAAAAACTGTTATTCTAAATCTGATTTACGCAAAACACAACATACACATGACGAACGATTAAAGCAGGCAGCTTTACCACATTTTTTCGATTTTAAAACTGATTTAAAAAGCACTTCCATTTTTCTATTTTGCGCCTAACAATATCTACTTTTACCAATTTACCGAGCAATTTTTACCCATCTGTTTCACACCAAAACGGACAAGAAGCGGTCATCCTGTTATAGAAGAAGAATATAAAAAATATTTAACGAAGTGTTACTGAATAATTACTCTGCTGAATTATTAAAATAAACGCTTAACTTCGCCACATAAAGTACCACTTTTACTCCTAGTAGCATAATCTACTATTGTGTCACTGTATGTATACATACAAGGTGGTGCATTTTAGATGCCCGAATAAGGGAATAAAAACCGACACATTCTCAAGCTCGTTTTTTGAGAAAATAATCACCGTATCACCTAAGTAATAACATAAAGTTGTGTTTTTTTAAATGAAAGTTACGGTGGCTGTGACATTAAAAAAAATATCAGTTCGTATAATATACCTTTTTATACAGGGTGGCTAAAAAGTATGGATGCAGTTAAATATTTTAAAAACTATTCATCAAAACTTATTGAAATCATAAGAATTTCTGTACAGTCAGTTTCACTTAAATTGTTAAACTAATTGTTGCACACAAGTTTAATTTTTCGCTAATATACAAGTGACAGATCACTAATGACAGTATTTTTAAAGCTGACTTAGTTTTACTTTTGCTGAAATCTAGAATAAAATTTTTGATTTTTTTTTTGGCTTTTCATGAAAATAAAGGTGGGAATATGTTACATCACCAGATTCAGAAAAAAATGCTTTTTTAAAAATTATTAATTTTAACTCTTCGTGCCATTTAAAAAAAACAAGTATTTTCAAAATAAAAGGCGGTAGAAAATTTAAAAAATCTCAGATGATAGTATTTAAACGCATTTAACGGTACCCCAAATTTCAACGTGCTCTGTTAAACCGTTCTGAAAATATTTAGCTGTATCCATACTTTTTAGCGACCCTGTATATTGTTTTAGAAAAACATAAAAATATGTTATATTATTTACATATATTTTTTGTAGTTGGCCATAAAAAATATTGAATCATCAAATAAACCATGACTAAAATATAAGATGTGTTAAATTAATTCACATTTAGGTAACTTTGAAACTGATTTACATGTAAAAAAAGTCAACAAATGTCAAAACTGTCAGTTGTTATGTGTTAATTACGTTTAAAAGTTTCGTTAAAAAGCAACTAAAATGTTACACTATGCAAAAAAACACATTTAATCGAAGCTTATTTACGAACTGGAGACTAAATAAATGGAGAATGGGAATATTCGATGTCTGAATGCTTATCGTTAGTTCTATAAAGCGGCAATCTTAATTTTACATGAGAAATTCACAGACGACTAGATGAAAATCATTTTAACACACCTTGTATGTTCCCTAAAATGCTAATAATTTAATGTTTTTTTAAACACTAATTAATCAAAAACAGCAAATAGTTATTATTAGTTAACTTCTATGCTTATTGTTTTTCGATCTAAATTAAACATAAAGCACCTAAAAAGTTAAAATTTATAAATTCCTTATACTTAACAATTGTTGTTTAATGGTAGTGACACTTGTTTTTCAATTTTATGGTCAGGTCAGGTCAGGTAAGGTCAATAATTCCACATTTTTTATTTTAATAATGTTCACAAACCTTTTAGATTATTTACACCTTTTAGTTTTAAGAGGCCAACTACTATCAAACACATAAAAGCATATGCAAATAATGAACCACTTTTGTATGTATATTTTTGAGATCAGAAAAAATAGATATTTCAAAATGTTGTAGCATCTAGAGGTAATTTCTGTTTAAAAAATACATGATGTAACACTATTAATTCCACATTAAAAAGTGCCTACCTATAATATGTACATTTGACAATGAAGAAAATATGATTTTTTAAAAATTTTGTTTATAAATCGAAAAAACTAATCTGAGCTGGTAATTTTTATGTTTTGTGTCAGATGTTCAGTTGGCGTACGACGATTATATACAGGGTGTGTTAGTGTTAGGCTAGTGGTTGGAGAGTGAGTTTGAACCGCCGTGTATATTTGCAGACAAATGTTTCCCCAGATGAAGTTCAGAGTGTCCGGTTTGGACCTGAAAGCCAAATACATACTCCTGTTGGACATAGTCGCCGCTGACGACTACAGATACAAATTCCATAACAGGTGATTTCCATAAAATCTCTAATACCTACCTCAATGTTTCAGGCGTATGTTTCCTGCCTTCAAAGTACGCGTATCGGGCTTAGACAAAAAATCCAAATATATCCTACTAATGGACATCGTAGCTGCTGACGATTGTAGATATAAATTCCATAACAGGTTAGAAACTGCAAAAATCCTATTCTTCTATACCTAGTTGGTGTTTGACTTAGAATTTCTTTGCAAAAATTTCGTATGCGACAGAGCTCTTTAATTCGTTCTGTTTGATACGAAGTGTATTCGGGTGTTTGTTTTTGCAAATTCCGAGTCAACAGATGCCCGAATTGTATGTTGAAAGGCACGAAGCATGCGTAATTCTTGTCGAGAAGTCTTAATGAAATAACAAAGTCACTTTTGTTATTTCGTCTTGCATGCACTTTTCCACCTGTTTGGAGGGTTTCTCATGTACGAAGTTTCAGCCGGTGGATGGTGGCGGGCAAAGCCGATCCTGAAATGCCCAAACGGATGTACATCCATCCAGACAGCCCATCGACAGGTGAGCAGTGGATGCAAAAAGTCGTCTCCTTCCACAAGCTCAAGCTCACCAACAACATCTCGGACAAGCACGGCTTTGTAAGTATTACACTTTTTTTCATCACCATTATTTCAAATTCAAATGGAAATGAGATAATTAGTGGAGAATTCGGACAGTAAAGTCGGGTTCGGGGCTTTATGTGGCACTTAATTAGTACAGAGACCACCTATCTTGAACGGTATTAAACGCAAAGCTAATTCGGACTGATGGCGCTACTGGAATCGTCCGGCGACCAAAAAGGCCGAAAGGAGATAGCCACCCCGATAAAGAAGCGAATTAATTGATTTCGGACGGAAACACACAAATTTACAATTAGGACGAATTTACGATGGCATTGACACCGAACGATGAGGCACTTCGGCTCCAAATTTAATTGCTGACGGCCTTTCACCACCGCTGGAATTTACTCGCCTCGAATAACTCGCATTTTTTCAAACACATTACGCCCAAAACATTTTTTCAATTATTTCATATTAGCAATTATTGTACAACAACAAATTGAAAATTTTGTTGCATGAGTAAACCAAGTTCCAGCATTTTAAATTACTTACTTTACTGTTTTCTGTAACAAATACTTAGTCGTTAAGACAGAAGAAAAACCACGTCGAAAATTGTCTTGTTTTGAGCTGAAAACCCCTGAAAATGTTAAGTTAATTCTAACGAATTCTTGTTTAAAAAATCGCCTGATTTTTGTTTGAAGCTTTAAAACGAAACACATTGCTTAAGAGTAGATTAAATCGCCTCATTTTGGCATTTGTTTCGTTAAAGTAAGCCGACTTTTACTTATAAATCGCTTAAAAAAACAATCAAATCGTGTGAGAATTATTTAAATTGTTTCCAAAACTAAGACAATACAAAATGATACTTTAGTCACCTTATATTGGCATTGCTGCGTTAAAATAGGTTGATTTTTGTTGATTATTCGTCGAATAGTTTAAGTCATCTTATTCTAACAACTGTTTCATTGAATCTGGAATAATCTGGAAATACCAAAATATACTTTATTATAGCATTCTTTGTTTAAAGACGTTTCAAATTGCCTCAGAATGATTCAAATCGCGTTAAATCGTTTTACTTTTTTAGTTTTTTTCGAATTTTTTTCTAGAAACGAAAGTAATTGCTTATGGACACTTTAAATCGTTTTATTTTGGCATTTGTTTATTGTTTCGTTGAATTAGATTGATTTTTTGTCCAAAAACGAATCACATTACCTGGTCTGACCTGAAAATGTTTCACATTACTTGACCTGACCTGACCTGACCTGACCTTACTGGAAATAGTTTAAATCGTCTAATTCTTATAACAACTGTTTCATTAAAAATTTAAAATCGAAATAAATCGCTTTATTATATTTTGCTCATTTAATTAAGTTGATTTTCAACGAATCTGTGTTTGAAAACGTACCAAATCACTCAAATCGTGTTAATTTGACCTTTTTTCGTTTTGAGTGAGAGACTAAGCATTTTTACGAAATGTTTATAAATGTTTTTCATTATTTTTTTAAATTTTGGTACAGTGCAATTTCGTAAATTTTATGTTTTTATTTATTTAGGTATTTATTTTTCTGTTTATTTACTTCTTAAATAAATAAATAAATAATTCTTTATTCGTGCTATAAATACAAAGTTGTTAAGGGGGGTTAAGTTCGAATAGAGCAATTACCAGACTTTGCCTCCCGAGTTGTTTGTTATTATTATTAAAAAGATAAAAAAACACGCAGATATTTAGTTCAAAATTATCACTTCTGCCTTTTTCAAACGATTAAGCACATTTTTAGGCGAAAATTTCGAGTTCTTTAGCACGTCTTTTTAATAAAAACTAACTTTTCATGCGTATTTTTTTTAGAACAATCTAAGAAAACACAAACAAAAGTCGAAAATGAAAATGGTTTTTTGTAAAATTAGATTAGACTTTTTAAACAAAAAATTTTGCTCAAATAGGCGGAAAAGTTAGCAGCAAAGATCAGATGGTGTTTTTTGACCACGTTACAACGTTTTTTTCTCGGTTTTTTATTTAGTAACTAGGTAAATTTACAGATTAGCCGTAACAAATATAACTTCAAAAGCTACAGACTTTTATAGAAATTTTATAACCCCATTTAACTCGATTAGAAGTTAGTTTTTCGAAAATCCTAAAATACGTATTTGATCATTTTTAACCGAAAGCCCAAATACTGATTTTCAAAAATATTACAACTTTAATAGCTATAACTTTAAAAATAACGGATTTTTATTCAAATTTTAACACTCCATTTAACTCACTTAGAGAAAAATCTTTTCTTAGTGGATGCTTACATTATAAAAACTATATACTGTAAATATTTAAAGTTTCTACCCCCAGCCACTTGTCAGTCAGGACAAACAATTTTGTATTCGCTATAAGAGAGGTTAAAAATTACAAAATCATTTGATTTATTTTAGTTTTTCCCGCAAAATTCACTTATTTTGTAAAATTTTGTAAAAGAATTACCAACTCGTAGGAATTATGAGTGGAAAATGCTTTATTTTTCCGCACAATTTCATAAAAAAGCGTCGAAAAATAACAAATTTTGTCAAAAATTATGGTATTTTGAGATAAAAACCTTCTTGTTTTGTGAAATTTCCAAATACAAATAAGACTGAAACGAGGATAATTTTTTCTTAGTATTAAATATTTGATGTATTGTGTTTTTAATATTAACCCAATCTGCGAATTCATATAGGAATTTTCTATCAACAAATATTATTTTAAAGAGAAAATTTTAAAAAAATTCAAAAGATTTTAACCCTACAATATTTATTCACTCTGACCTCTTCAGCACATTGCGACAACTCAGAGAAATCAGTCTAATGTGTATTTTCAATTGCTGTTTCAGCACTGCCTACAGACATTTGGCATTGCTAAATTGGAACATAACAGCAAATAAAATGTTAACTAGGTATTTATTGCATACCTACCTATGTGAATAAAGACGAATTTCATCCACGAAAAAATATTTAATCTTTTTGAGTAGATAAAGGTTAATTAGATTTTCTTCGTTTTCTGTAAACAGATCGTCAATTTATTCAAAAGGATAATGAAAATGTTTATTTTTTTACTTTATTCGTAATAAAGTAAAAAAGGATGAATAAGTCTTTAACTCCATTTTATTCATCATCCTTTTGATAAAACTATTGATTTAATAAAGATTTAATAAATAAAACGACCATTTTGTAGTAAGAATTGAAAAAAATCTCATCTCCAGTGTGTACCAACATCATCAATGTGCCTCAATTAAACAAATATGTCATCAGTTGCTGTTTTAGTTAGCATTGCTTGAATTTGCCTACAACTATTTAACATTAAACATGTGCAACAGTTTAGAACATGCTGGAACCCGAAATTAAATTATAAAATGCATTCTTTTGAAACGATTCTTGATTAAATTATTTGAAAACTAGAAGAAAAAAAACTTGTCTACAAAGTGAAACATTTCAGCGCCTTATCCCCGCTTCCCCTAGCCGCCAGTGTCTCAACTCAGTGTTAAATGCATAATATATGGTGTAGTGCATGTCTTATTCAGACAGAGTAACCCCGCCTTGGGGCGTGCCACGAATTCGCTTAGGGAGACCCTGTATATCACTCTACCCTACCTAACCACACTACAACCCGTCCGAAAAATATCGACCACCCTTTAACACCGATAATAATCCGCAAAACAACATCATCTAATTGGGGTAATTGGCGCATCTTAACGTTTTGCGAGCGAGATCTTGTCTCAGCTTGAGTACAGCGTTCGAAGATTAAAGATAACTCGCACGATCGCCCCCAGGGGGAGAACTGCGCCCGCTTGAGGGGTTGGTAAAAGCTTAGGGGATGATATACCGAACCGCATCGGCTTATACTTCTGTAAATTTGTGTAATGCGATTTCAGGCGAGGCTGCCAGTTATCATACGATAGATAGGGGATGGAAAATATACTGGGGGTGCGTTTTTTGGTTTATTTCGGGTTATTTCAAGGTGTGAATATTGATGTCAGCAGGCTTTCATGCCACCCATCGTCCATCTAAAAGGTGCCCGAATGCCAGTAGCCGAATAAGAGATATCCTGAAGCAATTTAGATACCGAATACAACGGTTTCCACTCTGTTTCAATAATAGTGCCACCGTTTTCTATCTCCTAGCTTTGATAACGCAACAGTAATAAAAGAAAATACGTGAAAAAATCCCGAGGCCGGTCATAAATTTAAAAAGGTTCCTTCGGTGGTCCTTCGATTTTCGATTAACAGATCCGACTAGTAATTCTCTACATGCGTGCATTATTGACAAACGACAAATACTTTTATTATTCTAAAATCGATACTGCGAATACAAAGCCCAAAAAAGCCTTATGAATTATTCGATATACATTACATTCAAAAGTTGACAAACAATGCCTAATGATCGCTAATGAATGTAACGTTTATTGTAATATGTCATTAAAGTTCTTTCGTATCGATCACAATGGTCGAAATTCGAGTTTCGAAGCGACGCCCGACTGGTTATCTGTGAATGTTTCTTGCTTTTTCAGGCCAAAAGCACGCTCATTTTCATGTAATAACATCTTCGAATCGTGTTATTTCAGTGATTTGTGAGTTGCATGACGATTGCAACTCGTACCTTGTTAAGTTTTTAATTATTCAAAAGTCGACGGCTTTATTCAGCTTCGGGGGGAAAAAGTAGCAATTTTGATGTCAATTTTTTATTACTGAAAAAACATCAAAGACTCAGTAGTGTGCATCCAAAGGCCGCAAAATTGTAAAAATTGAGGTTAGGTGTGGCGGTTTGACGTTGCCGGTCGCTGACCCCTTGCCAACCCAACGACAAGAATTTCGCTAGACAAGCTAGGGTTGTAATTATTGCTCAGTTCTGTGAAATCTTAAAAATTGCTAAAACCGAAAAAATCATCAAACACTGCCATGATCCTTAAAACGATTAAAAGAATAGTTCCAAAGCATGGCCTGATGTATTTACAAATTAGCAGAAATATTAAAAAAAAAAATAAAAACTGGCAAACCACAATGTAAAATCTCTAGAAATTACAAAAATCTCAAAAATTATGAATGAAAATTTGTGAAGTTGGTTGCTTGATGCTTTGAGTTTTTATTGAAAACGTTGACAAATCTTAACACTTAATCTCTAGGATGTCATAGAATCTATAAAACTCCAGAAAAATTATTGAAAATTTGAATAATGGTTAGCTGTGTTGATTTTGATGTAAGTTTAGCCCCAAAATAAGTGATAAGCCTTAAACATTTCCTAAATACTGCTTAAACTATATTTTCGCAACAATCACAGAAATTCTGTTCAATTGTTTGGATGGCATTCGTGTTTTGTTACGCGCTTGTCAGGAAGACAAAATTACACATCAATGTCGAAGAATTTTGATAAATTGTTGAAAAAATACATTTGACTCATTTGTGTTTATTGCATTTATTTATTTTACAAGTTACGATTTCTAAAATTTACGAACGACCTTTGGAATTTATTATTATTCATTCATGTTAACTGTAGAAATGAACACAAATTATGTTAAACTACAGAATTCTGATGTAACATTCATAAAAAATGACATAACAATAAATTAGTAAATATTTTATTGTTATTAGAGAACTGATAAACGTTTCAATTTTATATCTGATGAAAAAAAAAGAAAATATAATAGGTACGTATTTGGTTTAATATTTTAAATTTTTATGTGTTTTTTTATTGAGGTAATCTCACTGTAATGAATGAAAAATGATCTAGATCTGCAAAACCTGAAATAGAAGTAAAAAATAAACTACACACTCGTACTTAACTTTGCAAAACTAAACTTTATCTAAAGCAGACTGTTCCGATGATTTAAAATATTCAGTAATTATTTATTTAAAAAAATGCATTTGAACTGTTAGGGAATTTGTTTGATTTACATTTAGTGTTGGTACCATAAATTCACAAAATTAACTATTATTCTTAATTACAACACAAAAAAATTCTTCAATAAATACGTATTTACCGACATATAATTGTAGTTTTAAAATATATAGGTACAGTGGAACCTCGATCATCCGGCCTTCATGCGCAAAGCCAAGCTGTATAATTTAAATAATAAATATTTTAGCTCTGATGAATTGAATACTAATGATTACACGTGTAAAAAATTGGAAATAATACATTCTAAAATAAAAGGAGTGTATTTGTGAAATACGTATTAAAAGTCTTCTTTGTTTAATAAAAATTGAGGTTTAAATTGGTTAAAAAATACCATTATTTTTTCTCCTTTTAAGCTCTTTAAAAAAATTTTCAACTTAAAACGTAATTCTTTGTAAACATTTAAAAAAAACAAAAAATTACTAAATTTGGACGAAAATTGTGTGGCTTTTGCCTTTTCGAACATTTTTAAGTTTAGAACTTAATTTTTGGACTTTGCTTAACAGCTTATAAAAATAAAAAAAATATTGCATATTGTCTTTTTCACTTATAAAAGCGATTATTTGCTGAAATTTTAATCTCAATGGGTTCAAGAATTATTGTTTTTATGGAACGTTTAACCACATTTTTAGCCAGAAATTCAATTATGTCGCAAAATTAGTCAAAAAATAGCTGAACTATTTCGAAAATGGTATTCTTTTTGTTTTCTTCGGGGGTTTAAATGTTATTGTGAACTAAAAACTGAGGTTAAAATTAATTTTAAAAATAACAGTTTTTCCTATTTTTAAACTTTTTAAAACGTTTTTCAATTAGGTGTAGAAACGAAATTATTTTGCAATTTTTTTTAATAAACCGAAAAATTACTAAATCTGGGCAAAAACTGAATGACTCTTGCCGTTTTCAAAAGTCTTTAAGTTTAGAACTTCATAGCATCTTAAAATCAAAAGAGTGAATTGAATATTACCTTTTTCAAGCATAAACTCGATTAGGTATTTGTCGAAGTTTTGTCACTATAAGTCGAAGTACCGCCGAATGGAATTTTTATCGAAATTTTATCCTCTTGTTTTAGCCAGAAACTCAAAAAAAAAAGAAACGCAAAATTTCGTCAAAAATGGGCCAAAAAATTCTGAACTGTTTATAAAGAGGTGTTCTTTTTGTTTTCTTTAAGAATTTCAGCCTTATTGTAAACTTAGTTAAAAAATAATGCTGTTTTTCATATTTTTGAGCGTTTTAAAACGCAATTCCATGGAAAAATTTAATTTTTCAAAAATAAACCAAAAAATCAAAAAACTTTTGCCATCTAAAAATCAGAAAAGTAGAAATATTGCATAATGCCCTCTTCAAACATAAATGCGGTTATTAGTCGAAATATCGCCGAACACAGATAATTGAGGTTCTACTGTATTAATACAGTAATTAGTATTATGTTATCATTTATATAGTGTCTTCAAGATTATTTTCAGTCCATTAAAAAATTTGTAGTGTCGCCAAAAATCATCAATAAACGAAACAAAGCTGTTTGAACAGAATGTAACCAAATTGAGAGATCGTCCGCTAGTACCTAAATCTGTTGAAAAACCGCACTGGCACTAATGGTATTAATTATCGAAAGGGTCCGAAATGCCAACAAGCAATTTGCATGCGTCCGAAGGGACTGATAATTTAGTGATCGGTTTGGAACACGTCGAATCGCGTCGGCCTTGTAAATGATAATGTATTCGTGCCGAATTTGTTCGACATTGATACCGATCAGATAACGTTTGCCTTTTTGTGTTCGCTTTGTACAGGGTGGGATTGGAATTGAAACAATCGACTTTTTCGAAACCGTATGCGATCAAAGTTTCTTGTATTTTGCAGAGGGTCAGCATGAGAAAGCCGGCCTGTGTATATTTACACACGAACTCCCAGTCTCTAACATTGTGCAAATATTTAACCGAACTGTTGGCGTGTCCTCCTGAAAAACTTACAGCGGCTTCTGAAAACACGACAACAATCGTAATTTTCAGTCATTCAGGGCGCGCGGCCTGACACTAAAACACAAAACTTCTGAAAACTGTCACACTTGTGAAATATTCCGGCTGTTAGACGCGCGAAGGGGCCATAACTCACACCCTTTTACCGTAATTCCACCAAAGAATATTATAAAGGCTTTGTTCCACAAAACACAAACTTTAATTGCGTTCCTAGTGCGGATTTCGACGCAAAATTTCAATCGTTTTGAAAAATCTCCTTTTAAATACATACAGTGCAACTCGGTTATAACGAACACCAAAGGAATTTGTACGTTCTAATTAAACGTCGTCCTTATGGAATAATTTTCAAGTTAAAACAGTTCTACAGTTTGAGTTCGTTATATCCGAGCGTTTGTTAAAAGCCAGGTTCGTTATAACTAGAGACTGGAATTTGAGAAAATTAAAAACTTTATTTAGGTGTCAAAAAAGGTTGTAAAAAACCAGACATTAGGCATTGAACTCTGATAATTTAAGATACATTTTTTATTAAATTCCTACTGCAAGAAAAATAAAAACATTATTTTGAATGCAATAGATTCCATTACAAAAGCAAAAACAAACACTATATGTAAAAAAAAATAAAATTCTTTACTGCAGAAAGAAAAAGAATCTAAATGTTCTAAATTTGCTATTGTAAAATTAGTTAATTTTTCTATAAAAAAATTTCTGTTCATTTTCTAGGTTGAGAGTTAGTAAATGAACTTACTGTATGAAAATTCATACCTACTAGTACTACTACGAAGATTAGGCATCTCTTTATTATCAATATTTTTTCATTCAATTAATATTATTATTTTCAGTAGATTTTTATATCCAGATTTTTGTTGTACAGTTTGTCCCTAACTAATTATCCACAATTCCTGGAGTACGTTTTTCAAAAATTTACATTTTATTCACGAATTCAATAGTTCAACAAGTGACAGGCTTACTGTTTTTGTTATGCTATTATAATAAAATAAAATAATGCTGTGCTATTATAAGGGTTCGTAAATTTTCAGAATTAAAAGACAGTGCAACTTTAAAAAATAATAAGTTTAAAAACTGACAAAGTAACTTTAACGTTGGGAAACTAAGCAAAGATACTAAAAAATAATGAGATTCAAAATCTAAAAAGAACTAAGCTACTGAAAATCTGAGAAATTGAAAAGGCAATAAAACATGACAAAAAAAACACTAATAATTTGAAATATTAGATTCTGAATAAAAAAGACAGTACACTAAGAGATTGAAAAACTAAAGAACTTAAAAACTGAAATACAAAAAACTAAATAACAATGAAATTAAAATTCTGTATATTTAAGTGAGTCATAAATTAAAACACTATAAAAGTACAAAGTAAGAACATTAAGAAATTGAAAAACTGAGATTATTATAAAGAAAAAGTATAAAAAAATAGGAAATAGTAAATGAATATAAAATATAGAGAAATTAAGTCGAAATACTGAGAAACCTAAAAACTGTGTGATTGAAAGACTAGAAGCCTAAGAAACAAAAAATTTTTATATATAAAACTAAATTGAAAAATCAGATATATTGGTTTTAAACTAAATACTAATAAAAATATCCTATTTTGAAGTAGGAATATTAAGAACAAAGTTAGGATGTTTAAATTTGTTTAAGATACAAATCCATTTAGGAATTTAGAAAAAATAAAAGGGGTGTCAAATATTTACATTTTTAACGAAACAAGTTTAATCCGAGTTTCAAGAAAAGCCCTTAAAAGTTGCAAGTTAGGGAAGTTTCCTAAGATTTGGTCTCTCGTTATAACCAAGTTCTACTGTATTTTTAAATGACTTCACCGAATTTGGGGAAATGTTTTAAAGCTTTACGAGTGATTTTTCTATTAGAACCAAAAATTTGGAATATTGATAATATTATTTTTTGAAATACTTAGTTGAAGAATTTTTGGATTCGAAAATAGAAATTCGGTTTGGCTGTCAGGCAGACGTCCCTCGGATGTCGATCGGTGTCGGTTTAGCGAAGCGCGAACGGCTCGAAGAGAGCCAAACTTACACGAGGAAATTTTTTTGTCGGCTGCTTAATTTTTGGCTCATCGAGTTGGAAAGTCAAAGAGACCGGCCGGCGCCCGATTATGGCCCTTACGCTTCGGAAATTTACGATGGTTTCTCGTCAAAAAGATGCACACAAGCAAATTATCGGACCATGTTCAACTTAACTACGCCGCCTTGATTCTTCTTCAGACATGTCAATTGTTCTTTCGGTTGCAACCCTTCGATTTTTTCACTTGGAGAGATTTTATCGGAGGATGGGTTGAAGAAAAAAAAGTTTTTTTGAAGGAAAATTCAGTTTTTAATTTACGCCTTTGCCAGGTCGGACATAACCACCGCCAAATTACTCAAACTTCTTATAGAAATGATTATTATTATCAAAAATTAGTGTAAAATTACTGATAAGATTTTAAGCTTTCCTTAATGTCGTACCAACTGATCACCTTTTTGGAAAATCTTACTGTCTATGATACTATTATTGAATGAAAAGTCCCAAAACTTGATCAACTCTATCTATTTACCCACAAATTAGAGAAAATAATACCTATTTAAGATTTTTTAAAGAGTCGACAAACATTTACATTTACATTTACATTTCTACATCTTTTCCAGTTGTAGTTCAGAACTTAACAGATTGATATCCGAAACTATCAAATGTAGGTATTTCAAAAAGTTTTACAATATTTATTTTATAATTTTTCAATTTATGTGTTTATATTTTGACTATATAATCACACGTACTCCAAGTGTTTGCAGTTCACTACTTTATATTTTCCTCTATCCTCTATTCAGAATTTTTTTACAATTCTTTATATAATTAAATATAATTAATTAATATTAAGTGGTTGCAATTATTATTATATTCTATTATGTCATTTTAGAAAACATAAAGTAAATGTCACTAGTCCGAAAAAATAAAAAATTAAACGTAATTTTGGTGCTAACGACAATTTTATTAAGAATATTTTGCTTCAAACAGAATTAAATTAAACAGAAAAAAAAACAGTTAAAAATACATTTACATAGCAGGTTCATCCTGCATAATCGTTTTCTGGTGTTTATATTTAATAATAATATATCAGGTGTTCATTATTAAAAAAACTCGCAGCGTGCCCTGAGATTGTTACGGAAGTCGTAGAACAATTTTTATCATTGTATTGTTGGTTGCCTACTAAACCATCTCACCAGAATTTATAACCTAAGATTGATAAATAGTGTTCAAAGGCGATGTGTTATATGTATTGAACAACAAGAAAGACATTTCCAACAGTTTTTATAAATAATAAATGTACATCTTTATGAAAATCTGTTATCTTTTTAATTGTCAAAAAGTAAGGTTATGAGAGAACGAATTTATCACAGACATACAAAATAAGTGTTTTTTAATTTCAAAGCACTCTAGAGTTTTTTTTTAAATAAACACTTGTTATTTTTTCCAACAGACTTGATAGTTTGTAAGAGACAAAAATAAATATGGACGAGTGAGTACTTACAATACCTACAGAAATAGATAAGACCTTTTCTGTTTTTGAGTTAAACTTTCATTTAAAACATTTAAAAAGTGATGAATTAAAATGATGTAAAGTGAACAAATCTCAACGTCTAATGTCTAGAAAGTCACAAAAATCGTAAAAACTCTAAAAAAACTATTGGAGTGAAATAATAAAACAATAAAAGTAAAATAAGTCGGACACCTGATATTTCGGATTAGCTGTGTCGACATTGACATTTACTGGTCACTGAACCTTCTGCCAACTTAACGACAAAAATTTCACTACAGAAAAGTATATTTCATAAAATGTTAATTAATTATTTAAATTAGTAAACTGTACTGTAAAAAGTTTCTGAATCGTGTTTTTTTTTCAGAAGAAAGCAGTAATTCACATTATTTTATCAATTGGGTCTTAGATAGCTGAAAAACGTGGATTTCAATTATTGATGTTATCATTCTGAAATACAAAAAAATTGTAAAAGGTGCCAGAAAGTTTTAGCCTGGCCTCAAACCAAAAGTTTTTTAGAAACCCTTAAACTAATTAATTATAAAATCACTGATAAAGCCTAAAGCTTTCCTTAAAAAACTGTTAAAAAATGCTAATTAAGTACTAGTTGTCAATAACCGTATTCCTTCACATTCACATTATTAAGAGAAAAGCCCCAAAACGTAACCAAATATTACCAGAAATTTTACAATTTTTTAAAACGACGACCAATCTAAATTCCTATAAAGTAGAAATTAGAAAATCTCAACAACTAAAATAAAGTCTCAAAACTAAAGAAAAAATGTTGTATCTAAATTTGCAACCCTTCGATTTTGTCGTTTGAAAAATGGGTTGTGGAATATTTGGAATATTTCATTGTATTCCAACCAAAAAAGAAAAAACAAGTTATTATCACCCGCAGATGAATTAGACAACTTTCCTCTAGTGTTATACATATAAATTTTTTGACGGCTTTATCAGCAATATAATTTTCTATGCAAATATTTTGAGGGAGGAAATAACGTACTTACTTTCATGTGATATTCGAGGGATGGAAAGCTTAATTTTCTGATGAGGCGCCGTTTTTAATTTACCCCGTCAGACCTCTGTTAAGTTATGAATAAATTGAGTGGATTTTTCGAACACACCTCAAGGTAATAAGTTGTCGGCTATGAATAACATAAACGTTGATTTGATTATGTAAATAGTTGAAAATAGTTTTATCAGTTTTCATGGCTGTTATCGTGAAAAATCCCTGTCGGACAACTCCCTCGTGTTGTATTTCATTATTCAAGGAATAAATTAACCCCAGAAGTTTCCCTGGACGTATCAATGACGAAATGTTTTGGTATTCTTCTGACACGGTTTTATCAATTGATGACTGAAGTGCGGCGTATAAATACAACAATTAATCAAAAATTAACATTAACAAACATATTGATAATGTGTCATGTCTGTTATCAGTGTTTGTGTTTCTTGTTTCTCACTACTATATTAATGTCAGTCATGTAACAATAATTGGATGAAATAATTAATAGTTTTGGTTATCAGCCGACGTTTGATATCGAGCCGAAAAATAAAATTTTCTGTTCTATTCTTGGACGTTAATTAATGTGTTATCGTCCGTTAACGGTGACACGAAAAAATTATTATTGTAAGCAGATTTTTCGAAAAATGTCAGTGGCTTTGGATAAAGTCCACCAGCAGATAACCTTCATACGAAAGGCGAGTGCTTTGCGAAATTCTGGGTCCACCTTCGTGTGAACCATCGCACTCATCCTCGTCCATCACTTCACACGAACTTGGTCTTTACGTTCCTTCGCTCGAATTTTATATATTTTTTTATGTCGGTAATTTTGGAGTGTTAATACAACTTCGAAATGGCCACTAATGCTTTCGAGGTGTTTGCCTTATGCGAGTCTAGCACGCGATCCGGCTATATACGGATAAGGGGGCGGTTTTGGGGGGGACTAAGGGTGCGACAACACGGACGAGACGTATAATGTTTTATTTACCTTGGATTTGCCGGATATTGACGGAAAACGTTCTATGAACGCGCCATCTCGCACACAAATATTTAATTTCGGATGCTTGAACAAAAAGCGAATATTTTTCAGGAAATGATCATCGATCGAGGAGAGGGAGGCTTTCGTGTTTGCGGACAATCAATTCAATTTTGGACAATTTTAGGGAAATCGGACGCAATCTTTGTTTATTATTAAGTTTTAAGCGAATTAAAATCAATTCATTCCGAGAATACAGACTTAAACGCACTTCATGTGCAAAATTTAACTGTTTAGTTTAATAAAACTCAAAAATAAGTAAACATTCAGAATTAAACCAAATGGCTAGATAAAATTTATAAAAGCTTTGGGAGTTGTCAACTGAACAAAGTAATTCTGTAATGCCGTAGTTTTATAACTTCCCAAAGCTTTTATAAATTTTAGAATTTTAACCTATAAGAAAAAATATTCTCCTGTGATTGAAATACTTTTTTACTTTTTAGTGCATCTTTTAAATAAAAGCTTTTTTTAAAAAACATTTTTTATATATTTTATTTTTTGCTTTTTAGTCTTTATTTATTGCATAGATTTATTGTTATTACACTGTGCATCTACCGTGACGTCCAAATGACCAACATACCGTCTATGTCGGTATAAGTTACGGTATGTACAAATCGAGAACCCCTTTGTAAACAAACCTAAAATTTTAAAACCCCATTTAACACATTTAGGGGGTAATTAACTATATAGAATTGCATGGTCACGCAGATTACGTAAGCATGTTAAATTTCATTTCATTGCGACTACAGGAACCCTCTTAAATTTAGAAATTGAGAACCCCATTGTAAACAAACATAACCTAAAGCTTCGAAACCTCATTTAACTTCTTTAACTCCTTTAACTACATAGGATTGCATTGTCACGCAGATTAAGTAAGTATGCAAAATTTCAATTCAGTGGGACAACGAGAACCCTTTCAAATTTGGCTCCGAAAAAATAACCGACAGACAAATAACATTGTGAGTTAAATAAAAACTTTTAAAAATGTACCTACCTAACTATTTTATTATTCTGAGGTACCAAATCTTAAAGTAAGCAAACCGACAAAAACTCATAAATAACCCATTTTATAAATCTAATAAGTGGAGCATTCTTGTTCTCTTCAAAATATCTGAAGTACCAACTTTACGTTATTTGAATATTAAGCTCAATTCTGGATGTATTTAAAAAGTTAAGTCTTGTGGTTCGAGCAAAAATGAATATTTCTGGTTGAACGAAAAAACAAATTAATAGCGTAAACGATAACATTGTTACGCTACAATTTGATGCTTGAATGTTGTAAAAAACATGCTAAGAACTTTTTTTAAACACATACAGTCTCGGACCATCTCTTGGATGATAAAAGACATCCAACTAAGTTAAATGTTTCTAAAATTTATTCAAGTTTTTTTAAACTTAATTAGCGGAAATGGCAGACCCTGCAACATTAAACAAATATCCAATGAAAAAAGTATAACCAATTTGTGTCTTATGGTGAACAAAATATCTTTAACAAACTAGCAAATTCTAAAATATACATTATATCCCAAACATTTTCCAAAAAAATAATAAAAACACGTTGCATAGAAAAAACAATTACGTCATTTTTATGGTTAAGTGAACGGTTTTTTTCACCACTCAAACAAGTAGCTTTTTTGAATAACCCTATACATGTACTACCAAAAAGTTTAAATATTTGTTAAAGCTATGGTGGTAACTGTTACCATTAGCTTCAAAAGTGATAAAAACCACCTAAAACTTATCTTTTTGTGGAAAACTAAGAAATTTAACCTTGTTCTCTTACCGAGCTGCAAATTTTACTATAAAAAATGAGTGTTTTAATTCCAAAAAAATTTAGATTTTCCTACAAAAGACTACAATAACTGCTCAAAGTTTCTGAATAGTAATTTTGTCAATTAAGCCTCAAAGCTTCAAAACTTCACAGTGCAGCTTCACAAATAGTGTAACAAATTTTTATAATTTAGGGAATATTCAAAATGTTACTGTTTTCGTCTGGCTCAGAGCGCCCCCAACAGTAATTTTATCTCCGGATATAACAAATTAGCAGGAATGCAAAAAAGTAAATCAAACAATCGCCTTTTGTAAAATAAAGCAAAATCGAAAAGTCCTTTATGGTAAGTATCAATAAGTTTTTATTTTTTTTATTACTTACGTTTTCTTTTTTGATTTTTTTAAATTTTTTATTTAATTTAAGTAAGAAATACATAAAAATGGCATAAATGTGTTTAGCAATGTGATAATTTCTAGAAAAAATACAAAATTTTTATGATTATACCCAATTTCTAAAAACACTGTTGTAGAATTTACCTTATTAATTTGTTCATTATTCTGCATCTTACGTATTTTATTATAATTCTTTAAAGACTAACAGTGGGTTTGAAAAACATCTTATTACAACGCCCATGGGCATTGTTTTTTAAATAGTAAACATACAGAGTGATTCTTAAATAGACCGACAAAATTTTATTACAATCTTCCAAGGATAAGTAGAGACGATCTGTACCATATTTACGTTTTTATTTCGTAGGGGTAGAAACCCCTTAATCCGTGCCACTTACGACGCTCATGAGTTCAAATTAGTTGTATTGGAAAAAATGTCCTCGTTTTCATCATGAATATCGATAATACACAGTGATCATTGTTGCATTGATTAAGTACATTGTCATCAGATGATTATCATGCTTTCCACTAACTGTGCTAATACTACTTATGAACACATCATTATCTCCAACATAACTTTAAAAAACTTTATTTCGAAAACGGCTATACAAGGAATTTTTTTACTATTTTTCCCAGCATGTACTCATTTGACACTACCATGGGTAGAATTTTGTCGGTCTATTTAAGAATCACGCTGTATGTTTAAAGCCAAAATTTAGTCATTTTTGGTAATGTCACTTCGCCACCAGGTTTGGAATAAGCTCTAGAATACTTGAAGTATTTTGAATATTACCTAATTCTGGAAAAGATCAAAAATTTTTATATACGTCTGTGATTTTTGAAGTTATTGTTTATTTTTGAAACTGCTGCCAGATGTATCAAAAAAATGGACTTTAAATATTGGAAGTCCTAGGTTTTCATCCAAGAAGCTTTTTGGATAAAAATTACGAAAATGTCCAAGTGATTTGCACAATAAACACCAAAAATCACCAGGAACTCAAATGTTGGACAAAGTTGTCTTATCCCTCACAGTCAAGTCGTAAGATTTTCTAAAAAAAATTCTTTCATCACACAAGACCGAGTGACATTCTATTTATCTCCTCGCAATCACTTAATGTTGCGCCCCTCGGCCAAGTCATCCTCTGACGTAACAAGCACTTCAATATAAAACCCATCGATAGAATCTCCTTCGTCCGGTTTTCATTGAGTAATTCTCAACTCTCGATGTTGGGAATTATCGTTTTCGGGGATCTGCAAGAGGTGAGGGCGGGAGGTGGCGGCCCGGTGTGGTCAGGTATTGTGGTAATGATAGTGGCTGGGATAAACAGAGGTTCATATACATAATTATATGTTTGTTTAGCAGACAGCCCTGGGCGTAGTTCGTACAGTGATGATTGATGGCGCCACTTACCACCCGTGCCAAGTCCGGCCTGCGCTCACAACTCGACGATTTTTTACCAACAAGGGATCGCTTCGCATACCCATAATAATAATAATAATAATGACCATGATAATAATAACGCGCATTTTTATACAATTGCCCTTATCACACTATTTGACGCGTGGATTTACATTAAATAGTCATTAATTTGAGGCGATAAACATCGCAAATAGGAATTTTGGCGATAATGTCGCTTCGGTGATTTAAGTCCCAGTGGAAAGTAAGTGTATGCAAATGGGCCACCAATTAGCTACGTGCAAATTTCAAAATAGGCCGAGCCAGTTTGTGTAAATCAATGTTTTAGCGAATTTTTTTTAGACCTGAGTTTGTCAGGTCAACAATAATGTAACTCGACCCTTTTACAAATTTCTTAGAACAAAGGCTAAAATTTAAAGTTTTTAGAAATCACCAAATTATTTCGTTTATTTAATTTAATTCAGATTTCTACGAAATTAGTAGACAAAGATACTAAGGGCCGGTTTATAGAAAGCTCTGTTAAAATTTAATTCGTTGTTAACAGTTAACAACGCGAATGTACCAACCATATTGATTCAGTTTGGCCACGTGATCAGTTAATCGCGCATTTAATTGCGAATTAAATTAATGACGCTTCTATAAGTCCTTGTATCATCTGTACTTATGTGATTTATTTGACAAGAGCGCACTTTAAAAAAAATCAGTACTCGGAATAATAAAACAAACTATTCACTAATAAGAAAATATGAGCTTTAGTGCGTCAATATTTTTTAAGAGAGTTGCAGACTAGAAGTTAAAAGTCACTTCAAAGTTGGCACTTAAGTATCCTTTACTAAATAGAAAAAATATTTAGCTCGATAAACATTTAGAAACAAGTATAATTTACATTTAAAGTATTTTTAATTGTTAACTTTAAACATTAGACACTTTATGCTTCTAAAAAACATTTACAAACAATTGACTATAACAAGCAAAAACAAAAAATAAGGTGTTTTATTTAACTTAATTTTTTTATTCAACTTTGAACAAACCTCATATTTTACGTTATTATTAATCGCTAAAAATTATTATATGAGCGGGTAAAAATCATCAGGATTATCTAAGAATAACTACTTACGTCCAAAAATGCAATAAAAGATAGAGTGTTTCATTAAAATAACGTTTGTGAGTTGAAACTGCTTTCTGAATCATAAAATTTCAACTAGGTACTTAATATTTTCATATTCTTAAGTTTCTTGACATTAATATTCTTATTAATTAATTAATCGCAATTATAAGAAATGGTAGAATTTTTTTTAGCAAAATTACATAAAATCTACATAGATCTAAACTGATCAATAAAAGTTAGGGATATTGCAGTATTTTACATTCATCTTTATTTTAAGATTATAATTACGTTTCTATAAAGGTGATAATTTTTATTGGAGAATGTAAAACCAATACAACTCTAAACGAAAAAAAAGCTTTATACTAAAACACAAATGGTATTATTGTTTATTCTTATTGCTTCTGCAGATTTTTTTAATTCTAATAATATCCCTAACTTTTTTCGATCAGTTCATTTTATCTGTACATGTATGTGAATTATTTAAGAGAAAATGCTAATTTCTTTGCTACTTTTAGTTTTTAAAATATAGTAAACTTGAGCTTCCAAATCCAAAAATTTTGTGCGACCAAATAAAACAAGGGCTTTTCGAGCGTTAGACTTTCTCGTTTGAAATTAATTTAAATCCAACTAATTGACTCATTGCTTGAAAAAAAAAGCAAGAACATGGAGCATCAAATTACCAATAACCTGAAAAAAGTGACAATTAAAAATTTAAATAGTGTACTTTATTGTCTTATATTTTTTTTTAAACTGCGGTTAAAGATATATAAGAAAAATATAAAGATGAAAGTTGTAAAAAATTAAATTTCCTACAAAACAGTCCCAAGTCCATATCTCTCTCTTTAACGGTTTAGGCCACAAAGACGCTCAAAGCCGCCTAAGCCACAAATTTGTTTCACTTTATCGCAATTTAAACCTAAACGGTTGAAGATACAGAGATATGACCTGCGGGGCTTTTTTGTACGAAATTGTATCCTTCACAACATTGCCCCCTACACTTTTATTGTATTTTCAACCATATTCACACCTTTTTGAGAAACATGTTTTTAATTTTGCGATATTTTTTGTATTAGATACTTTGATGTCTTACTATTGAATTAATTCTCCATCTGCTTATAATTTTTTATTTGTCTAAAGTCTAGTAGGGGACACAGTTCTAATACATATTGTTTTTAAAAGCTTTTCTTTAACTTACGTTGTTGTCTATCTGTTTGTTTCATATTTTCGGAGCTAAATTTGAAAGGGTTCCTGTTGTCCCAATAAATTGAAATTTTGCATACTTACCTAATCTGCGTGACAATGCAATCCTATGTAGTTAAATACGCCCTAAAGGGGTTAAATGGGGTTTTAAAGTTTTAGGTTATGTTTACAAAGGGGTTTTATATATTAATACCTAACCATTTTTATTACGTGTCGTTACAAATAAATGTCGCTTTTTTTAAAATTCATTTATCTTGGACGATAGACACAGAACAGAGGTTAGGATGTGCTTTCAAATGCTAACAGCTGTTTTCTGTCACATACCGCTAAACAAGTTTGCACAAATCAGCAAAATAATGGTGTTACAATAATACAGCGAAACTAAATCTCAGAGAATAAGACGTTTAGAATAAGTAAAGACTAAAAAGCAATAAATAAACAAAAATAATAATAATATATTTTTTAGAAAAAAGCTTTTATTTAAAAGGTGCACTAATAAGTAAAAAATAATGTTTTTCTATCAGAGAAGAATATTTTCGCTTACAAGTTAGAACTCTAAAATTTATAAAAGCTTTGGGAACGGTCATAAGTCATAACAATACGGCATTACAGAATTACTTTCTTGAATTGGGCACTGTTCCCAAAGCTTTTATAAATTTGAGAATCCTAATTGGTAAGCAAAAGTATTCTCCTTTGATAGTAAAACATTATTTTTTACTTATTAGTGCACCTTTTAAACAAGAGCTTTTTCTAAAAAATATTTTTTTTTATATTTTATATTTTTTAGGTAGGTATAGGGTATTTAAGCTTTTGCACAATTTGCTCCAACTTATTTTTGTGTTTTTTAAAATTTATGAGCGTATCAACTAAAGTAGATCTTGTTGAACAATTTCGGCAACATCTCTTAATTGTTCTACATTTGGGACAAAATATTCAATAACATAATAAATATTCAATACAGTATAAAGTATGTCAACACAACACAACACAAAATATGTATTTCTGCAAGTAATTAGTAATTTATAACTAAGTACCTGTCCACCTTGTCTACTCTTTTTACATCTGAAAGCGTTTTTAAAAAAAAACTTCAAGAAGTTGAAAATCACTGGTTTCTACTTTTTTAATTGTCTTCGAAGTAACAGAAAAAAAATACAGAAGACACACATTTGATCCAAATTCAAGTTTATTTTATGCAAAACTAGTTTCAGCTGTCGATAACGGCGAGTCAAAGGTCAATAAAATTAGATAAATTCGTTGTGTGTGGAGTGGGAAAGATTGAAAAATTTCGTTTGCAAATTGAAAAATGATGGGTGATCGCGTCTGGAGCCTTGGTCGCCTCATCCCATTGTCCGTCCTGTAAACCCGTTAAATTCAGCCGCGATTATCCCAGCAAAGAGGCCGCCTATTATCCCTTGGTCTCTTCTCATTATTCCGCTGACAATACCCCATCCCTGTACTTATCGTGCATTAGACACACCGTTTGAAAAACATCTTGCGGTAGCCCATGTTTATACCTCTCCATAAACCATCCCATTGTGTTGGCAAGAAAGGCCTACCATTGTGCCCCTGTCAAATTTCTCCTTTGTCCACCTGTTTCATCGTTGGCGAATTTCTACCGTGACCACCTACAGCTCGACCAGACCCTCCTAAAACAAAACCCAATTTACCCCCTGGACGTTTTCAAATCACTCGGTATAATTTTCCAGCGAACACAATATTTCGTTTAGTTTTTTGTCCCACTGTCAACAGAAATCTCCAAGTAGGCTTCGCAATGGTTAATACGAGGATAAATATTTGTCTAAAGAGCTTTTGGCTCGCCGCCATATTTGAACAGTCATGTTTACATACGAATCAATTTAGAAGCGGGATCGAACGTTTTACTTCATATAAAATACATAAACAGACAATTTCAATCACACTCCAGCTCGCTTTTGACTGGCTTTCTTCCCTATTAGAAAAAATTAAAGGATGCTTTGAGATGGTAAATAGGTGCGAAAAGTGCGATATTATAAGGAGATAACAGTAACAAGGTGACGTTAAGCCAAGGTTAACAGCCGTTGCACTTAACCTTTGTGATGTAAAGCGAGCTGACCTTTACTTCATCGCGTTGGTTTAGACGGGAATCGTGTGAATTCGGTAAACTTAACCCCCGGCGAAGTTTAATGAAATTAAAATGTTTACTTTGCAAAGCTGGCGCTGGAGAAGCGGGGAAATACTCACTCTCACTCACTCTATTGTTTTTTAACTCGCAGCATATCATACCTGCATACAATTTTAATTAAATAAGGGTAGCTATTTCTACTCTTTTTATTCAACAACAGTCATTACTATTTTGTATTTCTCTATTTTTTTGTTGTTTTCGACTGTTTTATTTTTAATTGTTCATTTAAGTTCTAAAAGTTTGCTTTTTCTGTTCATCTATTTGTCGTTCTACTGTTTCATTTTACCAAAATTAATGTGAATTAATGTTATAAACTGAATTTTCCTTTCTAAAGATTGGATTTTTATCTGTCTGTGAACTAAAACGATGGACAAAGGATTAAAGTTTCAAATCAACAAATAACTAAAAATTATCGAATGCAGCACTCTTTAACTAAAATTTTTGTTAGGTGTTACCATTAATTCTCACTCACTCACTTTATTGTTTTTTGATTCGAAGCATGTCATAATTGAAAAAGTGTAGGTAATATTAAACTAATTTTTTTACTATTTTCTTTCTTTTTTGCTGTTAGAAGCCTAATTTTTTATTATTTGTTTAACTATTTACTAAAATTACACTCTACAACAAATATTTTTGTTAGGTATGACCTACCATTAACTATTTAAATCTGATTGGCCAATACCATTAAACAGTAAAAAAAATTAAGGATTCTCAAGAATGTTTAATTTTTAAACGATTCTCTTGGAGTTTTGGAGAATGGTTTTTCAACCATAAATGGTTTCAACAATGTTTTTTTCAAAATTTTTGAACATTTTAAGGCTATTGTAAACTATAGAAAATATTTTTTTAGAATTCATTTTTTAAAAAATTTCTCAATTTTAATTTTTTCTTTAAAGTATTATATTTGAAAATTTTCAGATTTTTTTAATGTACCGATGAGTTTTTAAAATATAAATATAAATATAAACATATAAATAAATATATAAAATATAAATATAAATATGTAGTCTGAAAATACTTTGAATGATTGTTTGGTAAAGAGGCATTTGAACACAATGACGGACTTTCTTTGATCGTTTAAACAATTAGTTTGTATTTTTTTATAATTTATATTTTATGTAAAAATTTTATTTAAATATTTAGTTTTTTTCTAAGCATTTAAGAATTCTCAGAGGTAATTTTAATGTATCGAGCAATTTTTAAAAAAATCTAAAATACCTACTTAAAATTATTCTTAGGTAAGATTTGATTTTTGAGAAATTAAAATATTTTACTAAAATTTCGAAGCAATTTAAAATATTTCATGTAAATTTTATTTAATTTTTTTCGAATAAATATTTATTCTTTTTTAAAGTAGGTATTTAATAATTTTCAGAGATAGTTTTAATGTATCGACAGTTTTGAAAATAATCTGAAAATACCTACTTTAAATTATTGTTAGGTAAGGAAGTAGGTATTTAAACATTTTAAACAGAATGAAGGTCTTCCTTTGATTCGATTTCTGAGGAATTACAATATTTTACTAAAATTTCAGAGTAATTTTTTTAAATAAATCCTATCTATACATATGGGTACGTTTGTAATGTTTTTTTCTACATTTAAATTAAATTTAAATTTGTTTTAAAGAATACTCGAAATTGTAATTATTTCTGTAATTCGGTCCAGAATTCTGAATTTTTTTAATGATTAATTAATTAGGGCTGTACAAAATTACACTATTTAAAAAAACGTTATACTTATCAGTTTATTTTATAATAAATGTAATAATAATAATGATAATAATAATAATAATAATAATATTAATAACGATAATAATAATAATAATAATAATAATAATAATAATAAAAATAATAATTTTGAATTGACATTTATGCCCTTGAAAATTTTCTTTTTGTAGCCTGATGAAGATCTAATTAAAATCGAAACGTCGGTAATAATATAAAGTGTAGTTTATTCCCTGCCCTAAACAACCAAAAACAATTTCTTCCGTCAATAATAATAATAATAATAATAATAAATAATAATAATAATAATAACAACAACCACATATTAGCTGTTTCAAATCTATAAAAACGCCAACGTCGCAATTTACCGAATTATTTTTTTAAATAAGATTGATAAAATTGTAAAATAGTTATTAATGATTAGATCTCTCATTGAAATTGAATTACATTAGCAATTAATTTTTTTGAAGTGCATGAATAATTTATAATTTTAAGAGAAAATGCGACGTTGGCGTTTTTATAGTTTTGAAACAGCTAATAGGTCTTACAAACGTTAAAACAATAAATAATAAATAATAAAAATAAAGACAATGAAATTGGACATTACAAGATATTACATGTTTTTAAAATTATTAATAAAATCGTCAAAGTTGTAAAAGGCTTTGCACACTAAATAAGACTTTAATCTAATTTTAAAATTTTTTTACATCTAAATATTTAACCTTATCAGGCAGTGCATTGTAAAATTTAACACCAAGATATTCACTATTCGTAGACTTTGGAAATCTTATTTTTTTTAAGCAAAGGTACGCTATGAACATCTGCCCTAAATATTTTTTTAACAATTAATTTAAAGTGATATTGTTTAAACTAAAAACTATTACGCATTCTCAATTCTCAAATCCATAGGTATAGTCATTTATGAGTTTCGTTTGAGTTGTTCAACTTTTTTTCAATAACCCACAAAAATTTTTAAAATATCATTTGGTTCTATTGCCATAATAGCGTTGTAATCGTAGAAAACTAAAACTCAAGGAAAAATGGAATATTTAATTGAATCTCTTATACTATTATATTAAAACTCGAAATATAATTATAAAATATTTTTTTTATAATTACTTGGTTAGAAAATTTTAAATGATGGTAGATTTAATTTAATCCAAAAACTTCTGCATTTTTTTCTAGAAATTTGTCTTTGTTTTTAACCTTTAAACTCTTTAATGATCGTAATACGAAATCTACTTAATTGTTGTTTTCAAGTGATATAGTTTGTTTTTTGCAACACCAGGTGTCTCATTAAAAGGCGGTATTTCGTGTGACCTGAAACAAAACGTTACAAGGCAATAATTTCAATCTCCGATCTCTAAAATCGGTGAGTTGGGTCCGAGTTTGCATCGGTAAACTAGTAAAAATGTCCCTTCTTTTTCTCTCGTCCCAATCATAAAAATTTCATCGTCTGAGCTTGAACTCAGGTATAGAAGAGAGCCCGTTTCTCAGCTAATGTGTTTTGGTGACGACAAGTAACGAGCTCCGACCGTAAATAATTTAAAAAGTCAAGTTTTAGTGTTTTAAAGTCAAAAGCGGCCCACTAAAGTGGACGCCCTACGGCTCCTCCGACTAACATTCTTTCTCCTCTCGGCGTCGGCGATTTTTTTATCGATCGTTTCTGTTTCTATAATGACTTTGTTATGATATTTTTTTGATTACTTGGAACTAAACTGTTTTTATTTTCAGTTGAAAGAAAAAGCGGTTGATTTCCTGGTATGTAGATTTCAATTATTTCTATAAATTGGTGCCTGAACTCGTTTAAACTTGAGGAAATTAAACGATTTCAAGCACGGAATTAGCCCAAATTTCATTCGGAGCAAAAATAACCATGACAAGGCAACAACTTTGAATCCGGACTCTAATAAGTAATAATAAACTCGTTCATTTGCACCGCTATCGATACTAAAACACAAAAATGCTTTGTCGGTCTGACCTCTCTGACTTATTTGCTTATTAAAAGACATCAAAGCGATTATTTTTACGGCTTTTCTCTTTTTATGCCTCCTTATTTTATAATAATTTCCGCAAGCGGCGCTATTAAAACGGACATTTTTCGAGCGAGCTTTCGGTTAAACATGCGAGCTTTCCTAAGGAGCTTAAGTTGTAATTCAATTATCAACTCTCGAACAATTTGTAACTTAAATGGGTCAAGGAAGCGTTTCCTATTTACACTTAAAAAATGACTCGGTTATGCTCAAACTTGGCGCAATTAGAGCTTTACTGACCGAGCTTTCACTCTTATTTCCCTGGAGTTTTGCGTTTAATGGCTAGATTACGTAAATATCGTCCTGCTTGTCATTTTCCTGCTGAGCTTTTCGACAATCACTCAGAGGGCGCTGGCGGCGGCGGAAGTAAGGAAGAGCGGGATCGATGTCTCCACTTCCGGTGCGGTTAGTTAGCGCCAGCACCCCTCAAAAGCCAGGGGCGGAACTAGTCCAAAATGGGGCCCGTTTCAGTTTTATTTTAATACTTTAAAATTGCTGTACAACGCGAATACGAAATTAATTTTGCAAAATATGTGTCTAGAAATGTGTGAAAGAGTTCACTAGTTGAAGTTATATTTGAACTTAAGAAGACAGAAAAAAGATACAACTTTATTTAATTAGGGGCAATGTCAGGCAAAATTTAGGGATTTCTTTAGTGGTCAGGTCAGGTCAGGTCAGTGGTCTAAACGAAAAAATCCACTTTTAAATTGTAGAAATGTTGAAAATAGCTGTTCTCTTGTCCAAAAAGAAAAGCTACAAAATATAAAGAGAAGGTCTAAAAAGTATTGATAGAAATAATAAATAACTACTAACTAACTGGAAAAGAAGAAGAAATCTACTGCAATAATTATATAATTAATTAGAAAATTAATAAATAGGACATAATTAAAAAATTAAAATCACTCTTGAATAATCATGAAGTGTTACTAAAATATGTAAATCTGGACTAACTGAAAGCATCCCTTAAAAAAACTTAAAAAATCTGGTTCTAATAAATATTTTTTTAATAACTCGTTACTTTATCCTGCATTAATTTTTTGGTATATGGCTGCTACAAATCTGATGTGTTTGAATTCTTAAGATTTGAGATTAACGGATTAGAATAATACCTTCTACAAGAGAAAATAACTTAGGGCACTTGTAAATTAAATTTTCCTTCGCAGAATTAAATAACTTAACGACTAATTCAGAATTGGAGATTTTTTCTTTCGGCTCGATTCTAACAAACTTTTTTATATTTTATCTTATACAGTTTATTTTAACAACGTACCTAAGAGAGAAAATATACGAAACCACATTAAAAAAGGTTTTAATTTTTTTTACGTAAATTCGTTTTTATTTAGAAAGTAAGAAAGGTAATAGGTTTTTATGGTACACATAACTGAACGAATTTTATCAACAAAAAAATAATTTTACCGCACGAGTCAAAGCCGAGTGCGATAATAATTTTGAGAAGATAATAGTTAGCATTCTTAAGTGGATAGAATGCGACTAAAACACGAATGCAATACAACGTTTTATCCACAATTACCACATTAACAAAAATGGAATTAATCGAAGTTAAATTTTAATGTTTTCATTATTTCACTAGTGGAATAAAGTTACTTTATTTAGTGGATAATAAGTCTTTTTATATGCTTCATAAGTGTGGATAAAACTCTAATTATAATTATTATAATGATTGTAGATAAAGTTTGTTTATTCACGTGTATCTAGATTATTTTTTCGTCCGATAATTCCTAAAAAAGGCAGTTTTTATTACGTCTAAGAGCAATTAAATTTTACTTCCGCATTAATGTGACCATTGCTAATACCAACTAAATAGTAACGTAATTCGAATGATAGTTTATTTGTAAACTAAATTTTAATTCGCATTCTGTAAATTTTTAAAACAATAGTTTAATTAAAAGGAAGAATAAAATAAATTAAAACAATACATAAAATGTTCACTTTTTCTTCTAATCTCGTTATCAAATTTCAATTTGCGACGGATTTAAAAAAAATTGCACATGATACGTTATGGAAAGTCTTTTATAGTTTAACTTGCAAAATTTGCAAAATTTGATCTCTGCGCTCACTCGTTTTGGCAAATATTATGCTCGTTAAACGAAATCGGCTGATTTCTAATCGATTACGTAAACAACTGCATATTCCTTTTTTCGTTTTATCAATAGCAGTTTGAACTTAGTGTTGTTATAAACATTGTTTTGTTTATAATCTTTTGGCTTATTTTATTCATCATTTTGATTAAAACATTATTTTATTAAAAGGAAATGGAAAAAATAATAAAGCGTATAGTACTCGTTTTCAAAATAAAAGATATCGCGGTAGGCCATGACTGTGTAAAACGACCTTTACGTTTTGTAACTAAAAGTGATAAAGTTACGTTTACGTTTGATAAAACGACCTTTACGTTTTGTAACTAGAAATGATAAAGTTACGTTTACGTTTGACTGTCAAAACTCAAAACGTCAAATAAAATTTGAGGTTACTCCAGAAAAAGCAATGTCACAGTGCTTGAAGAACACTAAAACCTTATAAAACGCTTTGATTTTTAAATTGAATAATCCACTACAATGACACAAAAGTGACAAATCTTTTGACAGTTTTGACACATCTAGTTGGAAAATAAATACTAACTAATTATTAATTTGAGAAGATACTAAAAATAGCAGTATAACCAACTTAAATTCAAATTTCCACAGCCTACCGAGATATCATTTAATTTGAAAAGGAATATAATTACTTTTTCAATAAGTTAATACGAACAATAGGTATGTAAAAAAGTAATTTTTGTAAAAACAAATTTTTCTTAGGGTCAACTAATCACTGATTTTGATATTTTTGATAATTAATGTTGAAGAATGTTTCGTAGTGTTGTGGTTTTGGTAGACATTTCTTCACTAAACCCTCACTATAGACCAGAAATAGAAAATAACTCGCTAAATATAGTAAAATCTTAGGTATTCGGACGCGACCTTTTTTAACACCTTTTTTTTTACAAAAAATTGTGACAAATTACAGAACAATACATTTAATTAATGGACACGCGACAAAATCTCTAGACTTTATTGTGTACAACAAGTGTGCTAAAAAATAAATAAAAAGTACTTACCTACGTACACTTATGTGTTTAATTTAAATTAAAAAGATGCGGCAAAAACTGATAATGTGAGAGGAAGGAGGACATTTCAAACTTTGCGTATCAAAGTTTTATCAATTTTGTGAAGTAGGTACTTAAAATTTCAGTTTTTCAGTGCGTTGTTCTACCCAAAATAAAATCAAGTAGCGTTTTAACCGGAGGGATAGATTTCAATAATTAATTTTTTATTGTAAATTAACACATATTGGCCATTGCATTTTTCTTTGCTCATTGTATTGCCATGGTATTTTTCAGTTAGTTGTTCAAGACGCGAAATAATTCACTTGAACAAATTTTATTAAAATGTTGCTTCTGCGGTAGCTCAGCTCGCCCATGCTTGGGGGTGGCACAGCCACCCTGTCTTAATCGTCGATTTGTTTTCCAAATGAAATTCCGCGAAGCGCAGACAGATCATTAACAAAAGTCTCAGGCCGGCCAACCTTTCAAAATAAAATTATCTCAGTGTACTTATTCTTAGGGCCGTTGTGGCGCCACCTGACCACGCCCCCACAACGCGCTCCTTGTCCCACCCACAGCCCCAACCCATCGTTTCTCTCTCTTGTATGTTTTATGTTTTTATATATATCTCGCACGGTTCATTAATGGTGAAGACGGGTTTCTCTCTCAGGTGCAGGTATCGGAGTTTTAATTATAATTTATCTTTATTTACTGCCATCTATCGTCTTTCATCTTTGATGTTTGTTTATAATTTTTTTTTTAATTAATTCAGTTAGAAGTAGGCGCGCGATTTATGGGGGTCTCCCCTAGAAAATAATACCGTGCGATTCAAAAATGTGCCCTCGCTTTGGGTGGCTATCTATCGGCAAGTCGGGGCACTAAAGACAGCAGTTTTACATTAAAGCAACTGAAGTATCTCGGCGCTACCGTTGAGATAACAATCCAGTAGGCCATTCCGACGATTCTCTTCTGTCTGTGTTTCAAATACCTGGATAAATAGCACGGCCTGCTGCTCCTTTTAACACAAAAACTCGTACATAGTCAAGCAGAGTGATAAAATTGTACTTAACGGGTGTTGAAATGTTTAATAATATTCGAGTGATACGAGTGTGACTTTGAAGAGGGAAAATGCCTCCGAAGGCTTAATGACGCGTCTTAACCGTGATAACGAGATTCAATTAGCGACCCATCAGAAAGCTTTTATTTTCGGAGACGTCAAAGCTCACAATTTAACTAAAAGAAGAAAAAAATTCACCAGCGGGTGCAACAGCTCAAAAGTTCAGGGTTCGATCCCCGACACGAGCAACTTTTTTTGTGATTTGTGATTAAATCTGATTATATTTCTGCTTAACCCTAGCCTAGCTTGCGTTATTGATGAAGACAAAATAACAATTTAAAAAAAAAACACGTGTTTAAGTCTAAATATACCAATTGTCAACACAGTCTATACCACAAGTTGTTATTTTCAAAGCGGAAGCGTTAACTCAAAAATTTCGGGTTCGATCCCTGATACCTGCAAGTTTTTTTTTTAATTTTTTTCAAGTTTTTGGGAATAATTAGTATAGTTTTAAAAGAAACCTGATTTATATTCTGAATTATAGGTGTTTTTAACCAATTGTCACCACAGCGCCAATTCAAAAATTTCTGGTTCGATCTCTTTTATGATTTTTTAAGACGAATATTTTTAATTATAGTACAAATGTAGGTGTTTTTTAAGTCTATTGGAAGATTTTGCGTTTATGGTCTAGACAAAATGACAACTTAAAAAAGGTGTCTACGACCTAATATTCTATTTGATTTCTTCACCAACTGATGCTCCAGATCAGAAATTTTAGGTTCAATCCTTTCTTCAAATTATGTTTTTCTTAATTTTTGATTTAATTTTTAATTTTTGCAACTGTGAATTGTCTTAATTGTCTTAATTTTTAATTCAGTGTAATTATATTTCTTAACTAGGGCAGTAAATAGATGTTTCTAAGCCTATCTAAACGTTTTGCACTTATGATTAAGACCAAATAAACCAAATTGATTGTCAAAAAGGTTTAGGCAAGCAGTCGTTATTTTCAAAACATTGTAATTGTTTATTCTCAAACGGATGCGCCAAAAAATTCACGTTCGACCCCTGAAACGAGTAACTTTTTTTGTTGTTTTTTTTCTCAAGACATTCAAATAATTCCTTGAATTTTCAATTAAAGACTAATTAAACCAATTGCTGTCATATTTAGAAAAATAATCATTACTTTCTATACAGAAGCGAATGTGCGTCAACTCAAAAATTTCGGGTTCGACCAAAGCAAATTTTTTTAATTTTTTTTTAAGAATTTCTAATACTCTAATCACTCTAGTTTTGAATTAAATTTAATTACCTATATTTTTAATTCTACACCTTTTCCAATTGCAGAATGTATCAGATTATGTAATTTCAGAAAGTATCAAATGTATTTCAGAATAGTCAAATGTAGTTCAGAAGGAATCAAATGTATTTCAGAAAATAATAATCGTACATATTTTATTACCATATTTTATCGATTATTACCGTACAGACACTTATTTTATGTGGAATGTGTCGATTATTTAAATAACGCACTTGAGAAATCTTACCCTATTTGCAGAATAAATACTTATTTTTATATTTTCTGAAATACAATTGACTATTCTGAAATACATTTGGTATTTTCTGAACTACAATTGCACAAAGTGTAGTATGTATGCAGGAGTTTTTAAGCTTATTTGAGTTTTGCATTTATATGGTGTAGACAAAATAGTGACAAATTTTAAAAGAATCAAGTCTAAGACCAAATAACCAAAATAATATCAACACGATTTATACGAAAAGGCGTTATTTTTAAAAATTTGCAACAATTTATTTATAAGCGGAATCGTGAACTCAAAAATTTCGGGTTCGATCCCTGATGCGAGCAAGTTTTTTTTTAAATTTGTTCAAGACTTTCGAATAAATTGTTCTAGTTTTCGACTAAATCTGATTGTATTTTGTAATTATAGGTTGTCATCACGGCGCCAACTCAAAAACTTCGGGTTCGATCCCTGATATGAGCAACTTTTTTATTTTTTATTTTTTAAGGTTTTCGAATATTAATTGCCCAAGTTTTGAATTAAATTTGATTATAATATTTCTTTACTTCTATTATGTATGTTGAAGTTTTTAAGCCTATTTGCAGACAAAATAATGATAACTTTTGAAAGAATCAAGTATAAGAAAACCAAATTAATGTCAAGACAGTTTAGACAAATAGTCGTTATTTTCAAATATTTGTGACTGTTTATTTACTCACAAACGTATGCGACAAAAAAATCAGGTTCGATCCTTGACACGAGTATCTTTTTTTGTTTTTTTTTTAAAGACTTCTAAATAATTCCTTTAATTGATTAAAGACTTACTAATTGCCGCTAATATATTTATAGAAATTCGATCTCTGATATGAGCAACTTTTTTTCAAATTTTTTAAGAATTTTGAATACTCAATTTTTAAATTAAATTATATTTTGAATTCGAGTACGTATGTAGGAGTTTAGAAAGAAATCGTTATTTTCAAGATTTGCAACGATTTGTTTGTTAAGCGGACCCGCCAACTCAAAAATTTTGGGTTCGATCCCTGATATGACCAACTTTTTTTTATTTTTTTTTAAGAATGTTGAATACTAATCAATCTAGTTTTGAATTAAATTTAATTATATTTTGAGTTCTAGTGTATATGTAGCAGTTTTTAAGCCTATATGAAAGTTTTGCATTTTTATGGTGGAGACAAAATAATGACAACTCATCAGCTGAGAATATAAACTGTTTGGTGTGTCGGGTTTTTAAACAGTGTCAATGTTGTTTTAAGCCTATTTGGACAAAATGACAACTTTTGATTAGATTAAGTGTATAAGACCAATTAAACTAATTGCCACAGTGTAAGGAATAGTCCTTACCTTCTACCTTCTATTCAGAAGTAGATGTGTCAACTCAAAAATGTAGAGTTTGATTCCTCCTGATCCTGATAAGAGAAGTAGCTTTTTTTTCAATTATTTTCCAGAAACATGAAGACGAAATTTTTCCAGATAAAAAACATTTAAAGTGAAAAAACTTGTACTTGATTTCCCCCCCAAAAAAAAAACCATTTAACTGGAACGATTTGTTGGTTGTGTATGAATGTGGAAAAAGGTTGAAAAATCGAAATTGGAAAATCTTTTTGCTTGCATTCGCAGGGCCGTCCCGCAATATCACGTCGTAATAATTCCATCCCAGCTTACCATGATGTAAACCTCTCCGGAGGTATTATTACACAAATTGCTTTGAATTTTTGATGAATCGTCGAGGAGTGGTGATAATTATTTAATAATATAATTACCCCGTCTATATGTTCCACGTGTGTGCCGTCAACGTGAGAGCGAACATGAGCGTATTCATCGGTTCTTGTTTCGTTTAATTAACACTATCGAAATGATCAGAAGTGACTTAAGACTATTTACATATTCAAAAGGCCAAAACGTGTAATTTAAATTTTTATTCGATAATAAAGTGGCGATCCTTAAAAAACCAGTAGCTAATGGTGGAAGTGCCCGATTTTATTCGTGGTGGTACGCAATGCGTTGCTCGAGAAAATATAGGGTTTTTATCTTTACGATTTCGTAGAAATTAGTTTGTGTTTAGTGTTTAAATGCGGCGGCGCTAATAAAACGTGGAATTTCTCGGCCGATTTATCGACGAAACGACCTTCTTCGTCTTCTAATTACCAGAAATTTCCTCGCTGAGGGATTCACATGTCATCGCCGACATTTACATTATTATCTCAGACCGGAGCTAATTGCGGTGTAAAATCGAACGATGCACTGTTTCGTTGCTCTCTGGACACGGACCAAACGTGTTTCCGATCCAACAAGTCACTAGCCTTAATTAGCGAGATATCTGATACGGATCCAGATCCGAAGTGCCGCTTTATGGCGAAAAGAAATCTACATTACCGACTTTATTATTATTTCGAGGCGATTTACGACGACATGCACAAGTGATTTGACGGAATTTCGGTTTTGCCTAATTAACTCAAAAATTCGGGGTTCGATCCCCGACGCGAGCAACTTTTTTTCGGACTACACAGTAAAAAAATTTAAAGGTAAAAAACATTTTGACATGTGGTTAATTTTTCTAGTGTTCATTTTGACACTAGATTATGTTTAAAATAACATAATATATCTTTTACATAATAACTTATAATTAAAAAAGATTTTCTGTCAGTGGCATAATTACATAAAAACATGAATTTTTCCTTTTAGGGGGCATTTTTTACACAGTGTTCAATAGTCTTATTTTAGTTTAAACGAGAGACACAACAAATCTATGTAAGGTTATTTAAATAATTGGCTGTCATTGAATAAAAATGGTTGCAAAAATGATCGAATCTGACTTTTATTTAATATCTTATTGAAAAAGTACGTATAGAAATAAAACGATGTTTCATTTTTTATTTCTATGAGTACAGAATTACCGAATTTTTATTAAATATACTTATAGACTAATATGGTTTTGATTCGTAAATGGTTGAGACGTTAGAATACTGGGCTTTGTGTTTTTGTGGTTTAAGTGAGAACCCTTTCGTAATTACTTTTCTAATTTTTATTAAACGATTTAGTTAGCATTTAGTAAATTATTAGATCAAGTTTAGAGAAAGGATCCTGTAAATGGTTTTGGAAACGGTTCGTGTTCTTGATTCTGTACTTAATCAACTCTCGCATGACAAAGCAGCACAGTAAAAAAAATTAAAGGTAAAAAACATTTTGGCATGTGGTTAATTTTTCTAGTGTTCATTTTGACACTAGATTATGTGATTATGTTTAAATGACTGTTAACATGACACATCTTTTACATAATAACTTATAACTGAAAAACATTTTCTGTTAGTGTCGAAATTAAAACATGAATTTTACTTTTTAGAGTTCATTTTTTACTCTCAAATGATGTTTGCAGTTTATGGTGTAAAATATAACTGCACAGGGTTCAATAATCTTACCTTAGTTTAAACGAGATACACACACTTCATAAATGGTTCTGAAAATAAAAAAAAATAACTTTTTTTTCAAATCTTTCATTAACATTATTAATGTGAGTAGAGAGATGGTGTGTAGAGAAAATACTCCTAGTGATTTAACAATTTAACAATTTAGACTGGTTTTTAAAATGGTTAGCACTTCTTGAAAAAAAAACAAATCTATGTAAGGTTATTTAGGTATTTGTTGTCATTGAATAAAAATGATCGAATCTGACTTTTACTTAATATCTAATTGAAAAACTACGTATAGAAATAAAAAGATGTTTTATTTTTTATTTCTATGGAAATAAAAAGATGTTTTATTTTTTATTTCTATGAGTACTGAATTTCCGAATTTTTAGTAAGTATACTTATAGATAAAAATGATTTTGATTCGTAAATGGTTGAGACGTTATAATACTGGGCTTTGTGTTTTTGTGTTTTAAGTGAGAACCCTTTCGTAATTACTGTTCTAATGTTTATTAAAAGATTTAGTTAGCATTTACTAAATTATTAGATCAATCTTAGAGAAAGGATCCTGTAAACGGTTCGTGTTTTTGATTTTGTAGTTAATCTACTCTCGCATGACAAAGCTACACAGTAAAAAAATTAAAGGTAAAAAACATTTTGGCATGTGGTTCATTTTTCAAGTGTTAATTTTGGCACTAGATTATGTTTAAAAATGACTGTTAACTGGTTCTGAAAATAAAAAAAAAATTTTCAAATCTGACATTTACATTATTTATGTGAGTAGAGAGATGGTGTGTAGAGAATATACTCCTAGTAATTTAACAATTTAACAATTTAGAGTGATTTTGAAAATGGTTAGCACTTGTTGAAAAAAAAAACAAATATATGTAAGGTTATTTAGATAATTGTTGTCACTGAATAAAAATGGTTACAAATATGATCGAATCTGACTTTTACTTAATATCTAATTGAAAAACTACGTATAGAAATAAAAAGATGTTTCATTTTTGATTTCTATGAGTACAGAATTATCGAATTTTTAGTAAGTATACTTATAGATAAATATGGTTTTATTCGTAAATGGTTGAGACGTTATAATACTGGGCTTTGTGTTTTTGTGGTTTAAGTGAGAACCCTTTCGTAATTACTTTCTTAATTTTTATTAAAAGTTTTCGTTAGCTAATAGTAAATTATTAGATTAAGTTTACAGAAAGGATCCTGTAAATGGTTTTGGAAACGGTTCGTGTTCTTGATTCTGTACCTAGTTATCAACTGTCGCATGACAAAGCGAGAAAAAATTAAAGGTAAAAAACATTTTGGCATGTGGTTAATTTTTCTAGTGATCATTTTGACACTGGATTATGTTTAAAATGACTGTCAACATGATACATCTTTTATATAATAACTTATAATTGAAAAACATTTTCTGTCTGTGTCGAAATTACATAAAAACATAAATTTTAACTTTTTGGGTGCATTTTTTACACTCTCAAATGATGTTTGCAGTTTATCTAGTAAAATATAGCTGCACAGTGTTCAATAATCTTATCTTAGTTTAAACGAGAGACACAGAATGTCCAGACTGCACATAAGCACACGTTTTTGGGCAACTTATTTTATTTTTATGAGTACTGGGACAGTTACAATGGCTGATATAATTTTCAAATTATGTTACAAGAAGTCCATAAAGTTTTGTAAAGTCAAGAAAAATTGTGTATTCGATAATATCTTAGAATTAGGTAAGCTACTGACTCAATTATAATAACTTTATACTTGTTTTAATGTATTAGAGTAGAACTATTAAATATAAGTACTTAGTTAAAAGTGTTATTATTTTACAGCGAAAACAAAATTTGATAATTTGAATTGAATAAATACGGCAGTTCATGAGTTCAGATCTTTTACAACAAGACAGGAATAATATTGTGTTGAATTAATGTTGCTTAAATATGAAGAACTAAATAAGTGAAAACAAACTTACGGTTCTACTGATTTATGTATTGTTCTAAAACATATTTTTGTTAAGTAGATATGTACCCGCACTTTGAATTTATTTTTTAATTCGTTTTTTCGTGTATATATGTATTTTTTTAATAAACATTTGAATATATTCATGCCTAACACTAGAATTCTTTGTACACCCAAGAAGTACTTACATTAGAACATTCAGATGAGTGTGTAAAACATTTATAAAATATAATTATTACACTAGTTTAGGTGTTAAAAGTACATATACAAAAAAGTTAATTTACACTAGAAAATAATACACTCTAGAGTGTGGTCCTCTGAGGACGACCACTCTTAGGGTCGGTTTACAGAAAGCGAAATTAAAATTTAAATCAAGATTAAACTAATTCGAATTAAATTGCCACTTAAATGCATTGACAAATGTCAAGTTAATCTCGAATTAAAATTTGATTCCAGTTAAACTGTTCTGTAAACCGGCCCTTAGTATTATTTTAGTGTGAATAACATCAGAAAATGTTTGACTGTGTTATTGTCAAATCTGCGCCTTTCACTAAAAAACCACTCGGGCTGAAATGGTTTTGGAAACGGTTCGTGTTTTTGATTTTGTAGTTAATCAACTCGACAAAGCCACACAGGAAAAAAATTAAAGGTAAAAGACATTTTGGCATGTGGTTAATTTATTTAGTGTTAATTTTGACACTAGATTATGTTTAAAAAATGACTGTCAACATAATACATCTTTTACAAAATAACTTATAATTGAAAAACATTTTTGTCTGGTTCGAAATTACATAAAAACATAAATTTTAACTATTTGGGTGCATTTTTTACACTCTCAAATGATGTTTGCAGTTTATCTAGTAAAATATAGCTGCACAGTGTTCAATAATCTTATCTTAGTTTAAACGAGAGACACAGAATGTCCAGACTGCACATAAGCACACGTTTTTGGGGAACTTATTTTATTTTTATGAGTACTGGGACAGTTACAATGGCTGATATAATTTTCAAATTATGTTACAAAAAGTTCATAAAGTTTTGCAAAGTAAAAAAAATTGTACTTTCGAAAATATCCCAGAATTAGGTAAATTACTGATTCAATTATAAGAATTTTATTCTTGTTTTAATGTATTACAGTAAAACTATTAATACTTAGTTAAAAGTGTTATTATTTTACCGCGAAAACAAAATTTGATAACTTGAATTGTGAGGAAAACATAACTTTCGCAGATTTGGAAGGGGCCGAATTAGAAGAAGACTGTTTACTATACTGTTAGATACTTGAAACCGAAAAACATCCTACCTTCTACCATAGTGGTTTTAAATAAGACAGTTCAAGAGTTCAGATCTTTTACAACAAGACAGGAATAATATTGTGTTGAATTAATGTTGCTTAAATATGAAGAACTATGTAAGTGAAAACAAATTTACGGTTCTACTGATTTATGTATTGTTCCAAAACATCTTTTTTTTAAATAGGTATGTACTTACTCGTAGTTTGAATTTATTTTTTATTTTGTTTTTTTTTGTGTATTTGTATTTTTTTAATAAACATGTGGATTTATACATGCCTTTATGTTAAACTATTTTCACACTGTAACCAGTAACTACACTAAAATTCAATACTTTGTACACTCAGGAAGTACACTAGAACATTTAGTTAAGTGATTATTACACTAGTTTAGGTGTTACAAGTACATATAGAAAAAAGTTCATTTACACTAGAAAATATTACACTCTATAGTGTGGTCCCCTGGGGACCACTCATAGTGTTATTTCAGTGTAAATAACAGCAGGAAATTTTTTACTGTGTAGAACTCATTTGTACGAGTTAAAATATTTGGCCCATAACATAAGGAAAATAAAGCAATCCATCTTGTTGCGGTAAAAACGCACCACCGCGAATTCCTCGTGACGTGGCCTTTCGGCGGTGTCTTTTTCCATTTGAAAAAAATTCAACTAAACAGGATGCGTGATTGTGAATTCAAATGTGAAAATTATGCGTCTTTTGTGCCAAATGACTGAACTAAGCGACGCGAAGACTCGATAATTATTTGTAAAGAAAGAATTATTTTAATATTTTATACCTCACACCATGCGGCGTTTTAATATAAATATAAATAATGCTGAAGAGCCGGCTTTGAAAGTACCGCTCGTTTAATATCCTGTATTTTAATTTTACACTCCTCTTAATATTTCACTTCGCTCTCGCGGTTATTGAATCGAAGAGCCCGTCATTTGTCAGTTAATTAATAATCTGATACGAAACTGTATCAAGGTTTCGCAAAATTTAAAAACTCCACATTACACATTCAGGTTGCGTTGCCGTAAATACACTCGGTGAAGTTTATGGCAACAATACCACTAAAAAATAAATAAAATTTTAAAATTATGTAAAGCACTAACTCTAGGGCACACATTCCCAACGTATTTACATACATAATTGTTACGCATTTACGTTTATCGCTTCATCTAAATATATATGAATTAAGAACTACACTTGCTTGTTTGTTTTATTTGTTAACATGGAACACAAAAGAAAAAGTGCTCGCGTCAGGGATCGAACCCAAGTTTTTGAGTTAGCGTTGGTGGCAAATCTTTGAAACTATTATTGGTATTAAACGCTTATTTTTTAAAAAGCTGTCATTTTACCACTCCCCAGAAATGCCCAATAAATACCTAGGTCCGCAAACACTAATAAATATACAGTTAAATATTTTAAAAACTATTCATCAAAACTTATTGAAATTTGGTACAAGCTTAAAAGTACATAAATTCTATCGTTTAAGATGTTTATCAAATTCCTATCTTTTTTTGTTCTGAGGATACAAGGCTAACTTGTTTTTTTTAAATGGCAAGAAGGGTGAAATTTAATATTTTTAAAAAGAGCATTTTTTTCTGAATTCTATGGTGTAACACATGCATACCTTATTTTAATCGAAACTTAAAAAAAATATCGAACTAATAAAATTTTCAAAAATGTAAAATGGCATTAGCCTTGGAATGTTGACTCTATCAATCGTTACCTCTTTGCCGCTTGAACTTTGACCAAAAAATAAGTAAAAGTTAATAATAATTGTTAAAATAACACTTTTAAGTGAAAAAGAACACATTGTAATAAAAAAAGCAAAACATGAAATACGTTTTTTATGTTACAAAAGTTGTTGCCCAAAATGATTTCCATTGGCTTTCTGTCGCCATAACCAACCATCATGAGAGTTTCTGTACTCTCAGTTTCACTTAAATGTACCATTGTTAAACTAATTATTGCACACAAGTTTAATTTTTGGCTAACATACAAGTGACAGATTGCTAATGACAGTTTTTTTAAAGCTATCTTAGTTTTACTTTTGCAGAACTCGAGAATAAAATTTTTGAATTTTAATTTTTTTTTGTCTTTTAATGAAAATAAAAGTGGGAATTATATCACTAAATTCAGAAAAAAAATGCTCTTTTAAAAATTATTAATTTTAACCCTTCGTGTCATTTAAAAAAATAAAGTTAGTCTTGTATTTTCAAAACAAATGACGGTAGAAAATTAAAAAAAATCTCAGATGATAGAATTTAAGCGCATTTAACTGTATCCCAAATTTCAACGTGCTCTGTTACACCGTTCTGAAAATTTTAGCTGTATCCATACTTTTTAGCGACCCTGTATAATCATATTTAATTGAAAATAGAGACAAATGCGCCAAAGTCTTAAAAAATAAATTGAGAAATTTTGTAAATATGCCAACAAATATAAAAAAAATTGTTCGAATCAGGGATTAAACCTCAAATTTTTAAATTTGTACTATCTATTAAATACTTGTTTTTTTTAAGGTTCTGCTAGCTTAAAATCACCTAAAAGTAGGTATCTGTTGCTGTATATGAAAGACTGTAGGTAGCAGCGTTTGGTGTTAAATACTCTACATTTTTCACTGTAAATAAATCGTCGCAAATTTTTGAAAGTAAAAACTATTAGTCCAAAATGTAAAAAAAGCTTGTACATAATTCCAATTCCAATTTTTTTACTTTTTTTCCTAAATCAGTAGGTAATAATTTAATCAAAATATAATTTACAACTGACTAAACAAAATATTTTAGTCTAGTCATAACTAGGAAGAGAGAAAGGGAAGAAAAGTATGAGTAGATAAGTAGGTATACAAAGAAATTGCAAATTTGTAAACATAAAGAAATATTAATAGTTGCCTATTGATCACGTCAGAGGTTAGACAATAAAAATTCTACTCAAAATCTATTTTTACTATTTATTTTACTATTTCTAGTGTCTTCTTCATAGTATGTAGGTATTTATGGCTCTTTTGTCTTTATTTCATTCAGTATTTTTATTTTTCTGCTTTTCCTTATTTTTCCTGTACATATATTGACTTGCTTATTATTGAGATGAATGGAACAAAAATTTATTGTAATTACAAAAATCAAATAAACCATTGATTTTTATGATCAGTTTCCATTTTTTATTTCTTAATTTTACCTAATTAATTTTTTCCGCTTTCGTTAAAAGGTTTCTTCCCGTATATTGTTCTGCTTCCTTCTTCTTAAATTTATCATGTTTTCATAAACTTTCAACCTATTTTTTGACCTTTCTTATGTTTTTTTCTCATATTATTTTTTTCCCCTATTTTGTTTTCCTTATCTATTAACTGTATGATTTTACCTTTGCCTTACCTCTTCACTTTTTCTATTTTTTTCCCTTATTTAACTCTCTTTTTAACCCAAAATACTATTTTGGTTCTACAATTATGTCTGTCTTTGTCTTCGTATTTGAAAAATTATAAGAAAATCATAAGAAAACATTGTTTTACTCTTTATTCTACTGCAACTTATTACGTCTTCTTTATGCTGTTTATTGTGCTTTTATTTCCATTTTTTATTCCTTAGTTTTGAGCTTCCTCTTTCAATTTCCTTAAAATTTCTTTCTCATAATCTTTTATTCTGCTTTTTTTTTTTTTAACCCTGAATTAATTACTTTTTGTTCATTCTTATGCTTTCTTTCCTTTAAGGTTTCATCTCTATCTTTTTCACTTTTTTCTATTTAGGTATTCACTTCTTGACATAAACATGGTTTCTTACTCAACCCTTTCATAATGGTTCAAAAGAGATGTTTTATTGATTTTCACAATTCACATAACTTTTACTTTCTTCTTCTTCTTCGTAAAAGTCCTAGATTTTGCGCACTTGTTGTTAAATGTAGCCATTACGTGCCTCCCTTGGTGCAAAATGCACCATTTTTCGCATGCCAAGCAATTGGTGAAATTCTCCGTCTGGTCAATTTTTAATTTACCATTCTGTGGCGCCTCATTCCATGTGTCCGTTTGACAGCTGCCATCGTCCAACTGATATTCTCGTTAAACCAGCATGATCCTCGTTGGATGATTTTAATGAGTGATTCGTCGTAAAACAGCCCTCACCCTTGAAGTTAATTAAGTCGATGAAAAATGAAAAATCGTTTTCGTTACCGTTCAGTTCGTTGGTACAAGTCGGTCGGAGCAACGGTATCAAGAGCGGCTCTCTATCTAAACCTTGTATCTTGGAATATTTAAATGTTTAGTGCTCGGTGTGCGACCGAAGACCGAATCCGACCGTGGACCACACAAGTATCTCATAGAAGGTTGGCACAAATCATCCATCGAAGGAAACAAAACCTGTTCTCACATCATATTATACCGAGCGTTACGTCTTTTTGAAATATGCATCGAGTTTTTGCCTTTTGAGCGATCACTTCGATCTATTTTACGACTTGTTAATAATTTCTATTGTCGATTAGAAAATTATACAACGGCCAGCGGGTCGTAATTATTTACCAAGTCCCGAAACAAATCAATAAGTCTAATGTGTATAATAAGCCAACATCTCAATTACTTGTATTATTGTTCTTTTCCTACATTTTTTTTGGCTTGTTTTAGACGATACTCAACTCCATGCACAAATACCAGCCTCGGTTTCACCTCGTGAGGGCCAACGACATTTTAAAGTTGCCCTACTCGACGTTTCGGACGTACGTCTTCAAGGAAACGGAGTTCATCGCAGTGACAGCGTACCAAAACGAGAAGGTAAAATAATCTAGTCATGGGAAAAATGGTCCAATCTCGGGCCAAATCCGTTTTTTAATTAGATAAATCTTCACACCTCTACCTGTGAAAACACGCTCTCCATAGAATGTCAACTTAATTAGACTCTCTATCTCGTAATCAGTGAATTTTTCCGTTGGTTTTCTCCCGGTGGATTCCTCAAATGTTTACAGAATTTTTTCTGCTTGAGCCACCACCAGTGGTAATTCGAACAAAACCGAAATTTCATCGCGTCCCAATTAAAATAAAAAGCCTGAAAACCGTTCCTCGATCCGCTAATTGTTCTCGGAATCAAACGAGATATGTCGCACATTATTCGTAAGAACAAAGCCACAAAACCGCTCGAGAAACTCAAAACAGATACGATATGTTATAAGAGCATCGAAGGAGCGCTCGTGTGATAATTAGACAAGGACAAGAACGTTTTGAGTGATTCGAGGAATCTCATTCGAGAAAGAGTTGGTGAAGAGAGACTTTTTCGAATTCTTCTTTACTCTGTCAGATGCGAATTTCCTGTAATTTTATCGCACTAAGTTTATGTAAATAATCGCTCTTTGTTAATTGTCGGGTTAATTAGGTTCATTTTTATTTGCAGATAACGCAGCTCAAGATCGACAACAATCCGTTTGCGAAAGGGTTCAGGGACACGGGGGCGGGCAAGAGGGAGAAAAAGTAAGTATTTAATAAGTTTCCAGCAGTCAACCCGAAAATATCAGAAATGCCTCAGAAAACAAAAACCCTCTGGCAGAAATTGATTAAAAAAACTCGGAAAACAACTACTTTGAATATGAGTAGCTCAGAAATGCTTCAAAAATCCACCTTTACCCTCAAGTACAAAAAGATAACAAGCTTTTTCAAAAAACTTGGGAAATAAAAAAAATCTGTCCGTTTTTCGAAAACTTTCTTATTTAAAAAACATTTACCTAACTATCAAAAAAATATATAAAAAAATGTTTTTTTTAAAAAAAGCTTTTATTTAAAAGATGCACTAAAAAGTAAAAAATAATGTGTTTCAGTCACAGGAGCATATTTTTTCTTACAGAGATTAAAATTCTAAAATTTATAAAAGCTTTGGGAGTTATAAAACTACAGCATTACAGAATTACTTTGTTCTATATTAAGTGAGTGAACAGAGCGCTTTTTATTACACTGTGCATCAACCGTGACGTCCAAATGACCAACATACCGTCTATGTCGGTATAAGTTACGGTATGTACAAATCGAGAACCCCTTTGTAAACATAACGTAAAATTCTAAAACCCCATTTAACACTTTACGCTGATTACATAAACATGTTAAATTTCATTTCATTGCGACTACAGAAACCCTCTCAAATTTGCAAATCGAGAACCCCTTTGTAAACATAACCCTAAACTTTAAAACCCCATTTAACTCCTTTAGGGGTTATGTAACTACACAAGATTGCATTGTCACGCAGATTAAGTAAGTATGCAAAATTTCAATTCAGTGAGACAACAGGAACCCTTTAAAATTTGGCTCCGAAAAAATAACCGACAGACAGACAACATTGTGAGTTAAATAAAAGCTTTTAAAAAGCACTAAGGGAACATACTGAAACTTATATTGATTACGAGTAGTTCAGGCTTTACTGTTGTTTTAAAATTTATTCGTAATACTAAGAAAAATTCTCTCAAAAGATCAATAACTACTTGGAATAGCGAAATTAGTTAACAGGAAAACTAAATAAACAATTAAAAAATTAAACAAAGTAGTTCTGAGTTACTAACTTACTTTAAGTCAAAAAAACAGCAGGTTTTCTAAAGCAGTTCTAAAAAAATAGTAGGATTCATATTATTATTTAATGCGTTATTGAGATAACGTCTCACATCTCAGAAAATTACAACTGGCAAAGAAAACAAGTAGTTCTTGTAAACTCAATAGACCAAAATATATTATTAATAGGTATAATACTAAGTAACAACTACGTTTAAATCTTCGTAAAATGTACTTATATTATTATAATACACGAATCTTCTTCTGAGGTGTAACTCAGAAAACAGAAATATTTCAGTAGAAGTTTTTGAAGAAGTTCTAAATACATAATCCACTTTGTTCCGTCCAATGTGATATTTTTTCCCAGAGGACTACCCAATTAAATAACAATTCCATTTTTTCACAAAACAATAGAATGTAAAATATGGAAAAAATATGAAATATAAAATTCTAAATGAATTATTGGGCTAAAGTACCTACCTAAACGTTTTTGTTGTACATATATCAAATAAATAAGACAACCAAAATTGTATGTGAAATACTCTCTATGTACATGTAGATAATTATGTAATTTTTTCTATAATTACTTATAATTGAATTTAATTAATTAACAAAAATTTGCTTAAAAAAATATTTTTTTAATTCTTTCTTACATCATTAGCCACAAGAAAAGCCCTTCAAAAAATATTATTCGTTGTGTAGCTTAGGTACATTTAATTGTAATCAAATTCTAATTCGCGATTAATTTGTAGTTCCAAGTAAATGACGGCAACCTAAGTAAAATTAGTTTAATTAGTATATAATTGATCATTTGGGTTCAACAAAATTTAGTTGTCATTGACTTGCAAAACCCGAATTGATTCAAAATGTCAACAGAAATAAGTAATGAAAAAAAATCAGCGACTTAATTTTAATTACTATAAGGAATTACTTATAAGAATTGGGTGGTTACAAGACCTGATTTTAAAGAAATTTTACAAAATATTAAATTAAATAAAAATTACTGTCTGTTAATGTCATCTGTGCTATTATCTGCGTTGAAACTGGATTCTATAAAAGCAAAAATAATCTTGTTGGAACATGAAGCAAAAAGGGGTGTAAATGAAAGTATGTAGTTGTCACTGATAACAACCTGCAGAAAAAAATTTTTGTCATTTTTATTAATCATTATAGACAGAAAAAAAAAACGACTCGGATTCGAACCAACGTTTTCCCAATGGCCGGTCAGATATTTATTTTGTAATAAAATATGCTACAAGCCCTTCTAATAAGTTATTTGCATATGCTTCTTATGCTTCTATTTTCATTGTTGTTTTACATGAATATGACTTAATTCCGGAACTAAATCAATCCAATGCAATTTTTTAACCAAAGTGTTAAAACAGCGAAATTCCACTTAATTAGGCAAATATCAGCGGATATTTAAAATCATAAAACACCAGCTTCTTGCTAACACCTTGTGATTGGTTTGTTTTATTGTCGGGAGTGCACTAGCCCGTCAATATCCAATGACAAACACTTTGCAATTTTTTGTGCGGTAGATAAACAAGGAGGAGATAATTTCCGTACTTTTATTGGTCAAATTACTCATTCCTGGAACAAATGAGACGGTACCGAAACCAGTGCTGTTCCCACAAAACTAGAATTCGGCTTCGATGCAATGGCCGATAATAATGCTGCAATTTTATTCACTTTGTCACTCTATAAAAAATTCGAGTTTTTAAATTTGACCCTCAAAATTAATCATAATTAATATTATAATTATTTATGATCAAATACACAATAAGTAAACTTGATTTTAATAATTTTTTGGGGCTAACAAAATTTTTTTTAGCATTCCTGTGTTACAGTAAACCAATAAATTGCAGTAAATCATACTTTTAGCAAATGTATTTCAACAGGCCAAAAAGCTTTTTCAATTTTACAGGTTAAAAGTAGGCACTATTTATTTATACAGTTTTGAACCATTGATATTTCTTTCCAGTTCCATTATCTGATAAACAAGTCGTAACAATATTTGTTAAAACATTTTTTTCTATATTTTTTTATATTTTAAATAAAAATAAAAAAAGTAAGCTCAGATAAAAAAATACACAAGGAATATATTCTACTTAAATAAGCCAGAGACCAAAATGAGTATAAGTACACTCGTATTTATACAATACTTGGACTTGCTCCTAAAATGTTACTTAGAAAACAAATGTGGCTTTCATCAGAATATAGAAATTTTCAGAGGGTAATTAATTCTTTCAGAAAGCAGACGAGTTGCATGTAATCCAAAAATGATAAAACGTTTTTCTTGGGTGAAAAAGTAAGGCAGCCCCTGCTGAGGAGAGAATCCTCCTCTCTGTAAATGAAGTCAGCAAAAAAGCGTTTAATTTTCGCCGTTTCATCCCCGCGCTGTCAGAGCTAAGCCAATTTGTCTGCCACATTTTAACAATGATTCCGAGGAGAGGAGTCCCCGAATAATGTATGCATATCACTTACTGTAAATGCAAATGCCGAAAATACACCCCCTTCTAACGCACACATACATCACCCTTTTAGTTTTGACCTTATATAAAATGCCAACCTTAATTTGATACTGTTAGCGGCATTGTCACCCCCCGATGATAGTGTTAAGGTCTTTATTTTGCGGACTCCTTTAATTTAGGACGACGACGACGCCCATCCGCAAGAATAACGTCACATGCTCACTATACTTCGACCCTCATTTAAATTCCACCGATACTAACGGGATAAAAATGCAAAGCGCGAATTGGGACGAGCAATTTGGAAGCGAATAAGTAAGGAGATTCTTGATTTGAGAAACAAGATACACAATGATGTTGTTTATGTATGGGGGCGAAATCACTTCTTTCAAATATTCAAATACTAGAAAAATATTATATTATCAATATCATGTATTTGCTAGAGAAAATGATCTAAATGCTAAGTGGTTTATTTTTAAATAAGATTTGCTAAGAAAAAAATACTACTTATAAAACGTTATACCTACCTACAGTCACTATCATAAAGAATGTTACCCCTAGCTGAACTCAAATCGCCTCAAATTAGATGAAATTAGATGAGAAATTATTTAATGTGTTAGCTTTTTGAAAGCTATTATTTAACTCACAATGTTGCCTGTCTGTCGGTTATTTTTTCGGAGCCAAATTTGAAGGGTTCCCGTTGTCCCACTTAATTGAAATTTTGCGTACTTACTTAATCCGCGTGACAATGCAATTCTATATAGTTAATTACCCCCTAAAGGTGTTAAATGGGGTTTCATAATTTTAGGTTATGTTTACAAAGGGGTTCTCGATTTCTACATACCGTAACTTATATCGACATAGTCGGTATGTTGGTCATTTGGACGTCACGGTAGATGCACAGTGTAATAACAATAAATCTATGCAATAAATAAAGACTAAAAAGCAAAAAATAAAAATGTATAAAAAAATGTTTTTTAAAAAAAGCTTTTATTTAAAAGATGCACTAAAAAGTGATAAATAATGTATTTCAATCGCAGGAGAATATTTTTTCTTACAGGTTAAAATTTAAAAATTTATAAAAGCTTTGGGAGTTATAAAACTACGGCATTACAGAATTACTTTGTTCACTTGACAACTCCCAAAGCTTTTATAAATGTTAGAATTTCAAACTGTAAGAAAAAATATTCTCCTGTGATTGAAATACATTATTTTTACTTTTTGTGCATCTTTTAAATAAAATCTTTTTTAAAAATAACATTTTTTTATATATTTTTTTAAGTAAAGTCTTACTTTTCTAAATAAATAATAATATTTTGTTTTTAAGATCTCTAACTAAACAACGTAATTATTTGTTTAGGTGTGTTACTGAAGACGAATTAAACTTTAATTGAAAACTAAAACAATTTGAATTTAGTTGGGACTAACGTTAAGTTAATCAAATATGAAAGTTTGATTGTAATTAAATGTTGTATAAAGGGATTCTATGAGTTTTATTGGAATTTTCAAGTAATTTAATAGTAACAGAAAACGTAACAAATTAAGGCCGGTTTACAGAACGTTTTAATTGCAATTAAAATTTAATTCAAAATTAACTTGTCAATGTAAAATATGCCAAGTTTATTTATTGCCATAAAAATTTATTTAAAAATAGGTAACTGTAGCAAAACCGCTCCCGTTATTACTTGGCTGTAAAAATTTACATATGGGAGACAAAATTTTAAGTACCACATAAATAATTTTGCTTTGATTAAAAAAATACCTAGTAAATAGACGGGTTGCATTTTTTTAAATTAATTGATCAGATTTTTAATTTTCGTCGTATTTTTTTTACTTCGTAAGTTCATAATTCTTTGGTTAACGAGTTAATTAAGAAGTTTTTAATAGTTTCAATTCATATTATCTAGTATAGAAAATTCACGATGAGTAATGGTAGTATACACAATACAGAAAAATGTCTTTGAAAAAAGTCAGCGACAATGTAATAGTATAGAAAAACGTCGTAAAAGTGATTACGTTTTTTTAAATATAATTTTCAGAACTATCTTGCATTTTTAGAAAACTTGTGCTAGAACTGGATTTGCTGTTTCATTCAAATAAACTGTTAAGGGGTTAAAGATATTACTGAATTTTAGAGAAAATCAACTGATAAAAAGAATGAAGTTAAAAACAGATAGGTACATATTTACTGATTTGTTTTTATCAAATTCCATACTCAAATACTACAAATTTCAAAGTAGGAACGACAAAAATAAAAATTGTCTTTTTTCAGAGTTTGTAAATTTTTTCTTATTTTCTGAATTAACCAATAATTTTTTTTGAAGAAATATCAGTAAGGGGCGGCAATGGACATAAATACGCCACTGGGTAAAGGGCACACAGGACAATAATAATTAATCCTTTTTACCATCACTCATTCAATAAGAGTGCAACCTCCTGACTAAGCTTGTTTGAACGGAGTATGGAAAAAAATGAGTATTCTTAATTACAAATTTAAATGTTTTGTCCATCACATTTCTTAAACTCTTTGGTAATAACTGTTAATTTTTAAAGAATGACAAAGAAAAGTCTAATCACTGACGACGGTGTTTTTTACAATTAATTGGCGTTATTGCTATTGTGTTTACAAAAAAGAAAAAATACATTTAAACATTAGAACAGTTTTAATGACGTTTATTTTTTTTATTTAGGTACTTATTTTGTTATAGTCATCGAATGTACTTTAACAAGTCATTATCTTCTTAATTTGAAATTACCGCAAAATAATTTTAATAATTTAAGTATTAAATGATTAAAGTTATATTTACGTTAGATAAATCATCAAATTAAGTATTCTTTACCCACTTTACGCGATAAAGTTATTTTTGATTAATTAAGGCGGTTTACATCCTTATTTACAATAAAATTTTAATTCGCGACTAATTTGACTCATGTTTTGTACACTGATTCTAATTATATTAATTATACGATTTTAATATTATTTAATATCAAATAAGGAATCCATGTCGAGAAAATATTCTAAGGAAGGCTTGATATGAAATTTACGACGTTTATGACTTAAAAGATTTGTTGCTGTGGTTTGCGCTCAGCCCTTTGCTACATTCTTTATGATCGTGACTGTACCTAAGTAGGGGAAAGTTGTCCATATTGTATCACTTTCGGATTGCAGAAATCCGCAACATTTTCACGTATAATAATAATAAGCAGCTCGATTTATTTATTAAAAACTCCAGTTAGACCTTAGCTTTTAATTTTTTATGTAATGAATTTTCGGAAATGTGGCAAGGCACCCAATGCAATTAATTAAGCGCTGCCATTCTTGTAATGAGTACACATTTAGCGATCGGAATTCCGATAGCCAGCGTTGCCAACATAAAGCAGGGATTGATTACTGTCTCATCTAAATTGCTGAACGTTCCGTTTCCTCATGCGGTCAATAGCGAGTCTGTACATAGAACGTATTGTCGTGTATTGGGGTCTCAGTAGCAAGTCTGGCAAAGCAATTGATATCAATGTGGGGTGCAAACACAGCGAGGGTCAAGAACAAAGGGTAACACAGTGGCGAATTATAAGCAAGCTTAATTGACCGACCACTGGGATAATTACAGTCGGGTAACCTTTTTAAGAATTGGATGAGGAAGAAGGAGGACGACAAATTTTATAGATGGTATTTGTTCGTATTGTTTCAGGCAGGCGATGCTGGCGCAGAGACACACCGATGATAAGACGTCACATCCGCTTCCTGCAAGGATGTCGGCGGATAGCAGCACGGTATCAAAGACTGATGACTCGGAATTGGATGTTGTGGGGACGGCGGACAGTCCGAGGCCGTCCCTGCATGCCTCCACGCCGATTGCGTCTTCGCTTAATCATTCCGGTAAGGCTTTGATCTACAAATCAATAGTTCCCACACACTGAATTACATTTTTTGGCTTGGAAACACTCCATTTTTAGTAAACAGTTAATTTGAATCATATTTTCAAAATTAATTCCGATAAGTACCTATCTCTTCAAGAAAACACTGTGACCTTTTGATTGATGTCTGGCTATGTCGAAAACGTTAATTAGCGAACTAATTGCACATTCCTGCCTTTTCATATCACCTCGCGTTGTTTTTGATCGACATTTCCAACATTTCTTTCTTTTTGAAATTTCGCACGTTGTTGCATTTGTGAGTACCTTGTGAGGAGGTTTGACTATTAATTGTGGTCAGGTTTAATTAAAAGCGGACAAAAATGTCAAGATAGTTTTTCGAGGTACTCGTTTAATACTACACATTATAAAGTTTAAATTATATTAAAATGGTAGATACGACTTACATTTTGTTTTATACATTAACTGTAAAGATTATTAAAAACAAGTCTCCAATTTATTTATTCGAATTTATTACCTATTCCTAGTTTCACTTTTCATAACGTTGATACCAGATTTAAATCCCTCGTTTCTGTTCCAAGTCGTAGTACAGTAGAACCTCGATTGTCCGATCACGACTTAAATTTCATTAAAAATTAAATGATAAATATTATAGTTCTGAACTAAGTACGAATATGTGAGTGTATACAATTGGGAATAATGAATTATAAGAAACTGATATGGTAAATTATAGCTATTATGAAATACGTATTGAAAAAAAGTTAATAACATAGAAAATTAAACGATGTTTTTATTGCCAATCGAATTAAAATTTTTATTTATGATTATGACTAAGGTTGCATTTTACAATCATCAGATAAACTCCAGATAAATTATTTGTGATATAATTTCCATACGTATACGTACAATTAATTGTTATAACAATGTATTTTTCAAAACTTATCCTTAGGATAAAGATCATGGTTTGGTTGTAGTTTTCTTTTTGATGGTTTTATAGAAACTGATTAATTTTCGAGGTTAATCTAAAGTTAATCGAGGTTTTACTGTATTGCCAAGTAGAAACATACCTTTGCTTTTGTGGTCTGTAAAATGTACAGACTAAACCAAAAGTAACGCACCCTCTAACCGCTCAAATTTGTTTTTGTATATTCTTCATTTATGTCACCATAGCAACTGGTTTTTGAATAATGACATCATTTTCAATTTTTTTAACGTGTTATGCAATCATTCGAGTTACTGAAAAATAGAAAATACAGTCACAAAATAAATGAAGCAAGAACAGAAACATAAAGCCCTTTGATGTAATTGTTGATTTTCATTGTATTTTATTTTTTATAACTGTGATATTTAATATTTTAAATATTTTTGTATTTACGTACCTGAAAAATAAAAAAAAGTGTTTTCAAGATCAGTAAAAAATGTTGGTTGCCATTAAAAAAGTTAAAAAGTCATTACTCAAGGAACAATAAAAGTCTAATGAACAAATGTTTTTTTTAAATCACATAATCAGTCTGTTTCATGCACGCGCATTTATTCTTAAATTAATAAATCAATGTTTCATTTCAAATGTGTTTTGGTCTATTTTGTTTAGTTTCAGTTTAAGTTTCAGGAAAGGTATTTGGTGTTTTTTAAGCTATTACTCAAAAAAATACAATTTTCAGGCAACGTTTCGATTTTAATTTAATCTTCTTCAACCCATTAATAAAAAACAATTCACGGCCTGAAGAAGATTAAATTAAAATCAAAACGTTGTATTTTTTTGAGTGATAGTCCAAAAAACACCAAATACTATTCCTTACACTGAAAATGAATTATATAATCACTAGAGTCGGTGAACGTTGGTTAAATTTAATGAACAGTTAAAAACAATCGTTACTATGATTACAACAATTGCTTCTGTGGATTTATTCTACTAATAAATTTAACTGGAGTTGGTAAAACCGACCCTTAAAAAAATATTACCTGCAGGAAGATTCTCGAAAATTAAAAGAAGGAAATGTTACTTAGAAGTCCTTTTTACGTCCAGAAATTTTTAAATAAAAACTTAGCAAAATATACTAGTAAAAAAACATTATGATTAACAACTATGCACTATGTATACCTATTCCAAAATACACAAAATATAGGGTAATTTATTAAAAAATATATATAAATCTGCATTGTAACATTTATTGGATAAAAAGTTTTTTTGGTCTTAAATTATGTACAAATTTATTTAAATATTTTAACATACCGACAATAAAAGTTTCATTCAATAGCTTCACTTATCTAAAAATTTTTGGACGCCCCCTCCCCCAAAATTAATTTCTGGATCCGCCCCTGAGTGAAAAGGGTGTTGCTAGTAAAATTCTTTGGCCAAATAAATAATTGTGGCTTTAGAATGAATTTTAATAAATGATTGCGCTGAAATGTTTGATTTTTTTATGTATTTTCTGTGGTTAGGCACATAAAGTAGTTTTTATGTGCCTAATTCAGTAAGGTGGCACTTTTACTTTGTCAGTGGAGGAACATAGTAATTAATTTTATTTAATTTAAAGTAACGTTTAAACTCAGTCTGTGTATGTACCCTTTATCAGGCCCAACTTTTGTGTAAAATAAATGTTATTAATTATATATTTTTTATTTTCCAGGCCCTGAAGACGACTCCCTTCGACGGCGCCTCCACGACGATTCCGGCTCAGAATCCTCGTGTTCAGAATCCCCCGGAGCCTTCCGGCCGCGGCCCTCCTCCCCCAAGGAGACCGCCGCGGGCCCCTCCAACCCCTCTGGTGAGTACCCCTCGCCCAACATCAGCGTGGGCCCCCCGATCCACCCCCCGCCCCACCTGCTCCCGTACCTGTACCCCCCTGGACTGTACCCCGGCGCGGGAGGGCCGCCTTTCGCCCCCCACTTGAACCTATTTTCGGGGGCGCACGCCCCTGGCATGAACCCCAGTCTCCTCTTCAACGCTCAACTCGCCCTCGCCGCCCAACACCCAGCCCTCTTCTCCCACTACCAGAACCTAGCTCATCCCAACCCCCACCACTTGTCCCCCACCTCCCCGCTGCACAACCACCTCAAAGGGGGGCACAGGTTCACCCCCTACACGCTGCCCACCTCCAACTCGGGGGTGAGTTCGTCTCCCTTGGGGAGTGCGTTCGAGACGGTCACCCCCAGCTCGCACACGAGGAGTTTGAGCAACTCTCCCTCGGGGAAGTTGAGGGGTGGGTCAATGTCACCCCCTGTGAGGCCCAGTACGGCCTCCCCCAAGCCGGAGGCGGCGACCTCCCCCAGCGACCTCAAGAGTATAGAAAAAATGGTAAATGGACTCGATGTTAAGCAAAACGAAGACAATGACAAGTAGTGAAAGTGATCCTAAGTTTTAGTTGGCCGTACTGATATATACGGGGTGTTTTTGCAATAGATTCTTTTGGATTTTTGTGATTTTGCACATGAAATTACCGTAAAGTGCTTTTCTTATTGTAGCTTACAAAAAAAGTACAAAATGTATGTGAATTGAGGCAGATTTTTTCGTTTGATCCGACCTTATTTGGTGCTATGCTCATTCTGTTTGACCCTACAAAAGGAACAGAGTCTGGAAGAGGGGTCACTTTTAGACTTTGTTCCTCCTCAATTAGTGATCCTGTAGACTGTTGAAGCTTTTGTATAATAATAATAATATTTACTAAGAGACACGATAGAAGAGTTAATGTTCCTTTTACTATTATTGCAATTAATTTAAATAATTATGTAAATAGTGTTTGTACGTAAACGCGTAAACATCTGTATATAATGGTTGTTTTTTGTGTTTAATGATGAAAAACTGTAAATTGTAAATTGCTCCTATAACAACTAGAACTGTATATTAGAACTCAAAATTAATTTATATTTCTACCAAAGAATTTCGATGGTTTTTGCATCAACAGCTGGGCAAAAACCACCAGAAATAGTGAATATAGCAATAAAGAAGTACATAAACCATAAACCTTCTCTCGAAACTCTCAACATTGTACATAAATATAGTTTAAATGTACATTTCTTTATTGACATGCTTTTCAAATCCTACTTCTTCTGTTATATCGTTGAGCAGTACCAGCGTTAAAATAAACTCGTTTCTATTTATTATCAAAAGTTTTATATTCAAATACTATCATCGCTTAACGCTGGTACTTGGAAATTATTAAATCTGTATTAAAGTAGAAGATGTGAAATTTGTCTTGTGTATATGTGGAATACTTTTAAGAATTAAACGATATTCATACATAACTTCCGTGTCTTATTTACTAGGCTGCTAAAGTCCATAACCCCAAAGAACAACTTTTTGGCAAAATTCTATAGCCCATCTCATCAATTTATTTCAAGTAACCCAAAAAAGTACAGGCGTCAAGAACAAACAGAATTAACATAAACAAAAAAAAAGTAAGAACCAAAACAAAAGATAAGAAGAAAACCCAAAAAATTAAAGAAATTTAAGTACAACAAAAAAACTGTGAGTAACAAATTGGAAATAAAAAAGGCAAATTAAAAAAAAAAACACAAAAGGTTTTCTCTTCTTCAATTCAAAAATTCACTTAGGTGCATCACTGCTAGAGAAAATCTACATCAAGTAACATTTGTGTTACCGCTAGCCCATCTAAATATTTACAACAGTGAAACCTCCCTTAATGGACACCTCCGAATAATAGACACCTCTTTACAACGAACATTTTTGTAGGAACGTAACAAAACCTATATTAAAATTTTCTACCTCCCCACAACGAACAATTAAAGATTCCCCATCGGTGTCCGTTGTTGAGAGGTTTTACGTATATTCAAAACCCATCAATTCATCACGCTTTTATCCCAACAGAACAGAACCTTTGTAAATTTCTTTGAAAAAGTCGCAATAACTGGTCTAAATAAAATAATAAAAAAAAGTAAAAAAAAGTAATAAAACTTGAAGAACTGGAAAGAAAAAAAAACAAAAGTAAAAAGAAAAAGAGAAAATTATGCGAAATCGTTTTTAAAAAAATGGGAAAAATTTAGATGAAAACTGAAGAAATTACAAGGAATAATAAGAAGATCTGGTGTACAAAATTTAGTTTTTCCTCGTCACAATTAGAATAATTCTCTTTCTTCTTTAATCTTACCCTGGATAAAAATAATCAAAAAAAATTGAAAACGTACAGTGCAGTAAAGAAATTGGAAGAAAATAAAATAGAAGTACAATAAAAACAGAATAAATAGACAAAACAGAATACATGTAGTAAAAAAGGAAAACTGAAAAGAAGAGAAAAAAATAAAAATATATAAAAAAATGTTTTTTAAAAAGCTTTTATTTAAAAGATGCACTAAAAAGTAAAAAATAATGTATTTCAATCACAGGAGAATATTTTTTTTTGCAGGTTAATATTCTAAAATTTATAAAAGCTTTGGGAGTTGTCAACTGAACAAAGTAATTCTGTAATGCCGTAGTTTTATAACTCCTAAAGCTTTTATAAATTTTAGAATTTTAACCTATAAGAAAAAATATTCTCCTGTGATTGAAATACATTATTTTTTACTTTTTAGTGCATATTTTAAATAAAAAGTTTTTTTAAATATTTTTTTTATATTTTTATTTTTTGCTTTTTAGACTTTATTTATTGCATAGATTTATTGTTATTACACTGTGCATCTACCGTGACGTCCAAATGACCAACATACCGTCTATGTCGGTATAAGCATAACCTAAAATTTTAAAATCCCATTTAACACCTTTAGGGGGTAATTAACTAAATAGAATTGCATTGTCATGCAGATTACGTAAGAATGTTAAATTTCATTTCATTGCGATTACAGGAACCCTCTCAAATTTACAAATCAAGAACCCCTTTGTAAACATAACCTAAAACTTTAATACCCCATTTAACCCCTTTAAGAAGTATTTAACTACATAGGATTGCATTGTCACGCAGATTAAGTAAGTATGCAAAATTTCAATTCAGTGGGACAACGAGAACCCTTTCAAATTTGGCTCCGAAAAAATAACCGACAGACAGATCACATTGTGAGTTAAATAAAAGTTATATAATAACAAATTAAAAAACATGAAACATATTTTTTTCTTTATTTCTCATTTTTTAACATAATTGGAATTTCTTTTTATCAAAACACCAAAGTCAATAGTTTACTTAAAAAAAACTGAAAAACTGAAAAAGTCCATCACAATCTATTAAATTTATGACAAAGTGCTACCCCATCTAGGCCTGAATAATAAAACATGTAGATGGTGTAGACCTAACCCAATAATGCCAAGTTATTTGCAAAAGTTTTGGTAGACTGTCGAAATGATTTATTAGAAAAACCGTATAATAGATTTAGAAAATAGATCAAGTTTAATTAAATTTTGCTTGATTTACGAGTCGATGAGCCAATACAGTCAAATAATTGGTTGGGTAATCGAAAGCTGAGCGAATGAGTAAAACTGTGGAGGTAATTCTCGAGTAAGAAGAGTTAAAAAGAGTAAAAGAGTGTGGTCGGCTTCGTCGCCTTGTTTTAATTTCGAACCGATTAAAAAATGATTCATTACCCGATCCACGAATTATAATAAAATAATTAATAAAACAGGTTGGCGCAGCGATTAGCATAGGAATTTTTTCTCGGTTTGTTTCTTCGCTCGCTTCTGTTGGGATTTGCGAAATAATTAATTAACGTCGGCCGGTCGTTGTTTGATAATAATAAAATGAATAAGAGAACGAAATCAATTACCAACTTAACCGGCACAAAGTAGTCTGAAGTGTTTCCCAAATAAACTGCAATCTTCATAGAGTGGCTGTAATAACAGAAGCGGTCACCATCAAAGGATTCCTTCGCCGGATAAGAACATTGTCAAGTAAGAAAGTCAATTAATGAATAATTACCTGGCTCTGCGTCGGCAATTAGTTAAGTATCTCGGGAAAAAACCGATTGGGCCAATCACCGTTCACATACATTTTCCAAAATCAAACTTCCTTGTACTTGTCACCTGCCGGATTTTTACCCAAAATCTTGATACCGCCGAAAAGCAGCAGGTAAACGAACCTTTAATCACCCGAAATGATTTTTAGGTGAGTATAAAGCGAAAAAATCTACACCTGTCGGCCTCAATTGTCTTTTGACTAAATAAAGAAAAGTTGGAAATGTCGGGAATGCCCGATAAGAGCGAGAGGGCGCATTCCAATAACCAGGAGCTGGGTTATCTATGGATTGTATCGTTATCTGGGCACTGTGTTTCGTGGACAGCTACATCTATTAAAATAGATATCTGCACCTACATGTCACAGATTGGGACAGGATTCGTGATAAAGTGGGTCGGTTAATTGTCTCAAGGGGCCGATGAGGAGATTTTGATAAACGAAACAAATATTCCAGCCTAATTTTCATACACTCACACAAAAAGTATTCAACCTGTATCAAAGAAAAACATTTTTACAAACGAATCCATTCTTCCTTTTTCGTTCTTTTCATAGTTTTTGTTTTAATCTGTGTTTTTTAAATTGTTTTTACTTTTTTATTATTTATTATTTTTTTGATCCAAGGTTGTTCTTGAGCATTAATAAAGTCTATTGTATTGCATAGTTTTGAAACAATAATAATTAATCACAAAAAAGAAAAAAGTTTAACAAAACAAAGCAACAAAAGAACATAAAAAATAAAACAAAAGAAATAAAAATACACAAACAGGTAACTTAGTATTTTAAGGGAGCTCAATTCTGACCTAATTGGATCAATCATAGCCTCTGTTTCATATGAATTTTATACCTTACTTTGAAGTATCGAAAATTCTTATTTTTTTTGTGTTCGCTTCATCCACATTCAAAATAAGTAGCACAGTTGTAAAGGCGTATTAATAAGACTTTTAATTATAAAAGAAAAATAATATCGTTCCATTTAAAAAATTCTGTGATGACGTCATGGCACCGCCATATTGGCCGCCATGATTGATCCAGTTACCTCAAATATGAGCTCAACTAAAATTTTAAGTTACTTGTTTTTGCATTTATTTTTGAAAAATAAAAAAAATATGAATTTTATACGTCACTTTATAATGATGATGTCAAAATTTTTTTTACCTGTTTGGTTCATCCAATTTCAAAATAAGTAGCTCAGTTGTAAAGGCCTATTAGTAGGGCTTCTAATTATACAAGAAAAATGATATCGTTCCATTAAAAAAATTCTGTGTTGACGTCATGGCGCCGCCATATTGGCCACCATGACTGATTCAGTCAGGTCAAATTTGAGCTCAATTAAAATGCTAAGTTACCTGTTTTTGCATTTTTATATATTTAAAGAATAAATGAATTACGAATTTTATCCGTTACTTTAACCTCACTCTGTATAAGAGAAGCAGGCAAAGAGAAGAAAGAGAAGAAATTTGCTTAAAAGCAAATCAAAAATAAAAAAACTAAAATCAAATACCACCAAGGGAATCTTCACTTTCTTTTTCGAGTTCAAAGTTTTGAAAATATTTTTGTCCTGACATAAAGAAACTTTCAGATTTTTTGTTGCTAGTAACAATTAGAAGATTCTACAAATATTTAGTAGACAAAAATAGACCGAAAAAGATATAAAAAATTGAAATATTACAATAACTAAATAAATACGAAGAAAATCAGAAAAAGCAAATAAAAAAAACAAAAAAAAGGCTAAAATAAAAAAAATTGAAAAAGAAACAGAATGAAAAACAAGAAAGAAAAAGAAAAAAATTAAATAAAACAATCACAAAAAAATATTCTTTTCGTTTCTTATATCTTGCCACAGATAGGTTTCTTTTATGCCGTTTTTAGTACAAACTTTTGATTTAAAAACATTTAGGTAAAACACAGCAAAGAAAAACGAAATAAAAAATAGAGACAGATAAAATAAGGATCAAGAAGCAGAATATTGAACAGGCAACTAAAAAGAAGAGTTCAAACAAAAGACATGAAGAACAAACCTAAATAAATTTGCTTACATAAAAAGCAAACCAGAAATAGAAAACTAAAAAAAACACCAACTAAATCTTTACTTCTTTCTCCATTTGTTATCATAGTTTTCGAAGAATTTTTAGAGCTTAATATAGAAAGGCCTTTAGATCATTTTGTAGTAACAATTACAAGACTACAAAAGAATTTAATCGAAAAAAAAAAGACAAAAAACAAATAAACAAATAAAAAAGAAAAAAAAACAAAGTGATATAACTCGTGATATAAAGCCACAATAGAACAAAAAGGTGAGTAAGTATCTATTAAAAAAATGTTCCTTTTCAATAATAAAATAATAAAGACTGAATAAAGAAACGATAAAAACCCAATCAAAAGTAAAAGACAGAACAAAACAAACATAAATGAAGAAGAGAAAAGAAATAAATAGAAAAAAATGGTTAAGAAACGAATAAAAGACATAAATAACTTGAAATAATAAAAATTTGCAATCACTATTAGTAACATTCTCAAAAACTAAAAGTCTTTTAGTTTGTACTGAGCTAGAATTAAAAAACACAAACAGCTACAGACGTCAGGAGATATATTCGAATTTGAAATTCTGCAAAGGTAACCGATAGCAAATCGCTTTAGCTAAATTCGCAAATACTCGTAAATTGTAAACGTACAAATGCTCGTATTTGCATAGAACTTTCGCTCTTCTTTTAAAGGAAAAGTTGCGCATTGACGATTTAAAAAGTGAGATTACGTAATTGATGTTAGACATTTTCTAGTCTACTCGCTTTTATTACAATTTTTTTAACTAAATGGCGAGTGACCACAAACAAAGACTCTAATGTGATAAATAGCAAAACACGTCAGTGAGCGACACTGACAAGCTCAAGCAGATGTCCACCTGTCAAGTAAATTAATTTCAGTAATAAATATTCAAACTGGGACAATTTAAATATGCGCTAGATCTCCGATAGACGTTCGTTCCACCAATTCGAAAATAATAACTTAATCTACTTTTGTCGAAACGAAATTAAATCAAATTAAGCAATTGACCTGGAGGATGATTTTCCAAATTCGTGTCATCACAAACCCGTTACCAATTAGTGACCAGGTGCCTTCTAATATATTAATTTTTAATACCAATTTTTCCGCATTTTTCAATTCTAATTAATGCGTTCAACTCGAGCCAAGATTTATGTTTATCGTGATCGTTGGCTCAAATTAATAGCGATGCCATTTCGGGTCGAGTCTGGTGTTAGATAACGCCGGCAATTGCCAGAAGGTTGAAGCTGTTGGTAATATTGATTCGGACATAAATCACCGCGAACAATGCAAGGACACTCTTATAACTACCAATATCTAATAACAATAACCTACAATAAATTACTTGTTTTTCTGAGGGGATACAGGCACTAATTAGGTCTTACTACGTCTCTATTTCAACGGAAAAATCGCCCAAACAACACCTGATCACCTGGGAATGAATTAGAGCGTTTACATAATTTTTCTGTTAATTAAATTTTTGATTAGTGTTTCTTCGAGGAGTGGTTAAAAATTCTGAGCAATATTGCAGTTATGGCCTTGTCATATTTTTATGATGGCATTGATGACATTCTTTAATAGATTGCAGTGACGTACCTTAAAAGGTAACCAAATTATTAACAACGTAATCAACTTAACATTCTTTATTGTTGATGTAAAACTGGAAAAAACCTATACACGTAGGATAAGTAATAAGTTTTTCTTTCTTTACTTTTTTACTCCTATTTATATGGTTTTTAATCTTTTTTTGCTCGTTCTGTCGTGCCTTTACACTATTTTACTTTATGTTGTCCAAACATGAGATTTTTGTTTTTTTTTAATAGTATTTTTTCTCTGATTTTCTTCGTGTTTGTTTATTTATTTTTTGTACTTTTGTATTAGACCCCTATCTTATTCGATCTCTCTTTTGCCAATTATACTTGTTTGTAGAATCAAATTCTTTTGCTGGTTTTATTGATTTTTACTCATTTTAGTTTTTCCATTTTTGTGCTTTGCTTCTATGCAAGTTAATTGCTTTATTCTATGTAAACATTTTTTTGCTTTTTTTTTATTTCTGTTTTTTATGTTAATACTAAAAAACTAATTTTTAAAATTTTGCTCTTTGAACCTTTGGTTATCGAATGCAAAAAAATTATTCACTTATTGTAAAAGGTTCAAAAGTTGTGATATTTTAAATAAACCCCTGCAAATAAAAATTCTAACAAAAAAATTGACATATGTCAAAAACTGTGACAGCTAAGTGCCAACAACTTAAGTAAAGATTACTCAGTTTGAGAAGCTGTAAAATGCAATAAAAATGTGTAGTTATTATTTAAAATTTCAAAGTTGGTGCCAATTTTTCATCGTTTCGGAAATTTAACCATTTTGAAAATAATTTAGTTGAACTCAAAATAGTCGATTTAAATCGTATACATTTTAAATTTCTAGCTATATTAGAAGTTAAAAGTTTTTAATAAAGGTCTTGAAAGAATCACCCTGTGTATTATAAATAAAACGAAACGGTAAAAAACAATCAAAAATTTAAAAAAATAGAATAGTAATAAAATCATAAACAAATAAAAGAGAATACAAAAATGAAGATGGTAAAAACCAAAAGCAGATTTTAAATAAAAGACATAAAGAAGAAATAATCACAACAAACAAAATTAAATAAAAATAAATTTGCTTAGAAGCAAAGCAAAAATAGAAAAACTAAAATGAATAAAAATAGATAAAAAAATATTTTTTTAAAAATGCTTTTATTTAAAAGATGTACTAAAAATTAAAAAATAATGTATTTCAATCACAGGAGAATATTTTTTCATACAGGTTAAAATTCTAAAATTTATAAAAGCTTTGGGAATTGTCAACTGAACAAAGTAATTCTGTAATGCCGTAGTTTTATAACTCCCAAAGCTTTTATAAATTTTCGAATTTTAACCTGTAAGGAAGAATATTCTCGTGTGATTGAAATACATTATTTTTTACTTTTTAGTTCATCTTTTAAATAAAAACTTTTTTTAAAATACATTTTTTTATATATTTTTATTTTTTGCTTTTTAGTCTTTATTTATTGCATAGATTTATTGTTATTACACTGTGCATCTACCGTGACGTCCAAATGGCTAACATACCGTCTATGTCGGTATAAGTTACGGTATGTACAAATCGAGAACCCCTTTGTAAACATAACCTAAAATTTTAAAACCCCATTTAACACCTTTAGGGGGTAATTAACTACACAGAATTGCATTGTCACGCAGATTACATACGCATGTTAAATTTCATTTCATTGCGACTACAGGAACTCTCTCAAATTTACAAATCGAGAACCCCTTGGTAAACATAATCTAAAACTTCAAAACCCCATTTAACTCCTTTAGGGGGTATTTAACTACATAGGATTGCATTGTCACGCAGATTAAGTAAGTATGCAAAATTTCAATTCAGTGGGACAACGGGAACCCTTTCAAATTTGGCTCCGAAAAAATAACTGACAGACAGATAACATTGTGAGCTAAATAAAAGCTTTTAATAAAAATCTAGAAGACCACCAACAGAATCTTTACTTCTTTCTTCATTCCATATAGGTTTTAAAGAATTTTTGACGTTCTTTAGTACGGCTTTCAAAACTTTATAAAAAAAATTAACAAAAAAGAAAAAGCAGAAATGCAAGACTTTTGTTTGTTTTTTCAAACAAGACTTGTAGGAAAATGTTTCTTTTCAATAAAAACGGAGCTATAAAAATTTTTTCCTCAATCGTTGGCACGTTGATCGCCACCATTTGCGCAAAACCCATTAATCCGAAAGCATGTTTTCCGTAATCGAGTGCTTTTCCACAATGGCCACTTTTTGCTTTTCCGGTTATTTCTCCTTTTTAAAAATTTGCATTCGCTTTTGTTCTTGTGCGAATAGTGTTGAAAAAACACGACCCGAACAAGGTCTGAGTTATTCCTGAAATGAAGAGAAACTGGTAGCTGCAAAAGGTGTGAGAGTTTAACAGCTGAGGTGTGGACATGTTAAGTTTGACCAAAGGAACCGACTGCATTAAGGCGACACTTCCACAAATCGCCACACAAAGAATTCCTCAAAGTCGCCTCATTAAAAGATAATAAGTCGCGTTTTTTCACTTATTATTCGATTCGAAATGTGCTAGAAGTATCTACAGGTGTGCGCGTAAACCGGTAGCTAGGCTATTTTATGTGTTTGGGAAAAAACACGAAATTGTGGTGATAAAGCCTATCTCTGATCTGCATTTTTTCTATGTGTGTGTGCTCATCTGCATTCAAATTGAGCCGAAGGCGCCCAAAATTCCTTAAAGAGATGACGGGCTTGACGAAACCCACACGAAACTGATTCTATCGCTGAAATGACCATTTTGGACGGAAATGATTCAGCCCGAGTGGTTTTTTAGTGAAAGGCGCAGATTTGACAATAACACAGTCAAACATTTTCTGATGTTATTCACACTAAAATAATACTAAGGGCCGGTTTACAGAACAGTTTAACTGGAATCAAATTTTAATTCGAGATTAACTTGACATTTGTCAATGCATTTAAGTGGCAATTTAATTCGAATTAGTTTAATCTTGATTTAAATTTTAATTTCGCTTTCTGTAAACCGACCCTAAGAGTGGTCGTCCTCAGACGACCACACTCTAGAGTGTATTATTTTCTAGTGTAAATTAACTTTTTTGTATATGTACTTTTAACACCTAAACTAGTGTAATAATTATATTTTATAAATGTTTTACACACTCATCTGAATGTTCTAATGTAAGTACTTCTTGGGTGTACAAAGAATTCTAGTGTTAGGCATGAATATATTCAAATGTTTATTAAAAAAATACATATATACACGAAAAAACGAATTAAAAAATAAATTCAAAGTGCGGGTACATATCTACTTAACAAAAATATGTTTTAGAACAATACATAAATCAGTAGAACCGTAAGTTTGTTTTCACTTATTTAGTTCTTCATATTTAAGCAACATTAATTCAACACAATATTATTCCTGTCTTGTTGTAAAAGATCTGAACTCATGAACTGCCTTATTTATTCAATTCAAATTATCAAATTTTGTTTTCGCTGTAAAATAATAACACTTTTAACTAAGTACTTATATTTAATAGTTCTACTCTAATACATTAAAACAAGAATAAAGTTATTATAATTGAATCAGTAGCTTACCTAATTCTAAGATATTACCGAATACACAATTTTTCTTGACTTTACAAAACTTTATGGACTTTTTGTAACATAATTTGAAAATTATATCAGCCATTGTAACTGTCCCAGTACCCATAAAAATAAAATATGTTGCCCAAAAACGTGTGCTTATGTGCAGTCTGGACGTACGTACTGTGTCTCTCGTTTAAACTAAGGTAAGATTATTGAACACTGTGCAGTTATATTTTACTAGATAAACTGCAAACATCATTTGAGAGTGTAAAAAATGCACCCTAAAAAGCACAATTCATGTTTTTATGTAATTTCGACACTGACAGAAATTGTTTTTCGATTATAAGTTATTATGTAAAAGATGTATCATGTTCATAGTCATTTTACATATAATCTAGTGTCAAAATAAACACTAGAAAAATTAACCACATACCAAAATGTTTATTACCTTTAAATTTTTTTATTGTGTAGCTTTGTCATGCGAGAGTTGATTAACTACAGAATCAAGAACACGAACCGTTTCCAAAACCATTTACAGGATCCTTTCTCTAAACTTGATCTAATAATTTACTAAATGCTAACTAAATCTTTTAACAAAAATTAGAAAAGTAATTATGTAAGGGTTCTCACTTAAACCACAAAAACACAAAGCCCAGTATTCTAACGTCTCAACCATTTACGAATCAAAACCATATTTATCAATAAGTATACTTACTAAAAATTCGGTAATTCTGCACTGATAGAAATAAAAAATAAAACATCTTTTTATTTCTATACGTAGTTTTTCAATTAGGTATTAAGTAAAATTCAGATTCGATCATTTTTGTAACCATTTTTATTCAATGACAACAATTATCTAAATAACCTTACACAGATTTGTTTTTTTTTTCAAGAAGTGCTAACCATTTTCAAAACCACTCTAAATTGTTAAATTGTTAATACACTAGGAGTATTTTCTCTACACACCATCTCTCTACTCACATAAATAATGTAAATGCCAGATTTGAAAAAAGTTTTTTTTTTAATTTTCAGAACCAGTTAACAGTCATTATTTGTATTTAAGCTTCATATTAAGTATTTTTATGTTTAGTGTTTAAAATAATATTAAATTTTTTTTTATAAAATAAGGCAAGACTAAGAAGATAAAGACTTTGGTGTAACTGTCAAAAATTTCTGTATTTTATTTGTTTTATTAAATTTTCATTAGTATTACCAAAAAATAAAGTTGTGTACGAAAGTAAGTATCAATAAAATATCGATTGTCATTTAAAAAAATTACAGATGTTGTCATTATCCAAAAACGAAAGATTTTTGGAAAAATGATTATTACAAAAACATCTAATTTATGTATTACTTTCGGTTCAGTCTGTAACTTAATGTATCTAGTTGATTTATTTCACAACTAGCTTAATTTAGTTTAATTTTCAATTAGTTTAATTATGTCTTCTTAACTAGAATTTGGTTACGATCCTTCAAAAAAATTTAAAAACATAAAATAATAAACATAAAACTGAACCAGAAGTAACGCACAAAATTTATGTTTGTTATTAGTCATTTAAAAAAAAAGTTTTTTGAGTAATTTCCTCATTTTTAATTTCTTTAAATGTTAACCGACTTTTTTTATTATCGTTTTAGATACTACATATCGTTATCTTTCTGATGGTAAGCGAAAAAATTCAAAAAAAAAGAAGAAAATAAAATAAATACATTAAAATATTTTATTCTTCGACACTGTCAAAATTTCTGATTTTTCTCCTATGTAAAACAGTTTTGACGACTGTTTGGTATTTCTCAATACGAAACGTCAAATTATTTTTAACCGATTTAAAACAATTTTAAGCCTTGATGAGTCTAATTCGAAGAATAAAATGTTGTATCCAACTCGTTTTCGTGTAAATCGGTTCATTTATTTCACCTCGTGGTTGATAAACCACTCGTTTTCACTCGTGGTTTGATAATCCACTCATGAAATAAAACGTCCGATTTACACTCAAACTCGTTAAATAAATAATTATTATTAAACTGTTATTTTTATTTTAAATTGTATTGTTAATTTTTTTTATTATTAGAAAGATAAAGATGTGTAGTATTTAAAACAGTAAACAAAAATGTCGGTTGTCATTTAAAAAAATTAAAAAGGACTTTACAACTCCATTTAAAAAAATAAAATCGACCTGTTTGAGGATTTTTTGAAAAGGGATCATTAACAAAGAAATGAATTTTGTGCGTTACTTTTGGTTCAGTCTGTGGAAAACAGACATATCCAGATGTGTAAATGTTTAGTATGTAAAATCTAGCTCTCAAATTCGAGCCTTTCTCAGTAGAAATGTTCTTAAAACTGTATAAACATTTTTGAGTGAATGTTTTCGATTGGCATGTTTGATTGCGAAATTTTGCATGTGAATATCTGGAATGTAGTAATAAAGTATGTGATATTCGGAATGATGTAGTGTTTGTCATGAGCCGCTGACACAGTTTTCGCCAATTAGCCGCGATATGTTTTTACGATCGGTCTATGAACAAGAGCACAAATGGCACTAACGACCCGACATTCCATCCATCTAGCATCGAGCTCGTTACGTTGTTGATAGCGGATCGTTTCGATGCAATGATCGGTGAAAAAAGTCCAAATGAAAAATGCAATATAGCTCTGAATAATGCGAAGGAAGTGCGGTAACAAGGGTATGATTGCTTGTTTTATGTATATGGTGGAAAAATGTCGCGAGACCTTAAGTGGACGAACGAGGCGGCGAAAACGACAAGTTGAAAGCGGCATTTTTACGCCTTTTTTGTAAACATTATTCGTGGCCTGTCAATCGAAAACAATCGGCATTGCCAACGCTTGGCGAGAAAATAACTAACCAACTTTACACGTCTGGTGTTGGAACGATAATTCGTCCGGTCGTGTCAGAATAATTGAAGGGAAAAACAAGAGATACGGCCCGACCCAAGACCGGCAAAATTGCACATTTTTCAAACACCCAACTGCGTATTTCTACTATTTTTAATCAGATTATCCCGCGACCAGGTTGATCTATGAGCAGGAAGTTCGATTCCTGCAAGTTATAGGTTGTCCACATGTGCGATAAATGCTAATTTATCGCCACTCTCTTCCATTTAAGCCTTCGATTTATCCTCACATTACAAGCATATTGTTTGTAGGACATTGTTTACATAACAATTTCTATACTGGCGCGCAATAAATCAATTCGTACAAAGAAAAAAAATTTAAACGTAAAAAACATTTTGGCATGTGGTTAACTTTTCTAACACTAGATTATGTTTAAAAAATATATATAAAAAAAAATGTTTTTTAAAAAAGATGCACTAAAAAGTAAAAAATAATCTATTTCAATCACAGGAGAATATTTTTTCTTACAGGTTAAAATTCTAAAATTTATAAAAGCTTTGGGAGTTATAAAACTACGGCATTACAGAATTACTTTGTTCAGTTGACAACTCACAAAGCTTTTATAAATGTTAGAATTTCAAACTGTAAGAAAAAATATTCTCCTGTGATTGAAATACATTATTTTGACTTTTTGTGCATCTTTTAAATAAAATCTTTTTTGAAAAAACATTTTTTTATATATTTTTTTAAGTAAAGTCTTACTTTTCTAAATAAATAATAATATTTTGTTTTTAAGATCTCTAACTAAACAACGTAATTATTTGTTTAGGTGTGTTACTGAAGACGAATTAAACTTTAATTGAAAACTAAAACAATTTGAATTTAGTTGTTAATTTGGATGGACAAACGTTAAGTTAATCAAATATGAAAGTTTGATTGTAATTAAATGTTGTATAAACGGATTCTATGAGTTTTATTGGAATTTTCAAATAATTTAATAGTAACAGAAAACGTGACAAATTAAGGCCGGTTTACAGAATGTTTTAATTGCAATTAAAATTTAATTCGAGATTAACTTGTCAATGTAAAATAAATGCCAAGTTTATTTATTGCAATAAAAATTTAATTAAAAAATAGGTAACTGTAGCAAAACCGCTCCCGTTATTACTTGGCTGTAAAAATTTACATATGGGAGACACAATTTTGAGGACCACATAAATAACTTTGCTTTGATTAAAAAAGTACCTAGTAAATGTTTTGGTTAACGAGTTTTAAGAAGTTTTTAATTGTTTCAATTCATATTAGTGTAGAAAATTCACGATGAATAATGGTAGTATACCTACACAATTCAGAAAAATGTCTTTGAAAAAAGTCAGCGACAACGTAATATTATAGAAAAAAATCGTCAAAGTGATAACGATTTTTTTAAATTTAATTTTCAGAACTATCTTGCATTTTTAGAAAACTTGTGCTAGAACTGGATTTGCTGTTTCATTCGAATAAACTATTAAGGGGATAAGGATATTATTGAATTTTAGAGAAAATCAACTGATAAAAAGAATGAAGTTAGAAACAGACACATATTTACTGATTTGTTTTTATCAAATTCCATACTCGAAAATTGATAGAACTTGTTTGGTTTAGACTTTCGAACTGTTGTAACAGTTGTAACTTGTAACATTTTTTGAGCTGTTTATGCAGTTTAGCAGTTGATTTGAGGTGTCACAAGAGAGCAGTATTACTTAGAATTTTGAAGGGTAATTGGTTTTTGTTCTTTGACTTTGTTCAGTTGACAACTCCCAAAGCTTTTATAAATTTTAGACATTTAACCTGTAAGAAAAAATATTCTCCTGCGATTGAAATTCATCATTTTTTACTTTTTAGTGCATCTTTTAAGTAAAAGCTTTTTTTAAAAAACATTTTTTATATATTTTTTGAGTTTTTATTTTCTAGCAATGTCTGTACCTACATAAAGTCAAAGTTCGCTTGTTAGTTGTAGTTGTTTTAAGTTTCTACCAAAATTTTTAAAATTATAATTTACTCCCCAATTACTTTGGTTGTTTTCTGTACTAATCAAAAAAGTACAGTAATGTCGTCTTTTAATTTAGTACCCACTTATGTACCTATATAAAAATTAATTACTAACAATTTCTTAATTTAATTTAACCACACAGTTAAACTCGAACATTTTTCTGTTTAAATGAATATCATTTAAAATTGTCAGTTATTTGTTTAACCGTTTTCTATTCATTTCAGATTCCAAATTCCAGACTAAAGTTTAACTTTAAAAACTTGCACTCTGATACTCAGAAATAGATTCCTTTTATTATAAAAAAAATTCAGACGCGACTAAATTTTGCAGTAACATTTTGATCTCAATTTAATTTAAATCATTAGAAAATTTTGTTAAAATCGTAAAAGAAGTTTAAAAGGAGTTAATATAATTTTCGAATTTTAAAGAAAATCTAATTAAAATACTCGGTAAAAAAATATTAAAAGGAAGTCTAAATAAAAAACTTAAAAAAAACTCGATAATAAGTAATAACACTTTAAAGATCAATGCATGTACAGAATAATTTACTTCATTGTAGAAGAGCACCAAGAAAATGCCTTTTTCTAAATATTTGCTTACAATCTTGAATCGAAGTTGTGTCCCAACACTTAGAACAAAACTCATTTAAACTTCTATGTTCATCATATAAAAACTACTATTTTATTTTGTTGTTTTTGGCCTTTTAACTCGTTTATGTCACAATTTTCATCATTTGAATTTATAATTACCTAGTGTAAACTAACATTTTTTTAACTTATTGTATGAACGCTGATCATTATAATTAAAATCAAATTGAAGAGACATATAATAAAATTTCGAGCTATAATATTTAATTTGAATAAAGTTTTTCTCTCAGCTTGCACTAGTTTTTCAAACCAAAGAAAAAAAATCGCTTACTTTAATTATAAATTGAAATGAACGCATGGTGTTTTTAAAACCTTTTATTAAAATCTTTTATTTAGCTCACAATGTTATCTGTCTATCGGTTATTTTTTCGGAGCCAAATTTGAAAGGGTTCCCGTTGTCCCACTGAATTGAAGTTTTGCATTCTTACTTAATCTGTGTGACAATGCAATCCTATGTAGTTAAATACCCTCTAAAGGGGTTAAATGAGGTTTTGAAGTTTTAGGTTATGTTTACAAAGGGGTTCTCGATTTGTAAATTTGAGAGGGTTCGTGTAGTCGCAATGAAATGAAATTTAACATGCTTACGTAATCTTTGGGAGCTTTGGGAGTTATAAAACTACGGCATTACAGAATTACTTTGTTCAGTTGACAACTCTCAAAGCTTTTATAAATTTTAGACTTTTAACCTGTAAAAAAAATATTCTCCTGTAATTGAAATACATTATTTTTTACTTTTTAATGCATCTTTTAAATAAAAACTTAAAAAAAAAAATATTTTAACATATGAACGCTGATCATCGTAATTAAAATCAAACTAAAGAGACCTATAATAAAATTTCGAGCTGTAATTTTTAATTTGAATAAATTTTTTCTCTCAGCTTGCCCTACTTTTTCAATCACAGAGAAAAAAAATCGCTTACTTTAATTATAAGTTGAAATGTTTTTTAAAGTCAAAGTATACGTTTTTAATTTTTTTAAACTGCAAAAAACAGTATTTTACATTGATCACATCTTGATTAATAATTTACAATAAATAGAAATGGATCTTTTGTTGTCATTTTTCCATCACAATCCGCTATCTTATCACTCTCCCCTCACAGAATCCCCAATTATACAAAACTTGTAGTTGCGGCCGTAGAAAATGTTTCGATTTCTATTATCAGAAGTCTGTATCAGCCCTGGAGTCGGTATCAGTGACCGTTCGACCCCAACGATTTTCCATAATCCGGGATTTGCTCAATAACAATTTGTCTATAGGGACTTGTGGATGTAATTGACGTTTTATCTCCCATCACGACCTTATCGTCGTTTAATTTCAACGGTTTCCTATGTCAGACCGTCACTTAACACATCTTTGTTTCATATCGAATTTCAGAGATAACACAGGGTTGAAACCCACCGCAAAAAAAAACAAAGATTTACAATCGTGAGACCACAAATGCGACTAATTTTAGTACACTATTTGAAAAATATTTAAAACCACCCTCGTTCGAGTAAATCCCCGGGGATTCAAGCGGTCATAATAATCCCCCGATTTGATATCTGGTGGATTTATGTTATGGTCAGTGGCGTATCTTTGAATGCTTGATCGCACGGTAGCGGTGTAATTAGTTAAAGTTGGACAGTTTCCAAGAACTGGAATAGTGAGATTTAAAGCGACGAAACAATTTCAATTATTCAGGTGGGTTATTTGGATACAGGAACGGACTGGTCGAGTGCATTCGCGGCGATTTCAAAAAGAACAGTTTACAATGCAATTAGCTGGGGGAAAATAAATCGTCGAACAGGAGGCGAGTAACTGATTTTGGCATTGTCTCGGTTTGGGTATTTTTCCAAATATTTAAGTGTTTGCGTGGCGAGAAATGTCGGGCTTTTTCACCACAAGAAAATCGGCTTTTTAGAATTTTTTTACACCCTATATTACAATATGTCTTGAATCATATAAAAATTAATACAGTGTTTGCCATTAAATATTTTACATTTTTCTCTATGCCTGTAATTTTTTTGAAATTTTACTTATAATATTTATAAGTATAACTGCAAAAAAATATAAAGTAGAATAATAATAATAATATCAAACGCTGATCTCTGTGCAGACGTTTAGCAAACTCACCCTGTATAGTACTTCTATTTAAAAATAAGGAAAAACATGCTGTATATAAACAATATGATAAAACCGATTTATTGCGGAATATTTTTATTATGAATCTATTTTTTAATATGAACAACTAGGTATGTTGTTGTATTTCACTATTTATTACACATTTTATTAACAAACAGAAATATTTAATGGTTAATTGGTTTATACACTTGGACTGTATTTATGAATTAAATTAATTTTATAATTTATTCAAAAACTTGTTTTATACAATAATTTACAATTAATCATTCATTTTACATATTATAAATATTTACTCTAAACAAAATGCCAGTTTTAAAATAATTGTGCACAGAAATTAAGCCACAACAAAATTAAATGAGTTAAACAAATTAAAATATTTAAACACAAGAATAACTTTACTATTCAATAATCTTCAATTTTCTTTTAAAGAGTGAGCAAAGTTTTTGAATTATTATTTTTTTATTAATATTTAGTTATATAAGAATAGTAACAAAAATAACTTAATTATCTAAAGACAGTACTCCGTGTGAAACCATAAAAAAAATGCCTTCAAACATGGCCATTGTTCATTTCGATAAAATCCTATCTATATCTAAGCTTTTGATGTGATCTCATACTCACAATCTTTTTTTTCTTATCTGACATGAATCCTAACATGGATTTTTTTATATTTCTAAAGACATGGTGTAGAAATAAAAAATAAAATAATAAATAATAAATAAAAAATAATAGTTAGAGACATAAATTATAATATTATATTTTTTGAAAATGCTTCTAAAGAGCTAAAAGTAAGTGTAAGAAACAAAATTGCAGAATACTAATTTTCCTTAAAAAATTTGCCTCTACCTTTTATGGTTTAGGTTCAATTAATTTTTTTTGTTTTGGAAATGTCAAGTAAAAATTTAGAATTTTAACCTGTAAGAAAAAATATTCTCTTGTGATTGAAATACCTTATTTTTTACTTTTTAGTGCATCTTTTAAATAAAAGCTTCTTTTAAAAAACATTTTTTTATATATTTTTATTTTTTGCTTTTTAGTCTTTATTAATTGCATAGATTTATTGTAATGACACTGTGCATCTACCGTGACGTCCAAATGACCAACATACCGTCTATGTCGGTATAAGTTACGGTATGTACAAATCGAGGACACCTTTGTAAACATAACCTAAAATTTTAAAACCCCATTTAACACCTTTATGGGGTAATTAACTATATAGAATTGCGTTGTCACGCAGATTACGTAACCATGTTAATTTTCATTTCATTGCGACTACAGGAACCCTCTCAAATTTACAAATCGAGAACCCCTTTGTAAACATAACCTAAAACTTCAAAACCCCATTTAACCCCTTTAGGGGGTATTTAACTACATAGGATTACATTGTCACGCAGATTAAGTAAGTATGCAAAATTTCAATTCAGTGGGACAACGAGAACCCTTTCAAATTCGGCTCCGAAAAAATAACCGACAGACAGATAACATTGTGAGTTAAATAAAAGCTTCTAAAAAAGTGTTTATTTCCAAAACTACGCAAAGTAGGTCAATACCTAAAGATCTAGGTCAAACTCACTACGTCAAAAATGTAAAAATATTTAAACATTGCATTTTTTGAAGTATTTGTTTCACAAAACATTAGTTGATTTATTTAGACTGGCACCAAAAAATTCGATTATCTAATGTTTTATACTTTGTAATTCCTGTATTAAAAAGCTTTTAAAAAGGTCTTAATGACCGTGGGCAACAGGTTATTAACACTCAATAATTGCCGTAGTAATAAACAATTTTATTTTTTATGAAATTTCTACAACTAATAAAATTTTTGACAATTTTGTATAAAAAATTTGTCGCTTTATAAAAACGAGTTAAAACAGTAAAATTTCGGACAAATTGCAAAAAACGAAAAAAACACGTTTAGTTTTGGTTCCGGCAAAGTCTGAAACAATGCATTAAAAACGAATAAGTTGAATGATTAAAGAAATCAATTTGGAAAGAATAATTCAAAATTCCTTCCTTCCTAAGACAATATTTCACTGTAATAGATTAGTATAAGAAATAAATATTTTTTATTCATTATCATTTATTATAAGGAACTGTGGAAAGTTTTTGAAAAAAATTGCATGCATAGAGAAAATTATAAAGTATTTAATGGCAAACCTTGTATACAGGGTCCGGCAAAAGTTGTAACCAAAAGTTTTTTGCCCAAACTATTTTTCTTAGCTATAAAATAACAAGTACATCATCAAGTGTGTTAAAAATGCTCCGAAAAACGCTTAGTTCCATACTTTGTTTATTCGTTCCAAATGAAAAATCAAGTACCTAATCTAGCGAACCCGTTGTTAGTTAGTTCCGATTATAGAGGTTCTAGTACCATCAAGTGTATTTTCTGTTGTCTTTGTTGCCTCAACATTAATTTTCCTGTACGTGAAAAAACCTCACGTTATTTACATTGTTATATCAAAAAAGGAAATAAGCAGAGTTGGTTGTATGTAGCAAGTGCATGTCCATAGTACCAACAGCAAAGTTCCTGCTTCTATTGATTTTGATCAATGCCTTCTCCTGCTTGAAAAATTCCGTCATGCACTTTGATCCTCGACATCTCCTGGTACCAATAAAGAACCCGAGCCTCGGTAGTGTAACCAATCGTGCAATTTCCTGCTGACCTCTCGTTCGCCATTCAACACCGCGGTGTAAACACACTTATAATGGTCGGTACGTTATTACCCTCGTTGATAAATGATTGAGTGATTTATCGTAAAGCAAAGTGGGAAGAAGAAGGTGGTGTTTGGTCGTTCCTCTTGCTTCTTCTTTGATTGGTATATGGATGGAGAAGGTCGTAGATCGCCGGTCGGCCGCTCAAAGACCTCCTGTCACATAAACAACGAGCCCGAGCTGCAACGACCTGCCCCCGAAGGCTACCGCCATACACCTGCATTTTGTACCGCACTCGTGTCAATACAGGACCGGCTCATTAAAAATCATCGACGGAATTTATGCAAGAGAGACTCTCACCCCACGGGGGATGGCAACGGGGGACTATTCTACACTTGTCACCGGACTTACCACCCATCAATCTTCGATTTTATCGCTAACGAGATCTACGGGAAGACTCCTGTACCTGTCTCCTAACGCACGTTACTAAATCATACGTTGAGGGCAACTGACCCGAATTGGGGGTTGTAAAAATTCAATCCATAACAAACTTTCACTTTTTGCCTGTTGCGGCAGATTTAACAAATGATTCGAGATACACTCAGAAAAATGATGTGTTTGTTATTACTACATTTGTAGTAGTAAAAAAAGTACGGTATAGGCAACTCTTAAATATGTTGTATGGTAACAATGAGGTGGTTATTATTACTACTAGAAGTGTAGATGTTACTAATAAAAAATAGTTCTAGTGCGAGGTAAATTTTACTACTACAAATAGTAAGTTAAACAAAGTAAGTGAATAGTAAAATCAATTGCAACTTAGGTGTAGAATTCACTACTACAAAATATTATATTCCAACTTGATTACAACTTAGCTGTAATATTTACCACTATAGAATGTATAAAGTAAGTAAGATCCACATAGAGCAACAGAAGCTCCAATTGAAGAAGTATGATTGACAATGACGGTCATCTTAAGTTCTTATATACAGGGTGTTCCGTCTAAACCCCACATTAGAAGTATTGAAAGTTCTAATAAAGATGTTTATCTGAAAGTTGTTATTCAGGCATAATCCGTTGAGTTCTGCTTAATGAAAATATTTCTAAGATGGCAGCACTTCCAGTTATACCGGAAGTCGCTATTAACTTTCTTATTTTAAATGGAAAGCTATGCTTTTTACTGCGTTTTTGGATTATTTAAGTTACTCTAAGGGAGTTTTTATCAGCTTTCCCTATACCCAAGTTTAACCGTTTTCGAGATATTTAGGATTTTTGGAAAATTTTTGGATTTGCACCTGCCACTTAAAAAATCGGTAACTCGCCTAGTTTTAGAGATTTCGAAATCATATTTGGAGAACTAAAAGAGAAAGCCCATATCTGTTGTTCGTTGTGTTCAAAATTGGAATTGGAAGTTAATAAACCCAAAAATTTTAAGATTAAGTTTGGACAACTTCAAGTACCCATAACTTAATTTTTTCAAATAGCATGTCCTAATTTTTATTCTACTAGATGGAGGAAAATTTTTTTCTGCATCTATCTGTATTAGCATTCCCTATACCTACCTATCTGTGATAATTTTCAAGTTATGTTGGTTTTTTTGTCATTGTAGGAAATTTCTTACTAACCACAGCTATTTTTGCATAGTTTGCTATAAAAATATTTCTGATTAAACTTAAACGACAAACTCAGTTCAAAATTGTGTTATCAGACCGTGAAAACAAAATAAATTCATTGGGTGTTGGTTTGAAAATCTTTAATTTCTCACCTTTTTTCATTCGTTTCCATGGTAACCTATAAGAAAAGGCCTATGGCTAATGAATTTCTCAATCCCAACAAAAAGGTATTGTAACTTGAAAACTATTAAACATAAGTATAGGGAATGTTAGTACAGATCGAAGCAGAATTAATTTCTCTACCATCTAGTGAAATAAAACTTTCGGCATTTCATTTGAAAAAAATGAGTTGTGGATGCTTAAAGTTCTGCAAACTTAACTTTAAAAATTTGGAGTTTGTTATTCTTTTTTAGAAATCTGAAAACACCAAAGGAAAGATCTAGGCTTCCTCTTTCAAATAAGCTCAAAAATATTTCCGAATTTTTAAAAATGGCAGAGTTATCGATTTTTGAACTGGAAGGTGCAAATCCAAAGAAATTTTAAAAACCCTAAATATTTCCTAAACGGCTAAATTTAGGTATAGGGACAGCTTATGAAAACTACCTTAAAATAACTCTAGTAATTCAAAAACGAATTAAAAAATATAGCATTCCATTTAAAATAAGGAAGTTGATAGCGACTTCCGGTATAACCGGAAGTGCTGCCATCTGGAGAATATTTTCATTGAGCAGGACGTAACAGATTATGGTTGTATACAAATTTTCAGATGACTATGATTATTAGAACTCCCAATACTTCTAATGTGGGGTTTAGACGGAACAACCTGTATTAGTATTCCCTGTCATGATTGATAGTAATACTAAAGTTGTGGTGATGTGGTAAAGTTTGCTTTGAATGGTAGTTAAAATTTTAAAGTTAAAATAATGGAAAGTTATGCTGTATGTTCACTTATGTGAAGACTGGAATCATCAAGAATTCTTTCCGTATTTCAGCAGGGTAAGTAAATTTTTGTTATTATTGTAACTTTTTGTATTGTTGATGTTATTATTATTTGTATGACTGATCGTATTTTAGATAAAGTTTTTTAACAGGTACAAACCCGAGACAGTGTCACTACTCTGCTGATGAGGACGCCACCAAACAGTTAGAAGTATTAGGTACCATTAGTTTTACTTCTAAATAAAAAATAACTATTTCATATTAAAAAACCTTGTAATTTTTTTTCTCATTTTGTTTGTTTTGTTGCATCCTAATGTCTTAATAAATGACAATATGTGTGTATATAGTTTTATAGAGTACATATAGGTACCTAGGTATTTAATGTATTTTTTAATAAAATAAAGTAGAGATATTTATTCACTGTGTATTATTACTACCTATCTCATCGAACTGTAAAATATACCCATCAAAATTTAATATTAACTGCCAATCACCCTAATAGTAACATCTACTATAGTAGCATCTACATAAAAAAATAGTTGGTTTAACACATCGTATAACGTTAAATTGTACTACATCTGTAGTGGTAAAATATACTATAAGTCCGCAGTGTAAAAATAACAGCTGGTAGGTGTAATAATCACGAATTTATAAAAACTATTTTGTAGTGGCAAAATTTGCGGCACAAAATAGTTGAAGCCTATTTCACTACTACAAACGTAATAGTAACTCTTTTTCGCGTATTATCTACACTTTTCTTTTTCTGAGTGTACTCTTGGAGTGTTTATTTCAAATTTGGCCAACAAAACTAGAGCGTAGAAAAAAAATTGTTGGCTGTTTTAAGCAAGAAAATTTGAAATAGCAGATTGTACTGTAACCATACTGTGAATAGTCGAAAATCTCAAAAAAAATAATGTTTGAGGCAAAATCATTCGTTTGGTTTATATGTGGGTGCTAAATAATGAGATCGTTACGTACAAATGTTATAATAATCCGCTACTGCAGAAGCAAATTAATTACCTCTCTCTTGATGCTAATAATTGTAATCTCGTGTCAAGGCTAATCGGCAAACATTTTCTTATTAAAGCAATTTCCATTTCATTTATTATTAGATTCGCTCAACTCACGTCTAACCTTATTTCAGATTAACACAAATTAATTAAATTAATTGGCGCAATTTATACTTTTTCATAATATAGAGTTTACCAAACAGTTTTTAGTTGTTGTTTTTGCATTACTCGCTAATGAAGTGACAAAAAAAAACTTGTAGTTTTACATTCTATTAGTTTAAAAGTCATCTGACAAAAATTGGACTTTTTGAAGGCCGATTACAGCGGTACTGCGCGACATCAGCGTAATCGTTGACGAATAATCTACGCAATTTGATGTTTTGAAGACTAAATCTCGCAAAAATACATTCAATGTTCAAGCGATTGCCAAAGTGGAACAAAACTCCGTCGTAATCGGCGGCTCAAAATCAATCGGATGCGAGAAGTTCATGTTTAAATAATTATTTTTTGGATTCAAACATTTTTTTAATTTTGCTAAACTATTGGCTAAAATTGTATTATGTATTTTAAAATGTATAGTTGTATAGTTTGAAATAGTTTTTAAGTTAACTTTAAGTGTAAGATACTTGTAGATTTTGCTCACTTTCGCCTCAAAACATCGTAGACTTGAATTGACTTGTTGTATGCAGACATATCAAAGTTATGTTTAACTTTCCCAATTTAAAATAGGATATTTTTTCAAATTTTTTATTAGAATTTAGTTTAAAAATTTACTTGTTTTTTAATTTTACTATTAGAGATTTTTTGTTTCTAAGGCTTCTAGTCTTTCTCATAGCTTTTTAGTGTTTCAGTCACAGCTCTTAGGACAAAAATCAAAGAACCATCATGTAGAGAGACATACTTAATGTTTTAATAAAAATCATAACTACAAAACCAAAATTCTTAGAGCTAAACGGTTTGATTGGTCAGTTTTCGGTTAATTTTTCTCCTTATGTCGTTTTTTTAACTAGTGCCCTAGTTTTTAACCACAATAATAGGTCATATTTATTTTCGAAATTTTTCAGTTCTTAATGTTTTTAAAAGCTTTTATTTAACTCACAATGTTGTCTGTCTGTCGGTTATTTTTTCGGAGCCAAATTTGAAAGGGTTCCCGTTATCCCACTGAATTGAAGTTTTGCATACTTACTTAATCTGCGTGACAATGCAATCCTATGTAGTTAATTACCCCCTAAAGGTGTTAAATGGGGTTTTAAAATTTTAGGTTATCTTTACAAAGGTGTTCTCGATTTGTACATACCGTAACTTATACCGACATAGACGGTATGTTAGTCATTTGGACGTCAGGGTAGATGCACAGTGTAGTAATAAATAAAGACTAAAAAGCAAAAAATAAAAATATATAAAAAAATGTTTTTTAAAAAAAGCTTTTATTTAAGAGATGCACTAAAAAGTAAAAAATAATGTATTTCAATCACAGGAAAATATTTTTTTACAGGTTAAAATTCTAAAATTTATAAAAGCTTTGAGAGTTATAAAACTACGACATTACAGAATTACTTTGTATAGTTGACAACTCCCAAAGCCTTTATAAATTTTAGAATTTTAACCTGTAAGAAAAAATATTCTCCTGCGATTGAAATACATTATTTTTTACTTTTTAGTGCATCTTTTAAATAAAAACATTTTTTATATATTTTTTTACTTTGCAGTATTATAGTTTTTTAATTTCTCACTCTTCAATCACTTAATTCTTCACAATTTTAATCACATAATTTTTTTAGTTTTTTGTGTTCCAGCTTTTGTTTCTCAGCGTTAAAGAATGACAGATTTTGAAATTTTAATTTTTCTACGACTTTTTAGTTGGAAATTCTCTAGTTGTATATTATATTATTTTTTAAGGTAGCACTAAAAGTACGAGCCTTTGCAAAAGCACAGTATTATTTTAGTCAAACTACTTTGAAAAATAACTTACTTTCTAACTTTAGTTAGTAAATAGCATAACAAAGTTAAAAACTATAGACCAGTTACTTGTTGATTGTTGAATCTATTAAACTCATAATTTTTTTTAAAAAGCACTCCAGAAATTGTACAAAAATTAGTTATAAATTGTAAGGCCAAAAAAATTGTGGATATAAAAATTTACTGAAAATATAAGTGTTAATTAAATAAAAAATAATGGTAATGCAGAGGTGTGAGGTGTCTAATATTAGTACTAGTAACTAGTACCTATGTATTTTCATTCAAGGAGTTCATTTTCTAGTTTGAGATGAATTCTTAAAAAAAACGAACTAATTTTACAACAGCGAATTTAGAACAATAATTAGGTTCAACGATTAATTAAATTCATTACACTTTTTTTGTGCAATAGAGAATTTTAAGTTTTTTACAAAACGCGGTAGTTTTCTTTGTTGTTGTAATAGAATTTATTAATTAAGTTTTCATTTTTCCTGTTGTAGAAATTAATAAAAAATGTATCCTAAATTACTAGATTTAATACTTAATTTCTGTTTTTTGCCATCTAAATAAAGTTTCTAACATCCTAAAAATCCAGTCTCTAATAATGTTTGTGGTGTTTAATTTTTTCTTAGCGCCACTAACGGTTCTGCAACCGAAAAGAGTCTTTTTGTCGAATCTGATGTAAATTTATCGGCATTGCGTAGATTTTTTCCTGACATAGTTTATGTGACATGTAATAATCAATTCGGTATATCTTGATTTCGCGGAAAGCTCAAGTATGTGGCTACCGTTTGAATTCTTCAACTAATTCTCTCTTTGCTATTCAATAAAATAATAAAAAGCGGCGTCGAGTGAGCGAGTCTCGTATCTCGAAGCCGGTTTCACTATTATGTGACAGTGGTTCTGGCACTAATCCGAATAAATCTCCATCAGAAATAAACACCGAAACTGTGCAATAAGAAAATCACTCTTTAACATCGGAAATATTATGACGCATTTGGAACGCCATGGGTGTCCGTATATGACCTCAAATGGTCCATAAGCGACGACGGCTTTAAAATTCCTTTAAAATCGCCCCATTTAACTTAACCCCGAAGTCGTTCGTCCTGACACCCCTATCGTCTAGCGTCCATAACAATGTAAAGCTAAAAATGCGCTTTGTCTCGCACTGTAATTTACTTACGGCGCAGTTAAATTATGATGCGACGGGGCATTTTCGAGCTTCGTTGGGTTTTGTGGGCGCTCTTAAAACACCATCTGTCGACGTTTTTCAACGGCGTGTGTTTCGATCCGGGGTGAAAATTTATTAAGCGACTCACACTCGAATTGTGAAACCAAGGAAAATGGATTTATGAGAGATCACTTCAGAGATAACAACAACACGAGGAAGTCTCAAATAGACGCAGCACATTTCATAAATATCACACAAAATAAAAATATACAAAAAAATGTTTAAAAAAAAGCTTTTATTTAAAAGATGCACTAAAAGGTAAAAAATAATGTATTTCATTATTTTTTCTTACAGGTTAAATTTCTAAAATTTCTAAAAGCTTTGGGAGTTGTCAACTGAACAAAGTAATTCTGTAATGCCGTAGTTTTATAACTCCCAAAGCTTTTATAAATTTTAGAATTTTAACCTGTAAGAAAAAATATTCTCCTCTGATTGAGATACATTATTTTTTACCTTTTAGTACATCTTTAAAAAAAGCTTTTTTAAAAAAAAAACATTTTTTTATATATTTTTATTTTTTGCTTTTTAGTCTTTATTTATTGCATAGATTTATTGTTATTACACTGTGCATCTACCGTGACCTCCAAATGACCAACATAAAGTCTATGTCGGTATAAGTTACGGTATATACAAATCGAGAACCCCCTTGTAAACAGAACCTAAAATTTTAAAACCCCATTTAACACCTTAGGGGGTAGTTAACTACATAGAATTGCATTGTCACGCAGATTACGTAAGCATGTTTAATTTCATTTCATTGCGACTACAGGAACCCTCTCAAATTTACAAATCATGAACCCTTTTGTAAACATAACCTAAAACTTCAAAACCCCATTTAACCCCTCTAAGAGGTATTTAACTACATAGGGTTGCATTGTCACGCAGATTAAGTAAGTATGCAAAATTTCAATTTAGTGGGACCACGGGAACCCTTTTAAATTTGACTCCGAAAAAATAACCGTCAGACAGACAACATTGTGAGTTAAATAAAAGCTTTTAAAAATGAAAAACGTTTTGTTTCGAGAACACGTGCAAAACGTTATTTTTTCCGAATTTGTCCATATTTTGGTCGATATTTAAATAACCGATGCTAATTTCAAAACTACTTGTCGTAACCCTGTTCTGTTTGATATCTATCTTCTTTGTCCTATGTAGAAAATTGCTGACATAGGAAAAGTGAACAAAATTTATATTCGTCGATAACTTGGAACCTGTTAATAATTTTGCTGTGTTCTCGGCACCAATCGATTCTCCAGAATATTTTACATGGGTATAGTCAAAAATATTTGTCTAGCAGTTTCACCGTAATTGACTGGATAGTTTCGCCGTAATCGGTGTTTGAAAATTAAATTTTCTTTTTCCGAGATATCCACTCAACACTGAAAAAAATCACTGTAAAATTTACATTATTTGTACATATCCATTTTCAGTATATTTACAGAAAGTTTCATGTTACAAAAATAAGTACATAAAAAGTAGTGTTCTGCACTTAAAAATTATCTTTTATTGTTTGAATTTACATTATAATAAATAATTTATTACACACAAAATGTAAAATTACATTTAAAAATACATAAAAAAGTATTGTTACGAAATAATAAGCGCAAGCGTAGTGAGTGACTTTTCAACAATTTGAAGTTATGCAAGATAGAAGTGGTTTCTGGTATGTTTCGTGAGAAAATATATTTTTTTTAAATATTGTTACAAAAAGAATTGTGATTTATTGTTATTTAACAAAATAAATTTAAAATTGAAAACTTTGTTGGTTTGATTATCTTATTCCCAAGTGAATGTAAAATAACGAAAAAATGTTACTTGACTACGACTAATAGACAAAAAGTAATAATTAATATAAAAAAGAATCAATCTGTAATGCACTGATAAGTATACAATGTTATACTTACTTAGGTACACTCACGATCAAAAAGAATGACACCCCTACCAACCGAGCCGGATAGCAAAAATCCGACTAAAATTTTTTAGTTCATAAATTTCAACAAACAGCTCAGTTTACAAACTGTCCAGCTAATTGACACAATATCCAGCTAGTTTATAAACTAGCCAAACGTACCTACACATTGACCCTATCATATCGAAAAGATTTGTGGCTGCGGTTCCAGGGATGTCATTCTTTTTAATCGTGACTGTACGTCTACTACATATGAGGAAAATTTTTGATAAATCTTAATGGTCAAACAATATTTTACTTAATTTGTAATATTTTTTTTCTCCATCAATAGGTTAATAAATATACTATAACAAATAGGTTAAACTGGAGAAGTCCGTACCTTGGGTTTTACAATAATTTATTTCAAGTGATTTAAAATAAATATCTAATTGTAAAACTTCTTCAATTTAACATTTACATTTATTCTACAAAACAGTTATATAAAACGTTCCGATATTTACAGTGTGAACTGTACAGCAGATATCATTGATTTTTACATAATTAAATCAGTAGAGATGAATTACACAGTTTATGTAACATTACAAGAAAATGCTGTGTAATTTTACAGTATTTAACGTAAGTAAAAAACAACCAACGTAAAGTTCTGTGTTTTTACGTAAATATTTTTTACTGTGAAGACCTGACCTATTTATAGCCCTGTGGTGTTTGGCTTTTTAAAAATTGAATTTACTTCTTCCTATTATCTATATTAAAATTTGATGTAGAAAAAACAAGGTTTTTATCCGCCGATAACTTAAAAACCACTTCCAAATTTACGGTTTTCTAGACTTGACACAGACGAAAATATTTTAATTTCGTCGAGTAGTTTTGTCGTAACTGGCTCGATAGATTTTGACGCGCTGATTACTCTGGAACTTTTCTAGTTTCGCCGTAATGGATGTTTGGAGACTGAGTTTAGTTTTTCCGAAATATTATCTCAAAACCTGACCTACTTACAGATTTTTTGCCTACTGTGATTACGGTGGTATTTGACTTTTTGTGCTAGCTTCAATAGTTTCGCCGTAATCGGCGTTTGAAAATTAAATTTACTTTTTCCGAGATATCGTTTCGAAGAGAAATAAAAATTGTGTCAAATATTTACATTTTTAACAAAACAAATGCTCTTAAAAATTTGAATTTGAGATATTTGCTAAGATCCTGTCTCAACTAATTATTTAATACTCGGTAAGTGATGCCCTAAAAAACGGTGGCATTGATCGATTTTCCTGCACCATCAGCATGGGGTCGTCCTGGGGTGTATAATTCCTGATCTAAATTCAGGAATCGTTTTTGTTGAGGCCAGTAATGACGGATAAATGCCACTTTATTACAGGCCTTGGGCCTTTTCCATAAATGACCAGAGTAAAGTTCAGTCGTCTGTAATAACACGGATGACAACAAAAAAAATCGCTTCGAAAATACAAAAAGAAAGGTCTCAGGTGCCAGACACGCTCCCTGAAACACCTAAACGACACCGTCCATCGATTTATTGGTGACATTTCAGCAGGAAACGCCACCATATGTGACACGAGTTTAACGGTTCTTTTTTACGATAATTCGATTGTTGGGAGTGTTATCCATGTGTTAAATGTGACGGGGGAGGAAATTGAGAGTTTGGAAGATTTAGCCAGTTTTGTTTGCAGGCTTGACCGAAAAATGCGGGCATAAGGGCTGGAAAAATTAGGGACTTTTTGTGGAAGTTTTTCAAACTGGAACTGGGTCATAACATTTCCATTTTCAAGCTTATTGATTGAGTAAAATTGATGAAAATGTAAAAAATCACATTAAACCTTGTTTTATTAAAGAACTAAATTTTAACCTGTTCCTCAAGCTCTGGACGAAGAACAGACAGTTTTGAAATATTTAGAATAACTTGCGTTCTTTTGATTTTCCACAAAATTTTAACGAGTTCCTTAAACTTTTATCTTAAGAACTATCGATTGTTAAAACAAATAAACATAGATTCGAAATCATTGAATAATTTTTCTTGAAAAGCTGGAGTGTCAATTGTCTGTACTGTTTAACTTCACCTAAAATAATTAAAAGCACTCATCATTTACTCCAACTAATCATTGTAAAGATTGTAAAGGAACCAAACTTTGACCGATATTTTTAAAACTGTTATAGTTGTAGATAAAAAATAAAGACAGTTTTGGAATCCTCAGACAATTTTCTACAAGAAAAAAATATATAAAAAAATGTTTTTTTAAAAAAGCTTTTATTTAAAAGATGCACTAAAAAGTAAAAAATAATGTATTTCAATCACAGGCGAATATTTTTTCTTACAGGTTAAAATTCTAAAATTTATAAAAGCTTCGGGAGTTGTCAACTGAACAATGTCTTTCTGTAATACCGTAGTTTTATAACTTCCTAAGCTTTTACAAATTTTAGAATTTTAACCTATAAGAAAAAATATTCTCCTGTGATTGAAATACTTTTTTTTACTTTTTAGTGCATCTTTTAAATAAAAGCATTTTTTAAAAAACATTTTTTTATATATTTTTATTTTTTGTTTTTTAGTCTTTATTTATTGCATAGATTTATTGTTATTACACTGTGCATCTACCGTGACGTCCAAATGACCAACATACCGTCTATGTCGGTATAAGTTACGGTATGTACAAATCGAGAACCCCTTTGTAAACATAACCTAAAATTTTAAAACCCTATTTAACACCTTTAGGAGGTAATTAACTATATAGAATTGCATTGTCACGCAGATTACGTAAACATTTCATTTCATTGCGACTACAGGAACCCTCTCAAATTTACAAATCGAGAACCCCTTTGTAAACATAACTTAAAACTTTAAAACCACATTTAACCCCTTTAGGGGGTATTTAACTACATAGGATTGCATTGTCACGCAGATTAAGTAAGTATGGAAAATTTCAATTCAGTGGGACAACGGGAACCCTTTCAAATTTGGCTCCGAAAAAATAACCTACAGACAGACAACATTGTGAGTTAAATAAAAGCTTTTAAAAACCAACATTTGAGTTGTTTGATAATCCACTTTGTCAAGAAAAATATTTTCAAAAGTGTTTAGTTTTTGAAAAACTAACGATTAACATGTTTTTCAAATTTTGATATCTTAAGAACTATCGTTCTTAGACAAAAAATGAGAACAGATTCTGAAACCCTAAATAATTTTGCATATGAAGGAGTATTAATTATTTCATCTGACCAACTTTAATAAAAAAAAAATTAATTAAGAGTTGGTCTGATTTTTTACTTATTTTTAAAAGTGTTTGGTTTTTAACAAACTAAATTTGAATCAGTTCCTCAAACTTTGACCGATATCTTACGAACTATAGGTTATAGACAAAAAATGAAAACAAACGCTAAATCCTTAATTAATTTTGCAAATAAAAAATTAGATTACCAATTGACTTACCTGTTTATTATCTTTTATAAAAAAAAATAAAACAACAAATCATTATTTTAAGAAATCAAACTTTACTGATATCACAAAAATCGTTAGCTCTAAATAAAAAATGAAGACAGTTTCTATAAGAAAAACTCAGACTTAAGTTGATTTAATTCTTCACTTTCCCACAAAAATATTTGTTCAGATGTGTTTAGATTTTAACAAAGTAAATTTTAACCAGTTTCTCAAACTTTGACTGATATCTTACAAACAGACGCTCATAGACAAAAAATTAAAAAAACGTTCAGAATTCTTAAATAAGTTTGCATATTATAAAGAACTAGACTATCAACTATTGTCTAAAAATATCTAACTTTACATCACTGACTACAATTAATATTATATCTTGCGAAAGTAAACTTTGACCGGTATCTCAAAAAATGCTAATTGTGAACCTTTAGATAATTTCTCTGGGAAGAGCTGTTTTCACTTAAGTTAAAATTTTTTTGTGCCCTTCAACACTTTCGTATGTGTTAGACAGCTCAACCAAAACTTCAATTTTTCCAAAGGAAGCCAAACAATCTCGCCAATATTTTGCTGCCTGATAAATATTGGTGAAATGGTTTCACAATCTGTTGAATCCCGGCAGTTGTCGTGATTTCACACGGTGTGGGACAATCGCGTCCCAATTTTCGTCGTTTTAACGTTCCGATAATCATCAGCGAGCAAATTAACTTCATCCTGTTTGGGCCGCCCACCACAATTATCATTCGAAATAATAGTTGGAAAAAAAAAAGGCAGTGAAAGAGAGACATGATGTTGTGAACGCGCTTTCAGAACCAAATTATTCACAATTAAATAAAGCGCGGCGCATTTTAATGTGACATGATAAGTGGCAGTTGTTGTAATATGCCTGACTGTTATATGTGTGTAGGTATAATATAATAAAATAGAATGCGGGTGACAACGAAATTATTCCAATGAAAGAGTTCGCTTTGCGCTCCGTCTAACAAGAATAAAAGAAGCGATTCGCTTTGAAAAAATTACATAAAAGGACCGGCTACTCTGCCACAATTAAACAATTTAACATGTGTGTGAGGCGAAACAGGCAGGTTAAATGCTATGACACACATTCTGATCGAGTGTCACGATAAAATTAAGCCAGGAGGTGTGGGAACTGATGAGATGCTTACCCACAACACATTACAAAAATCACAGTCCACAACTAAAAAATAAAAATATATAAAAAATGTTTTTTAAAAATAGCTTTTATTTAAAAGATGCACTAAAAATAAAAAATAATGTATTACAATCACAGGAGAATATTTTTTCTCACAGGTTAAAATTCTAAATTTTTACTTGAAATTTCCAAAACCAAAAAATTTAATTGAACCTAAACCATAAAAGGTAAACGCAACTTTTTTAAGGAAAATTTGTATTCTGCAATTTTGTTTCTTACACTTACCTTTAGCTCTTTAGAAGCGTTTTCAAAAAATATCAATATTATAATTTATTTTTCTATTATTTTTTATTTATTATTTATTAACAAAATAATAATAATTTTAATAATTTGATTTACAGTGGAATAAAAATATATAAAAAAATGTGTTTTAAAAAAAGCTTTTATTTAAAAGATGCACTAAAAAGTAAAAAATAATGTATTTCAATCACAGGAGAATATTTTTTCTTACAGGTTAAAATTCTAAAATTTATAAAAGCTTTGGGAGTTGTCAACTGAACAAAGTAATTCTGTAATGCCGCAGTTTTATAACTCCCAAAGCTTTTATAAATTCTAGAATTTTAACCTGTAAGAAAAAATATTCTCCTGTGATTGAAATACATTATTTTATTCAATTTTGACATTATAAAGTGACATTATTGATTCCATAGTAACACGCATAATTAGCGATTTATTCACTAGTGAATTAAAACGGTTTTAATTCACTAGTAATTTAAAAATGATTCCACTATTGATTTAAATAACTTTAATGAATACCAACATATACTTTTATTTAAAATAAATGTTACAATTACTGAGGCTACTGAAATGTACACCATATCTATCATTAATAGTTTTCTGTACTTGCGAAAAACGTCAATGGCAGGAATAGAGTTACTTCCATTGATCATAGTAAATGTTCAAAAAGCAGTGTCTTAAAACTTTTCCATTTCTTCGAAGCTGAAGACTTTAGATTTCTTTGGTCTGTGCCCTACAGAGTGTTGTTTTAAGAAAGCAGATACCTGATGAAATCTACAACAATTATTTATTAGTCCAAACCTTATTATAAACAATATAATCCTCACAAACCTGCTTATATCGATATTTTCTTTAACAGATAACATTTTCTTCAGTTGGGAATAATACACCCACAATGACGAAGATTTTGCATTTTTGGATCGTTCAGAAATATAAGCCAAAATTATTCTCTCGTCTACTCCCTTTGCATCCTTCCGCTTCCTCCATTCACAAAAATTTGAATACTCTTTTTCGTATAATTGTTTAGATTTTGCTGGCACCACTTTATTTATAGCTTCTGAAGCTTCTTGAATGACCAATTCAGGCACGAAAACCTGGTTTTCCTCTTTAAAATCGCTGATTCTAGCCATTTTTTCCATACGCGTTACAATTCTGGCACTTTTGCAAATAAATAAACAACTCGTTGTTATGGAAATTTGATTCGCATGTGATATGATTTGTATAGACCGAACGGTTAATTTTAACATTTTCTTGCATTTTTTGGTAAATTTTGGTCAAAATTGAATAAAAAAATATATACGACACGTGAATTAAACCTATTAATTTGATCGAAGAATTAATCCACTCGCTTGCGCTCGTGGTATTAAATTTTCTTCTCGCAAATAAACAATGGTTTAATTCACTTATTGTATAATATTTATTATTTTTTGCTTTTTAGTCTTTATTTATTGCATAGATTTATTGTTATTACACTGTGCATCTACCGTGACGTCCAAATGACCAACATACCGACTATGTCGGTATAAGTTACGGTATGTACAAATCGAGAACTCCTTTGTAAACATAACCTATAATTTGAAAACCCCATTTAACACCTTTAGGGGGTAATTAACTATATAGAATTGCATTGTCACGCAGATTACGTAAGCATGTTAAATTTCATTTCATTGCGACTACAGGAACCCTCTCAAATTTACAACTCGAGAACCCCTTTGCAAACATAACCTAAAACTTTAAAACCCCATTTAACCCCTTTAGGGGGTATTTAACTACATAGGACTGCATTGTCACGCAGATTATGTAAGTATGCCAAATTTCACTTCAGTGGGACAATAGGAATCCTTTCAAATTTGGCTCCGAAAAAATAGCATACAGAAAGATAACATTGTGAGTTAAATAAAAGCTTTTATTAACCACTTTCTACAAATAATCCAACCAACCAAATATTTTTTTTTTCTTTTGAAAGTTAATAGTAATTGATGTTGGCATACATAATGCGGGAACAATGTTAATAAGTTTTTGCCACATAAAACAGCTGACAGCTGAACGATTTTGAATAATTAAGAATATAATTAGTAGAAAAGTAATTGGTCACAATAATAATAATGATAATAGGGGTTCGGGCCAATTTTCTGATATTTAATAAAGTGAAATTCAGTTGTGAGATGTCGTAGCCAAAAATCGCAATTTGTCCGATTGTGTAAAAAGTCCCCCAGCGTATAGAGGCATTCGGCAATACATAGTATTGTTATGTCACAAGCAGTTTATCATATGTTAAATTGTGTGTAACGCTGAGCCTGAAACTCTATATATATGCATAAGGAGAATAAGGACCACACTCAGCCACGGCTTAAGAGGATGCAATAAAATAATGTTCTGCTTCACTGGCCTGTAGAAGTCTTTGCTTGTTTTAATAAAGCTAATACGCTGTCGGGACTATCGTTATTATGTGGATTTTATGTCTGCAAGCTTTGGCAGCTGGTGGGCAGGGAGGGACTTGTGACCGAAAAAATTCACGGTGTCGTTATTCGTATATTGAATTACTGCATATGAGAGAGATGCTATCGGAGGAGTTATGCCGATACACCAATAATCATCGCTGATAATACCGAAAAAATAAATAATTGCTTCCGATGGCTTTTTTACCGAGAGGTATTTATGTTGATTGCTTCATTTTATAAGATGTGGGATTATCGCGATCACTGTTTCGTAACGCTAACGACCAACGTGGACGGGAAAATGATGAAGAGATAGAGCTAATGGGAGAAAGCAAGATTTTTAATCCGTTTTGCCAAATTTTCTAAATCCTAACAGAGATAACTAACTAAAAGCAACAAGTCTTTAAACGTAAAAACAAAAAATGCAACATTGGTTTGTTCCAAGTTACTACAACTACATATGGTTTTTGCATGTTAGTGACAAAAGCACGCTTTTATTATTTTTTACACAAAAACTAAAAATCCAAACAAACTAAGACAGTATTAAATGATGATATCAGATTACAGAATTCTCTAGACTTCCAAGCAAGCAAAATTTATTTTACGAAGAACTCACTGAATTAAAAAAATCTCTGGAAAATAGAGAAATAAAAACTTGCAAAAGCATCTGGAAGTCTTTAAAACTACTTATGAATTTAGAAAAATCAACTACAGATTCTGGGCAATACAGAATGGAATTTTGGAAGAAAAATTATTGATTCTAAAAAACAGTTTAACAAGCTAAGAAAGTATTTAGAAATATCAGATTAAAAAATTTTCTAGACAACTAAGCAAACAAAAAGATTAAAAAAATTATTGAATGAAATAATTGACAAAATAAGGGATTTCAAAATAGATATAAGATAGATTTAAGTATAAAACTTCAAAACCATTTAGACAAAACAAATTAAAAAAAAAACTAGTCCTTCCGGACTTTTTTTTATTTCAAAACATCAAAAACTATTGAGAAAACTATAAAAAAAAAATATTATACAGGGTGTTCCGTCTAAACCCCACATTAGAAGTATTGAAAGTTCTAATAAAGATGTTTATCTGAAAGTTGTTATTCAGGCATAATCCGTTGAGTTCTGCTCAATGAAAATATTTCTAAAATGGCAGCACTTTCGGTTATACCGGAAGTCGCTATTAACTTTCTTATTTTAAATGGAAAGCTATGTTTTTTACTGCGTTTTTGGGTTATTTAAGTTATTCGAAGGGAGTTTTTATCAGTTCCTTATACCCAAGTTTAACCGTTTTCGAGATATTTAGGATTTTTTGAAAATTTTTGGATTTGTATCTGCCACTTAAAAAATCGGTAACTCGCCTAGTTTTAGAGATTTCGAAATCATATTTGGAGAATTAAAAGAGAAAGCCCATATCTGTTGTTCGTTGTGTTCAAAATTGGAATTCGAAGTTAATAAACCCAAAAATTTTAAGATTAACAACTTCAAGTACCCATAACTTAATTTTTTCAAATAGGATGTCGAAGTTTTTATTCTACTAGATGGAGGAAAATTTTTTTCTGCATCTATCTGTATTAGCATTCTCTATACCTATCTGTGATAATTTTCAAGTTATGTTGGTTTTTTTGTCATTGTAGGAAATTTCTTACTAACCACAGCTATTTTTGCATAGTTTGCTATAAAAACATTTCTGATTAAACTTAAACGACAAACTCAGTTCAAAATTGTGTTATCAGACCGTGAAAACAAAATAAATTCATTAGGTGTTGGTTTGAAAATCTTTAATTTCTCACCTTTTTTCATTCGTTTCCATGGTAACCTATAAGAAAAAGCCTATGGCTAATGAATTTATCAATCCCAACAAAAAGTTATTGTAACTTGAAAACTATTAAATAAGTATAGGGAATGTTAGTACAGATCGAAGCAGAATTAATTTCTCTACCATCTAGTGAAATAAAACTTTTGGCATTTCATTTGAAAAAAATGAGTTATGGATGCTTAAAGTTCTGCAAACTTAACTTTAAAAATTTGGAGTTTGTTATTCTTTTTTAGAAATTTGAAAACACCAAAGGAAAGATCTAGGCTTTCTCTTTCAAATGAGCTCAAAAATATTTCCAAATTTTTAAAAATGGCAAAGTTATCTATTTTTGAACTGGAAGGTGCAAATCCAAAGAAATTTTAAAAACCATAAATATTTCCTAAACGGCAAAATTTAGGTATAGGGGCAGCTTATGAAAACTACCTTAAAATAACTCTAGTAATTCAAAAACGAATTAAAAAATATAGCATTCCATTTAAAATACGGAAGTTGATAGCGACTTCCGGTATAACCGGAAGTGCTGCCATCTGGAGAATATTTTCATTGAGCAGGACGTAACAGATTATGGTTGTATACAAATTTTCAGATGACTATGATTATTAGAACTCCGAATACTTCTAATGTGGGGTTTAGACGGAACAGCCTGTATTACAGAATTCTCTAAACTTGCAACAATGCGAAAACATCTTAAGAAGAAATCACTGAATAAAAAAAATAGCAACAACTTTAAAATAAGTGTGATTGTGCAAAAGACTTTTGAGAAGACTTCAAAATTATTTAAGAAACGCTACTTTAAAACAACTTTTAGAATTCCTGGACAAAACAGAATAAAATCCCGACAAGAAATATGCTTGATCACGTTGCATAAAAACAATTATTGAGAAAACGAAGAAAGTTTTAAGAAATATCAGATTACAGAATTTTCTATTCTTGCAAACAAAGCAAAACAAATTTTAATATGTATTGAGCTGCAATAGACATCTGAGAAAACTAATTCAATGTTCAAGTAGATTACAATACAGGGTGAGTCATTAGTGGGTTATTTCTGACTTTTTTTTAATATGCAATCAATAATACTGATTCCAGCTGACCAGATCGATAATCGTTAAAAAAATTCAAAATTAATCCACAATTACATTGTTCTGAGTATTGTCAAGGTTATCTTGACAGTTTAGCTATATTTTTGGTGGCATCTTACATGTCACTATTGATTCACCACCCCGTATGTTAAAAAAATTCATAACTCAAAAACAAATTCTGTAATGGATCACATTTTTCCAGCACTGTATCTTTGAACAATTACTATTATTTTAGTCAATTGGTTCAATTACTTAAAGATTCCAGAAATAATTGAAAACTCCTGTCTGGTATGATTAAATTAGCACAAAAAATCTTGAACATACTGAACTCTCCCAATTTCCATAAGAAAATCCAAGGAGAGGCGAAAAACCACCCCCGTTCAGAGCATAAGCCGTTTGATCGATGAGGGTGAAACAAACGACAGTCGGCGAATGTCGCTGGCAAGTGACCAACGTCCAAATACTGTAATTCCCTACATGATAGATACTGGGTCGGTTCGAGTCCCCCAGCTCGTTGTTGAGCTCCACCAAGTGGAAAAAGGGGTGAGGTTTGAGGTGTCCGATCCCAAAAGTCGCCTATTAGCTAGATGGACCGTAACAGTACGAATTGCAGAATTTCTAACATAAATTGAATTTTCACTAGACTGCATTCTGCGATAGACACTTATACTTTCCATCTTGATTTCTGACTTAATTAAAGCGGTTTCGGGGGTTTTGCTTTCTCGCTAATTTATTCGAAAGCCTAGGCTTCACACCTGCTCTCCATGCATTCATATGGTAAATTGCTACAATTATGGATCGTAAACTGCTATTCTAATGTCGGCTTCCTGTTCCGTTTAACCGATTACTTGATTGCTTGTTAGAGGTTCCATTGGCGTGACCGTCGAATCCCAAAATTTGCAATTTGACTTTTACGACGGAATATCACCAGATTAAAGCCCTCGTAAAAATTTTCTAAATTTTAGTCAAGTTTTTATTCCAATTTTATTGCACAAACAGTCGCTACAATTAATTATTCAAGTGATAAATTATGAATAAAATTGTAAAAGACATAATTCGATGCAATTAATTATTAAATCGTTAATAATTGTGCGGTATTTAATAGCAGTTGCTTAAATAGTGCATTTCATTAATTCTAGAGTAACAAGTTACAAAGAAAAAATATTTAATTCAAATTTTAATGACCAGACACTGAGTGATTACCAAAATTGGCTAACCTGACGTTATCTTTGAATTTAAACAACAAAAAGTTCAGAGCCACAAACTTAACGTGATTTGACTTGACGTTACCTTAATAGAAGCATTTAGACATAAAGTTTTAAAGTTTAAAACACCAGCTACGTGTGAATACGTACAAGGTAAGTCTGTTTTACTACAGGGTGTGTCAACGAGTTAAAAGAAATTATTTTTTTCCTTTACAAAAACTGTAGATACTAACCGTGTTACTCATCTAAAATTAGCTACAATACAAACTTCTGTTTTTTTTTAATAAAACACTTCATAAGTTTAATTCGCAATTAAATGAGCAATTTGATTAGTCCATCCGCGTTGTTAACTTTTAACAACGAATTAAATTATTTATTTATTTATTTATTTATTTATTTATTTACGGAAAACTCCTTTTTTACAAATTAAATAAAATTATAAACCAACTATAACTAAAATTAATCCTAAAATTTTACAACAAAAATTGACTTAATATTAAGAATCCCTCAAACTTAATAACGAATGTCTGAAGTGCTCCCTATTTGAGCCAAATAAATCAAAATAATTAAAGCTGAAAAGCATATTAGCAGCTCGAATCATTCTCATTATTGGACTATGAAACAAAAGGTTCGAGGTTAAGGGGGGTACTCTAAATAAAATTTAGAAATTTAAAAATTTAACGGAGCTTTCTATAAACCGGTCCTCAGATTATTAAAAACAAATTTTAAGCAGTTGAAAAGTAAAATTATTTCGTGTTTCCAAGTTCACGACTCATTCTTTATTTAAAATAATCGCCTTCAGAAAATAACAATTAGTTATTACGAAACATGTATTTTGAGAATTTCGTTTTATTTGTGGATTGACAATTTGTTTGGGTTTAATTAGAATAAAACGCGTCTAATTACTTTGTCAAAACAATATTTTAGGGAACCGTTCACTAACAGTAGATTAGGTTATTAGGAGTAGAAGTGATACTTTATGGACGAGAGTGGCGAGATTAAATTTATTTTGCGGAACCTAGAAGTTTTATTAATTTAACAAGAAATGTAATAAGTAAATTAATAAGTAGGTATGTGATCTGTGGATAAAACAAAAAGCACAATTCGGGCTCAAAATAAATACAAATTTAACTTCATGTATAGGTAACTATTTATTTTGCATACATTATTCAGTGAAAACAAAACCTGATAAATTTTCATATTTGTATATCAATTCGCTCCAACACAGATCAAAATAATTTGAATCCAAATCAATCAATCCCACAGAAATGGTTCCGAAATGAAAAATGTAATTTTCTTCAAATAAACATTTTATATTGTAGTTTTAGTAGAACTTTTTGTAAGTAACACTTAGCCCGAAATAACAGTTTTATGAAAGTTTCTTGACATTTTTGAATAAAATTTCGAACGAATGGGAACACTCAATTACCCTTGTTACTCTTCATAAACTTGAAACCTTTATGTTTTTAATTTATTTTGTGGATCAATTTTGCCTTCCTCTCTACATGTTTTGTCCTTATACACGTAATAAATGCCAGCTTTATTAGTTTCGCTTAATTGTAATATTTAACCTAGCACAATTTTTGATAAAATTTAATGCTGCCTGTGCTCCGTATCTCATTGCTAACAAAAATATATAAAAAATGTTTTTAAAAAAAAGCTTTTAATTAAAAGATGCACTAAAATATAAAAAATAATGTATTTCAATCACAGGAGAATATTTTTTCTTACAGGTTAAAATTCGAAAATTTATAAAAGCTTTGGGAGTTGTCAACTAAACAAAGTAATTCTGTAATGCCGTAGTTTTATAACTCCCAAAGCTTTTATAAATTTTAGAATTTTAACCTGTAAGAAAAAATATTCTCGTGATTGAAATACATTATTTTTTATTTTTTAGTGCATCTTTTAAATAAAAGCTTTTTTAAAAAACATTTTTTTATATATTCTTATTTTTTGCTTTTTAGTCTTTATTTATTGCATAGATTTATTGTTATTACACTGTGCATCTACCGTGACGTCCAAATGACCAATACAGGCTGTTTTGTCTAAACCTCACATTAGAAGTATTGTGAGTTCTAATAATCATAGTCATCTGAAAATTTGTGTACAACCATAATTTTTTAGATCCTGCTCAATGAAAATATTTTCAAGATAGCAGCACTTTCGGTTATACCGGAAGTCGCTATCAACTTCCTTATTTTAAATGGAATGCTATATTTTTTAATGCGTTTTTGAATTACTAGAGTTATTTTAAGGTAGTTTTCATAAGCTGTTCCTATACCTAAATTTAGCCGTTTACGAAATATTTATGGTTTTTAAAATTTTTTTGGATTTGCACCTTCCAGTTCAAAAATCGATAACTCTGCGATTTTTAAAAATTTGGAAATATTTTTGAGCTCATTTGAAAGAGGAAGCCTAGATCTTTCCTCTGGTGTTTTCAAATTTCTAAAAAAGAATAACAAACTCCAAATTTTTAAAATTAAGTTTGCAAAACTTTAAGCACACATAACTCATTTTTTTCAAATGAAATGACAAAAGTTTTATTTTACTAGATGGTAGAGAATTTAATTCTGCTTCGATCTGTACTAACATTCCCTATACTTATGTTTAATAGTTTTCAAGTTACAATAACTTTTTGTTGGGATTGAGAAATTCATTAGCCATAGGCCTTTTCTCATAGGTTGTCATGGAAACGAATGAAAAAAGGTGAGAAATTAAAGATTTTTAAACCAACACCCAATGAATTTATTTTGTTTTCACAGTCTGATAACATTTAATCAGAAATGTTTTTATGGCAAACTATGCAAAAATAGCTGTGGTTAGTAAGAAATTTCCTACAATAACAAAAAAACCAACATAACTTTTGAAAATTATCACAGATAGGTATAGGGAATGCTAATACAGATTGATGCAGAAAAAAATTCTCCTCCATCTAGTAGAATAAAAATTGGGACATCCCATTTGGAAAAATTAAGTTTTGGGTACTTGAAGTTGTCCAAACTTAACCTTAAAAGTTTTGGGTTTATTAACTTCAATTCCAATTTTGATCACACTGAACAACAGATATAGGCTTTCTCTTTCAATTCTTCAAACATGATTTCGAAATATCTAAAACTAAGCGAGTTTCCGATTTTTTAAGGGACAGGTGCAAATTCAAAAATTTTCAAAAATCCTAAATATCTCGAAAACGGTTAAACTTGAATATAGGGAAAGTTATTAAAAACTGCCTTAAAATGACTCAACTAATCCAAAAACGCAGTGAAAAATATAGCTTTCCATTTAAAATAAGAAAGTTAATAGCGACTTCCGATATAACCGGAAGTGCTGCCATCTTGAAAATATTTTCATTGAGCATAACTCAACGGATTATGCCTGAGTACCAACTCTCAGATACATATCTTTATTAGAACTTTCAATACTTCTAATGTGGGGTTTAGACGGAACACCCTGTATACCATCTGTGTCGGTATGTTACGGTATGTATAAATCGAGAACCCCTTTGTAAATATAACATAAAATTTTAAAACCCCATTTAACACCTTTAGGGGGTAATTAACTATATAGAATTGCATTGTCACGCAGATTAAGTAAGTATACGAAATTTTAATTCAGTGGGACAACGAGAACCCTTTCAAATTTGACTCCGAAAAAATAACCGACAAACAGACAACATTGTGAGTTAAATAAAAGCTTTTAAAAATGCAAGGGGAAGTTCCGATCTGCGAAATCGATCCTGCCCGAACGCTCAATTAATTTTCCATTCCTGCTCCCCCTCTAATTATCCCGAATTTCCCCGTTTTTTCCCCGACTTTTCAGTATGACGTCCACGTCTCAAACAAACTGTATAATAGCAATTTTAACACGTCGACCGGTCTTATATTATCTCGGTCGAAGGCGGCTCGGAGTGCACACACACACCGACAAAAAAGCAGCGCGATTTTCTGCAAGAATTTCGCTATTGTCTTCACGACTCGCGCTATCTCTTTAATTTTTTCGATAAGCGCCTTAAAGAGCGAGCGAGAGGGCGCATTGTGGCGACGTTTCGAAAAACAACACCCAATTGTCACGACAATCGTCAGATGTCTGAACGTTCGTCAACTGTCTATCGCGATCATGAGTAACTGGATTCTTTGGTACCTCAAGCCAGTGGCGGCTCGCAGTCTTTTCTGTTGAGGAGGCAGACAATTAAAAAAAATATATGTATACAGGGTGGTCCACGAGTAATAAAGAGCCTGAATTTTTTTTAAGCAACATTACATTTCAATGATAACGTGGATATTAAAATATTTGGTTTCAATTAATTAAAGATAGTGGTCGTATTTTCATTTTTGACAAATTTATATCAGTCATATTGACATTACTCCAGTTTTAGAATTTCATTTAAATCAAACGTAAATAAATTGATTTACATTCAAAATGTTCAACTTAATCTAAAAGGTATTCACAGATCTGACCACAGTTTCCGTCACATGCATCAATTCTTCTTAAGAATTATCCTCTCGCACTACCAAGTGTTCTAGGCGCAATATTCGCACTCTCCAACAATTCGGTTTTCTAAATGATCAACAATAGGTGCACTATAAAACCTTTTCTTAAGCACTCCCCAGACGAAATAATCAAAAGGCGTCATATCGGGACTTCTAGAGAGCCAATTATACACGGAACTCCTTCCTATCCATCTATTTTCATTAATAACTGGAACAACTGCAGCTTCATTTCCAGCTGATGTTGCTACTCTTCTTTTATTTCTTTTAATTTGAGGACATTTTTCCCGCAGTTTATTTTCAACGTGTTTGAAAACTGTATCACTCGGAGCCCGTTTATTTTGATATTATACAGTTCATTTTTTTAAATAATCAACTGTCAGTGTCAAAATTCTGATAAAGCCCAGACTGTATCACCCTAAAAGTTCATGTTCAACTACTTTTGAAACTATCTGTATACGGTATATGACATTTTGCACACCAGATTTGACAATCAAGACGCGTAGGTTTTACGTTGGGTTACGCAGTCACTGAAATTTGGATTCGTAAATCGCTGAATTAAATCCATGTGTTATACATGTTGTAACTTAAAGCTTAAAGACAACTTTAAAAATTTGTAAAGATTTTTAAACTGAATTTTATAGGTAAAAAAGTGTACCAACTTTAACTCAAAAAATTTACTATTTATGGTAATGCCAACCTGACGACTCTTTGACAGTTGATTATAAAAAAAAATCGACTATACGTGTATAAACGTGCAGCCTACGAAGCATTTTTCAAACATTCTCCACGAGATTCTCCATAAATGAGAACCATGTTGATCTTCTAGTCATTACTAAACATTTTAGTACATAAGTTTCACTAAATTCAGTTAAAAACTCAGCAAGGTTTGACTTTTTAAATTAAAGTTGAAGTGCTGTGTGGTCACTATGTTTAATTTATTTCAACGCAATAGCCTCTGTAAAGTTATCAAAATAGTCCGTAAAGTAATACTTTTCCAGGCTAATAAGTAATATGTCATTGGAATCGTACGTAAAGAGATAGAAATAGTGCACAAGCATAATGTTGGTTGCATATCACTTTAAATTTATTTAAAATTTAAAAAATGTGATTTCCGGAAAAAACGGATAAGTATTCGTACATCTCAGCACACGTACAGCAGTATCCAGTAGTACAGTCTACACTACAGTATTTGTTTTTACGTCCATATGGTTATTCTTTTCAGCTATCAACTCGGAGAATAAACGCCATGCTTATTCCCTATAAAATAATTCAACTTCTACAATTAATACAGTTAATTTAATTTCAGAAACCGTTAATTGTAATTCAGATTAGTCAACTGTATTTCAGAAAGTATTAATTGTAATTCAGAAAAGTAAACTGAATTTCAGAAAATATCACATGTATTTCAGATTAGTCAATTTAATTTCAGAAAACGTTAATTGTAATTCAGATTAGTCAACTGTATTTCAGAAAGTGTTAATTGTAATTCAGAAACCATCACATGTAATTCAGATCCAGTAACTTACTTGCATGATACTATGTATACATAACCAGAAATATTTTATTTTCAAAATTAAATTACATAAACATTAACAAGAACAGCATAAATATTTAGCGCCCTAACATTGTTTCCAAAGGTAGGTATTTTAATAATTTAATGTTTAAATGAAAATATTGAATTCTGAATTACAATTGACGAATTCTCAATTACAAATGACGTATTCTGAATTACAATTAACGCTTTCTCAAATAAAAGTTACTAATCTGAATTACAGTTAACGTTTTCTGAAATTAAATTGAGCAATCGATGTTTTCTGAAATTCAGTTTACTATTCTGAATTACAATTAACACATTCTGAAATACAATTGACTAATCTGAATTACAATTAACGGTTTCTGAAATGTATCTTACGGTTTCTGAATTACAATTGAAAAAGGTGTAGACACCAGACAGTTTCAAAAGTTCTTTTTCCACAGCCACATTTCACACAATCTAATTAAACACAATGTAACACAAAAATTAATCTTCTGAATAGAACAACTAGTTAGACTTAACCTACAACGCAACACTCTTCAAAAACAAACTCTTGCAAATTTGACAAATCTCGGTAAATTTAAAATAATAATTCTTATTGGATTAAAAAAGAGGAGTATCTGCCTCCAGTCCCCCTTAAGCTCAGTCAGTGTGAGAGAGAAGGATTGGAGAATATCTACTCTCCAACGCAAAAACATCGTAAAATACGTACTAACTCTACTAAAAATCTCAGCTCCTCGGAGACATGCTGTCTGAGTGACCTGCGCACAACGTGCTGAGCTCTGGAGTCGCAGTGGTTTATTTAAAATAAATTCACTTTTATCTGAACCAAAAAAACGCAAAACTTCAACAAATAACATACTCTCCAGTTAAGATTTGCTTAAAAAATCTCTATTTATGAATCAGAAACAGTAAAATAATTAAAATTTTCCGAAACTTGTTATTAATATTTCATTTCCGTTTTCACTGGAGAGGCACTGCCTCCTCTGCCACCCCTGACGAGCCGCCCCTGCCTCTAGCACTGGAATTCAACCGACGGCGGTTAGAGATGGGGTGGCTGTTTAGAGGGTGGTGACACAAATTACCGGTGTGACAGTATGATTGTGTGGAACGAGCCGGAACGTAACGTATTAGTTCCGTTCATTCTTGTTGGTGACGAGCCCTTTCAACGATTACGATTAGTCAATCAAGCCGAGCTTCTGCTCGAAATTTCTATCTTCCAAGACAATCTCAGGCCGTTTCCGCTTGGTACGTAACGAGACAAGTCGTTATATTCAGTCAAATCTCGTTGACGTATCAAAAGCAACAAAAAACTCGGGGAAAACATGCGAGATGGTGTGACTTGGCACGGAACATAATTCTTTTACTTAATTTCTCACCGCTACAATTCGTGATGTTGATCATATCTGCTCTCGGGCCGACACTTTGGTACACAAGGAAATTGACCGCCTGAACAACTCGAAAATAGGAAAAAGTTTAGCTGGAGGTGAAGCACCTAATTAGGTTTTGATTAATTTTTTTGGGAAAGATTAAAAAATCTCAACACAACTCCTAATTTTCGCTTACAAAGTCGGGTAGCACCGGCCTTCCACCTGTTCGTGAAATTATAGTTCCGTTCGTGTATTTATTACTGAAATTACGGTATTTACAAGCAACATACACATATCATTAGTGGTACAATAGTGAAAAGATTGAATGAGTTTTGTTAAAGAAGCTAGACGTAAAAAATTTAACTTCAATTCAACAACAAGCAGTATTTTTACAATTTCGTTACGTGTTGGTATACAGTGGCTAAAGCTGGGTAAATACTGTTCTAATATTTAACCACTACCAAGGATTTAAACAGTGGGAAGTCAAATAGCTACTGAAACACAACAGGTACCTAAGTGTCAGTAATAATTATATTTAAGACGAGTTAAGATAAAAAGGTAAGAGACGAAGATGATATGATATTTCGTTTCCGAAAATTTTAGAAAAGGTAAGTAACATAATTAAATACAAATTTTAAGCAAATATACGAAAAAGCAAAATTCTTAAACGTGTTTTTTAAAAACTAACAACAAAATACAGATTTCAAAATACATTTGAAAGGACTTTAGAAGAATGAAAACTACAAAAAAGCAACTAGAAAGACATTTCTGGACTTTATGGACAAATCAGAAAAAAAATTGTTTAGAAAACAAACACAGAAAGAATAAAAAAATATCAGAATACAAGATTCTCTAAAAAAAAATCTTAGGAAGGACTTATTGAACTTAAAATAAAAATATATAAAAAAATGTTTTTTAAAAAAAGCTTTTATTTAAAAGATGCACTAAAAAGTAAAAAATAATGTATTTCAATCACAGCAGAATATTATTTTCTTACAGGATAAAATTCTAAAATTTATAAAAGCTTTTATAAATTTTAGAATTTAGAAAAAATATTCTCCTGTGATTCAAATACATTATTTTTTACTTTCTAGTGCATCTTTTATATAAAAGCTTTTTAAAAAACATTTTTTTATATATATATTTTTGCTTTTAAGTCTTTATTTATTGCATAGATTTATTGTTATTACACTGTGTATATACCGTGACGTCCAAATGACCAACATACCGTTTATGTCGGTATAAGTTACGGTATGTACAAATCGAGAATCCCTTTGTAAACATAACCTAAAATTTTAAAACCCCATTTAACACCTTTAGGGGGTAATTAACTATATAGAATTACATTGTCACGCCTATTACGTAAGCATGTTAAATTTCATTTCATTGCGACTACAGGAACCCTCTCAAATTTACAAATCGAGAACCCCTTTGTAAACATAACCTAAAACTTCAAAACCCTATTTAAACCCTTTAGGGGGTATTTAACTACATAGGATTGCGTTGTCACATAGATTAAGTAAGCATGCAAAATTTCAATTCAGTGGGACAACGGGAACCCTTTCAAATTTAGCTCCGAAAAAATAACCGACAGACAGATAACATTGTGAGCTAAATAAAAGCTTTTAAAAGCAGGAGAGTTTTTATAACAGATATAAAACTGCAAAATCATTTGAAGTCTTCAAAACTAAGCATTCAGAAAAATCTACTAAAAGTTCTAGGCAAAAAAAATTAAATTCAAGAGAAAAGTTTTGATTCTGAAAAACTTGTTTCATACTCGTAACATTAAGCTGCAAAAACTGTTGAACAAATTAAGAAAGTATTTAAAAATACCAGATTACAGAATTCTTTAAAATTGCAGCACTGCAAAGTAAACAAAAACCTCAGAAAAGAACTATTGAATTAAAAAAATTGAGCAAACAGCCTTTAAAAGAGGTGTAGTGCTGTAGAAAACATTGAGAATAAGACTAAAAACTATTCAGACAATGCAATTTTAAAAAAATCTAGACTTGCCAAAGCAGAGTAAACCTTGTAAAGAAAATTTCTTGGTTCTAAAAAACTGATTTGAAACATTAGGATTCAAAAACTGTTGAAAAAACTAAGAAAGTGGTGATTAGAAATATCAGATAACAGACTTCTCAAGTGCAACAAAGCAAAAAAAATTATAGGAAACAAATATTGAATTTAAAAAATGAAAGCCAGAACTTAAAAAAATGCTGTGGCTATTATTACAACAAAGACAAACTAAAATAGAAAAAAAAAGAAAGTTTTGAAAGTAAAAAGAATCAAAGATAAGAAGAAAAAAGGCGAAAACCAAAAGAAAAAAATAGACGAATACATAAACTGTAGAAAACATTTGAGAATAAGACTTAAAAACTATTTAAACAAAGGAACTTTAAGAAATTCTAGGCCTACTGAACAAAGCAGAGTCAAAGTTTTAAAAAAAAATTCCTGGTTCTAAAATTTTTTAAACATTAGGCTTCAAAAACTGTTGACAAAACTAAAAAACAGTGATTAGAAATATCAGATTACAGACTCAAGTGCAACAAAGCAAAAATATTGAATTTAAAAACAGACTCTGTAACAGACTTTTGAGAAAACTTTAAAACCAGAAAATGCAACTTGAAAAAACTTTCTGGGCAAAACAATAAAATTTCGCCAAGAAAAAAATAGGTATAGGTCTCTAAAAGCCTTCAAAAGACTTGTAAACTATTAAGAAAAAACAAATTGAAAGAAATTTTTAAACTTGCTGGACAAAACAATAAAATGTTTGCTGTTAAAGAACTGTTTTAAAAGATCAGGCTACAAAAACTGTTTAAATTAAGAATGTATTTACAAATATCATTTGATTATAGAATTCCCAAACTTGCAACAAAGCAAAAACATCTTAGAAAGAAATCACTAAATTTAAAAAAAATGGAAGCAAGAAATTCAAAATTAGTATAGAACTTAACATACTTTTGAAAAGCGTCAAAAACTATTCAGAGAAAGCAACTTGAAGGAAAGTTCTAAACTATCCGGACAAAACAATAAAATTCTAAGAAGAAAAATTGATTAAGTCGCAAAAATAGTTGAGAAAACGAAGAAACAAAGCAAAAATAAAAATAAAAAAATATTATTAAATAAAAAAATGACTGCAGACAACAGACAACAGCTGCAAAAGATATTTGAAAAGACTTCATGATTATTCAAAAAAAATCAGCTTAAAAAACAGAAATTAAACATACTTAATAAAAATCTTTGACAAAAAAAGCTGTTGAATAAAGTAGACTAGACTTCAAAACAAAAAAATATAGCAATAAGTTATTAAATTAAAAAAAATAGGAGCATAAAAATAGGTATAGTGTTGCAATAGACATTTGCGAAGACTTGAAGACTATTTACTAAAATCAACTTGAAAGAAATATCTTACCTTTATGAACAAAACAATAAAATTCTTAAATTACAGACTAGAGTTTTTTGCGTTGATTTCCTCTGATTCTCTTTAATTTCCTCAACCTTTTCCTTTACATCTTTGATTTCCATTAATTGCCTATGATTTACTTAAAACTTGTTCAAGATTTCTTCTAACTGTTTTAACTGTTGTATTGTAACCATTTCAGTTTTTGAAGCGAAATAAACCGCACAACTCAAATATTTTACACCTTTCGGTTTTTTTGCTTTGGTTTTCCCTGATTTCCTGCTATTTCTATTATTTCTATTATCTCTGATTTTCAAAAAATATTCCTTTGAATTCCTAATTTTCCAGAATAATAATAACTGATTTTCTTTTATAGATTTTAGATTAGAGCTTCTTTAATTAATAATTAAAAAATTAAAATCGGCAAATGCAAATGCATTAATTTCTCGGCGCAAATGTTTTAAATTTTTGGTGAGAAAATTCTGTAATGTCTTGGTTTCGTGTCAACACCCCGGCGTCCAGAAGCTTAGCTGAGCAATTAAGATTTCCAACATGAGAAAGAAGCCGATGGAGCAGAACAAACCATCCACAAGCGACCTTTAGCAAGTCATAACTCGTCGCTTCTAGCCAACAAATTGATCATTTAATTTAGTATAGAAAATCGTAAAATGCAGAAGCAAAGCGGCGAAAAAAGGAAAACATTTGCGGCACCGCTTCAACTAGACATAACAAATAGCCCCTGCATAGGCAACTTATTCCATAATTAATCGTTTTACTCTAACCGTTTGGAAATAAAGTTATTTACGCCTCGAAATCAGGCAATATTTGCCATATTTATTATCAAGAGTTGCATGTTCGCGTTTAATTGTGCATTGACAACGATGCAACAACTTCCAACTTCCATTGGCAATGATTAATATGTTGAAAAAACGGACGCGCTACCACTTGCGTGTGTTCTAATTAACAATCGCGCTAACATAATTTAAGCGAGAATTTTTCGAAAAATTCTAATTGCCCGTAATTGCTCCCAACGAGGAATAGTTTATCAATTCATCCTTGAGGAAAGCTTTCATCGATCGCTAATTTTTCATTTTCTTTATGATGTGCGTTCGAGACACGGAAGACATGATGTATAATAATACCGCTGAAGAGTCGGCTTTTACCAAGGGTGACGTGCCTTGCCAGAAGGGGTAGGACATTACAAGCTAAATTATAAATCAACATTTGACAATTGGACGCCATTATATGCCGCGATGTCACCTCTTGCCTCATGTTATCTCCGCTTCGATTCAAATACGTTTCGAAGACAGTTATATATAGGAAACAGCGGCACCAAACAGGTGGAATACCTTTACAATTTCACACAGGAAAAAAAATCATCCATGTAAGTTTAATGTAACTTTAAAAATGACAGATTTTCTAAACTCTAATTCTAAATTCAACTCTCCATTTAACCCCTTTAGGGGTTGATTTTCCAAAAATCCTGAAACACGTCTGAAAGCCCAAATACTAATTTTCAAAGATATAACTTAAAAAATGACGGATTTTGATTCAAACTTTAACACCTTATTTAACCCTCTTAGGGGATGATCCTTTCTTAGTACACCCCTACGTTACAAAAGCTATCTACTGTAAAAATTTCAAGTTTCTATCCTTAGCCGTATATGCTGTGCGTTGGTCAGGACAAGCAATTTTATATATATATATATAGATGTAACATAAGAAATTTCCGTAGTATACTGTTATGAGTAGAATTCTACAAAAATTTAATAACCAGAGAAACACTCGAGAAATGATAGCTCTCCAAGAAAAAGAAGACAAAGGAGGAGTAGTTGAAGTAAGGAAGGTACCTACTTCCACAGAAGAAATATAATCTTATTTCAAAAACTGATCCCGCTATTACAACAAAGATAAAGAGAAGCAAAGCGATGACAAGAAGAACAGAGATGACGACAAAAATAAACGGAACAAAAACAAGAAAAAAAAGAAACAGTGACAAAATAGAAAGGTAAAAACAGAAAAAAATGCAAGAAAACAAAGAAGAACGTAAAGAGTTTTTCGCTAGTAAACAATAACCTTCTCGAGAACAAAGAAAAACCCTTTAAAAACTAATGCAACTATTATTAAAACAAAGACAAGCAAAAAAGAAGAAACAACGACAAAAAAATAGGTTAAGAAAAGAGAAAAATACGAATACAAAACGAAAGAGAAGAACGTAGAATGTTTTTCATTTGGTGAATGACCTTCTCAAGAAGAAAAAAAAACGCCTAATAAACTGATGCGCTCAAAAACAGGAAGAAAATGTGTAACCATAACAAAAGAAAAGAGGCAAAGACAAGAAGAAAAAACAAATACAGGAAAAAAATAACATAGAAAGTTTTTTGACTGATGAAAAATATTTTCTCGAAAAGAAATCTTCAAAAAATATTGAGGCTAAAAAAAATATAAAAACACAACAAAATAAGAATGTTGGAGGCAAGAAGAGAAAAAATAGGAAACTAAAAACTATTTTGTTTGGAAAGAAAAAATTTCAAAACTTATGCGATTATTATTATAACAAAAAAAAACGACAAAATAAAAATTATAAAAACGACGACAAAAAAAATAAGCGATAAAAGAAAAAAACGAACATAAAAGAAAATGGTAGGAAGTTTTTTGATTAGAAAAAGAAAACCTTTTTTAAAGTAAATGACAGATTAATACAAGAAGTAAAAAGTAAAACTCTTTAAAAACAAGACAACAAAAACAAGCAAAAAAAGAGAATTGATTTTATAACAAAGTAGCGAAGACAAAAAGAAAAAGAAAGACCAGTACAAAAAAAAACGTAGGAAATTCAAATCCTTTAAAAACTAATGCCGCTATTATTACAACAAAGACAACAGAAAAAAGATACAAAGATAACAAAAAAGGCAAAAACAAAACAAAGAAATGTAACAAAAATAAGAGAGACAGACGTAGATCGTTTCTAATTGCCAACTAGTTTTCGTAATTTATTACATTTATAGATGTTTAAAAGGCAGCTGTATTGTGAATTCTCTGTATAATTTTGAAAAATATTTTAGTTGCAATTTCAGTAACTTGTAGGTAAGTTTTATTTTTTGTATTATTAACTTGTGTTATGACATAC